>OV656873.1:1676254-3027291 GCA_927399465.1 Sarcophaga caerulescens | reverse complement strand
CAAGATTACAAAGTATATACATTAAATTAAAGGCATTCAAATAGTTTAACTGATAAAATAAAAATATTTGACCAGTTCTGCCAAATTCTTAAAAAAATTGTGAAATAAAGGCCTGGAAATTTAATAGGGACACTTAAACTTTTCAATATATTCTTATATTTTTAATTATTTTTCCATAAATATTACAAAGTATATACATTAAATTAAAGGCATTCAAATAGTTTTACTGATAAAATAAAAATATTTGACCAGTTCTGCCAAATTCTTAAAAAAATTGTAAAATAAAGGCCTGGAAATTTAATAGGGACACTTAAACTTTTCAATATATTCTTATATTTTTAATTATTTTTCCATAAAGATTACAAAGTATATACATTAAATTAAAGGCATTCAAATAGTTTAACTGATAAAATAAAAATATTTGACCAGTTCTGCCAAATTCTTAAAAAAATTGTAAAATAAAGGCCTGGAAATTTAATAGGGACACTTAAACTTTTCAATATATTCTTATATTTTTAATTATTTTTCCATACAGATTACAAAGTATATACATTAAATTAAAGGCATTCAGATAGTTTAACTGATAAAATAAAAATATTTGACCAGTTCTGCCAAATTCTTAAAAAAATTGTGAAATAAAGGCCTGGAAATTTAATAGGGACACTTAAACTTTTCAATATATTCTTATATTTTTAATTATTTTTCCATAAATCTTACAAAGTATATACATTAAATTAAGAGCATTCAAATAGTTTAACTGATAAAATAAAAACATTTGACCAGTTCTGCCAAATTCTTAAAAAAATTGTAAAATAAAGGCCTGGAAATTTAATAGGGACACTTAAACTTTTCAATATATTCTTATATTTTTAATTATTTTTCCATAAATATTACAAAGTATATACATTAAATTAAAGGCATTGAAATAGTTTAACTGATAAAATAAAAATATTTGACCAGTTCTGCCAAATTCTTAAAAAAATTGTGAAATAAAGGCCTGGAAATTTAATAGGGACACTTAAACTTTTCAATATATTCTTATATTTTTAATTATTTTTCCATAAATCTTACAAAGTATATACATTAAATTAAGAGCATTCAAATAGTTTAACTGATAAAATAAAAACATTTGACCAGTTCTGCCAAATTCTTAAAAAAATTGTAAAATAAAGGCCTGGAAATTTAATAGGGACACTTAAACTTTTCTATATATTCTTATATTTTTAATTATTTTTCCATAAATATTACAAAGTATATACATTAAATTAAAGGCATTGAAATAGTTTAACTGATAAAATAAAAATATTTGACCAGTTCTGCCAAATTCTTAAAAAAATTGTGAAATAAAGGCCTGGAAATTTAATAGGGACACTTAAACTTTTCAATATATTCTTATATTTTTAATTATTTTTCCATACAGATTACAAAGTATATACATTAAATTAAAGGCATTCAAATAGTTTAACTGATAAAATAAAAATATTTGACCAGTTCTGCCAAATTCTTAAAAAAATTGTGAAATAAAGGCCTGGAAATTTAATAGGGACACTTAAACTTTTCAATATATTCTTATATTTTTAATTATTTTTCCATACAGATTACAAAGTATATACATTAAATTAAAGGCATTCAAATAGTTTACCTGATAAAATAAAAATATTTGACCAGTTCTGCCAAATTCTTAAAAAAATTGTGAAATAAAGGCCTGGAAATTTAATAGGGACACTTAAACTTTTCAATATATTCTTATATTTTTAATTATTTTTCCATAAATATTACAAAGTATATACATTAAATTAAAGGCATTCAAATAGTTTAACTGAAAAAATAAAAATATTTGACCAGTTCTGCCAAATTCTTAAAAAAATTGTGAAATAAAGGCCTGGAAATTTAATAGGGACACTTAAACTTTTCAATATATTCTTATATTTTTAATTATTTTTCCATACAGATTACAAAGTATATACATTAAATTAAAGGCATTCAAATAGTTTAACTGATAAAATAAAAATATTTGACCAGTTCTGCCAAATTCTTAAAAAAATTGTAAAATAAAGGCCTGGAAATTTAATAGGGACACTTAAACTTTTCAATATATTCTTATATTTTTAATTATTTTTCCATACAGATTACAAAGTATATACATTAAATCAAAGGCATTCAAATAGTTTACCTGATAAAATAAAAATATTTGACCAGTTCTGCCAAATTCTTAAAAAAATTGTGAAATAAAGGCCTGGAAATTTAATAGGGACACTTAAACTTTTCAATATATTCTTATATCTTTAATTATTTTTTAATCAAGATTACAAAGTATATACATTAAATTAAAGGCATTGAAATAGTTTAACTGATAAAATAAAAATATTTGACCAGTTCTGCCAAATTCTTAAAAAAAATTGTAAAATAAAGGCCCGGAAATTTAATAGGGACACTTAAACTTTTCAATATATTCTTATATTTTTAATTATTTTTCCATACAGATTACAAAGTATATACATTAAATTAAAGGCATTGAAATAGTTTAACTGATAAAATAAAAATATTTGACCAGTTCTGCCAAATTCTTAAAAAAATTGTGAAATAAAGGCCTGGAAATTTAATAGGGACACTTAAACTTTTCAATATATTCTTATATTTTTAATTATTTTTCCATAAATATTACAAAGTATATACATTAAATTAAAGGCATTCAAATAGTTTAACTGATAAAATAAAAATATTTGACCAGTTCTGCCAAATTCTTAAAAAAATTGTGAAATAAAGGCCTGGAAATTTAATAGGGACACTTAAACTTTTCAATATATTCTTATATCTTTAATTATTTTTCCATACAGATTACAAAGTATATACATTAAATTAAAGGCATTCAAATAGTTTAACTGATAAAATAAAAATATTTGACCAGTTCTGCCAAATTCTTAAAAAAATTGTGAAATAAAGGCCTGGAAATTTAATAGGGACACTTAAACTTTTCAATATATTCTTATATTTTTAATTATTTTTCCATAAATATTACAAAGTATATACATTAAATTAAAGGCATTCAAATAGTTTTACTGATAAAATAAAAATATTTGACCAGTTCTGCCAAATTCTTAAAAAAATTGTAAAATAAAGGCCTGGAAATTTAATAGGGACACTTAAACTTTTCAATATATTCTTATATTTTTAATTATTTTTCCATAAAGATTACAAAGTATATACATTAAATTAAAGGCATTCAAATAGTTTAACTGATAAAATAAAAATATTTGACCAGTTCTGCCAAATTCTTAAAAAAATTGTAAAATAAAGGCCTGGAAATTTAATAGGGACACTTAAACTTTTCAATATATTCTTATATTTTTAATTATTTTTCCATACAGATTACAAAGTATATACATTAAATTAAAGGCATTCAAATAGTTTAACTGATAAAATAAAAATATTTGACCAGTTCTGCCAAATTCTTAAAAAAATTGTAAAATAAAGGCCTGGAAATTTAATAGGGACACTTAAACTTTTCAATATATTCTTATATTTTTAATTATTTTTCCATACAGATTACAAAGTATATACATTAAATTAAAGGCATTCAGATAGTTTAACTGATAAAATAAAAATATTTGACCAGTTCTGCCAAATTCTTAAAAAAATTGTGAAATAAAGGCCTGGAAATTTAATAGGGACACTTAAACTTTTCAATATATTCTTATATTTTTAATTATTTTTCCATAAATCTTACAAAGTATATACATTAAATTAAGAGCATTCAAATAGTTTAACTGATAAAATAAAAACATTTGACCAGTTCTGCCAAATTCTTAAAAAAATTGTAAAATAAAGGCCTGGAAATTTAATAGGGACACTTAAACTTTTCAATATATTCTTATATTTTTAATTATTTTTCCATAAAGATTACAAAGTATATACATTAAATTAAAGGCATTCAAATAGTTTAACTGATAAAATAAAAATATTTGACCAGTTCTGCCAAATTCTTAAAAAAATTGTAAAATAAAGGCCTGGAAATTTAATAGGGACACTTAAACTTTTCAATATATTCTTATATCTTTAATTATTTTTCCATACAGATTACAAAGTATATACATTAAATTAAAGGCATTCAAATAGTTTAACTGATAAAATAAAAATATTTGACCAGTTCTGCCAAATTCTTAAAAAAATTGTAAAATAAAGGCCTGGAAATTTAATAGGGACACTTAAACTTTTCAATATATTCTTATATTTTTAATTATTTTTCCATACAGATTACAAAGTATATACATTAAATTAAAGGCATTCAAATAGTTTAACTGATAAAATAAAAATATTTGACCAGTTCTGCCAAATTCTTAAAAAAATTGTAAAATAAAGGCCCGGAAATTTAATAGGGACACTTAAACTTTTCAATATATTCTTATATCTTTAATTATTTTTTAATCAAGATTACAAAGTATATACATTAAATTAAAGGCATTCAAATAGTTTAACTGATAAAATAAAAATATTTGACCAGTTCTGCCAAATTCTTAAAAAAATTGTAAAATAAAGGCCTGGAAATTTAATAGGGACACTTAAACTTTTCAATATATTCTTATATTTTTAATTATTTTTCCATACAGATTACAAAGTATATACATTAAATTAAAGGCATTCAAATAGTTTAACTGATAAAATAAAAACATTTGACCAGTTCTGCCAAATTCTTAAAAAAATTGTAAAATATAGGCCTGGAAATTTAATAGGGACACTTAAACTTTTCAATATATTCTTATATCTTTAATTATTTTTCCACAAATATTACAAAGTATATACATTAAATTAAGGGCATTCAAATAGTTTAACTGATAAAATAAAAATATTTGACCAGTTCTGCCAAATTCTTAAAAAAATTGTAAAATAAAGGCCTGGAAATTTAATAGGGACACTTAAACTTTTCAATATATTCTTATATTTTTAATTATTTTTCCATACAGATTACAAAGTATATACATTAAATTAAAGGCATTCAAATAGTTTAACTGATAAAATAAAAATATTTGACCAGTTCTGCCAAATTCTTAAAAAAATTGTGAAATAAAGGCCTGGAAATTTAATAGGGACACTTAAACTTTTCAATATATTCTTATATTTTTAATTATTTTTCCATACAGATTACAAAGTATATACATTAAATTAAAGGCATTCAAATAGTTTAACTGAAAAAATAAAAATATTTGACCAGTTCTGCCAAATTCTTAAAAAAATTGTAAAATAAAGGCCTGGAAATTTAATAGGGACACTTAAACTTTTCAATATATTCTTATATTTTTAATTATTTTTCCATACAGATTACAAAGTATATACATTAAATTAAAGGCATTCAAATAGTTTAACTGATAAAATAAAAATATTTGACCAGTTCTGCCAAATTCTTAAAAAAATTGTGAAATAAAGGCCTGGAAATTTAATAGGGACACTTAAACTTTTCAATATATTCTTATATTTTTAATTATTTTTCCATACAGATTACAAAGTATATACATTAAATTAAAGGCATTCAAATAGTTTAACTGAAAAAATAAAAATATTTGACCAGTTCTGCCAAATTCTTAAAAAAATTGTAAAATAAAGGCCTGGAAATTTAATAGGGACACTTAAACTTTTCAATATATTCTTATATTTTTAATTATTTTTCCATACAGATTACAAAGTATATACATTAAATTAAAGGCATTCAAATAGTTTAACTGATAAAATAAAAATATTTGACCAGTTCTGCCAAATTCTTAAAAAAATTGGAAAATAAAGGCCTGGAAATTTAATAGGGACACTTAAACTTTTCAATATATTCTTATATTTTTAATTATTTTTCCATACAGATTACAAAGTATATACATTAAATTAAAGGCATTCAAATAGTTTAACTGATAAAATAAAAATATTTGACCAGTTCTGCCAAATTCTTAAAAAAATTGTAAAATAAAGGCCCGGAAATTTAATAGGGACACTTAAACTTTTCAATATATTCTTATATTTTTAATTATTTTTCCATACAGATTACAAAGTATATACATTAAATTAAAGGCATTCAAATAGTTTAACTGATAAAATAAAAATATTTGACCAGTTCTGCCAAATTCTTAAAAAAATTGGAAAATAAAGGCCTGGAAATTTAATAGGGACACTTAAACTTTTCAATATATTCTTATATTTTTAATTATTTTTCCATACAGATTACAAAGTATATACATTAAATTAAAGGCATTCAAATAGTTTAACTGATAAAATAAAAATATTTGACCAGTTCTGCCAAATTCTTAAAAAAATTGTAAAATAAAGGCATGGAAATTTAATAGGGACACTTAAACTTTTCTATATATTCTTATATCTTTAATTATTTTTCCACAAATATTACAAAGTATATACATTAAATTAAAGGCATTCAAATAGTTTAACTGATAAAATAAAAATATTTGACCAGTTCTGCCAAATTCTTAAAAAAATTGTAAATTAAAGGCCTGGAAATTTAATAGGGACACTTAAACTTTTCTATATATTCTTATATCTTTAATTATTTTTCCATAAATCTTACAAAGTATATACATTAAATTAAGAGCATTCAAATAGTTTAACTGATAAAATAAAAACATTTGACCAGTTCTGCCAAATTCTTAAAAAAATTGTAAAATAAAGGCATGGAAATTTAATAGGGACACTTAAACTTTTCAATATATTCTTATATCTTTAATTATTTTTCCATAAATATTACAAAGTATATACATTAAATTAAAGGCATTCAAATAGTTTAACTGATAAAATAAAAATATTTGACCAGTTCTGCCAAATTCTTAAAAAAATTGTAAAATAAAGGCATGGAAATTTAATAGGGACACTTAAACTTTTCAATATATTCTTATATCTTTAATTATTTTTCCATAAATATTACAAAGTATATACATTAAATTAAAGGCATTCAAATAGTTTAACTGATAAAATAAAAATATTTGACCAGTTCTGCCAAATTCTTAAAAAAATTGTGAAATAAAGGGCTGGAAATTTAATAGGGACACTTAAACTTTTCAATATATTCTTATATCTTTAATTATTTTTTAATCAAGATTACAAAGTATATACATTAAATTAAAGGCATTCAAATAGTTTAACTGAAAAAATAAAAATATTTGACCAGTTCTGCCAAATTCTTAAAAAAATTGTGAAATAAAGGCCTGGAAATTTAATAGGGACACTTAAACTTTTCAATATATTCTTATATTTTTAATTATTTTTCCATAAATATTACAAAGTATATACATTAAATTAAATGCATTCAAATAGTTTAACTGATAAAATAAAAATATTTGACCAGTTCTGCCAAATTCTTAAAAAAATTGTGAAATAAAGGCCTGGAAATTTAATAGGGACACTTAAACTTTTCAATATATTCTTATATTTTTAATTATTTTTCCATAAATATTACAAAGTATATACATTAAATTAAAGGCATTCAAATAGTTTAACTGATAAAATAAAAATATTTGACCAGTTCTGCCAAATTCTTAAAAAAATTGTAAAATAAAGGCCTGGAAATTTAATAGGGACACTTAAACTTTTCTATATATTCTTATATTTTTAATTATTTTTCCATACAGATTACAAAGTATATACATTAAATTAAAGGCATTCAAATAGTTTAACTGATAAAATAAAAACATTTGACCAGTTCTGCCAAATTCTTAAAAAAATTGTAAAATAAAGGCCTGGAAATTTAATAGGGACACTTAAACTTTTCTATATATTCTTATATTTTTAATTATTTTTCCATACAGATTACAAAGTATATACATTAAATTAAAGGCATTCAAATAGTTTAACTGATAAAATAAAAATATTTGACCAGTTCTGCCAAATTCTTAAAAAAATTGTAAAATAAAGGCCTGGAAATTTAATAGGGACACTTAAACTTTTCAATATATTCTTATATTTTTAATTATTTTTCCATACAGATTACAAAGTATATACATTAAATTAAAGGCATTCAAATAGTTTTACTGATAAAATAAAAATATTTGACCAGTTCTGCCAAATTCTTAAAAAAATTGTAAAATAAAGGCCTGGAAATTTAATAGGGACACTTAAACTTTTCAATATATTCTTATATTTTTAATTATTTTTCCATACAGATTACAAAGTATATACATTAAATTAAAGGCATTCAAATAGTTTAACTGATAAAATAAAAATATTTGACCAGTTATGCCAAATTCTTAAAAAAATTGTGAAATAAAGGCCTGGAAATTTAATAGGGACACTTAAACTTTTCAATATATTCTTATATCTTTAATTATTTTTTAATCAAGATTACAAAGTATATACATTAAATTAAAGGCATTCAAATAGTTTAACTGATAAAATAAAAATATTTGACCAGTTCTGCCAAATTCTTAAAAAAATTGTAAAATAAAGGCCTGGAAATTTAATAGGGACACTTAAACTTTTCAATATATTCTTATATTTTTAATTATTTTTCCATACAGATTACAAAGTATATACATTAAATTAAGGGCATTCAAATAGTTTAACTGATAAAATAAAAACATTTGACCAGTTCTGCCAAATTCTTAAAAAAATTGTAAAATAAAGGCCTGGAAATTTAATAGGGACACTTAAACTTTTCTATATATTCTTATATTTTTAATTATTTTTCCATACAGATTACAAAGTATATACATTAAATTAAAGGCATTCAAATAGTTTAACTGATAAAATAAAAATATTTGACCAGTTCTGCCAAATTCTTAAAAAAATTGTGAAATAAAGGCCTGGAAATTTAATAGGGACACTTAAACTTTTCAATATATTCTTATATTTTTAATTATTTTTCCATACAGATTACAAAGTATATACATTAAATTAAAGGCATTCAAATAGTTTTACTGATAAAATAAAAATATTTGACCAGTTCTGCCAAATTCTTAAAAAAATTGTAAAATAAAGGCCTGGAAATTTAATAGGGACACTTAAACTTTTCAATATATTCTTATATTTTTAATTATTTTTCCATACAGATTACAAAGTATATACATTAAATTAAAGGCATTCAAATAGTTTAACTGATAAAATAAAAATATTTGACCAGTTATGCCAAATTCTTAAAAAAATTGTGAAATAAAGGCCTGGAAATTTAATAGGGACACTTAAACTTTTCAATATATTCTTATATCTTTAATTATTTTTTAATCAAGATTACAAAGTATATACATTAAATTAAAGGCATTCAAATAGTTTAACTGATAAAATAAAAATATTTGACCAGTTCTGCCAAATTCTTAAAAAAATTGTAAAATAAAGGCCTGGAAATTTAATAGGGACACTTAAACTTTTCAATATATTCTTATATTTTTAATTATTTTTCCATAAAGATTACAAAGTATATACATTAAATTAAAGGCATTGAAATAGTTTAACTTAAAAAATAAAAAATATTTGACCAGTTCTGCCAAATTCTTAAAAAAATTGTAAAATAAAGGCCTGGAAATTTAATAGGGACACTTAAACTTTTCAATATATTCTTATATTTTTAATTATTCTTCCATACAGATTACAAAGTATATACATTAAATTAAAGGCATTCAAATAGTTTAACTGATAAAATAAAAATATTTGACCAGTTCTGCCAAATTCTTAAAAAAATTGTGAAATAAAGGCCTGGAAATTTAATAGGGACACTTAAACTTTTCAATATATTCTTATATTTTTAATTATTTTTCCATAAATCTTACAAAGTATATACATCAAATTAAAGGCATTGAAATAGTTTAACTGATAAAATAAAAATATTTGACCAGTTCTGCCAAATTCTTAAAAAAAATTGTGAAATAAAGGCCTGGAAATTTAATAGGGACACTTAAACTTTTCAATATATTCTTATATTTTTAATTATTTTTCCATATAGATTACAAAGTATATACATTAAATTAAAGGCATTCAAATAGTTTAACTGATAAAATAAAAATATTTGACCAGTTCTGCCAAATTCTTAAAAAAATTGTGAAATAAAGGCCTGGAAATTTAATAGGGACACTTAAACTTTTCAATATATTCTTATATTTTTAATTATTTTTCCATAAATATTACAAAGTATATACATTAAATTAAAGGCATTCAAATAGTTTAACTGATAAAATAAAAATATTTGACCAGTTCTGCCAAATTCTTAAAAAAATTGTGAAATAAAGGCCTGGAAATTTAATAGGGACACTTAAACTTTTCTATATATTCTTATATTTTTAATTATTTTTCCATAAAGATTACAAAGTATATACATTAAATTAAAGGCATTCAAATAGTTTAACTGATAAAATAAAAATATTTGACCAGTTCTGCCAAATTCTTAAAAAAATTGTAAAATAAAGGCCTGGAAATTTAATAGGGACACTTAAACTTTTCAATATATTCTTATATTTTTAATTATTTTTCCATAAATATTACAAAGTATATACATTAAATTAAAGGCATTCAAATAGTTTAACTGATAAAATAAAAATATTTGACCAGTTCTGCCAAATTCTTAAAAAAATTGTAAAATAAAGGCCTGGAAATTTAATAGGGACACTTAAACTTTTCAATATATTCTTATATTTTTAATTATTTTTCCATAAATATTACAAAGTATATACATTAAATTAAAGGCATTCAAATAGTTTAACTGATAAAATAAAAATATTTGACCAGTTCTGCCAAATTCTTAAAAAAATTGTAAAATAAAGGCCTGGAAATTTAATAGGGACACTTAAACTTTTTAATATATTCTTATATTTTTAATTATTTTTCCATACAGATTACAAAGTATATACATTAAATTAAAGGCATTCAAATAGTTTAACTGATAAAATAAAAATATTTGACCAGTTCTGCCAAATTCTTAAAAAAATTGTAAAATAAAGGCCTGGAAATTTAATAGGGACACTTAAACTTTTCAATATATTCTTATATCTTTAATTATTTTTCCACAAATATTACAAAGTATATACATTAAATTAAAGGCATTCAAATAGTTTAACTGATAAAATAAAAATATTTGACCAGTTCTGCCAAATTCTTAAAAAAATTGTAAAATAAAGACCCGGAAATTTAATAGGGACACTTAAACTTTTCAATATATTCTTATATTTTTAATTATTTTTCCATAAATATTACAAAGTATATACATTAAATTAAAGGCATTCAAATAGTTTAACTGAAAAAATAAAAATATTTGACCAGTTCTGCCAAATTCTTAAAAAAATTGTAAAATAAACGCCTGGAAATTTAATAGGGACACTTAAACTTTTCAATATATTCTTATATTTTTAATTATTTTTCCACAAATATTACAAAGTATATACATTAAATTAAAGGCATTGAAATAGTTTAACTGATAAAATAAAAACATTTGACCAGTTCTGCCAAATTCTTAAAAAAATTGTGAAATAAAGGCCTGGAAATTTAATAGGGACACTTAAACTTTTCAATATATTCTTATATTTTTAATTATTTTTCCATACAGATTACAAAGTATATACATTAAATTAAAGGCATTCAAATAGTTTAACTGATAAAATAAAAATATTTGACCAGTTCTGCCAAATTCTTAAAAAAATTGTGAAATAAAGGCCTGGAAATTTAATAGGGACACTTAAACTTTTCAATATATTCTTATATTTTTAATTATTTTTCCATAAATCTTACAAAGTATATACATTAAATTAAAGGCATTCAAATAGTTTAACTGATAAAATAAAAATATTTGACCAGTTCTGCCAAATTCTTAAAAAAATTGTAAAATAAAGGCCTGGAAATTTAATAGGGACACTTAAACTTTTCAATATATTCTTATATTTTTAATTATTTTTCCATAAAGATTACAAAGTATATACATTAAATTAAAGGCATTCAAATAGTTTAACTGAAAAAATAAAAATATTTGACCAGTTCTGCCAAATTCTTAAAAAAATTGTAAAATAAAGGCCTGGAAATTTAATAGGGACACTTAAACTTTTCAATATATTCTTATATTTTTAATTATTTTTCCATAAATATTACAAAGTATATACATTAAATTAAAGGTATTCAAATAGTTTAACTGATAAAATAAAAATATTTGACCAGTTCTGCCAAATTCTTAAAAAAATTGTGAAATAAAGGCCTGGAAATTTAATAGGGACACTTAAACTTTACAATATATTCTTATATTTTTAATTATTTTTCCATAAATCTTACAAAGTATATACATTAAATTAAGGGCATTCAAATAGTTTAACTGATAAAATAAAAACATTTGACCAGTTCTGCCAAATTCTTAAAAAAATTGTGAAATAAAGGCCTGGAAATTTAATAGGGACACTTAAACTTTTCAATATATTCTTATATTTTTAATTATTTTTCCATAAATCTTACAAAGTATATACATTAAATTAAAGGCATTCAAATAGTTTAACTGATAAAATAAAAATATTTGACCAGTTCTGCCAAATTCTTAAAAAAATTGTAAAATAAAGGCCTGGAAATTTAATAGGGACACTTAAACTTTTCAATATATTCTTATATTTTTAATTATTTTTCCATAAATATTACAAAGTATATACATTAAATTAAAGGCATTCAAATAGTTTAACTGATAAAATAAAAATATTTGACCAGTTCTGCCAAATTCTTAAAAAAATTGTAAAATAAAGGCCCGGAAATTTAATAGGGACACTTAAACTTTTCAATATATTCTTATATTTTTAATTATTTTTCCATAAATATTACAAAGTATATACATTAAATTAAAGGCATTCAAATAGTTTAACTGATAAAATAAAAATATTTGACCAGTTCTGCCAAATTCTTAAAAAAATTGTAAAATAAAGGCCCGGAAATTTAATAGGGACACTTAAACTTTTCAATATATTCTTATATTTTTAATTATTTTTCCATACAGATTACAAAGTATATACATTAAATTAAAGGCATTCAAATAGTTTAACTGATAAAATAAAAATATTTGACCAGTTCTGCCAAATTCTTAAAAAAATTGTAAAATAAAGGCCTGGAAATTTAATAGGGACACTTAAACTTTTCAATATATTCTTATATTTTTAATTATTTTTCCATAAAGATTACAAAGTATATACATTAAATTAAAGGCATTCAAATAGTTTAACTGATAAAATAAAAACATTTGACCAGTTCTGCCAAATTCTTAAAAAAATTGTAAAATAAAGGCCTGGAAATTTAATAGGGACACTTAAACTTTTCTATATATTCTTATATCTTTAATTATTTTTCCATAAATCTTACAAAGTATATACATTAAATTAAAGGCATTCAAATAGTTTAACTGATAAAATAAAAACATTTGACCAGTTCTGCCAAATTCTTAAAAAAATTGTAAAATAAAGGCCTGGAAATTTAATAGGGACACTTAAACTTTTCAATATATTCTTATATCTTTAATTATTTTTCCATAAATATTACAAAGTATATACATTAAATTAAAGGCATTCAAATAGTTTAACTGATAAAATAAAAACATTTGACCAGTTCTGCCAAATTCTTAAAAAAATTGTAAAATAAAGGCCTGGAAATTTAATAGGGACACTTAAACTTTTCAATATATTCTTATATTTTTAATTATTTTTCCATAAATATTACAAAGTATATACATTAAATTAAAGGCATTCAAATAGTTTAACTGATAAAATAAAAACATTTGACCAGTTCTGCCAAATTCTTAAAAAAATTGTAAAATAAAGGCCTGGAAATTTAATAGGGACACTTAAACTTTTCAATATATTCTTATATCTTTAATTATTTTTCCACAAATATTACAAAGTATATACATTAAATTAAAGGCATTGAAATAGTTTAACTGATAAAATAAAAATATTTGACCAGTTCTGCCAAATTCTTAAAAAAATTGTGAAATAAAGGCCTGGAAATTTAATAGGGACACTTAAACTTTTCAATATATTCTTATATTTTTAATTATTTTTCCATAAATATTACAAAGTATATACATTAAATTAAAGGCATTCAAATAGTTTAACTGATAAAATAAAAATATTTGACCAGTTCTGCCAAATTCTTAAAAAAATTGTGAAATAAAGGCCTGGAAATTTAATAGGGACACTTAAACTTTTCAATATATTCTTATATTTTTAATTATTTTTCCATAAATATTACAAAGTATATACATTAAATTAAAGGCATTCAAATAGTTTAACTGATAAAATAAAAATATTTGACCAGTTCTGCCAAATTCTTAAAAAAATTGTGAAATAAAGGCCTGGAAATTTAATAGGGACACTTAAACTTTTCAATATATTCTTATATTTTTAATTATTTTTCCATAAATATTACAAAGTATATACATTAAATTAAAGGCATTCAAATAGTTTAACTGATAAAATAAAAATATTTGACCAGTTCTGCCAAATTCTTAAAAAAATTGTAAAATAAAGGCCTGGAAATTTAATAGGGACACTTAAACTTTTCAATATATTCTTATATTTTTAATTATTTTTCCATACAGATTACAAAGTATATACATTAAATTAAAGGCATTCAAATAGTTTAACTGATAAAATAGAAATATTTGACCAGTTCTGCCAAATTCTTAAAAAAATTGTAAAATAAAGGCCTGGAAATTTAATAGGGACACTTAAACTTTTCAATATATTCTTATATCTTTAACTATTTTTCCATACAGATTACAAAGTATATACATTAAATTAAAGGCATTGAAATAGTTTAACTGATAAAATAAAAATATTTGACCAGTTCTACCAAAATCATAAAAAAATTGTAAAATAAAGGCCTGGAAATTTAATAGGGACACTTAAATTTTTCAATATATTCTTATATTTTTAATTATTTTTCCATAAATATTACAAAATATATACACTAAATTAAAGGTATTCAAATAGTTTAACTAATAAAATAAAAATATTTCACTAGCTCTGCCAAATTCTTAAAAAAAATGTAAAATAAAGGCCTGGAAAAATAATAGGGACACTTAAATTTTTCAATATATTCTTATATTTTTAATTATTTTTCCATAAATATTACAAAATATATACACTAAACTAAAGGTATTCAAATAGTTTAACTAATAAAATAAAAATATTTGACTAGCTCTGCAAAATTCTTAAAAAAATGTAAAATAAAGGCCTGGAAAAATAATAGGGACACTTAAATTTTTCAATATATTTTTAATTATTTTTCCATAAATATTACAAAATATATACACTTAATTAAAGGTATTCAAATAGTTTAACTAATAAAATAAAAATATTTGACTAGCTCTGCAAAATTCTTAAAAAAATGTAAAATAAAGGCCTGGAAAAATAATAGGGACACTTAAATTTTTCAATATATTTTTAATTATTTTTCCATAAATATTACAAAATATATACACTAAATTAAAGGTATTCAATAGTTTACTTCGCTAAACGAAACGCTAAAGATCTGTAAAAAAAACTCCAGATTTCACGCTAACCGCTAAAAAGCATTTTTTCCCGTAATTGGCATTGCAAAAACGTCAGATTTGACGAGAAAAACGTCAAATTGGCAACAATGAGTAAAGCACATATACCATCTCATTTTTGTTTCTTCTTTTTTTTTTCTCTCTTAATCTTCACAATATAAATACTGCTTATGTGCTATTGCAGTCGTTTGGGAAATGACGGTATAGTGGGTGGCATTTACGTAAGTTACAGTGCAGGCAATAAGAATATGGAATCTTAACATGTTGAAATAAAAATTGCTTACTTACTCAATTATTTTTCATTAATTTATTTACATTGCAAATATTCTACCAACAAACCAAACCACTGTATTATTAAATGTGTGTGTGTGTGTCTTCATTGTGGTTTTAATTAAATATGCTAATTTGCTGTTGTAGGTTGTGAAATTATATACACTTTTAAATAAACGTAATCAACAAATATATTTTAGTCTCATTATATTACACCCACACACATACATACTTACCTCTCTCTATCGCTCTCTGCCTCTATTTATTCTTCTCCATCTTTCTGCTATTCGATAGTGTCAATAGAATGAATAAAGGTGCTGTGCTTAAGCTTTAGTAAATAAAGTGTCAATTTAATTACATTGGAAAGCTGTTGATATTTAAATTGATTTAAAGTGGCAATTAAATGATGAATAAAATCAAGGATATACGGAAATCGATAAGTGTTAAGAGAAGTGATAAGAATTTTTAAAGCCATACACATAACGCGAAATAATTCCAAGTAAACATCAGATTTCAAGGTAATCGAGTACATACAATGAGTTCTCATTTAGTAAGGGCCAAATAGAGTTTAGATGCACCTGCTGAAAATACATGGCAAGCATGAACGTTTGTTCATCAACTCTGTAGTAAAACTTTCTCAATCTTTTAATGTCCCTCATGATATTATAATTCTTATTTTTAAAATAGAAATTGAAAAAAACAGAATTTTATTTATTTATTTATTTATTTGAAAGCTCCATACACAAGACCATATGTCTTATATTGCAGTATGAAACTAATTAACATGTTAGAGAAACAATGTTTTCATACAATTAAATAACAATATAAATTAAATTTTACATAGTATAACAATTTTAGATATCAAAATTTACATACATGCATGATAAATACAAACATTTAGTAGACTTTCAGAAAATTATTACGTTGAAAACAGTTTCATAAGTTGTGCTTTAAATTGTCGTCCGTTACATAATACTTGACAGCTGTAGGGGATCGAGTACCAGAGAGTTGTTGCAAATATGTAAAAATGCCAACTAGAGATGAGGCTCTTGTACCCAAACGATCTTATTCTTCTACCTCTGCAGCTATTTGCGAAAGAGAGTCTATTGTAAAGATGCTCCGGCTGGCGGGTATAAATTATCTTGTGCATAAGTAACAAAACTTTTAATTTAAGCAGGCAATCAAAAGAAATTCCGTACAATTGAGCTGCGAACATTGAAATTCTGGTGCGTCTGTTTAAGCCGTATACATAACGAATAATGTTGTTGTAGGCAACGTTTAACTTTCTCTTACTAGAAGAATCACAATTAGAAAAAAGTTCACATCCATAAAGTAAAGTGGGAATTAAATATGTTTTCGCCAGAAGTATTCTTATCCTCATTGGTGTGCAGTAGTGAGATTACCACATAGTTCTTAGCATAGAGAAAGAACGTCCACAAGCATAGTTGACGTGGTCAGACCACGTAAGGGTTTTATTGAAATAAACACCCAGATTTTTTGCTGATGTTACTATTTGTATTTTTTGACCATTTATACATATATCAGGAACACTTATTGATTGTGCAAGCCTTTTCTGAATAACAATGCATTTTGATTTTGCCGGATTTATTGCCAAACCATTAGCAGAAGCCCATGTCTGAATACGATGCATCTGTTGATTCAATGAACTTATACATTGAGTAATCGTTGCATTATTGCAGCTAGTATAAAATATCGTCTGCATACATCCTTATCTTACAATCTGTTATTATAGTTGGAAGGTCGTTGGAGTACATCGATAATAAAAGAGGACCGACATTAGAACCTTGTGGAACTCCTCTTGACACGGGAAGAGCTCTAGATTTTCCATCATGTGCTTCAGTGTATTGGTATCTTCCGCAGAGATAAGTTGACAAGAGCTGGATGGCAGAAAAGGAAAAATTGAAGAAGTTTTGTAATTTGAAGCATAGAATATTGTGTTCCACGGTATCAAAAGCCTTGGAGTGGTCCAGCAAGACCAAAAAGGCAGTATTTCCATAATCCACTTCTCTTCGAATATCTTCAGCAACATCAACTAACGCTGTTATGCATCCATGATTTTTTCTAAAGCCGGACTGAGTTTGCGTTATCATATTGTTCCGATCGAGGAAACGTGTCATCTGTTTATGCATAATTCTCTCGAAAACCTTGGAGAGAAATGGTAAGATGGCGATTGGTCTATACTCGGAACTGGATTTTGGTACAGGTACAATTCTAGCTATTTTCCAATTCGAAGGGAATTCACTGCTCGTAAGAATTCTATTAAAAATATTTTGAGTTTTTATTTTTATCGGGTGATTCTCTCTATGTATTCAGTTGATCTTTTGTCCTCTAGAGGTGTTAGTTAGTTAGTTGGATAGAAGTCGCCGAGGTCTAGTATTTTTTTTTTTTTTTTTTATTTTTTTTATTATATCTATCTTTATTTGTTGTTGTATATGAAGTAGAAAATTAATAATTTTAATCAGTATAACTGAAACTGCCAACTTGCTTCAATAATGCCCATAGGGCGCTGAGGCCAAATAATGAAATTGTATTTTAGTTGAATTTAATTGAATAAATATAAACAAATAAAAAAAAAAAAAAAAAAAAAAAAAAAAAAAAAAAGTAGTGTGTTGCCTTATTAGACGTGAGGTCTCGGTTCAAACCCCAGGTCAGACATTAAAACGAAATATGAAAAAATATTTCTTCGGCGATTTCTTCTCAGCAGATTTCGGGCAAAAACTCTGAGAGTAAATAAAATTGCCATGGAAAGTTTCACAAAAATCTGTCTTTCGGAGTTGACTTTAAACTGTAGGTCCCGCCACTCATGTATAAAAGTAACGCACACAACATAAGTGGTGTGAGAACCTAGGTCGTAATGCTGACTAAAGCAGGGTTTACCAAAAAATTTTTGGTTATGTATTAGTGAGTAAGAGAGAGAAAATAAGTGAGAGAATTTATTTATTTACAGCCATAGAAAAGTGTTAGTAATATACGCTATTTTGATTTTCATTTCATCAACATACATAAAACTATCTATGTTCGGCTTAATAATTTTAGATAAATAAAAATAAAAAATCCATTTTTTACATATTAACATACAAAATGTCTTTTAAGAACATATTCCTTACATTCTTTAAATGTTTTATAACATACATATAAGACATTGAATATTAGCATCTTTTAACATAAAATATTTTTTGAGTGTCATTCCGAAATAAAATGCTAATGCAATGCTAAAGCACAAGAATGCGTGTGAGTTCTCTCCGCACAATTGTGCTATGAAATGGTAAACACTGGACTAAAGGGTTGTAATGCCCAATTATGTATGTATGTATGTAGAGGTGTTAGTTATACAATACACGTGTACAAATACTTAAACTGTAAATGTATATCCATACGCATACATATCACTACTTACCTAGAAAAATCAAATAAAACTTTATAAAACAAACACATTTACACAACACTGTACACAAATACAAATACTCATTAAATTTGTAGGAAAAACTTTTCAAATAAACGAACAAAAGCAACTCGAAACCAATAAATGCTACAAAAAAAAAAGGAGAGTGTTCGCATTGTCAATATTAAAACGTACGATTACACTTTAAAATTGCTAACTATCTCCACCCATTTATCGATTGCATTCCAACAGTTTCGAATTTTGCTTAGTTACGGAAAATAATTGCAGATTAATTCTGCATAAAAATTTAATTTGATTTCGGTTTTTATTCTCCAATAGATTTCATTGCATTCAGTGGCTAAGTGATGTAAATATTTGACACTAAAAGTTGATTGACATAAAACTGGTTTTTGTAATCATAACTTTGTTTAAATTCCTTTTAAAACGGAAATTAAATTAATTAAATAGTTTAAGTATGATATACCCACAATGTTACCATACTCAGATGTCTGACTAAACTGATGTCTGCCTGTCTGACCTTGACATTTTCATTTTAGGCTTAAACAAACTAACAAAGAATACTGCAATATATTACAAAATATAAAACCTTTGTTATGAATTTTTTTTCCATTGTCCTTTACTGGTCCTTTTGTATGAATTTGCTTATGAATACCAAAACACGCTCATTCACTTGTTAATCTCAACGTCTAAGAACTGCAGATGTGGCACCTGTTTTATTTGTTAGATTTTGTGTCACACATATCACTTTAATATTCTTTCTCTCTCTCTCTCTTCTCATTATCCACAACAAAAGGAATTAATTCTATTTTTCATAAAGGCAACAAAAAAAGAACCAAATTAACAATTAAGGGCAAAAATACGGCACATAATAATTTTAATAATTTTTATATTGTTAGTAAAATATTTAAATCTCTTACATGGAAATATAAAAAATTGTTTATTATTAATAAAAGATCTTTAATTTTATTTAGAAATCCTTACGAAAAAAATGTTTTCACTAAAATTTCACACCACAGTAATAAAACGCATAACCACCAGCGTTGCCACGACCAAAAAAATTTTATAACCAAAATTAAAATAAAAAATAACCAAATAAGGAAAAAAATAACCAAAAAATTTTTTTTATATAAATGTATTTGTTTTTAACAAATTTAAGGTTTAATACAAAAATCTTATTTTTTTCTGTATAGTTAACCTCTGATGGTGTGAGAAACTAGGTCAATAATCCTGACTGAAGGGTTGTAATGACCAATTATGTATGTATGTAACCTCTGATGCCCGAATTAAAACGGGAGTGGCTAAAATTTTTTTGAGTAGACATATAAGATAGAGTTGACCTCAATATCAACTGACAAAAATTTCAATGTCCTAGGTGTCCTAGTTCAAGAGCTACAGGATGTTGTGTATAGGCAACAATGGGCAATTTAAATACAAGTTGTTTTTTTTTTCAAATGTCGTTTATTTCAATTTATGTATGCAAGGATTCAAAACAATTTTTTTGAGGATTGGAGCACAAGTGCACATTGCATCTGCTGCATTTACAGGCTTTCCAAAGTCTACATCTGCCCCTTGTTCCACATTCCGCCTAATGATTATAACCATCAAATCGTAGGGATTTTGCAGGCTGTGCAACATGTGCTCTTTTATAGGGAATTGATTCAGAACCCGTAGAAGGAGCTGGTGATGACGGGGTCGATGGAGAAGGTGATGAAGTGCCTGAATTCATTGTCAAATTGTCAAAAGGAGTGATGATGGACAACCTCTCTTTTTTGCAACAACTATAGTTTGACTTGTACAATTCAAGCATCATGTCCGCAAGATCAACACCTCCCATGTGCTTGTTGTAGCATTCTACTATACCTGGACGAGGTATAGTTATGAACTTCTTGTCTTTGCGGTACCATCTCTTGCATTCACTTGCATTCTTACTTGCATAGTTTGAAACTAGTTGTACCCTCTTATTACATCTTCTTCTTCTTCATCATTTTCCTCGTCAGCCGAATCATCCCAATCAAATTTTTCAATTTCATCCTGTGTCAGACCGTTTGGGCGCATCTTAGAATGTGAATACAAAAATAAGTTTTTATTTTTCGAAACTTACCATAATACGCATATACGCAACACTACATTTATAAAATTATTATAGACAAACTAAATAATATTTTCAAGCCGGGTTTTTTAACACGTTGACTGCCGCGGCAATTTTCAAAAAACTAGCCAAAACTTGACAACTTAATTTTTTTCACATTAGTGAGTACGAGATAACTCGTAGTTTGGCTCCCTAGAAGGGAACGCAATCTACGAGTTATCTCGTAGTCGGCAGTCAACGTGTTAAATTACTCAACTACCTTTCATTATTTAGTTGTCGAACTTGGTTTTAGGATGACTTAATTATATTAATGTGTTTAAACACTTTTTAAAATAAGGTTTATTTTGCAAAATGAATTTGTCAATTTCGCTCTCGGGAGAATAACTACTAAGTGAGCACGTGCACAGCTGACTACCAACCAATTAGCTGTAAGCTTAAACAACACATGAGGCTATATTTTTGCGAAAGAATCAGAATAAAATATTTAAAATATCTGTACTTAGAGGCTCATAAACACAATGTTTCATATACGCAACATCGGGAATGAGAGAGTTAAACTACAAATAATAAATTAAGGTTTTTATTTATTTGTATTAAAATTTTTTTAATATTTCAATTGAACATAATAAAAACGCTTAAAGAATTAAAACACTTTGCTAACGATTGCAAAGCTTATAATGCAAATTTTCAAATAAAATTAAAGAAGTGAGTGCTGTATTAACCATAATAAAAAATAACCAAAATGAAGAAAAAATACACACTTACACATTACAAAAAAAAAAATAACCAAATTTGGTTAAAAACAACCAAAACGGCAACGCTGATAACCACATATAGAATGCTAGTTTTAGTTCAATGGAATCTATATCGATAGGAAAAAATTTCAAAAAAATCAAAATGTATTTTCTATTTAGAAATTTATCGATATTCTAATGTACGACTGTGCCGAACAAATTTTTAATAATAAGGAGATCGTTCCGCATAAAACTATCGCAACTGTTTGTTCAGACAACATGAGCGAAATCACCTTTACCTTCTCTATAAAGAACTTTACGTTACAACAACTTATGTGATGATATCTGATGTTATAAATATTTACAGAAAATTGTAATTACGTAGCAACCAATCTAACTTTAAAAGCCTAAGATTGGAAAGATCAACAAGAGAAAGAACATTAATTCAAAATTACAACATAATAGAGCCTTTCCCCCAATGCCAGTTGTCTTTGGAACCAATTACCAAAGTACATCATGAGGTTTAAAGATGAACTTACGAACTATTATATTCACTCGGAAGGAAGTCAACCTACGGCGAGGCACATGCTCTCCTATGTTAGGCGACTGCAAACGTTAAGATGGCAGCGTCACTATCAGACTATCATGAAGGAGACTAATTATTTATTTCAATTTCAGTTACGCTGTTCTTAGTCGAAGTCACCGTAGTCTAGTAGGTAGTGTGTGTTTTTTTTTTTTTTTTTTTTTTTTTTTTTTTTTTTGTGAAACCAGCACTCAGGGGATGGCCCCTACTCATGCAGTGCATTGTGCAGGTTTTTTTTCTTAGGAAAATGGGTTATAGGAAGGTGGAAGAGAGGGAGTAGTGTTTTTTTTTGACATCTCAAGATGCGAACGGCAAGGAAACGAGTTGCTGCTAGGTGACTATAAAATGGCCAGTGCTATACCTTCACCATTAGACAGTCTACAGCAATCGTCCCCAAGAAGCCCGCACCCTTCAGTCCTAGCTTCTCACACTACTCATGTTGTGTGTGTTAATTTTATACATGAGTGGCGGGACCTACAGTTTAAAGTCGATTCCGAACGACAAATTATTTGGCTTATTAGACGTAAAGCCCGGGTTTGTATCCCAGGTCAGGCATCAAAACGAAATATGAAAAAAAAAATATTTCTTCGGCGATTTCCTCTCAGCAGATTTCTGGCAAAAACTCTGAGAGTAAATCAACCTGCCATGAAAAAGTTTCTCAAAAATCTGTCGTTCGGAGTCGACGTTAAACTGTAGGTCCCGCCACTCATGTATGTATAAAATTAACACACACAACATAAGTGGTGTGAGAAGCTAGGACGTAATCCTGATTGAAGGCTTGTAATGGCCAATTATGTATGTACATATGTATGTTCTTCTCAAAATCTGGTGATAATGATTCGAGAAGTTAGATTCTTATATGTTACTATACAGGCTATAGCCTGAATTATAATATTTTGAAAAAGACAAAAAACGAAATGTTTTCCTGTTTTCGCCTTTTTTTTTTTTATAAAAGTGTTAGTTATTAGCGGATCCTGTCCTGAAAAAGGGAGACCCTACGATATGCGCCAACTACAGGGGTATAAGCCTTCTCCCTATCGCATATAAGGTTCTTACAGGCGTATTGTGTGAACGACTGAAGCCACTCGTCAAAACACTGATTGCACCTTATCAGTGCGGCTTCAGACCTGGCAAGTCCAGCATCGACCAGATCTTCACACTACGCCAAATCCTGGAGAAGACCCACGAAAATCAAGCCGACACACACCATCTTTTTGTCGACTATAAGGCTGCTTTCGATAGCCCCATAAGGGATCGTGTTTTTGCCGCAATGTCTGAGCTCGGTATACCTGCGAAGCTGATAAGGCTATGCAGAATGACGTTGAGCAATTCCGTCAAGGTAGGAATGGACCTCTCCGAACCTTTTGATACCGTGTGAGGTTTCAGACAAGGCGATCCCTTATCATGCGACCTCTTCAACTTCGTCATGGAGAGTGTTGTGCGAAAGGCGTGAGTGCATCGCAATGGCACTATTTTTCAAAAAAGTGTTCAGTTGCTTGCGTACGCTGACGACACCGACATCATAGGGCGTACCAAGCGAGATGTCAATGCTGCCTTTAGTGCTATTGAACGCGAGTCTAAGAAGATGGGTTTGGCAGTAAATGAGGGCAAAACAAAGTATATGTTATCGACAAGTAGAGCCGTGCGGCGTATTGAGTCTCAAATTACGGCCGATAACTATACTTTTGATACAGTCAAGGAATTCATTTATCTTGGCTCCGCCGTTACCACCGAAAATGATGTCAGTCTGGAGATCAAGCGCAGGATTACTCTTGCCAACAGGTGCTACTATGGTCTCAATAGGCAATTGAGTAGCAGAGACCTCTCTCGTAAGACAAAGCTAATACTCTACAAGACGCTCATCCTACCTGTGCTTCTTTATGGCGCAGAAGCATGGACCCTATTAAGAACTGATGCAGCAGCCTTGAGAGTATTCGAGAGAAAAGTCCTACGTAAGATCTTCGGTCCAGTGCGAGTTGGCGATGATTTCCGCATCCGATTCAACAGTGAGCTGTATGAGCTCCTCAACGACATAGACGTTGTACAGCGTATTAACATCCAGCGGCTGCGCTGGCTCGGCCATGTCGTTCGAATGGAGGAGGATGCTCCGGCGAGACGGGTATTTGATGCGGGGATCTGCGGAAGTCGGCGAAGAGGACGACCTTGTATCCGTTGGATACTTGTGACCTTGGACTCTTGTGACCAACTGGCGTAGGCGCGCAAGAAGCAGAGGCGCTTGGAAGGATGTGTTGCGGCAGGCCGAAATCCGTTAATCGGGTTGTTATGGCCAATTAAGTAAGTAAGTATTAGCGGATCAAAAATACACTAGTTCGGACTAGAACTACTCGTCTTAGGAATATTGTCATAGAATTTCTGCGATATCGGTCAAGTAGTTTGCGCAAAACAAAAACGCATTTAAGTTACGCGCAGCAGGACGTGTTGTACTATTTTCCGTTTTTGTCTTTCTTTTTGTATCGTTTGAGGGAACACTAAAACTGTGAAAAAAAATCAATTTTTTTTTTTAAATTGGTGATTATACTAACCCCTTAACCTCTTTAGATTAACAATCTTGACAAATACGAGAATTACTTACCCGATAATGCTATTACAATTACAAAGAAATCCACTTTAATTGTATCTTTTAGATATTTTATTGTTTTATTATTCTTTAATTAATTTTTTTTTTTTTTTTAAATTTTTTAATAATAATTCTCATTGACACAAAATATGTATTTAAATGTACATTTAAATTTATTTTACATCATTTATTTTACATACATACAATATTTATAGTAGGACCTTGATTATCCGTGATTTGATTATCCGGCAACATCAATTATCCGGGATGGAAAAAGAAAATTTTTTGCATCGACTTAATTTTATTTTGGATCGACTTAAATTTTTCTGCATCGTTTAACCGTAATTACCCCTATTATTCGTGATTATAAGCAAAAAATTTTTTCTATTATTTTGGACAAACAAGCGAAAAATGGGAATTCCCTCTTTAGTATACGAAATCCTTATATACTGTTCACTGTTTTCTGACAAAATTATTTTTTTTTTTTATTTTTGAAACATGTACATATGTATATAAAATCCTTGAATTATTTAGTTTTTATGTAAATATGTACATATTCATTTATTAATTAATAAAAATATCTATTAAAAACTAGCCAAAATTGGTACTCAATTAACCGGGAAAATCGATTATACAGAATGCTTCCGGTCCCGACTATCACGGATAATCGAGGTCCTACTGTATTTGTTAATTTTATTGAAAACGAAAATTTTCATTTTTTTATTTTTTTTTATTTTGTTGTTGTTCAAATTTAAATGATTTGGTTTTTGCAATACACCCATACCTGTCTTTGCGTCATTTCGCTTTGCGTTGCTGCTGAATTAGAACAAATTTTCTCTGTGAGTCGTTAGATTCTCGAGCTTTTATTTTTTTTAATTTTTTTAAATTTCATTTTTTTTTCTAAAAGATGGCACGACTTTTGTTTCTAATTGCGCTATGCTATCAAAATTTGGGGATTCCCTTTCTAACTAAAAATAATACAATTTTATTTTCACCTTGTTTTTCTAATTTTAGAGTTCAATTTTATTTAAAGTGTTATAAATTAAATGAATTTTTTATTTTATTTTAATTGAATTTGTTTTCTTTTTTTTTTTGTTGTTTTTATGTATAAAATAAAATTTTATATTATTTTCGCTTTTTAAATGTTTACTTTGTTCAATTTTCTTTTTAAAAAGTAATATTTTTATAACCCAGGAAACTATTCTCGATCTTTACATGGTTTGCTATGGAAAATCATAATTCACTTTCCGTCGTGTTTTTTTTTTTTTTTTTTTTTTTGGAACGTACCAACGATGCAAAGTGAGGCATGGGTGTATTTTTGTTGTTTTTGTTTTCATTTTTATAAAATTATAATTAAAATTTATTATCATAAGTTAGTGTTTCATTTTTAGTTCACATTAAAATTTTTTATTTTAAATTTTATTCAGGGAATAATTTATACAAAGCGTAGAATTTTTTTAAGATAAAATTGAATAAATTTTTATTGTTCTAAAAAAATTTCGATTATATTGAATTATAAATACATTTGTAATTTTCAAAAGAAAAGAAGTATTTTATGTTGATTTAAATATTTTTGGTATTGTAATATAATTTATTTGTTGGTTTTGTTTTTATATGTACATAGATACTTTAGTAAAATTGAAATATTTTATCAATGGAGTTTTAAATGTTAGTTTAAGGGTTTGTCTATTATTTTTATTTTAATTGTTTTCTTTTTTTTTTTATAAAAAATCACAACATTTTCTATTTTAATTCTGCATTTTAAGAAGTTTGACTTCTTTCTAGTTATACAGCAGAAGATAACATCATCTCAATCCCTTGCAAATAATATTAAAAAAAAACTTTAGTAATAAAAAACAAAATTAAACATAAAACACATTAATTTATTATTTTAATAAGAAAGTGAAATTTTAAAAACCATGCTAAACAAGTACATACTGTCTACCGTCGACAGCATCTAGGCCATCAGATAATCCCGTTTTTCCGCAATAATTTTCCGAATTCTGAGAAATTTGAACTAAAACCGCAAGCACAGAAGAGACCCTTTTAAAATTATATTTTTATTAGTTAAAGTATTGAGTGTAAAAGGTATGACAGAAGCATTTCCACTCAAATATTAAATATTCTTTAAACTTTTTCTTTTACCTTCTTCAGATTTACATAAGGGGTGATTTTTTAAGAGCTATAGGAAAATTTTTCAAAAAAAAAACACATAAAATTCAGAAAAATGCATGTAATCTTTATTTGAATCGATAGTACGTTCCATATAACTTAATGTTTGAAGATTATTTCATGCAAATGTTGACCGTGACTGCGCCTCATATGGTCCATCCGCTTAGTCCAATTTTGGCATACTCTTTCCAACATTTCGGCCGGTATCTCACGAATAAATGCTTCAATGTTGTCTTCCAATGTGTCAATTGAAGCGGGCTTGTCTGTATAGACATGAGCTTTAACATAGCCCCACAAAAAATAGTCTAAAGGCGTTAAATCGCACGATCTACGTGGCCAATTGACCGGTCCCGAACGTGAAATAAAATGTTCACCGAACTAGCATCTCAATAAGTCCATTGTTACGCGTGCTGTGTGGCATGTGGCACCGTCTTGTTGAAACCACATGTCATGCAAGTCAAGCTCTTGCATTTTGGGCAAAAAAAAGTTTAGTCACAATAGCCCGAATAGCCGCTTCAATGGGTCGATTAAACTGACCATAAAATGGAAGAAGCGCGCGATGAACTTAATTAACAGAGCACGCATTTTGATAATAAAATTCAATGATTCGCAAGCGTTGTTCGTTTGTAAGACGATTCATGGTTAAATTATTGACCAAACTGAAAATGTTTGACAGTGAAACAAAACACGAAACGTGTGTGAGCTGTTTAAACCAGTGTTGCCAAAAAGATAATAGCTAAAAAAAATCACCCATTATATTCTGTTTGATGCATTGTTTACTATACACTTCATAAATACTTCTTTTTATTTAACTACAATGTATTTCAATTATTATTCAACAAAAACCATTAAAATGTTGTTATTCGTTTAGTTTCAAAAAAAAAAAGAGATTTTCGTTGTCATGTTGATAATTTTCACAAAATTTTTCGTAACACTTCAAAGCCTCGGACTGTCCAGCACCGTATTCGATGTCATTACTGTACAGCTATTGGCCAAAGCAATTGAATTGCCTGTCATTGATAGATTTGTTGCAGTTTTGGTTCTTTTATGCCAGAAACTGCCACCATTTAAATGCATCCCCTTGAAAGTATCTACAAAAGCTCGACGAAAACTGGCATTCATAAAGCAATAGGTAATGGGATTACAACAGCTGGATGAGTAGGCCAGTAGCTGGAAGAAACTTATCGTTGTATAGTCAACATACTCGTAAATGGCTGGACCAATAAACATTGCCACCGTATTGATGACATACAGCGGTGTCCAGCATATGAAGAATTCCAAAACCAATACAAAAAGCATTTTAACCACACGTTTTTTGCTCTCCAAATTCTTTTCCAGGTTTGATCTAAAACGAATGAAATCAATACATATTTCTTATTTTCATTTAAAACAAAAAAAAAACAATATTCTTCAACAGTTTAATATTAAAACAAATATTTCTTAATAAAGATAATCCGTTCTTTTATAAGGATAATGACAAATGAACAAAATAATCTTGGCCTGAGTTTTAAATAAATTTCAAGATTTTGTTCAATACTGTAGTTACAGCATTAATTCTTATTGGAAAAGTTTTAAAGAAAATAATAATTCAGCTGTTAACAGCACTAAATCTATACTCTTTGGATTGAATTAATTTTTAAATGAACAGCAGCCGTATTTGCCATTCTTCAGTCTTAAACCAGAGAATAGAATTTGAAAATTCTTTTATTTTTCTTACAGCAGACCATGCTTGAGTGGTTCATTATTAAACATTTTCCGGAGAAAAACTTTTCCCTTTACGCTTCCACTTACCTTCTTAGTGCAGATTCTGTGATGCGTAAACTGGGCGTTGAATTCAATTTATTCTTCTGTTCCAGCACATCTGTTGCTGGCAAATGATGCTCGTATTGTTGATGTTGTTGCTGCTGTTGCTGTTGCTGTTGGTGTTGTAATTGATTGAGTTGATACTGGTGTTGACAGTGTTTCTGATTGAAACTGTGCCTCTGCTGAAATCTCGGCATCGCATTCAATGAGTAACAGGATGACGAGGCTGTTGTTTCATCGCCTTCACCACCACCATTAACAGATTTACTGCCGCTACTACGATTCAATGATTTTACAGACGCTGAACGCATACAATACAAATGCGGTCGACGACCATCAACCCCAATTGATTTGGATGTCAATTTGCGATGATTAGCCGCTGATGTCGATGTCGTCATCACTATGGCCGTTTCAGCAGTGTAACCAACCTTCTGGTTGTGATGATCTGCAAACGTAAGCATTTCAATAAATTTCATTAGAATTCTGGAATGAAACACTCATGTCTACTGAAGTGAAAGAAAATGTGGCTGGTAAATAACTTGTTGAAGAACTTAAAGGTTACAAATGGATCGTTAAAGGCAAGATGCTTGCAAGCATCTATTATTAACATGTTAACAATCAAATTCTAGCCCAATTGACGTAATTAAACACACAATCACACAAAATCATTATTTATTTATTTATTTATTTATTTATTATAATTAACATAACACAACAAGATTTTAATCTTATAAGTTATAGTGCTATGCTTAGGATCAATAAGATATAAAACATAAAAAAAATAAAAATAATTGTAAAGTATAAGAAATTAAGCAAAAAAAATAGCAAATTAATATAAGAAACAAATTAATAAAAATATTAAATTTAAGTAGAAATATAATTTCAAGCAATTTAGAAAACAAACAGAAATAACTAAAAAAGTGAAAAGAAAGAAAAAATTAAGAATTATAAAAATATAAAAAAGAAATATTTACAAAAATCAGAGTAAGAAAGTAAGGATAAATATTTAACCGATATAGTAACCATACTAAGGAAGTAACATACTTTTCATTAAGAGAATAATTTAAATAACTCCTTTTTGAACGCATTTGCATTGCCTAACTTTTGTATGTAATTCGGTAGGGAATTCCAGAGACTTGTGGTGTGTATAAAAAACTGACGCTGTGACAGAAGAGTCCTGTACCGTTGTTGAATAATCTTCATTCCCCGGAATGACCTAGCAAACTTGACTCGGCCCAATAAATATTCCGGCTGTCCCGTATTAATAATCTTATGGAATAGAATGAGGCATTTAATTTTCAGAAGATTATCAAATTTCACACCAAATATCTGGTACGCTAAATGAGAAATATGATCACGGCGACCTTTTTTGAAACACGTATCTTGCTATATTGTTGTATGCCAAGTTTAGTTTGCGGTTGTCATTACTATCGCAATTTGCGAAGATTTCGCACCCATACAATAGCACAGGAATTAAATAAGTTTTAGCAAGTTGCATAGGAATTGCAAAAGGAGTTGAATCAATGACCGCCCATAAGTTCCGAAGCATGCTGTATATTCTGCCAACAACAACGCTTATATGGCCAGACCACGATAATCTGTCATTAAATACAATACCCAGATTGGTAGCAGACTTGACATAGTCAATTTTATTTCCCCTGATACTCAAGCCCGGTATGGCAACCGAAATGTTGGCTTTCGAAAGCACTATACATTTGGACTTTGAGGGATTAATGCATAGTCCATTTGCCGAAGCCCAACTGTCAATCCTATCCAAATCACGGTTAACAGAGTGTAAACAAGAAACAATATTCTCCTTACGAGTACTGGTATAAATCTGCACATCATCAGCATAGATATGAACACGGCAGTCAACCAAAACATCCGGTAGATCATTAATATACATACAGAACAACAGAGGCCCCAGAATTGATCCCTGGGGAACACCTCTACTAATATTACGCGAATCTGAAATATTACCATTCAGATGAACCTTCTGACATCTGTCCAACAAGTAAGAAAAAATTAGACTAGCGGCAGAATTAGAAAAATTAAACAGTTTCCGGAGCTTATTCAGTAATATTTTATGATTGACTGTATCGAAAGCCTTGGTGTGATCGAGAAGAACTAAAAACGCTACACTATTTACATCTAGCTCCAACCTAAGGTCCTCAACTACATTTAATAGAGCGGTAGTACAACTCCTACCTTTCATGAAACCCGACTGATTAACTGTTAAATAATTGTGACATTCCAGATAACCATTAATCTGTTTAGCTATAATGTTCTCCATTACCTTCGACAAAAAAGGAAGAATAGCAATTGGCCTAAACTCATTGTTCGATTTTGGAATGGGAAGGATTTTAGCTAATTTCCACTCATCAGGAAAAGTAGTCTTAGTCAGCACTGTATTGAATAAGTGTGTATAATACGGCAAAAGTCTAGGTGTCAAAACTTTCAAAAACAAAGGATCTATATCATCAGAACCGATTGCGTTCGATTTCACCGCTAGTCCATTAAAAGTCCAGAACTGAAAGAATGGCAAATAAAAATCAAACCATCAAAGGAAACAAATTGTGCATAGGCTCTCTTCTCTACAAAATTAAACCCCGTTTTCAAATTAAACATGCATTCTTCCAAAATACTACCTATGTTAGAATGGATCACATTTAACCTGTTATCGTAAATTGGCTTGAACCTATTTTAATTAAAAAAAACTAATTTTGTGTTTTAATTTCGAATGAGTTTTTTTCACTTTCATTTTCACTTTCATTTCATGATATCCTCATGGCCATTTAAAACTGAAATTCAATTTTTTCTTTAATTCAGCCAAAAGAAAAGAAAACGAAACAAAAAATACAACAAGCTTATCGCAAACAACAATTAGAGTTAGAAAAATCAAACGAGGTAAGCAAGACAATATTACACCCTATTGTTTAAATATGTTAATATTTAACCAAATGCTTAGTGTAGCGTATCCAAATAGAATCGGATTCTTAAAGTATTTAGAATTTCTTTTTCAGCACCCAGTTCTGTTCTTCTTTTATCAACTGCTACAGTAATTATTTGATGGAAATATAAAATTTGAAAGCTTTCACATCCCCTGCACCAAGACATTTTTTTCGTCTTCCAAAAAGTTTAAAGTGAACAAGGTAAAGTTTATATTTATTGTAAAAGTTTTTGCCTCAAAAAGGAGACGTTAATTGAAAACAATATTTCGAAGAGAACATGTACTTTATTTTATTTTATTCTGTTGGTTTTATTGTTACAAATTTGTCAAGAATTCCATTTAAGGCAAGCAATTATTTTGTTACGAAAATGAAAAATATAGATACTAATGTTTTGCTTTTACATCGCTTAACATTAAAATTATAACCGAAAGCTACAAAAACAAAACAATGCAGTAAACAAACCTGTTTACAAATTATTGTACTGCTTAATATAACAACAAACATACATACATAATTGGTCATTACAACCCTTCAGTCAGGATTATTGACCTAGTTTCTAGTAGGTAGAAACCGTAGTCTAGTAGGTAGTGTGTTGGCTTATTAGACGTAAAGCCAGGGTTCCAGCCCCAGGCCAGACATCAAAACAAAATACAAAAAGTATTTATTCGGCGATTTCCTGTCAGCAGATTTCTGGCAAAAATTCTGAGAGTAAATAAAATTGCCATGAAAAGTTTCTGTAGGTCCCGCCACTCATATATAAAATTAACACACACAACATGGGTGGTGTGAGAAACTAGATCAATAATGTTGACTGAAGGGTTGTAATGACTAATTATGTATGTAGTTTATGCTCTGAAGAAAAGGGAAAATAATTTATTGTATGAAAAGGCTAAGGCCAAATACGAGTATAATACGAGTATAATATGTATTGCCATGAAAAGTTTCTCAAATAACAACAAACACCAGCATAAAAAATGGTAAACAAGTAAACAAAAATACAACAACAAACACCAGCATAAAAAATGGTAAACAAGTAAACAAAAATATATCAGCAGCACTGCAATAATAAACGTAAAAAACGATGTTTACATTTATAGAGATTTCGAGAAGGTGAAATCACAAACATTCGCCTTCAAGAACATTCATCAGACTGTTTACTCTGCCATATAAAAGGTAAGGCAAAACAGGCGAATGTGTGAGTGAAGTTCAGTCAGTCAGAGTAATCGTGGTTTCTAGATCTCCGTTACAAAGATCTGTAGAATAATTGTCTAGTAATGGTCAAATAGAAAGGCTACAAAAACTACAAAATAAGGCTATGAGAACAATTATAAAATGTGATAGATATACACCAATACAATTTATGTTGGATATGCTGCGATGGCTTAACATTGGACAAAGACTACAACTAAATACGTATTTATATATATATAAGATGAAAACAGGAAATGCACCGGAATATTTAACGGAACAATTAACTTATGTAGACGAAATTCAGCCATACTACCTCAGGAACGCAAGCGATTTTAGGTTAAATAAAGCTACAAACACCGCAATGAAGAGATGTCTACTATACATATACATACATAATTGGTCATTACAACCCTTCAGTCAGGATTACGACCTAGCTTCTCACACCACTTATGTTGTGTGCATTAATTTTATACATGAGTGGCGGGACCTACAGTTTAAAGTCGACTCCGAACGACAGTTTTTTGAGAAGCTTTTCATGGCAATTTTATTTACTCTCAGAGTTTTTGCCAGAAATCTGCTGAGAGGAAGTCGCCGAAGAAATATTTTCATATTTTCGTTTTGATGTCTGAACTGGGATTCGAAATCGGGCCTTCAGTCTAATAAGCTAACACACTACCTACTAGACTACGGCGACTTCAATCTACTATACAAGGGTCTACAAATGTTCAATAAGCTGCCTAATGAAGTAAAAACTGAGAATAATATAAATGTATTTAAAAGAAAATGTATTTATTATATCAGGAATATTTCATAAGAGCTTTTGTCAATTGGTTAAATTATTTAGAATGTTTTAAACAAAGTATTACAAATACTCCTTAATAAATAAATAAATAAATAATTGTTATTGTTTATGCAAAGGGTATAAACAGATTAATAACAAAGAAAGGCAATTGTTGTTGCTTACATCTAGTTGTGAACAGTGGCACACAGAATTGTGCGAATAATAAAGAATTTTAATTAAAACTAAACACAAATTTATTTTCATTTTATTTATTGCAATTTACGAGCTCATAGTTTAAACGTTTTTAAAAGGTAAAAACGTAACAACATTAACTATTTGAGACGTTTATTTATTTAAATAATTCAGACAATTTTATATTTAAACCAATTTGGAAATGAACAGTTTGCTTAAATGAAGAGCGCAAATACAAAATAAAAGAATTGCCATCGAAAAGAATTGAAAATTTTTATTTGTTTCCAAAGTTTGAAAGAAGTTTGTTTAAAAAATGTTGCTGGAAGTATGTATGTATACCAACATGTAGCAGTAAGTATATCGTATACATACTTTATGTTTGCAACTTACAAATCATATTCCTGCAACTGCTGCTACAGCTTCAATCATAGATATTATGGCGGAAATAAAATTTCTTTGCCAATGCGACGTGGCATGAAAACAAAAATGTTTAAAAGAAACTGACTCTTTCTAGTATTTTTAATTTAATTTCTTTACGAAATTTCATGGGTAACCACAGAGAGAGAGAGAGAGAGAAAGAGCATGACTTTTGTGTAAAATAAACTCTGGTAGCAGCGTTGCCAGAATGATGATTTTATCATATTTTTGATGATTTTTTAACTAAAATATGATTTGATGATTTTTCTCCAAAAAATATGATTTTTTTTTCCAAAAATATGATTTTTTTGTATATAGATACTTCACGTTATAAACAGTGTAAGCAAAATGTTTCAAAGTACAAACTCCCAAATTCAAAAAATGTATTCTGAAATGGAACGTTTATACTTAAAAATATTAGACAATTTCGTAAAGCCACATACATTGGCTACACTGATTTTAATATTGAGGAAAATATTGAAAATAAAGAGGTTTTTTTAAACGCCGAAGATGTATATTTAGGAGCATTTGTAAAAAAAAGATTTCTGAAACAAAATTTACCAATAGTGAATTAACTGAATTCACTAATTACTGCGTTTTATTTTACATTGAGTTATGTAAACAATTAACCAAACGTTTTAATTTTAAAGATGCTTCCTTAAAAGAAATGTCATATATTGATCCACATAATATTATTAATAAGAAAGTTTCTTCATTGTCTCATTATCAAATCCTTGTCAAATTTAATTAATGAAAATGATTCTCAAAAGCTAGACGATGATTTTAGAGAGCTTCGTCACATAGATTTCAAACAATATTTTCAAACCTTAGAAAATATTAATTGTGAAGATTTTTGGGCCAGAGTTTCTAAAATAACTCGTGTTGATAACGATTTAGTTTTTCCAACATTGACGAAATTTGTGTACAGTATACTTTGTCTTCCCAGTTCATCTTCAAACGTTGAACGAATTTTTTCTAAAGTTAATTTAAATAAAACTAAGTACAGGAACAGGCTTGAAAATGCAATATTAGAAGGTATTTTGTTTATACAGGATTATTTACTAGTTAAAAGGTGTTCCTTTTATAATCTTAAAATTGATGAAGAAATTGTAAAAAATATGAAACCTTCCCAGTATTATAATTAAATTATTATAGGAAACTACTAAAAGTTTTACAAAACTCTACTTTTCTATTTAGATCTCATTTTTGTACCTTATAAAATTACTACTTACATATCGTCGGCTGGCCTGCAAAATGGCCTATGTGCCTTTTGGGAAATTTGTTTTATTCAACCATTTTTAAGTCTTATTTGTGGTCCATCTCTCTAGCAAAAATTTGTCCAACGTCTCCGCTGGTTCCAAAATTATTGCAAAAATATTTAAGTAGTTTTGTATGACTTTCATATAAAAATTATGTTGTTTTTTAGGTCTTCTGAAAAGTTGTTGAAAATTACATAGGCCAATTTGAAGGCCAGACGACAATATGTATGTATAGATTTTTTAAAATTAATTTTAATTAAATTGAATTGTCTTTTATGTATAACATACATATTTATTTTTTGTGTTGTTTGTATATAATATTTTTGGTAAAACATGTAATTAATTTAAAATTGTTTGATTATCGGGTTATATCATATCCTCAAGAATAAAGTTAGTATATGATAACAAAACCCGATAACCAATCAATGTAATACACTTTTATTTTGAATTGTTATTTATTTTTTAATCTTTTACAAATAAAAGTTAAAAAGTGATGATTTTTTCCCCCAAAATATGATTTTTTTTTCCTTAAAATTATGATTTTTCACCAGAATCTTCTGGCAATACTGTCTGGTAGTCAAATTTAAAATTTAAACGATAAGAAAATCAGTTTCCATTAAAGTGATGTCTTCTCCTAACATGATAGAATAAATAAATAAATTCTACTCACTCTACCTCATTGACTACCCGAAACAATAACAAAATTATTACACTACATACTATGTATGTATACTGTGTACCTGTACTTTGCAGTTGTTGCTGTTGCTGTTGCTGCTGTGTTGTCTGTAGCTTATGAGTTTGATCTTTTGTGTCCTTGAAAGACATTTCCGTTTCCGCTTGAGTATTTTGCAATGTATTAAAGCACAAACTTTTTCTACTGCCATAAACTACCGGTACAGCCACCGAACCCATTCCTAAATATTTACTATTTCCCACACTGCCACCACCACCACCACCAACATAATATTTGCTTTTGCAATTGCCATTGTCTCTGCCATTGTTGTTTGCTGCCGCCGCTGGCATACATCCTTCTGCAGTCGAACTGCTGTTGCTATTCTTACGGGTTTGATAACGAAACGACATGTTCAAATTAAAAACAGTTGGCGTTTTCATCTCGGTGTGCACCTGTGTGTAGATTTTTGCATCATTCGCTGTACCATTGCCGCTGTTATTCTTGTTGCCAAATATAAGAGCCTTCTCATCCTTAATACCCATGTAGAGGGTGCGTGTTATCAAGATGTATGCCACACACAAAATGACCAGAGGCAGTACCAACAAGGCCAAATCCAAAAAAATATTGTAAAAACGGCCAACCGCTTCCTCCGGCCATTGTTCACGACATTTGCGAAGACCTTTAATGGAAGAGGAAAAGAAAAATGAAAATGAAAATAGAACGCTAGAAGAAATACGATAAAAAACAAGCTACTCGTATAAGGAAACCGAAAATACAAAATATGTACTTTATGAGTTCAGGTTATAAACGAAAAAGGTATACGAAGTAAAATTAAAAAAATACTAAAGGAATCTTGGTTGTTTGTTAAATACGAACTCAAACCAGAAAGTTCTTTACCAACTCAAACCAAAGTGTTGTTCATGTTGTAATGCGTGTAATTGGACAAAGCAAATACGACCGACCGCCCGATGTGGCCTATTTACTCTTTGGTGTAACATTCACAAAGCCACGCAGCTCTTTAAGTTGTGTTCATTCGAATCCAAAGGATTGAAAGCACTTAGCGTGGAAGGAAAACTTCAAGTGCTAGTTTTGAAAGCAGTGCAGAGTGTTGCATGCCAGTTGGGACAAATGTCGTCATCGAAAACATTGTTGTATTGACCGGTGAATTGAAGAGAGAGAGAGAAGTTTGTTCCTCAGTCGTACTGAATATAAAAGGCGACTAAGTTAGTGAAGTTCAGTCTTGTGTGAAGAAACGTGGTTCGTTTGAAGAGAATAATCGTGGTTTGAAGATCTTCGTTGCAAAGATCTGTCGAATAATTGTCTAGTAATTGTTACTGTTTATGCAAAGGGTATAAACAGAGGAATAACAAAAAAAAAGCAATTGCTGTTGTTTACATCAAGTTGTGAACAGTGGCACACAGAATTGTGCGAATAATAAAGAATTTTAATTAAAACTAAACACAAATTTATTTTCATTTTATTTGCAATCTACGAGTTCATATTGTTACGCAAGAACAAACGAAACGACCTAATATCGTTTAACAATAAAAAAAACAATAAGCAAAAGCCACAAAAACAAAGACCATGAGCATGAAAGAGATAGAAAACGCAAGCACAACGAACAAGAGGCAATGTGTACACAATACACATTAACAAATACATCGAACATCTTCTAAATAAACCAGCAACAATAAACAATGTAGTCGCTAAAGAATTCTCGAGAAGGCGAGAACGCGAACCTTCCACCTCGAGAACCATCATCAGACTGAAGACGTTCGCATATAAAAGGGCAAGACAAGGCAGGCAACCAGTCAGTTGTAATTGAGTCAGTCTTGAGTGAAGTTGCGTGTGAACTAAATAGTCGTGTTTGAAGATATCGGTTGCGAGCAATAGTTGTGTGTGAATAATAGCAAGTAATTATTGTTGTATCGGTTAAGTGTGAACAGTGGCATATAAGAAAGTGTGGACAATAAAGAGAGTTTAATTAAAACAAGACACATATTTGTTTTTACTTAGTTTGCAATTAACGAACTCATATTTAAACGTTTTTAAAAAGGTAAAAACGTAACAATATTTTAAGCGTTTTTAAAAGGTAAAAACGTAACAGTATGTATAACGACAAACGAAAACTATACATTTTCTGATTAACAGATTGGCATTAATATTGCATTAAACTGCTCTGCTCTGCTCTGCAAAATGTCACAAAACAAACAAGCCTGTCGTTATTAATTGTTGCCAAAAGAGAATATTGATGAGTCTTTCTTTGTGAATGTATTTAATCTTCCATTAATGTGTTTGTCATTAAAAAGTTTTCTTTTTCATTTCATTTCAATTTTCTTTCTTTTTTCAGTTTTCTTTGATGTTGAAACTGACAGACATTAAAAATATTATCGATAATAGACTCTGGTTTGTCACTCAATGTCAACTGGGCATTATGAGGCAAAGGATAAAAAATTTTACTGATGATACCACCCCCCCCCCCCCCAGGATGCATTATGGTAATGGATGGCCGCATTGAAATAATGATAATGGACTTTTGGAGAATTTTCTTTTGCCTTTGAAATGGAACAGCAATTAAAGTGTTAATATTTACAAATAAATACGTATGTCAACTGCAAATGAAATATTTTTTTTTTAAGAGTCAAACATTATGAGCAGACTTCGGCACCAATGTCCCCCGGGGGCCGAACATCTTCGGCTTTTTACACACATAAGACACGAACATCAACAGTCTTCGTTAAAAAGAGCGTAAAAATGCATTCAGTTACTTGTCAGCTTTCAGTGAAGTAGGTTCTCGTCGCTACACCCAAAGAAAAATTACAGTAGGATTCACTAATTTCTAATGAGATTCACTAATAACAATGAGAAATGATCTCCATTTCTGGAAGAATATTTGTCAAGTTAAATACGCAGTCTTTAGGGATTTGGCGCTGTATATTTTCAATTTTCCACTACATTAACATATTATTAGGTTACACTTGAAAATATAACTAACAATTTTCCTCTTGGTTATACACACGCCTCTCACAAATACACTCACATTTTTATCATGTTCTCTTTGTGCCGACGTCTGATTATGAGTACAAAGAGACTTAAGATGTTAAAAAAATAATGCGAATACATAATCTGTCGAAGATGGTCAAAAGTATTTTAAATTGGATTTCTGCTGATAAAAGTGTATCCTTTTTATGTTACAACACCTCAATGGAAGTGTTTTGTAATAAAAGACTAAATTCAAGACTTTCTTAACTTATTGTGCCTTTAAGTAAAGATTTCTTAGGTTATCCTACGACTATAGTTACTGCATTAAAACAAAAACATTGAAAATCTATTTTAAAAAAGTTTACTCATGTGGGTTTTAGTAGTGTTATATCGTTTTTATTTTATTTTCGATTAATTTACTTACCCTGTCGACTAGTGGGTATCAGTTGACTGAATATGGCTATTGGTGCCATACAAATGATGCTGCCAAACCAAATGCAACCAATTATTTTATAGGCATGATTTATGGTCTGCCAAGTCCTTGAACGCAAAGGATGACAAATGGCATAATAGCGTTCGCATGATATGGCCACCAAAGTCCAAGATGAAACAGCTACAGAGGCAGCTGAAAATAAAAATGTTTTAATGAAAACCCATTAAAAAACAAAAAGAAACTATCATGAGGGACTAGTATACAAATATTATTAATGGTTATAAAATGCAATTTTCAAATGCCTCTTTGCACATATATTCTAGCCAAAGTCATGTCAATAAATTAAAACAAATATGTATGGTTTCAAATCCCTTTTTTTCTATCCCACTCTATATTTTTTTTTTCTCGTTTCATGTCACAAAACCTCAAAACAAATGTCAAATATTTCATTTATCATGGTAACCTTTCTTTCCAATATATTTTTTTTATTATAAAATAAATATAAAATTAAATTATTTTTTGAATCTATAATGATTGAAAGCGGTCATTACAATCCTTTTGTCAGGATTACGCTTCTCACACCACCCATGTTATGTTAGTTAATTCCTATCCATAAGTGGCGGGAAAATCTTTCTTCGGCGACTTCCTCTCAGCAGATTTCTGACAAAAACTCTGAGAGTAAATAAAATTGCCATGGAAAGTTTCTCAAACAAAATCTGTCGTTCGGAATCGACTTTAAACTGTAGGTTTAAACCCGCCACTCATGTATAAAATTAACTTATTTAGAACATCTTTTGCAAATCCAACATATTTAAGTTATGCTCCGAATATATTAATATTCCTCCTTGCATGCGAAATCTTTATTAATCTAAATTGCTAAGTATTTCGATTTTTATTGAGAACGTATTGACAAAGTCTGCCTCGCCGTGGTCTAGTAGGTAGTGTGTTGGCTTATTAGACTGAAGGCCCGAGTTCGAATCCCAGGTCAGACATCAAAACGAAAATATATCTTCGGCGACTTCCTCTCAGCAGATTTCTGGCAAAAACTCTGAGAGTAAATAAAATTGCCATGAAAAGCTTCTCAATAAAATTTGTCGTTCGGAGTCGACTTTAAATTGTAGGTCCCGCCACTCATGTATACAAATTAACACACACAACATGAGTAGTGTGAGAAGCTAGGACTGAAGGGTGCGGGCTTCTTGGGGACGATTGCTGTAGACTGTCTAATGGTGAAGGTATTAGCACTGGCCATTTTATAGTCACCTAGCAGTAAATCGTTTCCTTGCCGTTCGCATCTTGAGATGTCCACAAACACTATTCCCTCTCTTCCACCTTCCTATAACCCATTTTTCCTAAAACCTGCACAATGCACTGCATGAGTAGGGGCCATCCCCTGAATGCTGGTTTTACCAAAAAAAAAATAAATAAATAAATGAAGTATTTTTTAACCAGTATTTCCCTGCTTTTTAAACTCTACGCACGTGCAAATTTTTAATCAACCGATACCTTTGAAAACGAATTTTTTTTAAATACAGAGCTGAACATCATAGGGACAAGATATGATGAATGAAATGGAAATGAATATTCCATCATATATGTACAACCTTGTCCCTAGTGCCACCTGTCTGAAATCGTATTCCAGCATTATTTTTTTTTATTAATTTTGTAAATCTCTACGGCTTTGTTAGCACACCCAAGGATTATTTTTTCTATTTCTGTTTCTATTTGAATCATTTTAAATTAAAAACAACGACCCTGAAAGAGTTTTCCGCAGGATTATAACACGAGTGCTGTATGTATTGTTTTTAATTCATTCCTTGTGGTGGTATTCATAGCAGCATTTTCGAGTTGATATTCCGTTAAGAATGAATGAATTTACAAAAACACACAAGACAACAGTACTTACATGGAGGCATCAAATATTATAAACAAAAATACTTTCAAAGGATGTGTGTGTGTGTTAAAACAAAACTGTGGTCAAGATAAGAAACTGAATTGGCAGAACTCTACGTGGTTGCACTGTAAAATGTTGAAATTGAAGCGAAATACATACACCACAGACCTATGCATGTATGTTGAGACATATAAAACATAAAAACTTATTGTAAGAACAAATTTCTGGCATCTCTCATAAACAAAATTCACAATAAAATTCTAAGGAATGAATATATATACTCAAGTCGTATATCGTCAACTAAAAGGCCAAACAACCTATCAGCAGTTTTCTAGATTTTACAGGAGAGGGAAAAAACGTTATAAAATTGGTACTATTTGCAACATTGAAACGAAAATTATATATTACGATTAAAATTAAACCAGAAGTATATATCGGTTGAGAAATCTTTGTTTTTCTGAACACAGCTTATGATATGGCGCTTAGGGTATTTTGAATTGTAAAAATCTGAAACCAAACAACCTATCAGCAATACTAATTAGTATGAATAATTAAGCATTCCTTTCAACACATAATTATTATTTACATTAAATAATAACAATTATAGATTTTTTTACTTGTTTAGACAAAAAAGTGAATAGTGTATTAAAATTTTATCATGATTTTTAATGATTTATTTTCCTCTTGTTTAGTACGTCACGGTCTTCTAATTTGGTAATAGCTTGGTTATTTGTAATATTAGACGTTCAAAATTTTACATACATATGCTTTATGATATAGTGAATTATATTAAACAAAAAACTCAATTTTGAAAATTTTGCTGATAGGTTGTTTGGTCTTTTAGTTGACGATATGCATATACCAACATCAACAAACAATAGATTTGTTTTAGGTCGACTGAAATTTATTTAACCCTTTGACGGACACCAAAATTTTAGGAGGCCTTCCCGTGGGACAATTGCTGTATCTCCGTTATTTGGCAAGAAACAATTTATGACGTGTATACACGTCATGTCCCCCCAGAAACCCTAGTTATGACGTCTATAGACGTCAGTGTCCGTCAAAGGGTTAAACAATTATAGTTTCTCTCAATGGTGTGCTAAAAATGAAGTGAACATTTTAAATAAAGTTCGTGTGGAAAACATTTTCAAATAGAAACTGGGAGTGTTACTAAAAAATTAAAAATTTATTATTAAAAATTTAATTTTACATGTTTATATGACGAAAGAATATTTGTAATTAATTTCAAATCCAAAATTGTAAGGTCGCCGTAGTCTAGTAGGTAGTGTGTTGGCTTATTAGACGACTCCAACAAAACGAAAATATGAAAAAATATTTCTTCGACGTGTTCCTCTCAGCAGATTTCCGGCAAAAGCTCTGAGAATAAATAAAATTACCATGAAAAGTTTCTCAAAAATCTGTCGTTTGGAGTCGACTTTAAACTGTAGGTCCCGCCACTCATGGATAAAATTAACACACACAACATAAGTGGTGTTGGAAACTAGGTCAATAATCCTGACTGAAGGGTTATAATGACCAATTATGTATGTATGTATGCATGTGATTTCAAAAAGAATTTTTAAAATTATTTCATTTGATTCTGATGTTAATTAATTCTCGAACCAAATGAAAATTTAAATAAAGAGTAGAACAAGAGAACGGCTTAGGAATGGTAGAGAAACTCTTTATTTTCGATCTACGCATGCTTGCTCGTCTATTAGATAATAGTGCTCGAGGGTGTAACAATCTGTATAGACTGTAAGATATAACGAGATAAAGTTGTGGAGCACTGTTGCCAGATAAATTTGGTATAAAATCGTCAAAACTAGATGAAAAAATCGGCAAAATATTTTCGAAATCCTCAAAATATCGGAAAAATAAAAATATCTTTCTTTTTGGTAAAATGTCTGTTTTTATTCGAAGAAATTACATATATGTACATAAGTAAATAATTCATATCATTTAATAATTTTTGTACAAAAGTTAAATATAGATTTATACATTAATTATGTTTACACTTTGTTCTATTAAATATAATTAACACTATTTCTACCAACATTTTGTGTATACCTATTTCGATCAAAAGGTGTCTTTTGACAACTTTGCGTTTGGATGCAAATAATTATGGAAATAATTATTAAAACATTTCCTATTCCTATTGTTACCAAAAAACAATCGAATATAAAATTACAACGGGGAATTCAGTGTACCGAAAATTTCTGGCATTTTCGAAAACTTGCTGAACAGAATTTTACAGAGTTTCCATGGCACGGCATTTCGCAGAATTTCCAATTGCACAGAATTTCCATGGCTTGGTATAATAATACGAAGAGGAAAATACCAAAAACAAATTTTAGTTCAGTCCAAATGTATGTCAGTGTAGTTTCTTTATATTTTTTATTTCTTGCTGTAAGAAAAATCAGTAAGGTGTCAAAAGACACCTCATGGTAGAAATAGGTATATCATGTACGCTTATACTGATATGGGATGAGCTGGAGGAAAATTATAACGCCAAATAAATTTTACAATTATTATACGAAAAGTCAAAACATTAACTGAGAAAAAATTATTAAACTTTGAAATAAATTTCAAGTCAAAATTTTAAAAGGTGTCTTTTGACACCTTTGGTACAAATAGTGTTAAACATTTATTTATATATATCGGAATTTAATTGCCGCAATACATCAGGTTTTAATAATGTATTAAAACAATTTGTTTTATTTAACTTTAAGTAGTCTCTGGTATACAGAATTCCTTCAATTGTGATATTGACTAAACGATTTCTTTGTTTAGTTTTATTGATATTTACCTGACTAAATATCCTTTCCATATGGGCGGGCGAATGTGGTAGAGTTAAAATTGTTTGGATAAAAATGGACAATTTTGGAAATAAAAAGTTTGTATCGATAGTTTTCATTCCACAAATTTGTTTCCAAAAACTTAAGAAATTCATTTCCCTTTTATTGATTATACTATTGAAATATAATAATTTAAGTTCTCGGAATTCTGTATCAATGTTTTGCATATCTTCTTTAGATACGAAATTTGGAAAATGTTTTGTTATTTCAAATATTGAATCTAATTCTCCATTTATCACAAAATTTGGATTTATTGCTCTTAAAGATTTATATTGATCTCCAAAATCAAACCTTTTAAAAACTTGATCGCAAAATTCAATATAAAAATTTATGCAATTATTTACAAATTCATACATTGCGTTTTATTCAATTTGTAAATTTTTAGCATACATATATACATTTTCAATATCTAAAAAATTTATTTTATTTTTGTAATCAACTCAATTTAATTCACATTTTAGTACATTTTGTTTTAAAAAATTACTCATTACAATTTTAATGAATGTTTCCATTTGTGTATAAATTTTGCACTTCTGATGTTTCACTTTGAAAAATTTTGTTTATGCTATTAATAATTCCGAGAATATATTTTAAAAATGACAAATATATTTGGTTTTTGTTATTTAAATTATATAAAATTATTTTTGCAATAATTTTATTATCTGTTTACCACAAATGCAAAATAAATTTTTAAAGATTCGAATAGATCTAGCAAACGATTAACTACAGCTTCAAGTGAAAGCCAACGAGTTTGACACGGATGCAAAATTTTTAAAGGTTTTATTTCTAAGAACTTTTGAATATCATTAAATTGTCCAAGTCGTTTGGGACTGTTTGATAAATAGTTATAAACATCTCTTGCCAAAGTTTCGACAGCTGATGGCAGCTTTAAGCAAGCTTATGAAGAACATAATGCCAACGAATGGCAAACACATTTTATAATAAAAAGATGTGGAATATCTTTCTTTAACATTTGGGCAACTGAAATCGATTTTCCGAATCGAATCGGGAGCACCATCCGCGGCAAAGCCAATCATATTCTTTTTGTAATCTATATTGTGATTTTCAAAATGACTAATTATCAAATTGTATAACAATACAAAGTCTGACACACTTATATGAAAACAGTGGTGCAAACATATACTTTTAATTAAATCGGCATTTTGAGAGCAAAAATCTGCAAATCGCACTTTGTGATTTTTAAAGTAAAAAATCGGCAAAATGCCGATAAATCGGCAAATGTGGCACCAGTGTTGTGGAGTAATCTAATGCCACTCACCGCAACACTTAATAACACTTATTATTTATGGCGGATAGATCAGTTGTGATGATATTTCAGTATGTTTCTATTTTTATTTTTCCTAAAAAAAACTTTTTACCGATTTGTCAATAGCTAGAGTAAACTGAGGAGCTTTTCTGCCTCGAGTTAATTTTATTTTTTGCTCAGTACACACAATATCGTGGTCGATTGGTCAATGGATCCTCCAGACCGGAAAATTGTTATAAGTGGGTTATAAAATTTTACAACAATTACTGGCAACTTTTTTTGCATATTTAAGGTCTACATTGTGGCCTGAAGAAGACAATTGCTGTATAAAATATTTAAAATGAACTGGAAAACAAATTCCATCATTAGGAAGGAATACTCGACCACTTTATATTTCCGGAATAAGTGTACCAAATTCAAGTACACATTCCGTAAAGTAATATTCTGTATTATTTTTTATTTAATTTTCCTAGACTGTTCTATTTAAGTGTCTTATCGTTATTGAATGTCCAACAGTAGTTGATGTTTGTTTAATAATAAACAAACATTAAGGAGCATAATTTTTAAATTTTCCTTTAACTAATTTGTTCAGTACTTAACAAAAAAATATTAAAAAAAAAAATGAATTTCAATTCAAGTATTTTTCACATTTCAAATACGTAGAATATGAAATATGAACAATTTTTCCATTCGATTCGAAAATAATTGATAAGAAAAGCTGTTATTTCCATATGATAATAATTTTCATTGTGAAACACTTAACTTTAATTGAATATTTAAATTCTAATAAACATACTCACAATCACTCTCTATAGGCCTCCATAACAATTCACTTAAATTTTATTACAGCAACAATTTTTAAGAGGGTCTAATAGCAACAATAGAAGACAAAAGTTTTACGTTCTCGTACATATATACATACGAGCATGCAAATTATTCCAATAAATGCTCGTTTTACAATGAAAATCCTAGATGAAAAGTTGATTTCCTATTAAAATGACATACAGAAGAAAATATGAAAAAGATTCTCTAAAATACAACATTTTTGCATAATTTTATTTTGCTTTATAGTTTTGTGATGTTTCTTTCGGTGAACGCAAATGGAAATGAGAATTTTGTAAGTGAATTAAGAAAAAAAAAAGGAAATCCTCTTTAAAGTTCTGTTTATCCTCGATTCCAGACATTAAATTACAATAATGTGCAAGAGAAAATAATGCCTACACTTCTACCTTCTGTGACAGCCTATGTAAATAATAAGGATAAACACGTTGTTGTTGTTGTTGTTGATATTTGTTATTGTAACTGTTCGTTTGGTTTTATTAACAGAATGTCATCATAGTTTAATAGTGTTGTAAAGTGATAAACCCCTACATTTGCATAAGGAATGTATGGAAATATTAAATAAAATCTACACAAAATTGTTTATTGGCTGGAAGAGAGAAGAAGAAGAATAACAAGATTATGATTTTAATATCCATGTTGTTGTACAGGGTGGGCCAAAAGAAACCAAGGGGTGTAAAAGTTTAATAACTTTTTTGTTTATTAACTTTTTTTTATTTTTTCTTTCAGATTATATAATATACAAAATGGAAATTTTTTTACACTAAGTATGAAAAATGATGTCTCTTAAATGACCACCGTTTTCAGCTTCGCACTGATGGGCTCTTTTTAGAGCATTTTCCATAACATCTTTCAAAACTTGTGGCTGTAGCGTTCGAATTTCTGCAACAATGTTTGCCTTGAGTTCAAGGATTGTCTCTGGCTTGTTCACATACACTCTCTCCTTCAAAAAACGACAAAGAAAATAGTCGGGTGCTGTCAAATCTGGCGATCGCGCTGGCCAAATAATTTCCGAATTTCGAGAAATTATTCGCTCTCCAAAAATTTGACTTAAAAGTGCCATTGTGACTCGGGCAGTATGGGCAGTGGCTCCGTCTTGCTGAAACCACATACCAGGACTGTTTTCAAGAGCAGGACATAAAAAATTTTCTATCATAAACCGATACCGCTCTCCATTTACGGTTACAGCACTTCCATCTTCATTCTCGAAGAAGTAGGGCCCAATGACATTTTCAGATGTGATCCCACACCATACTGTACACCTGATGGGGTGCAATTGGCGTTGATGAATGGCTCTTGGATTTTGAGAACCCCAGAACCTACAGTTCTGCTTATTAACAAAGCCATTCAAATGAAAATGAGCTTCATCACTCATAATCAAATTTTCAATAAAGTTGATTTCATTTCTGGCCAACTCTTGAAATTTAACTGCAAAATTTAGACGTTGCCGATGATCTCCGGGTTTTAATTCTTGGACCTTATATGGGTATAACTGTAAATCTTTTTTTAAAATGCGCCGTAGTGACGTACGAGACATTCCTAGCTGAGCAGAACGCCTTCTGCAAGATGTTTCTGGTGCTTCGTTAACACTTTGCTGTACTCGTTCAATATTTTCCGCAGTGCGACTTAAACGTGGTCTACCGGTTCGAGGCAAATCTCTTACGCTGCCATGTTGGTGATGACGATTAACTAAGCAACGAATCATCGCTTCAGAGGGCGAAATTCTGACGTTAAAATGTCGACGATATGCTCTTTGCGTTAAAATAATTGATCTCTGGTTTAAACAATAAAATTCTATTGTTCTGGTTCTCTGTTCAGTTGTGTCCATTATAAATTCTCCAAGTGTTGTCTATATAATCTGAAAGAAAAAATAAAAAAAAATAAATAAACAATAAAAAGTTATTAAACTTTTACACCCCTTGGTTTCTTTTGGCCCACCCTGTACAATACACTGTATGTGTGTGTGTGACGAACGCTTAACATTGAAAATTAGTATGAAATTCTATTAACTTTAATGAAATTACAATACAGCCAAGAAAGATTTTATGTTGGCTGCTACAAAATGCAATACATTTTAAACTCAATTCAAAGTTGATACGATATTTAAACTTTTTTTCACAAAATTTATGAAGTTTACTTATATAACAGTATAGTAAGTATGTATAAACCTAATCAACCCTATAGAGGATAAGCTGTAAAATTGCATCAATTGATCTCATAGCAAAAGCTTTCGTTATTTGATTTTAAACAAATTAAACATTATTTACGTCCATAAAATCCTTGTTATTGGCAATTACTGACTATGATAGTCAATGACTATATTGTTACGAAAATTGAAAAATCTAGATAGTGATGTTTTGCTTTTACATGGTTTAACATTATTAACATTATAAACTAAAAAACAAAAACAAGGAACTTGTTTACATATTATAGCACTGCGTGATATAACAACAAACACCAGCAAAAAAAAATGATAAACAAGTAAACAAACATATTGATTGAAGTCGCCGTAGTCTAGTAGGTAGTGTGTTGGCTTATTAGACGAAAGGCCCGACTTCAAATCCCAGGTCAGACATCAAAACAAAAATATGAAAATATTTCTTCGGCGACTTCCTCTCAGCAGATTTCTGGCAAAAAACTCTGAGAGTAAAAATTGCCATGAAAAGCTTCTCAAAAATCTGTCGTTCGAAATCGACTTAAAAAAACTGTAGGTCCCGCCACTCATGTATAAAATTAACGCACACAACACGAGTGGTGTGAGAAGCTAGGACGTTGTACAATGGGTCAATTCGACCTCCGGGTACTGTACTTGTCACAATTGACAAGTACCCGTCCTCTAACCTAACCTAACCTAAACAAAAATATACCAACAAATACCAGCATAAAATATGATAAACAAGTAAACAAAAATATACCAACAAACACTACAAGAATAAATGTAAACAAAATACACAAACAACAATAATGAAACAACGATGTTTACATTTATAGAGATCTCGAGAAGGCGAAGCCACGAACATTCGCCTTCAAGAATATTCATCGCACTGTTTACGTTCCCATTTAAAAAGGTAAGGCAAAGCAGGCAACTGAGTCAGTAAAAGATTAGTCAGTCTTGTGTGAAGACGCGGTGTGTTTGAAGGGAGTAATCGTAGTTTCAAGATCTCCGCTACAAAGATCTGTCGAACAATTGACTAGTAATTGTTATTGTTTATGCAAAAGAGTGCAAAGAGAAATAACAAACAAATCAATTGTTATTGTTTACATCAAGTTGTGATCAGTGGCACACAGAATTGAGCGAATAATGAAGAATTTTAATTAAAACTAAACACAAATTTATTTTTATTTTATTTGCAATCTACGAGCTCATATTTTAAACGTTTTTAAAATGTAAAAACGTAACAATATTGTTACGAAAATGGAAATGGTGTTGTTAAAATAATAAGCAAAAGCTCCAAAAACAACACAATGGAGTTGATCACGCATAAAAACAAAAGCTCCAAAAACAAAACAATGCAGTTGTTCACGTGATCAACGAATGAGTAAGCATATAGCAACAAAAACAAAAGGGTTTGTTTACAAAATCGATGAATAAACAAATATAGCAACAACGACTGCGTATAAAAAAAGATATAGCAGAAAGACAAACAAACAAAACAACAACAACTCTGCCTGGTCGAAAGTAAATAAGATGCACTAACAACAAAAATGGAAATAAATTGTTTACATTTTTGGATTGTTCCCGAAGGTCGTCATCATCCTTCAAGGGCATTCATCACACTGTTGATCGAGTGATATAAAAGGCAAGATAAAGCGAGCAACGATGATTCAGTTAGAATTCAGTCAGTCGTGTATGAAGACACGTTATTCTCGGAGTTCGAGTTTGAATTTAATCGTGTAAGACGACGTCACGTCGGTGTGAGTTAAATCTATCGAGCTTTAATTCGGTCAGACTTGTGTGCAGATAAGTTGCGTTTGAGAAAACAGTTGTTAGTGTGGTGCTTACAAAAAAGGTTGTGAGTAAAGAAGAATAACTAACAAGTGTTGTTGTTGCTTACAAAAAAGGTTGTAAGCAGAGAAATATCACGAACAAGCACATATTGTGAAAGTTATCATTGTATGCGTAGAATAAATTCGAACAGTGGCACGAAAGTTGTGCAGAGAATAAAGAATTAATTAAAAAAATAAACACAGATTTATTTTTATTTTATTTGCAATCTACGAGCTCATATTTTTAACGTTTTTAAAAGGTAAAAACGTAACAATATACATACATATTACTCTTACATCTGTTCTTAACTTATTTCTTAAAATATGAGCAGACAATGAACAATTTTCAACCGAACATCTTTAGTGTATCTTTCAATAACGTATTCTATTTTTTGTCTTTTACACTTCTGTCACTCTGTTAAAAGCCAATTGTCTGTCTATGTAAGTAAATACCGCCATGTTTAAATAACTGACAAACCAAATGTATGAAATAATGCTTTTCATTCAATTCTGCCTTCTCGGTATTTGCTTCACACATCCAGTACAAATATGTGTCTTTGCATCGCATTTAATAAAATATTCCAAGCAAAAAACCCAATAAACGCATGTGGTAAAGAAGCTTTGGGATTTAGAGGTTTCGTTGCTGTTGCTTGTGCTGTTGCTTCTGATATGGTTACATTTAGTGATAACAAGAGTACGTAACGCAAATGTTATATTGTATAAGGAGATACGTCTACATAAACCCAGCAAACATTAACTTTTGATTTCCAAAAATTAAACAAAAAATACTAAATCCTTGGACCATACGTGCAGACAAGTTAAATAATTAAACAACTCCTAAGGAAAAATAGAAACATTTTGCCATTTCATATCTTATAGAAACAATATTTGCTGGTTTATTTGCAAGAGAAGAGCAAAAATATTTAATAACAAAATAAAGGACGCAAATCCCTTTGTCAAATAAGATTATGACTAATTAGACGATGTGACAGGCAAAATGAAAATGTACACGAGAAACAGATAAATTTCCACATTCCGAAACAAAATTTCTACTCCAAGTAAAGAGCATCTCAGATAAAACAAAAAATGGTATTAAATGGTGAGTGTAGCATAAAGTATGGTTCAATATTAGGCTTTAATTGCATTATCATAAGGCCATTAATTACAATTTAATGCCGTACAAATTTCAAAAATAAAAGCGATAAAATCAGCAATATGGGGGGCTGATATTGTTTAACAGTTTTTTAATTTAAATTCGTTGTTAACAAATTCATAAAATATAATTAAAAGAAATGTTAAAATAAAAATAAGTAACAAAAAAAAAAAATATCCACAACATTAATGGAGTTTTCTTTTCTACAAAGAAAATGTTACCCTCTTACAAGGTGCATTAAAAAAATTGCTGACCAACCCAGTTATAAAGTAATTTTTTATTTGAGAAGAACAAAACACAAATTTTAAAAAAGGGTTTGCCCTGTGTTTACCACTTATTAAGAAAATGAATGAGGAAATGGCAATTTGTTCAAAAGCAGTTCAATGTAAATAATAATATTTAAAATTAATTTAAAAAAAGTGTTTTGTACGTATTAAATGTTTTATATTTATTAACGTTAAGGTTTTAGATTTAAAAATATGTTGTATTTTTTGATTTGTTTTCAATAAAATATGTAAACATGAAAAAGGTGTTGCCAGATAGCTAAATTTTCGGCTTAATTTTTTGAGCGTTGTTTTTTATAACCAAAAAAACACTGTTCTAACACTGAATGCAATTTTTTTAAATTACTGACCATGTATCTTTAATAATGTAATGTTTCCTTAAGGTTACTCCACAAAACAATGAAAAAATTTAACTTCAAAATTGGATAAAGATACCATGAGGCTTTTTTTTAAATTTCATCTGGTAGCCCTATAAATGAACAAAAGTCATCTGCTTTACAGGGCATTATCAGCACTCTCGATTTATACAGGGCATAAAATGCAATGCCCTCCACCATTGGCAAGTGCGAATTATTTAGAATAAAACATACTACCCTTTTTGAGGGCGAAACATTTTTAAGAAACAAACACAAAATTGCATTTTGCACATGCACAATGCACATTTTTTGGTAGAAAAGAAAACACCATAAGTGACAGTTTTAAATTCTGTTTGCATTTACAACTTTAATTATAAACTGCCTTTCACGAAAGTTTCTTTTGGTTTCCTAAGTTTTTGTTATGCGATAAAGTGATTTTTGTGGTCTGTTCGCAAATATTTATAAAAGTAAAAACTATTAAATAAGGTCACCTCCTGCCTCGCTTTGCGTCGTTTCGTTATTTTTCGAAGTTGCGTCTCTGTTGAATTAGTACTAATTTTCACTGTGAGTCGTTAGATTTTCTAAGTTGCGTTGTTTTGGGTTCGAGGTTTTAATTTTTTTTTTCTTTCTTATGAAATTTCCTTTTTTTTCTAAAAGATGGCACGACTTTTGTTTCTAATTGCGCCATGCTATCAAAACTCGGGGATTCCCTTTCTAACTGAAAATAATACAGTATCAATTAGTGTGTTATAAACAGACGTCGGCACAAATGTCCCACAGGGGAAGATCATCTTCGGCTTTTTACACACATAGGGCACGAACATCAACAATGTTCATTAAAAAGAGCGTAAAAATACTTGTCAGCTTTCAATTAAGCAGGTTCTCGTCGGTTTTTTTTTTGAAATTTTTTTGTGTATCAATTATACACCCAAAGAAAAATTTAATTAAAATGTGAAGAAAAACTGGGAAACAGTTTGCTTTAAATTTATTGAAATTCAGGTACCTGCAATATGTAATGATGACTCTTGCTACAAATCCATAAAATCTTGTGGGAAAAATAGCAATGGCTTCGAAAAGCACAATATTTGTTCGAACACTGCTTGAAACAATAATTACCAACAATTTTCCTCTGGGTTATACACATGCTTCTCACAAAACACTCTCATTTTTATCATGTTCTCTTTGTGCCGACGTCTGATTATAAATGAAGTAAATTTTTTATTTTATTTTAATTGGTTTTTTTTTTGTTTTTTTTATGTATATAACAAAATTGTATATTACTTTTGTTTTTTAAATGTTTACTTTGTTCAATTTTCTTTTTAAAATGTAGTATTTTCATAACCCTGGAATCTACCTTCGATCTTTACATTGTTTACTATAGAAAATCATAACACACTTTGCGTCGTTTCAATGTTTGTCGTGTTTTTTTTAAACGTAGCCACGACGCAAAGTGAAGTAAGGGTGTACTTCATTTATGAAATTGGAACAAAAACAAAATAAAAGAAATTTTAAATTCTTCTACTGCCTTGCCCTCTACTACGTTTGGGGTTCCAGTCAGTGGCCCTCTTGGGTATATTGCGTCATTCATTTAAAACCGCAGAACAACATCAGCTTTTGGAATCGTTGAACTCAAAGATGATGTTCATATTCGTATCCGTTGTAAAGATGACCGATTAAGCTTTCACACATGCTCTTATAACAACTGTATACACTAGAGCCCCGACTTGCGTCGTTAATGGGGACCGGAGAATTGCGACGCAAATTGAAACGACGCAAATCGAATCAAATTTTTCTATACAAATGCAATAAAATTCATCAAAATGAAGCAAAAAAAAAAACTTAATATTTCGGATAAAACAGAATTATGAAAACATTTTTCATTATTTTATTAAGTTCAGTAAAGTTTTCACTAATTATTATAAAGAAATAGCAAAAAAAAATTATATAAAAAAATATTTATAAAAAAAAATAAATTTTAAAGAAGAAATTGTGATTTGTTTAGTTTATGTGGTGCTTTCTTCAGATAACAAATTCAAATCAACAACACTCCACATGATTACGTGGTCTTACAGGTTTGTTAACAAAAAGGTTTGTTGAATTTTTAGAGATTTTTTTGCTGATATGTTTCCTTGTAACAACTAATGGCTTGGTCAGCAGATGCTGTTACGCCCTCGCTACGATTTTCGTCAGGATCGTTTTCAGAAAATATATCCAATGCATGGGAAATTAATTGCATAGCTTTCGAAATATTGGAGATTGTTATTTTTTTTTTTCCTCTAATGTATTATCAATTATCATAACATCATCTTCTAAAGCATGCTGAATATTAATGGTTAATAAATTTTCATTATCAAGCTCCTCATCGTGAGACAGTAAAAGTTCATTAATGTTATCCTCTTCCATTCCTTCAAATTCGGCTAAATTTAATCGACGCAAGTTGAAATTGCAATAACGCAAGCTGAGTTTTGTCAATTTTTAAAAAGCGACGCAAATCGAAACGACGCCAATCGGATCGACGCAAGTCGGGGCTCTAGTGTATTGTTAAATGGTGATAGTAAACCGACATATTCTTTTAAAATTCACAATTAAACCGAGTTTATTCAGTTAATTCAGTTCTAACCTCATCCCATGAAACCCTGCTAATGTCTGCGACTGCTTGTCTTTTCTTTTCGTTGCTGCCCAGCATAAAGCCTCTTCAGACTTTTGATGGACGTGAGCATTGCTTCCTTGGCTACTAAGTTGGCTGACTTATGGGTTTAACTTATTAAAATTCAGTAGGGTAGGATTTTTAACACTTTGAATCCCAAAAAATTATATGAAAAACATTGAACTTTTAAGATTTTCCAAGGATTTGCTAATATTTATTATTACTTTTTTTGGTTTCAATTAGCCTATGCAATCAAAATATTCTTTTCAGTTTTAAAGTATTCTTTTTTTAAATTTTCCATTGAATTTTTCATTCAACATTCAACAACCAACCTCTGACCAGCATCTATGATTGCTTTTATGATTTCAAACAGAACCTTTTCAATTGCATTTTAAAAAAATATTCTCTGAATTATTTACGGAAACATATTTTCAAAATAAAAAGAAAACAAAAAACTTCAATTCAATCAAACTGAAGAACGAAAAGCTGAATGAAAAATAACAAAAAATTGAAAATTCTTATTCCGTAAATAAACGAACATCTTCTTTTCAGATTGGATTTCAGATTTCATTTACGTTTACGTTTTCCACAATCATTGTTGGACGGTTGGACGAATTTAAAATTCAATACAATTTATGCGAGCATGAGTACACATACATATGTACATAAATTTTTATTAAGACTGAGGAAAAAGTGAAATGTATTCCAGTCTATTTTTGTATTTTAAAAACCAACAAACATACATATGTATATTTACGCTTATAGCCGGATCTGTACTATGTAGTGTGATATTCTTTTCGTAAAGAAAAAATATTATTTTACTCTCACATATGGTAATCCCTGGCATATCAGTAAATGCTCTCAACCGCAGCCATTCATATTCATTGCACAGACACACATTGGCTCATACATTTTTCCTACTAATGGATGGAACAGTATAACAATAAGAGGTTTAATATTACTTATGTATCCACATACGTACATATGTATGTATTCTATAGGAGAAAGAACATATCCCTTACCATTCCTTGTTACGCGCCTCCTTTCGTTTTTTCGTTCCTACTCAAGTACTATAAAAAAATTTATGAAGAAATGAATGAAACAATTTTTTAAATATACGGCATAATAAAATTTATTTCAACTGTGCTGAGATAGATACCATAAAAAAGTTTACCATCAGATATAAAACTCAACCAACTGATGGATAAATCTATTAAAAATTCTTAAACCATCTAAGCATTTATTATTTATTGGCCAGGCGTGAGTTGAAATACTCAACGTGGTAAAAACAAATTTTAATAGCCTATCAAACATAACTAGATAGATATGAAAAAGAAATATTTTTAAATTCAACAATTGATTCAATATTATACAATATTCTTATCGCAATTGAAGTAAATATATATATTGTTATGAAAATGAAGAATTTAGATACTGGTGTTCTGCTTTTACATCGCTTAACATTAAAATTATAAACAAAAACTACAAAAACAAAACAATGCAGTAAACAAACCTATTTAATACAACAACAAACACCAGCATAAAAAAATGGTAAACAAGTAAACAAAAATACAACAACAAACGCCACAAGAATAAATGTAAACATCGTTGTTTATAGAGATTTCGAGAAGGCGAAGTCATGAGCATTCGCCTTCAAGAACATACATTAGACTGTTTACGCTGCCATATAATAGGCAAGGCGAAGCAAGCGACTGAGTTAGTGAAGTTCACTCAGTCTTGTCTGAAGACGCGGTGTGTTTGAAGAGAGTAATCGTGGTTTGAAGGTCTCCGTTACAAAGATCTGTCGAATAAATGTCTGGTCATTGTTATTGTTTATGCAAAGGATATAAACAGAGGAATAACAAAAGAATGCAATTGTTGTTGTTTACATAAAGTTGTGAACAGTGGCACACAGAATTGTGCGAATAGTAAAGAATTTTAATTAAAACTAAACACAAATTTATTTTTATTTTATTTGCAATCTACGAGCTCATATTTTAAACATTTTTAAAAGGTAAAAACGTAACAATATAAAAGTTAGTTTTTTTAATATATACATATACATATATTTTATATACGTATTTATTAAACACTTTCCAATCTGCTCACTCTGATACCTACACTTATTTCAATTTCATTTAAACAGCGGTGTGGTATGTTTGCTCTCCTGGTATTCAAAACGTACAGTTATATGTATGCCATTGCCTTTGATTTCTTTATAATGTTTTCAGGCGCAATAATAAGCTTTTAAAAACTCATATAGGCGTTGAATAAAAAAAAGAACGAAAACAAATTAAATATAAAAGCCAAATAAAACCAACAGCTAAATTTGGTCATAAAAAAAACTCACCAACACGAAGAGGAGGCAACGAAATAAATGGAAAACAAAATCAATATTATTATATTTTTCAAGTTTGATGTATAATTTTAGGCTATTAAGGCGCTTAATATATAAACGACAAAAAATAAAATGAGCGCAAAGGAAATTTATTTAAATTTATCGATTTATTATTTAACTGCTCACAAACAACCAACTGCAAAGGTAAAAAATTAATGGCTAAAGGCGTTTAATTTGTCACTAGCGCAAATGAATTACTTGGCACAACAACAACAAATTTTAATACTCGCCCCTTTTTCGAAATTCTAAGTATAATCCTTTGTGAAAATAATGAATATGGCAACTGAAAATTAATTATAAAATGATTTTCAATAAAACTACAAAAAATGCTTGAAACTATGACAACAAAATGTATTTTCTAGCAGCCAAGATAACTATTTGCCATGAAAATACTTTACAAATCTGTAGTTATCATGACTAAAATTGCACACTCAACATGGATGAATGGTATGAGAAACCAGCCCGTAACTGACTGACCTGATTAAAGACGTGTAAAATTCAATAATGTATGTATGTGTATGTGTACGCAATTTAGTGCATTCTATCGGAAATAAGAAAATAGATTTTAAGAGGTAGAAAAGAGATCGTAATGGCTATGGCTTATTAAAGTTTGCTCAAGTTGTAAGGGAAGAGTGTTTTACACATGACATGTTTCCCTATTACCATGTCTAGGGAATGAATTCAGTGTGTTTTGAAGGCGAATATTTATGATTTCGCCTTCTCGAAATGTCCATAAATGTAAACATTTTTGTTTACTTGTTTACCATTTTTTTATGCTGGTGTTTGTTGTTATATTAAGCAGTACGAAAATTTGTAAACAGGTTTGTTTACTGCATTGTTTGGTTTTTGTAGGTTTATAATTTTAATGTTAAGCGATGTAAAAGCAAAACACCAGTATCTTCATTTTTCATTTTCGTAACAATATTCAAACTTAGCTGGGTTAGTCTGATTTGTAATCGAATGTTTTATCCACAGCAGGATCATAATTGGCGTCTTTAAATAATTATGACACAAACATAAATTGGTCCAATATACCCTTTGCAGCACGCAGCTCATTCAAACAATTAAATTCCATTCTAGGCATTAGTCACACCTTCAACTCAATTTAAAGTTTTATGGAAAACACGATTCCTTTCGAATCATAAATTATGGAGTATCAGTTAATTAGACCTTAAAATGACAATCGCTTACATAGACGAACAAACGTAAAAGAAAACTGTATCAGTTCTTATAATTTTACACTCAAAAGCAATAATTCTGTTCAAATATTCTTCAAATATCCTCAGTGCTTAATTTGACCAACAACAACGACATTTTTATGTTCCATAGTATGAGCAAATTGTGTTGTTGGCCAATAATTGCAATCAATATCTAAAGCTTTACAGGTCATTTGTTTTGTTTTATTGCTAATAATGTTCTTTTTTTCTCCCTACCAACCCCTAACCTCTTTGTTTCCACAAATTCTAAGGAACATCAAATTTCCAAATGGCCTCAAGGAAAATTAGGGTGATGTAACTGAAATAAACCTATGGTATATTGAAAACGAACCTTTTTTTTGTCACTCTAGCTATTTATGTAGTTTACGTGACCAATACTGCTGCGATTAATTGCCTTGAATAAAAATGAAATAAAGGCCTGTGTTGGACAATTCAAAAAAAAAAAGAAGGTAGACTGAGTAAAAAGCCTTAGGAAATCATTAAATAGGAAAACCTGTCAAACCATAAAAACAATATTGAATCCTTGAAAAAACATATATTAACACATGATTCCAGTTGTGTCAGTATGCTTTTCAAAACAACAACAACATAAATTCCAAATATGATGCCACAATTTTACCGCAAATATAATATTTGTCATGGCAAATATAGATGGCCATCCAAATAGTAAAGTACAGAATAAATAAATACGAAATCAATATAATACTTCCCTTTTATAGGCATATTTATGTAATATGTGGTATGTCCCCTATAGGAAATATTTCCAAAATTAAATAAAATTTAATGACGGATTGTTAGCAACGAAATAGACTCTCGTGGGGTATTAGATATATGGAAAAATCCAACGAAATAAATCACCCTTATTCTGGTTGTCGTCGTCGACGTCGTTTTGCGTCGACAGTTTAAAATTGGTATTCTGTTTGTCGTTATTGACAGTTATAGATGACTGTCGACACACATTTGGTATTCTGTGAGTCAATACGCCGTCGATATTGTGTTGTGTCGACTCTGATTTTATCGACATCATTTTTGGTAACGACGACGACGGCGACGACGACGACGACGACGAAAACCAGAATAAGGGTGAATGTCAGCAATTATTAGCAGAAATATAATCTGTACTTTCATCATAAGCAATATAAAACGTTTAGATCAAGTTCGACTACGTGGAAGTGAAGTTAATTCATAAAAGACTTTAGAATCATAGGACTTTTAATTATTCAAGACGCCCAATTTATAATTGGGTGTCCCGATCGTCTAGTAGGTAATGTGCTGAATTTCAAGTACCTCTGCGTGGGTTAGATTAAATGTATTGGACTTTCTGTCAACGATATTTTCAGAAATTACTTTCATGCGGAGAAGAGTAAACTACACAACAGATTGTTACGAAAATGAAAAATCTAGTTACTGGTGTTTTGCTTTTACATCGCTTACCATTAAAATTATAAACAAAAGCTACAAAAACAAAACACCAGCATAAAAATAGTAAACAAGTAAACAAAAATATACCAATAACACTATTAGAATAAATGTAAACAAAATGCACAAACAACAATAATGAATGTAAGCAACGACGTTTACATTTAGAGAGATTTCGAGAAGGCGAAGTCACGAACATTCGTCTTCAAGAACATTCATCAGACGGTTTACACTGCCATATAAAAGGTATACAGCTAAACAAAAATACAACAACAAACGTTACAAGAATAAACGTAAAAAATGATGTTTATGTTTATAGCAGGGGTTACCAAAAAATGTTTGGTTATGTATTAGTGAGTAAGAGAGAGAAAATAAGTGAGAGAATTTATTTATTTACAGGCATAGAAAAGTGTTAGTAATATACGCTATTTTGATTTACATTTCATCAACATACATAAAACTATCTATGTTCGGCTTAATAATTTTAGATAAATAAAAATAAAAAATCCATTTTTTACATATTAACAGACAAAATGTCTTTTAAGAACATATTCCCTACATTCTTTAAATGTTTTATAACATACATATAAGGCATTGAATATTAGCATCTTTTAACATAAAATATTTTTTGAGTGTCATTCCGAAATAAAATGCTAATGCATCCCCCGCACATGTGTTCTTGTCGCAGTCTAATCAACAACTAAATCATAAAGCACAAGAATGCGTGTGAGTTCTCTCCACACAATTGTGCTATGAAATGGTAAACAATGGTTTATAGAGATTTCGAGAAGGCGAAGCCATGAATGATCTGTCGAACGGTTGTTTAGTGATTGTTATTGCTTATGCAAACGAGTGCAAAAAAGGAATAACAAACAAAGCAAGTATTGTTGTTTACATCAAGTCGTGAACAGTGGCACACAGAATTGTGCGAATAATAAAGAACTTTAATTAAAACTAAACACAATTTTATTTTTATTTATATTTGCAATCTCATATTTGCAAGTCCCAGGCCAGACATCAAAAAAAATACAAAAAGTATTTTTTCGGCGATTTATTCTCAGTTTCTCAAAAAATCTGTCGTTCGGAGTCGACTTTAAACTGTAGGTCCCGCCCCTTATGTATAAAATTAACACACACAACATAAGTGGTGTGAGAAACTGCGGGCTTCTTGGGGACGATTGCCTGTAGACTGTCTAATGGTGAAGGTATAGCACTGGCCATTTTATAGTCACCTAGCAGCAACTCGTTTCCTTGCCGTTCACATCCTCTTTCCACCTTTCCTAAAAAACCTGCACAATGCACTGCATGAGTAGGGGCCCATCCCCTGAGTGCTGGTTTATTAAAAAAAAAAAAAATCTACGAGCTCATATTTGAAACGTTTTTAAAAGGTGCTAGAAAGTGTTTTTTTAAAAATCGAAAAACATAATGAAAATTTGTTTACCTTCACCAGAATAGTTACAGTTTGTGGTCAAACACTTTAACCATAACATTACACCAGCACTTTATGCGACATAATATTTATTGGAAACTGTATCGCATTTCTTCATTTCCTTCAGTCCTTCAATCTTTCCACAATATGCAATAAATCCTACTTACTTACAGGTACGTTGGTGTTAGTTACAACCTCATCTCATAAATAAAGCTGAGATGTTTTTATTTACTTGTTAACGATTCCCTTAATGGATATAAAGAGGGAAGAAGAGCTTTGAGCACACCATTAGCACAGGATACAGCATGTGAAAGTGTTGTAAGCGTTTTTATGGTCTCTCCTTTAACGGATTTATTGGTTTACATAGCAGATGAAGTTGTAATTATTCTTGTGCTTTTCGTTATCGAAACGGAGAATAATAAAACAGATAAACGGATGGAAAAGATACTCCGAGTAAATACTAAGAAACACAGGCATAGTCTGTATAAAAAATTTAGCATCATCAGCCACAACTACAAGAACAAACAAACAAAAGAATTTACACTTAAACAAAGGCTTTAACATGTTACCAGTGAGGTTAACAATACGAAATAATAAAAAACGTTTATATTGTTATACGAGAGTAATAATTCCATAACCGTTGGATTCATTTTCAACAATTCATGATCAATTGTTTATTAAATCAATAAAAATAGAAATAAATAGAAACTAGATGACCCGTGCGAATATTTCGCACCGTTAGTTGTCATTTTTGTAACATAAAATGAAAATAATTAATAGAAATTTTATTAAAAGTATAAAAATATTAGAAATCATAATATATCATACATATTTACATACATACATACATATGTTTAAATGCTTTTATAATACTTCTTTGAATACAATGTTAGAGGTAATGACATGATCATTGTTAACTTTTTGCCCGTACGAATCCTTAATACAAACAAAAATATCTTTAAACGTACGCACACGAGAAAAAGCCACGTATAACTGCCCATGTGAAAAGACCGGTTCTGGTAAATACAATCCTACCTTTTGAAGGGTTTGACCTTGTTTTTCTTAAAACCTTTTTAACTGTTAAATATCAGCTGACACTATATATATGTATATATTAAAAGACACCGTATTACTACACTTCATAAAACAAACAATGCCATGACAATAACGACATTACCAAAATGGCTTTTACAACTTTATATATTATGTGGAATAGCATTACAATTAATGGTGTTTTCTTTTCTACAAAGAAAATGTCACCCGCTTACAAGGTACATTAAAAAAATTTTTGACCAACCCTGTTGTAATGTCATTTTTTATTTGAGAAGAATATAACACAAATATTAAAAAAGGGTATGCCCTGTGTTTACCACTTATTAAGAAAATGAATGAGGAAATGCCAATTTGTTCAAAGGTGTTGCCAGATCGCTAATTTTTCGACTTCATTTTTTGCACGCTTTTTTTTATAACAAAAAAAAAATTATTTTAACACTGTTCTAACATTGAATGCAATTTTTTATACTGCTGACCATGTAGCTTTAATAATGTAATATTTCCTTAAGATTACTCCACAAAACAATGAAAAAATTAACTTCAAATTGGATAACAATACCAGGCGACTTTTTTTAAATTTCATCTGGTAGCCCTATAAATAAACAAAAGTCATCTGCTTTACAGGGCATTAGCAGCACTCTCGATTTATACAGGGCATAAAATGCAATGCCCTCCGCCATTGACAAGTGCGAATTATTTAGAATAAAACATACCACCCTTTTAGAGGGCGACACATTTTTAAGAAACAAACGCAAAATTGTATTTTGCGTTAATAAAATGCACATTTTTTGGTAGAAAAGAAAACACCATAAGCGACCCTGTTTATCGCACTTGATCTAACAACTACTGCAAAGTATTGCCAAAACAGCTTTTTACAACTTAATATGCATAGTATAATATATAACTGACTTAGTAATAAACGGCATTATAGTAAATAGCGGTATTGCCAGAATCGATTTTAATACATACTATATTATGTAGAACTGCTTAACTATTAAGCGACTCTGTATTACCACACTTGAACAAAAACATATAATCATAATGACAACAGTATTATCATGCAGTTCTATATAAAATATAATTTTTATCAATGAAAATATTATTTTTTCAATTTCTAATTATTTTTCGTTATTAGTGTTGATATAAGCTTTAAAATGAGATATCATTCATTAAATTTGATGCGGTGGTATGGGAGATATTTGTAACCGACAAAAAAAGTGCTTTAGAAATAATATATATGATTTTGTTATGATACTCGTAAAAAAAACGATATCTTAAGAATTTCAGCAGTTAAGAGAACAATAATGATGACCAACAATATAAAGAAAAATTAAGAAAAAAATGTACGTATTATTTATCAAAATATCATTATTTTCCATTCCATCAAACAATAGCAGAACATCATTTTACAAATCATTCTGTGATTTCTTTAATATTTTGCCAGTTGTCGCAAAGTTGACCCTTTTTTTCTTGAATAGGATTGGGTGTGAAACGAAAGCAATAAAAATAATCTTTTTATTCTTATAGTTTTTCATTTTTTATTTATTATTTGTTATTTTTATACGATAATAAAATTGTTGCTGATTGGTTATGAAGTAACCTTTCAGTCCTTTTCAACATCATGACACAAAATAAAAACAAACCACAGGTGTTAAGCCTTTAATCGTGTTTACAGGGAATGACTTTGCACAGAACTGTCTACAGAATTATTTGAAATTTACGGATTAAATGTCCGATAAAAAATGTGTAAATTTTTTGGAAACACATTTGAGCCATTCGTTGAGCTATGGCAACAGTGGAGACAGTACATTATTAAATAGAAAATGATTACTTCAATGAAATCTATTCTGTGTATAGAAGACCTCAATAATAATGTGAAGCCGTGGTCTAGTAGGTCTAGTAGGTAGTGTGTTGGCTTATTAGACTGAAGGCCCGAGTTCGAATCCCAGGTCAGACATCAAAACGAAAATATTTCTTCGGCGACTTCCTCTCAGCAGATTTCTGGCAAAAACTCTGGCAAAAACTCTGAAGTGTGCGGTCTTCTTGGGGACGATTGCTGTAGACTGTCTAATGGTGAAGGTATAGCACTGGCCATTTTATAGTCACCCAGCAGCAACTCGTTTCCTTGCCGTTCGCATCTTGAGATGTCCACAAACACTACTCCCTCTCTTCCTATAACCCATTTTCCTAAAAACCTGCACAATGCACTGCATGCGTAGGGGCCATACCCTGAGTGCTGGTTTTACAAAAAAAAAAAAAAAAAAATAATAATGTGAAGCCATTGTTACTAATCGATTTTCTTCGCGAAATCGGGTTACTAAACAGGATGCTAAGTTCACGGGTATCACAAGGTTATGTTTTATTTCTTATCTTTCTTCATAATCTTCTCTCTTTAACTTCTCTTCAATTCTATAACTAAAACTAAAGTTAATCTCGTTTGCTGAGGTTAACTAAAAGCACATCATTTGATGCTCCAATGGGTGCAATCTAGTACATTTGTTTAGCAGCAGCAGATAGTGCAACACAAAAGTACAATTATATACGACTTCATTTAAGTAGCCGCCATCGTCTAGTGCGTGTTGGCTTATTAGACGCAAGGCAGTTGATTAAACTCAGGCATCAACAAATCAAAATATCAAAAAAGTATTTCTTCTGCGAGAAGTCGCCGTAGTCTAATAGGTAGTACGTTGGCCTATAAGACGTGAGGCCACAGCTCAAACCCCAAGTCCGACGACTCCAACAAAACGAAAATATGAAAAAAATATTCCTTCGGCGATAAAATTGTCACGAAAATTTTCTCAAAAATCTATCGTTCTGAATCGATGTATAAAAGTAACACACAAAACATAAGTGATAAGAGTAACTAGATTGTAATCCTGACAAAAGGGGTGTAGTGACCAATTATGTATGTGTAGATATTAGAAATGAGCGATATTTTCAAAACTGTGATTTAATCACGGTGATTGATAATTCACTGGTAACTACAGTGATTGAAATTGCCAAATAATAGTTACTAATAATGTCGTTCTTTCAAAATTGTTACATACTCAAATTTATTTCATTTTATTTTGAGCGAGGCAAAATTACTATTAGATGATGCTAATTATTCACTTTTGTCTTTTATACATGAACTTTCTATGAAACTTAATTGTCAAACTTCATATTAAAAAATTACATTAAAAATAATAACATGGATGACACCACTTCGATTTTGTTTAATAGTCTTTTCGTAGTATGTAACTAGTTGTCTCTTTCTTACGACTTAATAAAATACGTTATTGTCATTATTGTATTATTGAAATACTGTGATCACAATCACTGTTTTAAAGAACAGTGATTAACATATCACGTTCACTGAGAACAACGTTCTTCAAAAATCACTGGATCGCTCATCTCTAGTACATATGTATTCCTTTCATTTTAAACCAAGATTTTTCAAGTTTGGAGCGAAAAAACTTAAAATGAATGACTCATTCGCATCCTTTCGAAAAAGGTTGATTTTAATGCACGAAAGTCTTAATATTGTTCACTGTACAAAAACTATGCGTGGATATTGACGTTCGGAATATGAGCATTGAATATAAGAGATATTCCAACTACCTTCATTTCTAAAGAAGATTTCTTTTTCATTTACACCATTTTTATACGACTGAAAATGCAACACTAGCCTCATATATAGCATATAGCCAGTGCCTTGAAGTCTACTTATAGGTTTCTAGAATTTATACAGAAAAGGACGAAGGTGCGTTCTCACTATATGCTAATGGCTGGAATGTCTAATTAGATATGAAAAAATACTGTTTAAAATTAATTCGAAACGTTTTTTTAATGTCTTCATTCAATTTATGTATCAAAAAATCTCTCACTGTAGAGGGAGAACATCTTCTCTCTTCATTCAACTCATATAATGTGATACGGAATTTAATTCTTAGCTCACAATCCAATGCAAAAAATGTTTTGAAATATTTCTTGAAAAATTTCATTGGATAAACTCGTTAAAATAATAACAAAAGGGAAAAGGAAAAAAAAATGTTATCGAAAATAAATTTCAATCGATTATTGAAACAATTCGATTACGATATACATTTATTGGCGGTATTTATTTAAAGCTTCTGAGGGGATGAAGCATTTTGTGGAAATAATCTATCTATCTATCTTCTATCTTCTTCTTCTATATAAATAAAAATCAATTGTCGTTCGTTGGTAATTGCATCAGTTGAGAACGGCTAGACCGATTTGGAAAATTTTTTTACTGAAATGTTCATAATAGTCCAACTTAGGTTTTTACGGAAAGAAAAATTGACCACGCCCACTTTTTTCGATTTATCTAAAATCGGAAAACGGCTGCACCGATATGGCTAATCTTTTATTTAAATGGTCGTAGTAATTTTAGTAATTTAATTTAATTTAAGTTTTTACTGAAAGAAAAATTTACCACGACCACTTTTACGCCCACTTTTTTCGATTTATCTAAAATCGGAAAACGGCTGCACCGATATGGCTAAATTTTTTAAAACATGTTCGTAGTAATCAAATTTAAAGTTTTACTGAAAGAATAATTGACCACGCCCACTTTTACGCCCACTTTTTTTCGATTTATCTAAAATCTTGGAACGATTTTCATGAAATTTTGTGTGCATATCGGGTAGGTCTGAGAATCGGACAACATCTATTTTTCATATCCCTAAATGTTAAGAGGGCGTGGCAAATCGTTAAAATTGAATATTTAGGTACATATTGATCGTAGACGAATGCAATTTGGTGGGTAAGTTCGTTGAGTCGATATCGACAAACTCACCAAAAATGGGCGTGGCAACCCTCCCCATTTAAAAGATACCTATAAGTCGGCTAATTCGATGATTTATAACTACATAAGTATGTACATATATAACATGTATGTCTGTTAGTTTTTGTTTCGGAGCGAGTACAACAACTACAACTTCGTCAGCGCTACCGATGATTCAGGCCTCTTATTGTTATTCTTTGTATGCCTCACCTACCGACTTCGATTAAATTTTGAACTAGATAGATAGATCCACACACTTATAGTAAATTAGTTATTTTTATATAACTGTTTTATGCAGCGTATTACAATAAATATATAATGTGACCTGTTTTGGGCAATAAAAAAATCAATTTTTGGCGGGACGAAGTTTGCAGGGTCAGCTAGTTTTCATATAAAATTATTTTCCATTTGCTTGGAATTCAATTTATTTATCGATTTACTTGAAACAATTCACACACAATTTTTGTTTGGCCTTTAAAATATAAAGTCAGATAAAATAAAAGGTTTGTAGAAATTCAATGAAATATCGTGTTATAGTAATTAAAGGCCACTGTCTAGTGACTGCTGCTTACTCAGAAATATATAGATTTGATGATGTTTCAAAGAGTCATCGATAAATGTTGGCACAAATGTTAACACACCACTGAGGCAATTAACTTTTATTGCCGTTCATGCTTGCAACTAAGTTGTGTCAAAATAAAGTGTTGGTTGCCTTTATTTTTCCATGCCTTTGTCCTAAAACGCACAGGCATGAAAGAATGCTCTTTCTAAAAATAACAATGAAAAGTAAAACTTTTTTCTCTTTAATTTAATAAAAAATAAATAATGACCGAAACCCAAAATAACAAAAACTCTCTCAAAATTAAATTAAACATGGAATGATAACAAACCAGCACATAAACCCATATACTTACTTACTTTAGATATAATATAAGTACATATATATGTATGTGTATGAACGTATAAACATTTATTGTGTTCAGAAATAGAATGAAAAAATATTTGTTTTTGATTTCTATTCAAAATTTTTCCAATAAAACTTTTTCTGGCTACATATTAACGAGTTTGAAAATTGTTTCGAAATTGAATTAAAATAATAAAAGGATGCCAAAAAAAATACACACACATTATGTTCTCAGCATAGAAGAGGTTGGCAACGGCAAGTTTTTCTTGGTAATTTTAATCCAAATGAGGTTTTAACGAGTTCAAAATGAGTCAATTTGAGTTCCTAAAATGAAAATATTTTTCATTCTCGTTTTTTTCCTCCTCTTTTTAATAGACAATAGCATTGAGATATTTTATGTTTATTGTACATTTAAAGAAACATTAAATTTTAATTATAAAAACAGCATTAAATTACATAAAATATTACTAAAACATCGCCTGGAATTAAATGGTCGTCAGAAAAATTTATTAAAAATTTCCAAGTCAATTCGTGTCATGTTATTCATTCTGTTTTTGAAATGATTAATTATTTCAAGTTAATTATTGACCACACGATTTTTTCATTTAAAATTTTGTTATCTTTCTGTTTAAAATGGTTCTCCCTAACCAAATATGAATAATAACCTGATCACTCTGACAACAGATTTGATAGAGTACTCCTCATCATGGTCCAGTAGTTCCAATATCCATTTTCTCCATGTATTCCGGACACTTATATGTAAAATTTTACATTTCGGAATCTAAATTTTATTGGCTACAAATCATGCTTTAAGCCTTAAGATATTACGTACTAAGTACAGTTTCTGCCTGAAATCGATATCAATGATATTGTTACGTTTTTACCTTTTAAAAACGTTTAAAATATGTTTTCGTAGATTGGAAATAAAATAAAAATAAATTTGTGTTTAATTTTAATTAAAATTCTTTATTATTCGCGCAATTCGGTGTGCCACTGTTCACAACTTGATGTAAACAACAACAATTGCTTTCTTTTGTTATTCCTCTGTTTATACCCTTTGCATAAACAATAACAATTACTAGACATTTATTCGACAGATCTTTGCAACGAAGATCTTCAAACCACAATTGCTCTCTTCAAACGCACCGCATCTTCACACAAGACTGACTGAACTTCACTAACTCCCTCGTCTACTTTGCCCTGCCCTTTATATGGCAAAGTAAACAGACTGATGAATGTTCTTGAAGGCGAACGTTCATGAGTTCGTCTTTTCGAAATCTTTATAAATGTAAACATTATTGTAGTGTTTGTTTATTTGTTTATCTTATTTTATGCTGGTGTTTGTTGTTATTTAAGCTGTACGATAATTTGTAAACAGATTTGTTTACAGCATTGTTTTGTTTTTGCAGCTTTTGTTTATAATTTTAATGTTAAGCGATGTAAAAGCAAAACACCAGTATCTAGATTTTTCATTTTCGTAACAATATATGTATAATAATAATGGAAAAGTTTTACTGGTGATGTCTTTGAGATGACTGAAATTATTTTTTATCAAATTACTTGTACTGTTTCCTACATATATACATACATAATTGGTCATTACAACCCTTCAGTCAGGATTATTGACCTAGTTTCTCACACCACTTATGTTGTGTGTGTTAATTTTATACATAAGTGGCGGGACCTACAGTTTAAAGTCGACTTCAAATGACAGATTTTTTTGAGAAACTTTTCATGGCAATTTTATTTACTCTCAGAGTTTTTGCCAGAAATCTGCTGAGAGGAAATCGCCGAAGAAATACTTTTTGTATTTTGTTTTGATGTCTGGCCTGGGGCTCGAACCCTGGCTTTACGTCTAATAAGTCAACACACTACCTACTAGACTACGGCGACTTCCTACATATATAGCTCAGAGATAAAACGATCCTAAATTGTAATTAGTTTTTAATTTAAATGCACAGTATATATGTACCATACGAATTTCGTATTTTATGACATCCAGTATTTATATCCTCTAATATTATAAATCTTCCTAAATGTCACACCGTTTCACTCACTTGCTTTATATACTTTTAGATTTTTTTACGCCACTTACTACCACAACTCAAAATACTAAATGACCGTCAATGTCCAGTGATTTATCAAATTTTGAAGGAGATAGGAAAAAATGGTAATAAAACGGAAAATCATTTAACAATTTGTCGCTCATTTCATTTTCAGTTTCAAAACTTTAATTTCAAGTTTATTTTTTTTTTGTGCTCTACCTCTCTCCCACCCCTTTTCATTTAAAATGAATTCGTATTTTTAATGAAGCCACAGTAGTAGTCTCAGCATCATTAATTCCCCCTATAGAGTGCAAATAAAAATGGAAATAAAAATTTACATTCACGCTGCAAATGAACTCAAAATGCAAATTCTGTCGAATAAATCAAGAAAGAAAAAAAATGCTCACAATTAAGAGACTCAGTGATTAATGGAAAATACATTTTTATGTAGAAACTCTATGTATTTTATTTAAATTTTATAGTTTTTTTTTATCATTTATAAGTTTATTATACAAGTTTTTTCCCCTCTAGAAAAAAAATACTTTCGAATTTAGAGCAAAAATTCTTCGAAAGCAGTTCATGATTGAAACAGTTGGCGCATGTTTTATTGAAGTTTTTGCCTTCGATTGTATTTTTAATTTGAAATTAAATTTGGAATTAAGAGCTTCTACTTAATAGTTTAAAAGGAAACTTGGGACATCAATATACAGTTTTTTTTTTTTTTTTTTTTGTCTTGAGCTGGAGGTGGTAATCTTCGAAAGATACTTTTGTTCCAACAAAAGCATGCACAATTCACCATCACTGGTGCCTACGTACTAAACCCACCCCCTACACACTTCAACCACTCTCCCTCCGCGGGACTGCCGTAAGGTATTACTTCGCGGAGGGCTGGTTAGCTCGAAAGCTTTATCACATTAATTCAAATTTCGCCTACGTTCCTCCAGTCTTCGGAGTTCTAGCATTACTTCAGCCATTTTCTAGCGTCCTAGAATTCAGCAGCTCCTCCATGAGCCAGTTTGGTCCTAATCTAGTTTCTCCGGGCCATCTAAATCTGGGGCAGCATGTTAGAATATGCTCCGCATCTTCCTCTTCATATACACAGTTTGGGCATATAGGGGAAGTATCATGTCCAAATCTGTGCAGGTACTTCCTAAAACATCCATGACCAGTTAGGAACTGGGTCACGTAGTAATTCAGCTCGCAATGTTTGTTCTCCATCCAAGGGGTTATAGAAGGGACAAGGTGAAATGTCCATCTTCCCTTTAAACTGCTCTCCCATCGTGACTGCCATTTGTGCATGGAAGTTCTTCTTTCCTCCGCTCTTATAGCCGCTGTCCGTCCTGGACACTCGAGACGGCGATAGTATATCGGCCTCATTTCATCCGCCAATATGTCTATTGGTATTGTCTTTACCAATACCAATACCGCTTCATCAGACACTGTCCTGAAGCCACTTATCCGTCTAATCGCGCTTAGACGATACACCGAAGACAGTATTCTCCTTGTCGTTCCCACGGAGAGTGCCTCCGACCATATTGGGCAAGCATATAGCATTATCGATGTTACTACTGCTGAAATTATCCTCCTCTTAAATGGACCTGGTCCTCCAATATTTGGCATCATCCACGCCAGTGCTCCCTGCGTTACAGATGCCTTTTCGCCGATGTATTTTACGTGCTCCTTGAAATTTAACCTGTCGTCGATAATCACTCCCAGGTATTTTATCGCCCTCTTTGATTCGATCCTTGTGCCTCCAACGATCACTTCCATCTTCTCCACTATCTTCCGGCCGCTTATCAAGACGGCTTCCGTTTTGTGTGCAGCAAGTGTCAAACCTGCCTCATCCAGCCATGCTCCAACATTTCGAATCGCTGTGTTAGTCTTCTCCTCTATTTCTCTTACCGTCTTAGCTACCGAGATTATGGCAATGTCATCTGCAAGGCCCACAATTGTGGTCCCGTTTGGCAATCGCAGTCGAAGTACTCCATCGTACATGATGTTCCATAGTAGTGGTCCAAGTACAGAGCCCTGCGGGACACCCGCCGTCGCTACGTATTCCTGTTCTCCTTCATCCGTTAGGTATATTGCCTTCGTGTCCTGAAAGTAATTGTTGAGAATCTCCATTAAGTAAGGCGGCGTAGCCATGTTAAAAAGGGCTCTCATAATCCGCCCCCAATTCGCTGAGTTGAACGCGTTTCTAACGTCAAGTGTGACAACCGCACAGTATTCCTTGGTGCCAAATCTCCATCTTTCGCCCTCTATTGCATCTCTTGCAATGTCGAATCAATATACAGTGTTGATATAATGGACTGTGAAATGAAATGGGAGCCATATAAGGCAACTAGTATTTGATAGTTGTTCCAGGAAAATAAAATATTTGCTGAGATTTTCATAAAATTCTAACCACCTATGACGTCTTATGTCAATTGTGTTCAGGACTTTTAAATGAAAAAGTTATCTTTATAGCAACCAAATCAAATTTAAACTTTAAAGCAAAATGACTATATGTGCTACGAAAAATTCGACCTGCTTAAAATAGAAGTCGGCGTGGTCTAGTAGGTAGTGTGTTGGCTTATTAGACATGAGGCCTCGGTTCAAACCTAGGTCAGGGATCTCCAACTAAAACGAAAATATGAAAAAATATTTCTTCTGCGACTTCCTCTCAGCAGATTTCTGGCAAAAACTCTGAGGGTAAAAAAAAATTGCCAATAAAAGTTTCTCAAACATCTGTCGTTCGGAGTCGACTTTAAACTGTATGACCCGCTACTTATGTATAAAATATTAAAGCACAGAGCATAAGTGGTGTGAGAAACTCGATCATAATCCTGACTAAAGAGTTGAAATGACCAATTATGTATGTATGTTACAATAGACATAGACCACGATTCAGAAATGCAACTAGGCATGCTCGTACAGGTGGTATTTCCTATTTTGACTTCTCTTAACGTTAGACTCTAACAGAATTCCGGTTTAACTGAGATTCGATAATTACAGTCACCAACTGTGATTTTTATCTCCACTGAGAAATTTTGTTAGTACGATAGCACAACAATTATCACATTTTCTGTAATAATTTGCAATCAGACTTTTATCTTTACAGTGAACCATCTTCTTGAAGTCGCCGTAGTCTAGTAGGTAGTGTGTTGGCTTATTAGACGTAGAGCCAGGGTTCGAGCCCCAGGCCAGACATCAAAACAAAATACAAAAAGTATTTATTCGACGATTTCCTCTCAGCAGATTTCTGGCAAAAACTCTGAGAGTAAATAAACTTGCCATGAAAAAGTTTCTCAATAAATCTGTCGTTCGGAGTCGACTTTAAACTGTAGGTCCCGCCATAATTGTATAAAATTAACTGTAGGTCCCGCCACTCATTTATAAAATTAGCACATACATCATAAGTGGTGTGAGAAACTAGGTCAATAATCCTGACTGAAGGGTTGTGATGACCAATTATGTATGTAAGTTATGGAAACAGCATAAAAATGCTCTTATATGAATTTCCATAACTGTTCTAAATAAGTTTCATTCAACTTGAGAATTATTTGCTGACGGTTAATAAAATATTTATAAAAAATTGTTTTCGAATAAAACTGCTGAATGTTAGAAATAATTATGTTGCAATTTAATATTATGTTTTTTACTAAAAATACTGATTGTGCTTTTCACTAGGTATAATTATAACACGCAGAATAAATTAAGTTTAGTTTTAGGTAAGACGAGTTTTATGTAAGACGAGTTTTATGTAAGATGTGTTTTGAAGTAATGTGAAAAATAAAAATAAATTAAAAATAAAAAAAACAATTTTTTTTATTAAAAAACTTAAGTTAAAAACATTAATTGGGGGCTCAACCGGGATCCTTTTTTAAAAAAAAAGGGTCCAAAAGTAAATAAGTATCCTTCAAAAAAAGGAGAAAAAAATTCAATATCCTTCATAAAGGAGAAAGAAAAACACACAAAAAATTTAAAATAGTGCAGTGGTATTAATAAAAATTCTTTACAATTAAATAATGCAAATTTAAATAAAAAAAAACTGTGAAACAAAGTGAATTAAAAGTATCTACAAAGCAAAGTAAACAAAAGCAAGCAAATTTGTCACTTACAAAAGAACAACAAAGAAAATAATTGAACTAAAAAAAAAACTGCAAATAATATGAACAATTTTTTACAAATAAAAAAGATCCACAAATAAGGACAAAATCTGCAAATAAGGTGAAAAAAATTTTTACAAGTGGACTGAGGAAAAAATCTACAAATAAGGAGAAAAATTCCGCAAGGTGAAAAAATCCACAAATAAAGTAAAACTACAAACAAGGAGAAGAATTCTACATATAAGGTGAAAAAAATCTACAAATAGAGAGGAAAAATTCTACAGATAAGGAGGAAAATTCTACAGGTGAATATTTCAACATCGGGAAGATAAGCATCCGGAGAGTTTAAATGTAAGATTAGCTTATGTTTATGTTTATTATATTTGTTCTAAAATTGATTTAAATTTAAATATTTTTTTATTAATGTTAAATCTTGGTTGAAATGAAGAATTAAATTATATTTTATATATTTATCCAATTACGTTGTAAGATTTTATTATAAAAAACCAATATATGATTTTTAATTTTCTTGTGAAATAATATTATTTGAATCATATAATTTTGTATTTTGTTGTATTGATTAAAACTGGCTTATCCAATAGAAAGTGTAGTAGAAAATTTAACGGACGAAGAATTTAAATATTTGACTGATAATAGGACACTAGATATAGTTGAAGAGGAATTAGAAGAATTAGAAAGAAAATATAGTATAGACGACTCAGTTGACGAAATTACTGGACTGTTTAGGAATATGACAACAAACAATATGGACACAGAACAGGTTGTACGACTAGTTACACAATCTACAGCACCACTTTTAAGAGAGTTGGAATTGCTGAAGGAAAATTTTAACAGACTTACAGTCGCAAATATTGTTACTGAGTACAGACAGGAAACTATTGACGAAACCAAAAGATGTGACGAAAGTTTGGACATTATAAAATCCCTTCCAAGTTTTAATGGTAAGGATAATTCGTATGTGAGTTGGCGAGAAGCAGCAAACAATTCAATGAGTCTCTATGTTAGGGGTAGTCGTAGGTACTTCGCGGCATTGACCATTTTACGCAATAAAATATTAGATGATGCAAATGACACTTTGACAAATCATGCTACTGTACTTAATTTTGATGCTATTATAGCTCGTTTAGATTTTGCCTATGCCGACAAAAGGCCAATTCATATTATTGAACAGGAATTAAGTATTATGAGGCAGGGTTCTTTGACTATATTAGATTATTATAACGAAGTGAACAAAAAACTGACCTTATTAATAAATAAGACGATAATGACACACGGTTCAAATTCTTCACTGACAAATGAATTAAATAATAAAAATCGGCAATATGCTCTCAGGGTTTTTATTACTGGATTAAACCCGCCATTGGCAAATATTCTATTTTCATTGTCACCTTCTGATTTACCTAATGCCTTAGCCAAGGCTCAGGAACTAGAAGCTAATCATGTTAGAGCTAATTTTGCAATACAATTTAACAGAAATCGATTCAATAACCAAAATCCAGGAAATAATCAGAATGTTTTGCGATTTCCTCCCAGAAATCACAACAACAATTTTCAGTACCAAAATAATCGAAACATACGTCAGGCAAAGCCTGAACCGATGGAAATCGGCAGTTCAGCAAATCTTGCTGTTAACACTACTAAAACTCCACAAAATGGACAAAGTCAAAATTACGCTCGAAGACCACAATTCGGTCAATGGCAACAGCGACCACAAAACTCCAAACAAGTTTTTCAAAAACCTCAATTTAATTATGGCTTAAAAAGACAGCTACCAAGCGGACAGTTTAGTTCTCAACCAAATAATAAGGCACAAAGAATAAATAATCTAAATGAAACTGCTTTTTTAGACGTGATCCCGGATTGCCCTATATCATCAGAACAGGAGCATCCGGAAAACCTCTCAGAATTTTAATTGACAGTGGGGCAACTAGTTGTTACTGTAGCCCAAATGTCCTTACCAACAGAAAAAAATTAGTAGTTAAAAAGAGAGTTAAAACTGTAAACGGATTCACTATCATTGAGCATTTCTACGATGCGATGCTTTTTGGCATAAGGGAAATGTTCTATGAAATTCCCAACCTAGAAGCCGATTTACTAATAGGATATAATTTTTTGAAAAAAGCAAATATTAAACTTGACTTTGAGAATGGCACAATTACTTGTGGCAATAAAACAGATAAATTTTTGAATTTTAATAAACCTCCGTTAGTATCTGGTAGAACTGTTAATTATAATAAAGAGGAAATTAAAGAAAACATTATAAATAAGATTACCGACTCAGGAAATAATCTTGAGACAAACAAACCTTATGTAGACAAACCTCATGTAGATGATACTCTCAATGATGAGAAAAATACAATTGATAGATTAGAATGTGAAATTCGCAAGCAAATAGATAATTTACATTCAAAAATTAATACAATTTTACCGTTTAGAACGGATATTAAAGCTGAAATACGTACAATTGCTGAAACTCCTATATGGAGTAAGCAATATCCCTATCCCCTCTCAGTAAATTCATTCGTAAATAAAGAAATACAAAAACTATTAAATGACGGAATTATACGTCCCAGTAAAAGCCCTTACAACTCCCCAATATGGGTAGTGCCAAAAAAAGGACTTAATGAAGATGGGACGAATAAAATGCGAATGGTGATTGATTATAAAAAGTTAAATGAAAACACTATATCATATAAATATCCAATACCGGATTGCAATGTGATACTTTCAAATTTGGGAAAAGCAAAATACTTTTCCACGATTGATCTCGAATCCGGCTTCCATCAGATTTTGATGAAACCAGAGGATATTGAGAAAACTGCATTTTCCATAAATAATGGAAAATATGAATTTATTAGACTACCTTTCGGGTTAAAAAATGCACCAAGCATTTTCCAAAGCGCCATGGATAATATTTTGAGGGACTATGTAGGAAAGTTTTGTCATGTCTATATAGATGATATAATAGTTTACTCTGAAAATTTAGAAGAACATAGGAAGCATTTAAATATGGTAGTCCAAAGACTTAAAGACTCTAATATGAAAATCTCCTTGGAAAAATCGAAATTCTTTAAGAAAGAGGTAGAGTTTTTGGGTTATATTGGAATAATTAAAACTGATCCAGAAAAAATAAAGACTATAGTAAACTACCCTGAACCTAAAACTCTTAGACAGTTGAGAGGATTTCTTGGTATAACTGGATATTATAGGAAATTTGTTAAAGACTATGCCAAAATTTCAAAACCATTAACGAAATATCTTACAGGTGAGAATGGAAGAATATCACAATATATGTCTAAAAAGACAGCAGTAGAATTCGATTTAGAGGCACGAACCGCTTTCAATAAATATAAAAAAAAAATAAAAAATTTGCTAACTAACCAAGTTGCGCTAACGCAATCTGACTTTAATAAAAAATTTACACTGACAACTGACGCGTCTAACGCAGCCGTTGGAGCCGTCTTAACACAAGAGGGTAAACCTATAATTTTTATCTCAAAAACACTGACTTCTACTGAACGAAATTACGCTACAAATGAGAAAGAGTTATTCGCTATAGTTTGGTCGTTAAAGACCTTGAGAAACTATTTGTATGGTGTTGCAGATTTGGAAATTCATACTGACCATCAGCCATTAACATTTGCCATATCTTCTAGGAATCCAAATGCAAAACTTAAAAGGTGGATGTCTTTTATAGAAGAGTATTCCCCGAAATTTGTTTATAAACCAGGTGCGACAAATGTTGTAGCAGACGCACTTTCTAGACAGGTCTTGAATAATATTTCTGACGATGAGTCTTTACATAGTACACAACATTCTGCCGAAAGTAGTGAAGAATTCACTATTAAGGAAACTTCCAAACCACTTAATGAATTTAAACAGCAAATTCTTTTATGCAAAGCCAATTTCACATACCATGAATCACTTACTCAATTTAATAGAACTAGACACATTATAGAATTTGATACAAGGGAAAATCTCAAGAACACACTGAAAGAATTTCTACGACCAAATTTGGTGACAGCGATACATTGTTGTCCTGAGGATCTATACGAGTTTAAGGAAACAATAAAAGGAATATTTACCAACAAGTTTGTTTTTACAAAAATCTTTGCAATTGATATTGTCAATATTGACCAAAAAGCCATTATTAAGGAAACTCACACTAGGGCACATAGAAGTTCTAAGGAAAATCATAAACAAATTTATAAACAATATTATTGGCCCATAATGATTGATCATTTTAGGGAGTTTATTAGGCATTGTGATATTTGTAATAAAGCGAAATATGACAGGAGACCAACTAAGATTCCAATTGGAGAGGCTCCAATTCCTAGCAAGGAGGGAGAGTTCCTTCACATTGACATTTTTTATGCCCAAAATTTGAAATTCCTTACATGTATTGACGCTTATTCAAAATTTCTCGTAATAAAACAAATAGAAGACAAAACCAATTTAGGCGAAAAAGTATTAGATATATTGCAGACTTTTCCGGCAGCAAGGAAAATAACGTTAGACAATGAACCAGGCTTTAAAACGCCTACGTTCCAGTCCTTAATGCAAAGATTAAGAATTCAATTATATTTTGCTGATCCTAGGCATAGTACTACTAACGGTCAAGTAAAAAGAGCACACTCGACAATTATCGAAATAGCAAGATGTTTAAAACAAGAATATCATCTTTTAGACACTGTTGAGATTTTTCATAGAGCAGCTCAACAGTATAATCTCACCATACATTCTGTTACAAATGAAAAACCATTTGAAGTGTTTCATAATAAAGTTAATCATGAAAACCTGCGAAATAAATTATTAGAAGCTCAGACTAGAATGCTACAAAGAAATAACCCTACTCAGATCAGAACATTTGAGGAAAATGACGAAGTTTATGAAAAATTGATAGGACAAAGGGATAAATTACTTCCACGTTATAAGAAACAGAAAATAAAGGAAGATTTAGGAAATAAGGTTAAAGTTTATAGTAGAAATAGAATTATTCATAAGGAAAATATAAAAAATTAATTTTATCCTCGACTTGTGAGCGTTTTATTATTTATATTAAAACGTGGCTTCTTTTCAGCCGGTCCAATGGTGGTTTGTTGAAGTTCTTATTACCGCTTTGATTTTCCTGTCTTTATGGCAGACTCCGCCACCATTGACCTCAGTTTTTCCCCAGCTTCCATTATTTTTTTTTCCAATTAACTTGTTTTCTTTAAAAAATTTCACACAATTTTCTCTTCACAGCAATTTTTATTTGCTTCGATCCTAAAGAAAATACAGACTGAAGATGACTTTAGAAAGGAATTTGAACAAAATTTGATTTATAGATTAAAATTAATAAAAGAAGAAATATTAAACATTCAATATGCTCTACAATGGGCCAAAGCAGGAGTTATAAATATCTTTATATTATCCGAGCCAGAAATTGACGAAATAAAAAAGCAATTAGACCATGAACAATTCCCATATTCAAATATTGATGAAGCTTTAGGATTTTCTGACATTAGAATTGCAATACAACAATTATTTACATAGTAAATTTGCCTACTATTAATAAACAAATTTGTGAAAATATTGTAATTAAACCGTTAAAAAGACAAAAAACTATAATAAGAATTGGAAATGAAAATATTGTTAGATGTAAGAATGAAATTTTTGAAATGAAAACTAATTGTAAAACCTATAATAAGCTATCAATATGTAACAATAGAAATCTTTTAAATATTACAAACACAAATTGTATTCTAAAATTATTGTCTAGTGAAAATCACAATTGTACAAAGTCATTAGAACCTTAAAACAAATTCTCCAAAATGATTCAATCGGGACGATTAAACTAACAAAAGGGGGAGTTATGGAAACAGCATAAAAATGCTCTTATATGAATTTCCATAACTGTTCTAAATAAGTTTCATTCAACTTGAGAATTATTTGCTGACGGTTAATAAAATATTTATAAAAAATTGTTTTCGAATAAAACTGCTGAATGTTAGAAATAATTATGTTGCAATTTAATATTATGTTTTTTACTAAAAATACTGATTGTGCTTTTCACTAGGTATAATTATAACACGCAGAATAAATTAAGTTTAGTTTTAGGTAAGACGAGTTTTATGTAAGACGAGTTTTATGTAAGATGTGTTTTGAAGTAATGTGAAAAATAAAAATAAATTAAAAATAAAAAAAACAATTTTTTTTATTAAAAAACTTAAGTTAAAAACATTAATTTGTATGTATGAACCATCTTCTACATGCCGACTTTACCTTTTCTTTACATCTAATTTTATTCAAATTGAAACGAATTAATTTGTACTTCTCATGAAAATTTTAATGAAATTTATTTTTTCTTCTCAATCAAAATTTTATTTATTTTGTTAACCCACATCGGCAAGTAAGTATTTCACGACTCACAAACATCACATTTGCCTCGATAAAAATCGTATCAATTATTGATGAAATTTATTGTAAAGGCATGAACTTTACAAGAAGGCTTCCTTTTTATCAGGAAAACTTTTCACAAGGCCATCAATAAAAATCATAATTTTTATATTTTTCCACATTAAAATTATATTGGATTTCCTTGTTTTTCTTTTCATTTTCTTTTCCTTTTTTTTCCTTTCTTTTTTGTTTTTCTTTTTGATTTTTTTAATATTGTGCTGTATGGGTTGTTTTTATGATGATTTTGATAAATCTCCGGTGGTTTATTTGTTGTTGTTTTTGCAATTTTTTGCTTTTCTTTCATTGAAATCTATACAGCTCAAGCAAGTGTTAAAGAAAAATGATGAACAATATTTCTGTGGATGCCGCATACCACACATATTTATGTATGTACGTGTAATATTACTGTAGTATTTGTTTCTTCTCCTTTGCTTACGGATATCTTTTCAATTTGCTGGTGTATAGTTGTTAAAATAACAAGTTTATACTATACAATATACGCAGCATCTCAAAGAAAATATTTCATTGATGTGACACAACATATTTCTTAAGCTCTTATATCTCCGAACCCTGATTTTTACAAAACTCATGTCCAGTCACGCCTTCTTTTGTTCATTCAATCAATGTATTGTTGTGTGTGTACATATGTATGTGTATAAAAAATAAAATTTAATACATGTATTTCAATGTGTTATACATCTCTTTGATGTGTAAGCGTGTTTGTGTTAATTCGCTTGTCGATTGAATAAAAATCAAAAAAAGTTTCATTTTTTTCCAAATGAAAAAAAAAAATTTTGTTGAATAAAAACACTGTTGCTTTGGCTTCTGTCCACAGATATCCATGGCAAAATAAAAGTCGTATTCGGGGAAATTATTTTTAAAATTCAACATGTTTTTATACATACGAGTACATCCACGAAAACACCGTAGAACCGGAAACAGAATTTTCTGTCTTTTTTTTTTTAAAGCAAAGTTCTATTTATTTAAGCTGAATATAAAACGATTATTGAATACATTTCGTTACAGAAATTGAAAAAATATTGATATGAAAAAATTGCACATGGAATTATCCTTAAGGGGAGAAAATATTCTCTTCTTTTTAATGAACTGACTTCTTCTTAATGACCGCTTTCTTCACGTATATGACAGGAGCTGTAGTGATGTAATTAACGTAACTTATTGACTTTTTCCATTTTAGCTGATAAAGTTATTATAGAATATTTCGAAAAATGTACAGTCAAGGTAAAAGGTCTGCATACACCGCTGTATGTACACTTTTTTCCCGGCGATTGTTTGAAGGCAAAATCGAATATAAAAAAATATAGCCTCGAAATTGATAAAAAAAAAAAAAACAAAAAAATTAGCGGAAAGAGGTCTACATACAACGATGTATGTAAACTTTTTTCTGTGACTGTATGAACTGTGAGAGCTACAGTTTATTGATGGTCCAAATGATTTCATAATATGCTTTGAGGCAGTGGCAGGAACAATCTTTGTTAAATGGAAGAGAAATAGTATTCCATTATAGAAAGACACTTTTATTTGGAAGGCTTATATGAATTCATTTTATAATTCAGATTGCCAACAAATGAATAAAATCTATTCCCGTCTATTTTGTTTACAATTCTCCTTAATAAATGGCAATGGCCTTTAGGCTTTCATAATGAAATTAGTAGTCATGAAAATGTATTTATTTAAACACATTTTCCACAGAAGAATTTATAATTGTTATTAGAGATGATCATCTATAAGAATGCAACAGAAAATTGCCTATCAATCAATAGAATGCATAAAACAAAGGTCAGTTAGAATTTTCTAAACTCAATCACTTTCTAGAATGTAATGCAAAGAATATTGTTACGAAAGTGAAAAATCTAGATACTGGTGTTTTGCTTTTATAAACAAAAGCTACAAAAACAAAACAGTGCAGTAAACAAACTTGTTTACAAAGTATCGTACTGCTTAATATAACAACAAACTGCACCATAAAAAATGGTAAACCAGTAAACAAAAAACCACAAACAACATTACAAGAATAAATATAAACAAAATACACAAACAACAATACTGAATGTAAACAACGATGTTTACATTTTCAGAAATTTCGAGAAGGCGAAGTCATGAACATTCGCCTTCAAGAACAGTCATCAAACTGTTTACGCTCCATACAAAAGACAAGGCAAAGCAGGTGAGTGAGTTAGTGAAGTTCAGTCAGTCTTGTGTGAAGGCGCGGTGCGTTCAAAGAGAGTAATGAATTGGTTTGAAGATATCCGTTACAAAAAGCTGTCGAATAATTGTTGGTGTTTATGCAAAGGGTATAAACAGAGGAATAACAAAGAAGAGCAATTGTTGTTGTGTACATCAAATTGCGAACAGTGGCACTCAGAATTGTGTGAATAAAAAAGAATTTTAATTAAAACTAAACACAAATTTATTTTTATTTTATTTGCAATCTACGAATTCAAATTTTAAATATTATTGCAGCAGGAAATAATACGTAAAATATCGGCCTTCAGTTTCATTGATGCATGGAGAACAGAATGAATCATCCAATCACCAATTTGCCAAATACTATCCTCTCTATATGTATATCACAAAATCTAAACATACACGATTTACAAGTTTAGATCAAATAATTTTTATACATTTAAATAATTTTTATAATTAATTTATTTAGCCACAATAGAATACACAGTACGTACGTATATTACATGTAACAATTCGTTTACCTCGAATTGTCACACGAGTATTTGTCATGAATTGCATTGTTTTTCATTCCATTTTCGAATTCCTGTAACAATAATTTTAAATTGTTGTAACGTTATTTACGGTTTTATTTCGTTGTTATTTATAGCAGATGACAAAGTAACAGCCATTGCATGTAAACAATGCATTAGAACGCATGCAAAAACGGTGTAGTGTTTGAACATGCATGCCAATAAAAGTTTATGCGTGTAAATGTAAATTTTAATGATTGTACGAATGTCGAAAACTACAATACGTGCTTTAATGTGTGTGTCATAAATGCGTTACATTGTGCATGAGTATGTGTGCATATATGTATATATGTATGTATGTGTGCAGATACCACCATAAATAACCGGTAGTGCAAACACGCACACCTTAAAATGTTTTAGAAACTCATTCTCTCTCACGTTTGCTTTTATTGAGCTTTACAGTGAGCTCATGCTACAATGCAAACGTAAACTACAGTATCCATATGCATGTATGTATGTGTGTATGTTTTTAAGTAAAACTAACCATAATTTTGAAACATTTTTAAACGTTATCTGACCAACTTAAACCATACCCTGCACACATACACACACTCATACGAATGCATTTTGTACCCAGCAGAGTTTTAAATGGTGACAGCGATGACTTAATACGATTTCTTTATTCAAACAAGCAAAGTGTTGATTACGATTACGAATTATTATTCAAATTCATATTTGAAACAGTTTCAACAAACGTTAATATACTAGCAATGATGTATCTTAATAGGCAATAGAAATTTTCTAAGTACACTCATAACTCGTTTTACAGCATAAAAATATTTCTTCTTTTGATTTGAATTGAATGATCTAAGAGCAAACGCCATGTGGTTTTAATAGGACGGCACTACGGCCTTGGTCATTTCACACGGAGGTGATGTGATTGTGCAATTTGACCCCATTAAACATTTTCTTGTGGCGTTATCTAAAGCCGTCGTCGTCGTATTCTAGTTGATAATGTGTTGGTTTACTAGACGTATGGCCGCGGTTCAAATCCCAGGTTCAACATAAAAACAAAAATATGAAACAAAAATATTTCCTCGCGACTTCCACTGAGCAGATTTCTGGCAAAACGTCCGAGAGTAAATAAAATTGCTATGAAAAGTTTTCCAAATTTGTCGTTCAAAGTCGACTTTAAACTGTAGGTCCCGCCACTCATTTATAAAATTAACACATACATCATAAGTGATGTGAGAAACTAGGTCCATAATCCTAACTGAAGGGTTGTAATGACCAATTACGTATGTCTGTTTTCTAAAACCACAGGTGTAAGTGAATAAATCACTAACAGATGTCCTTGAAACCAACATAACCCAGGCCATCGGTAAAATTAAGATTGATTTATGCGAAAAATTTGTGGAAAATTAGAAGATTTTGGATGCACTCCACACAGAGGAGGCGTTTCAGACACATGAACGTTATTATATTCCACACATTATGGCATCAATGCGCCTTTCAAACTAATAACAAATTTCGTTGATATCTCGAACATACTTTAATTTATTGGAATTTAAAACGTTTAATGAAAGTAAATTAAGTAGACTTTCTTGCCCTTCTCAAAAATTGGAAATAGAATATAGGCTTAGGATGATAACTACTCTTTGCCAAATAGAATACCTGCTATATGGTCCAGTAATCAAAGCAACCGCGTCCGCTTTGTGATAGTCATTGTCTATTAGAGGGTCATAATTGAATACTGGGTCTTGCGTAAACGCCCTAAGAAGAGCAGAGGCCTATTGTGCACTTTCTATGACATTGAGCTGTGTTAATCGAGCATTAATGATAATAGAACTCTTCATTGGTTCGCAGGGAATTAAATCTATTTACTCAATCATTTTAGGCCCCGATTATGGTTTACAACAGTTGTAAATTTAATGTTCTATTTTTTTAATTGCGATTATGATTTACAACAGTTGTTTTTAAGTGTTGTCAGAACTGTCAAAAACTTACAACACCTCATTAGCTGTTGTCTCGCGGTAATTTTAACAAAGGAAATGGAGAAAAATTTTGTAAGTATGTATAACAGTGCATATCATTTTTTGTGGATATTTTAAAAATTATGAATAACTTTAAATATTTTATAGAAAAATAACCAATAAGAAGCAGATGGAAAAGCTGGTCGAGTTAATGACAGCAAATCCTGATATTGGCCGTGGCAAGTTACTATTTGGAGAAAATAAGACACAGCACAAGGAGACATGGGAGAAATTTCATTGAGGCTAAATGGCTTGGGTCTACTCATTAAAGTTGCAAAAGAATGGTAAAGGGTTAGTAGATAAATTGTAAAAAAAAATTTAAGTATGTATAACATAAAAATGGTTTTGAGTTTTGTTACAGATATGGACTCATTATAAAGCCAATTTGAAAAGAAAATTGGCTGCCAATAAAAAAACTTTCAAGCTACTGGTAGTGGTCCGACCACGGAAAGCAGATCACCGTAGAGTTGTTATCTATGCAATCGCAAGTAAGTGCAAATGGATCTGCAATGGTATTGAAAATTCATGAGGCGGAATCGTCATGCAATATTGAAGGGTCTTCACCTAGCACTAACCCATGCAAACAGCAGTTGCCAAAAAGCCACAAAATACAAAAAAAACAAGATGGAGGATGAGCGTTTAAAAATATTAATAAGGCAAGAAAGAACCAAAGGGAGATATTGCTTACGTTAAAACGCCTTGAGAAGAACTTATAAAAAAATTATCAAATAAATAAAAAAATACTAGAAATAAAAAGAAAAAAGCCTGAATTACAAAATGAATTATTAAAAGCCAAACTCCTTTTAACTCAAAAAAACTTGAAATGTAAAATATTTATATACGAGTATACATATATGTGTTTTTGCTTTAAGTAACTATGTGATCTAAATGAATTTTAATATGATATGAAGTTTTTTTTATATTGATATATTTTAAGCACTTTTGAAATGGATTTATTGCAATACATACAATAAAAGAATATAATCAAGCAAAAACAAATTTTATTTAAAAATATAAGCGTTAATAAAACTAGCCTTTATTTTTAATTGTCACATGTTTCAATAAAAGTTAAAATTTGTGTTTTAAATGGGCTTTTTGTTCTTTTTATGCGCTTAAATTTTTTTTTAGAGTAATAATTTTTGTTTTCAATTGACAGTTTTATACATTCCGAGATGTATTTTAGAGGAAAAGTATACTAACATTGAAGAACAGCCGTGCGACACACACAACATCTAGATGTTGTAAACCATAATCAAGAAAGTAATAAATGTTGTGTTGTCTCTGTTACAACACAACATTTATGTGTTGTGAACCATAATCGGGGCCTTAGTATCTTAGTAATGTTTTGGCGTTGTCTTATACAGTTTCTATTGGCTCTTGAGAACTTGAATTCGTTTTCGCTTTATGCGCCCTATCTTTTCCCAAGTTTAAGCTATTTTTACTAGAATTCAAATAACCAAAAAGTAAGTTCGGACTTGATCGGTTGTAATATTTTTCATTACACTTATAAGTAATAGCGTATCATATAGTTATCCTGTACATGAAATAAACGCTAACAATTCCACCCCGCATGATTCCATTACGAATTTACAAGAATTGTTTGTACAATAGTTTACAGTCTCTGTAAGTTATAAAAATTTCTGTTTTCCATAGACTTCAAACATTAGATGGGTTTACTCATGAATTTCAGTTATTCTAGCGTTTTCTACTTTCCCAGTTTTTTTTTTTTTTTGTTTTTTTGCTCCCTCAAATAAATCTTCATTACATTAAAGGCCCTGACTCATTATTTCTAATCAACGTTGATAACATTGGACCATTTGTCTTGCCACCATTTAAATGCAAACGATGATACACAAATAATATAAAAATTGCCTGTTTTTTATGGCATTTTTATGCAACAACTCAGCCAGCGAGTGATGGAGTAGTGGATAAATGGCAACAGGATTTAGTCTGATAAGATAAATTCCATTTCCATATCATAAAAAAAGGATTACGTTTTTGAAGGCATTCATTCCTTTTTACATGCCATAAAACCGAATTTATGTAGATTTATGGAGCAGTCATTATTCTTAAGCGAAAAGTAGTTTTCGTAAAAACACTGAAAGAAAATAGTAGTAAAGTTTACATATTGTTTCGTTTACTTACCCTGGGCAAATTGTATAAATTTACACACCAATTCACCGAATATGAAATGCCTTAAGTATGTGCCCACCAAAGTGATGGGCATGCAGAGGACGCCCAACAGCATATCGGAAATTGCTAAATTGGCTAAAAATACATTGGTTATCGTACGCATACGACGATTCTGGAACAATGTAGAGGCCACTAATAAATTACCCACAATCGCAAATATCAAGATGATGCTGTAACAGGGTATTAACCAAATGGGTATTTCCGTACTAATCCTGGGCTTAGCATTGTGTTTTGTATAGTTGGCAAGCGTATCATTGCTGGCGTACTGTAATGTGACAGAGGTGGTGGTTGACACATTAGGAAAATTGTCAATGTATTGATGAAATAGTGAGGCAGTTGAAGAATTTTCAACCTCAAGTAAATCCCAGGCTTGGTAATCCAAAGTAACCGCCTGTTGTTTGAAACCCACAACGACGGTGTCATTGGCTGTTAAAGCCAAAGAAACAATGTGGTTTGTGGAATTTTGTTCGGTAAAATATTGCAGCAAATCATTTAATTCTTTTGTTGTTATGGTCATAATTGCAAATATTATTTAATTTTTTTTTTTTTATCAAATTTAAAAGCAATATTTTTTATTTTTTCTTCTTCTTTTTCTAATTTTCAATATTTTTCAACACTTTTTAGCTAAGAAACTTTAATTTATTATAATTTTGAAATCATATTTTATTATATTTTTAAATTTAATTTCCTTTTGATTTATGATTTTTTTTTTTTTCAGAAATATTTCCTATAACCACTTTATCACTTTTTTTTTTTCTTTTTGGTGTGATATTTTTTTAAATACCGCTCAACGCTTGTTTACAATATGATGCACTGCTTGTAACTGCCTTTTTTAGTTGGTTACGGAACAATTGTTTCCTTTAGTTGCCATATAATAGTGGCAACATTTTTTAGCCTTTAAGAACATGCGCCAAATGTTGTTTTTCGGAGTATTTCTTGAATGAAATTTTATTTCACCACCGACCTTTGATAAATTTTCAATGAATCAACCCTCCCTCTCATTGTAAACTATGCGAAAGAACATTTAAAATGTTAAAAAACATTTATAATGCTTATCAACATTTATAATGTTTATAAACATTTATAATGCTTATCAACATTTATAATGTTTATAAACATTTATAATGCTTATCAACATTTATAATGTTTATAAACATTTATAATGCTTAACAACATTTATAATGTTTATAAACATTTATAATGCTTATCAACATTTATAATGTTTATAAACATTTAATAAGTTACAATTTAATTCACCACCTTTTTTACAACATGCTCCTTAAAACAATAAACATGTTTATATAAAGTATATAAGCAATGTATATTCAAATGAATACAAACGTAAAGTATTAATCAACATGTCTCAATATTTACTGTGTATAAACATTGTTAATGAAATAAGTTCAAGTTTAGATTTCTGTGATGTTTTTGTAAAACAAACAAAAACACTCAATTTTGTTTGTGTTTCCCTTATAAACAGGCAGGCAAGTGAAATAGCCTGTGTTACAAAAACATCACATTCGACGACATTCATGGCAAATGATTTTATAACATATAGGCATCCAATTATAGTTCGTCATCCATTATACGAACATTATTTAAAAACAATGTAGGATTTCATATTTTTACAACGTAAGACACTTGAGTTTTCACTCCGTTCAACCCTCAAAACACTTCATTTTTTCTATTTTTTTTTTCAATCCCCGCTCTCTCAAGGGTTTCAAATGCAGAAAAAAGGAAAAAGATGTCAAAACCTATAGATTTGAGGATTGACTTAAGATTTTTGATGTTAAACCCACCACAAGTGGATACAATTAACACACACACCATGGACGGCGATATCTTGCAACTTCCACTAGTTTCTCATCACTCTTTCTACAAAGTTCTATAATTTTTCTATATAAGCCCTGTCCATAAAGAATTTTCAATGGCTACCTAAACAGAATTTATAGTTACAGTCTCTGGCTGATCCCTTAATATATCTGCCTCGTCCTTTTTATTGACTTTCGCTGAATGGATGCACATACAAGAATGGATTTTGTTTGTTAAAAGCTCCCGTTTCTTAAAAGAAGTTAAAAATGGAATTCGATCGCTTTTTGTTATACGATTTTTGCACAATTTCTTACATTTGCAGTCTTTATTTTCGAATTAATTCCGCATCCGCACGCCAGCAAGAACAAAAATTAGTATTTACATAGGTAAAGTAAAAGAGAAAATATTACTGAATGCCATCAGTATTTGAAAAAATTAGTGTAAAAATCGTATGCCAGTTTTTTTTGCGTTTACACGTTTGACAAAACAGTAAAACAAACAAAATTTAAAACATCCCTGTTCTAATGAACCTGTGACGGTGTTTGAAATATTCAAAAAAAAAACGAAACAACCTTCAAAAGTAACAGTAAATAACAATGTCGTAGCTTATCCTTTAAACTTTCGTATAACACCACTGTAATGTAACAGGCATATTCAAAGCTCTTCTCACCACTGTTCCGTTATAATTGTTATAAATGTAATAGAAAAACAAATGTTGCCATATTTAAATTTTACTTTTAGAACAAGACATCCGTTACAAATCATGCGATTATAAACAGCCTTTTAAAATGGATGTCTGTTCGATGCATTGCATCACAATGAAGTATCGATGCTATAACGAAGTTACGTCGATATTACTTATGCATTTTTTGTACAATGGGTCAATTTCGACCTCCGGGTATTGTACTTGTCTTAACGGACAAGTACACGTCCTCTAACCTACTTATGCAACGATAGATTTTTATAACAAAATGGTAGTAAAAAAAACTGAATGTACTTATTGTTGCGTAAAGGTAATATGAGAGAGTGACCATAGGTTTTGTCGGGTATTCCCGTAATTTCTCAAGTGCCCTGGTAAACTTCAAGGTGCTGTTCGGCACTAGAATGAATAACGCTCTTACTATTACTTTATAAAAACCTAGTTATTTTCTTGTGCGTTGCATTAATTTACCACAGATTCCAAGTATATTCTGATGATCTTTGTTGTGTTCCACCACAACATTCCTTTAGTTTTCGTTGCGTGAATCAGTTTGAGGTTTTAGAATGTATTTCAGCGGTAAAATCGAATGCGGTTGGTTCTGATGATTTGGATCCTTCATTCCTGAAAGCTCTGACTCCTAAACTTTTGCCATACTATACTCACTTGTTCAATACAGTTCTGACTAAATCTACTTTTCCTGAACATTGGAAACTGGCACAAATCAATCCCATTCCCAAATCGAACAACGAGTTCAGGCGAATTGCTATTCTTCCGTTTTTGTCCAAGGTAATGGAGAATATAATGGCCAGACAGATCATTAATTATCTGGAGAGTCACAATTACTTTACTCTTAGTCAGTCGGGATTTATGAAAGGTAGAAGTTGTACTACCGCTGTAATAAATGTTGTTGAAGATCTTAGGTCGAAACTAGATGTAAATAGTGTAGCGTTTTTGGTTCTGCTTGATCACACTAAGGCTTTTGACACAGTCGCTCACGAAGTTCTATTGAAAAAGCTCCGGAAACTGTTTTATTTCTCAAATTCTGCATGTAATCTTATTTATTCTTATTTGCTTAATAGATCTCAAAAAGTTCATCTTAATGGTAATATCTCAGATCCTCTTAATATTAGTAGAGGTGTTCCCCAGGGGTCAATACTTGGGCCTCTGCTGTTTGGTATGTATATAAATGATCTACCAGATGTCTTGCTTCACTGTAATGTTCATATGTATGCTGATGATGTGCAGCTTTATACTAGTACTCCTAGGGAGGATATTGATTCTTGTTTGGATTACATCAATAGTGATTTGGTTAGGATTGACAACTGGACCTCGGCCAATGGCATCAATCCCTCCAAGTCTAAATGTATTATACTTTCGAGGACCGATAGATCATTTGTCATACCTGAATTGTGCATCAGGGGAAATAAGATTGACTTTGTCAAATCTGCGAAGAATCTGGGTATTGTCTTTAATGGCAGTTTATCGTGGTCTTATCATATAGGTGTCGTTGTTGGTAGAATTTATAGTATGCTTAGGAACTTGTGGACTGTTATTGATTCGACTCCTTTTGTCATTCGTATGCGACTTGCTAGAACATACTTAATTCCGGAATTTTTTTTTGGTTGGGGGGGAATCTTCGCTAACTGTGATTGTGATGATAACCGTAGACTTAACTTGGCATTTAATAACATAGCTAGATATGTCTTTCGTAAAGGGAGCCGTGATCACATTTCTCATTTGGCTTGCCGGATTCTTAATGTGAAATTTGATAATCTCTTGAAAATTAGATGCCTTATTCTACTTCATAAGATAATTTACACGGAACGGCCGTAATATTTATTTTGTCGAATTAAATTTGCTAGATCCTACCGAGGTAGGAACATTATTCAGCAACGATTTAGGACTCTCTTGTCTCAGAGACAGTTTTTTATACACACCACTAGTGTTTGGAATTCCCTACCAAACTACATCCAGAATCTTAGCAATGCAAATGCGTTCAAAAAGAAGTTATTTAAATTATTTTCATAAGTAGAATTTTATTATGATTTGTGATTTGTTTTATAGGTTTATATCGGTTATATTTTTATTCCTAGTTTTTTAGATTGATTTTTATAAATATGTAGTAACATTTTTTTTTAATATTTCTTCAACTTTTTTATTTACTTCTACAATATTATTAGTTTTTTTAAATTTCTTTATATTTTATATTTTAACATGATATTAATTATATTAATTTTGTATTTTTTATTTAATATGTTTTGTTTCACTATTAATTTTTAAATCTTAATGATTCCAAACTTAGCACTGTCACTTATAAGATTCATGTCTTGTTGTGCTATGTAAATTATAATAAATAAATAAATAAATAAAATATTCATTCCGATTTGTTCTCCTCATCATAGAATCTACATATTGTCCTTCAGTCCATTCCTTTTCTATACTTAGGCTACTTGTCGATCTCCAAATGCATAGCTCAAATGACTTTCCATTATAATTACCCAACAAAAATTTATATTATTCAAAACCCATTTGACCATAATCAATAACTTGGCCTTGAACGCATTAAAATCAGCATGAGTGAGTCATTAGTATTGATGGGTTGAAGGCTCGTTTATGGCTAGCAGTTAAAGTTTAGTTGCGTTTACAATTGAAGGCTAAAAATTTATTGTTAAGGCATGTAACGTTCAGCTATAATCCCTAATCGACATTTAAATCTTTTAGATCCAATCTCCAGATGGCTATACGTATGGTTGATTGAATATGGATAACAAGGAAATACAAAAGATAAGTGGTAGAAAGCTAAAAACGAGAGTTGTAGATAGAAGTTCCCGTAGTCTAGTAAGTAGTGTGTTGGCTTATTAAACGTAAGGCCACGATTCAAACTACAGGTCAGACATCAAAACGAAATATGACTGAATATTTCTTCGGCGACTTTCTCTCAGCTGATTTCTGGCAAGAACTCTGAGAGTAAATAAAACTGTTATGAAAAGTTTCTCGAAAATCTGTCGTTCGGAATCTAAACTGTAGGTCTTACCACTCATGTTTAAAATTAACGCACACAACATAAGTGGTGAGAGAAGCTAGGCCGTAATCCTGACTGAAGGGTTGTAATCGCCAATTATGTATGTATGTATGTAGACAGAACAAAATGGTACTGAGTGGTAACCTTGAATGAATGAAAAACTCATCAGTTGAGTTCTTGTTTATAAAGTTCTTGAGTAATAGGATACGGTACTAGAGAAAGATTAAGGGAAATAGCTATCGACATGATATTATTGCTTTCGATTTTAACCACTATACCCTGTTTTACAATATCTTTACCTCATTAATAGGCAACTATGTTGCATAAGTTCCTTCATAAGCAAGATAGGATCTAACAAAATATAATTTAAAATTGATCAATCTACCGACGTTGATTCCAGAAGACCTATATTTAAGGAACTGCAATGATTAGGAGGAGAAGATGAAGTGACTTCGTTTTTAATTTCTAGTGTAAAGATATTCACGTTTAAAATATGAGCTCGTAGATTGCAAATAAAATGCAAATAAATTTGTGTTTAGTTTTAATTAAAATTCTTTATTATTCGCACAATTCTGGGTGCCACTGTTCACAACTTGATGTAAACAACAACAATTGCTTTTCTTTGTTATTCCTCTGTTTATATCCTTTGCATAAACAATAACAATTACTAGGCAATTATTCGACAGATCTTTGTAACGGAGATCTTTAAACCACGATTACGCTCTTCAAAAGCACCGCATTTTCACACAAGACTGACTGAACTTCACTAACTCACTCGCCTGCTTTGCCTTGCCTTTTATATGGCAGAGTAACAGTCTGATGAATCTTCTTGAAGGCGAATGTTCATGGCTTCGCCTTCTCGAGATCTCTATAAACGTAAACTTCGTTGTTTCATTAATGTTGTTTGTGTATTTTGTTTACAATTATTCTTGTCGTGTTTATTGTTGCAATTTTGTTTACCATTTTTTTTAAGCGGGTGTTTGCTATTGTATTTTTGTTTACTTGTTTACTATTTTTTTATGCTGGTGTTTGTTGTTGTATTTTTTGTTTATAATTTAAATGTTAAGCGATGTAAAAGCAAAACACTAGATACTGGATTCTTCATTTTCGTAACAATATCAACACGAGTCTTCTGTCTGAAAAGGAAAAACAGTTTAACTTCCTTGTAAAGCCGATTATTGTGGAAATTAAACTGTAATTGAACTATCGGGATCAATATAGGTTAGGTTAGGTCGGAGTGGTAGCTCTGATGTCACAAAGCTCACTTGAGCACGCATAGCGGCCCGTTGTGATGCCACAGGTGAACGCAGTCCCTGTACTGACCAAGTTCCACCACAATCAGGGAAAAGGAAGAAGTTGGTCAGCGCAAGGGCTGCACAACGGAAGCACGACTACCCCGCACTGGAAAACCAGCCAGAAAATTTGATGAACGAAGCTATATCCTTGATATCAATGGATGATAGCTCCGTTAAGCTAACAAGGAATGGGGAGCCAAATAACCTATATCTACACCTAGCAAGAGACGGGCACTGACAAAGAAAGTGAATAACAGTCTCCTCCTCCTCAGAGGACCTGCATCCACGACAGAAATCGTTAAAAGGGAGCCTCATTCTTTCCGCGTGTCTGCCCATGACACAATGACCCGTAAGCACGGCCACCGTAGTCGAGATGACGTCACGACCAAGACCAAGTAATTGGTCTTTTATGGTATTGGCCTTTTATCCATCAAGGGCCAGGTGAGCCAAGCGGTGGAGCAGGACTCCTCGTTGACCCAGGATAGGTTGGCGTCTCGAAAGAATTTCCGCGCAATGGTCAATTTGACCGAGGCAAGTGGTATACCCAATTCAACAGAAGAGGATTCCGGAAGGAGCGCACCAGCTCTGGCGAGCTCGTCTGCTCTGCAGTTACCCGGAATTTCACTGTGCCCGGGGACCCACACCAAAGAGACACTGGTGAAGCGCCCCGAAAGAAGGTTGAGACAGCGACGACATTCCCTAACGATCCTAGATCGGGATCAATATAATCGCGTTTGATGTAGGCGTATCACGGAAATTCATTTTAAACTGAATTGAATTGAAAGGCAAATTTAATGTTAGTTTTTGTGTTTGCTTTATTTATTTAAAAATTTTACTAAAAGTAAGGTAGTAACTGTTGTTTTTTATAATTTAAATTTTATTTAAAATTAATTATTCAAAATAAATTTTTATTTATGAAAAAATAAAACGCTGCTGCTATAATCAATTAATTGTTGTGTTGTTAAAAACTCACATTGAAGAGATTTTTGTTTTTTTTTTTTTTTTTGTTTTTGGTTTTCATTCGAATATATTTTAAATGTTTATAAATAAAATCAAAGGGAAATAATTTATTTGAAATAATTTAATTTACAACAACAACTACTTTCAATTAGGAGCAGGAGGAAAGAGTGGGGTATAAAAGGAAGAATTTTTTGTTTTTTATTTTCTTTTCAATTTTAATTATTTGCTCTTATAAGGTACACAAGGACACATTTAGTTTTACATTTTTTGTTTTGTTTTTCCTTTTTTTTTTTTTTTTTTTTGTATTATTTTTTTAAAATAATTTTGTTTTGTTTTTCATTTCAATATAGTATATATGTATGTATATTCTGAGTTTAATAAAAAATAATTCATTAATCATTAAATAGTTAAATAGAGTAGTACAGTACACTGATATCGTATATTATATTGTATATTTAGAATTAAAAAAAAAAAACAGAAGGAATTTCATTAACAGTCTCTTACGGATATTTGATTTTCTTTTTTGGTTTTCATGTTTTTCATTTTCAAAAAGGAAATGAACGTGAATTTTTATTTGAATTTTAAATTTTTTGGTTTTTTGATTTTAAAAATATCGTATCGTTATATCGTGTTACTTTTTCTAGATAATATTTGTGTATAATAGAGTCACTATTCCTGTAGTTTAATTTACATATGTATTGTACGCGTGTAGAAAGAAATTGTTGATATTTTGTTTGATTGATTGATTACACTATGCGACAAAATAAAAAAAAATTAAATACACCCGGCTAATGATATAGTTTAAGTTGTAAGTTTTGTTGAGTAGATCTCAAAAATGTTTTTTTTATATTTCTCGAAACCTCCAAACTGTTTTTATTTTACAAAAACGGTTTTTTTTTTTTACTTTACGCACAAATTTCTGTATTACTCAAACATTTCTGACCCGATTTCCAACATTTAACCAACTTCGGGTGGTCGTGCAAATGTGAAATTGACACATTTTCCGATAAACAATCAAGATCTATCAAAAATTCTGAAAATTTTTGAACTAATGGTGTTTTCTTTTCTACCAAAAAATGTGCATTCTGCATGTGCAAAATGCAATTTTGTGTTTGTTTCTTAAAAATGTTTCGCCCTCAAAAAGGGTGGTATGTTTTATTCTAAATAAATCGTACTTGTCAATGGTGGAGGGCATTGCATTTTATGCCCCGTATAAATCGAGAGTGCTGGTAATGCCCTGTAAAGCAGATGACTTTTGTTTATTTATAGAGCTGCCAGATGAAATTTAAAAAAAGCCGCATGGTATCTTTATCCAATTTTGAAGTTAATTTTTTCATTGTTTTGTGGAGTAACCTTAAGGAAACATTACATTATTAAAGATACATGGTCAGCAATTTAAAGAAATTGCATTCAGTGTTAGAACAGTGCTAAAAAAAATTTTTTTATGGTTATAAAAAACAGCGCTCAAAAAATGAAGTCAAAAATTTAGCTATCTGGCAACACCTTTCTCATATTTACATATTTTATTGAAAACAAATCGAAAAATACAACATATTTTTAAATCTAAAACCTTAACGTTAATAAATATAAAACATTTAATACGTACAAAACACTTTTTAAATTAATTTTAAATATTATTATTTACATTGAACGACTTTTGAACAAATTGCCATTTCCTCATTCATTTTCTTAATAAGTGGTAAACACAGGGCATACCCTTTTTTAATATTTGTGTTATGTTCTTCTCAAATAAAAAATTACATTATAACAGGGTTGGTCAGAAATTTTTTTAATGCACCTTGTAAGAGGGTGACATTTTCTTTGTAGAAAAGAAAACACCATAAAAGTTCATTTGATGAGATGACATATATAAAAAATATCACTCGACTGTTAGACTCTTTAAATAATAACTACGGAAATTTTTGTTCGATTTGATCAAATGATGACTCAATCTTTTCACAATAGAACAGGTTTTAAGAATATTACCACTTATCCTATATTTTTTTTTATTAAAGTTTGCTACTATGTATGGACAAACTTGAAAAAATATGAAAAAAATTCGAATTTTCCAAGTTTACCTCATCAAATCTCATAGCATATTAAGTCGAATAATAGATATATGTATACTGTTTTAAAGGTCCATCTCTCCACTTTGCAACAAGATTTAAATTTTTTGAAATCGGGTCAGAAATGTTTGAGTAATCCAGAAATTTGTGCGTAAAGTCAGAAAAAACAGTTTTTGTCAAATAAAACAAGTTTGCAGGGTTCGAGAAATATAAAAAAAGGTATTTTTGAGTTCTACTCAACTGAATAACTGAATAACGTGTACTATGTAGTTACTCGGGTGTATTTTCACTGTCGCACCGTGTTATTTGAGTTTTAATTTTTATTTAATTAATTCGAGTTGAAATTGTAAAAAGTTTCTTTGTTTAAAGTGTGATATTTTTTTTTGGGTTTTTAAAAATAAATTCTTTGTAATTTTTGTTAATAAATCTTTATTTTCTTTTGTTTTGTTTTGTGATATGAAAAGCTGCCTTAATTATAAATGAAGTTAAATGTCTTCAATCTATCTTCTCTTTTCTTTTCTTTTATTTGTTTTCTTTTCATTTAATTTTTCATTTAAATTGAGCAAAATCGTTTCAAATGCCAATATCAATAGGGATTTAGTTTTGTTTGGTTTTGTTCATTATTTTAGAGCTTAAAGTTAATTAAAAGGAAAACAAACATTTAATTTTTGGCTTAAAAACATTTATCAAAAACAAAAAAAAATGAAAAATTAATCTTTTAAACTGGAAGTTTAAGAAAATCGTTTGCTTAACCATCAACTACAACTACGGGAAGAATTTAATTTAATTTTTGGCCTCTACTTATAAACAAAATAAATTGAAATTTATTTTCATTATATTATCATCTATTTAATCGTTTTATTATTTATTTATTCTCAATAATCATTTGCAACTGCAAAACCAAACTGCGTGCCAATTGCAAAATCGCCTGGGCATTGTGACGTTCGGCCATTTCTGTGAAAACCATCACCATCATTAATTTTCTTTTAACATCTTTCCATACTTACCATTAAAAAACTTGATGACATCTGTGAAATCCATACTATTCGATAAGATTATATCACGATAAGTCTCCAGTAGAGCCAATGCCAAGAATAAAACAAAATGTCCTGAGGCCACATGTTTAGCTGCCCATATTACTTCCCAGGTGGCAAAAACATCATCGTATACCAGTTCACGTTTAAAGTCCAATAAAAACCAGCGATAACAGAAATAAAAGTGAGTATAATCACCATTCGAATCCATTAAATCATACATTTCCGAATCCAAAATTTGTATAAGTGATCTATGTATGCGTGTATGTCGAGAACATTTTATTATTTACTAGATGAAAGGAATCTTTTTCTTGCTTATAATCTCTTACCTCATATTGGCAAAATGCATATCCATGGCTCCGCCATTGGGAAAATTCTCAATCATGCGCTCCATTAATTTGCAAAAGCAACTGTAGGTGAGAGACTCATCATCAAATATAACGAGCAGCGGAGCTACTAAATCGCACATGCCTTGCATATATCCAATATCCAGATGTTCCCAAACGTAACTGAAAGAAACAGTAACACAGTTAATTATGGTTTTATGAGTCTAACCACAAAAGAGCTATGTATTGTGGAGCACACATGACTTATGTCTAACAAATCATTAATTTTGACTTTTGCAGAGAATCTTGTCATTTCTTATACATTTGGGATATGTGCTTTCCTACTAACAATCAAGCGACTATCGTGGCTTTATGGACAATCTAAAAATATTCTCATTTGTATTAGAATGGGTATAAAGCAGCATAAGAGAAATTTAATAATGATCCGAGAAAGACCTGGAATTTTATAAACACTTCTCTTGGGAGACATAAAAAGAAAGATCTTAATCTCATATATGATGGTGAGCTAATAGAAAATGGGCGAACAAAGGCAAATATTCTCAACCAATATTTTATTCAATCTGTGGCAAATTTAAGGCTGCGAACTCAAACGTATCCAGAAGATAGTTGCAATTCACTACGTACTTTACGTCAGACTTCTTTCCGCTTTAACCTTGAGCATATAAATTCTGTTGTTAATAATTTGAACTTAAATAAATCTGTGGGGTATGATAATATTTCTGCAAAGGTAATATACAACTGTAATGATATACTAGCTCCCGTGTTAACATGTATGTATTTTTAATAAAATAATAAATTCTTCTATATATCCTGATTGTTTAAAGATAAGCAAAATTGTTCCCATACCAAAAGTTGCGAATGCTTCTGAAGCTAGTGACTTTCGTCCAGTTTCCCTACTGCCAATTATTGATAAAATTTTTGAAAAGGTCATACATAAGAGACTGTTTTCGTATTTGGATAGTAATAATTTAATGTGCAAATATCAATTCGGGTTTAGAAAGGGATGTAATACGGAAGAGGTAGTTTTGAATGCTGTAAACTTCATTTGTGACAAGTTGGATAGAGGTTCTAGTGGGGTCGCAGGACTATTTTTGGACTTTAGTAAGGCTTTTGATCTCGTTGACCATGATATACTGTTGCGGAAATTGATGTTTTATGGTATTATGGGCAAGGAATTGAGACTGTTTGAGAATTTTCTTAGGAATAGAAGACAATTCATTCAGATTGGTGACGAAAAAAGTGACATGTTGGATGTTCAAAGTGGCGTACCTCAGGTTAGTTGTTTGGGTCCTCTGCTTTTTTCTATCTATTTGAATGATCTTTCTAACTAACAACTAACGGGTAAATTGTATATGTTTGCAGATGATGTTTGTTTATTTTATCCTTATAAGTACGATTTGGTTTTGAAAACGTATATGGAACGCGATGTTGCTCTTATTCTTGAATATGTTCGTCTTAATAGGTTGAAGCTGAATGTGAATAAGACTAAATTGATCAGATTTAGACCATGTACACGTGTACAGGATAATAGCTTTGCGATTCAAGTCGGTGAAAATTTGATTTTGGAAACAGATAGAGTAAAATATTTAGGAATTACATTGCAAAGTAATATGGCATGGAATCTACACATTAATGAGGTAAAATCAAGAATTGCACCAGCCGTTGGGGTTTTATTTAAAATGAAAAATAAACTTAATCTGAGAACAAAATTGATGATTTATCAGTCCTTAATACAAAGTCACATAAACTATATGGCAATAATATATGCGTTTAGAAACACAAATGAATTAAAATTATTGCAGGTGATGCAAAATAGGGCATTGACGACAATTTATAATTTACCGCTACGATACCCCACTTTATTACTTTATAGAGATGTGTGTAAACACATTATGCCTATTTGTGGACGATATAAATACCAGCTGTTAATATATATGTTTAAATCCATACGGAACATAGAATATAGATCAGTTACTTTTTCTCAAAATCAAACACTTTTCAATACAAGGAACAAAGGCAATTTATATACCGCTAGGTGCAGGTTAGAAACAACCAGGCAGCGGATTGAATATATTGGTAGTCTTGAATATAATAAATTACCTTTAAGGTTAAAATCAATAAATAACTTAACAGTCTTTAAAAAGCAAATAAGAAAATATATATTCGAAAACTTGGAAAGCTTGCTGTGTAGGTAATTAACTTAAAATATTTTATATCAGAATTCATATGTATATGAAAACTTAAAATATCTAATGCTTTACCTAAGTTTATAATTAGCCATAATTCTTAATATTATTATTTATGTATGTATATATTATATTAATATATATATATTTTTTTTTTATTTTTTTTATTATTATATCTATCTTTATTTGTTGTTGTATATGAAGTAGAAAATTAATAATTTTAATCAGTATAACTGAAACTGCCAACTTGCTTCAATAATGCCCATAGGGCGCTGAGGCCAAATAATGAAATTGTATTTTAGTTGAATTTAATTGAATAAATATAAATAAAAATAAAAATAAATAAAATAAAGAGTAAAGTATAGTGTAGTCTAGTGGGTTGAAAATTTTAAATTTTGCTTCACTTAGGGTAAATCAGATATTGAACAGATTCTACAACAAGATCATGAGGGATGAGATTCCTATCAGAGATCAGCAATGAGTATTCAAAAAGATGAGTAGAATGGAATCATACTCATAATTTCTGATACTTATAAGCATTCATACTTATTTTAATATCATGGAACCTCTACTCATATTCAAACCATAAAGTTTCCATCATTCATACTTAACAACACGTATGATGCTGTTGATTTCGATTGTCCATAACTCAACATATACAAGAATCACCAAATAAGTATGAATTGCTTACGAACACTAAAATAATTACTGGAAGGTTGTGTGTCCAACATAAGGGAACATTATTGCAATTTGTGTTTCGAGATATAAAATTTCATTATCAGATTGCGTTCCGTTACTGGCTTCGATACTCTGTCTGAAATTCTTGGCAATTGTTGTATCTGGTAGTAGTATCTGGCATCTTCTTTTCACTGCAAATGATTGAATCGTAAATTTCCTAAATTTACCCCAAACTCGTCTCATAACATTCGAAATATTACGTTTCAGACTTAAACGACATGGTTATCTGATTTCATATGATTTCAGTGGATACTCATACAAACTTTATTTAAGACTTACGTGGATATAACATTCCGCAGCTTATCCAAGTTTTCATTGGCAAAGTAAGCATAATTACGATCACATCGCTGAACGTCCTTTTCAATGCGATGCAAATTTAAACCGAATTGTTCCAGCAATTCGCTCTACAAGAAAGACATTCAAACGTTAATCAATTAATAACAAGTCGTCATGAAAAGCTATACTTACACTATAGACTCCACCATTCGAACTCGCTGGTGATACACAGGCCGACTTGGGTTCCTGTAAAGCATCATACACCGTCTGATTGTTAAGCTCTTCAACGGGCGACATACGCCTACTGCACACTTTTGAACTAATTTCCCAATTGGCAATATCCACCGAAGCATTAGTGACAATCACTGCCGTTTTTGTTTCATCCTCATTTAAATGCTCTTGGAAATCATCGGCACTCAGGTACTCGGGACTTAAAATCGATTTAGTTTCTGTTTCTTCGACAGGAAAAGATTGTATGGATTGTTCAGCTTTGAGTTCGGTGTAACCGTTTCCTACAGTATCGTAAGACGAAGTTGAAGGCGTACTTTTATTACTAATATTGGCGGCACTAACGTGTTCTGAAGTGGTTGTTTCTTCCTTCAGTGAAGGACCATCTTTGGAGCTGTGAATCATTTTCAAATCGTCCTCTTCTACATTCAGGTCATCAATATTATCATCAACATTGCCAGAATCTGTGCTGGTTTTCATTGCCCGAGGTATTGGTTTCACCATTAAATGTCCCGAACAGCTAGTGGTTGTGGAGGCTATTTGAATGGGTTCCTTTTGTTGCTCATCCTCAAATTCCAAATCACCGGGATCCGATATATCGGATATGTCTTCGAATACCTCATTATCCAAGTCACCGACATCGATATCTGCTGCTCTGATGGTTTTCTCTTGACCACTGGTATTGCTGCCTGAACTTAATTTTGCCACAGCTCGTGCCGTTTTCTCTTTTTCCCTCTGTTGAACTATGGCATCCACTGCTAACCATTCGCTCATGGTCGTTTCATAGTAGTGTTTACATGTCTCATCTAATTTTTGTCGATCTTTCGCTGTACTGCCAAAACTATAGTGTCCCAAAAGATATGGCCACACCTGTTTCCGTAATCCAGTGGCAACGCCACCAAAATACACCAAACGAAAGAATTCATTTGCGTTTGTGACCGAACCATTATTATTTAATTCCTGCCATTTTTCAACCGTCAAGCCATCTTCATCTGCTTTCACTAAAGGAAACAAAAGTGATTCTTATTTCGTTAGATCCCGATAAACTGAGGAAAATATAGAAAAACTTACTTTCTGGTGTAATACGCCCATTAACCAAACCCGATAAGTGGGTACGCACTGTAGATAAATGCCTGCAATAGGCCAACCAACCATAAAAGGCTCTCGAGATTATTTGACGCTTCATGGTTGAGCACACCATTTCAATGCTGGCGTTTTGATTGGCTTGTGGCAAAGGCGACTCCAAAGTATACTGATCTATAGAAAGACTTTTACTGGAACAATCACTGCTGCCGGTCGTAGAACAACTGCTTAACTGGGCACGTCTAGGAGTGCTTCTAACAAAATCCAAAATAGAGTGGGCTGCCGCTAAGGGAATAGATAGAGACATAATAATGTGCTATGCAATCTTCTAAGAACGTTGGCTTACCGAACTCCTCGTGTTTGCTTTTACTAACAATACGAAACACATAATCAATGGGTGTCTCATCGAAGGACTCCATAACAGAGGGTAATATGCGCCTGCGCACACTTTTCGGCCAGGGAAATATTTTCCCTATACCCCTTTGGGACCACAAGGGAGGATCCAATTGGCCATGTGGCAAGAGACCGGTTTCCAAACAACTCAAAAACTGTTGCATATGACCTCCTTCTGGAAATATAATGGGAGGTCGCTGCAAACCATCCTGGCTCACTAGGATAATAGTGCCACCACTATCTTCTCCTTTATTCTGATGACAGTGCACATAGACTATATCGTCAACATTAATGTTTAAGGCATACGCCCAATAATGTTCCTTATCGACCTCTTCCTCTGACTCTTGATAGCCATTCATTAGCTGATTGGGAGTCCATTTGATGGTCAATGTCTGTATGTGCTGGTGTAGACTCAAGTAACCCATCAATGGTTCACTGCAATCTTTGGGCAATACTTGTACATTATTTTTGCCATATAACAGAGTAGCTCTGGAATTCTGATGCAAAGATTCCACGTAATCCTTGGCCACTGTACTGGATGCCATCGATTTAAATGTGCCGGTATTGGCGTCATCGGTGCTGGTGTTTAAACTTCTTTTAAAATTTATTATCGGATTTCTAGAGGACACAGATGATGATCTGCGTCCAGAACTAATGCGATGCCTTTGTACCAGCTCATCGGCATGAGGATCTGTCCAATAATGATCTGCAGTCTTGGCCTTGGTAAAGTCCAAAGCGCAAGGACCCACCAGTAAAGAACCTAAAATGCAACCATAATCGGAATCAGCCACCAAGGAATCCCTTTCGTAATACGACGAAGCATTTTCCACTAAATACTCAATAATTTTCACTAAACGTTTCTCATATAAAGCCAAGCGTATCCACAAGTATCTGCAAACAAGAATAGAAATTAATTCATTTTATAAGACATTTGACAGAACACTTAAACGCACTTCATTGAAGCCAACGAAGGTGAAGAAACACTTGTGCTCATAACACTTGTGACCGAATTGCTACTACCCTTTTTCATCATGGGCGGACGATTGAAGCTGTCACTGCTGGAGGAGGAACGTTTATTGGGATCATTGGCCTCTATATCCTGCACCATTTTACTAATGTGCTCAGCATCGGGACAAAGTTTGGCAATTTTATGCAACAAAGCAGTTGTTGAAGAGGTTTTAAACAGACCCAAAGCACGACGGCGTAAACCTTGACTCAAACAGGCCTCTACGGCTGCACACAACTGCGTAACAGTTGTACTGTCTTCATGAACATATTTTCTAGTGACTGCTTCCTCCATCAATTGTTTGACCTCCTTCTTAACGGATGATATGAGACGCTCTTTGAAATCAGTTTCTGAAAAATAAACCAAAAATCCACGTCAATAACACTATGCGACAAAATAAAGAAAATTAAATACACCCGGCTAATGACTTAGTGTAGATTGTGAGTTTTGTTAAGTAGATCTCAAAACTATTTTTTTTATATTTCTCGAACCCTCCAAACTTTTTTTATTTGACTAAAACTGTTTTTTTAGACTTTACGCGCAAATTTCTGTATTACTCAAACATTTCTGACCCGATTTCTAAAATTTAAATCTTGTTGGAAAGGAGAGAGATGGATCTTTAGAACAGTATACATACATCTATTATTTGGCTTAATATACAATGAGTTTTGATGAGGTGAACTTGGAAAATGAGAATTTTTTTCATATTTTTTCAAGTTTGTCCGTTCATAGTAGCAAACTTTACTTAAAAAATATGAAACAAGTGATGACATTCTGAAAGTACATTATCTTGTGAAGAGATTGACACTTAGTTTGATCAAATCGGACAAAAATTACCGTAATTATTATATAAATAGTATAACAGTCGTGTTATATTTTTTATATATGTCATCTCATCAAATGAACTTTCAGTTCAAAAATTTTCATAATTTTTGATGGATCTTGATTGTTTATCACAAAATATGTCAATTTCACGTTTGAGCGACCACCAGAAGTTGACCAATGTTTGCGCAAAGAGAAATAATAATATTTGCAAAAAACACAAATATTAGCCGACTTCTGGAAGTTGTGCAAACGTGAAATTGACACATTTTGTAATAAACAATCAAGATACATCAAAAATTCTGAAAATTTTTGAACTAAAAGTTCATTTGATGAGATGACATATATAAAAAATATCACTCGACTGTTAGACTCTTTAAATAATAACTACGGTAATTTTTGTCCGATTTGATCAGATGATGACTCAGTCTCTTCACAAGAGAACAGACTTTAAGAATATTATCACTTATCCTATATTTTTTTTATTAAAGTTTGCTACTAGGTATGGACAAACTTGAAAAAATATGATAAAAATTTGAATTTTCAAATTTTACCTCGTCAAAACTCATAGCATATTAAGTCGAATAATAGATATATGTATACCGTTTTAAAGGTCCATCTCTCCCCTTTCTAACAAGATTTAAATTTTAGAAATCGGTCTAGAAATGTTTGAGTAATACAGAAATTTGCGCGGAAAGTCTAAAAAAACAGTTTTTGTCAAATAAAAAAAGTTTGGAGGGTTCGAGAAATATAAAAAAGGTATTTTTGAGTTCTCCTCAACTAACTAGACAACATGGACTATGTAGTTACTCGGGTGTATTTTCACTGTCGCACCGTGTAATTAATGGAATTGAAAAATTGCAAGGAAAATAATTCTTATTCTTAAAGCCTATTTATCTTACAGCCCCAAAAGAAAACACGACTACAAAATTGATGACGATGTGAATGTGGAAGTTGTTGCTGTAGCTGTAGCTTTTGCTGCTGATGAATTCATCATCATTTTCAATCAATTACGCGATGTTGCCATTAAAATTGATGGCCATATGAAAGCTTCATTAGCCATAATTACAGTGTGAGTGAAAGCAAGAAAAACAAACGTGGTTGAATATTTATATAGTATATGTACCTGATAAACCCGTCACACACACACTATACTCGTATAGTGAGTAGGACTTTAATATTATCCAACAATATGGTTTCGAAGAGCGAAACCCATCAGAAACGTGGTTAAAGTTCAGCATAATTTTCGTTTATGAGTGGCTGCCGTCGTATATTACAAAATAAATGAGTCTGCACTCTCAACTTTACAAAACAAAAAAAAAAAACAAAAAATAACGGCATCTTTAAGAGCAAGTATAGCACACTTACTTTCAAGTGAGTAATATAATCAAATACAAAAACAAAAACGAAAACAAAAACAAAAATAAAAACAATAACAATAACAATCATATAAATTTTATAATGGCATAATGGCGTCTAAACCCCTATAGAGCATAAAATTACAAACATGCACATAAACATACCTACACAGACTACCATTCATACATACATATGTATATGTAATTGTGTACATTTATACAAAAACAAAATATACAAAATAGAAACACGAACAAAAACAGAAACATCGTTTATTAATGTTGGCAACATTTTTTGCAACACTGTATTAAATTATTAAAGACGTACAAAAACAAAAACCCTAGAATAAAGTGTCAGAGGAACTTGAAACACTCACTTTTCCTCTCGTTTATGGATTTCTTTCGTTCACAACATACACGCACACATTTTGCATTAGAAAAAAAGGGAAATTTCTGTTTACAATGAGTGTGTGTAAGCAAATGTTTTTCAAAAAAAGGGTACAAGAGTACACTCTATGAATGAATGAATGAAGTTTGATATTTACAGCATGTGTTATCTAATTAGAAATGATTGTTTGCAAAAGGAAATTTAATTGAAATTATGTGTTGCCCCCTTCCCAGTCAGCATATCTACAAATTTGGTGTACTTCCCGTTTAAATTTGTTTTTGAAAGGTAATCGATAATTTCTTTACGCTTCAATTGAAAAAATATTTTTTTTTTTCGAACGCCCCCGGCCTCACACTAACCCACCCTCACCCGATCGCGGAGGGCTCGTCCCCATTACGTAGGGACACGTACACGGTACAGTCCGGACTGTAGCGGGTAAGGGAAAAGTTGCCATTACAGAGAATATAAAACAGCTACAGAACTTAATCACAAGCTGAATAAAGTAACAGTAAATCGGAACTACATAAGACAAGAACGAAAATACATTTTTATATAATAATGTACAAATTAATGTCAGCACATAAGCTACGTTTTATATTACAAACACTACAATTAAAATCAATAAAATCATAATACAGTCGAACTTCCCTATAATGAATCTTGACGGGACCAGAAAATCACTTCATTATATAGAAACTTCATTATACAGAAATTATATTTTTCCCCCACTTTTTATTTAAAATAATTAGGCATATTAGATTGGGTTACACTTTTCCATTTTTCTTCCACATCAAAACCTTGTACATAATACCAAATAACAAAACCATTATATAAAAATTAATCAATTAATTAATAATTTTTTTTTCAAGAGAAATTCTACTTCGCTGCGTCATTTCCGATCACTGAACACCGGCAACTGATGTCAAAATTGTTATTGATGTGGCTTTCTTCTTTTTTTTTTGTTCTTATTTTCCTCTTTTGGGAATCCCCTCATTATATGTGGCATCTTTCTCGGTACACAGAATTGTTAGTATGCGTAACAGAAAATTGTTTGAAAAATTCATTATATGGAGACAAAAACGCATGTGAGTCAAATATTACACCTGCAAAATTGCTTCATTGTATAGAAAACTTCATTGTATGGAAATTCATTATAAGGAGGTCAAAAACAATGAAATTGGAACGGAAAAAGTTGTGTGTTTGAAATCAATTCATAATAGGGAGAGCTTCATTGTATAGAAGTTCACTATAGAGAAGTTCGACTGTATAAGTTAAAATCATTACATAATCTACGAAAAGGAAAATTACATCCATCCATAGTTCGTTCTATAAAAATCTAAAGAAAGAGGACGATAGTGCCGTGAAAATCTTGCTGGAATACTGAAATTCAGGTTACAAAGCAAAAACTCAGAATCGATATCACCTTTAACCAGATTAAAAACAAAACAAACCCCTAAAACAGCCCTTCTACGTTCTAAAGTTGAAAGTTTTATCAGACCCAATCTAGCCTCATAAGATGGAAACCCATTGGCATAATCCCATCCTAAGCCACGTAAACATAATAATAAAAACTGCTTCTGCACAGACTCTATTGAATCACTATGACAACGATAGTATGGATTCCAAATAACAGACGCGTACTCCAAAATAGGCCTAACAAGTGAAGTGTATAGCAGTCTTGTTATATAAGGATCAATGAATTCCCTAGCCCATCTTTTCACAAAACCAAGAACAGCCCGAGCCTTGCCAATCATCATACTAATATGATCAATAAAAGACAGTTTCATATCCAATAATACTCCCAAATCTAGAAATATAGTCACAGTTTCTAAAGGGCAAGAATTAATCACATAAGTGGACGAAATTACGCCCCCGCGAGAGAAAACCATACATTTACATTTACTCAAGTTAAGATCCATTAAATTAATTCTGCACCAAGTTACAAACAAATCAATATTTTGCTGAAGAACAGCCTGACCATCATGGTCATCATCAAAAGTATAAAATAATTTAACGTCGTCAGCATACATCAGAATATTACAATCAGAAATAGCACAAGGAAGATCATTAAGAAACAATAAAAACAGTAAAGGACCCAAATGGCTACCCTGCGGAACACCAGAAGTAACATATACAGTCTTAGGCAATACATTCCTAAACAATACCCTCTGGGTCCTAAGGGATAGGTAGGAGCCCAGCCAACGATGAATAATATCAGGAATACCGATTAATGAAAGAAAGAAGTTTAAGAAGCAAAATTCTATGATCAACCCTATCAAAAGCTTTGTTTAAGTAAAACTATTCGATGGTTTTGTAATGAAAATTGATGAGACTACATGGCTAATGAACAATTGATTTGAATTCTTAAACCACCGAAACCCCATAAGGCTTAATACACAAATTATTACAAAAAATTCTCTATTGCATCTTCCCGGCAAATCCTTCCCAATTGATGAATTTTTGTTTATTTTCTTCAATGTTTTCTACTCTAAAGGCTATTCAGGAGTTAGAGATGAATCTTTATGCCTTGCAAGGACGAACCAAACAACTTCAAGTTTTCATTTAAATTTCCTATTTCAGCCTCAATAAGGACTAGAAAATTCAAAATTTTGCAAATAAATTGCAATTGAAGACATTTAAGTAAAACATTGTCGAGAATGAAAACTTATGGTGTTTTCTTTTCTACAAAGAAAATGTCACCCTCTTACAAGGTGCATTAAAAAAATTTTTGACCAACCCTGTTGTAATGTAAGTTTTTATTTGAGAAGAACATAACACAAATATTAAAAAAGGGTATGCCCTGTGTTTACCACTTATTAAGAAAATGAATGAGGAAATGCCAATTTGTTCAAAGATGTTGCTAGATCGCTAATTTTTCGAATTAATTTTTTGCACGCTTTTTTATAACAAGAAAAAAAAATATTTTAACACTGTTCTAACATTGAATGCAATTTTTTATATTGCTGACCATGTAGCTTTAATAATGTAATATTTCCTTAAGATTACTCCACAAAACAATGAAAAAATTAACTTCAAAATTGGATAACAATATCAGGCGACTTTTTTTAAATTTCATCTGGTAGCCCTATAAATAAACAAAAGTCATCTGCTTTACAGAGCATTATCAGCACTCTCGATTTATACAGGGCATAAAATGCAATGCCCTCCACCATTGGCAAGTGCGAATTATTTAGAATAAAACATACCACCCTTTTAGAGGGCGAAACATTTTTAAGAAACAAACGCAAAATTGCATTTTGCGTTAATAAAATGCACATTTTTTGGTAGAAAAGAAAACACCATTAATTTATGGCTTTTATGATGAAAATCAATGCAAAACTGTTTTCCTTACAAAATTAATCAAAAGTCTTATAATGCTATTCGATTCCAAAAGTGGCCGCCATTAAATAAATCGTTCATAGTCGATTAGAAAGCTAAGAAGTCTCATAGCTATCGAATATCGACGCAAAATCCTATTGTGTCTTGATAAGGATTGAACATCTTTTGGAATTTCGAAAATTTAGAGGCTTCATACCTTTCTAATTAACTTTACTAATCTCTTGTCCTCAACTGTAATACAAAACTATAAATTTAACATAAGAAATATATTTCATGCAACAAGTTTACTTATTCACTTCTCTTTACAAATGAATGCCTCTATTCCCATAGCTATTGTTATAAAATGAAATTTCCTTCTTCATCTCTAACATCTTCTCTAATAAAGCAGCAGATGATGAAGATTCCATTGGTTGTACGTGTTTGTATCTCTCGCATATGAGTTCGTAGAGACAAGCCACAATTACGGATGTCTCTATACATTATTGAGTTTAACTGTGACGTCCATTAAATGGAAATGAGTCTGGCAGTTAAAGTGATTGTAATAATCGGGTACAAAAATATCGACCAGCAGAGATTTCCAACACATTTACTACATCCGGTTAATCTTAATCTCATTTTGTGGCTAACATTGTTATCACTATCGTTTACATTGTTATCAACTGGAATATATCCTCATCGGCATTTTCTACAATACTGGGAGATGATATCAATGTTCGGAAGGTTATTGCCACCAACACCACATCGTAAGTGGCGTTAGGGGTAAATGAAGTTTGTGCTGATGTTGATGATAATTTATGATGATTATTTATTTTTTATTTACTTATTTATTTATTAATTACAATACAATACAATTACAAATTATGTTTAATTTTTTACGAACTAACCCTGTAGGAGAATGAGTAGCTGACTACAAAAATAACCAATTTTAAGTTAGCTTTTATTTACTAACTTTAAGCTAACTACTACTCAATGCAGAGTTTTCATTAACTGAAGTGCATATTTTTATATTATTTTTAAACAAGTTCGTGGGTTTTTTTTTTTGTAAAAAATAATTTTTTCGAAAAACTAAAACAAAACATTCACCTTTATTCTGGTTGTCGTCGTCGACGTCGTCTTGCGACGACAGTTTAAAATTGGTATTCTGTTTGTCGTTATTGACAGTTATAGATGACTATCGACACACATTTGGTATTCTGTGAGTCAATACGCCGTCGATATTGTATTGTGTCTACTCTGATTTTGTCGACTCTGATTTTATCGACATCATTTTTGGTAACGACGACGACGGCGACGACGACGACGACAACCAGAATAAGGGTGATTATTCATTCCTAAAAAATATAAGACGCAGAAGTTAAATTACAGCTACATAGCTACAAAAAGTCAACTAAAAGCTAACTTATAACTAGTCGATTTAAAGCTAACTTATAAGTAGTTAACTTTAAGTTAGTTGAAAAGTAATGCAGAGAACAACTGACTACTGCCTGGGACATCACAATGTTAAAATAGTTAGTTGCTGCCATTGAAAAGTAATCCAAGTGGTAGTCAGCCCTAGTTGCGAAATAGTTAGCTTAAAGTTAGTTTAAAGTGAACTATTTTTCCGACAGGGAAGTAACTTAGACCTTTTGCTCGGTGTAGTGTAACAGACCAGAGTCCCTAGTATAAATCGAACCCATAACCCTTACGCTAATAGTATAGCACACGACCCACTAGTCTACCAGGGCACCCTGACAAATGTTAAAAATTATAAATAATTTCATTATTATTTATCATTAAACAGTACGTTAGTAAGTAAGTTAAGTTAAGTGTTTAGTCAATAAAGCGCTGGTTGGGGGTTCAGAATGTCCTGCATAGTTGTTTTGTGTTTTATTAGAAACGGTTGGACGTCTTTAACAACATTAAATTGACGCCAAGTATTCTTTACTTTATTACATTTTTTATTTTTTAATTTGGCTACATGTTTACGTTACACAATAAATTAAAATTTTCAATTATTTTTGTTCTGTAACCTTCAGTGTATCCACACAGTATGTGTAGAAATTCCTTAAAACACTGTCTTAAACTACAAAACGTGTCTACTTTTGCCCCCTCTTAACTTTCTAGCAATCGTCCATTTTTTCTGTAAGTTTTGCATGTGTGTATGTGCGTGTTTGCGTAAGAGTGAGAAATACATATTATTAGTAGAACTTGTTGTCTCTGTTTATTTTTAATTACTAACTAAAGGGTGATTTTTTAGCTATTATCTTTTTGGCAACACTGGTTTAAACAGCTCAAGCACTTTTCGTGTTTTGTTTCACTGTCAAACATCTTCAGTTTGGTCTATAATTTAACCATGAATCGTCTTACAAACGAACAACGCTTGCAAATCATTGAATTTTATTATCAAAATGCGTGCTCTGTTAAGAAAGTTCATCGCGCGCTTCTTCCATTTTATGGTCAGTTTAATCGACCCATTGAAGCGGCTATTCGGGCTATTGTGACTAAACTTTTTTTTTGCCCAAAATGCAAGAGCTTGACTTGCATGTCATGTGGTTTCAACAAGACGGTGCCACATGCCACACAGCACGCGTAACAATGGACTTATTGAGAGGCAAGTTCGGTGAACATTTTATTTCACGTTCGGGACCGATCAATTGGCCGCCTAGATCGTGCGATTTAACGCCTTTAGACTATTTTTTGTGGGGCTATGTTAAAGTTCATGTCTATACAGACATGCCCGCTTGAATTGACGCATTGGAAGACAACATTGAAGCATTTCTTCGTGAGATATTGGCCGAAATGTTAGAAAGAGTATGCCAAACTTGGACTAAGCGGATGGACCATTTGAGGCGCAGTCGCGGTCAACATTTGCATGAAATAATCTTCAAATATTAAATTATATGGACCGTACTATCGATTCAAATAAAGATTTCATGCATTATTCTGAATTTTATGTGTTTTTTTGAAAAATTTTCCTATAGCCCTTAAAAATTCACCCCTTACAATAGCATTTAACTGTTTGTTAAGATTTTAACTTTTTTTTTGTGTTTATCTCTCTGTGTTGTTATTTTTTTGACTCATCTCTGTGTACAGTCAAAGCATACTATCGTACAGAAAATGTTTATGGGGTGAACCAGCTTTGCCAGAATGATGATTTTATCATATTTTTGATGATTTTTTAACTAAAATATGATTTGATGATTTTTCTCCAAAAAATATGATTTTTTTTTTCCAAAAATATGATTTTTTTGTATATAGATACTTCACGTTATAAACAGTGTAAGCAAAATGTTTCAAAGTACAAACTCCCAAATTCAAAAAATGTATTCTGAAATGGAACGTTTATACTTAAAAATATTAGACAATTTTGTAAAGCCACATACATTGGCTACACTGATTTCAATATTGAGGAAAATATTGAAAATAAAGACGTTTTTTTAAACGCCGAAGATGTATATTTAGGAGTATTTGTAAAAAAAAGATTTCTGAAACTAAATTTACCAATAGTGAATTAACTGAATTCACTAATTACTACGTTTCATTTTACATTGAGTTTTGTAAACAATTAACCAAACGTTTTAATTTTAAAGATGCTTCCTTAAAAGAAATGTCATCTATTGATCCACATAATACATATTATTAATAAGAAAGTTTCTTCATTGTCTCCACTAATAGAAAGATTTCCAAATTTAATTAATGAAAATGATTCTCAAAAGCTAGACGATGAATTTAGAGAGCTTCGTCACATAGATTTCAAACAATATTTTCAAACCTTAGAAAATATTAATTGTGAAGATTTTTGGGCCAGAGTTTCTAAATTAACTCGTGTTGATAACGATTTAGTTTTTCCAACATTGACGAAATTTTTGTCCAGTATACTTTGTCTTCCCAGTTCATCTGCAAACGTTAAACGAATTTTTTTTAAAGTTAATTTAAATAAAACTAAGTACAGGAACAGGCTTGAAAATGCAACATTAGAAGGTATTTTGTTTATACAGGATTATTTACTAGTTAAAAGGTGGTCCTGTTATAATCTTAAAATTGATGAAGAAATTGTAAAAAATATGAAACCTTCCCAGTATTATAATTAAATTATTATAGGAAACTACTAAAAGTTTTACAAAACTCTACTTTTCTATTTAGATCTCATTTTTGTACCTTATAAAATTACTACTTACATATCGTCGGCTGGCCTGCAAAATGGCCTATGTGCCTTTTGGGAAATTTGTTTTATTCGCCCATTTTTAAGTCTTATTTGTGGTCCATCTCTCTAGCAAAAATGTGTCCAACGTCTCCGCTGGTTCCAAAATTATTGCAAAAATATTTAAGTAGTTTTGTATGACTTTCATATAAAAATTATGTTGTTTTTTAGGTCTTCTGAAAAGTTGTTGAAAATTACATAGGCCAATTTGAAGGCCAGAATGAAATTGAATTAAATTGAATTGTCTTTTATGTATAACATACATATTTATTTTTTGTTTTGTATGTATATAATGTTTTTGGTAAAACATGTAATTAATTTAAAATTGTTTGATTATCGGGTTATATCATATCCTCAAGAATAAAGTTAGTATATGATAACAAAACCCGATAACCAATCAATGTAATACACTTTTATTTTGAATTGTTATTTATTTTTTAATGTTTTTCAAATAAAAGTTAAAAAGTGATGATTTTTTCCCCCAAAATATGATTTTTTTTTTCCTTAAAATGATGATTTTTCACCAGAATCTTCTGGCAACACTGGGGTGAACTGTATTTTTTGTGAGTATTAGTAATTGTATGTGTGTTAATAATGTACTAATAAATGTAAATGTTGTATGTACATGTTTTGGTCTCTTGTTTCCATTACAAGATTTTCATTACTTTTCCAAAAATTCTTCTCTTCGAGCTGAGCTGAGATTAAGGTAAATTGGTGGTTACTTTACGGCACATTATTTAAACACGATTTCGAACGACAGATTTTTGTGAAACTTAACTTATGGCAATTTTTTATTTACTGCCAGAGTTCCTGCCAGCAAATCTACGGATTAATATTTCGTTTTGATGTCTGATCTGGGGTTTGAACCGAATCCTCACGTCTAATAAACCATTACATTCCCTACTAGATCGTTATCATCGTTATTATCACCTCATCAACATGGTTTCCGAAAGGGCTGCTCAACAACGACTAATGTGCTTCAGTTAACATCCATGGTAAATGCGGCCTTTTCTCAACAGAAGCAAACTGATGTAATTTTTACGGATTTTAGCAAAGCGTTCGATAAAGTGAATCACAAACTACTGTTAACTAAATCGGATTTAATGGGTGTAAATCATAGGAGTTTAAGATGGCTAGAGTCGTATTTGACTGGTAGAAAGCAGACCGTATGCGTGAACAATAGCTTATCTAAGTATATTTATGTGCTATCTGGTGTTCCTCAGGGCAGCCATCTTGGTTCACTTCTTTTTTCGCTGTTTATAAACGATCTTCCCAACATAATTAATTTTGCCAATATCTTGATGTATACTGACGATGTAACAGTTTTTCTCTCCTTTAATAATTTCATTGAGCATATGTATCTTCAAAATGATCTCAATAATTTCTTTTTGTGGTGCGAGTACAACATGATGGAGCTGAATATTAAAAAAATGTAAATGTATGCGATTCTCAAGAAATAATTTTATCACGGTTAATTACTTGCTTGGAGGTCATCAATTGGAGAATGTTGACTCTTTTATTGATCTTGGCATCCTATTAGACACAAAATTAAACTTTAATGATCATATCACTTTGTCTGTAAATAAGGCAAGAAGCACTCTTGGCTTTATAAAACGTTGGGCAAAAGAATTTTCTGATCCTTATATTACGAAACAGCTATATGTATCACTTGTCAGACCAATTTTGGAATATGGATCCATTGTATGGGATCCTCACTATGATGTTTACAGAGAACACATCGAATCTGTGCAGAAACAATTTCTTCTCTTCTGTTTGCGTGGCCTTGGATGGAATTATTTGGATATGCCTCCATATACTAGCAGACTGGCATTAATAAAACTGCCTACCCTTAAGAGCCGTCGAACGATGTTAAATATATCCTTTATGTTTAACCTGATCAATGGTAATATTTGTTGTGAATTTCTGTTAAGATCGGTTAAATTCAATATTCCTTGTCGTAACTTCCGCTGTTATAATCTTATTTATATTGTTACGCAAGAACAAACGAAACGACCTAATATCGTTTAGCAATAAAAACAATAAGCAAAAGCCACAAAAACAAAGACCATGAGCATGAAAGAGATAGAAAATGCAAGCACAACGAACAAGAGGCAATGTGTACACAATACACATTAACAAATACATCGAATATCTTCTAAATAAACCAGCAACAATAAACAATGTAGTCGCAAAAGAATTCTCGAGAAGGCGAGAACGCGAACCTTCCACTTCGAGAACCATTATCAGACTGAAGAGGTTCGCATATAAAAGGGCAAGACAAGGCAGGCAACCAGTCAGTTGTAATTGAGTCAGTCTTGAGTGAAGTTTTGTGTGAACTAAATAGTCGTGTTTGAAGATATCGGTTGCGAGCAATAGTTGTGTGTGAATAATAGCAAGTAATTATTGTTGTATCGGTTGAGTGTGAACAGTGGCACATAAGAAAGTGTGGACAATAAAGAGAGTTTAATTAAAATAAGACACATATTTGTTTTTACTTGGTTTGCAATTAACGAACTCATATTTAAACGTTTTTAAAAAGGTAAAAACGTAACAATATTCATTTCTGCAGAACTAATTGTGCTGTTGCTGATCCATTAACTAAAATTTGCCGTCAATTTAATTATTTGTCAGATTTTGTTGATTTTTCTTTAAATTCTTGCGTTATAAAACGGAATATTATTGTATTTCTCAATTCTTAACTTTTCCTATTTTTATTGTAATATGTAGTTACGTTATTTTTGAAGAAACTGTTTGTAATTGTTTATTAAATTTTATTCGTACCTATTTTTGTTATTAGTCAGTAAGGAATTTGTCCATTGACTTAAATAAATAAATAAATAGACCACTGCGATACTAGCAAAACTTAAATATATCCAACGGAACGCAGCAAATTCGCTCCTTGGCAACATTGGTCACTTGTGAACTATTTTAAGCTTTAGATTTTCTACTTTTCGATAGTTTAGAATGAGATTAGCTTGTATTAGATTCGCTAAAAGTGCAAATGAAATCCTGTACAATGTATAGATTTATCGAATATCGAAATTATTTATGTTTCCACCTCTATTTAAAATTTAAAAAAAGTTCCTCAACAGTCTAAACAATGGCTATTTGGTAACCGAACTCGAAATTTTTAACAATTGACCGTTCAGATCATAGTGCATCTTTGAAAATTCGTGCCAACTGGCTTGAATTTTCATTTTTAACGAATGGAAAACTGCGACTAACACTCAGATAGAGAAACATATTTGTCTACTACAATTTTCTCCGATAGCCAGGCTGCGATAAAGTCTCTATCGAACGTTTCGTATAATTCTAGGATCGTCAGGGAATGCCGCCGCAGCCTCAACCTTCTTTCTGGGCGATTCAGTGTAACACTTATCTGGGTCCCCGGACACTGCGACATTCCGGGAAACTGCAGAGCAGACGAGCTAGCCAGGGCTGGCGCACTTTTTCCGGAATCTTCTTCGATCAACTTGGGAATGCCACTTACCTCATTCAAACTGGCCATCGCGCGGAAATTCTCCCGGGACGCCAACCTATCCTGGATCAATGAGGAGACCTGCTCCACCGCTAGGCTCACTTGGCCTTCAATGGATAGAAGGCGCATCAACCAGTTACTTGGACTTAGTCGTAACATCATCTCGATCACAGTGGCCATGCTTACAGGTCACTGTGTTATGGGTAGACACGCAGAAAGAATGCGACTCCCATTTAACGATTTCTGCCGTGGATGTAGATCCGCTGAGGAAGAGGAGACTGTTATCCACTTTCTATGTCAATGCCCATATCTTGAGAGATGCAGATATAGGTTATTTGGCTCTCCAACCCTTGTTAGCTTGACGGAGCTATCGTCCATTGACGACAAGGACATAGCCTCGTTTATAAAACTTTCTGGCTGGTTTTCCAGCGTGGGGTAGTCGTGCTTTAAATGTGCAGCCTTTGCGTGACCGTTTTCCCCCTCATTGGCTCGGAGGAACTTGGTCAGTACAGGGTCTGCGTTCGCCTGTGGTGCCACAACGGGCCGCTATGCGTGCTCAAGTGAGCTTTTGGTATAAAGCTACCACATTAACCTAACCTAACCTAACTACAAAATCGTTTTGTTTTTAATGCCATAAATACCGATTCCATCATACTTGCTTCGATGTCTTATGGTTACATGAGTTTCAATGTAAAATTAGAAAATATTTTTTACATTTAAAATGTAACACTTTGTTACTTTGTTTTTTAGACACTTCAGAGTACTTTGGGGGTCTTTAGAATTTTATGGATTTTTTCTAATGAAATCATTTTAAAAACATTTTTCTTCCATCAAATATGTATCTTAAAGTGGGCTATAAACATTAATATTATGTGTGCTTAAATAATTTATACAAGAATAATACAAACATGCGCCTGAATAAACCTGCACACTCCTCCTTTTAACACTCCCCGTAAGCCTTGATTTTCGTTAACAAAAAAAAAGGATTCAGTAAGTCATTTGCCAAAAAAAAAAAGAAAAAAGGTTGTTCGCCCGAACTTGTCTGGTGATTGAAATGAGAAAATAAATCAAAAGATTTGTTTCCATTTGTTGCTGCCTTAAATGCTTTTTCGATTGCGAGCGATAACTTCCCCCATATATTTTTCATTCATCATTCTTTAAAAAGCCATAAGAAAAGGAAATTGTTTTCCATTTATTTATTTTAAGCAGAGTGCGTCTCTACCTTTGTGTCTCTATATGCCTTAAGTAGGGGATGGTCTTTTATAACAATTTTCCTACGTTTTCTTTCTTGCGTTTCTCTTACGTTTTTAGAGACTTGTTTTCAGTTTAATTAAATGACCTTGAAAAGTTTTTCGAAACAGTTTTCACACTTAAATCCTTAAGTGATGTTCAGTTGTACCTGAAACCCATATTCATTTTAAAAATAGTCCACTTTGTGGTGTGGTTTCTTTGTTCTTTTGTTACCTGTTAACCTAAAATAAATTCTTTGTTGTTGTTGTTGTTTGTTTAGTCAGTGTTCATTCAAAAATGAGATAATTTTCCACAGAATCTCATCAGCTAGATTGGCAAATATTTTTAGCCAAATTCCATAGGAAACTTTTATGTGGTCTGTCTATTAATAGGCGTTAGCTTTTATTATCATTTTTTTTTTTTTCTTTTAATTTTTTTCTAATGAGAAACTTTTGTGAAAAATTTAATTTTTATAGAATTTTTAACATAAACACGAGTTAACTTATCAGCCACAATCTTGTGGTGAAGGCTATGGCCGCATTGCATTATTTAAAGAATTCCAGCTTAATTAAAGTGAAACACTCTTTATGAAAAACTCCTTGAATTTGAAGCCTAAAAATATTTTTGCAAGAGTACTTTTTCAAAGAAGAAAGCGTTGAACAAAACTATGACAAAAATGTGGCTGGAATTCACCGGAGAAACATTGAAATATTCTAATTTAAATTCATTCAAACGAGACAGCAGAAAATATCAGAATTATGGAACAAACAACACATTCATACAAAAAAAAAAAAAAAACATTCTCCCCTGATAATTTAAACGATTTGTGACATTAGCAGCAAATGTTAATTATTTTTTTACAGTCAATGTTAAATTAACATAGACTATTAAATTAATAAATTAAGCTAGTTTCGTCGCCTATATCTTTGGTTCCAAGTAATACCTGACCGTAATGAAAACTGTTTTAATCATCCTTGATAACATGGGTATCAAGCCCAGTATTCTATTTTTATTCTATTTTGTCTGATTTATGAAAATGTGTGTGTGCAGATAAATTCGAGTTTAACTAGCAAAGACAGAAACCTAAAATTTTAACAGAGACAATATTACTGTTAACAGAGCAATGTTAAATGTTTAACGAAGATGGTCATTGAAGGAATTACCTAATAATAGCCCATTTACACTACAGCGAAATCTAGTAGATTAGTTGAGATCAAATCTTGCTCAAAATCTAGATCGTTTACACTGGATTTATTTGACAGTAGCAAGATTTCATTTTAATAACAAAAACAGCTGTCTGAAATTTAAAAGAAAATAATAATATTTCCAAATTTAGTTTAATACCAAACAAAAATGAAAAATATAGGACATTTAGTATCGTTTTCATCAAGACCAAATAAGATCCAATCAGAAATAATGTTGGTGCAAAAAAACGTCAGCATTTGTAGAATATAAGATTTAAAAAATAATGCAAATGTATTACTACATACAATTGCTAAATAAAGGGTCCGCCAAATAACTTTTTTTTTGAAAATGCTTTAAAAAAAAACTACTGAATATTATCTCAAATTTCTTTCTTTATTTGAAAGTACAATCCTTCCGGTTAATAATGGAAAATAATTTCATTCAAATGGCTGCCTCGGCTGGCCATGCAGTAGCCTACACGATCGGTCCAATTTTTAAGCACATTATCGATTGTGTGCAGCTGTATTTCATCAATGGCTTCACGAATATTGTGCTTTAAAGCGTCAATTGTCTCTGGCTTGTCGGCGTAACACTTATCTTTGACGGCACCCCACAAATAATAGTCCAACGGTGTCAAATCGCAGCTCCAAAGTGGCCCAATTATGCCTCTGGACGAAAATCCGCACCAAACAGTGACTTGTTTGGGTGCGTCGGCTTTTCAATGTATGCGTGCGGGTTTTCTGTGCCCCAAATGCGACAGTTTTGCTTGTTTACATACCCGCCAAGATCAAAATGAGCTTCATCTGAAAAGATGATTTTTTTTGCCAAAATCGGCATCTTCTGTAAGTCGATCGCAGGCCCACTTAACGAAGCGAAAACGCATAATAATTTATTTTCCATTATTAACAGGAAGGATTGTACTTTCAAATAAAAAAAGAAATTTGAGATAATATTCAGTAGTTCATTTTTAAAGCATTTTCAAAAAAAAAAAAAAATTATTTGGCGGACCCTTTAGCAGAATGGAATGAGTACATGTTTTTAAATTGAACTGTCATTTTTTTCCTGCGCCGCGTTGTATTTTTAAGTACTATTTGGCAAAACACATAGTTGCATTCCTATTTTTACTAGATTTTGAGTAGATTTTGCCGAAATCTACTAAATAAGTAGATTTTGTTTTGTATGGGAAATCTAGTTAAAATCAACTACATAGATTTGGCTCGAAATCTCATAAGTACTAGATTTCGCTGTAGTGTAAATGGGGTATAAATATACAATATCGGAGAATGGAATATCTATCACCCTCTTTGAAAATTATACCCTACACGTTGGAAAAATCGGACTTGCTGCAGGTATCCTAATATATATAAATAGAAGCCTATCCCAAATAATTTTGGAACTTTAGATATGTGGCTTGAAAAATTCATTCTGTTAACATAGTAGTATAGTGCCTGGGTAGAATAGTCAATATTGTGGAAAAATGGGACCTGCTGCAAGTGTCCCACTAAATGGAAATTGTAACCTAAGGTGTCCCTAATAAAACCCAAATTAGTGGTATATTGCAAATAATTTTGGTACTTGAGATATCGGACTTGAAAAATTCACTCTGTTAACAGTGTCTGGGTAGGATGATGGGTAAAAATTATTTGCTAGTTAAATTTGAATTTATCTTCACACACATCTAAAAACGATTTACATATTTCAACTTTATTTACCAGCCCAACGATATAATCCTAAAGGGTATTTAGGGATATTCAATGCCCGCCTGTAATTCCTGTCATCCTTACGCTGTTGCTGAAGTCGCCGTAGTCTAGTAGGTAGTGTGTTGGCTTATTAGACGTAAAGCCAGGGTTCGAGCCCCAGGCCAGACATCAAAACAAAATACAAAAAAAGTATTTCTTCAGCGATTTCCTCTCAGCAGATTTCCGGCAAAAACTCTGAGAGTAAATGAAATTGCCATGAAAAGTTTCTCAAAAAATTTGTCGTTCGGAGTCGACTTTAAACTGTAGGTCCCGCCACTTATGTATAAAATTAACACACACAACAGTGGTGTGTGAAACTAGGTCAATAATCCTGACTAAAGGGTTGTAATGACCAATTATGTATGTACATATGTACTTTCGCTGTTGCTGTATATGTACAGTTCCTTAGTAGACGTTTCCAACAACAAATAATTTTCTAACAGAGAATTTGCCACATATGGTAGTACAATGAATCTACTGCAGGCGAAATGCATTTCTTCGGTGTTTAAATGCTACGACAGTAACTAACCTGGTATTAATTCCACACTAATATCGCTGCGTTCATAAACTTTTATGGATGACTCAAAGGCCGAGTAAAATATGTGGCGTAAGTAATTCCGAGTTGGTATTTAAAGTCAATATATTCCCAAATTGGCCATTTAAACGAGGTAGAGTTAGAGCATTATGTAGCTCTACCTGAGAAACTGTTAATTTCCTTCCTTTGTTTTACCAGTTTTATTAATTTAAAGCTTTTATTCTGCTATAAACCGACTTTAAAATACCAGAAGATTACAGTTTTTAAAGCTTATGGCAGTTTTAAATTTAGATTGTTTGTCATTTTTGTCTGATCCTTTACTTTACAATGCTTTATGCAACAGTCTTGTATACGGTCGTGTCGTAAAATCCAGCACAAAACAAATGCAGAAGTAATTTAAGTTGTGACCTTGTCACCTTTAACAGCTGCTCAAAGGCAACAACGTTTTTATTTGCTGCTAATTGGTCAACAGGAATGACAACAAAAACATAAAATTTCAGTTAAAAACACAGCTAAAGGATAATGAAAAATGAAAGCCTTTTATTGCCAGTGCAGGTTTTTTAATCCTGTCATGCCACGTTTACTTGTTACACATTGGTTGGTAATACCGCAATACGGTGAAATTGTTGTAGGACGGACTATTAAGGAATAACTTTTCAGAACAAAAAAAAAATAAATTGTTGGTTTAATAAACTGTCAACCTATTTCTCTGGTCCCAAGTAACGCTCAACCGTAAGGAAACCTGTTTTGGAATCCTTGATACCATGGATATACTAGTGGGATACATGGATCAAGTTCCATTTTTTCACAATACCGATCATTCACCCCAGACCATGTCAACATAGTGAATGTTTCTAAACCGATTTTTCACATTCCGAAATTATTCTCGATATACCACTTATTGGGTTTTATTAGAGACACCTTAGGCTTCAATTTGTATATATTAGGATACCTGCAGAAAGCCCGATTTTTCCCCAATATCGGTCATCCTCCCCAGACAATGTAAAAACAAATAATTTTTTTTTTTTGTGTTTAAATATTTCAATTTTCAATACAATTTGCAAATTACCAGAGCAGCTGTTCCACTTAGAAACGAATGGAATGGAATAGGTATTCCACATTCTGATATTAACTTTAACATTAGTTCTTTTAAAAATGATGTGTTTTTTTGTCTTTGCTAGTCAAATTCGAATTTATTTTCACACACATCGTTTTTATTGGAGCACATTAGCCATTTTGCTACACTACCTCTACCTCTAGTGGTAAATTGCTCTGCAGTTAATAGATCAGTAGATGTGAAGGCAATATCTAAAGCATTAGAGAATGCTGGACAAGATCTTCTCAAAGCTGTGGAAGTGCAAAATTTCTTTAACATACATACCAGAGATCAGCAACGAGTATTCAAAACGATGAGTATATTCGAGTCATACTTATAATTTCAGCTACTTATACGCATTCATATTTATTTTAATATCATACTCATACTACTCATATTCAAAGTTAGAAATACTCATCGTACTCATACTTAACAATACGCATGTTGTTGTTGATTTCAACTCTCCATGATTCAACATATACACGAAGCACAAAATAAGTATGATTCGAGTACGAACACCACAATACTCGCTAGAAGGTTGTGTGTGTGCTTTGCTTGCAGTCTTTGTCTTTTCTTTTCTCTTCTTTTCTCTTCTTTTGTAAATGCAACAATAACTACTACTGTAAATTTTGATGAATGATTCGAGTGACTCGAATCATTCGTAAGTATTATAAGTATTTTTCTAATTTTATGAATCTGAATGAGTAGGCGTATGAATCAAATAATGAATCGAATGTTGTGAGTTTGATGTCAACGTTGTACTCATACTCATTGCAACCTATACTTATAAATCAATGTTGTAGCGAGTACGAATGAATCAGAGTAGTTGAATTTTAATACTCTTGACTCACTCATACTCAAAATTACATGAGTACTTATGAGTAGCGAAAATACGATTCATTGCTGATCTCTGATACATACATGATTGGTCATTACAACCCTTCAGTCAGGATTTCGACCTAGCTTCTTACACCACTTATGTTGTGTGTGTTAATTTTATACAAGAGTGGCGGGACCTACAGTTTAAAGTCGACTCCGAACGACAGATTTTTAAGAAGCTCTTCATGGCAATTTTATTTACTCTCAGAGTTTTTGCCAGAAATCTGCTGAGAGGCAGTCGCCGAAGAAATATTTTTTTTCATATTTCGTTTTCATGCCTGACGTGGGATTCGAACCCGAGTCTTATGCCTAATAAGCCAACACACTACCTACTAGACTACGGCGACTACTAAAATTTCTTTAAATTTTCCATAAATTTGCAATCCAGATGGATGGATGGTTTGATGATGATTTTTTAAACCTCAAACCAAACTCTCCCTTACCCTATGCATATATGTATTGTATGCATGGTAGAGTGTAATAAAATGTTTTATGGTATCGATTTTTTGTTTTATTACTTTTTACAATAAAAATGCAAATTCTCCAGGTAAAAAATTTTACGACATGAGATTTACATGTCATTTTATAAATATTTTAAAAGCAATTCTTATCTACCAACTGAGTAATGAGTACTGAATGCTGAATGCTGAATAATCTCCTGTATTCTTTTATATGAGTATGTATGTATATGCATTCTACTTGAGGTTTTCTTTAAATCATGAGTGGGACGAGTAACTTTTTATGTTTAAACTTTGTTTTGCTCTTAAATCCCTGATGTAATTGTCCTTGTCCAGCATAACAATTGCAGTTAGTTTATCTTGTAATGGGGTTTATTAGTGACGGTCATTGTTGGCGAAACAAACCGTAGAACATTATCATCGTAAGCATAAAAGGTTAAAGTTCAATTTTTATGCATCCATATACGGTTTTTATTTACATCTTAATATTACACTTTAATGTTCTTTATGTTGCTTTTTATTGGAATTAGTTGTTGAACTAACAACACGAAGATAGGGAGAGAGAGAGTGCTTCATAAATGGCAAAAGTATACGGATTTGATATCAAACGATAAAGGGGGCAAATGCATGCTTCTCTGGTGTTTTCTATTTCATTGAAACACATGCTCAAGTACTTTATTGGTTGTAACACATTGGAAGGAAAGTATTAGCCGACAACAATTTTATTTATAAAAGCCAAGTTTTATTTCAAACGTCTGCTTTGAGCTCACATACATATTTTATAAATAATAATTATGTGTGTGAAGATAGATTTTAAAATCAATTACCCTGGACACAAACCAATTTAGTTAAGCTATGTTATGTTACTAACAGAACTCTGATAAACGATTAAATTAAGGCTTGGAAATACATTTTTTTTTTTTATTATTATTTATTTGCAATCTATTTTCCAATAATAAGCAAATTTGATAAATTGAAAAAAAAATAACATGTCCTATTGAATCCCTTTGGAAACAATAATATAAATTATATGTACAGTTAAATTTAAAGATAATATAATAACATTAACCAAAAAAATAATAAGAAAAATTAATTAAATTAGTAAATAATTATAATAAACTTATTAAATAAAAGGGAGATCTAAGATATGATTTCTTTTGAGTCTTCTGATTTCATCAGTCTCATCTAGTAATGTAATTGCCAATACGTTTGTATGGTTACTGAGCCTAGCTAAATAATTGGAGCTATATCTTTTTATTTCCGATTTTATAAAAGGCATGTTAAGGTCATTATGTAAGGATTTATTGGTTATATAAAAGGGAGCGTTTGTTATTGATCGTAAAGCCTAAGATTGAAATCGTTGTAGGATTTCTATATTAGAGTTGCAGGCAGTTCCCCACAATTCTATACCATAGGACCATATAGGTTTAAGTATAGTTTTCAGAAGTAATACTTTATTATTTAAGGAAAGTTGAGATTTACGACCAAGTAGCCGGTACATTTTTTTTAAATCTCATATCAAGCTGTTTTCTTTTAGCTGTTATATGTGCTCTCCGTGTAAGCCTTCGGTCCAGGTGGAGACCCCAGATATTTAACATTTTCACTACGAGGAATTTCTTTGTTGTTTAGATACACAGGTGGACAGGTTTCTCTTCTCAGTGCGAAAGTAATGTGTTTTGAGAGCCAGAGCTGGAGACAATCGAGTTGCTCTTGCAGAATAGAGGAAGCTTGGGAAGGTAGATAATTAGATGACAAAAATGCTGTGTCATCTGCGTATGTTGCAGTAGTAATATCATCATGTATTGGCATGTCATATGTAAATATCGTATACAACACTGGGCCGAGCACACTACCTTGCGGTATTCCGGCATTAATTTGGCAAATTTTAGAGATGTTATTGTTAACTTTAACATAGAAACACCTGTTTCTTAGGTTAGGTTAGGTTAGGTTAGAGGACGTGTACTTGTCCGTTAAGACAAGTACAATACCCGGAGGTCGAAATTGACCCATTGTACAACGTCCTTGGAGAGGGAAGGAAATAGAGGCAATAGGATGAAAGGAGGGCATAAGGGTAAGGGGAGGATGGGAATCACACAGAAAGAAACAGACACAAACAAGGGTTGAGCGCGCGACTACACTTATGAAGCCCTAGCACCTCTCAACCAGCTCAAACTGCTATTGAATCTGTGGAGAGCCTTGATGTCGGCTCTCGACACAGAACTCAAGCTCTCAAAGAAGGCTCTGCCAAGGGTCCTCAACCTCAACCTACCAAGGGCTGGGCAGTTACAGAGGAGGTGTTCGATAGTCTCTAACTCCTCCTCATCGCAACATACCCTGCAATAGTCCGGCTGGGATCTGTTCCAGATCCCCGTCAGCGACCTAATCTCGCAGTGCCCTGTGATAAAACCGACAACCAACCTTACGCTGGCCTTAACCAAGCCCAGCAGCGAATCTGTTCTCTTACTGTCCACAGCAGGCCATAGACGTCTAGAGACAGAACAACCTGATCCGTTCCTCCAACGCCTCTGCTCTTCCTCCCTGACCCATCCATCGATGAGGCCATAGAGGTGGCAGACTGGGGGTTCAGGACCAACTATTAAATCGCCCCCCGAAAGGGAAAAAACCTGTTTCTTAAATAAGACAAGAAAAATATATAAAATGGAGCAGGAAAAGTTGTTTTTATCTTGTAAAGCAAACCCTCATGCCAAACTTTATCAAAAGCCTGCTGGATGTCTATAAAAACAGCAGAACAATAATTTTTTTTCCTCAAAGGACTTTGTTATCACTTGTATAACTCGGTGACATTGTTCCGGTGTTCCATGCTTACTTCTAAAGCCGAACTGATGGTCTGGAAGAATATTGTTTTCATTAAGAAAAGGTGTTAGACGTTTTAGAAATAGTTTTTCAAATAATTTCGACACGATAGACAAAAGGCTAATGGGTCTGTAGGAAGATAACAAATTTTCGGATTTAGCTGGTTTTAACAACATAATAATTTCCGCACACTTCCACTGAGACGGAAAATGTTAAAGTCGCAAAATAGAATTGAATATAAGTGTTAAAAACGTAATTGCTTTAGGTGGTAAATGACAGATTTCATGGCAATTTTATTTACTCTCAGAGTTTTTGCCAGAAATCTGCTGAAAGGAAATCGCCGAAGAAATACTTTTTGTATTTTGTTTTGATGTCTGGCCTTGGGCTCGAACCCTGGCTTTACGTCTAATAAGCCAACACACTACCTACTAGACTACGGCGACTACAGGCTTGGAAATAAAAACAAGAAAAAAGATTAAATTCCTGAATAAAATCAGGAAAACAAGAAAAATTTAATTATACGTCCTATAGTTTTTTTTTTTTTTATGAAACCAGCACTCAGGGGATGGCCCCTACTCATGCAGTGCATTGTGCAGGTTTTTTAGGAAAGGTGGAAAGGGGGAAGATGCGAACGGCAAGGAAACGAGTTGCTGCTAGGTAACTATAAAATGGCCAGTGCTATACCTTCACCATTAGGCAGTCTACAGGCAATCGTCCCCAAGAAGCCCGCAGTTTCTTACACCACTTATGTTGTGTGTGTTAATTTTATACATAAATGGCGGGACCTACAGTTTAAAGTCGACTCTGAACGACAGATTTTTTGAGAAACTGAGAAGAAATTGCCGAAAAAATACTTTTTGTATTTTTTTTTTTATGTCTGGCCTGGGACTTGAACCCTGGCTTTTACGTCTAATAAGCCAGCACACTACCTACTAGACCACGGCAACTAAAATTTTGTTGAGTTGATCATCGTTACAAAATATTGTGTTATACGAAGTACAATAAATCAACACAGGGGGATAAATCAACACCACATGGGTTACGTCCTGTTAACTAAATTAATCAACAAATTCAAATCCATTCATATCAAAGCTAATGACAAGAATGTTGTTGCTGTTATTTTTTGGGCCACTAGCCGATTTAATTTTATTTCAAACTTAATTCATTATAAACATGTCTGCCATACCTATTAACTTCTTCTTCTTCTTCATTTTTAGTGATCTTATAAGGCTTATTGTGTTTTATGGATTTAAAAAGCGTATTGAAAGAGGTCATCACAGTACAGCACAGCAGTTTAAAATTGAATTTTATCGCTTAATTGTGCTGACGCGTGAATATCTATTTAATGAAACTGTACAAAAAAAGTTATTGGATTGCCCTGTTGGGTGGGTTTCTAATGTTTCTGGCTTTTCTTTGTTCTTAAATCTTAATAATTAGATTTCTCTCCTTTTGCTTTGTCCTGCTACTTTTATTTTCTTCTTCTATGCGTTGCGTTGCGTAACAAACCTAATGGAAAATGTGAATTTAAAACAAAGAGAGAGAGAGAGAGAGAGAGCGAGAGAGAGTGAAGGGAACAAATTGAATGCAATACGAGTAGAACAGCAAGAAATGAAATTTGATTGAAATAACTTGAAAGCAATAATTAAGGCATTTGGTTGGCCATTTTTGTTTAGTCCATTGTCAACGGTTTTCATATCGTTGTAATATTCTATGTTTCCCATAAACTGATACATACATAGAGCACCATAAGTGAGTCAACACCCATTATAATTTTAAATTTTCTATTATAAAAAATATACTTGTAGCACAACAATAATTTTTGCGATTTTTTTTGATTTTAACATTTTATAAGTAATAAATAAACGTTTTTAATTTATGGAAATTTATTCGACTATTCTCATTTACTTTTCTCGCTATCCTAAGAAAATGAATTATTTCAGCGGCGTTTACTCACTTTTGACGCTCACTGTACATATATTATGAAAAAAATATACTCAAATGGGTTACTTATGGGATCTGTTCAACATCGAACATTGAACGAACAATTTCTGTGGTAGACTTTTATGAATAACTAGCAGATTGTACCCGGCGTTGCGCGGGTTATGTAGCTTGGATTAGTTCAAAAAATGAAAAATGTTTTTAAATTAAAAAAAAACAGTGATTATTTGTTGTTGTTAAAGAAATTTAAAAATTTCTATTATAAACACTTAAAAAAATACAAAAATGAGTAACTTAAGTATATAAAAACCCAGTTTTTTGAATACTCCTAAATATAAATGCACTCAATTTGCCCGTTTTTCACCCATTTCCCCCTTTTTGGAGCCCTTTTGGTTCAACTTTGGTAACGATACACCTTCAATAGCTATTTGGGAAACTTAACCCTATACCTTTAAAACAGATAAAATACTAAATTTTAAAATAATAAATTTATGCATAAAGTACTAATTTTTGCCCATTTTTTCTTCCTTTGTCCCATTTTTTCTCCCCTTTTGGTCAAAATTTTGAAAAGATTTATAGCCTATAAACTGCACCGACAAAAATTCGATCTATATCCCAAATTTCAAGAAAATCGGTGCAGGATTATTATTAGGATTGGGATATTGGGATTAAATTAAATAGTATTATTATTTTGATAAAACGCTTCTATACACAATATTAGCTGTTTTACCATTTGGGGTAAAAATATATAAATTTTTCCCACTTGGTACCCGTGAGCAGGCTACATACAATTGACCATGAGAAAAACATGGTGTCTCCAAATTTAAACCAGCCACCTTCAATGTTTGACCCTGAGACTTATTAATGGTCATAGCAAATGCTAGTTTTTCTATAAATTTAAAAAAAAGTTATTATTGGGTCATTTTTGCATTAAAAATAACAATAAATAAAAAACCGGTTCATCGGTTTCGAAACCGGGTTTGAAACCGGTTTCTTAAAAAATGCAATTTTTCAAATTATTCGGAAACCGGTTTAACAAACAACCCAGTTTTTTGAATACTCTAAGTCGTAACTATAAATGCACTCAATTTGCCCGGTTTTGGCCCCTTTCCCCCTTTTTGGACCCCTTTTGGTTCAACTTTAGTAACGGAACACCTCCAATAGCTATTTGTGAAACTTAACCAAGCTAAATCGTAAAAAATTACCTATAAAACAGATAAAATAAAGCATTTATGCATAAAAGTACTAATTTTTGCCCATTTTTTCCCCCTTTGACCCATTTTTTGTCCCCTTTTGGTCAAAAATTTTGAAAAGATTTATAGCCTATAACCTGCACCGACAAAAGCTCGATCTATATCCCAAATTTCAAGAAAATCGGTCCAGGCGTTTAGACGTGATTGACTAACAAACAAACCAACAAACAAACAAACAAAAAAACAGACTTACAGAAAGATTTATAATATATATTAGGATTAGGATAACCTGCACCGACAATGGCTCGATCTATATCCCAAATTTCAAGAAAATCGGCCCAGGTGTTCAGGCGTGATTGGCAAAAAAAAAAAAGCAACAAACAAACAGACTTACAGAAAGATTTATAATATATATTAGGATATTCTAAGAAGTTACATTCAATGTTTGATTGGTTAATCTTCTCGATTGACTCGAAAGCATTATTTGCAATATCGTGCAACATCTGAGACCTTGTTGAGCATCGTGGGCATTTTCTTCTTTTTTTATAATGAATTTGGAAATATCGTGTCCGCCATTTAACTTTTTTTTTCAACTAGTGCTTATTTCGTGAATGGTAACACTTAGCTCATGCCTGATTTGACAGATATTTAGTTTTATCCTTCCGCTGAACGAATATGGATCATCCAATGCGTTTTCGCTTCGCTAAGTGGGCCTGCGATCGACTTACAGAAGATGCCGATTTTGGCAAAAAAAAAATCATCTTTTCAGATGAAGCTCATTTTGATCTTGGCGGGTATGTAAACAAGCAAAATTGTTGCATTTGGGGCACAGAAAACCCGCACGCATAAATTGAAAAGCCGACGCACCCAAAACGAGTCACTGTTTGGTCCGGATTTTGGTCCAGAGGCATAATTGGGCCATTTTTCTTCGAAAATGAGCAATGAGTGGCCGTTACAGTCAATGGCGATCGATATCGGGCCATGTTGAACGAATTTTTGTTCACAAAAATTGAAGAGGAGGATATTGGCAACATTTGGTTTCAACAGGACGGCGCTACGTGCCACACAGCCGAAGCTACACTCGATGTTTTACGCCCTGTTTTTGAAGATCGCATTATCAGCCGCAGAGCTGATGTCGTTTGGCCACCTCGGAGCTGCGATTTGACACCGTTGGACTATTATTTGTGGGGTGCCGTCAAAGATAAGTGTTACGCCGACAAGGCAGAGACAATTGACGCTTTAAAGGACAATATTCGTGAAGCCATTGGTGAAATGCAGCTGCACACAATCGATAATGTGCTTAAAAATTGGACCGATCGTGTAGGCTACTGCATGGCCAGCCGAGGCAGCCATTTTAATGAAATTATTTTCCATTATTAACCGGAAGGATTGTACTTTCAAATAAAAAAAGATATTTGACAAAATATTCAGTAGTTTTTTTTAAAGCATTTTCAAAAAAAAAAAGTTATTTGGCGGACCCTTTAGTTTTCTTTTTTTTTTCTTCTAAATTGAGTCTGTCACTCTTATAAGGAACAGATATTTTGAGAAGGATAATCAGGAATAAACTCAATTTTTTTTATTACTTTAGAGTTTAACAATGTTGTGATGACATCGAAAATATTTTCACCTGTATAATTTAAAATAATAACATTAAAAAGACGAACTCCTTTCAAAGAAATAATAAAAAAAGGAAAACAAAAAATAGCAGACAACGTAATCCTTAATTAGCTGAAGTTGAAAACCGTAGCTATGCATCGCCTAAAACAAAAAATTTAAAAAGAAAATTATTTTCCTATGACTTTGGAGCATTTTCTTTTGAGCAATCGAAGAAATAAAAATCAAATGAAAGAAACGATAAAAAATAGGAATTCAAATTATAACATTCACTTGTTTGGGTTAATTTTACTTTTTTTCAGACAAAATATTCAAATTAAAAAAAAAAGAAAACCTCAATTTGCCTTACAATGAATGAAGAATGGCTTATTTAGAGGACTTCAGAATTATTGTTTTCTGTTTTATTTCTCTTTTTGATTTCATTTCTTTTATTTTTCTATGAAATTCTGCGGCTGTTTTGTTTTCATTGTAATCGAAATGGAATTTTATTGCGTTGAATGTTGATTTTCCTGAAAAGATTTGCAAAAACGTTGTGCCTTCAAATTCTTAAAAGAGCAGAGAAATGAAAAGGGAATATAAATACGAATTGAAACAATAGAATTAAGTGGAAATGTTTTTTATTTCTGGAAAAAAAAATTCGTATTTAGATAACAGTCATGGAAAAAAGCCTTTTCGAAATAGAACTTAAGCCAGAAATAATTTCTTTTTCAACATGATTTGTTCTATGAAAGAATATCGTAAATGATATGTGATTGTTAGTTGGTTTTCCTTTTCCTAGAATTTGAGAGATTTTGGTTTTGCAAGCGACATAGTAACCAGAGAAGAGATCAGCAATAAAAAAGTGAATCAACAATACGAAAATTTAACTATTCTGTTTCATTCATACTCACTGCAACGTTGATTTATAAGTACAAGTTGCAATGAGTATGCGTACAACGTTGACATCAAACGAGTGACTCGATTCATTCATCAAAATTTACAGTCTTATGGTGTTTTCTTTTCTACCAAAAAAAATGTGCATTTTATTTAAAAAAATGCAATTTTGTGTTTGTTTCTTAAAAATGTTTCGCCCTCTAAAAGGGTGGTATGTTTTATTCTAAATAATTTGCACTTGCCAATGGTGGAGGGCATTGCATTTTATGCCCTGTATAAATCGAGAGTGCTGATAATGCCCTGTAAAGCAGATGACTTTTGTTTATTTATAGGGCTACCAGATGAAATTTAAAAAAAGTCGCCTGGTATCGTTATCCAATTTTGAAGTTAATTTTTTCATTGTTTTGTGGAGTAACATTAAGGAAACATTACATTATTAAAGCTACATGTAGTCTAGTAGGTAGTGTGTTGGCTTATTAGACGACAGGCCCGAGTTCAAATCCCAGGTCAGACATCAAAACGAAAATATGAAAACATTTCTTCGGCGACTTCCTCTCAGCAGATTTCTGGCAAAAACTCTGAGAGTAAAAATTGCCATGAAAAGCTTCTCAAAAATCTGTCGTTCGGAGTCGACTTTAAACTGTAGGTCCCGCCACTCATGTATAAAATTAACGCACACAACACGAGTGGTGTGAGAAGCTAGGACGTTGTACAATGGGTCAATTCGACCTCCGGGTACTGTACTTGTCACAGTTGACAAGTACACGTCCTCTAACCTAACCTAACCTAACACCTTTTTCATATTTACATATTTTATTGTAAACAAATCAAAAAATACAACATATGTATTTTTAAATTAAATTTTTAAATATGGATATTGCTGCATCTATTTTATTTGCGAAAATATATAATTAATCAGTTATTAGATTCATCTTCGTCATCTTTTGAACAAATTGGCATTTCCTCATTCATTTTCTTAATAAGTGGTAAACACAGGGCATACCCTTTTTTAAAATTTGTGTTTTGTTTTTCTCAAATAAAGAATTACATTACAACAGGGTTGCTCAGCAATTTTTTTAATATGCCTTGTAAGAGGGTGACATTTTCTTTGTAGAAAAGAACACACCATTAGTTGTTGTTGCATTTACAAAAAACGAAAAAAAACACATAACCAAAAAAGACAGAGCAGCAAGCAGAGCAAACACAAAACCTTCTAGTGAGTATTTGAGTGTTCGTACGCGAATCATACTTAGTTTGTGCTTCGTGTATATGTTGAGTTATGGAGAGTCGAAATCAACAACACAATACGTGTTGTTAAGTATGAATATGATGAGTACTTCAATCTTTGAATATGAGTAGAGGTTCCATGATATTAAAAGAAGTATGAATGCGTATAAATATCAGAAATTATGAGTAGATTCGATTCTACTTATCTTTTTGAACACTCATTGCTGATCTCTGATAGTAACACAAATTGTAGGCATAAACATACTCCGTTGCTGATTTACTTCATCATTTTCATTCTCATTTTTTCACAGTAATACATGATCTGTTAACTTCTATAACAGGGTTTACCAAAAATTTTTTGGTTATGTATTAGTGAGTAAGAGAGAGAAAATAAATTGAGAGAATTGATTTATTTACAGCCATAGAAAAGTGTTTGTAATATACGTTATTTTGATTTTCATTTTATCAACTTACATATGTAAAGCTATCTATCTTTGGCTTAATAATTTTAGATAAATAAAAATAAAATAAAAAAATCCATTTTTTATTAAAAGATCGTAAGGGTATCCATCTTTGGCTTAATAATTAGACCATGTTTTTAGATAAATAAAAATAAAAAAAATAATAAACCATTTTTTATTAATAGAGAAAAAGCAAGCATTCTAAAGCATTTAAAAAAAATTATACTATGCGACAAAATATATAAGGCATTGAATATTATCAAAAGCATCTTTTAACATACAATATTTTTTGAGTGTCATTCTGAAAAAAATGGTAAAGCATCCGACGCACATGTGTTCTTTTCGCAGTCTGATCGACAACTAAATCAAAAAACACAAGAATGCGTGTGAGTTCTCTCTGCACAATTGTGCTATGAAATGGTAATCGTTGTTCTATAATAAGGTTGTTCTTGTCCGATTATTACCTTACTTCAGGTTTTTTCTCTCCAAAAAATGTTCTTCACTTTCGCCCTGATGCGAGAAATACCGTTCGTAAAGCAGTATTGTAAGTGTTCTAACCAACATGTCATATTATGAATCGGGTTAGATTATCTTCCAATTCTATTTGTCTATCAGTGATTAATTTTGTGTTTTCTTCCTAATGGAAGACATTTTTCCCCATGAAGCTTATCTACAGTACTATTGGATACTCTATTCTCCACTACTTTCCTTTGTTTTTTTTTTTTGGTTTAACTTTCTTTGCCTGTTATTCCAAGAAAACTGCCTCTACGAATTGAAATAAAGTTTGATTTTATATTCCTATAATTATTTTCCACAGTATTTTCTCCAAATGTAATGGTAAAGTATGAAGGAGGGAGCAATGACATTAGGCAACATATTGGCTTGAATGAATTACTTAATATTCGGCATACGTTTTGTGAAAGCGAATTAAAGAGAGAGAAACACTACAAAAATCTTATCAAATATCTGTGTGACATAAAAATGTGTTTGTTTTTTACGATTAAAATGCCAAAAATAAAATTCTTCTCAACACATGGAAATTTTTGTGTGTTTAGAGTGACATATTCTAGTAACACGAAATTATGGTAAATTTGTAATCTGCACCATACGTTTATTGTTCTAGAAAAAGAAATCATGATAATAGCAGAATAATTATGCACAGTATAAATTATCATCTAGGAACGATTGGGTGCGTTGATTTCCAAATGAATAATCAAATCTGCATAAAGTAGCTCCTCTATCAGTCTATCAACATAAATACACGTTCGTCCTTCTTCAATACGCGTTTAGTCAGCTGTCTCTTATGAATATGGTTTAATCTGTTTCTGTTACAACTTTTTTTTTTTTGTTTCTCCACATTTTATGTTCATGTTGTCGTCATGCTTCTTTATAGGCACTGTTTTATCTGAGTTTTGTTTTTGGTTTTTATTTTTTTGTTTTCTAAAGCATATGCTTGTCATAGATGAGCAATGTTTGCTTATCCACGTATTAATTTCAACTATTTAAACATACTCTCACATTTTCTCACACATACGCACGCGCACGCCCTTTTGCGTATGTGTGTGTATTGTGCGGTAATAGAAATGCTTCAGTATTTCTCATCTGCTACCATATGCTTGATTTGATTACAAATGCTTGCTTTATGTCCCCCAGTCTTTTCTTTTGTTTTTCTTTTGTTTTTTTTTTTTTTTTTTTGTTTCATTTATTTGGTTTTTATTTCCTTTTTTAAAAACAAACAAATTGTGAAAGTAGAACTAAACTCCTTCCACCACTTCTTAGGCTTGCAGTTGACATTCGAACTTTGCTTTTCATTCATGCCTATTTAACGTGATATTCTTACTGCATTATTTTCTTCTTCCCTTCCGTGCGGCCTTACGGCAATATGTAATTATTCATCATCATTTAATTTCTTTCTTCTTTTCTAATTTTCTTATTGTCTGTTCCATTAATTTCATTTTACAACAGGTTTACGAGTATTTAGGCAGCAAAATTTTTAATTTAAACTTCTTTCCATTTTCCCTTCTTTAAAAGTTTCATGTTTTCTAATTAATATTCATTAGAAGCGTATACATACTTACTTGTCGTACTTGTCAGCATGAGTACACTAAAGAAAAATAAGTCAAAAGACTTGACATAAATTGTAGAAAACTTCCAGAAGAGCTGAAAATCAATAGTGAAGATAGAAATTTAATATAAAAGTTAAGTTAAAGAGTGATTCCGTATCCATATGAAGTCGCCGTAGTCTAGTAGGTAGTGTGTTGTCTTATTAGAAGCCAGGGTTCAAACCTCAGGTCAGGCATCAAAACCAAAGTACAAAGAAGTATTTCTTCGGTGACTTCCTCTCAACAGATTTCTGGCAAAAACTATGAGAGTGAATAAAACTGCCATGAAAAGTTTCTCAAAAGTCTGTCGTTCGAAATCGACTGTAAACTGTATGAAATTAACACACACAATATAAGTGGTGTGAGAAACTAAGTCGTAATCTTGATTGAAGTGTTGTAATGTCCAATTATATATGTACTTATATCAGCACAACACCAGTTGACCACACACATTTTTAGCACTGAACATTCGGTTGAAAGTTCTATATGAGATTTTTTTTTAATTTTATGCGAAGGTTAGGTTAGGTCGGAGTGGTAGTTCTGATGTCACAAAGCACACTTGAGCACGCATAGCGGCCCGTTGTGATGCCACGGGTGAACGCAGTCCCTGTACTGACCAAGTTCCACCACAATGAGGGAAAAGGAAGAAGTTGGTCAGCGCAAGGGCTGCACAACGGAAGCACGACTACCCCGCACTGGAAAACCAGCCAGAAAGTCTGATGAACGAAGCTATATCCTTGATATCAACGGATGATAGCTCCGTTAAGCTAACAAGAAATGGGGAGCCAAATAACCTATATCTACACCTGGCAAGAGACGGGCACTGACAAAGAAAGTGAATGACAGTCTCCTCTTCCTCAGAGGACCTGCATCCACGGCAGAAGTCGTTAAAGGGGAGCCTCATTCTTTCCGCGTGTCTACCCATGACGCAATGCCCCGTAAGTCACGACCAAGACCAAGTAATTGGTTGGTACGCCTTTTATCCATCAAGGGCCAGGTGAGCCTAGCGGTGGAGCAGGACTCCTCATTGACCCAGGATAGGTTGGCGTCCCGAAAGAATTTCCGTGCAATGGTCAGCTTGACCGAGGCAAGTGGTATACCCACTTCAACAGAAGAGGATTCCGGAAGGAGCGCACCAGCTCTGGCGAGCTCGTCGGCCCTACAGTTTCCCGGAATTTCACTGTGCCCGGGGACCCACACCAGAGAGACACTGGTGAAGCGCCCCGAAAGAAGGTCGAGACAGCGGCGACATTCTCTAACGATCCTAGAAACCCGATAGAGATTTTATCGCGGCCTGACTATCAGAGAAGACCGAGACGCGAGAGAAAGGAGCATCGTTGACGAGGATCCATTGAGCGGCCCGGTAAATCGCCATCACCTCCGCCTGAAACACGCTGCAGTAGTCCGGCAAACGGAGAGAAATATTCAGGTTCAGTTTCCCAGAGTAGATACCGCTTCCAACATTTTATGCGAAAATAATTGGATTTCTTTTTATTACACTTTTTATTTGTAATTTTCATAAAATTTTATTACATTATTTAAAATGAAAGTATTTTCAATAACAAGAAAAAAAAAAAAAAAAAATTAAAACATATTCCAACACAGTTTCTTAAAGTCTTAATGGGTTCTAAAAATTGAGAAAAGAGTAAAATAAAGTACGATTTAATGTATAAAAAAATAATTCATTAAAAATATAAAATGCCCACGCATTTAAAAGTAATAAAAAGTGTGTTAAAATATAATTCTGAACTGAATTCCAACGTTTTTTTTTTTTTACTTTCAAAAGAAACAATCTTTATATTAAAGAGCTCGGTCAACGATGTCAGAAACTGAAACATGGGGTGAAAGACAGTCTCTTCCTCCTCTTCCGACCCACAGAATTCCGAGTCTTTCGGCATGCTTACCAAAGGGACAGTGGCCCGCAAGAATCGCTACTGTAAGATGGATGTCCATACGATTTAAGGACAGAAGAGGGTCAGCTCTCTTTTTATCCATATGTGTCCAACAGAGACCTTCCTGCTGCCAACGAGATTAAGCAGCCTTCTAATACAAGTGGGACAATATTCAAATTAATAGAAGCAATGCCCTATAAGATGTCGGAGAAACTATGTATGAAGGCTATATTTTTTAGTCACCATCTGTGTAACAAAAAAAAAAAACAAGTCTCTCTGAACTTCTAATACACTACAAGATGCTGATCCTCCCCGTACTTCTATATGGCGCAGAGGAATGGATCCTATTAAGCACTGATGCAGCAGTCTTGAGGGTATTCGAGAGAAAAGTCCTACCTAAGATCTTCGATCCAGTGCGAGTTGGCAACGATTTCCGCATCCGATCCAACAGTGTGCTGTAAGAGCTCCTCAACGACATAAACGTTGTGCAGCGTTTTAACATCCAGCGGCTGCGCTGGCTCGGCCATATCGTTCGAATGGAGGAGGATCCTCCGGCGAGACGGGTATTTGATGCGGCGATCTGCGGGAGTCGACAAAGAGGACGACCATATTTGAGTTGGAAGGACCAAATTGAGAAAGCCCTCTCATTGATTGGTGTGACCAACTGGCGTAGGCGCGTAAGAAGCAGAGGCGCCTGGAAAGATGTGTTACGGCAGACTGAAATCCGTTAATCGGATTGTTAGTTGCCAAGTAAGTAAGTAAGGGGTGATTTTTTAAGAGCTATAGGAAAATTTTTCAAAAAAAAAAACTGCGCCTCAAATGGTCCATCCGCTTAGTCCAATTTTGGCATACTCTTTTCAACATTTCGGCCGGTATCTCACGAATAAATGCTTCAATGTTGTCTTCCAATGACGTCAAGGACATAGCCTCGTTTATAAAACTTTCTGGCTGGTTTTCCAGCGTGGGGTAGTCGTGCTTTAAATGTGCAGCCCTTGCGCTGACCGATTTCCCCCTCATTGGCTCGGAGGAACTTGGTCAGTACAGGGACTACGTTCGCCTGTGGTGCCACAACGGGCCGCTATGCGTGCTCAAGTGAGCTTTTGGTATAAAGCTATCACATTAACCTAACCTAACCTGTCTTCCAATGCGTCAATTGAAGCGGACTTGTCTGTATAGATATGAGCTTTAACATAGTCCCACAAAAAATAGCCTAAAGGCGTTAAATCGCACGATCTAGGCGGACAATTGATCGGTCCCGAACGTGAAATAAAATGTTCACCGAACTCGCCTCTCAATAAGTCCATTGTTACGCGTGCTGTGTGGCATGTGGCACCGTCTTGTTGAAACCACATGTCAAGCAAGTCAAACTCTTGCATTTTGGGCAAAAAAAAGTTGGTTATCATCTCACGGTATTGCTCACCATTCACAGTTACGTTACGATTCGCAGCATCTTTGAAGAAGTACGGTACAATGATGCCAAATTCAATGATTTGCAAGCGCTGTTCGTTTGTAAGACGATTCATGGTTAAATTATAGACCAAACTGAAGATGTTTGACAGTGAAACAAAACACGAAACGTGCGTGAGCTGTTTAAACCAGTGTTGCCAAAAAGATAATAGCTAAAAAATCACCCTTTAGTAGTAATCTATGAACTTCATTTCCTAACTGATTGATTGCAACCAAAATAAACGCTGTTAGTCCATTCATTCGTCATCAACATGCGATATGAAATGTTTAATTTTATTTCATTGAGGGCCATTATTACAACTTGCCGTTAACTAAAGGGAGGATTTTAATGGGCAGATAAATTGTTTTTCATTATTATGACTACCCAATAAGATAGAAGTGATCGTTAAGCTAAAGGGAAGTTCATCCTACCTTTAACATTTAAAGGTCACTTTATGTTTGAACTTGCCATATCATATACTATTTTCGATATGGCAGCTTCAAATTTAAACAAAATGAGCATATACAACAAAAAAAACGAAGTCCGCTGTTGCCACTGCGTTAAAAAAAAAACTTGTTTAATTGAGCAGTTTTATCGACTTTGGTCCGGCACTGCCATATTTTAATTTTATTTTATCTATAAGTTGTAATAACGAAAATCAGTTAAAGGTAACTTTACAGTTCCCTTTAGCTAAAGGTACCTTTAACTAAACCCAAGTTTAACGGCAAGTTGTAATAATGGCCCTGAGTGAAACAAACAGCAGACACCTGTGGGTATGAGTACTACAAATACATAGAATGAAAAAGTGTACAAAGAGATGAAAATTAATCATACGCCTTCAATGTTATAAAGATTTGTAATTATTAAGCCAAAGAAGCGTCACTGATGCAACAATTTTCATTAAATTAATGCTAAAATGCTTTTCATAATACACCCAAACCTTTTTTTACACGGTAGATACGTTCCAGTGGATACCGTGTAAAAAAAAACGCGTAAAAAAAGACAAATATTATGTATGTATGTAAGTGTATAAACAAACTGAAAAGATATACATAGGATTGATGCAGCAGCCTACATATGCCTATAAAATTGAATAACTTTATAAAAACGCACAGATTTAATTCAATAGTATACACAGAGTTTTTATTTATTTCATTTTATGATTATAAAAAAATAAAGAAAAAACTTAAAAATTCTCTTCCATTTATAAAAATAAAATTAGTTATCAAACTCTTAAGACAATTAGGAACGGAATTATTTTCAATAAAAAAATTTTTTTATTTTATTCGGAGTCAGTTTCTGATAGCAAGCGCATTCTCTATTGCTGGGGTGGCTCAATATCAGTCTCGTCAGTAGAAATACTTATTACTTCTACATCTTCAGAAGCTGCTTCTGGCGCTGGTTTATTTCTTTTAACAGCAAATTCTGTTATAGTGCGTTGTAATCCAACTTTGGAAAGCTCTTTATAGAGCTCTCTGTATCTAGCCATACATGTTTGTAGGTCTGATTGAAATTTCACAGCTCTTTCAATTATGTTATCACATGTCAAAAAGTGTTCCGCCAACTTATTTGCCATTTGAAGGCCGTCAAGTATCAACTTGGCAGTTATTGGACTTTGAATTTCACTCTCATCAGTTTCGACATTTTGATCTTCATTTCCCAACGCAACCTCCAATATCTCTTCTTCATTTAGAGCTTTATAAACAATTATTTCGTTTATATCTTCAATTTAAAATTATCAAACCCTTCACCTCCAACTTCTCGCGCTAAATTAATTATATCTGCATACACTTCACCACCTGAATTATCATTCGCACAAGTGTCTTTGCCTTTGACACATTCCGGCCAAATGCTCTTCCAACAGGCATTTAAAGTTGATGGTTTTATTTCCGAAAAGGCTAAAGCAGCATGCGTCGATAACTGCAGTATTAGCATCACTTTCTATTTCATTTAAAATGTACTGAAAAGATCTCTTAATATAAAAAAAAAATGGTAAATTTGTTAAAAAAAACCGTGTTATTTCAAATTCGCGTAAAAAAACCGTGTAAAAACAGGTTTGGGTGTATTAACATTCATTTTTTCATTCATTTCATTCACTTATTGATTCATTCAGGTGATTATTGCTAATGGAAGGAAAGCAAAAGAGAGGGAGTATCGCACTTTAATGGCATAACACACATGATAAGGCACGTGATGATAATGCCATTGAACTTTAATGGCGTTTCATCAATAAAAACAAAATTGTAACATTGAAACAGAAATAAAAAAATAATAATCACAAGGTTAGCTTGTTGCAAACAAAAACACAAAATACAACAACAAAAACAATAATAAAAATACTAATAATTCTGAATACTTTAAATCCATCGAACATAAGAAATGTCATTGACTTGTGTTTTTTTCCTCTTTTTTTTTTAATTTTAATTTGCGACCAAAGAGAATTTCAAAAAAAAAAAAAACAACAATAAAGTGACTTTAATCAACGTTCTGTTAATTTTGCCCTTAAACATACAAATTAAAACAAAATACGGCGCATTTTAAAAAATTCATCTCTTTCAACTTCTAATTGAAACATTTTCGCATCTGTTTACCTTCAAACGTAATTGTTTTATTCTTTTTTTCTCTTTCTCTTTTTGGGGGGGGGGGGGGTTAAATCATTACGAAAATTAATAAGAACTTCATTATGCTGTGTAACGAATGGAGAAAACATCTGGAAAAATTAAATCCTATGGAATATATTTATTATCGTTGTTGTAGCTACATACATACGTTACGTCTCCTTTAACTAAATGCGCAATTATGCTCAAAAATATTGTATGGAACGTATTTTGATTTCATTATTTTCGTATCATCACGTAGATGCCTTACCCAAATAGACGAATAAAAATAGAAATTTTTTTTCAGTTTCATTTGAAATACACAAGGAAAATTAGTTTGTAAGTTATAGCGTTGAAGTACGTTAAGAACTGATAGTTTTCATTGCCAATCTACTCTTACAAGAGGAATATTGGCACCGTATGCGATTGCGATTATTCTTCTATGTGGGTTTTATGAGATAGCTGGTTTTGGAAATAAGAAACCAATGCGACAGACTAGTTTAGGTCATAAAATGTATTGCAGATTTGAAGGCATACCGAAAGCTTATTCAGATTAGTGATACTATCAATCTACTAAGCACTGCTTGTTAACAAACATTACACTCTACTCTATTCTGAATATTATCTACATGGAACGAGGTTCGTCGTTATGAAACATAATTTGCCTGGCTGCTCTTTAAGCCACTACACGATTGTAATAAACTGCACACTATGATAGTTATCTTAAAGAAGATCTTAAAATGGTTTCAATACAAGCGTATATATCAATAACAGTCAAATGGTTAAGAAAATTGTAAGGTTTGCAAAAAAATGTAGTTTCTTATATTCGTCCTGAGGCATAGAAACCTTAAGCTTTGAACAATACAGCGACACCCGATTATGGATCCAAGAGAATACTGACAAGTCCCAGTCTCTCACACCTCAAAATTTTATTTTACTTTACTTATTTGCTTAATCGGTCATTACAACACTTTATTCATTTATTACGATCTAATTTCTCATGTTAATTTTTTTTTACATGAGTGGCGGCACCTACAGTCGACTCTAATCGATAGATTTTTGAGAAACTTTTTAAGGAAATTTTATTTTACTCTTAGAGTCTACGCTGAATCGTGGCCTCACGTCTAATGGCTTATTATCTTATCTTAAAAAGTTTCTCAAAAATCTATCGATTAGAGTTGATTGTAGGTGCCGCCTAGGGTTGCCAGGCTGGCTGGACTTGGCTGGATTGTCCAGCTTTTTTGATGCTTGTCCAGTTTCAAGCTAAAATTTAATTTGTCCAGCTAAATAGAAATTTTTTATTACACTGCAATAACTTCGGCAATAATTTTCATGTAATCTTTGTCAAATCATGTTAGCCAAAACTGATTGTACATTTGTTATACAACTAAGTTATGATTTTCCTCTTCTATCATCACTGACAACATGTCTCAACACTTGAACAGCTGATGTCAGCGAGCGTTAGTGAATTTCTTAAATTTTAAAGAATGCAATGAATTTATTTAATTGTAATATTTTTAAATAATAACACGGTGCGACAGTGAAAATACACCCGAGTAACTACGTAGTCCACGTTGTTCAGTTAGTTGAGTAGAACTCAAAAATACCTTTTTTATATTTCTCGAACCCTCCAAACTTGTTTTATTTGACAAAAACTGTTTTCTTTTTTACTTCACGTACAAATTTCTGCATTACTCAAATATTTATGACCCGATTTCCAAAATTTAAATCTTGTTGGAAAGGAGAGAGATGGACCCTTAAAACAGTATACATACATATATTATTCGACTTAATACGCTAGGAGAAAATTCGAATTTTTTTCATATTTTTTCAAGTTTGTCTATTCATAGTAGCAAACTTTAATAAAAAAAATATAGGATAAGTGGTAATATTCTTAAAACCTGTTCTATTGTGAAAAGATTGAGTTATCATTTGATCAAATATGACAAAAATTACCGTAGTTATTATTTAAAGAGTCTATGTCATCTCATCAAATGAACTTTTAATTCAAAAATTTTCAGAATTTTTGATGGATCGTTTATCGGAAAATGTGTCAATTTCACGTTTGAGCGACCACCAGAAGTTGGCCAATGTTTACGCAAAGGGAAATAATAATATTTGCAAAAAACACAAATATTAGCCGACTTCTGGAAGTCTTTAAGAATTTTATCACTTATCCTATATTTTTTTATTAAAGTTTGCTACTATGAATGGACAAACGCGAAAAAGTATGAAAAAAATTCGAATTTTCTAAGTTTACCTCATCAAATCTCATAGCATATTAAGTCGAATAATAGATATATGTATACCGTTTTGAAGGTCCATCTCTCTCCTTTCCAACAAGATTTAAATTTTAGAAATCGGGTTAGAAATGTTTGAGTAATCTAGAAATTTGTGCGTAAAGTAAAGAAAAAACTGTTTTTGTGAAATAAAAAAAGTTTGAAGGGTTCGAGAAATATAAAAAAAATATTTTTGAGATCTACTCAACAAAACTCACAACCTACACTCTGTCATTAGCCTGGTGTATTTAATTTTTTTTATTTTGTCGCATAGTGTAATACATATGTACATATATACATATGTTGATAACAATGGATATTTTAATAAAATTATTTACACAAAACCAAAATTAACATTTTCTCAGTATTTTTTTATGTCCAGCTTTTTTTGTTTTGTCCAGCTTTTTAAAACCCAATGTCAAGCTTTTTGCGAATCGGAATCTGGCAACCCTAGTGCCGCCACTCATATAAAAAAAAATTAACATGAGAAGCCAACACAACGACCTACTAAGACTATGACGATTTTAATATGTTAGCCTACTCCAAATATTCAAAAGTTATTTTGTTCAATGTGTGTCTAGGCTATAAGAAAGCACTAAAAAACCTACCCTTTTTTACTTGATATTTTTCCCCAAAGTTTCCACAACGAATCTACTAGAGTCTGAATGATATTCTTCACAGCAATTCCAGTTACCAGAAACCGCTAAAAAGATATTATCTTTCTCTATCTCCCTCTCTCTGTATTTAAGTGAGACCAAACATAAACAATATGGCAGGAGTTCTCAATCACATTATGGTTACAAGGACACAAAGGCATATAAACCAAACAGAAACTTGGTCTAGCCCCGCATAGAGCAATGTTATACTCTCTTTTTACATATTTTCTCTTAAATTAGCTATGAGAAGTCATGAATAGGCGTATATGTATATTGTATCGTCTTTAATTTGCCTCTATCATTTCACTCTTTTCAGGGTGACCACTGACCTATACTAACATAATATAAGTCAACATAACCTAACTTAATTCAAAAAATTATTTTGAAACTTGTTGCTGTTTGAGTTTATTAAATCCACAAACATTTGCGTGTGTACAATTACTTACACAACCCTTAATAAGAAAAAAAAGTTTTCTGACCTGCTTTATCTGTTTATTTCCGTATTAGAAAAACTCACGAAAAGTACAATTTTGAAACCCCTCAACCAACGCTCTCTATAAGATGCTTTATTTCAATTGAACTCTCTAAATAAACTTTAAAGAGTGCACATTGGAGCAAGAAATTATTCAACATTTTCAATGAGTGCCAGCCATTGCTATGCTGTTAATAGTGTGGGAATATTATTTTTAAATATTTATTTATGGATTTATTATAAATTTAAGTTGTTGTTGTTATTTTTTCTGGTACTGCTTTTCCGTCTCCTATTCTTCTCAATAAATGTTGTGTATTTCATGTATGTGCCTGTAAACGTATGAATGTGTTTGTGTGTATACCAGAGATCAGCAACGAGTATTCAAAACGATGAGTAGATTCGAGTCATACTTATAATTTCAGCTACTTATACGCATTCATACTTATTTTAATATCATACTCATACTACTCATATTCAAAGTTAGAAATACTCATCGTACTCATACTTAACAATACGCACGATGTTGTTGATTTCGACTCTCCATGATTCAACATATACACGAAGCACAAAATAAGTATGATTCGAGTACGAACACAACAATACTCGCTAGAAGGTTGTGTGTGTGCTTTGCTTGCTGTCTTTGTCTTTTCTTTTCTCTTCTTCACTGTAAATTTTGATGAATGATTCGAGTGACTCGAATCATTCGTAAGTATTATAAGTATTTTTCTAAATTTATGAATCTGAATGAGTAGGCGTATGAATCAAACAATTAATCGAATGTTGTGAGTTTGATGTCAACGTTGTACTCATACTCATTGCAACCTATACTTATAAATCAATGTTGTAGCGAGTACGAATAAATCAGAGTAGTTGAATTTTAATACTCTTGACTCACTGATACTCAAAATTTCATGAGTACTTATGAGTAGCGAAAATACGATTCATTGCTGGTGTATACCTACCAGAGATCAGCAATGAGTATTCAAAAAGATAAGTAGAATCGAATCATACTCATAATTTCAGCTACTTATACGCATTCATACTTATTTTAATATCATGGAACCTCTACTTGTATTCAAAGTTTGAAGTACTCATCATATTCATACTTAACAACACGTATGATGTTGTTGATTACAACTCTCCATGACTCAACATATGTATACACGAAGCATAAAATTAGTATGAATCGCGTACGAACACTAAAATACTCACTAGAGTATTGTGTGTGTTTGTTCTGCTTGCTGCTCTGTCTTTTTTGCTTATGTGTTTTTTTTCTTTTTTTGTAAATGCAACAACAACTAAGACGGTAAATTTTGTTGAATGATTCGAGTCACTCGATCACATCATGGCAACAAGGCGACTTCCTCTCAGTAGATTTCTGGCAAAAACTCTGAAAGCAAATAAAGTTTCTCACAAATCTGCCGTTCGGAGTCGACTGTAAACTGTAGATCCCACCGCTCATGTATAAAATTAACACACACAACATAAATGGTGTAAGAAGCTAGGTCGTAATCCTGACTGAAGGCTTGTAATGACCAATTACGAGTATGTATGTGTGATTCTATATAAAATTTTTTTTTTTTAATTTTATATGAAAACTAGCTGACCCGGCGAACTTCGCCCCTCCCAAAATTAATTTTTTTATTGCCCAAAACAGGTCACATTATATGTTTATTGTAATACGCTGCATAAAACAGTTATATAAAAATAACTAACTTACTATAAGTGTGTGGTTCAAAATTTAATCGCAGTCGGTACGTTATTTAGATGAGGCATACAAAGAATAACAATAAGAGGTCCGAATCATGGGTAGCGCTGACAAAGTTGTAGTTGTTGTACTCGCTCCAAAACAAAAACTAACAGACATACATGTTGTATATGTACATATGTAGTTATAAAGCATCGAATTATCCGACTTATAGGTATCTTTTAAAGGGATAGGGTTGCCTCGCCCATTTTTGGTGAGTTTGTCGATATCTACTCTACGAACTTACCCACCAAATTGCATTCGTCTACGATCACTATGTCCCCAAATATTCAATTTTAAAGGTTTGCCACGCCTACTTTTTGCTATATCGAATTTTTTTTTAAACCATATAAACCAGATAAGCTTTCGAACAAAAAAAGAATGGTTAAAATCGTTTCAGTAGTTTAAGAGTTATAGGTATTACTTGAAGGGGGATGGTTGTCATGCCGATTTTAGGTGGGATTGTCGATATCGACTCTATGAACTTACCCACCGAAGTTTTTTCGTTTACGATTAATATGTACCTAAATACTCAATTTTAACGATTTCCCACGCCCTCTTGACATTTAGGGATATGAAAAATAGATGTTGTCCGATTCTCAGACCTACCCGATATCATACATGGGCATACTGCATTATAATTCTAATGCATTAAGCTTTTCAGTATTATTTCTGTTTACTGGTAATGAAATTTAGATTTCATTTTTGTAACTGTAATTTTTTTCAGTAATCAGTAAAAATCAATTTTTACTGAAATTTTACTGGTACTGCAAAGTGCCCATCTATGCCCGATATGCACACAAAATTTCATGTAAATGGGTCGATTCATTTTGGAGGAGTTTAACCACTAACACCGTGACACGAGAATTTTATATATTGTTACGTTTTTACCTTTTAAAAACGTTAAAAATATGAGCTCGTAGATTGCAAATAAAATAAAAATAAATCTGTGTTTAATTTTAATTCAATTCTTTATTATCTGCACAACCTTCGTGCCACTGTTGGTACTTATTCTACGCATACAATGATAATTTCCACAATATGTGCTTGTTCTTGATATTTCTCTGCTTATAACCTTTTCTTTATAAGCAACAACAACACTTGTTAGTTATTCTTCTTTGCTCACAACCTTTTTTTGTAAGCACCACACTAACAACTGTTTTCCCAAACGCAACTTGTCTGCACACAAGTCTGACTGGATTATGACTCGATCTCGTCACTTCGCACACCACTGGTTGAATTCTCACTCAATTCAACGCGACGTCGTCACACGACTAACTTCACTCGTACTCCGAGAATAACGTGTCTTCATACACGACTGACTGAATTCTAACTGAATCCTCATTGCTCGCTTTATCTTGCCTTTTATATCACTCGATCAACAGTGTGATGAATGCCCTTGAAGGATGATGACGACCTTCGGGAACAATCCAAAAATGTAAACAACTTGATTCCATTTTTGTTGTTCGTGTATCTTATTTACTTTCGTCCAGGCAGAGTTGTTGTTGTTTTGTTTCTTTGTCTTTCTGCTATATTTCTTTTATACGCAGTCTTTGTTGCTATATTTGTTTATTCATCGATTTTGTAAACAAACCCTGTTGCTTTTGTTGCTATATGCTTACTCATTCGTTGATCACGTGAACAACTGCATTGTTTTGTTTTTGGAGCTTTTGTTTATGCGTGATCAAGTCCATTGTGTTGTTTTTTTGGAGCTTTTGCTTATTATTTTAACAACACCATTTCCATTTTCGTAACAATATTATATAATTGAATCTCTTTTTATTACACTTTTTATTTATAATTTTCATAACATTTTATTAAATTTGGAATTTATTCAAATATTAAAGTCCTTTCAATAACAAAAAAAAAAATAACTTTTAAACATATTCCAAAACAGTTTCTTAAAGTCTTAAAGTGTTCTAAAAATACAAGGAAACGATTTAATGTATAAAAATAACTCATTAAAAATATAAAATGCCCACGCATTTAAAAGTAATAAATGAAGTCGCCGTGGTCTAGTAGGTAGTGTGTTGGCTTATTAGACTGAAGGCCCGAGTTCGAATCCCAGGTCAGACATCAAAATGAAAATATTTCTTCGGCGACTTCCTCTCAGCAGATTTCTGGCAAAAACTCTGAGAGTAAATAAAATTGCCATGAAAAGCTTCTCAATAAAATTTGTCGTTCGGAGTCGACTTTAAACTGTAGGTCCCGCCACTCATGTATAAAATTAACACACACAACATAAGTGGTGTGAGAAGCTAGGACTGAAGGGTGCGGGCTTCTTGGGGACGATTGCTGTAGACTGTGTAATGGTGAAGGTATAGCACTGGCCATTTTATAGTCACCTAGCAGCAACTCGTTTCCTTGCCGTTCGCATCTTGAGATGTCCACAAACACTACTCCCTCTCTTCCACCTTCCTAAAACCAGCGCAATGCACTGCATGAGTAGGGGCCATCCCCTGAGTGCTGGTTTCACAAAAAAAAAAAAAAAAAAAAAAAAAAAAGTAATAAAAAGTGTGTTAAAATATAATTCTGAACTGAATTCCAAGGTATTTTTACTTTCAAAAGAGGAACGTAAGAATTCCTCATAAAGGCATGAATAAAAATAAACTGAAATAAATCTGAAAGTCGATTGCAACCGATCATATATCACGCTATACGAATGCACTGTACTTCAAAAGCTCTGAAATGCAGCATTTGACTTGTGGCACTTTTTTGGATCACAAGAACGTTCAATTATGATTGAGTAAAACCAAAGAATATGGATATAAAGAATGCGCATTTACACAATTTCGCTGCCAAAAAAGTTCGACACCCGATTAGATCGCATCATTTTGACTCAGATGACTTGGCTTTTATATAAAATTTTGTTTATTTTCTTTGGTAAAACTTATAATATTTTTCCTCTATTTTTCATCAAAACTGACTTTAAACAGCTGTCTAGCCAATCGTTTACAAACTTTTTTTTAATTGTTTTTGTCTCTTAAACAAAATTTTATATAAAAACCAAGTCATCTGAGTCAAAATGATGCGATCTAATCGGGTGTCGAGTTTTTTTGGCAACGAAATTGTGTGACAACTGGCTTCAGGCATTGACCGACTTACATTAAATTTGGTACAGTTGTCAAGAATGAAATACAAATTTATTGGTCACAGGACGAAAAGAATTCAGAATTTATTTCAAATATGCAGTCTTTCTTGTTTTTTTTTTTTTTTTTGTTCAATAACTTATTTGTTATTGAAAGAGCTCTGGTTCCAATAACAATGTTTTCAATAACAATAATGGCTGACCTAAGTTCTTAGATTACGAGGTAACTAGCATTTTCATGATGAAAATTATTACTCTCCTGTTTGCCAAAGTTGGCCTTTTATAGCCGTTTGCTTTTTCATACAATCCAGTTATTGGCAGTAAAATTCTGAATTAGGTAGGTAGGTAGAGGTGGCTGCCCATCCAAGAAAAAGTCCTTGGATAGACTCACTTAGGCCGCATTGGGCCAATTGTGTTACCACAGTTATCCATTAGCCCCTAGTCCCGGAACCATTCGGAGCTCCTGATGAAGCGATTTAGGCTGCCAATGTCAATCCTTGACAGTTCCTCCAGATCATCCATGTAGTAAGTACCCAAGTACTTCCTTCTCCTTTGGCAAAGAGCCGGGCATGTACCCAGCAGGTGAGAGACAGTTTCCTCCTCTTCCTCATCTCTGCAGCTTCTGCAGAAGTCGTTAGCAAGATGTCCAAGACCAATGCGCCTCGCATGCGTACCCATAATGCAATGCCCCGTAATGACACCGACAACTACACTTAGCGCGCCTCTTTGGAGTTTAAGTAGACTCATTGTGCGCCCCTCATCCAGCCTTGGCCAGATTTTACGAGCCGTTCTACCCGTGTCCGAGGCCGCCCACCTGTCGTTGACGGAATCGACGATCGCATTAAAAAAAAAAAAAATTCTGAATTAAGACGCAACAAAAAATTCTTGAACTTAATTGCCATTTTTTTTCATTTAACCAAGACCGTTTCGCTTGACTTGTTTTTCAATTTAGAATAATTCAATGGACACCAAAAACTATATTGTATAGTGTTTACTAGATAGGCAATCTAAATCGCTATTATATGGCAGTTGGTCTTGATGATTTTTATTATTTCAATGACATTTCATTTCTGAGTGTGTAGCATTTTTGATACCAAAATTACTAGAAGATAAGAATGGTCAACCACATGACAACTTATGATTAGCAGTTCCAGTATTAGCTATTCACATCTTCAGCTGCCAAGCTGTTTAAGATTACACAAGAGAGCAATTCGTAAATCTGTTTTTTGGAAAGATTATAGATTTTATGTTCCTACAATTTCAAATACATGTGAAAAAAAGATTAAACGACCAAAAATAAACGTAAAAAGTAATTTTAAGTATAATCCGTAAGTCTTATATCGGGTCCGCCATCTAACGTTTTTTTTTTTCAACTAGTGCTTATTTCGTGAATGGTAACACTTAGCTCATGTCTGATTTGACAGATAATTAGTTTTATCCTTCCGCTGAACGAATATTGACTATCCAATGCGTTTTCGCTTCGCTAAGTGGGCCTGCGATCGACTTACAAAAGATGCCTATTTTGGCAAAAAAAAAATCATCTTTTCAGATGAAGCTCATTTTGATCTTGGCGGGTATGTAAACAAGCAAAATTGTCGCATTTGGGGCACAAAAAACCCGCACGCATACATTGAAAAGCCGACGCACCCAAACGAGTCACTGTTTGGTGCGGAATTTTGGTCCAGAGGCATAATTGGGCCATTTTTCTTCGAAAATGAGCAAGGAGTGGCCGTTACAGTCAATGACGATCGTTATCGGGCCATGTTGAACGAATTTTTGTTCACAAAAATTGAAGAGGAGGATATTGTCAACATTTGGTTTCAACAGGACGGCGCTACGTGCCACACAGCCGAAGCTACACTCGATGTTTTGCGACCTGTTTTTGAAGATCGCATTATCAGCCGCATAGCTGATGTCGTTTGGCCACCTCGGAGCTGCGATTTGACACCGTTGGACTATTATTTGTGGGGTGCCGTTAAAGATAAGTATTACGCCGACAAGCCAGAGACAATTGACGCTTTAAAGGACTATATTCGTGAAGCCATTGGTGAAATACAGCTGCACACAATCGATAATGTGCTTAAAAATTGGGCCGATCGTGTAGGCTACTGCATGGCCAGCCGAGGCAGCCATTTGAATGAAATTATTTTCCATTATTAACCGGAAGGATTGTACTTTCAAATAAAAAAAGAAATTTGAGAAAATATTCTGTAGTTTTTTTTTTAAACCTTTTTTAAAAAAAAAAAAGTTATTTGGCGGACCCTTTACTGATTATTCCTTAAGATCTTATAAACCTGATCACCAACACAATATTTTTTTTCTGCCTAATGTAGTAGTGTAGAGTATAAACAAGTTGTACCGAAATCAACAACTTTAAATTCATTTCAACAGCAAGAAATCCATTCCCATATGCCTCCCTAAGTAACTTGATTGACTAAATGACTTTTTAAACACTAAAATTCGCTTTAAAGTGTACACAAACGCCCACATATTTTGAAACGCATATTTCATGTTTTCATGCAAAAAAAAATTTATTTCAAACCTTATACAGGAGATCTTAATATTCTAGATTTTTTACTCGTTTTGGTATAATCATGTGTGCCATAATTAAGTGTGAACAAAATGTTTGGGAGTGAAAAATGTTTCATTTTTTAATTTTTTTTTTGTAATTAAAATTAAATTATTTTTATTTCCTGAAAGTAAACTAGTGTTACAGTGAACCCTAGGGCTAGAGAATCCATGGAAATGTTTCTTCTGTTGCGAGAAAATACAAACGCTCCAGTACTCCCATATTAAATATACATTCTCCTAATTCTACTGCTCTTAAACACACACACTTACATATTTACTGTTATCAAAAAAAATGGTGTCAACAGATATTACAGCCTCATAAAAAGTTATGTACATATGTATGTTTCAGGCAAATTGTAAAATAAACAAAATAGAATTGAAGACGAACAAAAAAGAAGTCATGCTTTAGCATGTCTAGGTAAAACGATGTCAGCAACAGCAATAACGATAGCAAAACTTTCAATTTCAATGTTATAATCTACACGTAGAGTGTGTGTACGCCAACCAACCAACCAACCAACTGAATTGAACCTTTAACAATGAGAATGTGGCTACATATACTATGTGTTAACTTTTTTTACCTGGATTATTCGTTTGTACCATTTTCATGTTGAAAAAAGAAAACTTTTTTCTTGTTTCGATTTGTTTAAAAACTTAACTTAATTTTTTTTTTTTCAAGTTATTTATTTGCCTGTTAATTTATTTCATTTAAAAACTTTTTTAGCATTTATTTGTATGCTATACACACAAACACACTTTTAAACACCTTTTTAAATTCTACAGTATTTGTAATATATAAGGTTATACTCTCCTTTCGACAGAGAGAGAGAAAGTGACGTGTTAACGGTTTCAATACTCGCCAGCAACTGTTTAGAATGATTGTAAAGTTACCGTATTATTGACTCTGTTTGTAGTTTTTTTTCTACTCCTTTTCCTTTCATCGTAACTTTTATTTTCATTAGGACATGCTCAGTTGTGTTATGCACTCTCTCTCTCTGTATCATTCTCTCATTGTTTTGCTAAAACTAGGTTGTTTATGTTGTTCTTTCTTACTTTCATTTTTTCTCATTCGGGTAGGTTATGTGTGCTATTGATGTACCTATGCATGTGTGTGTGTGTGTATGATGATATTCGTTATGGTTTCGCCATATTTGTTTACATTTGTCCACGTCACTCCTTATGTTTAACATTGTGTGTATGTATGTGTTTATGGGTTTTTTTTTTTGCTCTCTCTCTCTCCATAGTATTTTTTTGATGGGATTGTAATGACCGCACAAATATTTGTTGCTTTTGTTATGGTTTTCTCAGCTCTGTGAATAACCGTTACAAATCATTTTATACAGTATTAAACAGCAATAGAGAGACTTGTTTACAATTTGTTTTTTTTTTGCTCTTTTTTGTACGAACAATTCGTGAAAACAGTGGAACAGAAGTAATACTTTAAGGCTAAAATAAATGCATTTATTTAAAGTGGCAGCAATTTAACAAAATAAATCAGTTTTTATGGCATATTTTAAGGTAATTTAATATATAAATGTCAAATTTATATAAAATTAAAGTAATGAAATTAGTTGACGAGAACTCCCTTCTTACAGGGTTTTGGGTACCCATTGAGATTGCACAAATCCACATCCAATATGAGGACTAAACAGTCCAAATAGTAAACCAGCCCGACATCAAAATAAATCGCAAGATAATTAAATTTTATTTTGGAAATGTCAGTCGAAGATGACAAAAAATGAGATGTCATGAGTACGGCATGCCACTTCAGATACTATATCGCTCTTCAATAAATGCCAAGCCTTTCGGGATACCTTTTAATGTGAGAAATCATGAATGAATGAAATCGGGTTAATGGCTACGCTTTTTAACCCTGGACGGTTACTTTTTGTCGAATCGACGAAGGTCATTTACACTTTATCATATAACTCTTTAGGTTAGGTTAGGTTAGAGGACGTGTACTTGTCAACTGTGACAAGTACAGTACCCGGAGGTCGAATTGACCCATTGTACAACATCCTAGCTTCTCACACCACTCACACCACTCGTGTTGTGTGCGTTAATTTTATACATGAGTGGCGGGACCTACAGTTTAAAGTCGACTCCGAACGACAGATTTTTGAGAAGCTTTTCATGGCAATTTTTACTCTCAGAGTTTTTGCCAGAAATCTGCTGAGAGGAAGTCGCCGAAGAAATATTTTCATATTTACGTTTTGATGTCTGACCTGGGATTTGAACTCGGGCCTTTCGTCTAATAAGCCAACACACTACCTACTAGACTACGGCGACTATAACTCTTTTATTTTTGACCAAATTTCCCTCTTTTTTTCAACAACGTTATTTAATAATAGAAGCTTGCAGTCAGTAGATGAAAAAAAAAATTTTTTTTGTTCGTCGATTCGACGAAGAGTAACCTTACTGTACAAAAATGACCATCCAGGATTAAAAAAATGGGTGGCCCGGGTACGTTTACTCACTACAAGCTTTCATAATCAATCAACATTGTTTATAAAAAGTGCGATATTTGGTCAAACATAAAAGAATTATATGATAAAGAGTAAATGAGCTTCGTCGATTCGACGAACAGTAACCAATTAGGGTGAAAGTGTTCGTCGATTCAACGAAGAGTAACCTCAATGTACAAAATAGAAGAGTAACCGTCTAGGGTTAAGGAACCCTCATGGTGCCAACGAAGTTGACCCTCCCCAAATAAGAACAATTCATGATTATATGGTTTGGAATCAATGTTACCTTTCAATAGTCCAACGACAAAAGGCCGTCCTCTAGGTAATCACCTGCTGGTAGTTCAAGTAAATCAATTAATTTTTACGGCACAGAAACTTCCATCATTCATCACAACCATTGAGCCGCTTTCAATATGGCCAAAATTAATGCAGTGGTCAGGCAGCAGCATACAAAACTCTAATATCAGAACTCTGGATATAAAAATCACAGCTTACTCTGTCCAACAATTCAAAAATATAGATCAGTAGTCCCTAGTTGGAGTTCTAAAGTCAAATCTCCATAATAAGAAAGTATAAATAGAGCAATGTGGCCAGTTGTTGCACATCGATATTTATTTATTATCCCTCCAGTAGAGTTTGTTATCAAAAATAACCTGAAAATACTTTAGCCTCGTAATTAGTTGGACGCCATTGAGGACCGACATTTTTTAATTGCAGGTATCGTGTAACGTTTGGTTTGGCACCTCAAGGAAAGGATGTGCGGATAAAAACTTGATACCAACTAAAACCAGCATCGTTACAGCTTCATAAATGGTTCTTCCACAGAAGAGGCGAGAAACATCCACAATACGGATGAGTCCACTAATAGAGAAAGTATGAAAGTTTTTTGTTGAAGGCACCTTCCACATCGATGGAGGCCATTATTCAGAAACGTCTATTCTACAAAATCTCAAGTAATTTAGTGTAATCTCAGAGGACCGCCTGAGTAGCCATGTCGAGTGCTGCTGACGAGAGTAGAAAGGCAGTTTAACCGTAAGTAGTTATCCACAACCCCTTTTCAATATCATGAGGAGGCATGAAGTTACGCCAAGATTCTTTGCAGTGGTTGCCACCAGCGTTGCCGTTTTGGGCTTTTCCTACCAAATTTGGTAGGATTTTTTTAATTTGTTAGGATGGTAGGTAAAATTGATTTTTGGTAGGTTGGATCAAAAAGTATTTTTTTAGTTTAAAAATGTTATTAGAAATTATTTTTGTTATATTGTTGTGTTTTGTTGCTTATTAATACATGTACAATTATATGTAATACTTTTTTAATAAAAAAGTCATACTTTTTCTCAAAAAAATATATATGGGCAATTTCGTGTCAAGTGACCCAATTTTTAAAATCGATGTCATTCGATTTGGATGAAATTTGCACCAACGTTAGTACTATTGGATAGTAGGCCAGACACAAATTTTCATCTCTATCAGTCAAGAACTGCCGGAGTTAGATGGGGTCAAAGTTGGACATTTTGGTCATACAGGGTTTTTTTAAAATGTGTGTAACTTTTCACCTATTGGTCCTAGCAAAAATTTTCCAAAGGATATTAGATAGCTATTTCTTCATTCTTTCCAAAAATAATTTTTTTAATTTTTAAAAAATTTTTTTTTTATTTTTTTTTTTTTAATTAATTTTTTTTTTAAATTTTTGTTTTTCAATTTGGGCCCTTTTTTTTTCCTTAAAAGAAAGCTTATAAAATTTCCTTTAAGGCCTTCATAATCGCTTAATGGGATGCGAGTGGGATATCTATCAAAAAAATTATTTTTTAACTCAAGAATAAGATTTTTCAATATTTGGCACATGTACCATTTTCATTTTCCCCCATTTTTTTCGAAATGGAGTTTTTTTTTATTTTTCCTCAAAAGAAAACTTAGACCATTTCCTTTAAGGTCTTTGTGGGCACTTAGTAGCAAGAGGCATATCTATAAAAAAAAATATTTTAACTCAAAACCAAAGTTTTTAAATTTTACCATATGCACTATATTTTTTTTTTAATGGATGTTTTTTTTTTTTTGCTCAAAGAAAGCTTAGTTCTTTTCCTTGTGTCTGGCCTACTATCCAATAGTACTAACGTTGGTGCAAATTTCATCCAAATCGAAAGACATCGATTTTAAAAATTGGGTCACTTGACACGAAATTGCCCATATATTTACATTATTTAAAAAACTGGTAGCTTTTCAACGATTTTGGTAGGTTTTGACAAAAATTCGGTAGGATTAAAATTTGTTCAGTGGCAACGTTGGTTGCCACGTCTCTTTCTCTTTCCATTTAACAGAAGTTAAGAATACTTTCAAGACAGGCACAAACGATGATCTGCAGCTAACAGATCATGCAGATGTACTGCCGTCAGTATAAAAGTGACTTGCTGAACAGACGGGTCCATACCAGTGCTTTTACAACTACATAGAAAATTTGCATTAAAGTAGTACTATGGGTACCAATAAGGCAAATTAAGTGTTCTGCCAGAAACTTACGAAACGAACCTATAGATGTGTATGCATTCATCAATCAAAAAAATAGTTTCTCTTCAAATTATTTCATACGTTACACGTTCAATATTGAATATTTTTTAGTAAAACAGCATATATTGTATATATTTTTTTATAAACAATAACATATATTTTCCATTTATTTCGTTCTTTTTTATATTTTTTATATTTTTTTTTTTTTCATTTATATAAGTAATCATATATGTATGTATGTATGTATATATATTTAATATATTTTTTGTTAATAATTTTTTTTTTACAATATTTTTGCATTCATTTTGTTATTGTATTTTAATCAAGTATCATTCATGTTAAATAATTTGTTTGTTCTTTTAAATAATTTGTGTATAACAATATATGCTTTCTATATTTATCTATATGTATATATCTATATAAGTATATATGTATATATGAATGTATATAAATGTGTGTATATTGTATATGTATGTATATAATATTTATAATTGTATAAATAATTTATTTGTTTTTTATTTTTCTTCTTTAATTTTTTACTTAAATGTAGAATATGCACATATTTTTCTGAGTGTAAAAGTAACGGTGAACGTCTATATTGTTGTATTGTTTATTGCATTTAAAAATGTACTTTGTTTGTACGTGTGTGTATAATGAATCCTTTTTTTATGTCATTTAACCTGCGTTCATTACATTTAAAACTCCTTTCATTGTTTGCCTTTTCTTGTATGTAATTTTCTTTTGTGTTGAATTTATGTTCTCCTCTTTTTTTTCATTTTTTTTTAATTTATAATTTTTAATAAATATTGCAACTCATATATATAAAAAATATACAATATATATGTAAATACTTTTTTGTTTTTTGTTTTGTTTTGTTTTTATAACACATGACAACGTTTATTTAAACCATAACAATTTTAGTAACTCTTTTTTTGTTTTCATTATTAATATTTTTTTTTATTCGTTTTATTTGTTAGAACTACTGAAACTCTCAGTTTAATTTTTTGTGGTTGGTTTGGTTTTTTTTACGATTAAAATTTGTATAAAATGATACAAAAAAAAAAGAAATAATAAGCCTTACTTTAGATGACAGCAAAAGTTTAGAACCTCAGACATGAGTTTCAACCCATCAACCAATATGTATGAAAGAGTATACAGGTATTCCCCGACTTACGACCGAGATAGGTTCCTCTGTCATCGGTCGTAAGTCGATTAAGTCGTAAGTCGAATTTCATATAAAAAAAAATTTAAGAAAAAAATTACATACTGTACTACTAAATTTGAGGGTCAGGAGAAGTGAAACTATCCAAAATTCATATAATTCTAGCTTTATTTACTAATTCCAGCCATTTTTGGAAGGATATAAAATTATTCACTTAAAAAAATTCCGACTTAGCTAATGTAATGTATGAATTTATGAATGTAAATCGAATTTTTTTACTTTTTTTAATTTTTCTCATATATTTTAGGGATTCCCCGCAACTACATATTTGTCTTTAAGTGTTTTCTATGAAAAAAAATTGGAAAAAAATGGTCGTAAGTGCGAATAGTCGTAAGTCGAACGGTCGTATATTTTAGGGATTCCCCGCAACTACATATTTGTCTTTAAGTGTTTTCTATGAAAAAAAATTGGAAAAAAATGGTCGTAAGTGCGAATAGTCGTAAGTCGAACGGTCGTAAGTCGGGGACTACCTGTACTGGTGTTGACTACTACTTCTTGCACTTTCTTTTTTGTCTTAAATTATGCCTTTATTTTCTCTTTTGCCCTTATATGCGTTCTTTTTTTGGAAAAAAAAATGTTATTTTGTAATCATGTTGCCCTAAAAGTGCGAAAAAAGGCAAAAAGTTTTACCCTCAGTTTTTTTAAAGGCTTATTAAGTGTAACACTCTCAAAAAGGAATTAAAAAATAAAACTATATATATAAAAAAAAAATTATGAAATAAATGAAATGAAAAATACACAAAAATTTCATGCGATATTTTATCTAAGATTCATACAAAATAATAGAAATTGTTTCTCTTATAAGTTTCATATATACATATGTATGTATATACTATATTTTAATAGTAGTTGTGATAGTAAAATTTTCTATGAAAATTCTTTTTCAATATTTTCTTGATAAAAAAAATTTTTAAAAATAAACTTTTTGAAATAAAAAATTTAAACCCAAATATAAAATCGTTATTATACAATAACTATTATAACTTTTCTTATATAATTTTATTATATATTAAGCGTCGGTATATGTAAATATGTTTACCATTTATTTTTCTTTGTTTTTATATAATTTCTACTTTAATTTGCGTCTATGTATGGATATAAGATTATTAACTTTTTATTCACATACATATGTATATAATATATGTATAAATATTTTATGTATGTATTTATATATATTATATGTAATAATATTTTTGTTTGTTTATCTACATTAATAAATAGTTTCGTTTTCTTTTTTTTTTTTTGTTTTATTATTTTATTTTATTTTATTTAATAATAATTTTTCTATTTATGTATGTAGGTATGTATATAGGTTTTCTATTTTTATTATATATGTTTATCGTATTTATAAGTACTATATATATAAGTAAAGTACTTTTCATAATTATAGCACCACCCTAATTTCTTGAATTTCTAAAAAGTACATTTATAATAACAAAAACAAAACATTTCATTATGTGTAGTGTTAACGTAAAAGAAAAAATAACACTAAATTTTTCAAATTGTTACCGCAATTTTTACTTCAGTATAAAAATTAAGGTTTTTGGTCTTTGCATAATTATAGCACCATCAGTTCTGAAAAGCGGGGAAGAAAAATTATTGATTTTTTTTTATTGTTTTGTTGTTTCTAATAATAAAAGTAATATTTAATTACACATTCCGCCCAAGAAAATGTTGAGTGGTGTTGGAAAGGGGCAGATTTTAGTTTTAAAAGACCAATCTCTTTCAGTACGTGCCTTCACAAGAAAAATTGGAAGATCTCACAAGGTCGTCATAAATTTTCTGTAAAACCCAGACGGCTATGGTAAGACGAAACATACGGGTCGCCCAAGAAAGCTTTCGGTGCGCAGCGCACCTAAAATCGCAAGGGAGATTTCCGGTATATCAAAAAGTTGCTGTGAAATTTCTCAAGTTCTTGACCAGGCCGTCAGCATTTTAACCGTCTGGTGAAAAGTTAAACGCAACCTTAACATCGAAAGACAAAATCGGAAGTTTCTCCACGTTTACTTCCTATGCACAAAAAAGAAAGATGCGAATTTGCAGAACTTAACATGGATAGGAATTGGGAGAATGTAAGAGTAATTTTTCAATAATAACAAACAATGAATATAAAATTTTTTGTCTTCAAATCATATTCTCTGATAAAAAAAAGTGAACTTAGATGGACCAGATGCCTATCGATACTACTGGCGTGACCTTAGACAGGAACCAAAGTATTTTACTAAAAGAAATTATGGGGGAGGTAGCCTCATGGTTTGGGGGGCTATTTCTTCAAGTGGTTGCCCCGAACTTCAGTTTCCATCCATGTACATGAATAGTACAGAGTACATACTGTTCTTAGCTGTAGTTTGCTCCCCTTCTTGAGAGAAAATAATGAAAAAAATTATGTTTTCCAACAGGACAATGCCAGAATACATGCCAGCAGACTGAGTATGGAATGATTTCGTAACCAATCTATTGAGGTTTTATCGTGGCCAGCTTGCTCTCCTGACATGAATGTTATTGAAAACGTTTGGGGAATTCTTGTCCGAAGAGTATATTCAAATAACAGACAATTTACCAGTGTTGAAGATTTGAAATTAAAAATAATCAAAGAATGGGGGAAAATAGACGGAGAAATATTGAATAATCTTTATACGAGTATGAAAGATCGAATATTTAATTTAATAAGCTCTAAGGGAGGGATTACTAAGTTTTAAGTATCAACATTTTTGGTAAATAAAGCTTCTTATTTAACAAAACTGAGACTGGTGCTATAATTATGCAAAGACCAAAAACCTTAATTTTTATACTGAAGTAAAAATTGCGGTAACAATTTGAAAAATTTAGTGTTATTTTTTCTTTTACGTTAACACTACACATAATGAAATGTTTTGTTTTTGTTATTATTAATGTACTTTTTAGAAATTCAAAAAATTAGGGTGGTGCTATAATTATGAAAAGCACTTTATATATATATCAACTTTATATATGTATGTATACATATAATTAACGTACATATATTTTTATTTTTTACTTTTCATAGATATTTGCTTGTCATGGTAAAAAAAGCAATAAATTTTACATTGATTTGTAGTTCTTAAATATTTTATTGAGTTTTTTTTATTTTTTTTAATGTATTTTAAACATTGTATATAGAAAATTTCAATCTTAGTTTTCTTTACTTTAAAGCTGAGTTCTAAAATGAAACATAAGAAATAAATATTCAAAAAAAAAAGAATTTTCAAAATAATACACTTCTATACTTCTTTAATTTATTTGATTTTAAATAATTGCACGGTGCGACATTGTAAATACACCCGAGCAACTACATAGTCTAAGTTGTTCACTAGATTGAATAGAACTGTTTTTTATCTTCTCACACAAAATTGTTGATTACCCAAATATGTTTGAACATATTTGAAAAATCCAAAGTTCTTTAGAAAGCGGAGAAGTTGGCCTTTAAAATGGTATACATAAACATTTTGTTAAAATCTTATGTTATGATTTTTGATGAAATAAAATGAGATGAAAATAATGAGAAGCAGTTTAAAAATTTTCAACCGGATTCAGCTTCCACAAAGAAAAGGACAAATGATTCGAAATCTGTATTTCGACGGCTTTCTTCACGGAGAAAGAGAATCACGCCCGAGATTAACTTCACGTGTTATTCGGGAATTACCATCGCGTCAAGAAATAGTAGCTGTACAATGCGCTGATTCTGAATCTAGAGCGAGAAACCGTAGGATGTTTGGATCACTTTTGGGCACGTTACATAAATTCTGCCAAGAAGAATCCAGGCTTAAACAAAAGGAGGAAAAAAAGGCACAAATTGAAAAAAAATTGGAAGAACAAGAAATATTGGAGCGTGAGTCAATTAAAAAAGAGAGAGAAACATTGTTTATTGACAGAAAGCGGAAACAAATGGAAATTAAGAGATTAGAGTTAAAGATGAGTTGTATTAAAGATTTTGAAACATGGGAAAAATCTATGAAGTATTTAAAATTGTTTATTAAAACTAATACTTTCCCGTCTATATACTACATATAGACCAAAAAGTTTATCAAAAAAAAACCGAAAAATTGCTGGAAGATAGTGCACAGAATATTGAAAAAAATATAATTAACAAAAAAGAGAAACTTATGGATAATTTAATTCAACTTGAAGAAAATCTACATATTCCTGAGTATGACAACGGCGAATATGACAATCGGTTAGAAGATAATATAAATTGTTATAATATTTCCAATGGTGCCGATAACTCATCTGTTAATCACAATACTCTGTCATCTTCAATTTGCGTTATAAAGGATAAAAGGGTTGACCCGGATTCCAAGGAAAATAAAATTCGAAACTCAGGAGATCCCGTTTTAAGCAGCAGTGTTGTAATTGTAAATAATACCCTTTGAACTAAAATAGAAAAAATGATATTTTGAAGATGTAACATTTTTAACAATAATTATTGTTGGGAGAAGCGCCCAAGCCCTTGATTCACTTTCGTAGATTATAAACGCAAAGCACAATATTTTCAATAAAAATTCAATTATTTATTTATCGTACTTTAACGTTAAAATTCCTGAAATATATTTATTATTAAAGTGACTTATTTCATTATATTTAAAATATACAAACTTTTTCGTGTTGAATAAAGGGCAAAAACTTCCTTAAGTCCTAAGACACGATATATATCTATAAATCCAAAAGAAAAAATGGCGCGTATTGTAAGCGCGTGGAAATATGTATATAATAACTTATTCTAGAACAATATAGATGGGACTTAAGGGATAACTTATTGTAATACATTAATCGATAAATAAGTGATGCCAATTAGCGATTTGACTGTGGCGTTAACAATTATAATAATATTCACAGTGAAAATGGCCCACCAGTATTTGGTTAATATTTATTAAAAAGCAAGAAAATAAAATAAATATTTTTGTTTAAAATAAAGTTTATTTGGTACTCAATATAAGGAACTAAAAAATTCTTTTCATTGCATTATTAATTCATTGATTTTTTACATCAGAAACAAAAACAGTTAAAAAAAAATTTCTCCAAGTTACACAAAAAAGTTATTAGAATCCATTCCTAATCGTTTAAAATCGGTAATAAGTCAAAAAGGCTTTCCTACAAAATATTAAAAATACAAAAAAAACGTTATTTCTTTAATAATAATATACTAGGACATTTTCATTGTGAGATAAATTTGAATAAATTAGTAATGTATTTAAAAGAATTTTTTAGTTCCTTATATTGAATACCAAAGAAACTTTATTTTAAACAAAAAAATGTATTTTATTTTCTTCCTTTTTAATAAATATTAACCAAATACTGATGTAATTTCATGGTGGGCCATTTTCACTGTGATTCACTGTATGTTGTCTTAACAAATGAACTTTAAGTTAAAAATTTTCAAAATTTTTTGATGTATCCTAAGTGTTTATTGAAAAATGCGTCCTTTTTCCGTTGGACCAACCTCCGAAATATTAGACGACTTCAAACTGGTAGTCGTTCAAACGTGCAAAGCGCAAATTCTCAAGTAAACAATCACCATCCATCAAAAATTTTGAATATTTTAAACTTAAAGTTCATTTGATATACATAGTTCTATATCGTTTTTAATTAAATTTTGCAATTAAGAATGGTCAAACTTAGAAAAAATAAGAAAAAAAGTTTACCCCATCAAAACTCATAACATATAAGTTTGAATAGAATGTTTATGTATACCGTTTGAAAAACTAATCTCTCCCCTTTCTGAAAAACTGTGAATTTTTACAATAGGTTCAAACATATTTGGGTAATCAATAATTGTGTGTAAAAAGTTCAAAAAAAGTTTTTGTCAAATGAAACAAGTTTGATGGGTTCGAGAAATATTAACAAATATATTTTTGAGTTCTACTCAACTAAATTTACAACCTAGACTATGTTTTTAGTTGCGTGCATTTTGACTGTCGCAGCGTGTCATTTATGTAGTATATTATGTTTCAGACAATAATACAGGGTGGGCCAAAAGAAACAAAGGGGTGTAAAAGTTTAATAACTTTCTTGTTTATTAATTTTTTTTTTATTTTTTCTTTCAGATTATATAGACAACACTTGGAGAATTTATAATGGAGAGGTACACAACTGAACAGAGAACCAGAACAATAGAATTTTATTATTTAAACCAGAGATCAATTATTTTAACGCAAAGAGCATATCGTCGACATTTTAACGTCAGAATTTCGCCCTCTGAAGCGATGATTCGTTGCTTAGTTAATCGTCATCACCAACATGGCAGCGTAAGAGATTTGCCTCGAACCGGTAGACCACGTTTAAGTCGCACTGCGGAAAATATTGAACGAGTACAGCAAAGTGTTAACGAAGCACCAGAAACATCTTGCAGAAGGCGTTCTGCTCAGCTAGGAATGTCTCGTACGTCACTACGGCGCATTTTAAAAAAAGATTTACAGTTATACCCATATAAGGTGCAATTGGTCCAAGAATTAAAACCCGGAGATCATCGGCAACGTCTAAATTTTGCAGTTAAATTTCAAGAGTTGGCCAGAAATGAAATCAACTTTATTGAAAATTTGATTATGAGTGATGAAGCTCATTTTCATTTGAATGGCTTTGTTAATAAGCAGAACTGTAGGTTCTGGGGTTCTCAAAATCCAAGAGCCATTCATCAACGCCAATTGCACCCCATCAGGTGTACAGTATGGTGTGGGATCACATCTGAAAAGGTCATTGGGCCCTACTTCTTCGAGAATGAAGATGGAAGTGCTGTAACCGTAAATGGAGAGCGGTATCGGTTTATGATAGAAAATTTTTTACGTCCTGCTCTTGAAAACAGACCTGGTATGTGGTTTCAGCAAGACGGAGCCACTGTCCATACTGCCCGAGTCACAATGGCACTTTTAAGTCAAATTTTTGGAGAGTGAATAATTTCTCGAAATTCGGAAATTATTTGGCCAGCGCGATCGCCAGATTTGACAGCACCCGACTATTTTCTTTGGGGTTTTTTGAAGGAGAGAGTGTATGTGAACAAGCCAGAGACAATCCTTGAACTCAAGGCAAACATTGTTGCAGAAATTCGAACGCTACAGCCACAAGTTTTGAAAGATGTTATGGAAAATGCTCTAAAAAGAGCCCATCAGTGCGAAGCTGAAAACGGTGGTCATTTAAGAGACATCATTTTTCATACTTAGTGTAAAAAATTTCCATTTTGTATATTATATAATCTGAAAGAAAAAATAAAAAAAAGTTAATAAACAAAAAAGTTATTAAACTTTTACACCCCTTGGTTTCTTTTGGCCCACCCTGTACAAATAAAATTATAGAAATAATAAAACGAAAGCTTACAAATAATTGTACAAATAATTTATAGTATATTCTATAGAGAGGTAATACAATATATTATTATCTATACTTTTTATACTTTTTTCGTTTTAATATTGTATTTTGAAACGTCTATATGTATGTATGTTTGCATGTAAATATGTATGTATGTATTTTTGTATGTTATTTTTATATTTATGTATATATGTATGTAAATGTAGGTACACAATTAATTAACAAACGTTAACAATAAAATATATATTTTAATCTTTTTTTTTTTTTTAATTTCTATTCATAATTTATTTCGTATTTATTTTCTCCTTTTCCTTCTTATTTTCTTATTTGCATTGTTTTTATATCATTTGCCTTTAGAATGAAAGAAATATGGATTTAAAGTTATTTTTTTTTGTCTTTCTTTCTTAATGAGAGAATTTATTATTGCAGCATAGATTTTGTATTCTGCACAAAATTTGAAAGCTTCATTTACCAATAGATCCCATTCGAAACGTCAGTATCAGTCTGTATTAACATAACACCGGAACTCAATTCGACGCCTCCGTTCTATAACATTCTAAGTCGAAAAAGTGTGTTTTGAGTTATAAGCTCTCAAAGTTTTCACGCGATATCTTGTAAACTATATAAGATACGCCATTGATTCTTTCACTGTTTTTTGTAAAATTTGAGTAGAATTTTTATAGCAGTTTCTAAATTTACAAATTTTAATTGGATCCTAGCTAAAAATGACATAGAATGTTTTAGCACGGAGAAAATATTGACGATTGGTCGTCTAAGTGTACTTAGCATGTTTTTGATAGGTCTAATGGTCTTTTTTTCCAAACTAAAACATACTATGTACACTTATACGCACAAAATTCTTTTTTTAATTTGGGGAAGAACCTTTCAACTACACTTACAGACACTGAAAAAAGCACACTGAACATTCCAAGTACACATAGAAAACACAACGTTAAGAAATGTCCCTTCCATAACATTCTAAGTGTACTTACTACATTTTAGAATGGAAAATTTTTACGACTATATGTGTATTCTAAGTAGATTTTTCCCTATAACTTCGGAACGGATGTATTTGGACTTTGAGTTCAATTCGAGGCAGTCTCCAATTGGCACCAAAGCAACGGAGCATTAGAAAATTATAAATTTCAGTTACTGACTTCACTTTATTTGCCTCTTTTTCGCATCACCCGTGTTGTGTGTGTCCATTGCCTTTCATGGCAATAAGTTTCCTGTCAGAGCTTTTGTTAAAAGGTTGGTGAGAAATGGTTATATTTTTTCATATTTTTTAATACTATTAATCCTCTATTAGAGAAAAGGAATGGTTTTCTATCATAGGTGAAATATTCGAGGGCATAGGTATTCCGAATGCCTCGGTTAATTTGAAGATTGATCACTAGTGTTACGGAGAGGATTGGCCGTAATATTTTTTTTTTATTTATTTTTTTATTTCTAGACTATGCAGGACACCTATGGACAAGAAGAGGACTGACTCACTTCTGTTGTGTTCTTAAACGGATGGTAACGATTCTTACGGGAAACTGTGCTTTTGTTAGGTACCCAAAAAAAAACTCGGCATTCCGGCTAATGACTTCTGCAAGGTCTGAGGAAGAGGAATAAACTGTCTTTCACCTCATGTGCCTGTGTTCTGCTCTTGTCATAAAGAGATGGAGATTTCTAACGTCTAAATTTCTAACATCTTCCACCGAGCTCTCTAATATAAAGATTGCTGCAGTAGCAAGATTTATTTTGGACTAGAATGGGTTTTCTTTAGGGAAAGGTTGATGGCGGGTAGAATTAATTGTGGTATCACAATGAACTTAAATGCTGGCTTAAGTTGGGCCTAAGCTAACCTAAACAATTCGATACAATTATTATAGATCCATACTGAAAATTAAAGGATTTTCTATTAATTCCTACAAACCTAATGAGATTAGTTTCATTTTGAAACTGCACATATTTAATTTATGCGTATGTACTAGAGGTGTGCACAAGACATATAAAATTGCACAGTATTGTATTTTTCCCAAGACCGAATATTGATTGTAGCTGCAAATAAAAATAAGTGTGAAGCAAAGATAGAGTACAAAAAAACAACTGCACTCGTAAACCATTGTACAACAGTATAAAAGAGAGTTGTGTGAAGAGTGCAACAAAAAATATTGTACTCTTCATAGAGTCACAACATGCATTTTTAGTTGTTTGTTTTTGTTTTTTTAACAACAATGAATAAGAAAGCTCCGAATGTTTTGCTCTCGAGAATCGAACATCTTCGTCGACGCCACCATTGCCAGTAACTTTTTTAAACTTTTTATTTCGGGGAAAAACCTTTTTTATGAGTTTATGGCGAAAGCAAAGAATGTATAGAAACACTTATGTACACATATTTTTCAATATGGCAATACTGAAAATGTAGCTTCAGTAGTAAAATATGCTCTTACAACACAAAGCATAGTTCCGTTACTTCACAGACAAACGAGTGCTGTTGTATACATTGAATAAATGAGAAATACACATTTCAGTGCACTCGTAAAATCAAGAGCAACATAAAAGAGTACAATACAGTATTGCATTCGGTGAAGGGTGAAGTCTTGTGCACACCTCTAGTATGTACGTTACTTTTGAAGACAACATGTTTATCTACATTGTATATCGCATGTTTATGCAGCCGTCCTGTTAACTGATTTAACGAAAGTAGTAAAACACAATTTAAAATTCAATACAATACCACAAAGTTAAGGGTTTAAGACCAAATGGAATTTACGACAATGTTAACATGCTTCTAAAATCAGCAAATGCAAGTCCATTCGACCAAAATCTAGCAGACATGTTAAGTGTTATGAATCTCAATGAGTAGGCTTATGAATCAAACATATTTCGAATGGTATAAGTTGACTTACTTCTATTCAAAATTTCATGAGTGCTTATGAGTAGCGAAAAAACGATTCATTGCTGATCTCTGGTATGATACCATCACAATGGTTAAGTAACCTGTTGACATGCCGAATATTGTACCACAAGCGATTAGTTTCTATTACTATAAAAGTACAACGGCAACAATACAGTATGATCTTTATATAAACACTTTCATAGACGCAGCTATTTCTTGTGGTTTCCTGTTTCCTATCGTATATTTACAAATATTTCTATTCAAATCAGTGATGCCAAGTGTAGGGATTTTTCCCTTTTTGCAGGGATTTTTTTCAAAAATTTCACATGTAGGGAAAAAGGGAAAGATTTCTTAGTTTTTTCGAATTGTAGGGAATTTTTTCAATTTCAAATTTTTAGCTTCTAAAAACTATTTTTCTTTCAATATAAATTAAAAAATGTATTTTATCATACAATATTCCCTTTGATAACATCATTGGACTGTGTTGCAATGGCGCTAATGTTATGGTCGGACAAAACAATTCGTTCGCATCCAGACTTTTTCTGGATAATCCCGACGTAATAACAATCAAATGTATTTGCCACACTGCCGCCATCATAGCAAACAAATCTAGCCTAATGTTGCCAAGAGCCCCAGAGGATTTGGTAAGACAAATAGAAACGTACATTTCCGGCAGTTTTAAAAGATGTTCTCAGTTGGAGGAGTTCCAAGAAATGAACGAAAAAAAAAAAGGAAAATATTAAGAACATCAACAACCAGGTGGCTGTCTCATCAAAAATGCATCGAAAGAATATTGGATAATTGGCAAGCTCTAGTTGAATATTTTAAATTTGCAATTAAACAGGACAAGTTGAAATCTGCAGATGTTATACTGACTGAACTTACAAATGAGTGTAATAAAGCTTACTTACTTTTTTGAGATATGTGTTAAATTATTTTAACTCGTTAAATGCACTTTTTCATTCGAAAAAAATGTTGGTTCATGTTTTGCATTCAGAGTCAACAAAATTTTTTTATAAACTTGGCCAAAATTTTATTAAAAAAGAATGTTTGAAAATTTATTGTGTCATAAGGTCACCTCATGTTTCATTGCCAATAGATGATGTCTATGTCGGCAGTGAATGTGAAGAATTGTTGAAAACATTTCCAAAAGCCAGTGTTCATCAGGTAAAATCTGATTGTCTACAATTCTACATAACTGCACTTTAAGAAACGCAAAGAAGACTGCCACTTAATGACAAATCAATTTTCAAGGAAATGGAATTTTTAAACCCCGTAGTGGCCATTGGAAAAAGTAACAAATGTGTCTATCAATTAAAATTGATATGTTATAAGTATAAAGTTGACTTAAATTTACTTACACATGAACGGAATGGAATGAACTTTAGAATATAGTCTTTCTGAATATGAGAAACAAACATTGTCTAAATTAGATGTTGAAGCATTTTGGTCCAAAATCTGCAAATCAAAAAATTTTAATGATAATTAGATCTTTCCAAATTTTGCAAAAATTATAAAAATTTTATTAAGTTTGCCACATGCCAACGCTGACGCTGAAAGAATTTTTTCTGATGTAACTGACGTACGTACGAAAAAAAGGAACAAATTAAGCCATGAGTTATTAAATTCTATTTGCATTATAAGATCTCATTTACAAGCTAATTTAATTAATTGTGTAAATTTTAAATTAATTATACAGAATTGTACAAATAATTTTTTTTCCATTAATTTATAATATTTGTTATTTTTATGTTATTTTTGTATAACAAATGTATGTACCTGAATTGAAAATGTACAAATTTAAAATAAATATTTATTTAAAAAAAACGGAAAAAGTGGCGTAGGGAATTTTGTAGGGAAAATTAAAAGTGGGTGTAGGGAAAAAAGGGATTTTTTTTCATTGACGTAGGGATTTTTGGAAAAAATCTCCTGGCATCACTGATTCAAATGGTGTGATTGACTACGAAGCTGTGAAGTTCTGTGCAAATATTCTACAAAACATTGAAGAATTATTTTTGTTTTCTTGTTTCTTAAAAAGCTGAAGGTGGAAAACAATATCTGCATTTAATTGTTTTTCTTATTTTTGTTTTTTATATTTTTTTTTTATATTTAGAATGATTTGTTTCATGTTTTTTTTTTTTTTTGTTTCGTCATTTTAAATGTGAATTTAACAGATAAAAAAAATTCAATCCCAGCCGTTTTCTATACTTTTTGTTGTTGTTATTGTTGTTGTTGTTATTAATAAACTGTAATTACTATGAAGATATTACAGATATCTGTTGTTGTTGTTGACGTTATTTGTAAAACATTTCATTTTCTCAATACAAAATGCGAGTCAAATTTAATACGACGTGCGGTGATATGCATTCTTCTACAAGTGGTAAATTGTGGTAATTATTGACACTTATTAATGCATGATATACTCCTCCTTACATATGTATATGCCAAATGCGTTGAGTTGAATTTTCTACTTAGTTTTGTTGCAAAATGTATCTACGTTTTTGAGAGAGTGTGGCTACAAACTACTACTTTCTGTGTTGATTTTAAATTTTCCAATTTTTTTTTTTTTTTTTTTTTTTTGTCAATGAGTATTAACGCTGTTATTGTTGTTGTCTTGGTTAGCAAATTATAATGTGTATGTGTATGTAAATGTAGATTTATAATATTTCTAAATTTATTTATTTTCAATTATTGTCTGCAATTGCAACACCAGACTACGCGACAATTGCAATATGGATTGGGCATTATGACGTTCAGCCATTTCTGAAAGTGTTTAATTTTGAACATGAAATTAATTTTTAATTAAAATGAATTTGAATTAAAGTTCAGTTTTATGTTTACCATTAAAAAACTTGATGACATCTGTAAAATCCATACTATTCGATAAGATTATATCACGATAAGTCTCCAGTAGAGCCAATGCCAAGAATAAAACAAAATGTCCAGAGGCCACATGTTTAGCTGCCCATATTACTTCCCAGGTGGCAAAAACATCATCGTATACCAGTTCACGTTTAAAGTCCAATAAAAACCAGCGATAACAGAAATAAAAGTGAGTATAATCACCATTCGAATCCATTAAATCATACATTTCCGAATCCAAAATTTGTATAAGTGATCTATGTATGCGTGAGTGTCGAGAACATTTTATTATTTAGATGAAAGAAATCTTTTTTTCATGCTTATAATCTCTTACCTCATATTGGCAAAATGCATATCCATGGCTCCACCATTGGGAAAATTTTCAATCATGCGCTCCATTAATTTACAAAAACAGCCATAAGTTAGGGCTTCATCATCGAAAATTACCAACAAGGGGGCAACCAAATCGCACATGCCCTGCATGTAACCCACTTCCAAGTGCTCCCAAACGTAACTAAAAATACAACAGAACAACACTTAATGTGAAGAGAAAACCTTTTGGTACACTGAATAGCTTTCCCATTGTAAATCGACTTAATCAATTAGCTATAAACGGTTTCTCAGATATTGATCTAACGCTTATCCTGAGTCCATATTGGAAACAGTTACAGTTACAGGGAGAGGGGTTGAATAGTTCGAATATTCTGTCTCTAATCGAATTATTTTAAACATTCGATCATTCTTTCATTATATTTTCAATTTTTTTTCATTATATTCAATTTTAATGCACTTACGTGGTGATAACGTTTCTTAACTTGTCCAAATTCTCATTGGCAAAATACCAATAATTACGATCACAGCGCTGGACATCCTTTTCGATTCGGTGTAAATTTAAAGCAAAATTCTCCAAGAATTCACACTGAAAAAACGAAATTTCAAAATTAATTGCTTACCCTTCGTAACAACTCGGAAACCACAGGCGACTTACGCTATAGACACCGCCATTGGAACTTGCCGGTGAAACACAAGCCGATTTGGGTTCTTGTAAAGCATCTAACGATGCCACAACCGTGATGTCCTCATTCATTGGTGAAATGAGACTCGTCTTACGGGAAGTATCTTCGGTGGGTTCATCGGCTGTGCATTCGAAAGCATCATTGGATGCTGCTTCGGTAATAATAACTGCATGAGTCATTTTACTCATTTCGCGTACATCCTCAACGCTATGGTATTTACGTACAGATCCATTTCCTATTGTATTTTCATTATTTTGTTCAATTTCGTTAATTTCCAAAGCTTCCATGGCTTCTTCCTCTTCTTCTTCTTCTTGGGGTTTTTGCTCAAAATGCTGTTCCTCTATAGGGGTGGGTTCACTGAAAATCTCAACAACACTTTCCTCTACAGGCAAACCATTGTCATGGGCCATCTCTAGCATTTCGTTAAATTCATTGCCTACCGTTTCATAAGAGGACGTAGAGGGAGAACTTTTTATGCTCAATAGTAATAGGCCACCCTGTTCAGGTGTTAAACCTGCCTCTGGCTCTGAATCGGCAAAACAATGCTCTTGCAAAGAAAGCGGTTCGTTTTCCTCAACATCACAAACAATATGAGCAGCTGCGTCGATAGTCATTTCCAGTTTATTGTCTTTAAATGCCTTTTGAGACTCCACAACTAAGTCTGGATCTTTAGTTTCCAAACACTTTCTACTATTGTCATTTACCTGAAGGGCTTCTTCTTCTTCTCCTTCTTCTTGATCATTTTGTTCGTCCTGCTCTTTAAGTTCGTTGTCTTGTTCTTCTTTTATTGAGTTGGTAATATTTTCCTTTTTCAAAAACTCTTCTTCCTCTTGTTCCATTAGATCTTCTTCATCTTCGCAATTGCCTGAATCTTTTTCTTCTTGAATGCCCATCATTATGTCATCATCAAAGTCCATGCCAGGGTCAGATATATCAGAGAAATCATGATCGTCAAAGACGTCATTATCCACATCGCCGTTATCCAATTCGATTTGACGCAATACATGTTTACCCGTAACCTGGTTGCCATTGCGTTTATTTTCAGCCGAAATTTTGGCCAAAGCCTTGTCATTTTTTTCCTTCTCTCTTTGGCGAACTATAGCCTCCACAGCCAACCATTCACTCATGGTGGTTTCGTAATAATGCTTGTTGGTGTCGTCCAGCTTTTGGCGCTCCTCAATGGTGGAACCGAAACTGGAAAAAAAAACTTTTGTTATAAAGTACCATTGCAACATAAGTACTTCATTCTAATATCATACCTGTAATGGCCTAACAAATATGGCCAAACTTCTTGGCGTATATCGTGTACAATGCCACCGAAGTAAACCAAACGATAGAGCTCTTCCTGGCTAGATATGATGCCATTTGCATGTAAAGCCTCCCATTTTTCTTTTGTCAAACCGGATTCATTTGCAGCCACTGAAAGAATATTTTTCTTTTTTCAATTTGCAAAATTTAAGAAAAATTGTTTTGAACTTACAATCGGGAGTTATACGCCCATTTACCAATCCCGACAAATGCGTTCTTACGGTTGATAAGTGTCGACAATAGGCCAGCCAGCCGTAAAATGCCCGTGATATAATTTGACGTCTCATGGTTGAACAAACCAATTCTATACTCGCCGTTTGACTTGCCTGAATCTATAACAGTAAAGGGGGAAATTTTTTACTTTTAAAGTATTGAATATGGTACTTTTAAAGGTACAAAAAGTACTTATGTATGTAGTAAAAAGTACTTATGTATTCGGACCATTTTTGTTTTTTCGTATATTTACTACGTTTTTTAACTTCTCCACATGGAAATTATGAAAAGCAATTTTAAATTAGAACACAGAACTGATGAGCTCCCTCATAATGGAGTTAATTTAGTTAAATTTTTAAAGGGGAACAAAACTACATAATAAAGTACTTACCAGTGGTGGCTCAGTAGTAGTACTTTGATCCATGGATAGACTTTTGCTCGAACAATCGCTACTGCCGGTAGTGGAACAGCTTCCCAGATGTTTGCGTCTAGGACTAGTGCGTCCCAGCTCCAAAATAGGATGAGTAGCCACTTTACCAAACAGAAAAAAAAGCAACCAAAATTATTACTTATTTAGGTTTTAGGCTATGATATCGTCTTCAAACTTACAAAATTCTTCATGTTGACTTTTGCTAACAACTCGGAAGACATAATCGATGGGTGTTTCATCAGCCGATTCCATAACCGACGGTAATATACGACGTCTAACGCTCTTGGGCCAATTAAACATTTTTCCTATGCCCCTCTGCGACCACAAGGGTGGATCGAGTTGACCGTGAGGCAAAAGACCGGTTTCCAAACAACTTAGAAACGATTGCAAATGGCCACCCTCGGGAAAATGTATCGGTGGCCTTTGAACGCCATCTTGTCCCACAAGTATTATAGTGCCGCCCGTATCTTCGCCACGATTCTGATGACAATGCACGTAAACAATTTCATCGACATTGATATTGAGAGCAAAAGTCCAATACGAGCTCATGTCACTGCCATCGGCATCCGTATAGCCGTTCATCAATTGATTCGGTGTCCATTTAATAGTCAATGATTGCACAGTTTGATGAAGACTCAAATAGCCAGGCATTGGCTCGGCAACATCTTTCTGTTAGAGTTAAAGAACAATATCGTTAAGAAAGTATGGAAGCGCATAAAGCCCTTCCTATACGTACCGGTAAGACGAGTACATTATTTTTGCCGTAAAGTAGTGTAGTACGCGAATTCTGATGAAGAGATTCAACATAATCTTTGGCCACACTGGCCGGTGAGCTGGCCTTAAAAGAACCGCTACTTGTATCCTCCGAACTGGTGTGTAGACTACGTTTAAAATTAATTATGGGACGATGACAGGTGGGCGGAGTACGATTGCCCGAACTTATGCGGTGTCTTTGGACCTAAAAACCCAAAACACCTTTTAAACATCTAGCAGACATAAATGTTTTACTCTTCTAGCATTTACCAATTCATCTGCAGGCGGATCGGACCAATAGTGATCAGCAGTTTTGGCTCTGGTAAACTCTAAAGCACATGGACCCACCAATAGCGAGCTCAGTATGGAACCATAATCCGGATCTGCGACCAGCGCATCTCGGTCATAGTAATTATTGGCGTTGCTCACCAAATGTTCGATAATTTTCGCCAAGCGTTTCTCGTACAGAGCCACTCGTATCCACAGGTACCTTGTGAGTAAAACGAGCTTTGTTAGAGCATTTTTCTGTCGTGAGAAAAATCAGTCGTTAAGCTGGCAATACTCACTTGACAACTGGACTTCCCGACGATGAACTAATGGACACTGTATTAATCGTTGTCACCGAACTACTGCTGCCTTTGCTCAACAGTTTTGGCTTAATAATACTATCGCTGCTCGAAGAGGAACGTTTACCCGCCACCGTCGTACTCTCATTGGCAATTTCGATTTCTAACAAACGACGGCTCACATAATCGGCCTCTGGACAGGTTTTGGCTATTTTCTGTATCAGAGCGGTCGTTGACGATGTTTTGAACAGACCCAAGGCTCTGCGACGCAGACCATGGCTGAGACAAGCTTCCACTGCACCGCACAACGATGTAATGGAACTACTTTCCTCGTGTATATACTTTTTGGTAACAGCTTCCTCCATCAGCTGCTTCACTTCTTTTTTAACGCAGGCGATAAGTCTTTCTTTAAGTTCAGCATCTAAAACAAACAAAATTCCAGATTTTACTCATATTTTCTGGGTCAATTTAGCTTAGCGTTGACATTTCAAGCATGTAACGGAAATCGAATTTAATTCCCATTTAATGACATTTCCTTCTACACTAATTGATCCTCCTATCTACATACCTGCCGGACAACGGCAATTACTAGCAGTAACAGTACATAGTGTGTCATTTAAATGTATACATCTATGAATGTATGAATGTGTGTGTGTATGTATGTGTTGGTATTAGTAAGTTCTATTTTTAATAGTGCACATTTCCTTCATTTAAAATGACGTTAGCTGAAAGGAAAAGGTGTTCCCATGAAAAATATCGTTCAGTTCCATTGAAATCCAGCACGAAATGAAATATTATTTGTGTTTCTATTTGTATTCGTGGACCTTGAAGAACTGGAGAAAAGCTAGACCTAGAGAAACAAGTCTCCATTTCAAGAGTTAATACATACATACATAATTGGTCATTACAACCCTTCAGTCAGGCTTATTGACCTAGTTTCTCACACCACTTATGTTGTGTGTGTTAATTTTATACATAAGTGGCGAGACCTACAGTTTAAAGTCGACTCCGAACGACAGATTTTTTGAGAAACTTTTCATGGCAATTTTATTTACTCTCAGAGTTTTTGTCAGAAATCTGCTGAGAGGAAATCGCCGAAGAATACTTTTTGTATTTTGTTTTGATGTCTGGCCTGGGGCTCGAACCCTGGCCACTACCTACTAGACTACGGCGACTTCAAGAGTTAATATTCTGACATTATTGCGTAAGGGCTTTACACTTTATTATATTCCCCATCTCGTCTATTTTCAGAAGCTTAAAAAATCCCTTTTTCTAAACCATTACCTTGATCCGGCAATCAATCATGGACTTATGAATTCACGAATGAAGGTATTCTCGAATTATAATTTCAGAAAAGTCCTAATAGCTGACAATATAACTGACACTATATTTTCCTATCCAACACTTTACAAAGCGTCACAAGTAAAATCCGACGGATCCATTGATGATCGACAGATCATACGATACTAGACCGCATCAGTACCAAATTATATGACGCCGTTATTATAAGCAGTCATGCGGGATAAGTGTAGTGACATGATTTTCAAAAACACAAACAGCCTTCCAGTGTAGTGAAAAGCTTTCTAAAACGATGCAACTCCCAAACAGGGAACAGACTGACGGTGGTGCAGAAAACTATTGGTGATACAAGTTCTAATTTCGCAAAGGATGTACGTAGTACATATTCTGTAATGTAAACTGGAAACTGGCAGTAAAAGAAACTAATGGTGTTTTCTTTTCTACAAAGAAAATGTCACCCTCTTACAAGGTACATTAAAAAAATTTTTGACCAAACCTGTTGTAATGTCATTTTTTATTTGAGAGGAACATAACACAAATATTAAAAAAGGGTATGCCCTGTGCTTACCACTTATTAAGAAAATGAATGAGGAAATGCCAATTTGTTCAAAGGTGTTGCCAGATCGCTAATTTTTCGACTTAATTTTTTGCACGCTTTTTTTATAACAAAAAAAAAATATTTTAACACTGTTCTAACATTGCTTTTAATAATGTAATATTTCCTTAAGATTACTCCACAAAACAATGAAAAAATTAACTTCAAATTGGATAACAATACCAGGCGACTTTTTTTAAATTTCATCTGGTAGCCCTATAAATAAACAAAAGTCATCTGCTTTACAGGGCATTAGCAGCACTCTCGATTTATACAGGGCATAAAATGCAATGCCCTCCACCATTGGCAAGTGCAAATTATTTAGAATAAAACATACCACCCTTTTAGAGGGCGAAACATTTTTAAGAAACAAACGCAAAATTGCATTTTGCGTTAATAAAATGCACATTTTTTGGTAGAAAAGAAAACACCATAAACTTCCAATTAATATTAGTACGTAGTATTAATGGCCTTCTATAGTAGTGCCACCCTATAGAAGGCAAACAAAAACGAGTACGCTATGCATGATACGCAACAGAGTCCTTTACATTTGCCAAAGAAACTCAAGCTGTCACGTTGACAGTCTGTGCCGAGACTAGTATATGATTTGGTATACACTTTAAAATTTATAGGCAATACGTACATATATACCGTAAGTCATTAGATACTCGTACTACATATTTACCGTTATGTGGATATGAATTGTAGACATACATACATACATACGTTATGCATGAAAACGTGTACGTGTGTCGGTCTATACATACATACATAAGTATATGGTATGTATGATACATATATGCATGTGAAGTAAATAGTCTGGGTATTAACCCATGTCAATCATTGTCAGTGTCATCAGGAAGCTTATGTATTCAGCACGTACGGTATGACATTGAGTTTTTCAAACTCAATACCATGCCCTGCATTTTCTACTCACCTACTCATTGATGTTGATGATGATGATGATGATAACGTTGATGTTGATGATAAACATATTAAAAAAAAAAACAAGAAATATTAACAATAACTGTAACAACCATGATGAGCGGACACTAAGGGATAAAGTGATATAAGTTGCATTCGACGTTGCAAATGCTTCAGCATTAAGGTTCTCTGTCTCCAAGACAGTCCTTAATTATGCGAGATTCCACTGTATTTGTTTTGAATATGCGTACATTTGTAATTAAATTAAATGTCATCCTGGAAAATGTTCGTATTGGATTTGAAAATTTCAAATTAAACTTTTAATGTACACATGTATGTATGTATGTAGGTGTAGTTCGTTCTTCGCATTCTTAGCAATAGAATAAGAAATTAGAAAAAACATCTTTAAAATGGAAAATCAATCGATTTTCTAAGAAAGAAAAAAGCAATAGTAAAATGGTTCTATATATCAGTAGTTACGTACCCGAAATGCCAAGTTATACTTGAAAAAAGAAAAAAAAAGAGAGAGAGAGAGAGCAACAAATGTGGCATGAATTAATGTAAATGAACTGATTCGAGAAAAAAAAAAACAAACAAATTCAATTCATGACACATTAGTGTTAACCCCTGGCATTTTTTCTAAATATTTATCAACTAATTGCCGTGGTGATGTATGTATGTATGTACAATGTACGTACTATGTATCCTCGAAGGATGATTTGATTGAAGAACTTTAAAAATTTATTGTACGTACCGTTCGGAAATAAGCGTTGATATAAAAAGTTTTGTGTTTTACGAATTGGCATTTCAGATGAATTCGATAATTTCTTTATAAATAGAAAAAAAGAAATACAAACAAAATTGTATATTATTTTCAAACATATGTACATACTTACTTACATTATACGACACCCAGCCAGCATTTTTTAACATTTTTAATCAAATTCGAGTCTTTTTTGATTCTTCTGCGCGATTAAAAAGCTCGAATATGCGCTCATTTTCTGATCATAAAAGACTCGTGATCGTCGGGAGAAAAAAGTGACTATGAGCGACTCTTCTTAAAAAGTCACTTATGAGTCATCCATCCTTTTTCTAGTAGCTTTATAATCTTTTTCGAATCACTTTCTGATCATTTATTAGTCTTATTTACCGTCGTTTATGATTCTTTTTCGAGTCGTCTTTCAGTCATCGTTTAATTGCATACAAGTCTTTTATGAGTCATGTTCGTATTAATTTGGACTCGTTTTTAGGTCATTTATGATTAAAATTTATGTCATTTATTAGTCGTACTTATTTATTTATTTATTTTTTATTGTATTTTAAATCGAACTCATTTTACTCATTGACACGAATCATTTTTGAGTCCTTTTTTAATCGTGTAACTGAGTACTCTAAAAAGACTCAGCAAGGTGATTTTTTTAAAAACAATCTTCCAATTGCTAGCTGGGCAGTAGTGGGTCAATAAGTTCGTAACTGTTTTTGTTTTCAATTTAGCCACCCTTAAGCTTCATCATTACACTACACTATTAAGCGTTTTTCAAAAATTTTGTTTTCCTTTGAAAAACTCAGATTTACGGTAGTCAACTAAGTAAGTATTCATTCGTATGATGATTTCATAGTTGCATAGTTGCAGCCTTTTCGACTGTTGTTTCACTCAACTATTTCTTCAACTTTGGAAACAAGAATAACTCACTCTGGACTCATTCGGGAGAATAGAACGTTTGAAAATGCCATTCCTACTCTAATTCATGGATTTTTTTTACACGATTTTAAATGAAATTCTTTTTTTTTTCTATTTTCAATGCCAGTATTGACAGCAGTATTGGCCTCTCAGTTAAGAACATTAAAGAGTCACGCGTCCATTGACCGACCTACCGCCTTTCACTGAATTTTGTTGGGTAAATATTTGGTAAAACGGTGTTATCCAAAACTATCAAAATAATATTGTTACGTTTTTACCTTTTTAAAAACGTTTAAATATGAGTTCGTTAATTGCAAACCAAGTAAAAACAAATATCTGTTTTATTTTAATTAAACTCTCTCTTTATTATACCCAATTTTATGCCACTGTTCACACTTAACCGATACAACATTAATTGCTTGCTATTATTCACACACAACTATTGCTCGCAACCGATATCTTCAAACACGACTATTTTGTTCATACGCAACTTCACTCAAGACTGACTCAATTACAACTGACTTGGTTGCCTGGTTTGTCTTGCCCTTTTATAGTCTAACACGAACAGTACATCGAACGTTCTTGAAGAAGAATGTTCGCGGTTTCGCATTATCGCAATTTCTATGGCGACTGCGTATGTTGTTGTTGCGTATGCTTACTTGTCCATCCCTTTTACTCTCATGCTTGTTGTTGTTGCCTTATTTGGAAGATGTTCGATGCATTTGTGAGTGTGTATTGTGTATACATTGCCTCTTGTTGCGTTCGCTTATGTTGCGTTATCCATCTCTCTCATACTCATACTGATGTTATTGTTGGTTTATGCATGGTTCGATGTACATAAGTGTTAGTGTGGCCGGTAGCTTTTGTTTATTATTTTTATGTGAAACGATATTAGGTCGTTTCGATCTGCGTAACAATATGATGACTTTTAAGAATTTTCACAAAAAAATAAGAATTTTAAACATCGAAGAAGAAAATATGTGTCTATGTGTTAGGTTAGGTTAGGTCGGAGTGGTAGCTCTGATGTCACAAAGCTCACTTGAGCACGCATAGCAACCCGTTGTGATGCCACGGGTGAACGCAGTCCCTGTACTGACCAAGTTCCACTACAATCAGGGAAAAGGAAGAAGTTGGTCAGCGCAAGGGCTGCACAACGGAAGCACGACTACCCCGCACTGGAAAACCAGCCAGAAAGTTTGATGAACGAAGCTATATCCTTGATATCAATGGATGATAGCTCCGTTAAGCTAACAAGGAATTCCTGTGTCTATGTGTACATTTCCTAAAAAGATTCCAAAAGTTTCTTCTAGTCATGTTGTCCTTCCGCACCTGTGTTATCAAAATGTAGACTAATTTTTTCTTAAAGTACTAAATATGTTTTTACAATCCTTTTGTTTCCTTTAAGGAACTTGGGTCGTCTGTCACAAAGCATCTCAACCGTCGTCTTATTTTTTATTTGTGTTTTTTTTTTCAGCTCTGTTAATATAAATTTGCCAGTTAACCGGGTTAATGGTAGGATTGTCATCCGTTTTAGTCCATAAATATAACTGTATTTGGCTGTGGTGTATAGGGTGTAGCAGTGGAAAACTTTGCTAATTAAAGCCCTATTCTTTGTCAAATAGCTCTAACTGGCCTTCTTATGTCTTTCGTTGTTATGGTTATCTTCTCAATGGTATATCACGGTCAGGAGACAATAAACTCTTATCAATATTTTTTTAGTCTAGGTTGAATTTTTATCTTTTTGGAAAAAAATCGCTGAACTAAGTGCTTATGTCCATTTCTGATGAATTCCAAACGATATTTTATTAATCAGTCACCAAAAATCTTTACAGATTATTAAAGTTATCAATTGGTACAGATTAAATTTTAAAGATGAACTGAATATCCAGCAAACAAACGAAAAATTATTTGTAAAATCTATTTTACTTGTCATAATTATTGCATTAATCAATTGGGAACCACTTCCTTTTAAACATCCATAAAGTGTAATGAACTGTTTGTTTGTTTTTGGTCATAAAAATCGAAGGAAAAAGTTGTCCAATTTTAATTAAAATAATCAATGGCTATATCTAGAAAGCCTGATCATCCCAAATGTTTGTTCGTTTTCAAACAAATCAATTTGTTATCCTCTAAAAGGTCATTTGTTATCTTAAGGTTGAATTTTTAATCATAAAGAAACCGGCACAAATATAGAGACTGAGAATAAATAACAATGCCGCAGGCTAAAGTGAGAGGAAGTAATGACATTTGGACATAAAAAAACAAAGTCCCATTAAAGGCTCATTTATTATCCTTTAACTACTCTCTTTGCCTTTCCTTATTGTATTTTATTTACTATGATAGCATATGCATACATCCATATCCATATGCATGCAAAACCTTGACTTTCACAACGCCTTAACACAAGTACAAGTAGTATATATGTATGTATGTATGTATGTTGATAAACTCCCTTAAAACATAACCAAACAAAAAAAAAAGCAGAATGTAAAATATACCACAAACTACCGTTATATCGAAAAGGAGAAAAAGAGAGTAAAGGAATGAGAGAAAAATTATTTGAAATAAATCTCAACAATTTCATGCTTAGATTGTAGAGGGTTGTTACCTGGGTTGCCATACTTCTACAAAATATTACTTCAATCTAAGTGCAGAGTATTTTAATTTGGAAAATCTCCTCTTATTATCTACTATATAAAAATTAGTCGGGTCCGACAAATGGCGCAATATTTAGTTTTTTTGTGTTTTTGCACCGTAACTCAAGAACTACTGCACCGATTTCGACCAAACTTTATATACATGCTCTATGGGGCGTGAGGAGTGTTTCTGTGTAGTTTGAAGTTCGTCCGACAGATGGCGCAATATTTAGTTTTTTTTTTGTGTTTTTGCACAGTAACTCAAGAACTACTGCACTATGCTGTGTTTCGTTGAAGGCGTTGGGTCGTTAATCAGCGTGCAGTGGCGTTAATTAGCCCGATACCGACTGAAACTTAACATCTTTTTGTGAAAAAAATATATTAAAAAAAAAGTAAATAAATATCTATCTATCACTCTTTTTGCGCAATAAGCCTATTTTATGTTTTGCTGAAGGCGTTAGGTACTTGATCGGCGTGTGGCGGAAGCTTATCAGGTTTAGATGGCTTAAAAAAAATTCGATATAGCAAAAAGTAGGCGTGGCAAACCTTAGATTTAGGGACATAGTGATCGTAGACGAATGCAATTTTGTGGGTAAGTTCGTAGAGTCGATATCGACAAACTCACCAAAAATGGGCGTGGCAACCCTCCCCCTTTAAAAGATACCATAAGTCGGCTAATTCGATCGTTTATAACTACATATGTACACACATATCTAACATGTATGTCTGTTAGTTTTTGTTTTGGAGCGAGTACAACAACTACAACTTCGTCAACTACCCATAATTCGGACCTCTTATTGTTATTCTTTGTATGCCTCACTTAAATAACGTACCGACTTCGATTAAATTTTGAACTAGATAGATAGATCCACACACTTATAGTAAGTTAGTTATTTTTATATATAGTAACTGTTTTATGCAGCGTATTACAGCAAATATATAGTGTGACCTGTTTTGGGCAATAAAAAAATAAAAATAAAATAAAATAAAAAATCAATTTTGGATTGGATCACATAAGTTTTTATTTCTATGGAAAATTTTTTTGCCTTTGATGATCTCAAAAAAATAATATTCGAAAAAAATCATATCGAAATTTAGATAAGCCTTTAAATTACTACCCAATACAATATGTTTGTAACTAATTAACAATACAAAATACGCTGACACTGCGAATGTTAGTCAAGTCACTTTAAAGAAAAGAGCATTCGACAACGTGAAAATTGTCTACGAAAATTATCGACCATTGTGCTTTAGGTGATGGCTCCGATATAATAAATACAAAATTGTGAGAAATCAATTCAAAACAACAGGCTTCCTGCAACTTTATCATGTGCAAGAGATTGTATGAATGAAAGTCCATGCTTTTTAGAGAATTTTGAGATATCCAACAGTCTAGTGCTTATGCTGATTACTATTTTATTTTTATCAAGAAAATTGGATAGAAGCATGGATAGTATTATGGACAGTATTCGAGAAAAAAGTCGTGTGCCAGTGATTACCACATTCAATCCAACAATGAGCTGTATGAGCTCCACAACGACATGGACTTTATGCAGTTTATTAGCATCCAGCGATTGCGCTGTCTCGGCCATGTCGTTTGGATGGAAGAGGATGCCCCATCGAGATGAGTATTTGATGCTGAGATTACCGGAAGTCAATGTAAGAGACGGCCTTGTCTGCATTAACCCATTTCGCTCCGAGATTAAATTTTATTTTTTGTTTAAGTAGAAAAATACTTTTTTAGGGTAATTAGGACCTACTGATATCAAAAATTAGCTCAAAAAATTTTTCCGACTTTTCGTTTTCCCAGAAAACAGTGTTCGAAATTTCGAACAGAACAAGTTTACACATATGTGAAGGCACGCATGTGCATGTAAATCATATTTTTTATATTTTATAAAACGGTTACATATACATACTGTTACGAAAATGGAAATGGTGTTGTTGAAATAATAAGCAAAAGCTCCAAAAACAACACAATGGAGTTGATCACGCATAAAAACAAAAGCTCCAAAAACAAAACAATGCAGTTGTTCACGTGATCAACGAATGAGTAAGCATATAGCAACAAAAACAACAGTGCTTGTTTACAAGATCGATGAATAAACAAATATAACAACAACGACCGCGTATAAAAAAAATATAGCAGAAAGACAAACAAACAAAACAACAACAACTCTGCCTGGACGAAAGTAAATAAGATAAACGAACAACAAAAATGGAAACGAGTTGTTTACATTTTTGGATTGTTCCCGAAGGTCGTCATCATCCTTCAAGGGCATTCATCACACTGTTGGTCGAGTGATATAAAAGGCAAGATAAAGCGAGCAACGATGATTCAGTTAGAATTCAGTCAGCCGTGTATGAAGACACTTTATTCTCGGAGTTCGAGTGAAGTTAGTCGTGTGACGACGTCGCGTTGAATTGAGTGAGAATTCAACCAGTGGTGTGTGAAGATACGAGATCGAGTTATAATCCAGTCAGACTTGTGTGCAGACAAGTTGCGTGAAGAAAACAGTTGTTAGTGTGGTGCTTACAAAAAAGGTTGTGAGCAAAGAAGAATAACTAACAAGTGTTGTTGTTGCTTATAAAGAAAAGGTTATAAGCAGAGGAATATCACGAACAAGCACATATTGTGGAAATTATCATTGTATGCGTAGAATAAGTTCGAACAGTGGCACGAAAGTTGTGCAGAAAATAAAGAATTGACTTAAAACAAACACAGATTTATTTTTATTTTATTTGCAATCTACGAACTCATATTTTTAACGTTTTTAAAAGGTAAAAACGTAACAATACATATACATAATTGGTCATTACAACCCTTCAGTCAGGATTATTGACCTAGTTTCTCACACCACTTATGTTACGGTTACATATATTGGCAGTAATTTACATATATTGGCAGTAATTCCTCATAATTATTTTTTTAATTTTATTTTGTTTATTATTTTTAAAAATTTAATCCAAAGTATCCAAAAATCCAAAAAAAGTATCCAAAAATATGTGTTGAAGAAATTTACCCCTAGCATCGGGGGGGAGGGGGATATTTTACGGGCGGATTTTTTTTTTATTTTCCTAAAGTTGAGACTTAATACCAAAACCCAAATATTTTTGAAATTTTGCCTTTTTCATACATAAATTTTTTTAAAAAAAGAAGATTTTTACTGTTCGAAAAATCGAACAGCGGAGCGAAATGGGTTAAAAGGAAATGTGTGAATTCGCCTATTATACAATATAAAATTTATGCTGTATAGATTTTTAATGTGTACAACAATACAGTACAACAATATTAATGTGTACAACAATACAAGTACAACAATACATTGAAATCTTTTGATTAAACTGTTAATAGTCCTCAACCGAAAATTTTATAAAATAATTGAAGTTGGTAACCCTAACTGCTATAGTAAAAAACAAAACAGAATAAAAAAAAAAAACTCAAAAATGCGGGTTAAAAACAGCTGATTACGTTTATTTGCAAGTGTGTAGATAAGTTCGTTTGTTTTGGTTTTTTCATTTGTTTTCATACGTTTTCGTTAAGCATCATTCTCTTAGCCACCACTTGTCTTCATAAACCGTTATTTTTGTTTTGTAATGTTTATTTATTTATGTTCGTTTTTTTTTTTGTCTCTTTTGTTTTCATTTTTTTTATGACAGTTGACCATATGCTTGACATTAAAAACCGTTACGTAGTAAAATCGTAAGTGTTGTTATACACACACGATATGCAAAGAAAAAAAGTATAAATACATGCACAATGTATGTAGAACACACTCACACATACACATACTCTGTTTTAAAGAGTAAAAGTGTTACTGTCATTGAGTTTTTTTTTTTTTTCTTCTTTTAATGTAATTAAACTTTTTTTGTTTGTAAATAAAAATACAATACATATGTACATAAATGTTTGTAATAAGTTTTAATTTATATATGTATACATACATATGTATATCTGGATATACATACATAAGTGTTTATTGTGTACATATGTGTGTGTTTAATTAATATTTTAAGAAACTTACCACCGTCACCACCGCCAAATGAATTCATTATATTCATATTGAAATATGTTTTTATTTTTATTGTTTTTTTCTTATTCTTCTTTATTTTGACACAAAAAAACGTATTTGAAATAGGTATAATTAAATAGTTTTATAAACAATTTTTATTTGGATTTAGATTTATTTAATTTAAAACATCTGTATATAATGATTTTCACTTATTAAATATAATTGATAAAAAAAAAGGAATATAATAATTCGTTGTAGAAATTCCCTTTAGCTTTTTTTGCACAAAACTACTACAGCAACAACAAAATGATTGTAGTCACCTTCAAATTATACACATTTTCACTTTAATTCTTCTTACACAAACACATACAATTCTATTTTGTCATTAACATTTCATTTTGGCCATAATATGTTTACAATACAATAAAATATGTTTTAAAATTTAAACAAACTTATAAAGATTCTCTCTCTCTTTCTCTCTCTCTCTTCTATTGCCATAAAACGAAACATTTTTCATTGTTTTGTTGAACGAAAAAATCGAAATTTTTTATTTTTTTATATTATTTCATTTATTTTATTTTATTTAATTTTAATGCTTCGAGGAATAAAACAGGAATGACTTGTTCACGGGCTAGAAAAAATTTTCTTTTATTTATTAACAACACTCTAAATCTCTTTTTTTTTCTCAACTTTCTCTCTCTCTCTCTCTGTTTCACAGGCTTTATTTTGCAATTGTCGCCCGTATTTTTTCTGTATTCTGTGCTAAATGTGCCTTTACATGTGCATGTGCGTGTTTGTATGTGTCATATCCTTTCTCAACTGAAAACCAAAAAGAAAATTCAATTTGAGCAAGAGCAAAAGAAGCACTAGCAGCAGTAGTAATAAGAATAACAACAACAGGAATTTTTAAATTTTACATCTGTTTTGTTTATTCGTTGTTGTTGGAGCGCACACGACAAAAACACCAAAAATCGTTACTCTGTTGCTCCGTTTTTATGACCGTTATCTTTGAGTTTTTCTTCGTTACTAACATTCAATTCAATCCATTCAAATGCTTGTAATGTGTCTACAAATTCATAAGAATGTGTATGTGTGTGTGTGTGTATTAGAATCTATTAAATATGGCTGCCAGCTGGTTTTGGCGTTTATCAAGATTACCGTTATTTATTATTATATACTACATCATCTACTACGTACATACATATATCTTTTCCCCTTTTTTTTAATTTGTTCATGTACTTGACATTTGTTTTGATTATGTCTGGATGGATGTCAATTCGAATAAGTTTTGTTTTGTTTGGTTTTGTATCCATCTCTCTTGACTTTGAACATAATATTGTAACAATTACAGAAAAGTACAAAAAAAAAAACCAATAACTTAACCGAAATTTAAAATTTGTGGTTTAAAAAAAGAAGGTCAAATAAAACAAGTTGTTTCCAAAGTGTTTATTTAATAAAAAAATATCTTTGTTTATCAGTAGAACAGAAAAATGTATTATACATACCTACATACATACGTTTTAATACATAATTTATTTTTTATAATAAATTATTGTTTTTTTTTTATTTCTTTATAATTTTAATAATAATTTTAATTTTTAATTTTTTTTATTTGTTTGAATTTTTTTTTACCCAAAAAAGTAAGTAATATTACGGGAAAAAATTTCTATAAAAAATTCACAAAATTAATTAAATTAAATTAAAAAATTACTAAATTAATAAAATTAAATTTAATACAATATCGTACGTAAAATAGGTAAATAAATTAACATTGATTGAAATTTAACATTTTTAATTGTAAAAAAAAATTAAATTTATGTTACAATAACATCTTTTGACAACAAAGAAAAACCAAGATCAAAATCTAAACCAGAGGGCAGCACCAATAGCCCCCGGAGGCCGAACATCTTCGGTTTTTTACACACATAGGATACGAACATTAACAAAGTTTGTAAAAATAAGAGTAAAAATGCATTCAATTGCTTCTAAAGAAAGAGGTACAATGAATCACAGTGAAAATGGCCCACCAGTATTTGGTTAATATTTATTAAAAAGGAAGAAAATAAAATAAATATTTTTGTTTAAAATAAAGTTTATTTGGTATTCAATATAAGGAACTAAAAATTCTTTTAATTACATTATTAATTCATTGATTTTTTACATCAGAAACAAAAACAGTTCAAAAAAATTTCTCCAAGTTACACAAAAAAGTTAGTAGAATCCATTCCTAATCGTTTAAAATCGGTAATAAGTCAAAATATAAATTTGAATGAATTAATAATGTAATTAAAAGAATTTTTTAGTTCCTTATATTCAATACCAAATAAACTTTATTTGAAACAAAAATATTTATTTTATTATCTTCCTTTTTAATAAATATTAACCAAATACTGATGTAATTTCATGGTGGGCCATTTTCACTGTGATTCACTGTATATGTCGCTTTTCTCAGGTTTCTATTATATACCCAAAAAAATATTACAGCAGAACTCACTTACAATGAGAAATAATCTCGATTATTGGAAGAATATTTGACAAGTTAAAAATACATATACACATTATTGGATTAATAGAAAATATTACTAACAATTTTCCTCTGGGTTATACACATGGCTCTCACAACTGATCTACACATGAACAAAAAAGTAACCAATTTTGAAATAAGAATTCAGAAATAACCAAAAACAACAATACTCGTACTACTGTAGTAGTGTATTTTTCATTCTCATCCTCTTGAGTTTCCGCCAATGTTTTAAAAATGAACTTTTTAAGAGCTTTTAATACAGTACTTGGCAGCACTGTATCAATAATAAATATTTTACCAACCACACACCCCAACACCAACGTTTAACTAGCATAAATGTTGATTGGGTGTGTGTCTAAGATGAATGTGAACGATGGCCGATGTGTTCCTTGTACGGTTTGTTTCTTTTAATATGGTGAATTTTTGGGTAGCGTGGTGAATTTTCCCGGTGTGGCGTGTTGCTTGCGTGGTGATTTCTGGAAAGTGTGGTGAATTTAACAGGTGTGGTGAACAATATTGAAACCCACCAAAGTGTCGTTATTCATAAAAGGTACTGTATTACTATAGTTCATTATTCTATCAATGGTAAATAAATCTGTTTCTGTCTGGAATAACTAATTTTTCCCTCCGCTAGCGGAGCCCTTGAGTTAAAAACTCACCATATATAAATTGTTATAGTGCTGGTACATACATACATAATTGGTCATTACAACCCTTCAGTCAGGATTATTGATCTAGTTTCTCACACCACTTATGTTGTGTGTGTTAATTTTATACATAAGTGGCGGGACCTACAGTTTAAAGTCGACTCCGAACGACAGATTTTTTGAAAAACTTTTCATGGCAATTTTATTTACTCTCAGAGTTTTTGCCAGAAATCTGCTGAGAGGAAATCGCCGAAGAAATACTTTTTGTATTTTGTTTTGATGTCTGGCCTGGGGCTCGAACCCTGGCTTTACGTCTAATAAGCCAGCACACTACCTACTAGACTACGGCGACTTCAGTGCTGGTGGATATTATTTATCTGAGGTGCGGAACAGGGATGATTTCATATGCCGGTTTAGTGAGCGATTTTTTCCGCCAAATATTAGATAGTTGTAAGCACTGTACGTTTTTGATTTTATTTGTATATCACACACCCTATTGTCGAAACTGACTGACAGCAAAGCTTTCGTTGATAATTACCGTTTTTGGTAAATATATTCTTCTCGCTTACACTTCTTAAAACATGGAAAGTTTGCTGTTGTGGGAAAAGCTTTTCTCTTTGCAACAGCAACAATAAACATACGGTATTTTTGCCGGCTATGCGCTATTTTTGACAGAAAAAATCAGTTGCTGTTGTCACGAAATCATTCTTCAAAAGCCTTTTGCGCCAGACGGAACGAAAAGACCGGAGTCGCGTAATAATCGAATAATTTAAAAAGTGCATACAATTTTCCCTTTAAAATAGTTTTTAACTCAACAATAAAGGTGAGTGTGTGTGTGTTTTAATGATTATATTCGAACAATAGAAAACAAATGTCGCAATTGTTTAGTAGTAGAATAATAGAAAGTCACAGGAATGTAACTGCAATAGTTTTGTTAAAATAATTAACATTTTCAGTAAGTTAGTCAACTTAATGAATTTCATAATCAACTTTGAAGTTACAGCAGATTGTAGGGAATTTTTTTCAATTTGTTGAGACTAAAAGTGTTGTAGAATTTCATAGAAATCTATAGAAAGAAAGAACGTGATGTTTAAAATAGTTGCTGTTTAGTTTGGTTGTGTGTGTGCCCTTTTCTGTGTCTTTCTGTATGCTGTAAAATAAAAATTAAAAAAAAAACATGGTTTATGCATAGTCATGATAAACACCGAAATAACGGATGAATTGGTTGATCAACCAAAATGGCTTCTCTTGAATTAATTCCCGGATGTACTGTTACTTCTGCAATAATTATACATAGTATTTTTAATTCCCTTTTAACTGATTTTTTTTTTGTTGTTCTCCAAAAGCTATCATCGTGACCCTAAAAACTAAAACTGGTTTTCTTCTTTTTTTTTTTGTCTTGTATACTCTTTCTTTCAACATCATGCCACCATGTCCATTAAAACAAATTAATCTTGATGGTTCATGTTCTGTATGTCGTTTATTTTTGTTCCATAATTGAATAGAAAGGGATGAAGAAATTCGTTATCAAATAAAATCTATTCAGACTCTAAAATGGAAAATTTATTATGACACAGAATGTCTAGCCTAATAAAATAGAAAAATTCCAGAATTAACGATTTCAATAGATAAGATTTATAAGCACAGCAACAAAAACATTTATTATGGCAAGAAGAAAAGGGGCTTAATTATCAGTAAATTAAATGGACATAGTCACTTAGATGAGCAAGTAGAGGTTAATTTCAAAGAAATTAGATCTCCCTGAACTTGGACTCAAAACAACAATTGTTAGCTGTCATAGCTTTAATATACCTACATACTAGAAAAATTTTCCAAATTAAACGCACATTTTATATCAAAATGTATGGGGCTCTACAGTTCTCTTGTGAGTTTTTGTATACCCTTATGTATGTGTTAGGAAGCCTAATATGCAAAGTTTAAAATCTTCAATGTCTTAAACATTGTGTAATTTTCTTATTTTGACCGTCAGAATAATCACCCTTATTCTGGTTGTCGTCGTCGACGTCGTTTTGCGTCGACAGTTTAATATTGGTATTCTGTTTGTCGTTATTGACAGTTATAGATGACTGTCGACACACATTTGGTATTCTGTGAGTCAATACGTCGTCGATATTGTGTTGTGTCGACTCTGATTGTATCGACATCATTTTTGGTAACGACGACGACGACAACCAGAATAAGGGTGAATGTTTTCCAGGCCTTGATATGTTTGAATAGGCATTACAACTTCGGATTAAGTTAAGGCTGTTGTCCTCTTTAGCATGTTCAGATCATATATCATCAATATTATAAACAATTGACATAAAAGCTTGCACGTCAGCCTTAAAAATTTTCCCTGAGTTGTGTTTTCCAGCTGTTTCTGAGTACGTGATGTAAAAAACCCTTATTCCGTTCAAAATATGGTGTCTTATGCCTATAAATTCGTCTTTTGTTATTCGATATTTATTTATAATAAATATAACCAATATTATTATTTTATATATATTTTTAGATGCCCCAATTGCAAAAGCCCGCACCCTTTTTCAAAGGTACCGCCGTTGTAAACGGTGTCTTCAAGGACATTTCATTGACTGACTACAAAGGCAAATATGTCGTTTTGTTCTTCTATCCTTTGGACTTTACTTTCGTTTGCCCCACTGAGATTATTGCTTTCTCCGATCGTGCTGCTGAATTCCGTAACATTGGCTGCGAAGTGATCGCCTGCTCAACTGACAGTCAATACACTCACTTGGCCTGGATCAATACTCCACGCAAACAAGGTGGTTTGGGTGAGATGGACATTCCCTTGTTGGCCGACAAGTCAATGAAAATTTCTCGCGATTACGATGTATTGGATGAAGATACCGGCATACCATTCCGTGGTCTATTCATCATCGACAAAAGCCAAAACTTACGCCAAGTGACAATCAACGATTTGCCCGTTGGTCGTAACGTTGATGAAACTCTACGCTTGGTTCAGGCCTTTCAATTCACAGACGAACACGGTGAAGTCTGCCCAGCAAATTGGAAGCCCGGACAAAAAACCATGGTCGCCGATCCCAAGAAATCTAAGGAATATTTTGCTGCCGCTTCATAAATGCTGTTGCAATAATCGCGTTTATGATGAACAACATTTGCATTAACCTAATTAATCAGTTGAAGCAAAAAAAAAACAAAAATATCCACATTTACAGAGCGTAGTATTTTCATTGGTGGAATATCGAAACATTTTGAACTCTGGCAGTTGTTATGTTTCTCCTATTTATCAAACATCTTTTTTTTTACACTATTTCACATAACCAGACTTATTAGAGGCCCTTAACAAAGTTGCCAACCACTGTGCTACTTTGTTAAGATTTAGTAATTAATAACACTTCAACACCCGAAAAAGAAAATATATTAAATTATTTATAAACCTAATAAAAAATATGTTCATGTTGTTCCCATTCCTAAATATCAACCACAATAATATGTGGTAGAGTTGCTTAAATATAAATGTCGGAAAAAAAAATCGTGTACAACATGAAATAATGATAATAATTAGAATTGTATTTGTGCGTTTCATTCAAAAGTGTTGCAAAGCATATACACAACAAATAAAGTATTTAAAAACAATAAGAAAAACAATCTAGACATGTGTTTCCTTCCTAATCTACATACATATGTATGTAGGTATTTAAATTCGGTATATTTTCTTTGATTGACTTTGAACTGGTTAGACTAACTAAATTCAATTGTAGTTTCCTTTACTGATAAGATATTCCGATCGATGCATGGGCCTTATCAGAGTAACACCAGCCCTATTATTGATAAAATTGTGTTTTCTTATTTACTATATCTGTACGTACATACATACATATGTCAAGAATCGACAAAGTGCACACGCTTCTTACGTGACAAAAATGGCCGCTAATGAGTAAACCTCCAATGAATTGGGTGATGTTTTCTTAACTCTAAAATACTGAGTAATAAACTTTGTCTCATTGTCGTAAATTATTTTTTTTTCTCATATTTTTATTCAATAGCATGTTCCCTGCACTGAACTCTTGTTGACAGCTTAAATTTAGAATAAATTTGGTTACTGATATTATGTATTTATCTACATACGTGATAACAGAAAAGAAAACCCGTGTAGCTATATAAGTCCGTCGACTTTAAAATGATTGCATGCTTCCTTGCTTGTTTAGTTTAGTCATCTAACGCAATTTTATAAGATGAAATGTAATCACTCGGTTTATTCTGTATGTAATGGGTTTATGACCTACCTTCTTTCTGAACCGTAACATTTCGTATACGAGTATGTAGGTATTTAAAATGTTCTAAACCTGATAATTTAAATGCTGAAAGGCAAATAAAAACAACGTGCAATTTTTATCGTTTATATTATAACTAGCAGATTGTACCCGGCGTTGCGCGGGTTATGTAGTATGGATTAGTTTAAAAAATTAAAAAAAATTATTGGGTAATTTTTGCATTAAAAATAACAATAAATAAAAAACCGGTTTATCGGTTTCGAAACCGGTTTCTTAAAAAATGCAATTTTTCAAATTATTCGGAAACCGGTTTAACAAACAACCCAGTTTTTTGAATACTCTAAGTCCTAAATATAAATGCACTCAATTTGCTCGTTTTTCGCCCCTTTCCCCATTTTTGGACCCCTTTTGGTTCAACTTTTGAAGCGGAACACCTCCAATAGCTATTTGGGAAACTTAACCAAGCTAAATCGTAAAAAAATACCTTTAAAACAGATAAAATACAGCATTTATGCATAAAGTACTAATTTTTGCCCATTTTTTCTCCCCTTTGACCCATTTTTTCCCCCTTTGGTTCAAAATTTTGAAAAGATTTATTGCCTATAACCTGCACCGACAAAAGTTCGATCAATATCCCAAATTTCAAGAAAATCGGTGCAGGCGTTCAGGCGTGATTGGCTATACACTCAATTTGCCTGTTTTTGGCCCCTTTCTCCCTTTTTGGACCCCTTTTGGTTCAACTTTAGTAACGGAACACCTCCAATAGCTATTTGGGAAACTTAACCAAGCTAAATCGTAAAAAATTACCTATAAAACAGATAAAATACAGATTTTATGCATAAAAGTACTAATTTTTGCCCATTTTTTCTCCCTTTGTCCCATTTTTTTCCCCCTTTTGGTCAAAATTTTGAAAAGATTTATAGCCTATAACCTGCACCGGCAATGGCTCGATCTATATCCCAAATTTCAAGAAAATCGGTCCAGGCGTTCAGGCGTGATTGGCTAACAAACAAACCAACAAACAAACAAAAAAACAGACTTACAGAAAGATTTATAATATATATTAGGATTTATCGTTCAGAGGCTACAGAGTATTATTTAAATACGTCATCACATTGTGAAACTATTCCGTGTTATTAACTCATTGTTAACAATTATGACTAGAATTTTAGATATAGAATACGTAATGGAAACGATTTTTCTTTTGGATTATTGGTATTCACACGATCAACTGCATTTCAATATTTTCATTCACTCTTATTTTCAATTGTTTTAAAAATAAAATGCATACAACGACAACTGACATACAAACCCACAAAACTATTACAACGAATAACTAGTATATATGTACATACTATACATATCTATCCATGCTGTTGTGATTTTAATTTCCTTATTCCATATGAAAAGCAAAAAAAAAAATTGCAAATAAATTTCAATGTTAAGTGCGCAGTGCGAAAAAATGTTTGTGCACTCATGTAGGAAAAGAAAAAAATAATTTCAACTAAGAAAACTTGTTCACAATTTCTCACTCTCAGTTGCGTGACAGACAATTCATTTAGAATCGCCATAAAGAGAACCAACCGGTGAGTGTCTTTCGAAGCCATAAGAGGAAAATATAAATGAATGTTGATTTTCTATTAGTCAGCCGTTGAAGAACTGGTTTTAATACAATACAATCAGACCTTTATTATATAACAAAACGTTCTTTCATAATTAGTCTTCAGAGAATTCAGCTGCTAGTCTGGTCTGTATATGTATTTTTAGTATCTTTCAAGTTTGAATTTATTTTTGAAATCTTTGGTTTGCTATAGCACTGATTTCGGTTAGCAACAGCTTCATTTCATAGCTTTAATAAAAAAAATAAAATTCGTAAACGTCCAAAAATTACGCTTCCTTGATCGGAGAATATATATTTATATAGGACAATGATAATGACCTTTACCCGCACACATGTCTGCATATGCTGGAATATCATTTGCAAATTCTCGAAAAAGAAAAAATGAAGTTGTGTGATATTCTTAAATCATTATCGATATATTGAAGAGCTTAATTCACAGTAGAGTGCCCTGGTTAATATGGGTAGTGTTAGGGTCGTGGATACGATTTGCATCAAAAACTCTGGTCTGTTACACTATAACGAACAAAAGATCTCGTAATAATTTGTAATTGTATTCTAATAAATACAGTCGAACTTCTCTAATTTGAACTTCTATTACTTGAATTTTCTGTAAGTTGAAGCACATCTCGTGGCAGCAGCATCTTGGAGAGAAATTCTATTAGGTTTTACTTCTTTAACTTGAACTTCCATAACATGAATTCCTCTATAACTTGAAGAAAAACGGTAGTACAACGTTTCTATAATTTGAATTTTTTCGAAAAAAATTTTGTTTTCCTGGCAAAAATTACCGAATTAGCCGCCAATAGTGAATATATGTTCCTTTCAACATAATTTGCTATAAAAATCGCAACATTTTATGCAAAATTACATTAAATTGCCAACACTGAAATTTATACATACTGCTCCTTTATTGCAACATAGTCCTATCTCAAAAAATTAAAAATTTGTAGTTACTTAAGCAAAACTGCTCTTTTAGACCTTCTGTACATGTTGAAAAAAAAAATCAGTTTTATATCCCAAGCTGAACCGAAGTTATAGCAAAAAGTGTTTGCGGCAATTAGATCATAGGACTTATGTCTTGAAAACTTAAATCACATTTTGCCAAGTTCAAGTTTTTTTGAGATATGACTATGTTGCAATAAAGGAGCGATACGTAGTTCGAATTAAAGGAAATTGTAAATACGATAGTAATGTGCTGGAATACATTCACAACTTATCAAGAGCTTGGGATATTGATGCCACTAGCCAGACAATTTCAAACTGCTTTACAAAATCTGGATTTAGACAGCATTCAGTGTGGGAGGTAGAAGATAACATATCTTTGGTATTATTAAATGATTTTAACGACAACGAGAATGTTTCAAAAGATAACTATAAAGTCTGGCTATATTTTGGACATCGATAATGAATTGATTACTTCTGAATTTCCAACTGATGAAGATATTATTGACTGAATATGTCATCGAATCAGAACCACACTCTGAAGAAATAGTAGATAGCGATGTGGACGAAGTTGAGGAAACAGTTAGACTACCGTCCAGACAAGTTATAAATGATTCATTTAAGACTTTAAATGTACTCTTGAATACAAATGAAAACGCAAAAGATGACCTATACAAAGCACTACACAAATTAGAATCACTTTTTGCTCAAGCAAATGTGAAGAAATTCAATAAAAAATTACTCAGTATTTTAGTAAATAATTATATACCTTTACAAAATTACAAATAGCTGTTGTTTATTTAATGTGGATCATTTTTAAATTTTATTCCCAAAGTTGAAGTTTCTATAAGTTGAAGTTTTTTTCTGGATAATGGTGATTCAATTTATAGAAGTTCGACTGTAAATAAATTTGCAGTTGAAAAAGAAACCCGAATTTAAAAAATCATGCACTTTCTATTTATTAATGTCTGTTTTTTAGAGAGCCACAGCTGCTCTAGAGTAGCATAGATTTTCTTGAAAGTTTTATAGTCTCTTGCTTTCATATTGAGTTAGTACACAGCTGAGCGAAGAACAGAATTGAATATTCTCTTCAAGCACTAAATTAATTATAGTACATAAATATAATTAACTAATTTCAACATCAAAAAAAAAATTTATAATTGTAATTTGTCATATTTGAATCTATTTTAACGTACTTTTTTTTCTTTCAATTTCTTTCTATCAATACAATTGACGGTTTCGCACATTCCCTTTAAATATGAATTAATTATAAGTGCGTAATGTAGGCATATGTTTGCCAAGGATAGGAGAAATTAAATAAATATGCCGCTAAAAATACAAGCACGAATGAATAACAATCCAAACATATGTATATTTATTAATAAATTACTCCTCAATTAATATTCAGTTAAACAAAAAATCAATTGTATATTAATGGAATACAGATAAGATGTATTTACAATATTGTGTCTATGTAAAGGTTTTAACCATGGTTTTAACTAAACGAAATTGATATATACTTACTTACTTACTTAATTGGCCATAACAACCCGATTAACGGATTTCGGTCTGCCGCAACACATCCTTCCAGGCGCCTCTGCTTCTTGCGCGCCTACGCCAGTTGGTCACACCAATCGATGACAGGGCTTCCTCGATTTGGTCCTTCCAACGGATACAAGGTCGTCCTCTTCGCCGACTTCCGCAGATCCCCGCATCAAATACCCGTCTCGCCGGAGCATCCTCCTCCATTCGAACGACATGGCCGAGCCAGCGCAGCCGCTGGATGTTAATACGCTGTACAACGTCTATGTCGTTGAGGAGCTCATACAGCTCACTGTTGAATCGGATGCGGAAATCATCGCCAACTCGCACTGGACCGAAGATCTTACGTAGGACTTTTCTCTCGAATACTCTCAAGGCTGCTGCATCAGTTCTTAATAGGGTCCATGCTTCTGCGCCATAAAGAAGCACAGGTAGGATGAGCGTCTTGTAGAGTATTAGCTTTGTCTTACGAGAGAGGTCTCTGCTACTCAATTGCCTATTGAGACCATAATAGCACCTGTTGGCAAGAGTAATCCTGCGCTTGATCTCCAAACTGACATCATTTTCGGTGGTAACGGCGGAGCCAAGATAAATGAATTCCTTGGCTGTATCAAAAGTATAGTTATCGGCCGTAATTTGAGACTCAATACGCCGCACGGCTCTACTTGTCGATAATATATACTTTGTTTTGCCCTCATTTACTGCCAAACCCATCTTCTTAGACTCGCGTTCAATAGCACTAAAGGCAGCATTGACATCTCGCTTGGTACGCTCTATGATGTCGATGTCGTCAGCGTACGCAAGCAACTGAACACTTTTTTGAAAAATAGTGCCATTGCGATGCACTCCCGCCTTTCGCACAACACTCTCCATGACGAAGTTGAAGAGGTCGCATGATAAGGGATCGCCTTGTCTGAAACCTCGCACGGTATCAAAAGGTTCGGAGAGGTCCATTCCTACCTTGACGGAGCTGCAGGAATTGCTCAATAATTAATGAAAGCTCGATTTTATTTCAGCATTTTCATTATGTGAAATAAATAATCAGGCTATGTATCGAAACCAGTCACTCCTTTTTGTTAATGTACATTAGATCCGTTTTGATAGAAAACCCATTTTAGTGGCATATTCCACTCTAAAAATGAAAGTTTACGTTTACCCACCCACTCCAATGTACATCACTGAATTTGAAAGGAATGGAAATGTCATACCGCTACCATGAACAGGATGTTTAAGACGTTTTTTAATGTCATGAGTTTATTTTTATTCTTAGTGATTCCTATCAAATTGTTTAGTTATTATATAATGCCTGCACGTAAACTAACAATTTAATTGTTTAGTTATTTATAAAAGGTGACGATAATTAATAATTAATTTTTATTTGTTTTTTTTTTCTTTTTTAATTTAATTTTATTTATTATTTATTTTATTTTTACTAATTTTTTTTTCTTTTTTTATTTTATTTATATTATATGAAGGTTTAAAAAATTTGACGTTAGTTAAAGAGTACTTCTAGGCTTAAGCCAAAAAATGTAAAATTTACATGCAGTAAAAATGTTTCATGCAGCATTTTCCATTTCGTTTATTCGCCTGCAATTGTCAAATACTTTCAGGCATATAAACTTTAACATGAACATATCACAAGGAATATTTGAAACCCCTAAGGTATGTTTAATAAATCCAAATTTATTCATTATAAAACTGCAAAAGGAAAAAAATTTTTTTTTCGTAATTTTATTTATATATGTATGTAGTATTAAAATTAAAAAAAAATTTTTTTTCAAAAATTTGCAAATTTTTTTTCAAAAATTTGCAAATTTTTTCTATGCTGCAAGAAAAATGAATGCAACATATTTACTACATGCAGCACAAAATTTTGCTGCATGTAAATTTTGCATTTTTTTTTGCCTGAAGCCCAAAAGTCTCTTGCTCTATTGCCGTTCTCTACTCAACTCAGTTTGGTCGTTTGCCAGTCAATCCAACTTTCCTTTCACTTAACCAAATTATTTTTTGATATTGCGTTTATTAGTTGTAATTGTTGCCGGTATGAAATTTCAATTTCCATGAAATTTATTTGAAAATAGAAGAAAAGAAAACGCAAAAATAAGTTAAAATCAAGTTTTTGTAGAAATAAAAATAAATTAAAAATGGATTTATTTTACGAAGATGAAAATCATTTTTCGTATACGTAGAAAAATACGCGATGATTCAAATCCTCTTGAACTATCCAGTGCGAAGTGTGTCCAGATGAAGCACTTTGGTCATTTAGTGATAACAGCTGGGATACGCAATCCTCAAGGATGTTAAGGGGAATTTCTTGTGAGGACCACCTTCTTTCTGTTGCTTGATTGTTTTTTTGCTATTAGCAAGTTTTTTTAATACTTGCTTTGAAGTGAACCCAAGCCTATACGGAGTAAAAATTCTAATAAAATAATGTCTACAATATTTTAGATGCTGTATACTTACACGTTGCCATTCGGAGGGGGTTCTTGTAGGCAGACCCAAGCTATTCAATTCTGTAGAAAATCCTTCCCACAATACCATAAAACACAACTAAAACGTCAACCGCATTTAAGTTGAGAATGGCAATACCGATTTCTGAAAGACGACCAAACTACTAAAAAAGTTCTCAACCGCAATAGGGGCTATAACTCCCTAATGACTGTTTTAATGTAAGACGATAAGTAATCCGAAAAATACTTGACGAAAACAAGAACCTGTGAAGAAAAGTTTAGATTAGTTTAAATTGTGGCCATTTTCTAAGCAGTACCATCCAAATATATCGAAAGAAAACTGTTATAATTTTTGAACAGTGAGTTTTTTAATTGTTATCCTTACAAGGTCAACGTTTGTTAAAAATTCATGAGTCCGATTGATTAACTTCTTAGATATCACCCTAAAAATACGCTTAATATTTTCATATTTTTAATGCTGCTTTGCTCGAAAGGATTGAAATACAACTCCGTACGTACGTCGGAGACACAATCGAAATTTATGGAAAGACCTCTCCAACAAAGTTTATCACTTATCCACATACCTACGATAGCAATCACCAGACCAATTCACATCAACACAATTTTCAATTTTTGTTTTTCTAGACATTTGTTTTTATTTTCCTCTGCTTAAAATTAAGCAAAAAAATCACTTTCTTTTATAATTTTTATAAAATTTTTTGTTTTTTTCTTTAAATAAAAAGAAAAACACACACACGCGTCATACAAACACATGTTGTTGTTGTTTGTTAATGCCGCCTTGTAAACAGTATGTTAATGAATGCATTAAATTTGTTTTTAAGAGTTTAATTTAGAAGAAGAAACCTAAAATCTTGCCTCCCAAATGTTTTCTTCTGGCTTCTTCGTGATCCATGATACCGCCGGAGGTGGTCAAAACTACATAACCGAATTGACGAGAGGGCAACAAGTTGTTGGTCCACTTTTCAATGTCGTTGATGGGTACATCGAAGCGAGGGGAGATGACACCGCACTTGTTCAAGCGACCGGTGAGATTGACAACAATCTTGCCGGAACGATGGTCATCAACGATTTCGAATTCACCAATGTAACCATGTTTCATCATTACAGTCAAGAACTTGATGATGACTTTGGAGCAAGGACGAAGGAGGACTTGACGCTTGCCACGCTTTTCAGCGTTGTTAATGCATTTCAAGGCATCGGCCAATACGTTCATACGCACCATGGCTGCAATAAAAATTTAAAAGAATTTCATTATCAACACACACTTTCAAACAATTAATATTCAATCAACAATATTTAAAGACTGTAAACAATTTGCAATTCTCACTAAATTTTGGGCATTAACAACCAACCATTCGTTCATTAATTATTAACAAATCCTTCTCATGCATTCATACATTTGACATTTTGCTCCACTGGTAGCGGCATGTACATACTGTATGTAAACAATTAGGAAGCAAATTTTAAAATTTAATATATATTTAATCATTTTAACTATTTTCTTGTCTAACATTTAAATAACGTTAGCGATTATAAACACTAGAAGAGTACATTTGATTATTTTCTACAACATTTTAATTAAAACTCTTGCAACAAAACACACACGAACTACGAACGAAATTTCAATTTTGTTACTCTTAGAAATTTGCAAATTGTATACGTATTTGTGGAGCAGTTTAACGAAATTATTGTTTTACATCGTATTAAACATTTAAGTGAGCATTTTCCACATTATTTTACTTAAATTATAGAATATTTTCACAAAGATTACCTAAGATTTATTTTGTGAAAATTTTTGACAATTTTACACGAACGCGAACGTATCGAAAAAGAGGAAGTTCATCTCGTTGCAGTTGTCAGTACTGATTTTTGACACTTCAAATATGTCAAAATCAGCTGTCAGCTAGTGCGCCACCTACATGTTAGATATCAAAATATAGTTAAATAGAGTTGTATTTCAAAATGCTAATCACGCGGCATTAAAACGTATGTTGCCAGGAAATAAAAAAATTTGTAACCATCTTCTTTCTGAAAGAGAAATCTCCAAATCTCTCATATTTTTTTTCTTATATTTTTGTTGCTATTTTAAAATTTACGTCCGATACGTCCTTTTGAATAAAGCACAGAAAATTATAAATTATTTCGACAATGAAATTTCAATTTGTAGTTCTTGTGCAAGCAGATAGATGCAGATGTGAAAGAAGGGACGATTATGTTTGTTTAGTTATATTTTATATTAAGTTTGCAGTCGAAAAGCAAAATGTCTATTAATTTATATTCATCCATACACAAACTATGTCTCTGAATAAGTTTAATACATATATTAAAAAATTATTGAAAATTTTAATTACAAAATAATATAAATTCCAATTTTGAAAATTTTTTAATTTTTTAGTGTTAAATAAGTTCGTTGAGTGTACTCACTTCAATGTTTCACTCACTAATCCATATTATTGAATAAATTATACCTAACCGAAACACAAACCACGCATTTAGTATTGCAGTGCAGTCTTGTATTACCGGTATGTCGGTAACTTACCAAATGGCTTCGCTAATGAAAGTGAAAATTACGTATTCTAGACATGCACAGCTTAATACGTTATAAACAGTACATTGATTTATAGTGCTACAGTCCCTATTTCGAATAACGATAGTTTGGTGAATTTCAATTTTATTCACCACACCGAAGATATTCGCCACATTTTGCAAAAACTCACCACCCTGGAAACTCACCACGCCGAATAAATTCACCACACTTCCAAAAAATACACATTGAAAAAATATATTTTTTTTGTGGGATCCCGCCCCCGTCCGTCCATCAATCAAATCCGACAAATTCCAACACACACAACAAACCAACAACAACAAACACATGTAGCAACTAGAATCAGGACACAAACACACCACACAACAACACCTTACTCCGAACGACGCACACACACACAAATTAATAACAAACAACACACACACACCCAAGCCATTAACCAACCTACCAAACCCAAACACGCAAGCAACACCCATGACACCAGCAGCAAAGGCCACAACCAAACCAACACACACATACACGAGGCCATAAAAACAAAATCAACCCAGCTTAAACGGACATGGGTTTTTATTTCATATAATATGCAAACCGGATACGGACAAAGAACATGTGAATTATTTACAAACATTTACTTTTTGAACTAACAAGCGAATTTTTCCAGCGTTGCCATAAAGGAGGAAATAATCAACCACCAGTTTGTTTAGAAAATAACCAAAGACAGCAAACACTGATTAAATTAGGGGATGAAGTAAAAGTAACATTGCTGGAATTTTTTGATGTAGTGGAAGGGGAAGAAAGAGAATAATAAAATGTGTTTACAAACTTGAACGTCTGTGTGTGTAAGTATGGTTTTTTTCTCTTTCTTTTCTTTCATAGCATTTGACAGGAAGTTAAAGATAGAAAAAAAAGATGCCCGGACGGACGGACGTAAAACAAACAAGTTCAAAAAGTACTTTAGCTAGCTGTCTGTTAAATATATTAAAGTACCAACGTACGACGGATCGATGCCATTTTCTTTGGCGTACTTGTTTGTTGTTGAGGGTAAATTTCGAATTTTTCATTCATCACAGACAGGAGAAAGAAATAATACAGCCATGGGCATTAAATTAGCACAAAACTTTGTCAAAAAAATTCATATCTTTTATATTCTATTTTAGTGATAGACCACAAAAAAATTTAAACGTAAAAACTTCAATAATAATTAATTAATTGCTTGCATATATTTCTCCTTAAAAAAACAAACATTTTCTCTGCTCATTAAGATCTGTAACATATCAAACGCTAGATTTTTTTTAGCTGAACTGTAAGTAGTAGGTAGTTGTAGTAAGTAGTTAAAGTAAAATAACACAAATTAAATTTTCTGGAATAAAAATAATATATTTTATTAATATTTTCAGTTTATTTGATCAATAATTTAGAAGAGTAGCAGCCTCTATTTCCAAGCACAGCCTGGCATCTACGGGACAGGCTTTTTTAAATCAAATACTGGCAACGTTCTTTGGGAATCGAGTACCAAGCTTTTCCGTATGTATTCCAAGCTTTTGTTGAGGATAATGCACATATCAGATCGTTCCAAAGGATTTTTTCAATCGGTTTTTATTTAAGTCAGGACTTTGCGCCGGGAATGTGCTTTTTATAATACCAAACCAGCTTTTAGACGTGCGTTTGAAGTCATTATCGTGTTAAATATGCATGAAACTGGCATGTATGTAGTATTAAACACCATATGGTTTCCATTTTATTCTTTAAAATGTTCAAATACTGATAATGGTCCATTTTCCATCAATTTTGACACTTGGACCCACACCATGCTTGTCTATTGAGTGTAGCGCGAATGGAATTTTGGTCCCATCCGGTCCCAAACGATTTATCCTTTGTTTGTTTTTTTTTTTTATGAAACAAGCACTCAGAGGATGGCCCCTACTCATGCAGTGCATTGTGCAGGTTTTTTAGGAAAGGTGGAAAGGGGGAAGATGAGAACGGCAAGGAAACGAGTTTTATCATTCCAATGTATTTTTTTTCCCGAATGAGAGAGAAGAGGTTCCTTATCCTTGTGGTGCGTTAAAAGCTTGACTACATTTTTTTTTGTAGTAGCGGCTTCTTTCAGCTAATGCGTCCAAAGAATTTTGCATTTTAAGACGTCGTCGTCGTCGTCGTCGTCGTATGAGCCTGTCCAATAAATTTAACTCAAATTGGTAGTTAATTTCATTCGCCATGCCGCATGATGAAAGGACTATAAATAATAGTACGGTACACGTTTGTTTTCTTGTTATCTGCGACATTATTTTTGTTTGCTTTGAAGGGAATTGATTACGTTATAAATTATTTTCCTCCAGCGATTCAAAATTTCGACAATTTTAGCCATCTTTTTCCCATCATTCATTCCTTCCACAGGTTTACGATAATGCGCTTCTCCTCTGGCGTGCAATCTTTATCCACGTGTCACTTTTTTCCAAAAATTAATTTACATGCCACAATATTAAAAGAATTTACATCGTAAGAAAAAAAATTCTAGAATAAAACTTGTACCTGCTAAAACACTTTTAGCATGTTGGGCAAATTAGCTGCTTGTCCAGCTCGAATTCAAGCAATGAATGATACCATGGCTGTACAATAGAGATGAGCGATCCAGTGATTTTTGAAGAACGTTGTTCTCAGTGAACGTGATTTGTTAATCACGTTCTTTAAAACAGTGATTGTGATCACAGTATTCCAATAATACAATAATGACAATAACGTATTTTATTAAGTCGTAAGAAAGAGACAACTAGATACATACTACGAAAAGACTACTAAACAAAATCAAAGTGGTGTCCAGTGTTGCCGTTTTTGGTTATTTCTAACCAAAATTGGTTATTTTTTGTTCAATGTGCAGATGTGTAGATTTTTCCGGTTTTGGTTATTTATTTTTCTTATAAAAAGAGGTTTTGTTTTGTTTGTAGAAATGTATTAATTAGTAAGACTAAAATTTTATTTTGTTATTTTTTGTTTCTTTTCTTACTCTGTTGTATTAATTGTAATTTAAATTTGAAAAAAAAAAAATAAAATAAAAAAACTGCGAATTTAGTTTTGGTTATATTTTTTCTTATTTGGTGAATTTTTTCACAAATGTTGGTTACAATATTTTTTTTTCGTGGCAACACTGGTGGTGTCATCAATGTTATTATTTTTAATGTAATTTTTTTTTTAATGAAGTTTGACAATTAAGTTTCACAGAAAGTTCATGTATAAAAACGAAAGTAAATAATCAAAACAAAATGAAATAAATTTGAGTATGTAACAATTTTGAAAGAACGACATTATTAGTACCTGTTATTTGGCAATTTCAATCACTGTAGTTGCCAGTGAATTATCAATCACCATGATTAAATCACAGGTTTGAAAATATCGCTCATCTCTACTGTACAACCAAAGTCACTGCAAATGTTCGTTGTTCCCACTAACCATACATAAATAAATAAATTTCTTCTTTTAAAATAAAACGTATTAGTAATTAATTCTTATTGACTTTTTATTTTATTATTATTACAAAAAGTAAAAAATACAATTACAATTACGATTGTAAAAAAAAAAAACAAAACAAAACAAAACATTTAATTATTACTCAAATTGTAAAGTTATTGTTGGGTAAATAAATAATAACAAAAAAAAATATATTTTATTTATATTCATTTATGTATTTTGTTTCAAGAAAAAAAAAAGGAAAACAATTTAAAACATGCCTCTCTGATGTCTCTCCACATACATATAGTGAGCGTCAAAAGAAAGTGTACACTATGGATAAAATTCTAATAATGTCAACTCAAGTTTTCCACTTAAGGAGAGTGCCCGAAAAAATTTTTTTATATTTCCAAAATTTTCTAATTCTTTTCTTCTTGTTTCAATTTTAAAAATTGGCAATAAAATAATTTGAAAAAAAAAAATTAGCGGTAATTTATTAATGTATATTTTTTTGAATTGTACACTTTCTTTTGACGCTCACAGTATATGGTATATGTACAGTGGTGGTCATATAATTAAAACATTATTTTGATCTCTCATTTGTTCTATTTTTTTATCATCTCTAAATTTTTTAACGGGACTTTTCCCCTGATCTCAATCCATTTGAGAACTTGTGGAGTGAAATTGAAAAGAGGATGGAAGGTAAAAATCCCAAAAATTCTGATGAATTGTGGCAAAACATTGAAATCTGTTGGAAGGCTATTCCTCAATCTTTCTGTAGGCATTTAGTTGAGAGTTTGCCAAACAGATGTGCTAACAAACAAATATTGTAATTAAAATTAAAATAGTAAATGTTTTAATTATAAAACATTTTTTTAATATTTTTTCTTTACAGAATTTAAAATTATATATTTAATAAGTGTGCTGGAAACTGTTTAAGTTTTAGATTTAAGATGTGGAAAAATAATTTTGTTCTCTTTTTTAATTTCCAAAATAAAACGAATAATTTACTATGGTTACGAATGTTTTAATTATATGACCACCACTGTATATATAGTAGAAGAAGAACACTAAAAACGAAAAGGCATAAAATATTTATTAAACAATTCATAATAATATTAATTAAATAAAATTTAAAACTAAACAGACATATTTTTGTTAACAAAAAAGAAACTTTAAAAAAAAAACAAAAAAAAAAACAAAAAACACAAAATCAAATCGAATCGAAAAAAGCAAACTTTAAATCCCACAATTAAGTTCAAGAATTTTTTTTATACAAAATTGTAAGTGTAGGCGTGTGTAAGTAAGTAAGTGTAAGTAAGTGATGCTTTTTTGTTTGTTTGTGTATGATGTGTTGTTGTTGTTGTTGTATACATAATTATTTACTATTTATTTCATTTTTTTTTTTTAATTATTTTAACTTAAAATATAATTGTTTCAATGACTAATTTTTCTTTATTTAATTAACGACGGCTTAAAACTTAATACAACAACAATTTGCTTGTTTTTTTTAGCTTTTTTTATACAATGAATATTTTTTGCATTTATTTCTCAATTTTTGTTTAAAAAAAGGGGGGAGGGTGGTAGGCGTTATTTATTTCCCTGTTGCCTGGTGATTTCTGAAGTTTGTCAAATGAAAAAGTAGTGCGTGCATGTTTGTTGATTTTAAATAACGGTTACTTGTCGTAAGTTTGTTTACATTCTTTTTGAGAGTACTTTGGAAATATCGTTTTACTAACTGAATAACAAATAAATAAATGAATAAATAACGCTATTTTAATTAAAATCAGATTTGAAAAATGCCTGCCTAACTGCCAAACAACTTACTAGTTAGTTAGTAGTGAATGTTGGTTGTTTTGGTTTTTTTTTTTAATTTTTTTCTTTTTATTTTATTTTGAACTATTTTTTTTTTGTTTTACTGTGTTATAAATAAATAATTATTTTGTTAAACAAAATGGCAGCTTTCTTTGTTTCAGATTTAAATGGTAGAGCCACTCTTGTGTTCCAGATATAGAAAATATGTGCCAGCAGCGTAGGCTAAGAAGTTGAACAAACCAAATACACCAGCGGCAATATTTGAACCGTAACCATGGTAATGGGGATACGATGACCATTTGGCTAACTGCACAACAAACGCAATGAAGTATAGAAGAGCGGCAATGCCAGTATTAAGCAGTTCCTAGAATTAAACAGAAAAAAAAAAATATAATTTAAATAAGTAATAAAATTCACAATCATTAATATTGTTATTGAGCAAACTTGTAAGTTTCTATTTATTTTCTTGCTTAAAAAATTATTGATATGGGTGGGCTGTAATTTAACATGTTCCAGTTGGCTAAGTAAGCATTACATTAGTAACGTAGGTAAACTGGCAATACGTTGGTCTCGAGGCACTATGTATGTATGTAATATGTTGGCCAAAAATGAGAAGTTAAGCTTTTCAAATCGAATACAAAAGATAGAGAGAGAAAAAAAAAAAAATAAAATTATAATAAGAGGCCTACTAATAAGTTAGGTTAGGATCAGCACATATCGCTTCTTTATTGCAACATAGTCATATCTCAAAAAAACTTGAACTTGGCAAAATGCGATTTAAGTTTTCAAGACATAAGTCCTATGATCTAATTGTCGCAAACACTTTTTGATATAACTTCGGTTCAGCTTGGGATATAAAACTGATTTTTTTTTCAACATGTACAGAAGGTCTAAAAGAGCAGTTTTGCTTAAGTAACTACAAATTTTTAATTTTTTGAGATATAACTATGTTGCAATAAAGGAGCGATATTAATTGCATACATCTTTGTTATGTAGTATATACATATGTATATAGTATAGTAAGTAGTAAATAGATTATATAACTAAGTATATATGTACATACATGTCGACGCCTCCATTCTATAACGTCCTAAGTGTACTTAGAACGTTTTTAATGTTCTTGCATTTTTAAACTCTACGTTCTCTAACTTCAATACTGTCAAAATTTGGTTAAGATGCGCCGATCCGTTCCGAAGTTATAGGGAAAAATCTACTTATGGTGTTTTCTTTTCTACAAAGAAAATGTCACCCTCTTACAAAGTGCATAAAAAAAATTTTTGACCAACCCTGTTGTAATGTCATTTTTTATTTGAGAAGAACATAACACAAATATTTAAAAAGGGTATGCCCTGTGTTTACCACTTATTAAGAAAATGAATGAGGAAATGCCAATTTGTTCAAAGGTGTTGTCAGATCGCTAATTTTTCGAATCCATTTTTTGCACGCTTTCTTTATAACAAAAAAAAAATATATTTTAACACTGTTCTAACATTGAATGCAATTTTTTATATTGCTGACCATGTGGCTTTAATAATGTAATATTTCCTTAGGATTACTTCACAAAACAATGAAAAAATTAACTTCAAAATTGGATAACGATACCAGGCGACTTTTTTTAAATTTCATCTGGTAGCCCTATAAATAAACAAAAGTCTTCTGCTTTACAGGGCATTATCAGCACTCTCGATTTATACAGGGCATAAAATGCAATGCCCTCCACCATTGGCAAGTGCGAATTATTTAGAATAAAACATACCACCCTTTTAGAGGGCGAAACATTTTTAAGAAACAAACGCAAAATTGCATTTTGCGTTAATAAAATGCACATTTTTTGGTAGAAAAGAAAACACCATTAGAATACACATATAGTTGTACGTCGCGTGAAAACTTTGAGAGCTCATAACTCAAAACACACTTTTTCGACTTAGAATGTTATAGAACGGATGCGTCGATATGTGTAGGATTTAACGAACGATTTTCAAGCCTTCACAATTAAAAGAAGATAAAAGGATAGAAACACTATTAATTAACACTTTTACTTTTCTCTAACAAATGCATATATAATCAGTTTTATACCAATATCGAGCTTTCTCAAAGATCGCACTATTAGAGTGGTTATAGATGGCGTCTTTTCCGACGAGTTCAGTTTAAATTCAGGGGTCCCTGCGGTCTCTGTTCTTTCTCCTACTCTTTTTCTTATTTTTCTTAATGATCTCCTATCTATTACTTCGAATCCTATTTACTCTTTTGCGGATGACAGCAACATTTGTCATTCATATTCATTTGATCGGAGGCCGAGCCTTTTGGAGATTGGGGCAAGGAGGTCGAACATGAATGACGCACTCACAAGTGACCTGATAACAATCTCTGAGTGGGGCCGGGCGAACAGGGTCGATTTTAATGCGCGCAAGACCCAATGTTGTTTTTTGACACACCGGCGTGATGCTGGTGCTGGTGTTCTGTCATCTGTATCTATGGGTAATGTAAATATTGAGGAGGCGGATGCTCTTGATGTTCTGGGCATGAGAATTAGTTGTGATGCTCGTTGGAACGATCACATTTTTCGAGTGTCGAAGGAAGCATTCAAGTGCCTTGGTTTTTTTGAAACGGTGCAGAAAATACTTCACTCCATCCGACCTTCTTACTATTAACAGGACCTTTATCCGATCTCGGATGGAGTACAACTCTCATGTATGGGCCGGTGCTTCAAAGTCTATTTTGAAGCTTCTCGACCGCGTACAGGAGAGGGTGGTGAAGGTGCTTCTTAATGACAGTAGGGTATCCAACTCTATTGATTCGTTGGAGCATCGTCGCAATGTGGCGTGTGTTTCATTGTTCTATCGGTACTATAATGGGAGGGGTTCTTGAGAGATAGGGGCAGTGTTGCCACCTTGTGTGTAATTACACATATTGTGTGTAACTTTTGATTGTGTGTGTAGCATGTGTATAATTAGTTTCGTGTGTAATTTGTGTGTAATTTTAATTTTTGTTCTACCTTTTTCTTTAATCGCTAATTTTTAACAGTCAATTTGTTAACACTGATTTGTTTTATAAATTTATTGCAATTTCCAACACTAGTTTGAAAAATTAAACACCTACATCATTCTCTTTCTACATGTAAAGGCGCCAGGAGACGATCAAATCAATTCATCAAATAATACATAAGTGTGCGTGTGGTGTGCTTGACGTTTAAATGGAGGCGTTTAAATAAATACGTCAATCATTATTTTAATTTCGTAGTGTTTGGATGCCAAAATATTTTCTTCGCATGACGATTTATTGCTATTAACATCGTGAAATATTGTAATAAGCTTCCAGTTTTACCTTCCATAAAACTGGTAAACACTGGTATTTCTCAATAAATTGCAAAATATTATTTTTTTCATCTGCAAATTCCTACATGACGGCAATAAAATTATTAGTTATTATCCGCGTATGTCTTCATTACTACAATATCAGAACAAATGAGAAATGCTTGTCAATCAGAAATTTAGGCAATCAAATAAAAAGTCATCAAATGAAAAAATCAAAATTTTTTGATTTTCATCAATCAAAGCCGACAACGTGTACGTGTAGAACGACAACACGCGTCCATATGTATAAGGCGTTGATGATTTCATTTGATCGTCTCCAGGTGCCTTAAGGCTAATGTTTGCAATTACAAGTCTTTTGTTTTATGTATATTATTTTAAGTATGTATATGAGTATATAATTTTAATGATTACATAATATATGTACGCAATATTTTTAAAAATAGAATTTTGTGTGTAATTTTTTTTTTCATATGTGTAATTTCGATGCCAGTTGTGTGTAAGTCATAAAGCTGTTGGTGGCAACACTGGATAGGGGGCTTGGTTCCAGATGATCACATATTTTTACGTGGTACTCGTACTTTTCGCAGAACACATCCTTTTGTGGTTGATTGTCCAGTGAACCGCACAATGCATTACAGGGAAAATTCATTTATTGCCCGCACTGCTCGCTTGTGGAATGATCTTCCTGCGGAAGTTTTTCCCATCAGTTACGATATTGGTAAGTTTAAATCAAATGTCCACAAACACTACTCCCTCTTTCCACCTAGGTTATAGGACCTATTTTCCTAAACCTGCACAATGCACTGCATGAGTAGGGGCCATCCCCTGAGTGCTGGTTTTACAAAAAAAAAAAAAATTATAATTGAAATAATAACATCCTATTGTAAAACCTTGTAGGCGAATAGAGGTGGTGGTGGATTCAAGATTTATTTTTATATTTCTTTCTGTTCAAGTGCATTTATTAAATAATAGTAACCGTCGTTCAAAGTAAACCAGTTTAAAAATCGGACAAAATAATAAATATTTATACATTTATGTACATATGTATGTATATAGTAGTAGTTAATGTTGTTGCCTGTGGTCAACTTGTTAACAAAATTACACTTGCAGTCTAAACAAAAAACAAAAAAAAAAAATTATTGACCAACATTTTTCTTTAAACCTGTTAAAAGAATTCTGTAATGAAAACTATTATTTATTACATGCATAAGTAATCATGCGCATATGAATTAATGCATGCATGTATGTATGTATGTTGTATGTCAAATATTTTCAATGAACGAAAATCTTGCTAGCCAATGTTACCCACTTACAAATAAATGCATACTTAAGCTTTATTAAAGAAGAAAAAAAAAAGAAGAAAAGACAATGAAAACTTACTGTGAATATCCAATTGATGGCAACATTCAGAGCTTCTCTAATACCCAAAAGATAGGCAAAAATCCATAATATTGTGGCTATAAATGAGACGACCACAACAAACAGGAAGAATGATGTGGCTGCGATGTAGGCAGGTGAGGCGCAGGCCATACAAATAATACCTAAGATCTGTAAATAAAAATATAAAATTAAAACACATATTCAATCCAATCTTCATCAAAATTATTGAAATAATACAGCGCACAAGAAAGCAATCACTAGAAAATCCTTTTAATTTTTTTATTAAATACATACCAGAGATTAGCAATGAATCGTATTTTCGCTACTCATAGGTACTTATGAAATTTTGAGTATGAGTGAGTCAAGAGTATTAAAATTCAACTACTCTGATTCATTCGTACTCGCTACAATATTGATTTATAAGTATAGGTTGCAATGAGTATGAGTACAACGTTGACATCAAACTCACAACATTCGATTCATTGTTTGATTCATACGCCTACTCATTCAGATTCATAAATTTAGAAAAATACTTATAATACTTACGAATGATTCGAGTGACTCGAATCATTCATCAAAATTTACAGTAGTAGTTATTGTTGCATTTACAAAAGAAGAAGAAGAAAAGAAAAGACAAAGACAGAAAGCAAAGCACACACTCAACCTTCTAGCGAGTATTGTGGTGTTCGTTGAACGAACACCACGAACTTCGTTCTTGAATCATACTTATTTTGTGCTTCGTGTATATGTTGAATCATGGAGAGTCGAAATCAACAACATCGTATGTATTGTTAAGTATGAGTACGATGAGTATTTCTAACTTTGAATATGAGTAGTATGAGTATGATATTAAAATAAGTATGAATGCGTATAAGTAGCTGAAATTATAAGTATGACTCGAATCTACTCATCGTTTTGAATACTCGTTGCTGATCTCTGATACATACATATCGCTCCTTTATTGCAACATAGTCATATCTCAAATACTTAAAAATTTGTAGTTACTTAAGCAAAACTGCTCTTTTAGACCTTCTGTAAAAGTGTTTGAGGCAATTAGATCATAGGACTTATGTCTTGAAAACTTAAATCGCATTTTGCCAAGTTCAAGTTGTTTTGAGATATGACTATGTTGCAATAAAGGAGCGATATGTACGTGCATATGTATAATATAGAATTGTTTATTGTGAAATAAATTTGCATTTACAACACTGTGAGGTCATTTAAATTATTTTAACACGTTTAACAATTGCTAAGCATTTAAAAGCAATAGCTTTTAATTGATAAAATAAGCAATAAAAAGTATACGTATACGTAAGTACTTATTTACATATGTATGTACGTACGTACGTTTAAGTCATATTACGGAGTGTACCGTGATTCAAATTAATTCAAAACAATTTCTTTAAATTTTTTCAAATTTTACAATTTAGTCACTCAATTGCACATACAGTGTGTATACACTTATAGGATGTTGTAGGTGTTTTAATATTAAAAGTATTGAAAACGAGATAAAGAACTGTGGGTGTTCTTAAATAATAACAAATCTTCAAATTGAACTCCTTTGTTTATACATATGTACTTTAGTGTTTAAATTTAAATTAAACTTGACATTTCATTTTACAAGTAAACAAGCTAAACGAATTCTTCACTCATGAACAAACAGTATTACGTTTAAAAAGGCGCTAACTTCTTAACAGTTTTTTTTTTCCACATTATACATATAGTGATGGATATTGTCATCACTGTTGCAAATAAGCTTAGCTCATCCGTCAAATATACATATGTACACATACAAACTCATTGAGAAACCTAATTTTTGTTGTTGCTTTAAGACTTGAAAATAAAAACAAGTTAAAGTTTCGTTGTTGTTGTTGTTGTTTTATTTTTAGTATTTATTAGCAAAAATAAAAAACATGTTGATTTTTTGATTTTGTATTGTTGTTATGTGTGGACGTATGTCGTTGTAGTTGTAGTTCGTATTTACGAATTGTTTACATTTCTTAATACTTTTCAGTTATTATTGTATTGTGTTGTGTGTTTTTTCTTCGTATTTTATATTTTTTTTTTTTTTCTACTTTATACTGCACTATTGTAATGTGTGTTTACGTCACACCTGTTGCACTAAAAAATAAATTAATAGAACATCTTACAAAGTGTACTTAGAGTACTTAGATTGCATATAAATTTACTTATTTTTCCTCTAATATTTCTCTTAATGAATGTACTTTTGTAAGAAACCTTTCAAAAATCCCATTAATTTATACCGGGTTATCCATTTCGTGGTTTCAAAAGTAAATGTAAATAAAACACATATAAAATATTTTTTTCATGATATTTCTTTTTTATTGTAAAGTTTGAACGTTGACATTATGTGTGAAACACTTTTTTTTTTTTTTTTTTCTGAAACCAACACTCTGGGGATGGTCCCTACTCATGCAGTGCATTGTGCAGGTTTTTTAGGAAAGGTGGAAAGGTCGAAGATGCGAACGGCAAGGAAACGAGTTGCTACTAGGTGACTATAAAATGGCCAGTGCTATACCTTCACCATTAGACAGTCTACAGGCAATCGTTCCCAAGAAGCCCGCAGTTTCTCAAACCATTCATGTTGTGTGTGTTAATTTTATACATAAGTGGCGGGACCTACAGTTTAAAGTCGACTCCGAACGACAGATTTTTTTAGAAACTGAGAAGAAATCGCCGAAAAAATACTTTTTGTATTTTTATTTTTTTTTGATGTCTGGCCTGGGACTTGAACCCTTTACGTCTAATAAGCCAGCACACTACCTACTAGACCACGGAGACCCCTACATCATTTAAATGACCTCCACGCGAAGTGTTGCAAGCATTGATTCTTTGATTCTTAATTTTCGACCATTTTTTGACACATATTAGGCGGTATCTCAGCCATAACTTGACGAATGTTTGTTTTTAAGTGCTCAAGAGTTGAAGGTTTATCTACATAAACACGGTCTTTCACGTAGCCCCACGAAAAAAGTCTAATGGTGTCAAATCGCATGATCTTGGTGGCCAGTTGATATCGCCACGACGAGAAATTACGCGGCCAGGAAATGTCTCTTACAATAAAGCCATATCTACGACGTTGTGAATGGTCAGCTGGCTGCAGTTGTTGCGTGAGCTGGACTTTATATGAATGTAGGTGTAGATCTAAATGCAAAATACGCCATAATGTGCCGTAAGATAGTCCTAATTCCTGAGAACGACGAGGAATCGACACATTCGGGTCTTCGGCAACACTTTCACTTACAATAGCGATATTTAAAGCGGAACGAGCGAAACGATGATGCGCAGGCCTTTCAATATTTGTAACTTGTAATTTTTGCTTGCGTAGTTGGACGATTATGTAAACCATAATCTCCTCTTAAAGCACGATACGTGGCTGTGGCAGAATCACCATTTTTGTAGTAGGTTTTGATAATTTTTATGCGTTGTGTGATAGTTAAGCGATCCATTTTCGTTAATGTCAGACTTTCAACTGAAAAGAAAAAAATTGGTGTCACAACTTAGTTTGACAGATGTCGAATTCCAGTCCCATACTTTTGAAACCACGAAATGGATAGCCCTTTATTTTTGAAGTATTGTGAGCAATAGTTTCCGAGCAATAATTCTGTGATCTTTTTTGAATCAACTTTACCGTCATGTTTGTTTATTAAATAAGGGTTTTATTTACTTTAAGGTGTGTTTAAAATAAGTTTTTAAAATTTCCTTCTAATTTTTATATGTGTATAAAAAGTATGTGTCATGTCAACATGGGTAAATCTTATTTTGCTTTGATAAAAAAAAAGTAAAAAAAGGTGTAGTAAAAAAATATTCACTATTTGCGTAACGTGGTTTTCGTAGATCTACCAGTATGGTTGGTAATTTTAATTATTTATCGTATAGAAAAGCGAAATTGAACTAATTTTAGTAAATTTTACACTTAAACTAAATATGTTAATAGGAATAAATCCTTAAATTTAAAACTTGAATTTTACCCACTAATTTTTTATTTTTAAGAAATCCATTGAATGAAATTAGCACCATCGTCTAAATTAAATACGTTTCAACACCTTTTCATTATTCTAAAAAACTTTGTATCAGCATTAGGAATTTATTTTTGTGCAAAACCACTAGTAACCAGTAATTTTTTTTGTAATTTTTATTATTTATATTGTAAAAAAAAAAACGATTTTATAAATTTTTTACATATTTAGCTACGGATATTATTACGACAATATAAAAGTATTTACGCTTTTGTACAATTTTTTTTATATTTATTCTAAGTTTATTCTAAATTCTAATTTTAACCAAGACGTACATACAGTGTATCACTAAAGTGAGTATGCATCATGAAAATAATTAAATATCCCATTTTTTTTTTCCAAAAATATGAAGAAGAATATATTTTTTTACACTTAAAATGAGAGTAAGATGGGTGTCAAAAAGTATAGAGAAAAGTGAACACTGATCGGTTATGGTATGGGGGTGTATGGCAGCATCAGGTGTTGGAAATCTTGTGATTATCGAAGGAACAATGGATAAGACGGTGTATTTGAACATTTTAAAAAACAACTTGCATCAAAGTACAGCTAAATTGGGACTAACAGGATCATTTGCATTCCAACAGGACAATGACCCTAAACATACAGCCCATATCGTTAGAGAATATCTTTTTGTATAATATGCCAAAACAACTAAAAACTCCGCCGTCAAGGTTGGAGTCAGTCAAAAAGGCAAAGGGCTATCCAACAAAATATTAAATATCAGCCTGACTTCAAAAATTGAATCATAGTGCCAATTTTTGTGAACTGCATACTTACTTATGTGACCTGAATTCTAACCATTTTGTTAATTATAGTTATTTGGCGGACCCTATAGCAAAACACTTTTTAATATTATAGTTTTTACCATCCGAAGTCACTTCGAAACCATGCGGAACTGCTATATGATATTACTTCATGAGAAAAATGGCCAGCTCCTCTGGTAGTACATGACCATTATGATATCTCACGGTTATGATATGATTCTCCTGTTGGCAATACTTTGTTCAAAAGATTTTCGACTTTGGAATTTGGACGATCACTGACAAAATTTGATTTTATTCAAATCGCTACAAATACAGTAGAATTTTGCCTTCAATTTCTTTTGATTCTGTTTCATCCTCTTTGACTCTTTCTGCGGAGACCTCTCTCTCTCGCTTCCTCTTTTATCTGTCTATGTAACTCGGCTTTGGCGAGTTCACCTAAAATAACAGCTGTTTCCGAAATACTAACGCCCAATCGATTACCACTCCTCAAGAAGAATCTCCAGATAATGAACAGCATGAAGTGTTTACAATTTGTATATAAGTCGCCCTAGTCTAGTAGGTAGTGTGTTGGCTTATTAGACTGAAGGCCCGAGTTCGAATCCCAGGTCAGACATCAAAACGAAAATATAAAAATATTTCTTCGGCGACTTCCTCTCAGCAGATTTCTGGCAAAAACTCTGAGGGTAAATAAAATTGCCATGAAAAGCTTCTCAAAAAAACTGTCCTTCGGAGTCGACTTTAAACTGTAGGTCCCGCCATGTTTAAAATTAACGCACACAACATATGTAAGTGGTGTGAGAAGCTAGGTCGTAATCCTGAATGAAGGGTTGTAATGACCAATTATGTATGTATATTGTTATTAACTAGTAATGAATTAGAAAAATTTTTGTTCCTTATTATTTTTCTTAAGTTTATATATAAAATAAATGAAAAAATATGTTTGTGTTTTTATTTCAAATTTTAAGCAATTTTTCCAATCATTTCACTCACTTTAGTGATACACTGTAAATCTTCTTTTATAGCACTTGGATTAAAAAATTTGAAATAGAAATTATGAAAAATACAAATGAAATAAGCAAAAACTATTGAAATATTCACACATTTTGTATTTGTTTTAGAATTTTTACTTATTTTATATTCTATTTGTTTAACATTAAATTTTATGCAAATATTTCAAGTCTATTCTTATAACAGATATCAAAAAACAAAAATATTTATACCTATTACATACATACATATATACACACATACATACAAATGTATATATATATATATATATATATATATACATATATATTATATTTTGAAGTAAACAAAACAATCATAAGCCAGTTTCAAACCTCAAAAACTTTATTGCTACAAGTTTAAAGTCTACAAATATATGCTGAAGTAATTTTCTAAACAAAAACCGGTTCTCACTTAAAGAATGTTTTTCACCACTTTCAAATATTTTAAATATTTTAATAATTTTTTTTTTTTTAGACACAATAATAAATCAAGAGCTGTTCTATAACATGATGACTAGCTTGGGTTTTAAGCTCAAAACATAGATTTAAAACACCTGTTTAGTGCCTTAAGCGTGTTGAAATCATCCATACTTTAAAAAATATTCTATATCAAGAAAAAAAAATCCATAATAAATTTAATTCTTAAAACATTTTCTATATCTAGAAACAACATCATAATATTATTGTATTCCATTCAGGATATCTTCCATACATGCTCCTAGATTATCTTTTGGACTTTCTCAAAAAATGTTTTTTCCTAATCTTTTTTAGGAATATTTTTTAAATTAAATAATTTATAATTTAAATGTTAAATAAATTTATGGGCACTAAATAAGTTTTTAATGTAACTCGCGAAGACCAAATTATGAACACAAGAAAGGACCGATCGATATTGTTTCTAATTATAATTTTATAAAGTATTGAATATGTGCTTATAATTTACTAGTGAATTTCTCCATATAGGTATAAATCACACTTTTCTCCGCATATAAATCGCACGAATTCAGAGTCTTTTAAGACAAACGAAACGGTCATGTACATATCAGAGATCAGCAATTAATCGTTTTTTTGCTACTCATAAGCACTCATGAAATTTTGAATCTAAGTGAGTCAACAACATTGAAAGTTAACTATGTACTCTGATTCATTCATACTCACTACAAATAACAGTTTGCAATGCGTACAACGTTGACATCAAACTCATACCATTCGAAATATGTTTGATTCATAAGCCTGCTCATTTAGATTCATAACTTTAGAAAAATACTTGTAATACTTATAAATTATTCGAGTGACTCGAATCATTCATCAAAATTTACAGACTTAGTTGTTGTTCCATTTACAATAAAAGAGAATAGACACCTAAGCAGAAAAGACAGAGCAGCAAGCATAGCAAACACACAACTTTTTAATAAGTATTGTAGTATTCGTATGCGAATCATACTTATTTTGTGATTCGTGTATATATGTATTGTGTTATGGATAGTCGAAATCAACAACATCATACATGTTGTTAAGTACGAATATGATGAGTACTTCAAACTTTGATTATGAGTAGAGGTTCCATGATATTAAAATAAGTATGAATCAGAAATTATGAGTATGATTCGGTTCTACTCTTTTTTTTTTGAATACTCATTGCTGATCTCTGATATCTACATACAGTGGCTCCCAGCTTATTTCAACCAGCAGCTTTAAAAAAAATTAAGCTCGTATAATTTCAAAACGAAAGAAGATATTAAAAAAAATTGAATAAGAGTTTATAGAATATGTTTAAAAATTAAGAAAAAAAGTTTTATTCAGTCTCAAATGTAAATTTACAAACTAAAAACCAAAAGTATGGGAACCCAATTCGTCACAGCTTATTTCAAACACTTACTATAAACAAACAATTAAATGATTAATTAATTAATAGTTTTAATTTTAAAATTTAGTATGACCTCCTATTTGCTTAATTACAGCTTTCAGCCTTTTTTGCATTGATTCCACTTCCTAGTGGTTTGGAGAGTTATTTTTGCCTATTCCTTTTTCAGAGCTGCTATAAGGTTATTCTTGTTCGAAATCTGGTGTTGGCGGACGTTTTGATCACAAATTGCCCATAAATTTGAGACTGAATAAAACTTTTTTGTTTAATTTTTAAACATTAAACAATTTTTTTAAAGGTGCTGGTTGAAATAAGCTGGGAGCCACTGTATATATGTACCTATATATAGTCCTATATACTATGTATATGTATATACGTATGCAAACTTGTTAATATATTATTAATACATATAAAGATACTATCGGTCAATTTATAACTTTATTTATATTTTATCAAAATATTTTTATTCTATAAAGATAAAAATTTATTATCGTTACAATATATTTGCCGACTCATGGTTTGGTTTCACTTTCATCTCTTTATTCTGATTCGTTTTCAAAAATATTATACACATGTACATATGTGTGTGTTGCTACAGCTTTAATCTTATCAGTTTGTATACATACATAAGACTGAATAAGTGTATTGATTTACAATCACAACCATATTTAAATAGATTTTTTGTTCAAGGAACTCTATATATTTCCTTTGAATTTTAAAATATTTGACGATATTTTTCCAAAGAACCCTTTTTGTTAAAAAAAAATGAATAAATTATTCCAATTTAAATCATACCTACTACCTACCTATGTACATATGTACATAACGAGTATTAGAACACAAACATAGCCAAATGGACTACAAAATGATTCACAAAAGATTAACGCGATAACATTATTAGTTTTCCAATGATTTCAATAGGGGTTTACTTTTTGATTTTTGATTATGATTTTGTGCAAATGGGGCACCAAAAAGTGCAAAGATAACAACCGTAGGGAAGGGAAATCACAAAAAATGGTTGAATATTATTTCACGACTGATAATTATAGTTTTTTTTTTAACGGTACACTAATTCCGATAAAACTAATCATCATGTTATATGGAAAAGTGACTCATATTTAATGAAAAACGTCAAATAAAAAAATATTTGAAAAGAAATACTAGAATTTAAACTTAAGTGTTTACAATTTGTATATAAGTTGCCGTAGTCTAGTAGGTAGTGTGTTGGCTTATTAGACTAAAGGTCCGAGTTCAAATCCCAGGTCAGACCTCAAAACGAAAATATGAAAATATTTCTTCGGCGACTTCCTCTCAGTAGATTTCTGGCAAAAACTCTGAGAGTAAAATAAAATTGCTATGAAAAGTTTTTAAAAAATCTGTTGTTCGGAGTCGACTTTAAAACTGTAAGTCCCGCCACTCATGTATAAAAAATTAACGCACACAACATAAGCGGTGTGAGAAGCTAGGTCGTAATCCTAACTGAAGGGTTGTAATGACCCATTATGTTATGTATGTATGTTTACAATTTTGACATATTAAAAATGTGCACTTTATTTTAATGTTTACTTAATTTTTGTTTTTATTTAACATCAATAAGTTCCAATGACATTTTGCCTCATCAACAGCGAAGAATAATCTGGCTGTCTAAAATTTTTAAGCATTTAAATTTTCTATAACATTCTAAGTCGAAAAAGTGTGTTTTGAGTTATGAGCTTTCAAAGTTTTCACGCTACATAAGACTATTGGGCAATTCACACGACTTTGTATCGTGTATGTTGTATTGAATAAACTTGGTTGTTTGTGAACGCTCAATGCTATGCTTTATTGTGTATTTCGTATTCCAAATGTATTTTTTTGGCATTCAAATAATTTGATAGCATGAAACCAACACAACTTTTGAAAAACATATGAAAACATATACACATTTTTTTCATTCACACAATTTGATAGCACGAAACCAATACAACTTTTAAAAACATATGAAAAAAATGTGTATAAGTGTATCGGATTTTTACATGAAAATTATCAACAACAATCATACACTGTTGTATAATCGTCCAACAATACACTCAAAACAACGATACAACAGCTTGTGTGAATTGCCCATATATGTGTATTCTAAGTAGATTTTTCTCTATAACTGCGGAACGGATCGGCGGATCTTAACCAAATTTTGACAGTATTTAAGTTAGAGAACGTAGAATTTAAAAATGTAAGAATATTAAAAACGTTCTAAGTACACTTAGAACGTTATAGAATGGAGGCGTCGATATTGTGGTTAAATCTAGAGGAAATGGTTTGAAGAAACAAAGCTGAGAGCTTTTATGCGTCTACAATGGCTTTTAGCAGTTGATGTTACGTTTTATTGAAAAGTACAATTATTTCCAGCGAATTTTTTACAGATTCAAGGTAGCAAGCGGAGCTTATTGTATGAGCTACTGAAGTTTAAATAATCAGTAAAATGATCACTTGCTTGCGATTCGGTGCTTTCTAAAAAAAACTCTTCAACCGAAAATATCAATTTTACAAGACTGCCTTTAGTAGTTTAAGCGTATTTAGTGTGTAGGATTTTAAATGCAGCGCATTTTGGATTTTGTTGAGTTGCAATTGTAGTCGAATTTTCTTAAATACGCCGCCCATCATAAACCATAAACAGACACATCATTAGCCGTTTTACATATCGAACTATTTGTCACAATGTAGCCATTTTTACTGTCGATCTTATACGACAACATGTTCGTTGTGGAATTGCTTTGTTCACACGTAAATGTTGTAAAAAGAAATTTATATACTGGCTGGGTAGTATTTCATTGTAGACAATATTTTACGCACGATTAACTGTATTATAAATACATACATATTTTTATATGCAACTATATTATTCAAGGGTAGTATATATGTATGTATATATGTAAATTTGAGTGTATGTATGTAGTATGTCGCATCGATATCTAAAAAAAAAAACAATAATAAAAATAAAATAAAATATAATATCAGAGGCTGACCGCAAAATCTTCTACTTATGACATGTTATTCATTTTTCCCTGGCAAAGACAATACAAATCTATTGTGATCAATTTTCCTATAAATCGCAACAACCATCCCACAATACATTTTTAAAGTTGCCATGTTTTCCTAAGACTTTTATGATTTTTTCTTTCTTGGAATTGGAAGTGATTGACTTTGACAATGAGTTAATAAAGTGAGTTTAGCTTACAGAAACATAAAAACTAATGATTTACGGCTTACAAATAAAGAAAATGAAGGAATTTAAATTGTACAAGAGGTAGTAGGTATATCCACAATAATAAGTTACGGTCTACTACTCATGCAAGTTTTGTTAAATAATAAATAAGAAAAACAACAACAACAACAACAATTTTCTAACAAGTAAATCATTTTCCAAACATCTCCCCCAAGTCGTAATATGACACTTTGTCTAGGCTTGCATTTTCCAAATTTATCAAACATGGTACATACATACACACATACCATATGTATGAATCGAATGGACTTTATTTATAAGGCATCTTTAATTTTTATTTTGAAGTTCAGCTCAGTTTAGTTCAGTTTTAATGAACTATTCAAGCATAGTATTTAATGGTGTTTTCTTTTCTACCAAAAAATGTGCATTTTATTAACGCAAAATACAATTTTGCGTTTGTTTCTTAAAAATGTTTCGCCCTCTAAAAGGGTGGTATGTTTTATTCTAAATAATTCGCACTTGCCAATGGTGGAGGGCATTGCATTTTATGCCCTGTATAAAGCGAGAGTGCTGATAATGCCCTGTAAAGCAGATGACTTTTGTTTATTTATAGGGCTACCAGATGAAATTTAAAAAAAGTCGCCTGGTATTGTTATCCAATTTGATGTTAATTTTTTCATTGTTTTGTGGAGTAATCTTAAGGAAATATTACATTATTTTAAGCTACATGGTCAGCAATATAAAAAATTGCATTCAATGTTAGAACAGTGTCAAAATATTTTTTTTTTTTGTTATAAAAAAAGCGTGCAAAAAATGAAGTCGAAAAATTAGCGATCTGGCAATACCTTTGAACAAATTGGCATTTCCTCATTCATTTTCTTAATAAGTGGTAAACACAGGGCATACCCTTTTTTAATATTTGTGTTATGTTCTTCTCAAATAAAAAATGACATTACAACAGTGTTGGTCAAAAATTTTTTTAATGCACCTTGTAAGAGGGTGACATTTTCTTTGTAGAAAAGAAAACACCATAAGTGAATTGAATTTATAGTTTTTTTCTTTATAAAATACAATAAAGAAAAGAAAACAATATACTGACGAAATTTTGAAATGATTGTTGTACGGGTAGAAATGGGTTTACACCTGGGTATTTAACAAACGCTGGGTATTTACCCATTTATACCCACTTTCATACCCGGGTATTTACCTAATTTCGGGTAAATACTTATTTGAATAACGAATACTCTTTGTTACGTAGCGTAACAGAAATGCGGATATTTTGGAATTTATTTTGAACATGTGTATATACAGTCGGTCAATAAAGTTTGTATGCAAACAAAAAAAATATATTAATTTCACAACTATAAAAGTAGTACGCATTTTTTAAAAGAAAATATTGAAAATTTTATTTTGACTTAAAAAAAACGAAAACAAACTTCTTCAAAAAATAACAACTTAAGCAATAATATTCTTAAAAATATATCAAAAAAGTATGTATGCAAGTCTTAGTCAATAAAACAAATAAATTTATTTTGTTGACGAAACAGTTAATTTATAAATGTTTAGTATTTAGTTGGAAAGCCCTTATTTTTTATGACTGCTTTAAGGCGGTTTTGCATCGATGACACTAGTTTAGTGGTATGCTAGGAGGTATTTTCTCCCACTCTTCCAAAAGAGCCTTTTTTTAAGTCTTCTGTGCCTCTAATTTCGTGCTTTCTAATTTGGCGGTCCAGATGGTCCCACAAATGCTCGATGGGATTAATGTCGGGCGACTGGGGTGGGGTTTTAAGTTGATTTTTTACATTATTGAGAAGCCACTCCTTGACGATAAGCGCGGTGTGCTTGGGATCGTTGTCTTGCTGGAACACAAAAACTCCCCAATTCCAAGTTTTGTAGCACTTTCATGTAAATTATTTTTTAAAATGTTCAAATAGACATACCGATCCATTATACCATCTATGAAAACTAGTTTACCCACACCAGAGGCAGCCATACACCCCCAAACGACTACTGATCCACCACCGTGCTTAACTGTGCCCATCATGTTTTGTGGCTCAAGCTCAGAATTGGGTTTAAGCCATACCTTGGCTCTCCCATCTGATCCGTGGATATTAAATTTGCTCTCGTCCGAAAAAATAACAGAGTTCCAAAAGCTTTGGTTGGCTGTTTCGTATTCTTATGCGAACGAGAGTCTCTTTTTGCGGTTTATAGGGCTAACAAATGGCTTTTTGCGCATTTGACGGCTATGGTATCCAGAAGATTGGAGTACTTTGCGTATTGTCTCTGTACTACAAACTTTTTCCAACTCATTCTCAATTTCCGCCCGTATTTTTGGTGCAGAAATTTTAGGATTTTTTTGTACTTTACGGACGATAATTCGTTTTTCACTAGGTGTAAATGTACTTGGGCGACGAGATTTTGGCTTGGTGTTATTATTTCCCTCTCTTCTGAATCTTTCTATTGTTTTTTGGACGGTTGCATGACTTTTTCCGACTATTTCGGCAATTTTTCTTTGAGGTTTGTTTTCCTTGTAGAGTTTTACTATCACGGCTCTGAGGTCTGTAGACAACTCTTTGCCGCGTGGTGCCATCTCACTTGTTTTATTGTTTTTATAATTTAAAAGAAAAAAACTAAAAATCTTTACCCAAAAAATGTTCTAAAAATCACTTTTCCACCTTCCACGACAACACAACAATTAATGATGCGTTTTGCATACAAACTTTGTTGACTATATTTATACACAAAAAACAAAAACAAGTTCTCTCAAATCTAACGGTACTTTAAAAACATTTTGTTTCATTAGTTTTTGGAAGCAAACACAATAAGTAATAAAATAAAAAAATACAGACTGCGTAGTAATACTGGGTATGCGAAAAATTAAAACTTAAATTTTGTTTTATAGTTTGCATACAAACTTTATTGACCGACTGTACATACATATGAATGTATATTAAATTTAAGCTCAAATATAAGGGGTGATTTTTTAAGAGCTATAGGAAAATTTTTCAAAAAAAACATAAAATTCAGAAAAATGCATGAAATCTTTATTTGAATCGATTGTACGGTCCATATAATTTAATGTTTGAAGATTATTTCATGCAAATGTTGACCGCGACTGCGCCTCAAATGGTCCATCCGCTTAGTCCAATTTTGGCATACTCTTTCCAACATTTCGGCCAGTATCTCCCGAATAAATGCTTCAATGTTGTCTTCCAATGCGTCAATTGAAGCGGGCTTGTCTGTACAGACATGAGCTTTAACATAGCCCCACAAAAAATAGTATAAAGGCGTTAAATCGCACGATCTACGTGGCCAATAGACCGGTGCGGAACGTGAAATAAAATGTTCACCGAACTCGCCCCTCAATAAGTCCATTGTTACGCGTGCTGTGTGGCATGTGGCACCGTCTTGTTAAAACCACATGTCATGCAAGTCAAGCTCCTTGCATTTTGGGCAAAAAAAAAGGGTCGATTAAACTGACCATAAAATGGAAGAAGCGCGCGATGAACTTTCTTAACAGAGCATGCATTTTGATAATAAAATTCAATGATTTGCAAGCGTTGTTCGTTTGTAAGACGATTCATGGTTAAATTATAGACCAAACTGAAGATGTTTGACAGTGAAACGAAACACGAAACGTGCGTGAGCTGTTTAAACCAGTGTTGCCAAAAAGATAATAGCTAAAAAATCACCCTTTATTTGGTTGCATTGCAGAATGAATTTGAAAGCTCAAATCAAATGAATATAATATACACAGGGTATATTTCGCGTTGAAGGAAATTAAAAGTAAGCTTGAATTAGAGTTTTCTACAACTTTGATGCTGAATGATGCCGAAAACACTGAGCTATCAACCATATTCAATACACGATTTAAAAAAATCATAAAACCGATACATTTAGCTGCGAAATTGCTATATCCTAAGGCACAAGGAAGTGATCTTGATCCGTCTGAGGAGGTAGATGCATTGGAACAATGTCACAGGCGCTAAACATAAATGTAATGCCAGATTTTGCCAATTACAAGGCCAAAAATGCGCAAAATCTTTTGACTGGAACTGTTTGTATGAGATTTCTCCAGTAACTTGGTGGAAAGGAATTTGTGGAAGTACGCAATTAAGCAAATTAGCACCCACACACAGCTTCATTCACTCAAAAAAAGGAACCGTTTAACAACACTAAGAGCAGGAAAAATAACATATAGTATATCGTGCAACTGGAACTTGCTGTTTAAAAATAGTTTACCACCTTCAGCAGAAAGCACGCACTCTACTCAATTTGAAAATAACTTGAATTCTGCACTAGAATGTACTAAAGACGATACCCCTTCAACTTCAACAGGAATCGCGCACTCTACTCGATATGAGTTTTTATCGTATACGGACAGCGACAGCGATTATGACTAAATTTATGAATTATTTCATTTGTTATTAAAAACTTAATTCATAATAAAAAATTAAATTCTTTTAATTTATTTAAATTTTTCTTTAATTTGATTTATACCCACATTTTGGGTAAATACACAGGTGCTTGGGTAAATACCTGGGTATTTACCTTTAAATACCCAAATTTACCATTTGGGTATTTACCCATGTCCCATCACTATGTACGGACAACCGTTTTTAAGACAATGAGAAAATTTTTTAAAAACATAACATTTTGTTTCATTTATTCAATTATTAGAATACCAAATAAGTTGACATATATGTAAATATATAATCTTAATGCACTAGCTTCTGAGGCCTTCGTCCTGCTAATATTTTCGTCTAAATAATATTTTATTTAAAAGTGTTTTCAAAAAAACCGAAAAAAATCTTGAAAAAACTTAAAATATTGAAATAAATCTAACATCGTCCAAAAGTAAATACGAAAATAAAAAAAAAAAAAAAAAACGAAAAAAGATCGGAAAACTTGTCACTGTTTGGCATTAGGCCAGATCAGATGGTCCACAAAATAAAAACATTACCAACCAAATAACATAAAATTATACATACATTTTATATATATAAAAAAAGGAAAATATGTATGTACGAGTATATGCATACATATACATATGTATACATATTTATATATTCTATCTAAACATATTACAATCTCACAATGAAAATAAAAAAGAAAAACCGAAAACCGAAAACAAGTGTTTGTTTTTTAATTGAAATGAAAGGAAAGAAAAGAAAAAAAAAATTAAAAATAAAAAATATTCAAATGAAGAAAAAAAAACAGAATAGGAATATTTTTTATGAAAAATACATACATACCTACATACATGTAGCTAATGGTGAATATTAGTCATTAATTAATTTATTTATAATAGAATCTTGAAATATGTGTGAATATTATATCATATGCTACTAACGTAAAATTATGAGTCCAGTGCTAAAAGCCTGGGAAATGTCTAAATAAAAATAAAAAAAAATTTATTGTCAGATTACTAATACCTCATCTTTCGTTTCACAAGTGGTTTCTAAGTTAACAAGCGCCTTAGTTTACCATATTAACGCAGCGCAAAGCTTGCGATTTAATTTAAAGACCGGCCAGATCAGCATAACAAACTTGGTATTACTTCGAGGTAAGTCATAAAAGACGTAACACTTACAAGGAATCAATTCAAAAAAAATAAAATGATATGATCTAACCATTGAATTAGCCCATTCGCTGCCAAGGACGAGTATACTCGTCTTTGAAAGGGTATCCCGCACTGCCAAGACGAGTATACTCGTCCTACTTTAAATATATTATAACATGTAGGCTTTTGAATTAGCAAATTTTTTTTGCCACAAACATAATATAAATATGTAAAAAACTTGAAAAATACTACAAATAAATTTTTTTTACAAAAATAATACTTTATTTCTTATTTCTACTAAAATGTACTGCTTTCCTATTGCCAACGACGAGTATACTCGTCTTTGGTTTTCTGCTTGTAAATGATTATGTATGATAATGTATTTGCTCTTACCAAGAAATAGCAGCCCTACAAGAAATAAATAACCGAAATTAATACATACACGACTTACTTACTACTACATATGTAATTTTTATTTGACTTTTTATGTTTTAGAGTTGTATTTCTTAATACATCAAAAGCACATTAATGTTGACTGTCAAATGCGCTGCAAATTTATGAATTTTAAAAATTCGGTTGTAGTAGGCTTTGAAAACAAAAATTTTTAGCGTCTTATGACGAAAATTTTAATTGTATTCTTTGTGTTAAAAAATAAGACGTGGAAACCAAAAAGTTAAGTATTATTATTATTTTACTGCATAAATTTTAATATACCTAAAATTATTCTTTTATTTTATTAGCATCCACTCATCTTTGCCAGCTATCAAGAAATACCTCACCAGCACATATAAGGTAGATGGCCAAAAATTGGCTCCATTCATTAAGAAATATTTGAAGAGTGCTGTTTTCAGTGGAAAATTAATCCAAACTAAAGGTAAGGGTGCTTCTGGTTCATTTAAATTGTCAGCTGCTGCTTCAAAGAAACCCAAAGAAAAGAAACCCACTGCTGAAAAGAAAAAGGCTGCTGCTGACAAAAAGAAGAAGGTTGCTAGTGCCGCTAACAGGCAGCTTCTGGTAAAAATCCATCTGCCGCCAAAAGAAAACTGCTGAGAAGAAGAATACAGAAAAGGCTAAGGTAAAAACCGTAAAGAAGACTGGTACTGTTAAAGCTAAACCAGCCAAAAAGGCCCCCGCCAAGAGTGCAGCCGCTGCAAAGCCCAAAAAAATTATTTTATTACTGAATTATTTTGTGTTTATTTTTGTATTATTATTATTTTAATGTTTTGTATTTTGTTTTATGTTTTTTTAAATTCATTTTTTAATTATAAAATAAAATATATGAAAACAAAAAACATTTTTCTTTCGCAAAGATCAGACCTCGAAGTATGTCAATTTACTCATCAAGTTTAACTAGTCAAATGACTAGTCACAGTTGACTAGTCAAATGACTAGTAAAATGACCAGTCGTTTAACTAGTAAAATTACTAGTCAACTGTGGCTAGTTAAATAACTAGTCAACTGTAACTAGTCAAACAGTCATTTGTAACTTAAAAAAAGCGAAAGAGAGAGAAGCAAAATCACATGTACACGAATGTTTACGTAAAGTTTTTCACATTGCCCTTAATAACTTGATGGGAAGTTGTGACTACTTTATAAGTTATACTTGACGGTCAAATAACTAGTTATTTGACTAGTTATGTTCTGGTAGGGAGGGTTTTGGTAAACAATAACACTCAAAATATAAATGGCAATGGGAATGACTTTATATAATTTAGGCTTGGCAGCGAATGGGTTAGATCAGGAGAAACTTAGAGAACAGAATGAAATAAAGAGATTTTTAAAATAATCGATTTCAATTTCAATCATATTTTAAAATTCCTAAAATTTCTGCTTGCCTTTAACGCATATGACCACTTTTTCTTATGCTACAGAAAAAAAAATTAAATTTTCCTTTTTAGTTCAATGCACCCTGTACGCATGAGCATTGGATTATTAAATATGAATGACGATGGCATTAATTATGTATGTATGTATGTGAGCGAGTTATGTTCATTGTCTTATATTATCATTATTGTTTTAAGTTGTTATTGTTATTGTTGTTGTTTTATTACACATAATTATGTTACTTTCCCATTTCACCTATTGTTAGTTACCGCTTTTGCGTCTTGTCTTTTGTTTCGTTTTTTTTCTTTTGTTGTTATTGTTTTTCCAACTAATTATTCACAATGGAAAGTTGTCAACTGCAGTTCACTAGTCTACACATTTTTTATCGTCCAAAACAACCGGTCTTCATAGAAATGGGGCCAAAGTATTTATGAATTTTTCTTTCTTCTTCTTTTAACGATTAGGAACTTTAAATTGTTTTTTTTTTTTTTATTATTAATATTTATACATTTACACGTAAAAAAATGATAATCAATGGAAGTAAAAATTCGGAATTAATTTAGAGTTGTTATAACAAGGCTAACTGACTAAAAAAAGGGTTTTTTTAGGCAACATTTCGTAATAACCGATTACTAGGAAAGACAATTAAAGTGCAATGTAATAGAAAATTGATTATTCCGTCAATCCTTAGTCTATCTATATTGGGTTTTTGAATAATTATTTTTACCAAAGTGGAAGCATCACTGAGGACAAGGAAATTCAAATTAAGTGTAAGTACTATGTGTTACAGCCTGCATTGATTTCCACTTGGATCAAATCCATAGCTGCCAAATAAGTGAAGCATCAAATTGTCAAATATTTGAGAAAAATTCGTCAAAATCGTCAAAGACGTTCATTGAAATCGTAAAAAAATCGTCAAAAAAAATAAATAAATAAATTGAAAGGTTTTAAAAACAAAAATATCTAAAGTCAATGTTAAGCAGCAATAATATTGCATCATCTATACCCATGTGTGGTGTAAATATTAGGGATTCAGAAGATCTTGACGTTATGGGCATGAAAATTCAGTGTGATGTTCGCTAGAACTGATACATTTTTCAGTGCCTTGGTTTCTTAAAACGGTGCACTAAATATTTCACTTCATCTGATCTACTTAACATTTACACCATTTATAACTGACCGAGAATGGAATACAACTCTCATGTATGGGTTGGCCCTTAACGTCTATTTTGAGGCTTCTCGACCGTTTACAGGAGAGGCCATAGTAGTGTGTCCAACTCCATGGATTCATTAAGGCATCGTTGCAATGTGGCTTGTGTTTCACTGTTCTATCGCTACTACAACGGATATTGCTTTAGCGAAATAATGGGACTTGTTTATGAAAATCATATATTCCTACGTAACACTCGTCTTTCTCGGCCAGAACATCCGTATGTGATCGATTGGTCAGTGTATAGCACACTGCATTACAGACAAAGTTCGTTTGTTAGACGGACTATTCGTATGTGGAACTTCCTTCCTATAGAGATCTTTCCTGTTACTTATGGTATAAAAATATTCAAACCTAGTGTCCATAAACACTGCTCCCTTTTTCCTCCTTCCTATAATAGATTTTCCTAGTTCCAAACACAATATCATCCCCTGAGTGTTGGTGGTATAAAAAAAAATAATAGCACTCGCCTTTGTTCCTCCGATGGTAATATTAGAAGCTATAATCGAATTTTTAAAATTGTCTACAACGGCATATGATAATTTATGCTCAACTACGATTTTATTTAGGAGTTGAAATTTTTTGACTTTTAAGGTTTTAAAAAGGCATAACATACAGAAAAATCATCACAGGTATTCGAAAATAACTTAAAAATATATCGTCGTCGAAAATCCAAAATTACATACATACATAATTGGTCATTACAACCCTTCAGTCAGGATTACGACCTAGCTTCTCACACCACTTATGTTGTGTGCGTTAATTTTATACATGAGTCGCGGGACCTACAGTTTTAAAGTCGACTCCGAACGACAGTTTTTTGAGAAGCTTTTCATGGCAATTTTATTTACTCTAAGAGTTTTTGCCAGAAATCTGCTGAGAGGAAGTCGCCGAAGAAATATTTTCATATTTTCGTTTTGATGTCTGACCTGGGATTCGAACTCGGGCCTTCAGTCTAATAAGCCAACACACTACCTACTAGACTATGGCGACTGCCATATCCAAAATTACGTATAATCAAAAAAATCAAAATCGAGTTTTTGATTGATTATGATTCGTGAGGTTATCTAACATATCTCTACCAATTTTTAGATTCTTGCGACCAAAAATAACGTTTTTATATCAATAATTCAAAATGTTTCTACATATGAAGTAGTACTTGTTATTTTATAACTTTTTTTGCTTCTGCTGTAAAATTATAAAAATGTTTGTTACGTACTTTTGGATTTTCGACGACGATATGTAATACTTTATTCCTTATTATTGCTAGCATAAATTTCCAACAGTAACAACTACAAAGCAAATACAAAGCTTTTAATGTACTAAAGTAATTATCATTATATATAAATGATCTTCCTGATAATCTACCCGGTGGCTTACATGTGGCAAATGTAAATGTCAAAGTCTTGCTGTATGCCGATGATATTGTCATTCTGTCGGAAACACCTAATGGTTTGCAAGAAATGATTGATGCTCTTCATAGTTACTGCCAAACATGGAGTTTGAAAGTTAATATATCTAAATCTAAAGTTGTGGTATTCCGTAACAGCCCAAGAATTTCTGCTGACTTACGATGGCATTATGGTAATGAGAACTTAGAAACTGTCAACAGCTACACCTACCTTGGAGTGGATATAACATATAATCTCTCTTTTAAAAAACACTTACAACAAAAATTATCTGCTGCTAAAATTGCCATCTCATCTACCTGGTCTAAATATATCAACCATCCAAATATTTCAAAAAATAGTTAAAAAGAAAGAAAAAGTTAAAAATTTTCGAAACATGCTCAAGATCTATTATGTTATATGCTGCGCAAGTTTGGGGATATAAAAAATATGATGACGTTGAGAAACTATTTCGATTTTTTATAAAGAAAATGTTATACCTTCCTGCTACTACACCCAATTACATGCTATACTTAGAAACTGGTTTTAAATCATTGTTTATTTCAACTTTAAAAATGCATTTTTGCTATATTAAGAGAGTACTCTCTTTGGGTCCGGAAAGATTACCAAGAATACTTGCGGAGAAAATTATAGAACTCAATATTTTCTGGGCAAAAGAGTGGGTAAATCTATGCAATGAGCTGCATTTTTCTTCGCCTGATGACAGTCGTCCTTTATGTTCATACTGGACAGAAATTGTTCGCCTGTTGGAGTTGAAAGACGTAAAAGACTTCAAATTAGCTGCACTAAGCTCACAATATCATGATCTTTATCCTAAACTTTATTACGATGTAATCCCTTCACTTACTGAAGAATTTTCCTCACGAGCAACAAGTTTAATTATAAAGGCTAGAGGTGGTCTCCTAGATCTTAATGCTAGATGTTTTAAGAGTAATACTGATGGTATATGTAGTATTTGCAATATGGATGAACCTGAAAACACATTTCATTTTATTGGCATTTGCCCTATGTACACAGAATTTAGATACATATATTTTGAACAAAACACACTGACCTATAATGAGGTACTAAGTATATTAAATGGCTCCAATTTTAATTGTCTTTATGGTTATCTTGAATCCTGTATTAAATACAGAAATCTTATATTAAATGAATTTAATACTTAATTTTCTATTTAAAAATTAAATCATAAGATAAATTAATTATATTGTCAATCAGGCATACAGCAATATTGCTACGCCTTATATAGTTTGTGATATATGCATATCTGAAGTAAAGAAAATGTTGTAAATTTTTAATTGCTAAAAATCAAAGTCAAAATAAGTGCACAAATCGTCCTACCGTCAAAATGATATTTTTGGAGCACAATTTATCGTCATAATTGACGATAAATCGTCAAATCTGACAGCTATGATCATATCTGATGATGGTGTCTGTCCATTTGTGACGCATTCTCAAACAATGCTGAGTCAAGTAAGAAAATATTAGTGCAGGATCTTATAGTTTTAAGAAAAATAATAATTTCTCTTTTTACTTATATTATATTATAATCTATATATATAAAAGTGGATGTGTGTATGTATGTAACGTATGGACTCCAAAACGGCTGGGCCGATTTTGATAAAATTTTATAGGGAATCTTCAGAATATTCAGGCGGGTAACACTGTGAAGTCTGGTTTTTTATTTCCGGTCTGTAGGCGGAGGGGCGTGGCAAAATCCAATTTGTTTGTTTGTATGTACCTTATAGAATCGTAAACTGTGCATTTGATCATGTAATGATCTTTAGCAAAGTTGTTGCGCATGAGCCGGGGAAGGTTTCTAAGTTGGTATGACTAATTTCCGGCAGGGGCGCCACTGAAAATTACTTAAAATCAATTAAATCGTAAACTGTGCATTTGATCATGTTATGATCTTTAGCAAAGTTATTGCGCATGAGCCGAAGAAGGCTTCTAAGTTGGTATGACCAATATCCGATAGGTGGCGCCTCTGAAAATTACTCAAAATGAATTAAATCGTAAACTGTGCATTCTTTAACAAAGTTGTTGCGTATGAGTCGACGGAGATTGGTGCGATTAATTTCCAATGGATGGCGTCACTGAAAATTATTCAAAATGAATGACAAGCAATTGGTCGCTCTACACCTCAAGCACGGAAGAAAAGAGCATTACGAGCCTCAGAATCAGACGAGCATTGAGACTGGAAAATCTTCTAATATATGCCGCTGAGACCCGTTCGCTTGAACCACTTGAACAACGAAAAGGGAGATTAGAAACTGATCGAATGCGTACTACTCAAGCCCGTTCAGCTGAATCATAAGGACAACGGGAAACAAAATCAATAAAATGATTCAAAATTAATTGGACATTCGTGTAATGTCTTTCCTTCAAATTTATTTTAGTTGGTGGCGCAGCAACGCGGGCCGGGTCAGCTAGTAAGTAATAAGAAACTAGCTCCATAATCCTGATTGTAGGGTTGTAATGACCAAATATGTATGTATATATGCATGTATGTATGCATGTATGTATGTATGTATTATAATAAATTAACATTTAAATTTTATTAAGCATTTGCCTTGAAGTAGTAAACAATTGAATAATTTCTTTCCAACTGCTATAGTTCCATAGATTAAATGTGTTTTCTGATGTTTTTCATGTCATTAAAGTTAAGGTCAATAGTTCAATTAATTTTAATTGTATTTAAGTACATACATACATAAGTACATACATATAAATATGTTAATATCATACGTAAATATGTAATATTTGTATAGTATGGCTTTAGTTCTTTTAAAATTAGAGAAAATTTTATTGCTTTTACTTTTCTAGTAGTTAAATAAACACAAAAACACACAATAATAATTTCAGTTTTTTTTTTCTTTTGTTTTTGTTTATATAAAAATTGAATGAAATTTAATAAAAATATAATAATTTTTAGACTAAACATTGCATACGAAATGATATTTAATGGCTGTTTGACTGACTGGCCAGCCATATTTGGCAAGAACTCATAAATAAAAAAAACAAAAAACAAAAAAATCCAATAAATAATGAAACTTTGCAAATAGAAATTAAAATTTTTTTTAAAAAGAATGTGGGCATGGAACCTGTTTCAAAAGCTTTTCAATAAAAGTTTCTTACATTTTTTTTTTTATAAAACGCTCTTATTATTATTATTTTTTATAAGAACCAATAATCAAATCATAATTGTTCATTAATTATTCCATTTCTTACCAATGAATGAATGATGCATTCAAATAGGAATTTATTTCAAAATATTTGATCATCGGAACATAAACATATTTTTTGTTTTAACATACATAATAAAAAAAAATATATTATTTATGTGAGTAAAAGTATTTTTATTTTTATTTTTAATTTCTATTGTAGAATTAAAAACAAACAAACAAATAAAATAGCAAAAATATATTAAAAATGACATAATAATTGATAATCATCTTGAAAAAAAAAAAACATATTAAAACTTTGCATCATCTTTTAATTTGGATATTAAAAATATGTTTACGTATATTCATACGTACATATGTACATACATATATACAAACATGTACATACATATATATGTATATATATGGGCAATTTCATGTCAAGTGACCCAATTTTTAAAATCGATGTCTTCCGATTTGGATGAAATTTGCATCAAGGTTAGTACTATTGGATAGTTGGCCAGACACAAATTTTCAGCTCTATCAGTCCAGAACTGCCGGAGTTAGAGGGGGTCAAAGTTGGACATTTTGGTCATACAGGGTTTTTTTAAAATGTGTGTAACTTTTCACCTATTGGTCCTAGCAAAAATTTCCCAAAGGATATTAGATAGTTATTTCTTCAATCTTTCCAAATATAATTTTTTTAATTTTTAAAAAATTTTTTTTTTTTTATTTTTTTTTTAAATTAATTTTTTTTTTAATTTTTTTTAAATTTGGGCCCTTTTTTTTTTTTTTTTGCTTAAAAGAAAGCTTATAAAATTTCCTTTAAGGCCTTCATAATCGCTTAATGGGATGCGAGTGGGATATCTATCAAAAAAATTATTTTTTAACTCAAGAATAAAATTTTTCAATATTTGGCACATGTACCATTTTCATTTTCCCCCATTTCTTTTCGAAATGGAGTTTTTTTTTTATTTTTCCTCAAAAGAAAACTTAGACCATTTCCTTTAAGGTCTTTGTGGGCACTTAGTAGCAAGAGGCAAGAGTTAAAAAATAATTTTTTTGATAGATATCCCACTCGCATCCCATTAAGCGATTATGAAGGCCTTAAAGGAAATTTTATAAGCTTTCTTTTAAGCAAAAAAATTAATTTAAAAAAAAAATAAAAAAAAAAAATTTTAAAAATTAAAAAAATTATTTTTGGATTGAAGAAATAGCTATCTAATATTCTTTGGAAAATTTTTGCTAGGACCAATAGGTGAAAAGTTACATTTTAAAAAAACCCTGTATGACCTCTAACTCCGGCAGTTCTGGACTGATAGAGCTAAAAATTTGTGTCTGGCCAACTATCCAATAGTACTAACCTTGGTGCAAATTTCATCCAAATCGGAAGACATCGATTTTAAAAATTGGGTCACTTGACACGAAATTGCCCATATGTATATATACATATGTATATACGAATGTATTCATATGTTTTGATTATGTTATAAACGTGATGTTTTTCTCTATTACAGCCAAAGTCATTGTTTTATTTTTTTTTAAATAAAAACAAGCGAAAAAAATACATAGAAAAATTTACAATTTAAAAGATTCTATGAACATATAAAAATTGTTGTTTTATTTCATATACATTTAGACCGCAGACGATTATTATTTTAATATTGTAGTTAAAAGTAAATGTGGCACAATTTAATCTTTAAGTGGGTGTCTGTAAAGGAAAAAAAAATAAACGTTGGCATGAAAAATGTTCAAAACATTTTGCTTTACATACCAAATAAAAAATACACGGCAAAAAAACAGTTGTACGAAAATACCGACCGACATTAAGCGAATATTTGCTGCGTTTATAAGCAATGAGCCTAATGCATATCAGAATCCCTGTCAGCAACGAAGCTTACTAGAGCAAAGAGAGCACAAATCAATTTAGTTTTTGGTTAAATAGCTATCTAACTATCGAATAAATGAGCTATCGGGTCCGCCATCTAACGTTTTTTTTCAACTAGTGCTTATTTCGTGAATGGTAACACTTAGCTCATGTCTCATTTGACAGATAATTAGTTTTATCCTTCCGCTGAACGAATATGGATTTCCAATGCCTTTTCGCTTCGCTAAGTGGACCTGCGATCGACTTACAGAAGATGCCGATTTTGCAAAAAAAATCATCTTTTCAGATGAAGCTCATTTTGATCTTGGCGGGTATGTAAACAAGCAAAATTGTCGCATTTGGGGCACAGAAAACCCGCACGCATACATTGAAAAGCCGACGCACCCAAAACGAGTCACTGTTTGGTGCGGATTTTGGTCCAGAGTCATAATTGGGCTATTTTTCTTCGAAAATGAGCAAGGAGTGGCCGTTATAGTCAATGGCGATCGTTATCGGGCCATGTTGAACGAATTTTTGTTCACAAAAATTGAAGAGGAGGATATTGGCAACATTTGATTTCAACAGGACGGCGCTACGTGCCACACAGCCGAAGCTACACTCGATGTTTTGCGTCCTGTTTTTGAAGATCGCATTATCAGCCGCAGAGCTGATGTCGTTTGGCCACCTCGGAGCTGCGATTTGACACCGTTGGACTATTATTTGTGGGGTGCCGTCAAAGATAAGTGTTACGCCGACAAGCCAGAGACAATTAACGCTTTAAAGGACAATATTCGTGAAGCAATTGGTGAAATACAGCTGCACACAATCGATAATGTGCTTAAAAATTAGACCGATCGTGTAGGCTACTGCATGGAAAGCCGAGGCAGCCATTTGAATGAAATTATTTCCCATTATTAACCGGAAGGATTGTACTTTCAAATAAAAAAAGAAATTTTAGAAAATATTCAGTAATTTTTTTTAAAGCATTTTCAAAAAAAAAAGTTATTTGGCGGACCCTGTAGAAGTAGTAATAGTAGTATATAGTTCGGAGTTCAGAAGAGTATTTCAATGTTGTTTAATGGCTTAATATTTAATATTTACTTCTTATATATATATATATGTATATGTTCCTTTTACTTTACTAGGGAGCATAGGTCCTCAACAAGTTGTTTCCAATTAGCTCGATCATCAGCGCGATGTTTGACTTCGTTCCATTGTATACGTAGTTTGGATATTTCGGTTATGAGTTGGCGTTTCCAGGTGTGTGTGTGTGATGGTCGTCCGATGCACCTACTTCCCTGGGGGTTCCAGTCTATGGCATTCCTTGTTATGTCATCTAATGGCTTTCGAAGAGTGTGCCCAATCCATCCCAACTTGCGTCTCCTTATTTCTTTCACAATTGGTTGCTGGTCTGTATCTGACCAGAGTTGGACATTGGATATTACGGAAGGCCAGTACACACGCATGATTCTACGCAAGCATTTGTTAACGAATACCTGAAGAGACTGGTAATCGCACGGTGCCATATTCCACGTTTCGCAACCGTATAGTAATGTGGATTTAACATTGGAATTGAAGATTTTAATTTTGGTGCGCCTCGATATGTTCGATAAGTTGGGCAAAAGCATTGCGTGCCTTATTAATGCGACTGGCAACATCCGCTGCTGAACCGCCGGATTTATCGATTATACTGCCCCGATAGCAAAAGGACTCTACATCATCAATTTCCCTGCCGTATATTAGGAATTTACATTCTACGTTAGCATTTAACCTGAATGTATTGGTTTTGTGGATATTAATCTTCAGTCCAACTATCTTTGCGGTTTCGCTAATTAGATTTAGTTTTGATTGCATGTCCGAGAAAGAATGACTTAGCAAGCATATATCATCCGCATAGTCTAGGTCTTCTTCTTGCAGACACCATGTAATCCCTCTTCTATGACTTGTTGACTTTTGCATCACTACATCGAGGACACAGTTAAAGAGGAGTGGTGACAGCACACATCCTTGACGAACTCCGGTTTTTATTTTGATACTCTTGCCCAGTTGTTTCTCATGTAATACACGGCATGTTGCATTGTTGTACAGTGTCTTTATTAAGTTTATTATTTTAGTGGGGACACCCGTGCATGCCAGTGCGCTCCATATGGCCGTATGACTGAAAATATCAAAAGCCTTTTCGAAGTCAACAAATACGAGATAAAGAGGCGATCCCCATTCAGCTGACTGTTCCACAATAATCCTGAGACTATTGACCTGGTCGACGCAGGATTTGTTGGTGCGGAAGCCAGCTTGTTCCCTTCTGAGAGGAATTGCCTTTGACAGTCTTTTGTTTATTATATTCGCTTCTATTTTACTTCTTATACTTAGTGATAAAATTGCGATTAGAAATTCTATGACATTAAAATTGAGCTGTGGAAAGATATCGTCGAATATGCTTCTTTGCTAGGGATAGTGAATCCAAAATGTCAATTAAGCCAAACCTTGTTTAAAAAGGAAATAATAAAAGTATGCCAAAAGGCCGTGGTATGTAGTCTATTATGCATTTCTGTTGGATTATTAGTCGTGATGCCATGGTTCAAATCCTAGGTTAGACATCTCGAACAAAACGAAATATGAAAAAATATTTCATCGACAACTTCTTCTCAGCAGATTTGTGGCAAAAACTCTGATAATAAATAAAATTGCCTTGAAAAATTTCTGAAAAATCTTTCGTTGGGAGTCGCCTTTAAACTTAGGAATGAAATTAACACACACAACATACATAAGTGGTGTGAGATGATATATCGTGACCCTGACTGAAGGGTTGTAAAGAACAATTTTGTGTGTATGTATGTAATATGTTAGATAGCGCGTCATTTCAAAAAAAATATATTTCATTAAACATTACTATGCAGGAAATTTACTCTAAAAACTCTTGGATTGAAAATATACATATGTACTAGATGACCCGTGCGAATATTTCGCACCGTTAGTTGTCATTTTTGTAACATAAAATGAAAATAATTAATAGAAATTTTATTAAAAGTATAAAAATATTAGAAATCATAATATATATTATACATATTTACATGCATACATACATATGTTTAAATGCTTTTATAATACTTCTTTGAATACAATGTTAGAGGTAATGACATGATCATCGTTAACTTTTTGCCCGTACGAATCCTTAATACAAACAAAAATATCTTTAAACGTACGCACTCGAGAAAAAGCCACGTATAACTGCCCATGTGAAAAGACCGGTTCTGGTAAATACAATCCTACCTTTTAAAGGGTTTAACCTTGTGCTTTGTTTATCGTCATAGCAAAAGCAACTTTCACATGACAATAACGACATTACCAAAATGGCTTTTACAACTTTATATATTATGTGGAATAGCATTACAATTACGCGACCCTGTTTATCGCACTTGATCTAACAACTACTGCAAAGTATTGCCAAAACAGCTTTTTACAACTTAATATGCTTATTATATATAACTGACTTAGTAATAAACGGCATTATAGTAAATAGCGGTATTGCCAGAATGGATTTTAATACATACTATATTATGTAGAACTGCATTACTATTAAGCGACCCTGTATTACCAAACTTGAACAAAAACATATAATCATAATGACAACAGTATTATCATGCAGTTCTATATAAAATATAATTTTTATCAATGAAAATATTAATTTTTCAATTTTTAATTATTTTTCGTCATTAGTGTTAGATATAAGCTTTAAAATGAGACATCATTCATTAAATTTGATGCGGTGGTATGGGAGATATTTGCAACCGACAAAAAAAAGTGCTTTAGAAATAATATATATGATGATGATAGTTTAGTTGAAAGTTTAAATTGCTTGATCACAGAATATAATGGGAATGTCAGTTTTTACAATAAAATTATGATTATTATGATGTTTCCATACGACTAACAGTAAATTATAACGCCTTGTGTAATCTAAATAAACTTACTCGTTGTATTCTCTTCTACTGCCGCGATTACTTTCGACATAGTATTTCAACATTTTCGATATTTCAAAATTTCAAGCCGTAAAACATTATTTTTCACAGTGTGTGTAAATTATAAAAATCGTGCAATTATTTAGTTTTCTTTTACTCCTATTTGAATGAATTGTAATGCATTTTAATAGAAAAAAATGAAAAAATAAAAATTGTTATGTTTGTGTGAGGATATGTATGATCTAATAGTAGAATGCACGTCTCAAATAATTCTCAATGAATTGCTAAAAGAAAAATTTTGCATTACAAAACAAAAAAACAAAAAAAAGTTTTCAACGAAATGATGACACAACTATAGAAAATAACTGGCGAATATAATTTTAATACAGAGGTATGGGTGTATCGATGATTAATAGAATAAAATTTACAAAACGGTCATTATAAAAATTCAAGGGAAAAATATTTTTCCTTTTAGTTTTTTTTTTTTTTTTTTTTTAAGCAATATGAAGTAATGAAAATATAAATGCTTTAAACAAAATTTATTTGAAAATAATTGAAAATAATTTTCTTTTTGTGGTTAACTGCCTGATCGAAATGTACATATTTGCTTATATTTATCAGAGATCAGCAACGAGTATTCAAAACGATGAGTAGATTCGAGTCATACTTATAATTTCAGCTACTTATACGCATTCATACTTATTTTAATATCATACTCATACTACTCATATTCAAAGTTAGAAATACTCATCGTACTCATACTTAACAATACGCACGATGTTGTTGATTTCGACTCTCCATGATTCAACATATACACGAAGCACAAAATAAGTATGATTCGAATACGAACACCACAATACTCGCTAGAAGGTTGTGTGTGTGCTTTGCTTGTTGTCTTTGTCTTTTCTTTTCTCTTCTTTTGTAAATGCAACAATAACTACTACTGTAAATTTTGATGAATGATTCGAGTGACTCGAATCATTCGTAAGTATTATAAGTATTTTTCTAAATTTATGAATCTGAATGAGTAGGCGTATGAATCAAACAATGACTCGAATGTTGTGAGTTTGATGTCAACGTTGTACTCATACTCATTGCAACCTATACTTATAAATCAATGTTGTAGCGAGTACGAATAAATCAGAGTAGTTGAATTTTAATACTCTTGACTCACTCATACTCAAAATTTCATAAGTACCTATGAGTACCGAAAATACGATTCATTGCTGATCTCTGATATTTATGTGTTTACGCAGTTTAAATGTTTTAAAAGTTGTGCTTATTTGATTTAAAATTTAAGAAAAAAAAAACAGCTGCTTCTTTTCATAATTATTTTTAATTTTGATGAAATATGTATGTATCGTATCGTATCTATTTTAGTTTCATTTTTTACTTTTGGACTTTTTTTTTATAAATTATAAGAGATATCAGGGTAATAATTGTGTCAAAAAAAAATTCTAAATTAGCCAAACACTAGAATATGAGCCAAAGACTTTAAATACTTTTGAAATAATTATTATCACATAATGATCATTATGAGTTGAATGACATAAGTAAATATGTATAGCCTTAGGAAATAATGGCGGTAAAAGACTGGTGGTGTTAATACGAGTAACGTGATGTGTTAAAAATTTAGAATAAAATTTAAGTAAAACAAATACACATTTTTATATCACAATAACAACAAATCAAATAATAATATTAAAAAAAGATAAAAGAAATTAAAAAAAAAAAAATAGGAAAATTTATTTTATATACACTAAACTCAAGAAACAAATCAATGAAATTCACAAAAGGAAAATACGAACGAACATTTGACAGTGAGCTCATTGAAAATAGAATAAAAAACTGCTTTTTTTTTTAGTTGTTGTTGAACTAAAAACCCTGAAAAAAACATAAGGAATACAATTATATTGCCTATGTTTTTTATATTTAATTAAAGATTTTGTTTTGTTTTTTTAAATTTAATTTCTTCTTAAAAGGTTATACAAATACATACATATACGTATACGTATGCATACGCATTTATTACATTATCAAGCTGTTGCAAAAGGAATTTCAATATTTTTGCATTCAAATGAAAACGTTTACTTAGCACAGTCAGAATATTACTTCTAGAACTTGTTGTCATTTAAAAACAAATTATGATAATGACTATCGCCCAATGGATACGCGCAGGTCAACAATTAATAAAACTGTTGACTACAAAAAGGCATATGTATATGGTAAACTTTCTAGTGCCCATCTCAATTTCTTTTTACTATACCTTACATGAAGGACATTGTCTTTTTATTATGAACTTTAATAGTTTATTGTCGTTACAGGACAATATAATTTCCTGCCATGTATGGTGGGTGGTGGAAATTTAGTTTATTGCGTTGAAAACAACTGTTCAGTTCTTTTTTATTTTTATTTTTATTTTCTGATTAAACATTAATGGAAAGAGAATTATTTTCCAATATACAGCAAATCAACAATAATAAAAACACTAACATTTACAAACGTTAGCGTATTTCTTTTAAAACTCTCTACTACATAGACAGACAATTGATGTCATTTAAATATTTCAAAGCCCAAATAACAATTTACTCTTTCAAACTATTTAGGATTTTTAATTGAAAAAAATGTGAGGACGAAGGCCTTTGCAGCTAGTTCCTTAATTTATTATTAAATGTAAATTAATTTACTTTTAATAAATTAAAATAAAAATAATAAAAAATAGTTGAAAATCATCGGTATTTGAGAAAGATTAGAAAAGATAATGTTAGGCAAAGATTTTTCATATAAAATAAGAAACTTTAATCGATAGTTAACGATTAAAATATTCGATAAATTGTTTTATTTTCAAATAAATAATTGAAAACATAGATAATAACAATAAGAAAAAGATAACTGAATTAAACAACAGCCTATGCATCTAATGCTCGTTTTTATTTATTATCTAAATTTTAATTAAAAAAAAATACAGTCTTTCTTTAATTAAGACGTTATTCGAAATTGGGTCAACTGAAATACGAGCACGTGTGAACGTAAGTAACAAAATCGAAATAAATAAAGAAACGTTTGGTATTAGCTGCCTATCTAATAGATCTTTTATTTTGAACAAAAAAGTTTTTAAAATATTCAATACTATTGGCGTTTAATTTATTTAATACATTATTCTATATAAAGAAATCGTCTTTTTCATACAAAAACAAAAAAAAAAAAACATAAATATTATAAATATTTAAAATATTTTAAAAATTACTTTTAATTTCACTTAGAAATTAAATATTTAGAATTACAAAATAGAAAGAAATATACAACGTTTATATAATAAATTATACTACTAAACGAGCGCTACTTTTTATCTTGCCAAATTATAAGGGGTTTAAACTAAAACAACCAGGTGTTTTTAATCTTAAAATGCAGTAATCGATTATATTATCGTAGCAATGGCCTTAATTTAAAAATGTTTGTTTTGTTTTTTTGTAAATTTCGGCCAATCTATCCCCTAGTCCTCTCGCAATATAGTATTTAATGTCATCCTTTTTTTTTTTTGTTACTTTCAGACTAGGAAACAAACATTGGACTACATTCAAGCTACAAATTCCAATTCGATTGTAAAACGTACTCAATCAGCATGAACTTAAAATGAAAATTAAGATTTTTCATGTTAGTTTCAAACTTAGTTCATTGGATAGGAATTCAAATGAATATATTTGTGTAAAATTATAATAAGCCACTCGCTTATCAGAAAGGATATAAAAAACTGATACTATGAGTGATATCGAGCCATAACCGCAAAAATATCTCAAGCGACATATTTTTCATACATCGTTTTTTGTAATAAATAAATTCATTGGCATCATTTGCATCTTCTATAAAAATTTCAGGGTCACACTCTGTACCGTTATGAATTTATAACAAAAAAAGTTTAACTTTCTAACTTAATTTGAACAAGAAATAAATATCTAATAAAAACCTTCCCCTGTAAAATTTCGTTTTTGTCGCTTGAGATATTTTTGCGGTTATGACTCGATATATAGAGCCTAAATTTTAAAAATGAATTAAATAGCTATTGTTATAAAATATGACAAACTGTAATATATTCTAATAACAAAAAAAGATTCAATCCATGACTTTAATAAATTCTATTTGTTTTGAAAAAATTATTTGTATTGAGATATTATAGACAGTTCTTAGGGCGGTATTCAAAATCGTTAATATGAGTAGAACATGTCTTGGGAGTTGTACATACATAATTGGTCATAACAACCCTTCAGTCAGGATTACGACCTAGCTTCTCACACCACTTATGTTGTGTGTGTTAATTTTATACATAAAAGGCGGGACCTACAGTTTAAAGTCGACTCCGAACGACAGATTTTTGAGAAGCTTTTCATGGCAATTTTATTTACTCTCAGAGTTTTTGCCAGAAATCTGCTGAGAGGAAGTCGCCGAAGAAATACTTTTTGTATTTTGTTTTGATGTCTGGCCTGGGGCTCGAACCCTGGCTTTACGTCTAATAAGCCAACACACTACCTACCAGACTACGGCGACTAGTCTAGTAGTAGTAGTGGGAGTTGTAGTTTGGCCAAAAATCTAAACAGCGTTCAATTCACAGTAAATTGTGATAAAAAAAAAAAAAGAATATGTTGAATGGAATACAATATGCAGTGTATATAATCGGGTGAAATAATCAAATCTAATCTATTTTATTCCTAATAATGGAATTTTTTAATTTTGTTGCTACAGAACACTAACATAATAACAACCTAAATATTATTTTATTGCTCTCTTAAAGTAGGCAAAAAATAGCAATTATTCGCAAATATTTCTTACAAAATTATTAGAAACACATTTTTACGAAAAACTTATAAAACTCAAATTGTTTTTACACTTTTTTTTAAGCATGTGATAAATTATTGAAAATTGTATTTAAATAATAATAATATCGCTCAACTAAGCATTAAATAAATGCATTAAGCTTTTGATAAAATTTTTATAGTATTATTATATTTTAAATATTCATTCATATGTACTTATGTATGTATGTATATACTCCATTCTATATAACGTTTATCAGCAAACTGATAAGGTCTAAGAAGAAGTTTTCATTTAAAACTTTACAATAAATTAGTCGAATAATTAGGCCAAATGCAATGACAAGTGTTAAGTTTTTTTGTCGTACCTATTTATAGTTTGCTTTTCTTTCAATTTAAAATTTTTATTTATCTATCAAAAAAATTATTTTTTAACTCAAGAATAAGATTTTTCAATATTTGGCACATGTACCATTTTCATTTTCCCCCATTTTTTTTCGAAATGGAGTTTTTTTTATTTTTCCTCAAAAGAAAACTTAGACCATTTCCTTTAAGGTCTTTGTGGGCACTTAGTAGCAAGAGGCATATCTATTAAAAAAAATATTTTAACTCAAAACCAAAGTTTTTAAATTTTACCATATGCACTATATTTTTTTTAATGGATGTTTTTTTTTTTTGCTCAAAGAAAGCTTAGTTCTTTTCATTTTAAGAGTTTTGTGGTCACTTAATGGGATGCGAGTGGAAAAACTCTAGAGTGCGAAACTAAAGCTCTAGTAGCTCAATTTTATCAGCGAGATGATATGAGTCGAATGATGCCAGGAATGAAAGACTGGGTGTCTGTTCGAATCGATGGCCAGAAAGTCCAAATGCAGAAGAGAATGATGTTTTTCCACTCGCATCCCATTAAGTGACCAAAAAGCTCTTAAAGGAAAAGAACTAAGCTTTCTTTGAGCAAAAAAAAACATCCATTAAAAAAAATATATAGTGCATATGGTAAAATTTAAAAACTTTGGTTTTGAGTTAAAATATTTTTTTTATAGATATGCCTTTTGCTACTAAGTGCCCACAAAGACCTTAAAGGAAATGGTCTAAGTTTTCTTTTGAGGAAAAATAAAAAAAAAACTCCATTTCGAAAAAAAAATGGGGAAAAATGAAAATGGTACGTGTGCCAAATATTGAAAAATATTATTCTTGAGTTAAAAAATAATTTTTTTTGATAGATATCCCACTCGCATCCCATTAAGCGATTATGAAGGCCTTAAAGGAAATTTTATAAGCTTTCTTTTAAGCAAAAAAAAAAAAAAAAAAGGGCCCAAATTGAAAAAAAATAAAAAAAAATTAATTTAAAAAAAAAATAAAAAAAAATTTTTTTAAAAATTATAAAATATATTTTTGGAAAAATTGAAGAAATAGCTATCTAATATCCTTTGGAAAATTTTTGCTAGGACCAATAGGTGAGAAGTTACACACATTTTAAACAAACCCTGTATGACCAAAATGTCCAACTTTGACCCCCTCTAACTCCGGCAGTTCTTGACTGATAGAGCTGAAAATTTGTGTCTGGCCAACTATCCAATAGTACTAACCTTGGTGCAAATTTCATCCAAATCGGAAGACATCGATTTTAAAAATTGGGTCACTTGACACGAAATTGCCCATATATACATATATGTATAAATTATTTGTTATTAACTGCATTTGAGTGTCATAAGTAAGAAGGTATTGTTTATATTCTATAATCCAGATGGGTAGGATTATTTGCTGGTATTAATTCGATATTTTTAATTGTAAAATAAGAGAAAAACAAAATTTTTCAAACATTTTACTCTTTTCATACTCTGATATTATATATGTACAATGGGTAATCTTCGTTGACGATAACAAATGATAATAAATATTAAGATTTTTATAAACTGGTAGTAGGTATCATCTATGAACAATTGCTTACATTACGTATAAAGATAAACCAGTAAATTGAAAAATATATTTATTCATTATTCAGTGTTTTTTTTTTTTTAACACAATATTTGTTTAAAACGTAAATGGAATAGAAGACCTTTCTTTCAACTTACAAATTGTACAAGTTTTATTATGCCAGGAACCGTTTGGAAATATCCAATATTAATCCTTAATGCACTTAGACCACCACCTGTGGGTGCTGAGGTTTGTGTGGTTGTGGTACGTTCAACGGTAACTACGGTTTCAACCATTTTGTTTTGATATCAATTAACTGTTTATTTTGTTATTTATTTAAATGAGTTACAATCTGTTTTATTTTACTTTATTTCTTTTTATTTTTTTTTTTTTCTATATCCTATATGTATATGTTAACAGTAATGAATTTATAAATAATATATTTCACTTGTTTATACCGCCAATTACAATTAAATGATTATATACTATATGTACATATATATGTATGTCTGTACATATGTATATGCAGTAGGTGTTTTATATGAAAAGTAATTCTTCGTATGCACGACTTCGTTTGAACGTATTTCACCGTTTATTTTATCTAATGGACGTCTAAAGCGAGCGAGACACGTTAAGTTACTACCGTTGCGTATAAAAGTGTTGAAAGTCTAAACTTGACTATCTAAACGTCGGCTGAGCATGCAGTAATACAAAGTACAATTGGCTCTCCAAACTCTCTCTCTCATCTAATGTCAATTTAGTGTTTTTATTATTATTGTTTTTAATACCGTTTGCAATTAATTTTCGCGTTTTTATGAAATCCAACGTTCATCATCAACAATCATCTGACACAATAACAGAAGGGAATGTACATACGTATAAATCAACTTGAAACTTAGGCACAGTGTTTTACAATTTTAAATACAATTTCTCTGATAGTGTTTCTTCTCTTGACAGCTAACAGGTAGATAGAAAGCATACAATTTATTACAATGAGTGTAATCACATGTGGAAAATCGTCATAATCTTCCAAATGAGACTAGAGTATGAACTTCCGACCAAATCTAACTTTTTTATTTTTTTTATTTATTTATTTATTTATTTATTATAATTTACATAGCACAACAAGATATGAATCTTATAAGTGACAGTGCTATGTTTGGAATCATTAAGATTTAAAAATTAATAGTGAAACAAAACATATTAAATAAAAAATACAAAATTAATATAATTAATATCATGTTAAAATATAAAATATAAAGAAAAAAAAAATATAATATAAAGAAATTTAAAAAAAATAATAATATTGTAGAAGTAAATAAAAAAGTTGAAAACTAGGAATAAAAATATAACCGATATAAACCTATAAAACAAATCACAAATCATAAAAAAAAATTTTACTTATGAAAATAATTTAAATAACTCCTTTTTGAACGCATTTGCATTGCCAAGATTCTGGATGTAGTTTGGTAGGGAATTCCAAAGACTAGTGGTGTGTATAAAAAACTAAGTGAGAAAATATTGTTACATTTAGACTATATGACTCTTTGGATTCTTTTTTCGTCATACTCGTGTTAACATCAACTGAATATTTAATTGGTATGTTTTCAAGAATTTCGTAAAGCGAAGATTTTGAATCTGTAAAACAATACGTTATTCCCACACAGCTCTAGTTGCAGTCTATTTTCTTATAACAGCGTCCTATAACAGTATTTGTGATTCGAACTGTCAATTTAAATCACCATCAAATATCGATAATTTAACGCTTTTAATATAGGGCTATTCAAAATATATAAATTGACAACCCTGTCATCGCATACAACAGCAGTTAAAGCTCTATTTCTCTCTGCACAAACTTAATTTCTCATAATTTTTCATCTGAACATTAATTATCCGTTTGTGCGCTCTTCTAAGCAGTTTTTTTTATGAGATTTATTTTGATCGTTGACAAATTTTAACTTGGCTAAAGAGAATATACATATACATTGTACTATACATACATTGTACTATACATCTACATATATAGATGTACATACATATGGACATCTCTTTTTACGCTCACGTTATTTTAAAAGTTGTTTCTTTCAATTTTCTTCTGTATTTTTTTATCTGTATATTTTGTTAAATGCTTTGTTTAATAATTTAATTGTTTTTTTTTCATATTTTATTGTATTTGTTGAGGAATAAAAAACAAGTATCTTAATACCGAACCATGCAAAATTCCGTGGGTAAAAATTTTAACCTTTTGTGGAACAACTTTTAATAAAATATAGTATAGACCTAAAGTGGTCTATACTGTAGTATAATTTTAATTTACATTGTAGGATCAGCGTTTAGAAATTTAAAAATATACAGTAATCCCTCGATTTACGTCGCCTCGATTAACGTTGTTTCGATTTACGTCGTCAAATTTTTTGTTCTCTCTAACTTCAATTTGCGTCGTCATTCGATTTATGCCGCCTTTTTTTGGAACCAACTGCGACGTAAATCGAGGGATTACTGTAAATTCATATAACGTTTTTAAGTATTTTGTTAAAAGCATACTACTTTGTAGTATGAGCAATATTTTTTTTTGTATTATTATTTATTTGCAATCTATTTTCCAATAATAAGCAAATTTGATAAATTGAAAAAAAAAATAACATGTCCTATTGAATCCCTTTGGAAACAATAATATAAATTATATGTACAGTTAAATTTAAAGATAATACTCGTATAATAACATTAACCAAAAAAATAAGAAAAATTAATTAAATTAATAAATAATTATAATAAACTTATTAAATAAAAGGGAGATCTAAGATATGATTTCTTTTGAGTCTTCTGATTTCATCAGTCTCATCTAGTAATGTAATTGCCAATACGTTCGTATGGTTACTGAGCATAGCTAAATAATTGGAGCTATATCTTTTTATTTCCGATTTTATAAAAGGCATGTTAAGGTCATTATGTAAAGATTTATTGGTTATATAAAAAGGAGCGTTTGTTATTGATCGTAAAGCCTTAGATTGAAATCGTTGTAGGATTTCTATATTAGAGTTGCTGGCAGTTCCCCACAATTCTATACCATAGGTCCATATAGGTTTAAGTATAGTTTTCAGAAGTAATACTTTATTATTTAAGGAAAGTTGAGATTTACGACCAAGTAGCCGGTACATTTTTTTAAATCTCATATCAAGCTGTTTTCTTTTAGCTGTTATATGTGCTCTCCATGTAAGCCTTCGGTCCAGGTGGAGACCCAGATATTTAACATTTTCACTACGAGGAATTTCTTTGTTGTTTAGATACACAGGTGGAAAGGTTTCTCTTCTCAGTGCGAAAGTAATGTGTTTTGATTTTTCAGTGTTAACTACAATGTTCCATTTTGAGAGCCAGAGCTGGAGACAATCGAGTTGCTTTTGCAGAATAGAGGAAGCTTGGGAAGGTAGATAATTAGATGACAAAAATGCTGTGTCATCTGCGTATGTTGCAGTAGTAATATCATCATGTATTGGCATGTCATATGAAAATATCGTATACAACACTGGGCCGAGAACACTACCTTGCGGTATTCCGGCATTAATTTGGCAAATTTTAGAGATGTCATTGTTAACTTTAACATAGAAACACCTGTTTCTTAAATAAGACAAGAAAAATACATAAAATGGAGCAGGAAAAGTTGTTTTTATCTTGTAAAGCAAACCCTCATGCCAAACTTTATCAAAAGCCTGCTGGATGTCTATAAACACAGCAGAACAATAATTTTTTTCCTCAAAGGACTTTGTTATCACTATATGAGCAATATGAAATTCGATTTACGTCGTCTTTTTTTTGGAACCAACTGCGACGTAAATCGAGGGATTACTGTATGCATGTATGGGAGTTACTCTAAAATGATGTTTATGCACTTTGACCCTGACGAAGAAATTAAACGCATTCCAGTGAACTGAACAGTTTCTACGCATACAAAAAAGTATAAAACATTGGAAAAGAAACGAGAACTTAAAGGAAAGTTTACTTTACGGATACTGCTCAATCTCTCTCTTGAATTTATAAGAAAGTAATTTTACTAAACATGTGTCTCTTTCATATTCGTTAAACTATAAGGCGAAAAGCAATTACCTTAACTGTTGCCCATTTGTCTAGTTTATTCAACAATTTTTCAATCTACTATAACTTTGATTTTAATAAAGTCTTTGTAAAAATATATCGTTAGTATAATTCGCAAAGACGCTAAGTCCACTTTTTTCCAAAATTGAGATTTTAATGCAAAACGGTAACATTATACATAATACATATTTTACAACAAAAAAAACATGTCATTATATAGTTTAAAGTTGTTGTAATTTTGTGGTTTGCAAAAACGCTAAGTCCACAAAACTACGAAAAATATTAATATTATTAATTAATTAATAATAATAATTAACATTATTAGTTATTAATATTATTATTATTTTGTAAAAATAATTGCGTTTAAACAGTTTAGAAATTTTAAAAACTGAAAAAGCTACAAGGTTTTTTGTGTCTCCTGTAAAATGTGAAAAAAGGGACTTAACACATTTGCGAATGAGACTAACGATATGATGGTATTTTTGTTATTATGTATGTACCACATCTATTAAGTTTGTTCTATATTAACGTTATCATACTATATTTTCGATCAAATTTAATTGCGTTTGTATTTTGTAAGCGTGACATTCGTTATTAAGTCCATACATTGTTTTCATATACCCACCCGAGTTTCAAATGTAGTACATACATATTTAAAAAGAATTAATATGAGTGTTTTATGAACTTTTCATAAATTCTTTAAATTTTATTATTATATTTTTAATCTGTTTTTACATTTACATTCATTCATCTTTTTATATGTATTCTTTAAGAAACGAGCATTATATTCTCTCTTTTTGTTTTATTATGTGGTTTTTGCTTAACAATTTCTTAAAAATGAACTGGCATTTAAATATCAAAAAATACAAGTAAATTTCTCTGAAATTGCTAATAAATTAGTTTAAGTTAATATTTTATTTTCTTAATTTTATATAAATAATTATTTATGTGATTAGCTTTATTTTAAACACACAAAAGTTGTTACTTAAAGCGAATAGTTAAGCAAATTGTTGTTTATTATTAATGAAATTGTTAAATAAAATATAAAAATAAATTAGAAAGAAGTTTTTTTTTTTTTTTTTACATTAAATATTAAGTGCTTCTCCTATTGCATACACTTTAAAGTAAAATATATGTATATATTAAGGCCCTGGTCTCATTTATTTATAAAGTAATATTAACACAAATTTCGAAAAAGTATTAAAAGCAAAGCTAATAAAAAAAAAAAAAAAATAAAAAAAATACTTTATTACTATTAAAAATAAATTATATGTTGCGTTTTATATAAGATTTTGATGCGAAACACATTTCAAGTTCGTTTTTCGATTTACATATAATAAAAATACAATGCAATGCGAGTATTTGCTGTTTTAATGAAATCAACGCCATAACTGTTGTGATAAAACAAAATAAAACAGTTAAAATGTTTTGTTTTTTTTTTATTTTATAATTATTGGTTAAGGAATATTATTTTAATTTATTTTATTTTTTAATATTTTACAGATTATGGAGTGTCTTTTGTATATTAACGGATAATTCTATGATCGATCATAACATTACATTTCTTCATGTTTCTTCATTAGCTAAACATACAAATCTTTGAGCAACTAAATCAAACTAAAACAGAAAACTGAATGCCTATTTTAAATACTTTTTATTAATCGTTAAGCCATATTATTAACAAAATTTGTTATAAAGTTGTTCCTTATTTTTTTTTTTTTGTAAGTATGCCAAGTTGTGTACAATGCTTGATTTGATTTTTTTTTACTATTAAAAGAAAAAATTAAAAAAAGAAAAAAAAAATAATAATAAAATATATGTATAATGTATTTAAAAACTGAGCACAACTTTAAAATCGTATTATTGTTTAATAAAGCGAAAATATATTTTAATATGGAGGGCAGGTAAAGTAAATAATGTTTTTATATAAAAACAATTTCCTTCTCTTAACACTTGTTTATAATTATAATTTCTCTAGTGTTTACCAAAGGCTTATTAGTAATATAAGAATGAAATAGAAAGATCTCATGATATTTTTATTAATTTCTTTTGTCTTTTTACTTTCAATCATAAAAAGTATGTTTTTTGTAAATTCAATTATCATTTCACAGTTTTTTTTTTTTTTTTATTGTTGTTCACTATTTTGAATTTAACGGTTTTAAGGATTATTTGAAATTAGTGCCTCTAGTGTGCTGTGGTTTTTAACATTCGCTTTGCGAGAAATCCACATCCTTCTTTACACTCCTCGCTAAACGATCTAACTCTGCTGCAGCATCTGTACGCACAGATAATTTGTCGGGAGTTAACAAACTATCTGAACCATTAGTTCTAGGAGTACTCATGGCGCCTGGCGGCGTTGCAGGTGAACCTGATTTTTTGTGCAACAAAGAATTAAAGAAATTCGCCAAAACTCCTTCACCTCCGGGTGTTGCTGGATTCATTTTAACATCGAGCTATATTGAAAAAGAATTACAAAATTATAATTTAATATTTTTTAATAATCACCATTATAATTTCATTATATGAACTGGGAGTACATTTTTTTTTTTTTTAAATAATTTAAGTTTCTATAGCAGTATTTAGTACTTATTTAACAGTTTCAAATATTTTCTTTTAAGTCAATTCGAAATATGTGGATTATTGTCATGTGTCATGTGTTATAGCGATTAGATTACTTTGTAATGTAATTAATAAAATAAAGAGCGGTACAAGACATTCCAGTATTCAGAAATATTAGAAAATAAAATTTTAAATTCAAACATTAATAAACTGGTAATAAGTATGAGTGATAATCGCGCTACTGAACAGTATATTTAAATATATTTGATTTAAATTTTTTTTTAATTTATAAACACTTCTTTTTTGTCGGAGCTCTTTTTGAAATTTTAGAAGAATAAAAAAAATATTAATAAAAATCGACAATGCCTTTTTGGATATTAGAAATAATTAATCAAATGTATAAACGTTAATAATTTATGGTGTTATACCAATCAAAAGTAATGTGATTGAATGTTGATTTCACCTTTCTGGTTGGTGAGTTCTGGTTACCAGAACCTGGGGTTCGAGGCAGAGCCTTACTAGCCTGGGAACGTAAAGGTGATTCACTACGTACTTGACCGCCAGCCTTAAGAACTTCTTGTTGTCGCGCCAAAAACGTCTGTTCGTCTTCTGTTTGCATCTCTATTTCACGATTTGAAACAGCCTATAACGGTAACAATTTTTTTTAGTAGAATTTTTTAAAATATGTATGTAAATTGTGCTCGATTAAAATTACTTTTCTAGAAGGTGGAGCAGTAATAATGTCTGTATAGTAGTCTTCAGCTTTGCAAGAATGCATATTCTCATATAAAATACTTATTTTCTTCAAGCTATCCCAACCGGCAGGTCTGTAATTTGATAAAATAAGTATTTAGGTACGGTATTCAAAATTTATATTAATAGTAGCTTAATATGTACATTAAAACTGCGTCTTTTTCAACGACTAGGGCAGGGGTTCGGAATGGTAGGCCATAGATTCGATGTGTTAAATACTTGTAAAGGAGATCACAGTTTTTGTCTTCTTTGACACTTGTGTAAAAAAGTGATGTGCCATGCTGCAAACAGAAACGTCTAATCCATTGTTGAATGAAATCAAAATGTTCATCTCGATAGTCGTATTCTTTTTCCAAAGTTGTCATGTAGTCGGTCTATAAAATAGTTTAAAAATAAATTAAATTTGAATTAATTTTTTTTTTTTTTTTTTGAAATGTTTCAATATTTTACCTTTGTTACGACAACTACAATATCCAAACCAAGATTAGTTAGTAAGGCTCCTTCTGTGAGCGGTAATAAATCATCATCATCTATGGAATTATTTCTCATCGTGCGTTTAACCGGTGAACCCGGATCTAAATCATCTCCAACTTCGCAATAACTTTGCCAAGAAGTTATTAAACGCTGGCGGGCTTCTTGTTTCTCTTCAGGTTCCAGTTTTAAAGTTTCAATATGATCGGATAAAACTTTTATCCAATGATTGAGTTGTTCTAACCAAAACCATGGTTGAGTCATAGATACTGTGAGTATAACCAGTGTATGTGCATAATTTGTTTCATTCAAAGCAAAATGCAATAAATTTTTATGGCCTGGATCACCATCTAATACCCAAACGCTCAAACGCGTCATATCTAGAAATAATAATAACAGATACAATATTTTTACAACTACATATACATATCAATATATCAATAAAAATAACTCACCATCTCTATATTCATCTTTAACATCAATGTAAGCGTATTCTAAACCGGATCCTTTTTTTGGATTTTCAACGCCCTGTAATTTTGCCACCAACGTAGTTTTACCAGTAGCATTATCGCCAAGCACTAACACAGATTTATTCGATGGAAGTTTTGTGCTGCCCTGTTTTTGTACTTCACTCAAAATTGAAGACCTAAAAATTACAACAAAACAATGAAAAAATAAACAAAAAAATACATTTTTTTTTATTAATATTAAATTAACGTTAAAACTGCTTATTGAGCTCATTCGAATGCATTTTAATGTGACCATAATTATGGATAAAACCACATTATGGTATACAAAAATATTTGCATGTCTTTTACATAAATTACAGTGCGAAATAAAAAATTCATAGAGTACAACAACACATTTAAGCTGTACCTTACATTTCGGTATTGGTTTCTATGTATTCAATTTATGAGCTTAAACACATATGTATGTACATATACTACCTCTAACCTCCTAAGTTATAAATGTTTAAAAATTCAACTTACAAATGAAAATGATAAAGATGATTCTGTTGTGAAAATTGCAATTTCATTATTTCTGTACGCAATAATTGGAAAACATTCAATTCCTCAAAATGAGTGCCACTATCTTTTTCAATATTATCCTTACAAAATTGATTATTTAGAGTTATCATTATTGAAAAGGATTAAACACGAATAGGCTTAACTTTGCAAACATGCACACAAAATAGGTATCTTATTTACGAAACAGTATGTATGTGAGAAAACGAAACAATAAAATAATTTAATTTAAATTGATTAAATTTCAAATTTTATTTTCAATTAAAGTAAATTACTTGACCACTAATTGTCCTTGTTAGATGAATTGTGTTGGCACTACTACAACACTGACTGTCTATCTAGTCAGGAAAACATAGTAAATAAATAAATTAAAACACTGTGTATAAAAAAATAACCATTTCGCGTGTGTCCGTTCGTGTTTATTTATATTGAAATAAGACAATCTGAATGCAACTAACTGTCTGTTGTATTTTCGAGTGTTTCACAAAAAAAAAAAAAAATTGTTGCTCACGGGATATAATAAAATGTTATTGTATTTAAATTCAAATCTATTGATTTTTCTAAATTGTTAGGGCAATTGAGTAAAATAGTAACGAAAAATGACTAAGAAGCAAATAACAGTGGTTAATACATACACACCTGGACAAAAAATAAATACATTACCTTTCATTACATTTTTTATTATGAAAATTTCATTTGGCTGTAAATATAAATGGCGATTCTGTGCTATTTTTATGGTTCGATGTGGCAATACCATTTACAGTTAAAAAAAGAAACAGAAAGATCCTCCATTTTAAAATTTTTCATTTTTTATTCGTGGGGAGCTTTCGTTGTCTGGACAAAAAAATAAATACATTTGAATTTTTCAGTTTTTAACAAGTTTCTTTTAAAGGTTCGTAAATAGAAAGAAAAATATTTAATAGATGGGTCGAGGCAAGCATTGCACCGTCGAGGAGAGGAGAATTGCGTTAACGTTGAGAAATAAGGGAAAAAGTCTTGGTTTTATTGCTGAAACCTTAAATCGTTCTTTGTATTTTGTACAAAATGCCTTGAAGGAACAACCTTCAGTTGAACACCGTGGAAGGCCAAAGAAAACCTCACTAAGAACAGATCATCGCATTATTACTATGGCAAAAAAAGACCCCTTCATTTCTTCCAGAGCCATTTCTGCAGAGATTGGTAACATTGTTTCATCCCGAACGGTACGCAGAAGATTATATAGGGCCAATTTACCTGGAAGAATAGCCAGAAAAACTCCTTAGCTTCGACAAAAAAATTTAAAGGCACGGCAAACCTTCGCCAGAGTTCATTCAAATTGGTCCGGGCCAGAAGGTGAAAAAAAGTGGAGCAATGTCTTATGGACCGACGAAACTAAAATTAATTTGTTCGGCAATGACTCGGCTAGGAACGTAAGACGCCCCAAAGGCAAAGAATTTTATGTTCGTTTTACTAAAAAGACAATTAAACACGGCGGGGGCAACATAATGGTTTGGGGTTGTTTTTCGTGGAACGGTGTTGGTCCTATACATCGAATTTCCGACACTATGACACGGTTTCAGTACAGGGACATTCTAGAAAATACTATGTTGCCCTATGCAAGCGAAAATATGCCTCTCAGATGGGTTTTGCAGCAGGATAATGATCCGAAGCACACCTCAAAGCTGTGGCAAAGTCAATCACCTGACCTAAACCCGATCGAAAACCTTTGGGGAGAGTTAAAGCGAAGAATAGGAAAAGAAAATTTCCAAAATAAGGATCAGCTGTGGACCTTTGTTCAGAAAACCTGGTACGAAATTCCAGTGGACACCTGTCGTAAATTGATCGCCAGTATGCCAAAAAGGTTGGACAAAGTTATTCAAAATAATGGTGGATACACAGGATACTAGTGAACTACACTTACAAATAACAAAAAAATAAAAAAAAATGAATTAGATATGCTTTTCTTGTACTTTAGCTAGGTGTATTTATTTTTTTGTCCACTTATGAAATCTGTTTTTAAACATTTTTTAGAAGACTTATTTTTGTTTATAATTTAATTAACTTTGTATATCGTAATTTTTATACAAATCATATAAGAAAAATAATTTTTGGCTACTTTTTCATTTATCTTCAATAAATATCTTATAAGAAACTGCAAAACAGAACTTTTATTAGTGTATTTATTTTTTTGTCCATGTGTGTACATATGTATATGGAATTAACAATATATTTAGAATTAGTATAATTTTTAAAAGTTTCTTCAGTTACAACCTAATTTATTACAGCACAAAAATACATACCGTTTGTATGTTAAATGAAAATATTTAATTATTAAATTATAAATATCCTAAGATTTATTTTTTAACATTACCTATTACTAAGAGAAAATGGAATCTAAAGAAACTAAAAATCGAAAAGCAGTCAAAACCACTGTTCTTTAGCGAGCCATTTACCAAATAACTTTATTCATTTGTGTACAATATGATGGATACATAAAGTGTTATTATCCTGTCGACCATATGAGTGAGTTTTTTTTTTTTTCTCGACTCCGTTAACAGTAAGGACGGTTGTTATGGTGTCGATATAAGCCAAACTAAAGTCTTCTATGTAAATTTCCAATGTTGCGTTAGAATATTTTAAACCACCATAGTGAAAAGATCTCAAAAACTTAATATTAAAGTCATTTAAAGAAATTTTCAATATAATATAATACAATACATATAAAATATAATTTCGGTAAATTAAATACTAAACGCATAAAAATGGAATCTGAAAATGATTTTCAAAATTTCGGAAAAATGCGTTTTACCCATAAAAATTCAAAAAATATTCAACTACCACAATTGGAACAATCGTTGGTGGGTTTAAGTAGGCGTCGAACCTCTGCTGAAATGATTAGTGAAGCAAAAAGTTTTCTAAGTGATGTGGGTGGTGCTACGACAAATGTGAAAAATTCTAGTCAATCATCAAATGGTATATTTTTCTCTTCCTATAATGCCAAAATTAAAGTTATAAATGTATAAAACCGTAATTCCTTATTTTGTTATATGTATTCAAGGTGTTGGTGGCGTTCGAGTTGTTAGCACAAGACGTCCCATTACGCCCCGAGAACCTGGTAGAGTGTTATATGGCAAGGTGACACTACCTGGAAGACCTCCCAGTTCTTTTTCGTATGAATTTCAAAATCAACGATTGATTTTATTCCTTTAATATATTTTTTTTTATCAAAATAGATTGCGTTATTTGCAAAATGTGGATACACGTGGCTCTACACCTCGAACTCCTTCGTTAGAACCATTGCCAGCTACAGAAGCGAGTGAAAGGAAGCTATCCATTCCAAAGCAATTATCACTTAACAGAGAAATTATTGGCAAATATGACGAGGACAAATCTAATCTTAACAATTCGCGTCGCTCTCAATCGCTTGAATCGCATTTCGAATGCTACGAAAATAAAAACAATGGCAAAAATTCACTGGACGGCAGTAAATCAAATAATCCAATACAAATGCAAACAAAATCACAGCTAGTACGTAAATTACCAGCTTTAGAAGTCAAAGGCGTATCAATGGAAGTTAAAGGTAACAACAAACAAATAAAAAACTTAAAATCAGTTCTAGTTTTAATTATTAATTTAAATTTAGAAAGTATACCAAATATTAAGGAAAGGGCAAAGACGGCTTATAATGATGCGACATATATGAAAACTAATGAACCAGGACATTTAATGGGTCGTAATTTGAAGGATAATTGCGCAATTAACCTTTTGACAACTCGAAAAATATTAACACGTAGCAATGATTTATTAGGACAATCATCCACTGAAAAACTTATTGAAATGCTGAAAGAGCATGCCGGACTTAAGGAGTGTACGGAAGAAACCGCCTGTCATATTAATTCTGTAAATATTCAAAAGTATTTTGTTATTGATATTCTAACAATTCTAAACTTATTATCATAGATTTTAACAGAGCTATACAACAGAGTTCGAAAAAATGAAAAACAATTTAAAAAGGGTTTTATACTAGGAGGACTCTATGGCTTGGTTGAGTCATCATCACCCAAAATTCTGTTAGCAGTCGCTAGAGTTGTTTTGGCGGTGAGTTTATTTTTATGATTTTTAAGAAATCTACCTTAACAATATTAAAACTACTTTCTAGTTACGAGTTTCTGGCAGTAATTTAACGGGGGCATGCAAATTAATTTTCAAAGTTGCCCGCAATGAACAAAATGATTGTTTGTTTTACGATGGAGATCTCTTGGAATTACTAATTGATGGCCTGGGAAGGGCTAGTCCTCTGGAAGATCCCGAGGCTTGTATCTACGGTTACGGTTCGATACGATTTCTTACTTGCAGTACAGTACAGGAAAGAGCCGAACTTACCAATATTAGAGATTTCAATCGAAATTGGTCCGAACAATTTGAATTGCCACGTAAGCCTAGTACAGCTCCCAATTTGGGGGAGGCTCAAAACATACAAAATGAAAGGCAACAAAGAGAATTTGTAGAAAAGTTATCGAAACAAGATGCTTTGGTGGTACGTTTATCACATCACGGGGCAGTTCAATTGATGATATTGCATTTACAAATGCTAAACGAAGCAGGAGCTGTACAAAAGTTAACTGGACCACCGCTTCACTCGTTATATCAACTGTCAGCAGCTTTGAGGGCTTTAGCGGACATTAGACAAACATCTTCTTCATTTGAGCAATTGGAAAATTCAAATCAAACTTTTACAACGACAAGTATTCAACTTGAATTAGCTTGTCCACATTTAGTAAGAGCAGCCGAAGTGGCTATAGGCGAAGTAGAAGTTCAGGCTAACATTGTTAGAACATTAAGGTAAGCCAACACGCAACAAATTTTTCTCAATAAAACTGTATTTTCTTTGCAGTGTTCTATCGGAAGACGCTGATTGCCTTCATATTTTGACAAACTTCGGCAGTCGAATTGGTATGCTTTTGGGTCCGTGTTGTGCAAATTATAAAAATAATCAAGCTGAGAAATTGCTTTCTCTAATTAGTCGGTTAGGCTATATTTTAGGCAATATTATGGCTAAATATGACAATGCCAGAGTACAAGTGAGTTTGTCTTTCATTTAAAGGTTTTAAAATAAACTGTTTGAATTTTATTTGTGATCTTTTTTTTTTTTAAGTTTTATCATAATGATGTGGCCATGGAGTATTTATTAAATATACTAGAAATATATTCCAAAGAACCTTTAACACTACACAATTCTATGGGCGATACAGCGATTGATGTCTTAATTAAAATGATAAGAGTTATAGCCAATATGAGCGTCAATTCTGAGGTTGGTTTTGGCTTAGGCAGCACTCAATCGTTAGGTAACACGCTTTTATTGCTACTAAAGGCATCGCAGCAAATAAAAAGTATTAAGATGGTAAATACTTGTAATAAAGCCAATGGGAGCAACATATTTATAATTTGTATTTTGTCTCTTCTAGAAACAAGAATTACAAGAACTTACACATGCAACTTTGGGAGCTTTACACAATCTTTGCTTCTATCAGGACAAACAATCCTCGACACCAGCCCAAGTTATCGAGTCTGAAGGAAGCTTGCATTCCATATTGCCTGAATTATCAACATATTTATGTTCAGTACTTAGAACAAATCGTGATGAAACTACCCAGACAGAGATTACAAGAGTTTTAGGCAATTTAACAAGAAACGAAAAAGCAAGGAAATCTTTTTGTAAATCTAAAGGGCTTAAACTTGTTGTTGAAATACTTAAGAATAATGCTACAGATCACTTATATGACCTAAAGGCTTGCACGATTGGCATACTGGTTAATTTGTTGGGTGATATGGAAAACCGCCTACCGCTTATAAAACTCAAAGGAACAGAAGTTTTACTAAATTTATTGCGAGATGCTTTACAGCACCATGGAGATTGGTTTCTGGCTACTATAATATCTCAAGCTTTTTGGAATCTTTTCATTGACACTCCTCATATTGAAGATGTATGTTCAGAAGCCACTTTGGATGAATTAAGCGACATTTTGGCTGAATATTTAGATGAAAAAAAAGTTCTAAAAAGCAATTGCAATGAATATTTACCGCAAATGTGGGAAGATTTTGCAATTGTATCAACTGATTTATTGGAGCGTTTACAATCAAATTACGATCAACAAAGCGATGGTGTGACATCGTTAGAGGCGAGTGACATGGAAAATGATGAAGACGATGTTTACATTGAGGGAATGTAAAATTCAATTGTCATAATCGTTTGCCATAAATCTAATAACAAATCAATATTTTAATAAAAATTATTACGTTCTTAATTAATTTTTTTGATTCTTGTGTTTCTATTAAAATGATGTCAACCATAAGTTAATAACTGCTTCATCAGGTGTGCTAAGGCATACAAACACCACCAACTGAAAGAAGTAGTACAAAAATGACAATATTAACTTGTTCCGTTTCTCTTTTGACTTTATGTACGTTGTCAGTTGTTATTGTTATTATTTGAATGAAATATTTTTGTTCAAAATCGTTTATTGAATACTAATGAACAATTATTGAAAAGATATTAGCCGTCTTCGTCTTTGGCATCTCTCACGAGAGTTTCAGTGTTTCTCAATTATTTGTTTCTAATGAGTCACTAACTGTCAAGCTATACTCAACACTTTAAATTGAACGAAATAAAACATTGCGAGTATGAAAATCATATATTTTGAATATTCCATTGATTTTATCTTCTTAAAGGTAGAAAAGGATTTAAATAATTTAATTTTCTGACTATGTATGTACATAAATATACGGTTACAATAAGTTATTACATACTTTTACAAACATAACCATTATTTTTTATACAATTTTAGACAAAGTAAACTTTTATTACAGTGAGAAAGCTAAGAGAAGAATTAAAATAAATAAGATAGCACTTAAAAAAAAAAGGAAAAATACTAAACATCTGGTTTTCTTAATTGATAAGAAGTCAAAAAAGCAGTTAAAATTAAAAAATTGAATTCAAAATCAATTCTTTAAGACTGAGAAATAAAGTAGACTGCAACGAATAAATACTAGTGCCATGAAAAAATCATCACTGTGATTAAGAGCGAGAATGTACACAATACAACGACAAGATAATATTTAATGAATGGCCAAGGTTAGGTTAGGTTAGTGTGGTAGCTTTATACCAAAAGCTCACTTGAGCACTCATAGCGTCCCGTTGTGGCGCCACATGTGAACGCAGTCCCTGTACTGACCAAGTTCCTCCGAGCCAATGAGGGAGAAGTTGGTCAGCGCAAGGGCTGCACATTTAAAGCACGACTACCCCACGCTGGAAAACCAGCCAGAAAGTTTGATAAACGAGGCTATGTCCTTGACGTCAATGGACGATAGCTCCGTCAAGCTAACAAGGGTTGAATGAATGGCCAAACATTTAAGCTTTTAGAAAACGTAGTAGTAGGAGAAGTTACTTAACATTTTTTTATTTGAATTCATAAAAATAATAACTTAGGATATTATTAAATTGAAATAATAATCATTTAACACAAACCATTATCGAAAATCGTAAAATGAACAAATTTGCCAAATTTGTCAACTGACTTCAAGTACTCTTAGAGTGGTACTGAGCAATGTAAGTGAGATTCTATAAAAGAATTTTAAAATTAAAAGGCAATAATCAACGGCGATAATTCATTAATCTCATTGAATAACATTCGGATGACTGTACAGAAACATTATTAGTTGGCAACAGGATCAAATTTTCCGCCTATTACAGTCAATTTATTGCAAATGAACATTAAAAATGAAGTAAATGAAAATATTTTTAAAAGAAAATGTATTAATTTTGTATTGTTGAATGATTTGTAATAATTTTGTATAATTTGAAAAGTTAAAGTATTTTTAATACTTATAAATAAAATTAAAAAAAAAAAAGAAAAAAAATTAAATATAGATTTTATTCAAATAGGCCAGTAACAATTGAAGCTTACAATCATTTACAATCATTACTAATTGAAGATCCTCTAGAGAATTTAAATTGTATAAAATTGTTACTGAAAATAACTTTAGTTATCTACAATATAAAGATTTTTAGTTTATTTGATATCTCATTAGGTATAAAGTACATTCAATTTTCTAATCTTGAAGACTTTCAGTGAAAATTAACACATTTACGGTAGCATTAATTGGCAAACATATTGTTATCAACAGTTGATTATAATAAATAATATCGAAAGTGTATCAAAAATCTCAGTTAAAAACCAAAATCCCTTTTAAATAGTATTTCAAGAATATACAATATACATGCATACATACATACATACAGTATGTACATATATGCAAATGTCATTGTTGCAATATGGTATATTTTGCTATGAAATAATTAAAATTTTCTATTCAAATTTGAAAATGTAAAAGACTATTCTTCCCATGGCCAAAATAGAAGAAAAAGTAAAATAATAAATTCGGAAATAAAGAAAATAAGAGAGAGCGAGAGAGAGAAAATATCAGCAAAAGTAAAAAAAAAGTATAAACGTCAGCCATCTCTTCGCGGTGATATGATGACACATCGTAACGAACCCCACTACAACTACGGGTAAAGTAAGAGCAAAGCAGTTAAAACTATGTATATATTGTGAGTGGTATTAACCAAACCAAATAGAAAAAATAAAAACAACAATAATATTTTTTATGGGCGAGAAGGAGGGAGAATGTCACAAATAAATAAATGTGTAAAGAAGCAAAAAAAAAAGAAAAAGTTGAATTAAAGGTTTCTTTTTTTGGGTTAGAAAATTACTATTTTCTGCCAGAATCTGTCATTATGGGCCTTCTATAAATATACACCCACATAAAGTATTTCATCTCTCATAATGCAATTGCTGCAGAGCTAAATGCAGGACGGACAATGTAAAGAAAGCAAGCAGACTGAGGGAAAAACAGGTATGTCGTCTATTCAAATGATGATGAGTAATATTGTTTGGAGGTTTTTTAACTTATTCTTGACTATCACTTACCAGAGATTTTCTTTTTCAGCATTACCAGCATCCTTTTTCTTGGCAGTAAAGGATGATGTCAGCGCATTGCTGCCATTCACTTGAATGCCCATGTCCAACGCCATCTTCAATCTTTAAAGACGTCGACAATGGATAAATGGATGCAGCAAATTGTTGTTGTTTAATTATTCCAAAACTTTTGTGCTAATACAAATTATTTTAACCAATTATATTTCTTTTTTATATAAATGGGACAAGTTAAATCACTATCGTCGTCTCTTTAGGGATTCTCTTTTTAAAGAGGCAGCAAAGCAGATAGATTTACGCTGAGTTAATTACGTTTACTATTTTTATTTTTATACCTTCTTAGCAGTGTACCAAATATATAAAAAAAATTTCTTAAATATATATATTTTTTTTATTTTTAGCCGCTACGTTAGCTATTATAATAAATTGGTTATATTATAGCGATTACTGGCTTTTTGTGTGTTTCTACTGCTTTTTTCTATTTTCTACTCTGGCTGCCTCTTTTCGGATATTTTCAAGTCCAATTGGGAGTATTCGACTTTTTTTCTTTTCTTTATTTCTTTCTTTATTCTCTTTGTGGTTTTATTTTTGTTAAACTGTTTTATCACAATAGCTTTTTGTTGCATTCGTTTGCAATTTTCTTTGTTTATATAATTTCTTTATTATTTTGGCGTTAAAAATTATTCGATAGCAATAAGTTTTAAATGTTTTTTTAATAGAAATTGTTTAAAATTTTAATTAAATTTCACACACGACGAGAAATTGCGTTCCTCTTGTTGCAGTTTGTTGGAAGAAATTGTTGGTAAAGAAAAATTGGCAAGTTAGTGGACAAAGATAAAGAAATGTTTATCTCTTTCATTTCCATTGATTTGTAATAGGCAATCAAAGTATTTTCATCTTTATTCAACAATACAGCTGGTAATAAACAGGGATGTTAAAATAAAACATATCTGAATTTGCGTAGAATGTTATGCCAAGTTTAATTTAATAGGCTGCCAAGACCATAGAGAATTCATTAGATTCTCTACGATTTTAAAACGATAGGACAATACAACGTTTTAAACAATTTGATAAATTCTTAAAATAATTGCATTTAAGAAATATTTTAGAAGTTTTGAAAATGTTAAATTATGCGAAATATGAATTTGTTTCCAATATGTACTACCTATTCATTTTACGATCTAGTGCGTTTGATAACCAAGAGTAGGCAACATTGATGAAAGTCCCAATATAAACATCAGTTCAAAACTTGGCATCACTCTGTACCTTATTGTGAATTCAAAAATAAAGAATAAGCATATCAGTCATATGACAGGTCGATAAAGGAAAAGAAATAGAGAAAAAGTTCTTTTTTCTTCCCCATCAGTTAGTTTTGGAGAAAAAAATAATTTTTCGTTCCTCAAAACAACGCAATAAACTACCATAGATATAAAAATTACTGAAAGTATTATCTACCATCTTCATTAAATAAATTTTCTTAATTTGTTTTTAAATAAACGTAAGCGAAAATGACTGGATCAGGTTTTATGTTCAACATTGATGGTGGTTATTTGGAAGGTTTGTGCCGTGGCTTCAAGTGTGGAATCTTAAAACAATCTGATTACTTGAATTTGGTACAATGCGAAACTTTGGAAGGTAAGTTATGAAGGAAACAACTTGAATCATTGGTATAAAAAAGCCTGGGAGTATTTTCATCAAAAACTTACAAGGGCAAGTCATGTGACACATACACTTTGTTAATACAAGTACATATGTGAGAGCGTAAGTCTCTGGGATACGTAACCTAATAAGAGTGAGAGAGATAGCGATATGGGAATAGTAAACAGAATTATAAATACCAGTGAACAAAATTAATTGTCTTGTGATTGGTTTTCAATGCTAAAATTTTTAATTTTCCAGATTTGAAATTACATCTACAAGGTACGGATTATGGAAGTTTTTTGGCTAATGAGCCCTCACCCTTGTCTGTCTCTGTTATTGATGACAAGTTGCGCGAAAAGTTGGTCATTGAATTCCAACATTTGCGTAATCATGCTGTCGAGCCTTTGGCCAGTTTCTTGGACTTCATCACCTATGGTTATATGATTGACAACATAATCTTGTTGATTACTGGCACTCTGCATCAACGTCCCATCTCGGAGCTTATTCCCAAATGCCATCCCTTGGGTAGTTTCGAGCAAATGGAAGCTATCCATGTTGCTGCTACACCAGCTGAATTGTACAATGCTGTTTTGGTTGATACTCCGTTGGCTCCATTCTTTGTTGATTGCATATCTGAACAAGATTTGGATGAAATGAACATTGAAATTATTCGTAACACTTTGTATAAGGCTTATTTGGAAGCTTTCTACGATTTCTGTCAAAAAATGGGTGGTTCTACCGCTGATGTGATGTGCGAAATTTTAGCTGTAAGTAATTTATCATATTGATATGCGGTCAAAGTTATTGATTAATTTCTATATGGACTTAACAGTTTGAAGCTGATCGTCGTGCCATTATTATAACTATTAACTCTTTCGGCACGGAATTGTCAAAGGACGATCGTGCAAAATTGTACCCACGTTGCGGCAAAATGAATCCCGATGGTTTGGCTGCATTAGCTCGTGCTGATGACTATGAACAAGTAAAAACTGTTGCGGAATATTATGCTGAATATGCTGCCCTTTTCGATGGTTGTGGCACCAATCCCGGTGACAAGACTTTGGAAGACAAATTCTTTGAACATGAGGTCAAGTTGAACGTTTATGCTTTTTTGCAACAATTTCACTTTGGAGTCTTCTATGCTTATCTAAAATTAAAGGAACAAGAGTGCCGTAATATTGTTTGGATTGCAGAGTGTGTCGCACAAAAACACCGCACGAAAATCGACAACTACATACCAATTTTCTAAACTCATAAAACACCATATTAAAATAAAAAGAAAAACGAAAGAGAGAGGTTTAAAATCCCCCTTTATTTTTCATTTTATTGAGTATTTTTTTGTTGTTGTTGTTTACATATTAACTGATGGATGAAACCATTATGATGGCATCAATGTGCTTTTTGTTTTGTTAACGGTATATTAATTTGTAATAATCTACGTTAATTTAATTCACCATATTCTATAAATTTATAAAATGTATACATATTGTTAGCAAATTCTATTGTAATTATGTAAAAATCTAAAATATTGTGCAAATAATATATATTATAATATAAAAAAGTTTCTAAACATTCCTTTACAAAAAATATCCTCATGTGTTTACAATGTTTATTTATTTTTGTCTTGCACACACATACATTTATTAATCTTCATATGCAATTATCAGAGAATTTCTATAAATAAATGATTTATAAATTCAATTTTTTTTTCGATTTAAGTACTTGAAAGACGAAAATCAGTAGATTTAAAGTCGTCAAATGTAGCTGGAAAATCTACATAAATTGTAATTTTAATTATTATAATATCTCGATATTTTTACTTGCGAAGAAATGTGATTTTGATACATCAACTCTCCAAACCATCACTACTATGTACGTACGTATTTATTATAGACAATATAAGTGATTTTTTTGCTATTTCTGTAATGTTATAAAGCCTGGTTAAGGAGAAAAAATTTATAAAGTCAACGAAAATATTTTTATGTCTTAAAGATTGAAAAACTAATTTATTCAGTATCGAATTTTTATTTGGTTTTGAAGCACCACACAAAATGATTGTCTGTTGCTAAAGTCGTGTTACAGGCGGAAATCGACAATCAACCTCCGTTTTGTAAAAAAACGCAACTGAAGTTCGGTTACATAACAGAATCACTAATTACATAACTGCAAATTAATTTAGAAATTCCTAAAAGCCTAAAAGATCTATAAATTTACATTATTAATAAGAAAATTTAAAAACTAAAAATTATGCATAAATATGTATTAACCACGTTGCTATATATTTTTAAAAAAGTACCGCCTCAAGAAGTAACTTTTCGTTATTTAGCGAACAGTTTGCAATATTAAAGTGAATAATCTTATTATAAATTTGTTGGTTCTATTTGATTTATTGCCCATTTGCTCATATTCAAGTGATGAAATAAGTACTTAAAATAATTTAATTTAAATTTAATTGCTTTCAGTTGATGCGTAATTCTCTTCGATTAACAAACTGCGACTGCGCTGACTTTGATTTTATTTTCAACGAACCAATCTTTTATACATTTAGATCAGAGGTCGAAACCAATAGCCCCCGGGGGCCGGATATCTTCGGTTTTTTACACACATAGGACACGAACATCAACAAAGTTTGTAAAAATGAGAATAAAAATGCATTCAGTTGCTTGTCAGCTTCTAAAGGAGAAGATTCAAACTTCAATTATACAGCCAAAAGAATATTACAGTAGGATTCACTAATATTCAATGAGATTCACTAATAACAATGAGAAATGATCTCGATTTTTGGAAGAATATTAATCAAGTTAAATACGCTGTCTTTAGGGATTTAGCTCTGTACATTTTTTCTATATTTTCCACTACATATACATACGTACTATTAGGTTAATAAGTACACTTGAAAATATTACTAACAATTTTCCTCTGGGTTATACAAATGTTTCTCACAACTACAGTCACATTTTAATCATGTTCTCTTTGTGCCGACCTCTGATTTAGATGTATGCTTGGGGCCGTTATAGCGCAAGAAGACATCTCCCAGACTATTACATCCATGGTTTACTATACCTGTGTTATACCTTAGATTATGTCGTTGTTCTTTAGTCTTCGAGCTAGCTGTATTCCATCAGAATATTTGATTAAACAGAGAAAAGATCAGTTTTCAATAGGTGTTTGTCTAGTTAATTTTATCATGGTTTTTTTGCGCTTCATATAGCTTAAATGACATATGACGTGAAAATTGATATTATAGTGAATGCTAATTACAAAAAAAAAAAAAAAAACTCATTAACTATTCCTTCATTGAGCTCCACTGAATATTTCATTCTAATTGTATTTAAATAATTTAAATATATACATATGTTCCTTTCAAAAGTAAAAACAAAACACCTAGCAGCAACTTGTTTCCTTGCAGTTCGCATCTTCCCCCTTTCCACCTTTCCTAAAAAACCTGCACAATGCACTGCATGAGTAGGGGCCATCCCCTGAGTGCTGGTTTCATAAAAAAAAAAAAAAAAAAAGACTGATTAACGGTTTGTTAATTTTTGACAATTATTTGACCCAGTTACGTGGTTTAGTTTTGTTGATGTTTTTTTTTCTTACCTGCAAAAATATTAAAATACAGCAATGTATGGATGTTCTCTTTTGTTATGGCAATTAGCAATTATGTCTGTATCCTCCCCTCCCATGTTCTTTGTAGAGTTTAATAAAACCATATAATCGCTATGGCCCAAACAGGTTTCATTAGAGAAACGGTAATATGAAATTTGTTTGATAGTGAAAGGCTTTTGAAGATGTGAAAGGAACGGATGGAAAGTTAAAAGTCAATGAGAGGGCAATTACTTAACTTAAACCAAGATGCCTACATTCCCGCAATGGAAAAAACCAAACTGTTAACTTAATGGGTAATAAGTGTGGGCAGAGAAACAAATCGGAGTATGTACCCTGCCGGCAACTCAACTAGCTTTTAATGCATTATAAGTTAACTTTTTCTCAGCTAGTTGTGGTTGACTCTTAGATTATTTTGAATGGGGCCAACTGAATATTTTAACATGGTGGTGTCATTGGCGGTAGTCAATTGTCCGACTCTGCATAACTTTTCAACTAACTTAAAGTCAGTTATATAATAGTTAACTTAAAGTTAACAACTTTTCAACTAACTTAAAGTCAGTTATATAATAGTTAACTTAAAGTTAACAAATTTTTAACTAACTTAAAGTCAGTTAACAATTTTTGCCAAAATCGGCCACAACTGACTTCTTGAGCTTCTAAATAATGGTAATCCATCTATATTTAAATCAATTATAATTTTTTGGCAATCGAGTATGTCACTTAAACACCTAAATATTTGTTTTCTTATCCCAAAGTGGCAATACACGCCCGGAAAAACTATTGTTATTTCTAATTTGTCACGTATGTGTTTAATAAATGAATTAGCACTTAAAGGCACATCCAAATTTTCTTCGACCAATATTTTTAATAGTTCTTCGAAACACTCGCGAGATGGCCTATTTTTAAAATACCAATCTACAATTTTTTCTTTAAAAGTCTTTTTTTCGTCAAATTGTTCATTGGATGAACTAATGCTTTCAACACTTTCTCCATCTAGAAAAGTATGTTGGGAGAAAAATGGGTGTTTCAATGGATTTGAACTATTATTTTTTAATTTATTTAAATTATCTAAATTATTAGTTTTTAATTTGTTTAAAAATTTATTTTTTTCTTTTTTAAAAAGTCTTTTTAAATTTCTTCTACAAATTCTAAATTCAAAAAATTATATAATTTTTGAAGCTACAATAGCACTTAAGCGAATTCAAATAGTAAAAAATAGGGAATAAAAAAACAACGGTTTCATTTTGAATAAATTCTGCATAACATTTCAATTAGCTATTAGTTAATCTAAAAATAGTTCAGAAAAAGGTGCAATTGAAAAAACAATATTATCAGAAATAGCATAAACGTTTTAAATTATGGGGAAATTCTGCATAACATTGTAGTTAGTTTATAATTAGTCTAAAAACAAAATCATCAAAAGTCTGATCTGGTAAAAGAGAGAACAGAGAGAAAACAAATCTCACAAACAAGAAGCTCTCAATAATAAATAAACGCTTCGTATTTGGGTGAGTTCTGCATAACATTGCAGTTAGCTTATAGTTAGTCTAAAAGCGTTATCTAAAAGTGTGTTATTTTCGTAGTCGAATACCAAATTCTAAGGAAGTGCTGCATTAAATTGTAGTTATATTATAGTCAATCTACAAAAGTTAACTTTAAGTGCACTACTTACGTAGTCGACTACAAAATTGCTTGCAGGGTATGGCTACTATCAAATACAAACACATTTACAATACATATGTATGTATATATATATATTTAGTTTTTATTTATTAGAATATATGCTGTTATTTATTTTTGCATACAAACAATCATGTCAATCACTATAATTCATACACATTTTTTACAAATTACAATTTATGATTATTAATTCATACTTTGGTTTTCTTTTTTCTTTCTTTCTTTTAATTCATGTTAAAATATTTTTGTTATTTGTTAAATAAAAAAACACTATTTTGTATTATTTGATCTGTCTGCCTGTGTTGTTAGGTTTTAATATTGTATTGTATTTAAATTCAGCATACATACATACATTCATATATTATTATTATTATTATTGATAATTTAACAAATAAACATTACATTAGGGGAAAAAGGAATTTAGTAGTTTGGTTATCAATTAGAAAAGTTACACGTACATAAGTATAAATGAATTATTTTTAGTTTAGCATGGATTGAATTTAAAAATTTATAAATTGGATTATTGTAGAGTAATTAACTGTTCGATCAAAAACAAGGTTGGCAACCGATACCGTTATAATACCGATACCGATTAAATACCGTTTAAAATTAAGTACCGGTATTTAAACGGATACCGAAATAAGTTTTTCGGTACAAATACCGGTATTCATATACCGTTTACCCTTATACCGGTATCATACCGGTACAATACCGTTATCAAATGGTATTAATACCGTTTTCATACCGATATCAATGCCGTTTTCATACCGGTATCAATTATGGATCAATACCAGTATGGTAGCAGTTTCAATACCGATATTCATACCGAGTTCATCCTCTGACAGCGTAGAAGCTATTCTTAGAAATATGGAGAAAGAAAGTTCCTATACAACACCAAATAGCAATAAAATATGTGAATTGCTAAGTGCTTTTAGAAATGAAAAACGAGTACAAAGACATGTGAATGTTCTCAATTGGTGGAAAGAAAAAAGTACAGCTAAACCAGAGGTGTGTGCCATTTCTAAAGTTATATTAGCTGTACCTACCACACAGGTTATTTTCAGGAGTAAAGTATATCATGAACCCAAGTCGGAATAGCTTGGATGATGACAGTTTAAATGCAGTTGTAGTCATTCGATCTAATGAGGAATTACTTTAAAATTTTAAGTTTATGTGTATACATTCAATTAAATTGAATTAACATTTAACTTTTCTTTTTGAGGATGTAATCTAAAATGTTAGTCTAATGTTTTTATATTATAAAGTATTTATTCATGAATTGAATTATTTTTTCTTTACAAAAATTTAATTTTGTATGATCTTTTAATACAAATATTTAATATTTGTAAACTTTTGTGTTCTTAGATTTAAGGAGAATGTTATTTCTTATTGTTTGTTTTTGAATTAATAAATCTGTTATTTATATAAAAAATTTTTAAATTTTGTTTCTATTTTTTTGCTTTTTTAGGTTTGATACATTTAATTAAATACCGGTATAAATACCGATATATTACTTTTATACCGGTTTACCGAAACCGATATAATTTAAATACCGTTACCGATACCGATACCGAAATAATAATAAATTGATTACCGATACCGTTATTCGTTTCGGTTGCCAACCTTGATCAAAAATGTATTCCTTATATAAATAGCTATAGCATGTCTTAACAATAAATAAATAAATGGTGGTTTTTTGCATGTTCGTTCGTATTATCGACTGAAATTAATTGTTTAATTCCCTAAAAATCATGTGAAGAATATTTAATAGTGGCAGTGAAAATGATGGAATCTATTTAATTATTAACTTTGTCAAGACATGTCCAGAATTGTGTATATTTTCTCATATTTTTTTTTTTTTATTAATATTAAAATTGTTTTAAAATTGTTTAAGTTTAGATTTGTTGCTAAAATGTTCACCATTTTCCATTGACTAGTTTTAACAAATCACATATTCATATAGATATTCATTTTAGAATTTTCTTTATTCATTTTTATTTTTATTTTTTTGTTGTATTTTATATTTTAATTTCACATTTATATCGTTGTTTTTATACATTTTCAATTGTTTACATTTTCAAAAATTTCATTTAAATTTATTATGTTAAGGGTCCGCCAAATAACTTTTTTTTTTTTGAAAATGCTTTAAAAAAAAACTACAGAATATTTTCTCAAATTTCTTTTTTTATTTGAAAGTACAATCCTTTCGGTTAATAATGGAAAATAATTTCATTCAAATGGCTGCTTTGGCTGGCCATGCAGTAGCCTACACGATCGGTTCAATTTTTAAGCACATTATCGATTGTGTGCAACTGTATTTCATCAATGGCTTCACGAATATTGTCCTTTAAAGCGTCAATTGTCTCTGGCTTGTCGGCGTAACACATATCTTTGACGGCACTCCACAAATAATAGTCCAACGGTGTCAAATCGCAGCTCCGAGGTGGCCAAATGACATCAGCTCTGCGGCTGATAATGCGATCTTCAAAAACAGGGCGCAAAACATCGAGTGTAGCTTCGGCTGTGTGGCACGTAGCGCCGTCCTGTTGAAACCAAATGTTTCCAATATCCTCCTCTTCAATTTTTGTGAACAAAAATTTCTTCACCATGGCCCGATAACGATCGTCATTGACTGTAACGGCCACTCCTTGCTAATTTTCGAAGAAAAATGGCCCAATTATGCCTCTGGACCAAAATCCGCACCAAACAGTGACTCGTTTTTGGTGCGTCGGCATTTCAATGTATGCGTGCGAGTTTTCTGTGCCCCAAATGCGACAATTTTGCTTGTTTACATACCCGCCAAGATCAAAATGCGTTTCATCTGAAAAGATGATTTTTTTTTGCCAAAATCGGCATCTTCTGTAAGTCGATCGCAGGCCCACTTAGCGAAGCGAAAACGCATAATCATTTATTTTCCATTATTAAACGGAAGGATTGTACTTTCAAATAAAAAAAGAAATTTGAGAAAATATTCAGTAGTTTTTTTTTAAGCATTTTCAAAAAAAAAAAAGTTATTTGGCGGACCCTTTATGTAGTTGCGGTTCAGGAATACAACAGAATGATTGGTTATTTAAATACATTGTCTTTTGATCATTATGATCATCATTATTATCATTCTTATTTTGATTTATTATATTTTGGTAATCCTTATAAATTGTACTGTTTCTGTTTTGTTTTTTTTTTGTTGTTGTTGTTAATATATTAAAAAAAAAATCCAAAATATTGATTTCTTTCCTTTTTGTTTTTCATTTGTTTTCTATGGTAATGGTAAATTTTGACTTTATTGATACGTCGTCCCTTTGTTATAAATTTCACTTTTATATTCATTCGTTGGGATATGCGTGCGGATTTTGTGTATGTGTATGTGTGCCCGAATTGGAGGGAAAGGGTGAATGAGTTGTTTGTTGTTGAAATGATGTTCTCATTATTGAGTTTGAATAAAATTTTAGCAAAATAGTTTATTTTCATTTGTTTTACAATTTATTTTCAATTATTATTCAACAGAATATGTAGCAAAATTGATCAAATGAAAATTAAACAATTTATTTTTAATATAATATTGTATTACATAAGATAAGTACATAATTAAAAAAGCCTACATAAATTTTTACTAAGCAACCCTGTAATTAATTTCAATTATTTATAAAAGCAAACACGTTTAAAGGGATTAATTTTTATGCAATTTAAAAACAAATTATACATACATATAAATTAATTAAGAAAAAAGCCATAAAAATGAAAATGTTTCATTATTATTTTTGTAAATTAATTTGTGTTCCTTATTATTAACATTATTAATAAATAAGCTTCTTACTTTAACTTTTGTCGAAGTAACATTAAAAACAAATGCATTATTGGTTCAAAACTTAATTACATACATCAGTATATTATTGGACGAATTCAAAATTATTATAAATAAATTTTAATTAAACGTTATTTGTTAAATCATTAAATTATATCTTAAACTGTGTATGGCATAATAAAAATTGTAAACTTTAATTGTTTTCGAAAACATTACAAAAACTGTCAATTGCTTGCAAAATATCTTTGTACCAAAGCCCATCATATCATTAAATGAACTTTATATTCAAAATAGCATACATCAGTTTTATATACAGTCATGGACATTAAATTAGCACAAAATTCATATATAGTTTGATTGTGAATTTTGTCTCATTTGTATCCTAATTAGGCCAATTGTTTTGGTCTAGAATGTTGCACGATGACATCTAGCTGTTGTTTAACAAAAAATATTACCGTTATCGTAAAAAATTTTTGGTTTTGACTGCTAATTTGTATCAGTAGCTAAATTCGAGCTGGACAGTAAATTAGCACAACGTGCATAGGTACAAGCTTTGTTCAAGTATTTTTATTCTTACGGTATATTCTTTTAACTTATTTTATGGTATATTCTTTTATTTTATGGTAATTTTTTATAGTAATTTTTTTAAAAAATGGGACGTTGAAAAGATTGCTCGCCAGAGGAGAAGCTCGTTATCGTTGACTTGTGGAATGATGGGAAAAACCTGGCTGAAATTGCCGAAATTCCGAATTGCTCGCGAAAAATAATTTATAACGTGATCATTTCCTTCAAAGCAAACATAATAATGTCGCAGAAAACAAAAAACGAAAGCCACGTGTCAAGGAAACAACCTAAGTCGTGGACCGTGCTATTGTCCGGAAGTCAAAGAAGGAGCCTTTCATGTCGTCAAGCGATCGCACCCACAATGGTACAGATCTCCCATTCTGGAAAAAACATTTTGGAGTGATGAAACAATGCTAAATCGTATGGGACCAGATGGTAGAGTGGTTGTTTAACGGCCAGAATTAAATCAACGCTATGCTCAAAGGATCACAACGCATGGTCGAGAAAGCACAATGACGTGGGGAGCATTTTCATGGCACGGTGTAGGTCCCATTGTGAAAATTAATGAAAAAATGGACCGTTATCAGTATTTGGACATTCTAGAGAACAAAATGGAACCATAAGCTTTTAATACATGCCAGTTTTAGTCATATTTTTGCAAGATAGTGGCCCCAAACACACATCTAAGCTGGCTAAGGATTGATTTTATAAAGTGCACATTCCCGTTTTAGACTGGCCGGCGCAAAGTTCTGACTTAAACTCGATAGAAAACCTCTGAAACGATGTGAAATGTACTATTGCTCAACAAAAGTACAAAAATTTGGACGATTTGTGGCTTGGAATACGGAACGCTTGGTACTCGATTCCCAAAAATCTTTTCCAAAGAACTTTGTCCCTTAGATGCCACGTGGTGCTTGAAAATAGAGGCTACTCTACTAAATATTGATCAAATAAACTGAAAACATTAATATTTTTACTATTTATTAAAATACATTATTTTTATTTCAAAAATTTTAATTTGTGCTATTTTAGTGTCCAGCTAAAATCTAGCGTTTGATATGTTGCAGGTCTTAATGAGCAGACGATTGGCAATTTCGCCAAAATTTTTGTTTTTTTTTAAAGAAGAATATGCATCTTAAGTTTCTATGTTTAAATTTTTTTATGAATAGACCTAAAATACTATAAAAAATCTGATTGTTTTTATAATGAAGTTTTGTGCTAATTTAATGTCCATAGCTGTATGTATTTGTATGGTTTTTAAGGGGGTAATACTGCTTAAAATACGTTATTTGATTGCAATGGTTGAATGAACTTTTTTCTTTCTTTCTTTCTTGTACAATAAAGGTCTGCACAAATGTATTTGACTTCAAAAAGTACATAAGATCTTGCAAACATGTACACTTATCCGAAGTATCCGAAGAAGAAAAGTACTCTTTTTTGAGAACAACAAAATTATCGAATAACTTCTTGTTGCTATTTGAATGCGTTCTCTTCATACAAATACATGTTCAACTCTCTTTCTTACTCGAAAATACCGACACAAAACATGTCGAGTACAATGAGTACCACCAAACTTCACGTAGTACTTCAAATACCAATGAGTACTGCAAATACCACAAAGAAGTTTGGCAAAGAAAAGATCTACACCAAAGACTATAAATATGTAAACGTATTGTTCTCTTCTCTAAGCAATTTATTCTCATATGCGTGTATACGTGTGTGCATGTATGTATACATGCATTGCCAAATAAAATAATAAACAAACTGAAAGATGTCTTGTTTTCGCATAATGTATGTGCAAATAGCCTGTGGAAAACAAATATTACCGTTTGTTTTATTGTAGGGTAAGAATATGTGTTTTATTGTTGTAAAAATGAAATTATATCGATTCGCACCGAATTATAATGTTATTTTTTAGACTATTCAATTATGTATGTATGCATTTATGTATGTATGTATTTTTCGAAGGCAAGAAATCTTATTTCTGAGAAGAGGTCTGCTCTTGGAACTAACGGAGCTACAATAAACAAAATAATGTTTTTACACTCTAATATGAATAAAACAAAAATATACGAAGAAATAGAAAGAATAGAAAGTGATCTCTAGTTTTGAGTTTTATGGACATGAATTTTTAGTTTTTTTTTATTTAAGGATTAATGTTTTTATGTTTTGTTTTTCTTTTTAAATAAATTCACAAATATTTAAGTTTTTAAAGTTCCTTCTCTTCTATATACATATACTTAACTTTATTTGTTACACTTATTACTTACATACTTTTATCATTTTAAATGATCTCTGAAAATATGAAATATAAACTATGTTTTTTTACGTTTTAGTAATTTTAAGTGATTTTTTTGTTATTTTAATTGTTTTTAGTTCATTGAAAATAAAGAATTTTTTAAATCAAAAAGCGAAAAAAAAATATTTTTCAAAAAAATTTACTATTTTCGATTTCTATTTTCTTATTTCAATGATTAATAAATATATGCCTAACATGTCGTTTGTTCATACACATAAGCATTTATATATAAAAAAAACATCAATTATGTGGTGTTTTATGCTGCGAGTATTTGAAGTACCACATGAAGTGAACATAATTTTAGGAGTACTTGTTTTTGCGGATATATTTTTCAATGAGTACTCTTTTTACGGAACATAAGCAGCTTCGGATAAATACTTACTCGTATTTGTCTTGCACACATTCTCTTCTCTTCACTGCTTGAGCTGTTAGAGAGAGAGTAAGTACTCTATTTATCCGACAACGAGCTGCACACATGAAGCAAAAAAGTTATTCGTTGCAGACCTCTATTGTACAATATCGTAAATTGTTTTTTTATTATTCAACACACAGAATACCAGATTACCCCCTCCGTAATGTTATATTTTATTTTTTGAAAGAAACCATTACAACAATTTAAGCTTAAATTAAATCACACAGCTTTAATTGCTACAAAATATGCGTTATTAGTTAGAAAATATAATTTCATTGTATAAATTACACGATTTAATTTAGATTTGGTATTGATTTGCAGTGTAATTAAATGTAATGATTATGTTGTTTTATTAATTAATTTGTATTTAACTAAATTCTGTTTTTCTACATACATACATACAAAAATTTTGTTATTTAATAGCAACATTTTCAAATATAATCCTTAATGTTGTAAGTAGTAGGTGAATAAGGTTTTATTTTTCAGCATTCTTACTTGGTCGGATCCTGGTTTGATTGTATACAACTTGGAAATAAAATAAGTCTTTTTAATAAAATGAACACAACATGTATAGAAGAAGTAGTGCTTTTTAATAGAAAATAAATAATAAAAGAGAAGCTATTGAACGCTACGATATCAGTGTTTTAGATTTTCTTTCTTTTGTTCGTTACATTCAATCCAACGTACTCGTATTATGTTAAAAACATGTCATGTATTTTATACATTTTATGTTAATAATTTTATCTTTTAATTTGTTTAATTAATTAATATAATACATTCACCCTTATTCTGGTTGTCGTCGTCGTCGTCGCCGTCGTCGTCGTTACCAAAAATGATGTCGATAAAATCAGAGTCGACACAACACAATATCGACGGCGTATTGACTCACAGAATACCAAATGTGTGTCAACAGTCATCTATAACTGTCAATAACGACAAACAGAATACCAATTTTAAACTGTCGACGCAAGACGACGTCGACGACGACAACCAGAATAAGGGTGATTCATTTAAATACTCCTATTACACTTTTAAAACGTAAAAATAAAATAAATATAAAAATAAATACATATAAAAATTAGATAAGAGAACATTGCAAACAAAGTCAAATTGAGATTTTTAGTTTCATTTTTACAAATTAATAAAACGAAATATCAAACATATTTTATTTTATGTTATATTATAATACATATACTATAAAACTAATTTTAATAATTTTCTTTACTTTGAATTAATACGTATACAGTGGCTCCCAGCTTATTTCAACCAGCACCTTTAAAAAAATTAAGCTCGTATAATTTCGAAACGAAACAAGATATTAAAAAAAATTGAATAAGAGTTTATAGAATATGTTTAAAAATTAAGAAAAAAAAAAGTTTTATTCAGTCTCAAATGTAAACCAAAAATATGGGAACCCAATTCGTCACAGCTTATTTCAAACACTTACTATAAACAAACAATTAAATGATTAATTAATTAATAGTTTTAATTTCAAAATTTAGTATGATCTCCTATTTGCTTAATTACAGCTTTCAGCCTTTTTTGCATTGATTCCAATTTCTAGTGGTTTGGAGAGTTATTTTTGCCCATTCCTTTTTCATAGCTGCTATAAGGTCATTCTTGTTCGAAATCTGGTGTTGGCGGACGTTTTATTTATTTATTTATTTAATTAAGTCAATGGACAAATTCCTTACTGACTAATAACAAAAATAGGTGCAAATAAAATTATATACAATTACAAACAGTTTCTTCAAAAATAACGTAATTATTACAGTAAAAATAGGAAAAGTTAAGAATTGAGAAATACAATAATATTCCGTTTTATCACGCAAGAATTTAAAGAAAAATCAACAAAGTCTGACATATAATTAAATTGACGGCAAATTCTAGTTAATGGATCAGCAACAGCATAATTAGTTCTGCAGAAATGAATATAAATAAGATTATAACAGCGGAAATTACGACAAGGAATATTGAATTTAACCGATCTTAACAGAAATTCACAGCAAATATTACCATTGATCAGGTTAAACATAAAGGATATATTTAACATCGTTCGACGGCTCTTAAGGGTAGGCAGTTTTATTAATGCCAGTCTGCTAGTATATGGAGGCATATCCAAATAATTCCATCCAAGGCCACGCAAACAGAAGAGAAGAAATTGTTTCTGCACAGATTCGATGTGTTCACTGTAAACATCATAGTGAGGATCCCATACAATGGATCCATACTCCAAAATTGGTCTGACAAGTGATACATATAGCTGTTTCGTAATATAGGGATCAGAAAATTCTTTTGCCCAACGTTTTATGAAGCCAAGAGTGCTTCTTGCCTTATTTACAGTCAAAGTGATATGATCATTAAAGTTTAATTTTGTGTCTAATAGGATCCCAAGATCAATAAAAGAGTCAACATTCTCCAATTGATGACCTCCAAGCAAGTAATTAACCGTGATAAAATGATTTCTTGAGAATCGCATACATTTACATTTTTTAATATTCAGCTCCATCATGTTGTACTCGCACCACAAAAAGAAATTATTGAGATCATTTTGAAGATACATATGCTCGATGAAATTATTAAAGGAGAGAAAAACTTTTACATCGTCAGCATACATCAAGATATTGGCAAAATTAATTATGTTGGGAAGATCGTTTATAAACAGCGAAAAAAGAAGTGGACCAAGATGGCTGCCCTGAGGCTGGTGTTCCTAGCACATTTATAGCACATAAATATACTTAGATAAGCTATTGTTCACGCATACGGTCTGCTTTCTACCAGTCAAATACGACTCTTGCCATCTTAAACTCCTATGATTTACACCCATTAAATCCAATTTAGTTAACAGTAGTTTGTGATTCACTTTATCGAACGCTTTGCTAAAATCCGTAAAAATTACATCAGTTTGCTTCTGTTGAGAAAAGGCCGCATTTACCACGGATGTTAACTGAAGCACATTAGTCGTTGTTGAGCAGCCCTTTCGGAAACCATGTTGATGAGGTGATAATAACGATGAAGTATGATGGACCAAAAAATCGGCAATCAGTTTCTCGAACATTTTTGGAATAGCACTCAGTTTTGCAATGCCCCTATAATTTGTAACATCAGACTTATTGCCAGATTTAAAAAGCGGTATAATATACGAGTCCTTCCAAAACACAGGAAAATATCCATAATTAATCGAGGTATTAAACAATATGACTAATGGTGTGATGAATGATTCTGCACATCGATTTAAAATACAACTTGGAACCCCATCCGGACCAGGACGAAAAGACATCTTTAAACTTTTCAGGTTTACCAAAATATCGCAGTCACTAAAAGTTTGATCACAAATTGCCCATAAATTTGAGACTGTATAAAACTTTTTTGTTTAATTTTTAAACATATTCTATAAACTTTCATGAAATTTTTTTTTTAAAGGTGCTGGTTGAAATAAGTTGGGAGCCATTGTACATACAAACATATGACATTTGCATTTATTATTAATAATTTCATCAAAGGCGTTCACAAAGATTTAAGTATTCATAAAATTTAGAATATTTTTAATTTTTTTCTTCTGTAATATGGTAAATAATAAAAAAAAAAATAAAAATATTAGTTGCATATTACACAAATAAAATAAAATTATACTTATCAATTGTATGTTTATATGTTTAATTGTTTTAATTTTTATAAGCAGTTTTGTAAACAAAAAAAAGAAGAAAAAAACATTTTAGTGTTTGTATAAATAAAATCTTAATTTTTAATTCATAATGTTGAAATTGCGCTCTGTTTGTTATAGGTTCGCTGCTTCTTATGTATGTATATGAAGCATTTTTAGGAATTAATCAATACATTTAAACGTAAGTAGCAACGGCAGCTGTATTATTGGGATTATTATTGGTATTATTAGGCGTAGTATTTTGTTGCGTTGGTGCTGAAGGCGCTGAGGGTGTATGAGCAGCTGGTGTATTATTCACTGGTTGTGGACTAACAGGTGGCTGCAATTTACCTGGTACGTATTGGCCAATAAATGAACCATCTTCAGTGAATTGACCTTCAGAGAAAAACAATAGTTTTTATGTGGTTATTATTATTAAATAATTTTAATTATTGTAAATCACTTTTAACAAGTGATCCACCAAAGTGCTTTTAGTGATCATTAGAAAATTATATAATTTACAAAACTAAAATATAATTTTATGTTAATAAACAATATTCATAGCTTTCATAATCAAATATAGTAATAATGATTGAAACATACGTATGTGTATCTAAATTATTTCTCTAAAACAAAGATTTCTGCTTTATATATTTGATGTTTTGCTTAAAAATAAATATAATTGAGCATGTTATTCTGTATAAATCAAAATCTAAGAAAATTAAGAAAGCAAGACATTTCAGACGAATTCGGCTTAAGGGTTTTTACGAAATACACTTGTGGACACACAATTAAGTCACTTAAGCAAATTTTTCATTTTTGTAAAAATTAAAAAGATTTAAGAAGAATGGAAACAAAAACAACTAATATTTATTAATTTCATATGCTTAATAATTAATTAACAACAAAAACTTAAATACTTATTCATTATAAAAAATGTGTTGGTACGAAGTTGATATCAGACTTAAAATTTAAGTGGACACATAATTAAGTCATCTGAAAAAAATTATTGAAAATTTAATTTAATTGCTTTATTTTTCACCCAACCTATTTTGAACCTAGAATATTTTGTGGGATACCCTTTTTAGCGTATTATTTCAGTACATCTTTGTGGCATTGAGTTGATTAAATTGCGACACTGCAATTTGTAATTTTGTAAATTAGTCGTATGGAGTGATGAGTCCAAGCTTAATATCATTGGAAACGATGGCAGACCCTATGTAAGACGTCCTGTCAATACACAATTAGACCCAAAGTGCACCGAGAAAACCGTAAAGCATGGAGGTTCGTCAGTAATGGTTTGAGGTTGTTTTACCTCATCCGGCGTTGGTCCACTGGTAAGAATCGATGGAAAAATGACTGGGGAAATGTATAAAAACATCCTACAGAACAATTTCACTAAAGATTATGAGGACGAATTACCACTAGCGTCGATATTTCAGCATGACAACAACCCGAAGCATAAATCTCGGGTAATTAAAGCTTGGTTTGCTGAGGAAAAAATAAGGGTTCTTGATTGGCCAGCTCAAAGTCTCGATCTGAACCCTATTGAAAATCTTTGGGGGTCGTAAAACGAGCAGTTGCAGCCAAAAAACCTAGCAGCAAAGAAGCACTTGGCAGGCAGAATGGAATAATATTAGTCCTGAGCAGTGTCGCAATTTAATCAACTCAATGCCACAAAGATGTACTGAAATAATACGCTAAAAAGGGTACCCTACAAAATATTCTAGGTTCAAAATAGGTTGGGTGAAAAATAAAGCAATTAAATTAAATTTTCAATAATTTTTTTCAGATGACTTATGGTGTTTTCTTTTCTACAAAGAAAATGTCACCCTCTTACAAGGTACATTAAAAAAATTGCTAACCAACCCTGTTGTAATGACATTTTTTATTTGAGAAGAACATAACACAAATATTAAAAAAGGGTATGCCCTGTGTTTACCACTTATTAAGAAAATGAATGATGAAATGCCAATTTGTTCAAAAGATGACGAAGATGAATCTAATAACTGATTTATTTCAATTTTCGCAAATAAAATAGATGCAGAAATATCCATATTTAAAAATTTTATTTAAAAATATGTTGTATTTTTTGATTTGTTTTCAATAAAATATGTAAATATGAAAAAAGTGTTGCCAGATCGCTAATTTTTCGACTTAATTTTTTGAGCACTTTTATATAACCAAAAAAAAATTTTAACACTGTTCTAACACTGAATACAATTTTTTTTATATTACTGACCATGTAGCTTTAATAATGTAATGTTTCCTTAATGTTACTCCACAAAACAATGAAAAAATTAACTTCAAAATTGGATAACGATACCAGGCGACTTTTTTTAAATTTCATCTGGTAACCCTATAAATGAACAAAAGTCATCTGCTTTACAGGGCATTATCAGCACTCTCGATTTATACAGGGCATAAAATGCAATGCCCTCCACCATTAGCAAGTGCGAATTATTTAGAATAAAACATACCACCCTTTTAAAGGGCGAAACATTTTTAAGAAACAAACGCAAAATTGCATTTTGCGTTAATAAAATGCACATTTTTTGGTAGAAAAGAAAACACCATTAATTATGTGTCCACTTAAATTTTAAGTCTGATATCAACTTCGTACCAACACATTTTTTATAATGAATAAGTATTTAAGTTTTTGTTGTTAATTAATTATTAAGCATATGAAATTAATAAATATTAGTTGTTTTTGTTTCCATTCTTCTTAAATCTTTTTAATTTTTACAAAAATGAAATATTTGTTTAAGTGACTTAATTGTGTGTCCACGACTGTACTTTCGACTTTAACTATTCATTTTGAATACAAGTTAAAAACAAAGCGGAAATGTACGTTGTTTTGTTTTAAATCTTTATGTATTTCACTTTGGAGTACACTTGCAATAAAACCATTGTACAACAAATAATATAACTACAAAAACAAATTTCTATTAAAAATCAAAAGACAATAATAAATGAAATGAAAAAAGAAACAAATTGTCTGTTTTTTTTTGGTTTTTTTCAATATTTTTTAATTGTATATTTTGTGTGTGTATATTTTTATTTTATTTTTTATTTTTTAAATATTTAATACGAAAAAGAGGTACAAATTTAACTTAACTAAGTTAAATTTACATAAAAAACATTACAAAATATTTGATTCCTTTTTTTAAATTATATTTTCTTCATTTAATATTTAATAACTAAAAAATATGTTTAATGTTAAGCATTATTATATAAAAAAACTATATTCATTACATAAAAAATAAAATAGAAAAGAGAGCATCATTACACAAGGAAATTAAATTCAATTTATGGAGGGAAGATAAGAATAAAACGAATATTATGTAGTTACACTAAATACTTATGTATACAAAAAAACAATATAAAAGAAAAACTAAACATATAAAATTAATTAAAAATAAAATGCAAAACTTAAAGTTCAATTACATACGCCAAATACATAGTTTGTAGAAAAAAAAAAATTAAAAATTAAAAAAAAAAATCCAATGATTATTCGTTTCTGCTTAAAATACATATTTCGAGTTTTTCTTCTTAGATTGTTTCAAATTACAATTAAACATAATCATAGAACTTATGTAGCTGCTGGCAGTAGTTTCAATTCAATAATTTAAACTTCCGACTGATGATTGATTGATTGATTGATTGAGATTAAACGTATAAAATTTGGAATTTTTCTTCATTGCATTGTTTATTTTTTATATTGAAATGTTGGATGTATAAGGTGGTTTTTCTTTTAAATTAATTTCTTTTTAGTTTATTTTATTTTTTATTAAAGTATTTTCAACTAAATCAAAGTCCTTTACGTCCATATTGACCTATAAAGGAACCATCTTCATTCATGCCTATATTCGGTTTGTTAATGAAATACGCGTGGTATTCAGGTGAAAGGTGGTGAAATCATAACATAAAACATAAATAAAAAGAAAAAAAAAAAACAATAAATAATAATCAAATAAAAGAAAACATTTAGAAATTGAATTAAAAAAAAAAAAAAGATTTGACACATAAAAAAATAACAAAAAACAAACAAATATTGCTTTAGCGCTTGCATGACATGATGAAAATGAGCTGTTTAACACAATGTGGTGTGGTATTTGTCGATTGAACGATTGGTGGGGTGGTGTGATAAAATTTGAATGTACATGACAGTTGATGTTGCTTCAAAGCTTAAGGAAAAAAACAAACAAAAAAAGAAAGCCAGAACATAATGTGTAGATATTTCAAAAACTCTTATGTTCAAATGCAATTTAACCCATTCGTTCCCACTGTACTCGCTTGAGTACACCGACTTTATAGCGCTATATACAGAAAGTTACGGACTTTTTTAAAAAAATTGTTTTTCATAACATTAATAGAGAATGTAAAGAATTAATAAATAGTAAAAGAAAGTAAAAAAAAAAATATAACGGTAAGTTATCATTCTCTTTTATCTGTAAGTGTTTTTATATTTTGTCATTTTTTGCACTTCTCATCATATGTTGACGTATGTACATATGTATATCTTTTGTATTTTAAACTAAATGCAGTCGAATTTAAGTGAAAAGTAAAATAAACAGATTAATTAACTATAATTTAATAAAAAAAATTATTTAAACAATTTAGAAAAGTGTTATTTGGTAAGCATAAATATTGGTGTACTCGCTTGGGTACAGCCCCAAAAACATATTTTCCAAAAACAAAATTTTAATTTTTTTTATTTTATTTTATGGTAGATCCTAATAAAATGTATTTTAACACAATAAATTATTTTTTTTGGTTTTAAAGATGGTTGGGATCTAATGGGTTAAAGTTATTTAAAGTCATTTAAAAGATTGCAGTGCCAGTCCGTGATGTAAACTATATATACCATATATATGTATTTATGTAGTTCAATTAATCACCCTTATCGTGGTAGACGTTTATGTGGCGTATTTGAGGCGTTTTTAAAAAAAGGTATCGTGGTTGGCAAAAACGTCTCTAAATTCGACACTGATTAAAAATCTATTACAACAACGGTATCGAGGTAGTCGTATTTGCCTGTCGAATATTTCAAAAATAGTCGTAAGCATTTTTAGTCACGACGACGAAGTAAATTCAATAAAATAAATCCAGTTTAAGGTAAGCTTCTATGCATTCATGAAAGGAATCGCTTACAGAAGACTGACAAAGGTTGACATTAAGTTATTCCCGGCTCCTTTTTCCTTCAGCTTGTATTCTTAAAGCAGCAGTTAGCTTGACCACTTTGGACACTTCGGTTTGCTTTCTTGGGATTTTCAATTTCGGAGAAATCGTCGTTAAAACATATTTGAAGGCCTCTTTGTTAAGCCTAAAATAACTAACAAATCTGGAATAAATTTGCTTATGAGATCTCTTTTACGAAAAATGTGTACCTATGTTTAAACTCACTTCTTATTAGGCATGGAAAATATATCGCCTTGCTGCCTTAATTTTTTTTTAAATAGCATCTGAAGCACAAAATTCTTCTTCATCTTCTTCTGAAGATGAATAAAATGCGAAGCTCAACATAATTAAAAAAATATCCAAACAAGAAATGAAATTATTTTTACTATTGTTTATTTATTTGTTTTTTGTTATTTTATTTTTGTTTTAATTTTTGTAAAAAACTGTTGTTCTTGAGAGATTTTGTAACAAGCTGCTTCAAAATCAAATAAAATTAAGCAGTCTATTACATTACAGCTCTTTTACAAAATTGACGTAGTCGTAAAGTTTTCACGATACCATTGAGTTTTAAATTCGACTACAAATACGACAGTCGACTAAAAACGACTACGACAACCACGATAAGGGTGAATATCTGATTGCTTGTTTAATTGTTGATTTCTTCTTTCAAACAATATACATATTTCTAATAAATATGTACATATGTACCAGAGATCAGCAATGAGTATTCAAAAAGGTGAATTAAATCGAATCATACTCAATAATTTCTGATACTTATACGCATTCATACTTATTTTAACATCAAGGAACCCTCTACTCATATTCAAAGTTTGAAGTACTCATCATATTCATACTTAACAACACGTATGATGTTATTGATTTCGACTCTTCATAACTCAACATATAAAAGAATCACAAAATATGTATGAATAGCGTACGAACACTAGAATACTTACTAAAAGGTTGTGTGTTTAGTCTGCTTGTTGTTGCTCTGTATTCTTTGCTTAATGCAACAACAATTAAGTCTGTAAATTTTGATGAATGATTCAAGTCACTCGTGTCATTTATAAGTATTTTTCCTAAAGTTATGAATCTAAATGAGTAGGGGCTTATGAATCAAACATATTTCGAATGGTATGAGTTTGATGTCAACGTTGTACGCATACTCATTGCAAACTGTACTTATAAATTACTGTTGTAGTGAGTATGAATGAATCAGAGTATGTAGTTAAATTTCAATACATATTGTTACGAAAATGGAAATGGTGTTGTTAAAATAATAAGCAAAAACTTCAAAAACAACACAATGGACTTGATCACGCATAAAAACAAAAGCTCCAAAAACAAAACAATGCAGTTGTTCACGTGATCAACGAATGAGTAAGCATATAGCAACAAAAACAACAGGGCTTGTTTACAAGATCGATGAATAAACAAATATAGCAACAACGACCGCGTATAAAAAATATAGCAGAAAGACAAACAAACAAAACAACAACAACTCTGCCTGGACGAAAGTAAATAAGATACACGAACAACAAAAATGGAAACAAGTTGTTTACATTTTTGGATTGTTCCCGAAGGTCGTCATCATCCTTCAAGGGCATTCATCACACTGTTGATCGAGTGATATAAAAGGCAAGATAAAGCGAGCAACGATGATTCAGTTAGAATTCAGTCAGCCGTGTATGAAGACACGTTATTCTCGAAGTTCGAGTGAAGTTAGTCGTGTGACGACGTCGCGTTGAATTGAGTGAGAATTCAACCAGTGGTGTGTGAAGATACGAGATCGAGTTATAATCCAGTCAGACTTGTGTGCAGACAAGTTGCGTGAAGAAAACAGTTGTTAGTGTGGTGCTTACAAAAGAAGGTTGTGAGCAAAGAAGAATAACTAACAAGTGTTGTTGTTGCTTATAAAAAAAGGTTATAAGCAGAGCAATATCACGAACAAGCACATATTGTGGAAATTATCATTGTATACGTGGAATAAGTTCGAACAGTGGCACGAAGGTTGTGCAGAAAATAAAGAATTAATTAAAAAATAAACACAGATTTATTTTTATTTTATTTGCAATCTACGAACTCATATTTTTAACGTTTTTAAAAGGTAAAAACGTAACAATATTATTGACTCATGTACATTCAAAATTTCATGAGTGCTTATGAGTAGCGAAAAAAAAAAACGATTAATTGCTAACCTCTGGTACATACATATGTACATACATGTAATTATTAAACTTTGGCACATTTTGTTAGTTTTGAATTCGTATTTAAAACTTTAAAATTTGTTAGAAATAAATTTAAATAAGCCTTATTAGGTTTTTGGTCGTTGCCTATGGCCATGCAATAACGATTTGTTTAACCAATATTTTACCTTTGAATTTTTTACAAATAAATGTGCATGACATACACAAAAATTTCAATTATTTTTTAACACCTACAGATGATGATGCCTCATCTATGTGTTCTGATAAAGTCGGTAAAGTCTGTATAACTTTACGTGCACCTGCTGAGCTCATTTTCAACATAAATGCAAATAAACAAAAATTCAAAATTAAAAAAAAAAAAAAGTTTCGTATATAGTATATGTACACCGTATGTAAATATGTAAAAGACATCCATTTGGTATAGAATACATACATATGTATGTATACATATATTGATATTCACGTACCTGTATCACCGTCACCGTATTCGGCCATTGAATCGGTATCACTTTCCAAACCTGGCTTTGCCGAACTAACCGATTGACGACCAGCGCTTTTATTGTCCAAACTGGAGGGCAAGAGTGTATCCACATTACTAAATAAAAATAGTTTTTTGTTTTTTTTTGGTTTACTTACGGTTGTGAGTATTCGTGGAAACCACCCTCATCTGGATAGTCTCGTCTGCCATTGGACAATTCACGATCGTGAACATCATATTTACCGCCTCGATTACGTCTTATAATACATATGATTATAAACAGTATGATAATAATGGCTAGAGCCAACATCATGCCGATGAACCAGCCGGCATTTGCAAGATTTTCGTTGGGCACCTTGATGGGACCGTCTACACCATTAGTATCTACTTCCTGGATGACACTTTCCGTCATAAAATGCCCGTCGACAGCTACAACACGGAATTCATAGACGGTATCAGCATTTAGGCCGGCAACTTCTTGATAGTCGCGATTTTTCTCATCAGGTGCTTTAGTCCACTTAGTTTCACCCTTAATTCTGTTAAAAGATCAATTAAAGTTTTTAAGTCTAATCTTGTATATGTGTGTGAAGATAGATTTTAAAATCTAACTCCCAAGACGCAAACCAATCAGTTAACAGAGCTCTGTTATGTTATTAGTAGAACTCTGTTAAACAATTAATTTGAGGCTAGGAAGGAAAAAAGGAAAAATTAATTAAATTCCTGGGTAAAATAAGATAAAATAGCAAAAATTTATAAAATAAGTCCTATAGTTAATCACTGTTACAAAATATTGCGAAATAATAACTAAAATAAACATATAATCACACATTTCCGAAAGCTATTGTAATCCGATAAATAAATCAATATTGTGGGAAAACAGGACAACATGGGCGGACAGTGAAAATTGTTTTTAAACCATTGGACGTTCCTTTAACTAAATCAATCGCCAGAACCCTTAACAGCGGGCGTTTTCATAGTAGATTTTGAAATTTTCTGAGATTTCAGATTTTGAAATCCCCTGTAAGTCCTTTTGTGGGAAAACAGGACAACATGGGCGGACAGTGAAAATTGTTTTTAAAGCATTGGACGTCCCTTTAACTAAATCAATCGCCAGAACCCTTAACAGCGGGCGTTTTCATAGTAGATATTGAAATTTTCTGAGATTTCAGATTTTGAAATCCCCTGTAAGTCCTTTTGTGGGAAAACAGGACAACATGGGTGGACAGTGAAAATTATTTTTAAAGCATTGGACGTCCTTTTAACTAAATCAATCGCCAGAACCCTTAACAGTGGGCGTTTTCATAGTAGATTTTGAAATTTTCTGAGATTTCAGATTTTGAAATCCACTTTGAAGTCCTTTTGTGGGAAAACAGGACAACATGGGCGGACAGTGAAAATTATTTTTAAAGCATTGGACGTCCTTTTAACTAAATCAATCGCCAGAACCCTTAACAGTGGGCGTTTTCATAGTAGATTTTGAAATTTTCTGAGATTTCAGATTTTGAAATCCACTTTGAAGTCCTTTTGTGGGAAAACAGGACAACATGGGCGGACAGTGAAAATTATTTTTAAAGCATTGGACGTCCTTTTAACTAAATCAATCGCCAGAACCCTTAACAGTGGGCGTTTTCATAGTAGATTTTGAAATTTTCTGAGATTTCAGATTTTGAAATCCACTTTGAAGTCCTTTTGTGGGAAAACAGGACAACATGGGCGGAGGATTTTAAAGGCAGTGGATTTTAAAATCTGAAATCTCAGAAAATTTCAAAATCTACTATGAAAACGCCCTCTGTTAAGGGTTCTGGCGATTGTTTTCCCGCAATATTGTTTTATTTATCGGATTACAATAGCTTTCGGAAATGTGTGATTATATGTTTATTTTAGTTCTTATTTCGCAATATTTTGTAACAGTGATTAACTATAGGACTTATTTTATAAATTTTTGCTTTTTTATCTTATTTTACCCAGGAATTTAATTAATTTTTCCTTTTTTTCCTTCCCAGCCTCAAATTAATTGTTTAACAGAGTTCTGCTAATAACATAACAGAGCTCTGTTATGTTATTAACATTGGTTTGCGTCTTGGGAGTTAGATTTTAAAATCTATCTTCACACACATATCTTGTATTTGTGTATACTTTTACGAACCTGTACTCTGTGAAGAAATGTGTACCGGCATGTCCTTCAGTATTTGGTTTTAAGTTGACACGGAACTTGGCCAAGCCATTGTCGACAGGCAATTGTTGATAGTCAAAGTAAGGTACTGCGGGAGGTTGTGAATCTTGAGCCAATGTACGTTTTTCAATAAAATGTCTAGAATGTAACGAACAATAAGGAGTTCAATGAGGAATATCTAAGCTTTTGTGTATAAAAAAAAAAAACTTACTCTGCACCTTCTCCAACTTTGGTAAACGCAGCAATAGAGATTCTGTATTTCGTATTTGGACTTAAGCCAGCCATTTTCATACTAGTCACATTAGGATCGCTTATATGGGGATCGTATTCATGTCTTTCACCTAATTGACTGCCATTGACTTGTTCGTAATAGATTTTGTAGCCGGCCAGTTTGCCATTGGGATTGAGGGGTTTCTTCCATACTAACCAGAAAGCCGACGAACCCATGGGATAAGCTTCCAAGGATTCGACGGGGGATGGTACTCCTTCAGGTGTATCAAAATCAATAACAGCACTAGGAGGACCGTTAAAGCGACCATTATATGCCAAAACACGTGCAAAGTTCTTGGAATCTGGTTTGAATTGTGTAACTAAAGCCTGGTTTGAATCGCCCTTGACATGGATTTCGCGGAGACCTTCTTCACCTTCATTTTCAGTCCATGTTTGGATTTTATAGCCTTTGAAATGGCCACGTACCGATTCTGGACTAACAGGATTCCAGCTTAAATAGGCAGATGTGGCGGCTGTTACTTGGTTCATACTGAAGTTCGTGGGAGCTTCCAACGGACCTGTACATAAACGACAAATAATTGAATATGAATTGAATTATTTTCATTTCTACTTACGATCTTCTCCTGAAAAACCATGAACTTCTACTGGAGCTACGTTCGCTTCACCCCGTTCATTAATGGCTACTACTTTAATGATGTATTCAACAAATGTGGGTTGATCTGTAATAATCCAACGACTCTGTTTCCAATCATAAATATCTTTGCTTTCCCATGTTGCTGCAGGAATAGCACGTTTCCATGATACACGGTATTGGAAGTTTGGAGCATTATGCTCCAACTCTGGCATGGGGGTCCATGTTATTACCAAATTATCGGGTTCAGTTCCCTGGCCGGCCACATTATCGGGATTTTTGTAGGGAACATCTGGTTGCGTTGTGCACGTTTCACTATGTCCGGATGGAGGTGACGCACCAATTTTGTTGAAGGCAATAACACGGAATGTGTAGTTAGTCCAAGGTGACATATCAACTGTGAATGAGAAATCTGTGGAAGGCACCTTTTCGAACGCCACATCCCAAGAAGCGGGCGTAAAAGATGTATTATATTGAATTGTGTAGTGAAGTATAGGAGAGCGATTATCACCCTGGGGTTCCCAATTTACTTCAGCGTGCCGTTCCATGCAGCGCACAAACGACAGTGTAGGGGCGTTCGGTACGTCTTGTACAATAAGATTTGCCTTGGCAGCGGCTTCATCCAATTGTGTTTTAGCCACACAAGTATATTCGCCAGAATCCAATTCAATGGTTTTAGCAATTGTTAGCGAATTATCGTTGGTTTTTACAAAACGAGCTTCAGATTCAAAGTCGATTTGTTCCGAATCTTTCCACCATTCGATCGTTAAATTAAGAGTATCGTCGTGAGCTTCGTTACAACGAAATGTTGCCGATTGACCGGCAGCAACTTCGTAATTTTGTGGTTCTTGGGTAATACGTGTACGTTCCTTGACAATCAATGATCCGCTGGCAGTTTTCTCACCAAATTTATTCTTGGCGAAGCAGGTATATTCGCCGGCATCATTGAAACTGACTTGTTGAATTTGAAGATCGCCTGAGTTCAATACTGTGTAACGGCCACCCGTCAATTCGAGGCCGTTACGTATCCATTTAACTTGAGGCTTGGGTGCACCGAATACACGACAACGCATTGTAACATTTTTGCCATCAACAGTTGCTTCTTTGCGAGGAGGCTCTTCAATCTCTGGCGGCAAAGCCAAAACGTTCAAGTAGACGTCTTTGTAAACATAACCCAAAGAGTTGGTAGCGTTACAACCGTAATTACCAGTATCCGACTTAAGCAAGTCTCGAATGATAATACGATTCGTTTCCACTATGCGTCTTGGATTGGAAGGAGCTTGTCCAATGGGTTTACCATTGTGAATCCAATGAATAGTGGGTTCAGGCGAACCGGCGGCTTCACAACGAAACTCAACAGTCTCATCTTCGGCAGCATTTTGTATTTCAGGTTCCACAGTAAAATATGGAATGGCATTAATTTGCAAATTTATCGAATAAGATTGAGCACTGCCCACACCATTGGAAACATCACAAGTGTATGTGCCGTTATCATCAAAGTTAACATGACGTATTATCAACGATTTGCCATAATGACCCTGACTTATACGATCGCCCCACTCTATCGGTCCACCATTCTTTTTCCACACCGTCTGCGGCAAAGGTGTACCGCCAAATATACAGAATAACTCTGCACGTTTACCTCTTAACGCCACTTCATTTTTACGTGTTACATATTGCCTCTTGGGTGCATACTTATTCTGTGAAGCACTGATGCCAGTTTGCTTAACATCCAAAACTACACGATTGCCAATCTTGTACTCACTGCGGAATACCGAAGTAGCCGAACACGCATAGAAGAAATCTTCACTTGCATCCTCACGTGTTACATTCGAAAACCACAAAGTACCTTCGGGATCCAAAGTCATGCGTGAATTATTTATTGACTTGATATTGCCGTCAATCGATTGTTGTATCAACCAGTTGACAGTGGGCTTTGGCCAACCATCGGGCGCTTCACATTGCAGCGAGAAGGGTTCACCCTCATTGGCTTCTACTGGTTTGGGAGATTCATCTTTAAATGCATTTAACTCAGCTTTACGCACAAATATAGAATTTGATGTCGCTGTGCCGAACTCATTCTCGGCAAAACATTGATATTGACCCATGTCTTCATCTTTCGGTGAAGTAATAACCAGAGTACCGCGGCCGGGCTGCTGCAACATACGTTTATCATACGCTGCAAAATCGAAATTCTTGCCGTTTTTCACCCATCGATAACTGGAAAGAAAATTAAGAGAGAAAAAAATTAAGAGAAAAAAAATTCCAATCAATTAATAAAACTACTGAGAACTAAGAACACTAAGGGCCATTATTACAACTTGCCGTTAACTAAAGGGAGGATTTTAACGGGCAGATAAATTGTTTTTCATTATTATGAGTACCCAATAAGATAGAAGTGATCGTTAAGCTAAAGGGAAGATCATCCTACCTTTAATATTTAAAGGTCACTTTATGTTTGAACTTGCCATATCATATCCTATTTTCGATATGGCAGCTTCAAATTTAAACAAAATGAGCATATACAACAAAAAAACGAAGTCCGCTGTTGCCACTGCGTTAAAAAAAAACTTGTTTAATTGAGCAGTTTTATCGACTTTGCTCCGGCACTGCCATATTTTAATTTTATTTTATCTGTAAGTTGTAATAACGAAAATCAGTTAAAGGTAACTTTACAGTTCCCTTTAGCTAAAGGTACCTTTAACTAAACCCAAGTTTAACGGCAAGTTGTAATAATGGCCCTAAGTATTTTTTTTTGGCATCTCACAACAGTTTCGCTTTTAGGAAACCTTAATAAATGGGCAGATATTTTATTTGGGAGAACTTGAACTCCATTTTTACCGGTCATTGTATAAAATGTACTTGGGATCAACTAAATCATAATGGCGGCGACACACAACCTCACAACAATGGCTATATTAGCGTAGCCGTGTCGACCCCAATTTAGCCTTGAGCATTCAAAAAAAAAAAAAAAAAAAAATACATATAAAGCTATGTGTACCCATTTTAAATATCCACTTATCTACAATATACATATAATACCTATTTACATAAGTACATACATACTTATGTATATATATTTTCTTATATAAACTATGTATGTATGCAATAATAAAGGTTTGTATGCCTGTCTATCTGTTTATCGCACATTCAATTCATTCGAATCAAACATCGAAAACATCGAATGAAGCCCGGTCGCATGTAGTGTGTTTGTGTATTGCACATAAAGTCCATACATACATATGTATGTATGTAGGTACATTGTTGTTGCTGCTATTTGCGTATAATTTGAAGCTTTCCAACAATAAACATGGGTTTAAGTAAGTAGGTCAAGAGGAGGAGGAGGAGGAGAAGGGAATCCAATATTCACATACCATTGCCAGAGTTAGTAAGTAAGAATGAAAAACAAAACAAAAAAATAAAAAACAAAAAAAAGAGCATATTTACGTTGACAGAAAATAAACGCAAATGGAAATTGTAATTTTGAAAATGTGAGCGAGTATGTATGTGTTTTCGATTTGATAAATTCTAAAGACAAAAACAATTTCAAAAAGGTATGGATGAATGAATGCATTCATTTCAATCGTCTCATATGGAATTAGTCATCGTTAACGTTTCAACAAAAATCGTAGTTAATTAATCAGGCACCGAAAGAAACAAAAGATTTGTTTTACTCAGAAAAAAAAATTTAATGTACATACTATGTAGGTAGTTATCATAATTTTCTAACATTTTTCAAATTTCTTAACATTTTTACACGTTGTCCTAATTTGGAATCAGAGGAATTTTTTTTTATTCTATGTCAAAATTGGTTTTAGCATATGGTTGTGCGTTAGTAGTACCTTGTTTGCTAAAAATTGCCCGAATGCAAATGGAAGTAAAGTTTACTTTAATTGAAAATTACTTGAGCAGTTGATACTTAACTGACTTTAATTACAATTTCAAAAAATATATGCCAAGTTGGTTTGATTTTAAATAATTTACATGAAAAACAAATGTTTCAAAACTTAACAAAAAAAATAATAAAAAAATAACAAATATTGGTATTATTATCTTCAAATTGAGAGAGTTTTCCTCTGAAATACACCAGCCACAGATATACTATATTTGTCGCTGGCTAAGTAACGAATAAATGAAAAAGCGCGGTTATATTGCTTTTTTAAATTCCATTCAAGAAAAATATAGTGCATATGGTAAAATTTAAAAACTTTGGTTTTGAGTTAAAATATTTTTTTTTTATAGATATGCCTCTTGCTACTAAGTGCACACAAAGACCTTAAAGGAAATGGTCTGAGTTTTCTTTTGAGGAAAAATAAAAAAAAACTCCATTTCGAAAAAAAAATGGGGGAAAATGAAAATGGTACATGTGCCAAATATTGAAAAATCTTATTCTTGAGTTAAAAAATAATTTTTTTGATAGATATCCCACTCGCATCCCATTAAGCGATTATGAAGGCCTTAAAGGAAATTTTATAAGCTTTCTTTTAAGCAAAAAAAAAAAAAAAAAAAAAAAAAAAGGCCCAAATTGAAAAAAAATTAATTATTAAAAAAAAAATAAAAAAAAATTAAAAATTATATTTGGAAAGATTGAAGAAATAGCTATCTAATATCCTCTGGAAAATTTTTGCTAGGACCAATAGGTGAAAAGTTACACACATTTAAAAAAAAACCCTGTATGACCAAAATGTCCAACTTTGACCCCCTCTAACTCCGGCAGTTCTGGACTGATAGAGCTGAAAATTTGTGTCTGGCCAACTATCCAATAGTACTAACCTTGGTGCAAATTTCATCCAAATCGGAAGACATCGATTTTAAAAATTGGGTCACTTGACACGAAATTGCCCATGTATTAGCGCTTTTTCTGAAACATCAACTTTGAAACAGAGGAAATACTGGCAAGATGTCTTCAAGTGTATCTTTTTGTTTAATACGATACAGTCGATTTAAAAAGAATAAGTGTTCAGTACAGTGGGACCTCGATTTTCCGTGATGGTCGGGACCGGAAGCATTCCGGATAATCGATTTTCCCGGTTAATTGAGTACCCATTTGGCTAGTTTTTTAATAGATATTTTTATTAATTAATAAATGAATATGTACATATTTATATAAAAACTAAATAATTCAAGGATTTTATATGCATACATGTTTCAAATACAGTGCACGCGCGCTAATGTGAACACCGCATTATGTGAACACCGCTTAATGTGAATAGTTTTTTCGTTCATTGGCTACTCTAAAAGATGAAAAAATGTAAAAAGCCCTATAATTTGAACAGAATTTTTTTTTAATTTGAAACCTTAGATACTTTGAAGACAGTTTGTGAAGATTAAATTATAAATTTAAATTATAAAAAAATCATAAATAATGATTTTTGTTTAAAATATGGTAAAATTCTCTTAAAATTTTCGGTATTCGGAAATGTGAACAATTCGCAAAAGTGAACAACGCCAGTTTTAATTAGTTCACATTAGCGCGCGTGCACTGTATATATAAAAAAAAATAATTTTGTCAGAAAACAGTGAACAGTAGATAAGGATTTCATGTACTAAAGAGGGAGTTCACCTTTTTTGCTTGTTTGTCCAAAATAATAGAAAAAATTTTTTGCTTATAATCACGGATAATAGAGGTAATCACGGTTAAATGATGCAAAAAAATTTAAGTCAATCCAAAATAAAATTTTCTTTTTCCATCCCGGATAATTGATGTTGCCAGATAATCTAATCACGGATAATCAAGGTCCTACTGTAGCATGTAACAAGAACTATTGACCCCTTATTAGTGAGTGTTCGTTATAAAATTCTCATACTGATTTGAGGAAATTATTTTGATTTAACAATATTTGCACGTTAGGCATAGAAAGAGGGGAGGAATATGCTTAATTAGTTCTAAAAAAAAAACTATTTTTTATGCACTTGTATATCTGCCCCCAATTTTAAGTGTTTAACACGTACACGACGGCGCGTACCACCGGTGGCACGCACACTAGACAGTCTTATCTGGCGGCGCGTAACACCGGTGGCCCGCACTAGACTGCCTTATCGGCTGACGTGTACGTGAATACGCTATTAGACGGTATGTAATACCAAATATTTAGATCTTTAACACTTCTACTGCCGAAAAAGAATACTTGAGAGTTATGGTGTTTTCTTTTCTACCAAAAAATGTGCATTTTATTAACGCAAAATGCAATTTTGCGTTTGTTTCTTAAAAATGTTTCGCCCTCTAAAAGGGTGGTATGTTTTATTCTAAATAATTCGCACTTGCCAATGGTGGAGGGCATTGCATTTTATGCCCTGTATAAATCGAGAGTGCTGCGAAATCCCTGTAAAGCAGATGACTTTTGTTTATTTATAGGGCTACCAGATGAAATTTAAAAAAAGTCGCCTGGTATTGTTATCCAATTTGAAGTTAATTTTTTCATTGTTTTGTGGAGTAATCTTAAGGAAATATTACATTATTAAAGCTACATGGTCAGCAATATAAAAAATTGCATTCAATGTTAGAACAGTGTTAAAATATTTTTTTTTTGTTATAAAAAAAGCGTGCAAAAAATGAAGTCGAAAAATTAGCGATCTGGCAACACCTTTGAACAAATTGGCATTTCCTCATTCATTTTCTTAATAAGTGGTAAACACAAGGCATACCCTTTTTTAATATTTGTGTTATGTTCTTCTCAAATAAAAAATGACATTACAACAGGGTTGGTCAAAAATTTTTTAATGTACCTTGTAAGAGGGTGACATTTTCTTTGTAGAAAAGAAAACACCATTAGGCTCTATTAAAAGCATTTATTTCAAATAAATAAATTAAATTTCAAATAAATAAATTAAATAAATGCTTTTAATAGAGCCTAACTCTCAAGAATTCAGAAAGAATTCGCACAAAATCCACACAAAACTTTACACGATACTGTTGCATTGTTGGATTGCCTATGCTGTGTAATAGCTGCCGTCCGATAGAGTGAAAAGCATTAAGTGCAGCCGCCAGTGGTCGACAAGCATGAATTACAGGGCCGGTGTTAACGTTTTAATAGGATTTTATTAGATTGCATAATATTAACGATCACATAAAATTGTCCAAAGGTTTCATTAAAAAGTTCTGCAATAATAAACGGAAGCTTGCAATGTAATCTCAAATATTAAATATTTTTCAGTATGAATGCACAAACATAAGAGAAAACGTGCATATTCTGTTGCAGTAGACTAAAATTACTTACAAGATTACGTTTGAACTTAAATTTAAATTCGAATTTTGAAGTGTGTCGTTTGGTTTGATAAAAAAAAAAGCATACATACAAACGTACTATATTGAATTACCATCAATTTAAAATCGTATGGAAACAATCAATATAATTTCAACACTTTCATTTTATGACAAAATAAAAATGAGAGTTTCAAACCGCATTTCAAAGCAACGCTAGACATTGTTACCCACAAAAAGATATCGACACTTTTGGTATAATTACAGTAAACTTGCATACAACATACATATGTACATACACAACAGCATATATATTTTCAAGTATTTTTACACATTGATGTACTTCGGCGTTACATTGGCTACATTATTTACATTTAGTACATGAACCATTACAGCAGAGCAGTTTAATTTGATTTATTTGTTGTTGTAATATCAATACAGAGTATAAAGTACACATACATACATACATAATTACAAAAGTTATATTTTTCTTTTTTTAATTTGAAATTAAAACCATGAATGTAAAATGCAAATAAAATGGAAACCACTTCCCTATTTCCACAGTCAGTAAGTCAGAGGCAAAGAGTCCAAAAGGGTGTATTAGTATGTATGTATGTACATATATACATACATATGTAGATCGGTCAACCATAATGTCGCGTGTCTATTTGGTGTTTATGGAAATTTGGTCAAAACGCACCAACACAACAACATCAGCAATCGTAATTTTGTGCTGGTAATTATGATAATGATGACGATGATGATGTTATGAAATGTTAAAGAGAGGAGATTTTTTTTGCGATTTTTATGACTTCTTTCTCCAATAGAACTCTAAACAATATTGAAATATAAAACACTTGATTTATATGACACATATCATATCGAAATATATATGTACTCGTATATACAATTATGCCTGTAATATAAAAATAACATTTACCACCTAAAGCAATTACGTTTTTAACACTTATATTCAATTCTATTTTGCGACTTCAACATTTTCCGTCTCAGTGGAAGTGTGCGGAAATTATTATGGTGTTAAAACCAGCTAAATCCGAAAATTTGTTATCTTCCTACAGACCCATTAGCCTTTTGTCTATCGTGTCGAAATTATTTGAAAAACTATTTCTAAAACGTCTAACACCTTTTCTTAATGAAAACAATATTCTTCCAGACCATCAGTTCGGCTTTAGAAGTAAGCATGGAACACCGGAACAATGTCACCGAGTTATACAAGTGATAACAAAGTCCTTTGAGGAAAAAAAATTATTGTTCTGCTGTGTTTATAGACATCCAGCAGGCTTTTGGTAAAGTTTGGCATGAGGGTTTGCTTTACAAGATAAAAACAACTTTTACTGCTCCATTTTATATATTTTTCTTGTCTTATTTAAGAAACAGGTGTTTCTATGTTAAAGTTAACAATGACATCTCTAAAATCTGCCAAATTAATGCCGGAATACCGCAAGGTAGTGTTCTCGGCCCAGTGTTGTATACGATATTTACATATGACATGCCAATACATGATGGTATTACTACTGCAACATACGCAGATGACACAGCATTTTCAAGCATCCCAAGCTTCCTCTATTCTGCAAAAGCAACTCGATTGTCTCCAGCTCTTGCTCTCAAAATGGAACATTGTAGTTAACACTGAAAAATCAAAACACATTACTTTCGCACTGTGAAGAGAAACCTGTCCACCTGTGTATCTAAACAACAAAGAAATTCCTCGTAGTGAAAATGTTAAATATCTGGGTCTCCACCTGGACCGAAGGCTTACATGGAGAGCACATATAACAGCTAAAAGAAAACAGCTTGATATGAGATTTAAAAAAAATGTACTGGCTACTTGGTCGTAAATCTCAACTTTCCTTAAATAATAAAGTATTACTTCTGAAAACTATACTTAAACCTATATGGACCTATGGTATAGAATTGTGGGGAACTGCCAGCAACTCTAATATAGAAATCCTACAACGATTTCAATCTAAGGCTTTACGATCAATAACAAACGCTCCTTTTTATATAACCAATAAATCTTTACATAATGACCTTAACATGCCTTTTATAAAATCGGAAATAAAAAGATATAGCTCCAATTATTTAGCTAGGCTCAGTAACCATACAAACGTATTGGCAATTACATTACTAGATGAGACTGATGAAATCAGAAGACTCAAAAGAAATCATATCTTAGATCTCCCTTTTATTTAATAAGTTTATTATAATTATTTACTAATTTAATTAATTTTTTTAATTTTTTTTTGTTAATTTTATTATATTATCTTTAAATTTAACTGTACATATAATTTATATTATTGTTTCCAAAGGGATTCAATAGGACATGTTATTTTTTCAATTTATCAAATTTGCTTATTATTGGAAAATAGATTGCAAATAAATAATACAAAAAAAAAAAAAAAAAAAAAAAAAAATATATATAAAAAAAAAATTAATGGCCGCCCTTATTTATTTTCTTTCAAATAATCAAATTTCATTTCTAGTTTCAGTTTATTTTTTCTTTTAAGGATATTGCAAAGAGAAAAACAACAACAACAACAAGATTGAAATGTGTTTGATTTTCTTATTTAACCACAGAATGCGGTTTCAATTATCATATTTCACATAAAATATATGTACATGTACGTTTGTATGTCTGCATTATATAAACATAAAAAGATTTTATAAAATCGAAAATAAAGGCTTTTTTGCGGTTAAATGGTTCGTTGATAATGAAGTAAAAACCAATTGAAATATACTAGACTAGACGCTCATGTAAGTATGTATGTATGAAATCTAAGTTCTCTCATTCCAGTTAAATTTTTTTTTTTTTTTTTTTTGAAACAGAAAACTTCCTTTGCAATAATACAACAATATCCATAGAATTAATAATTGAGCAACAGAACATACATATTTACAACTGATCCGTCTACAGCGCATTCTACAAAAAAAAAAAACAAAAATCGCTCAATGACGGACCTAACTAAAATATAGTATTACGAAAAGAATGTATAGGTTTCCTATTGTATCGGGTCCGCCATCTAACGTTTTTTTTTTTTCAACTAGTGCTTATTTTGTGACTGGTAACACTTAGGTCATGTCTGATTTGACAGATAATTAGTTTTATCCTTCCGCTGAACGAATATGGTTGTGTATACGCTTGAACAACAACGCTAAGTGGGCCTGCGATCGACTTACAGAAGATACCGATTTTGGCAAAAAAAAATCATCTTTTCAGATGAAGCTCATTTTGATCTTGGCGGGTATGTAAACAAGCAAAATTGTCGCATTTGGGGCACAGAAAACCCGCACGCATACATTGAAAAGCCGACGCACCCAAAACGAGTCACTGTTTGGCGCGGATTTTGGTCCAGAGGCATAATTGGGCCATTTTTCTTCGAAAATGAGCAAGGAGTGGCCGTTACAGTCAATGGCGATCGTTAACGGGCCATGTTGAACGAATTTTTGTTCACAAAAATTGAAGAGGAGGATATTGGAAACATTTGGTTTCAACAGGACGGCGCAACGTGCCACACAGCCGAAGCTACACTCGATGTTTTGCGCCCTGTTTTTGAAGATCGCATTATCAGCCGCAGAGCTGATGTCGTTTGGCCATCTCTGAGCTGAGCGTTGGACTTTTATTTGTGGGGTGCCGGCAAAGATAAGTGTTACGCCGACAAGCCAGAGACAATTGACGCTTTAAAGGACAATATTCGTGAAGCCATTGGTGAAATACAGCTGCACACAATCGATAATGTGCTTAAAAATTGGACCGATCGTGTAGGCTACTGCATGGTCAGCCGAGGCAGCCATTTTAATGAAATTAATTTCCATTATTAACCGGAAGGATTGTACTTTCAAATAAAAAAAGAAATTTGAGAAAATATTCAGTAGTTTTTTTTTAAAGCATTTAAAAAAAAAAGTTATTTTGCGGACCCTTTATGAATTTTCGTAGATCTGCTGTAAAATTCAATATGTGGTCATACTGTTCATACAGCGGTTGTACAGAATGAATACATACATACATAATTTCTCAATAAAAGTTAGCTTCTCACCCCACCCACATGTTATGTGTGTTAATTTTAACCAAGAGTGGCGGGACCTACCGTTTAGAATCGATTCCGAACGACAGATTTTTAAGAAACGTTTCATGGAAATTTTATTTACTCCCAGAGTTCTAGCCAGAAACCTGCTGAGGGGAAGTCGCCGAAAAAACATTTTTTCATATTTCGTTTTGTTCGAGATGTCTGAGCTGGGGTCTAATAAGCCAACACACTATCTACGATACAACGTTTCGTAGGTTCACATTACAACTTGTGTCTAAATGGTTCACACACTATTTCTGTGAATAACTTTATTATACAGTATTCCCTCGATTTACGTCGTAGAATGTTCCAGAAGTCGCCGTAGTCTAGTAGGTAGTGTGTTGGCTTATTAGACGTAAAGCCAGGGTTCGAGCCCCAGGCCAGACATCAAAACAAAATACAAAAAGTATTTCTTCGGCGATTTCCTCTCAGCAGATTTCTGGCAAAAACTCTGAGAGTAAATAAAATTGCCATGAAAAGTTTCTCAAAAAATCTGTCGTTCGGAGTCGACTTTAAACTGTAGGTCCCGCCACTTAAGTATAAAATTAACACACACAACATAAGTGGTGTGAGAAACTAGGTCAATAATCCTGACTGAAGGGTTGTAATGACCAATTATGTATGTAATGTTCCGGAAAAAGGCGACCTAAATCGAATTTCATATTGCTCATACTACAAAGTAGTATGTTTTTAACAAGGAACTTAAAAAAGTTACAGTAATCTTTCGATTTACGCCACAGTTGGTTCGAAAAAAAAGCGACGTAAATCGAATGACAACGCAAATCGAAGTTGAAGGGAACAAAATTTTTGACGACGTTAATCGAAACAACGTAAATCGAGACGACGTAAATCGAGGGAATACTGTACCAGTCTCATTAGAATTATTATAACGCTAAACATGATAAAGATAGTTTGATTTATTCATATATGTACATATGTACGCTTCTAAAGTGAATTTAAATTATTAATTACGTCATAACGTCAACCAAATGAAGAATCTGTTAAGAGGTAAGAAAACTAGTTCTGAAAAAAAATAAACTTAGGTTTATTCGTGGATTGATCACATAAAATGCTAACTAACTAGGTTTTATTACGGGGCACTGCGAGATTAGGTCGCTGACGGGGATCTGGAACAGATCCCAGCCGGACTATTGCAGGGTATGTTGCGATGAGGAGGAGTTAGAGACTATCGAACACCTCCTCTGCCTAACTGCCCAGCCCTTGGTAGGTTGAGGTTGAGGACCCTTGGCAGGGCCTTCTTTGTGAGCTTGAATTCTGTGTCGAGAGCCGACATCAAGGCTCTCCACAGATTCATTAGCAGCTTGGGCTGGTTGAGAGGTGCTAGGGCTTCATAAGTGTAGTCGCGCTCTCCCCCTTTTTTGTTTGTGTCTGTTTCTTTCTGTGTGATTCCTCCGCTTCCCATTCCCCCTTACCTACATGCCCTCCTTTCATCCTATACCCTCTATTTCCTTCCCTTTCTAAGGACGTTGTACAATGGGTCAATTTCGACCTCCGGGCACTGTACTTGTCTTAACTAACAAGTACACGTCCTCTAACATAACCTAACCTAAATGATAACTAATAATACACATTCTAAAACGAAATTAAATGCATTAATATAAATTTAAAATAAACAATAGTTTATTTTAGTTATTGTTATTAACGAACAAGGGCCATCCACCGTAGCAACATTATTTTCTGTTCTGTTGATGTCTGTGACCATTTGGTGTGGGAAAATCTGATTTGTTGTTTCAAAAACCATTCGATATGAAATGCATCATCACTGCTGTGTTTATAATAAGAAAACAAATTTAATAAAAAAAAAAAAAAATTAAACAAAATAATATAATAACAATGCTATTGCTTTGATATCTGTTTTCAGTGTGATTTTTTTTCTTTATTTTTATTTTTTTGTATTGAACGCTGGCTGTCTTGAAAATTGTTTATAAAATATTTTGACTGGTGGCTAATGCGTTTGGAATTTTAAACACTTTTTTAAAATTTTCTCCACACATTTACGTATTGGAGAGCAAAGTTTCTAATAAAAATACAGTCAAAGCTCGGTATAACGAACGATATATTGTCAGGCCCTTTCGTTATAGTGAAAAATTCGTTATATCGCAAAGTTTTTTTTTATCAAAATTTTATTAAAAAAAGAAAAGTACATTTAATTCATTTTATTAAAAATATATAGATATGTCCTTAAAATAACGTTTGATAATCAATAAGTGAGTAAAAGTACTAAAAATTATTTAAGTTGGTGGAAAAAAATCATTTAAAGACGGGTGTTTACAAGTAACTTGAAGACTCATTTGAAGAGCTTCTTCCTGTATTTCTCGAAGTACTAATATTTGGAAAAATTGTACTTAATAGTCTGACTCCACGTCTTATACACTGTACTTCATCGCCTTGAAAAAGTCTATAAAGGGGGATCTCGTCCTCATCATCAAACTCAAAATTTTCCAAAAATAGAATTTTTTTCCAACATTTAGATAATGCGTCCTCCCTAACATTGTTCCAGGCGATACCAATCATACAGGATGCATCATAAAGAGAAAGACCTTTTTAAAAATTTATGATGTCATCTGTTTCAGATGCCACTATTTTTGAAAGGAGGCTATTTCTGTAGTGTAATTTGAGTAAGCGAATGGCGTTTTGGCCATTGGCTGGATAAGAGGAGTCACGTTTTTTAAATCATTCGTTATACTGAGCTTGAAAATAATAAAACATTCGTTATATAAGGTAGTCAATGTAAGAAATTTACTCATTCGTTATATCCCGAATTCGTTAAAGTGAGTATTTGTTATACCGGGCTTTGACTGTATATGTAATTAAATGGCCGGGAATGCTATTTTATTTAGTCTCTTGCTTGTATTCTGAATTTAGTTTATTTCGGACAAGTCGGTCTTGAAGTTTTATTTTCGGAACTTTGACTCGCAGTCAGATATGTATAAACAAACAAACATTATATTGACTATCATGATTACGGCCTAACTTCGCACACCATTCAGGTTGTGTGCATATTCGTTTTATCCATTACCTACAGGACCAGTAACAAGGTGGCACCGAATGAGATATTTGCAAAGCTTTCTCATGGCAATTAGTTACTCTTAGTATTAGTGAACGTGAAGCTTTTGTCTACAGTGTCAACATACTACAGTGACTCTCATAGTTATACATTTGATTTGAAAATAAGATAAAGGATGGTTTATATCCTACGAAATGTGAATTAACCTCTTCACGCCCTTGGCCACATATGTGGACGTTTAATTTTTTATAATTATAATTATAATAATAATAAAAACAACAAAAATTTGATAATAACTTATTGACTACCAAATCCTCTAACAAGAGAAGTAAACATTTTACCGTTTGTCTGCACTGATGATATTATTTCCGGTGCATTGTTGGATACTTAAAAAAATGTCAAATAATTCTTTAACAATCTGTTTTATTGGTTATATGAAGAAATTGTTAATATTTGAAAAAAATAATAACAGATTTATTTAATATAATAAGTTTTACCATCACTACCTAAAAAATCTAACAGCTGCACTAAAGTTAACCCTGGAATTAGACTGGACGGTATAAGTCATTATCCTAAATACAAGGAACTGAAAAATTCCCCCAGATGTCACGACAAAAATTGTATAAGACGAACTCTCTACATTTGTGAAAAATATTAAGAATATATATGCCTGATATGCCTGGAATGTATGAAAGCGTTTCACACATATATTACCATTAACGCTCAGTGGCCACAAATGTGGACGTTATCCTTTTTTGTGAATTTTCATTTTTTTTTGCTTTTTGAATTCCTATTGAAATAAAGTTAATTAATTTAAAAAGAAAACAAAATTTAATAATTTTTTTGACACCATAAAAAAATCGTTCCTGAAGGGGTTAAAAAATAAGATAAGATAAGATTGTAGTCGCCGTAGTTTAGTAGGTAGTGTGTTGACTTATTAGACGTGAGGCCACGGTTCAAACCCCAGGTCCGACATCTCCAACAAAACGAAATTCGAAAAAATTTTTCTTCGGCGACTTCCTCTCAACAGAATTCTGGCAAAAACTCTGAGAGTAAATAAAAAATTGCCATGAAAAGTTTCTCAAAAATCTGTCGTTCGAAGTCGACTTTAAACTGGGACCTACACTATAAAGGTCCCATACACGTTGACACACACAACATAAGTGGTGTGAGAAACTACGTCGTAATCCTGACAAAAGGGTAGTAATGACCAATTATGTATGTATGTATGTATAAGATATTTGGGCGTGTATAAAAATTATATTTGAATTCATGTTTACGTTTAAAAATTCAAAAACCGTACAAAATGCCATTCCTCCGCCCCAATATTGATTATTCAATCATTACGTGTATAATTCAAACAATAGTTTTCAATGCATTATTGCACGGATTAGTACATTTAAGAATTTCAATAATGAAATAAAATTATTGTGTGCAATAATAAACAATTTTGTTGTTGTTTTTTTTTTATTCCACTATCACCTATTGTGTGCATTAAATAATTAATTCATATTGTTTTTGGTATTTTATTGTTTTTAAATACAAATTTAATGATGAATCAATGCATGAATGATCTCAATTCAATATATCATTCGCTTAAGAATTCTATTCGCGGAGTAGTTAATCAAGATTAAGATCTTCATTATTTATGTGGCATAACAATTCGGAAAAACGTTAATTAATTATATAGGCTGACTTCCTAAACGCATGTTGCTTTGTAGTAATACATTGCAGCGTGTTCGTAAACGCAACCCTAAAAATTTTGACAATGTATTTTGTTCCCTGTTGTAGTTAATACGCAAGGAAAAGCAACAAACAAAGCCATCCAAATAAAAGTAGATGCAAAGTGTTGCAAAGTGTATTAATATGCAACGTATTAGAAAAGTAACTACACAATGTATCAACTCGGTTTAAATACTGTATTGATACATTGTTAATATGCGTTTAGGAAGTCAGCCATAATTTTAAATAATTTTTAATTTCTTAAAAAAAAATGTTTTCTTTTTTTTATTATTATTTTTAAATTACATTTAAAGAAAAAAAATTTAGAAATTTATTTTGAGAAACTTGAGAAATGTGGTGCTAAGACTCCTTGTACAGGGAAATTTTACTCTCAATCCTTGGCAATACAATTATTTGCCTACTTGAGGAGGTGAAAATAATGGATTCATGAAATAATTCAAAAAAAAAAAAAAAAAAACGCAAATGAAGTTGTTGCGTAAATTTATTTGTCTATCCATTTCAAATTTTGACACGTTTAACACGACCCCCAATCTAAACGGCACGTGTCTCGACATTGTTCAATAAATAACACAATTCATGTACACCACATCCATATCGTCATAACAGCAGAAGAAAGGGCGGTAATGCATATTATCGTTAAAAGCAAAATCAAAATTGAACTTGAAATGTTATTCAACTGAAAGAACAATACAATGAAAATGTTATCAAAACAAGACACTTGCATTTGTATTTGTATTGTATTGTATGCTAAACATTCTTACAAACATCCTTTATTATAATTATAAACGAAGAGAAACGGGAAAATTATACTAATTTCGTATAAGAAATCGTTTTGTACATAACGTTCTACGTATGTATGTGTGTGTGTGTATGAAGTTAGCTAAGAGAGTTATACTTTTTTTTTGTTTTAACAGTATATGTTAAGTTAACAGAGGCTTTTAAGTAAACAAAATCAAAATTGAAAAGTTCGGAATAAAAGAAGTATAAAAAGAAAATCGATTAAAAATCATAAAAAATAGAAAAAAAAAAAGATAAAGAAAAATGAAAAGTAAGACGAAGGAAAAGCTTTGAATTTTATATCAAAATAAATATGAAAAAAAAACTGTTTCATCATCAGAGATAATCAAGTTGAAGTTCATAAATCGGATTAAAAATCGAATGGTGGGGTATCGAATCTAGCGTGCTGGGTAGTCTGGGTAATTTGTGTTTGGAGATATAAACGATGAAACAATCGACAAAAAGTTGTGAATCATCGACAAAAAAAAAAAAAGAATGACAAGTCATCGTTGAATAAAAACTTTGAGTTGAATTTTTTTAATAATTTATTTTTTTTTTGTTTAATAACTTTTCCAAACAGAAGCATTTACGATACAATAAAAATCTTTATTTATTAACTAGCAGATTGTACCCGGCGTTGCGCGGGTTATGTAGTTTGGATTAGTTTAAAAAATTAAAACAAAATTATTATTGGGTCATTTTTGCATTAAAAATAGCAATAAATAAAAAACCGGTTTTGAAACCGATTTCTTAAAAAATGCAATTTTTCAAATTATTCGGAAACGGGTTTAACAACCCATTTTTTTGAATACTCTGGCTGCCTTCCAAAATGTATCAATACAAAGTTTGTCTGCAGTTCTACTACTGTATATAAACTACGTAGATATGCAAAGTAACCAAACAATGCATCAACTATAAATACGATGCCTGATTGCTTTTTGACTGCGTTAAAAATACACATTGACGAATAGAATACATTGTATATATTTTGTACAGCGGAATTATGAAACACGATACTTTGTTCAAATACAAAGCAACTAACATTTTGGAAGGCAGCCTCTAAGTCCTAAATATAAATGCACTCAATTTGCCCGTTTTTCGCCCCTTTCCCCCTTTTTGGTCCAACTTTATAAACGGGACACCTCCAATAGCTATTTGGGAAACTTAATCAAGCTAAATCGTAAAAAAATAACTTTAAAACAGATAGGCTGCCTTCCAAAATATATCAATACAAAGTTTGTATGCAGTTCTACTACTGTATATAAACTATGTAGGTATGCAAAGTAACCAAACAATGCATCAACTATAAATCCGATGCCTGATTGCTTTTTGACTGCGTTAAAAATACACATTGAGGACGTTTTGAATAGAATGAAACACGATACTTTGTTCAAACACAAAGCAACTAACATTTTGGAAGGCAGCCATAAAATACAGCATATGTATATGCATAAAGTACTAATTTTTGACAATTTTTTCTCCCTTTGTCCAATTTTTTTTCCTCTGGGTAAAAATTTTGAAAAGATTTATTGCACCGATAAAAGCTCGATCAATATCCCAAATTTCAAGAAAATCGCTCCAGGCGTTCATGCGTGATTGGGTATGCACTCAATTTGCCCGTTTTTGGCCCCTTTCCCCTTTTTGGACCCCTTTTGGTTCAACTTTAGAAACGGAAGACCTCCAATAGCTATTTGGGAAACTTAACCAAGCTAAATCGTAAAAAATTACCTATAAAACAGATAAAATACAGCATTTATGCATAAAAGTACTAATTGTTGCCCATTTTTTCTCCCTTTGTCCCATTTTTTTCCCCTTTTGGTAAAAATTCCAGAAAAAAGAAAATCGGTCCAGGCGTTCAGGCGTGATTGGCTAACAAACAAACAAAAAACAGACTTATAGAAAGATTTATAATATATATTAGGTTTAAAATACAATTACAAATTATATTTAATTACTATATACCAAGGTTGGCAACCGAAACGAATAACGGTATCGGTAATCAATTTATTATTATTTCGGTATCGGTATCAGTAACGGTATTTAAATTATATCGGTCTCGGTATACCGGTATAAAAGTAATATGTCGGTATTTATACCGGTATTTATATTAAATGTATCAAACCTAAAAAAGCAAAAAAATAGAAACAAAATTTAAAAACTTTTTATATAAAAGATTTATTAATTCAAAAACAAACATACACATAAACTTAAAATTTTAAAATAATTCCTCATTAAATCGAATGACTACAATTGCATTTAAACTGTCATCATCCAACCTATTCCGACTTGGGTTCATGATATACTTTACTCCTGAAAATAACCGTTCCACACTTACTTGTGTGGCAGGTACAGCTAATATAACTTTAGAAATGGCATATATGTAGCTCTGGTTTGGCTGTACTTTTTCTTTCCACCAATTGAGAACATTCACATGTCTTTGTATTCGTTTTTCATTTCTAAAAGCACTTAGCAATTCACGTATTTTATTGCTATTTGGTGTTGTATAGGAACTTTCTTTCTCCATATTTCTAAGACTAGCTTCTACGCTGTCAGAGGATGAACTCGAGCTACAACTCATATTATCATCAACGGATGTGCAGCAGTTTTGGGAAAGTATGTCCATTTTAACACTTACTTTTACGATGTGGTCAATTGCAATTGATAACGGTATTGTACCGGTATGATACCGGTATAAGGGTAAACGGTATATGAATACTGGTATTTGTACCGAAAAACTTATTTCGGTATCGGTATAAATACCGGTACTTAATTTTAAACGGTATTTAATCGGTATCGGTATTATAACGGTATCGGTTGCCAACCTTGCTATATACGAACTGATTCACTTCGACCATATGCTCGGTGTATCTCTGTCTGGATATCATATCTCTGGTGGATATAGAACCCACGACCCTCACACTAATAGGCTAGCATAGTAACTACTAGACTACCAAGCGCCCTAATAACCTTAACATATTTTTTCTCACACAATTTAATATTTTTCGAACAATTCTTATATACTAAAATAAAGAATTCAAAATAAGATTTATGATGAAGATAGTTTACATTTAATACGATACAATACAATACGTAATGATTACACATTTTCTAATTTTTTTATTATTTATTTAAAAGCATATTTTATTATGTAATATGATTATTGTAAGGATATAAGATGCGACCCAGTGGAATAGATATTATTTTCATTATTCTGCATATACATACATACATACATATATGTATGTACATACATATAAAAATAATATTAATCACTTTCTAATGTAATAAATAATTCCTTTGTTTGCCTTCTTTCTTATTCTATTTCTTTGGTTACAATATCATCGAAGAGCCATTAGAGTAGCAGGAGTTTCGAGCGAAACAAATTGTGTCAGTGAATGAATGAATTAATGATTCATAGTTAATAATTTTTATAAAAAAATAAAGGAAAGCTCAAATTACAAGAAGACAAAAATAAGGGAATAATTCACTATAAGATGGCGTTTTGGGGAAAATGTTCTACAAATATACATACATACATATATGTATTGTTTACATATTGTATTTTATACCACTTTTTATTAAAAGCCACAATCCTGAGCCATTCATTGTTGAACCAGCCAATGCTGAAGTATGCGTCATACTGACGTAGTTTCCTTCCACTTCCATTCCAGCTGTCAGCAGTTCGGGCAAAAGTGAGCAAATTTTGCGCAACCATAATGGCAAATGTTTTAAATTACAGTTAACAACTGCAACAAACAGCCAATCGAAAACTGTTATAATACAACAACAATAACTTTTATTATTATATCAAGCATTCTACATACATATGTATTGTATTGTATTGTAAAATAATAAAGGAAAAAAAGGATAATGCTTGTATGTATTGTCTGTTGCAAAACAAAGAAAGAAAAAAAAATACATTTTCGAAGAATTGTTAACAAGTGGCAAGTTAAAGCTTATAAGTCAAGTGGGCCGGGATATGGTGGGAAAACAACCCAGAAAGAAAACTGGCAAGACAATATATGACAACAATAGACCCTTCTGCGTTCTATAAGAGTTTTTATTACAAAGTAGTTACAAAGAGAAAAAAAAAGAAGAAAAATAACGCCGCCGTCTTATAGACTCAAACAAAGTATCACTTTATAAGGATCAAACTTTTAAAGAAAATTTTGTGTATTTGGGAAGCAAAATGCACAGTGTTGTGCTTTGCGATGGTGTCCCAGACATGTTTATGTCCGTACAACTGTCTTTATAACAGGAAGTTTAAAGTCTGACATGTTTCTATTGACTTTTGTTATTGTTACAGACGTTGCTCAATTGTTTTGTAGAAGAAAATTAAATACAATAAAAAAAAAAAATTACATGAATATGTAAGAAAAAATCGTTAAAACTTGGTGAATAACAACCCAAATCTGTTTTAAATTCTAATGATGGCTTTAACACGTTCATCGCCATGTCAGTCATATGTGTCTGACGCTAAGAAGTTCTGCATTAGTCATGTCAGTCATATATGTCTGACATGGCGATTTGGTAGAAAACCCCGTCAATCACAGATGTCCGACGCAAACGACGCTGTGTTCAAAACAACAGGTTAATACTTGTTGTATTTTGTTTGGATGCGTCAGACATATAAGACTGACCCGGCTTGTCGCGAAAAAAAGTTTTAAAATAGGGCCATGTCAGACAAATATGTGTGACATAAAAAATAGTGTTTTTCCGGGAATTTTGGCAAAAACAAAAAATTTCTGTGAAACATTAAGTTTCCTTGATACATTTTCAGCTAAATTATCTAATAAAGTGGCCCATGTGAAATTTTTTTTATACTATCGTGGCGATGAACATGTTAATGAAGAATATTTGAGAAGTGTTCCTAACTTATAAACCAATTTAGAAAAATTGTATCCAATTCTGATAAAGAAAATTGCAATTGAAAACAGTTTAAGACAAGATGTCTCAAAAGTCAGTTTTTATACTGTTTAGTATTGTTACGAAAATGAGAAATCTAGATACTGGTGTTTTGTTTTTATATCACTTAACATTAGAATGGTAAACAAGTAAACCAAAATACAACAACAAACACCAGCATAAAAAATTGTAAACAAGGAAACAAAAATACAACAACAAACACTACAAGAATGAATGAAAACAAAATACACAAACTACAATAATGAAACAGCAATGTTTACATTTACAGAGATATCGAGAAGGCAAAGTCACAAACATTCGCCTCCAAAAACATTCTTCAGACTGTTTGCTCTGCTATATAAAAGGCTATGCAAAACAGGCGAGTGAGTTAGTGAAGTTCAGTCAGTCTTGTTATTGTTTATGCAAAGGCTGTAAACAGAGGAATAACAAAGAAAAGCAATTGTAGTTGTTTACATAAAATTGTGAACAGTGGGGCACACAGAATTGTGCGAATAATAAAGAATTTTAATTAAAACTAAACACAAATTTATTTTTTATTTTATTTGCAATCTAAGAGCTCATATCGTTAGTATAATTCGCAAATGTGTTAAGTCCCTGTTTTCAAATTTTACAGGAGACACAAAAAGCATTGTAGCTTTTTCAGTTTTTAAAATTTGTCAACTTTTTAAACGCAATTATTTTTACAAAATAATAATAATATTAATATTAATAAGTAATAATGTTAATTATTATTAATCCTAATATATATTATAAATCTTTCTGTAAGTCTGTTTTTTTGTTTGTTTGTTGGTTTGTTTGTTAGTCAATCACGTCTAAACGCCTGGACCGATTTTCTTGAAATTTGGGATATAGATCTAGGTTTTGTCGGTGCAGGTTATAGGCTATAAATCTTTTCAAATTTTTAACCAAAAGGGGACAAAAAATGGGTCAAAGGGGGAAAAAATGGGCAAACATTAGTACTTTTATGCATAAATGCTGTATTTTATCTGTTTTATATGTAATTTTTTACGATTTATCTTGGTTAAGTGTCCCAAATAGCTATTGGAGGTGTTCCGTTTCTAAAGTTGAACCAAAAGGGGTCCAAAAAGGGGAAAGGGGCGAAAAACGGGCAAATTGAGTGCATAGCCAATCACGCCTGAACGCCTGGACCGATTTTCTTGAAATTTGGGATATAGATCGAGCTTTTGTCGGTGCAGGTTATCTGCCGGGGAAGGTTTCTAAGTTGGTATGACCAATTTCCGACAGGTGGCACCACTGAAAATTACTAAAAATGATTTAAATCGTAAACTGTGGATTTGATCATGTTATGATATTTAGCAAAGTTTTTGCGCATGAGCCGACGAAGGTTTCTAAGTTGGTATGACCAATATCCGACAGGTGGCGCCACTGAAAATTACAAAATATGAATTTAATCGTAAACTGTGTATTTGATCATGATATGATCTTTAGCAAAGTTGTTGCGGATGAGTCGACGGGATTTCTAAGTTGGTGCGATTATTTTCCGATAGATGGAGCCACTGAAAATTATTCAAAATGAATGACAAATAATTGGTCAAGCACGGAAGAAAAGAGCATTACGAGCCTCAGAATCAGACTAGCAACTAGCATTGAGACTGGAAAATCTTCGAGTACATGCCGCTGGGACCCGTTCGAGAGAAGTGAGATTAGAAAATAAACGAATGCGTATTACTCAGGCCCGTTCGTCTGAATCATCTGGACAACGGGAAACAAATTCAATAAAATGATTCAAAATTAATTGGATATTTGTGTAATGTCTTTCCTTCAAATTTATTTTAGTTGGTGGAGCAGCTAGTTAATTAATAATATTAATATTCATATTTTTCGTAGTTTTGTGGACTTAGCGTTTTAGCAAACCACAAAATTACAACAACTTTAAACTATAAAATCACATGTTTTGTTGTTGTAAAATATGTATTATGTATAATGTTACCGTTTTGCATTAAAATCTCAATTTTGGAAAAAAGTGGACTTAGCGTCTTTGCGAATTATACTAACGATATTTTAACCTTTTTTTAAAAGTAAAAACGTAAAAGTATTTTGAGATTTTTTTTTTATAGGAGGCGCCCCAAGGATATCTTCGAAAGTTTACTTTTAAAAATTGACAGCCATCATGGAATTTGTAAAAAAAATTTTTCTAGACCGCAAAGTACATACATACATAATTGGTCATTACAACCCTTCAGTCAGGATTACGACCTAGCTTCTCACACCACTTATGTTGTGTGCGTTAATTCTTATACATGAGTGGCGGGACCTACAGTTTAAAGTCGACTCCGAACGACAGATTTTTGAGAAGCTTTTCATGGCAATTTTATTTACTCTCAGAGTTGTTGCCAGAAATCTGCTGAGAGGAAGTCGCCGAAGAAATATTTTCATAATTTCGTTTTGATGTCTGACCTGGGATTCGAACTCGGGCCTTTAGTCCAATAAACCAACACACTACCTACTAGACTACGGCGACTTTATATAAATAATTTCTTTTTAGAATAATTGCTGAATTTATCTTCACAAATTTTTTTATCGATCCATACTTACATTATTTTATAACTTTTAACATTTTATTGTATTCAAGTTGTCCAAGGTCTAAGAGAATTCTTTAGTTCATACGAATGGCTTTAGAAATGCTATTTACAATGAAAAAAAGAAAAATGAAATAATTGTACTGAAATTAAAATATCATTACGGTTGACGACAAGTTGTTAAGGGACAAATTTTCTTTCAAACATGAAATTGAAAATTATTAAAATATTTTCATAAATAGAACGAACAACGACTGTCACCAAAGGAATGTCTCTGACATCAACATGTACTTTAGTCAGGAACAACGTACAGGCGACTTTTATATAAGAATTCTTATGTGATAGCATGTTCTCATATATTTTTTTTTAAATTTAATTTATAAGCATATTTCATAAAAACGTTAAAATTTTATAATAAATTTAAAACATTTTCATGTCACCCAACAACTCGACAGGGTAATGACACAATAACATGTGTTTTCTTCCTTCCTTAGTAGTAAAAAAAGAACATTAAAGAGCGGAAAGATGGTGGCAGAAACTTAGTCATTTTCTTTATTTCCTTATAGCAGAAGTAAACTGTAACAGCCTTTTGCTAAACTGGGTTATTATATGGATAAACATGACTTTACGATGACGATGAATGAGGACGGACGTTGACGTTGCTGTTGTCTGCACTCAAGTTACCTGGTTGCATTAGTTTGATTTTAGTGTGTCTTTCCTTTCGCTATTACTCGTACTTAAAAACAAGAGAGGGGGAAAATGAATTCATAACAGTCTCATGTTACACCCAATTCTGAAAAGCACATCCTTTCCTTCCAAAGCCGTCGTTCGTGCCTGTGCTTTTTTTTTCTGTTTTTGCTTCTTATCATTAGAAAATATCGCACAAGCTTCTGTAGCGTTTAGGTAAGCTTTGAGAATTTTCATTTGACTATAAAGTCAGACAATTCATTCATTTAATTCGTGAACGTTGTTGCATGACTCTATTTGTAGCAGTGAAAATGATATATACATACATACTTACATATATACATACTATATATGACACGCAACCGGAAAATTATTTCACTTTAATAAATCCTTAAAATTATGACATTATTTTCAATTTGAATGCTTTACTGCTGTTTTTCTGGTTCATTTTGCTTGCCAATGAGGTTTGAAGTAGGAAAATGGAAATTCTTGTGCAAAGGTTAAAAACCTCTTTAATTTTATTTTAGAAAATATAAGGTTGGGCCTTTTTATTTGTTAGCGGTTTTTTTTATTTAATTTAACCTTTTGCTTTTCCTATTCTATTACAGGTTTTGTCATTTCTGGGTTGATTATTGTTTGGGTGGATCCCAAAGAATATTGCCTTGGAAGGAATATTGCATTTTAACATGTCATAGTTCGTCTGCTTTTAATATTTTGAAAGACAATAAAAAATTTGGAATTTTTTTTATTCATCTTATATAGGGTGGGGATTGTTAAGAAAACCCATTTGTTTAATAGAATTCTATGCTAATCTTGTGTAAAAGAATAGCAACTGTACTTAACACCTTTAGATACGGTTAACGTATGCATGAGGTGTAGTAAATAAAAGTGATTTTTCAATAGAGCTGCAAAACCATCGATAGTATCGATAGTTTTATTTTTAATGAACTGTCGATTGTTTTTTTTCGATAGCGATAGTATCGAAATTTTCAGTTTTGCGACGGCTTCAACGCAAAAAAAGTAATATCGTGACATCGGAAATTGTATTCATTTTTAAAGTTAAGGTTGAAAAAAAAAAATAGAAACAAAGTTCAAAAAGTATTCATTAAGGACTTCAACTATTAGAAAATAATTTAAACTTATAGAATAGCTGTAAAATGAACCGTTATATACAATCAAAATAGAAAATTTCGTTATGGAAAAAGTAGGATATCTATACATTTTTTTAGAGTGTTTCTATTATTTTTTCCGCCACTATATATACACATATACATATGTATACGTACGCCTGTATAATTTTTAATTAAAAGTGGGAAATTTAGCACTTTTAAAAATTCGATACTATCGATAGTTTTATACCGGACTATCGAATGGGCCGACTAACGATAGTTTTGCAGCTCTATTTTTCAAATATTTGACATTAATAGCCTGTATTTCGGAATACATAACCTAAATATGATCCAATCGCAATAGGTGAAGCTAGAAATATAAATCGTTTGTTAACTTGAATAAGACTAAATACACCGATTCTTTGTCTGCCAAATCGCCAAAATTGACAAATCTCTGAAGATGATGGTCACTCATGGTAAAAAAAAGAGTTAACTATTAAAATAATGAAGACAGTTATTAGGCCTTTGGACAGATTGGCAATCTAAATATTTTAATTTGGGCCTATGCTATTAACAAATGAAAATTATAAGGGGAACATTCGTCAACAAGCAATCAGCGATTAAAATCGTATCCACATCACATTGTGTCTGGCCTCTGAAAGGGAACTTGATTTGAAGATTCTTATGCGACTTCCTATTTTTCCACAACCAGCACAGAGTGATTACCAGAGACCAGATTGTGAATCGTTTTTTCGTTACTCATAAGCAATATTAAAATTTAACTACTCCAATTCAGTCATACTCACTACAGTATTCCCTCGATTTACGTCGTAGAATGTTCCGGAAAAAGGCGACGTAAATCGAAACGACGTAAATCGAATTTCAAATAACTCATACTATCAGATGCATTTATTTATGTACATTTTACAAAAAAGAAACTAAAATAATTCAATTTTTATTTTATGCATTGAATTTTTTTAAAGAGGGAATTCCCTTTATTTTGTTTATAAACAACAGAGGCGACGTAAATCGAATGACGACGCAAATCGAAGTTGAAGGGAACAAAATTTTTGACGACGTTAATCGAAACAACGTAAATCGAGACGACGTAAATCGAGGGAATACTGTATAACGATGATTTATAAGTACAGATTGCAATGAGTATACGTACAACGTTGACATCAAACTCATACCATTCGAAATATGTTTGATTCACAAGCCCCTACTCATTTGGATACATAACTTTACAAAAATACTTATAATACTTATATGTAAATGGTTCGAGTGACTCGAATAATTCATCAAAATTTACAGTCTTAGTTGTTGTTGCATTTACAAAATTTTGTTAAGTAAGAATATGATGAGTACTTCAATGAATATGTGTAGAGATTCAGAAATTATGAGTATGATTCGATTCTATTTATCTTTTTGACTACTCATTGCTGATCTCTGGTCTAGATAACCTAACTTAAAAGTGCAAAAAACTCTGTATTTCGCTATATGAGCCGTTTATTTTGAAAGTGGTTTAAGTCCATTTTTTCTTATATTGAGATATTTAAAGGTTTGCGTTTGAATTGTTTCAAAAATATTATTAACTGGTATTAAGTTGTTTTTACGGTTTTGTATGCTTAAACATGTTAGAATATATAACTTAATACTTTTTTTAAACATTACTAGAAAAATAAGCCGTGTTTCAGAACCTAAAATGGACTTAAACCACTTTCAAAATTAATAAAATGACTTTTTTGTTTGTGAAAAGGAATAAGTCCCTTTAGTGTTCTTTGTTTAATATTATTATAAGTTAACAAAATACTTTAGTTTCACAATAATATTGAACAAATTATCCAAAAGAATTGTGTACCTAGTGATTCCTCTAAATACATAGTTATGTTTTTAAGGTAAGTTCTTGGAATTATTATTTTAAAGAAATTTAAATAATAGAAATTGTAATTGTAAAATAAATAGGGAAGCTTTCAATTTAGATTATACAGATTTTTATTTATGTAATTAGAAAAACATGTACATATTTAAAAATATTTATTAATTCGTTTATTAAGAAATTAAACCAAACGTTCATTAATTAAGGATAATATTAACGATTTTGCCATATTATTTCTCCTCATTTAGATTATGTGTGAGGTTGTTAAAATATTCATGGTGCATTAGTAACTCCATCATATCATTATACTTAGAAGTTGAAATGGGGCGTACATTTTTGTATACTACCCTAACCATTAAAGGTTCGTACCACGTATTGAAATATCAAAATTTGAGTTTTAAATCGCTCCAACTCCCACAAAAATTGTCCGAATTGGATCAAACAACATTTATTTTAAAGATAATTTGATTATGTTTCAAAACTTACCAAAACGTTTATTTTCAAATTCATTCGTGTTAAAAAAAATAAAAAGAATTCAGGTACTTAAAAGTAAATATTTTAAATATTGACCATAATAGTTTCGTACGGCATTAATAGCATAATTTAGTACTGGGTGACAACACCTTTTGCTTTAATAACTGCCTTTATTCTTTGAGTCATTGAATTTATTAATATTTTACATTCAGTTGGTGTGATAGATTTTTTCCTTCAATCCGCCAACAGTTGTTTGGGGTTCATTTCTTAACCGCCTTTTCATTATAGCCCATACAACTTGTTGTCGCTAAGTGGAAAAGTGGAAGAAGTTATGGAGAGATTTAATCTCAAATGCATTTGGCAAAGTCTACCGACCAATATATTATTAAATTTTTTAAAATAAATAATTCTGTAATCCCCAATTACAAAAATTGTGGACGAGTGTCCAAAATAACTTTTCTAAAATTACGTTTATTGGAGAATATCATTAAAAAAAAGGCGAAGTACTGTCAGAAAATTAGCAAATGAGTTGTCATTAGCAATTAGAGAGCCAATTGAACGAGAGACAACAAGAAAAAATTTAAAAAAGCTTAACTACGGATTTTACAAGGTAGGTTACATATGCAAACCGAAAATTAATATTTTCATAAAAATCTTTCAAATGCCAGCCAAAAGCAAAACCATTGCTAACAAAAGTACAAACCCAAAAAAAGATTGTTATGGGAAAAAGCGCGACAATCATGGATCCAAACATAGTGGGACTCTATCATTGATTCAAGATTTGAGCTGTGTGTTTGTGATACTGGCACGAAAGTAATAAGGACAAAAAACGAAGCTTTTCATAGGGAGTGCACTGAACGCACAGTGAAATTCCCAGCGAGTGTAATGATATGGGGTTGCATGTCTGCAAATGGTATGGGAAAAATGTGCTTTGTACAAAATACCGTTTATGCTGCACGGTATATTAATCTTCTGGAGGAAAATTTAATACCTTCCATACCCAATATTACAACTTTCGATGAATATACCTTCCAACAAGATAGGGCTCCAGCTCATACAGCAAAATCAACAAAGAAATGGCTCTCAGATAACAATATTAATGTCCTAGATTGGCCATCATCTAGCCCAGACCTAGATCCGATTGAAAGTGTATGAGCTATAATGAAAAGGCGATTAAGAAATGAACCCCAAACAACTGTTGGCGGATTGAAGGAAAAAATTAGTGAAATATAGAATTCTATCACACCAAATGAATGTAAAACATTAATAAATTCAATGAATCAAAGAATAAAGGCAGTTATTAAAGCAAAAGGTGATGTCACCCAGTACTAAATTATGCTATTAATGCCGTACTAAACTGTTATGGTCAATATTTAAAATATTTACTTTTAAGTACCTGAATACTTTTTATTTTTTTTTTTAACACGAATGAATTTGAAAATAAACGTTTTGGTAAGTTTTGAAACATAATCAAATTATCTTTAAAATAAATGTTGTTTGATCCAATTCGGACAATTTTTGTGGGAGTTGGAGCGATTTAAAACTCAAATTTTGATATTTCAATATGTGGTACGAACCTTTAATGGTTAGGGAGTAGTGGTGTTAATTTTATTTTATTGAAGTTCCTTGGTCTTCCCCGACAAGGTATCCACTTCCATAGATTTTTTCTAAAACATTTTATAGGCTTCACTTTTTATAAATCGCATCCAACATATCCTTAACCAATTTACAGGTTCGCCACTAATGTTTTTTAAACTTTTATGAAAAAAATTATTTCTTTCAATGGACTTAAACCAGTTTCAAAATAATTTTTTTTTCCATTTCGTTAACTATCTAATTTTCAAGTGCCCCAAATCATAGTAATTTTAATGATACTAGACTTAAATTTTTTAATTTTTAAATTTTTTTTTAGGATGTTATCATTAATTATCATGAAGTCGCCGTGGTCTAGTAGGTAGTGTGCTGGCTTATTAGACGAAAGGCCCGAGTTCGAATACCAGGTCAGACATCAAAACGAAAATATGAAAATATTTCTTCGGCGACTTCCTCTCAGCAGATTTCTGGCAAAAACTGTGAGAGTAAATAAAATTGCCATGAATAGTTTCTCAAAAAATCTGTCGTTCGGAGTCGACTTTAAACTGTAGGTCCCGCCACTCATGTATAAAATAAACGCACACAACACGAGTGGTGTGAGAAGCTAGGACGTTGTACAATGGGTCAGTTCGACCTCCGGGTACTGTACTTGTCACAGTTGACAAGTACACGTCCTCTAACCTAACCTACATACATACATAATTGGTCATTACAACCCTTCAGTCAGGATTATTGACCTAGTTTCTCACACCACTTATGTTGTGTGTGTTAATTTTATACATAAGTGGCGGGACCTACAGTTTAAAGTCGACTCCGAACGACAGATTTTTTGAGAAACTATTCATGGCAATTTTATTTACTCTCAGAGTTTTTGCCAGTAATCTGCTGAGAGGAAATCGCCGAAGAAATATTTTTTGTATTTTTGTTTTGATGTCTGGCCTGGGGCTCGAACCCTGGCTTTACGTCTAATAAGCCAACACACTAACTACTAGACTACGGCGACTTCAACCTAACCTATCATTAATTAAATTTTTTTAAAAAATGGACTTAAAACACTTTCAAAATAAACGCCTCATATGAAGTATGGTCTGGTTTCTGGGCTATTGATTTTTTTTTTTTTTTTTTTTTGTTATTTTGTCGCTCTGTGTTATTTTACACCACCCAAGCTGGTAAATTACCCCTGTTAGAGACGCCCATAGTCACTGTTTTCATATACAAAAAAAAAAATGGAAACGTAACTTGTGAAAAGGTTTTAATGCATCTTTTAACGCATAACAATACAACTCGCATCCACACAATTAAACAAATACTTGAGTAAACAAATACAAACCATAATAATAACAACAACGAATACAATAAATTATAAAAACAATAAATAGAAGCCAATACCAAGAAACGGAATAAAATACAAATCCAAGCATATCAAATCATTAAAACGTTTTCTGCCTGCAGCTTTGCTGTGTTTCTACTAATGGCCTGGGAATTGCTAAATATATTGACTTAACTTGGTAAGCATTTCATTTGAGTAATTAAAAAAACAAAAACAAAAAAAAAAATTCAAATTCAAAAAAATACTGAATTAATTATGAATGGATCTTAGGGATTTGTCTGGAAAAAGAATGATTGAAGAGTATTATTATTTCTAAATGGTAATATTGTATTACAGAATACTTTATACTTTATGCTGCAATTGTTAAATAATAAATGATTGAATGAAGTTGTGTTGTGGCATTATTGTGTATCAAATAATCAGGCATAAAGTATACTTAATTAATTTATAGTCTTAATTAAGGAAAACTATGCAAAAGAAATCGGTTTTATTATCATTCTTAAAAGGATTTTAAATAAATTATTACAAATCCCCTCAAACAGGACCAGCATTTTAATAGTAATATTGTACAACATAATAAACAAATTATATTTTTTAAACATATTGTATTTATATTTCATCAATTTTTGTTTGTTTGTTAGCAATTTGTGACGACAAAAGTCGGAGACCTTGTTTTTGCCCACACCATACCTACTTACATATGTCCACCGGTTCAACCAAATCATCATTGTATAGTATGTATTAATAACTAATATTATATACTTATAATTATTTATATGTATATTAAATCCTAACCTGCAATTATTATTATTATAAAATTATTGTAATTATTTTAGCATAAGTTCATAACAAGCCCATTGTGCTTGAAATATTTATTAATGTTGTTAAGGTTTTATGTTCTATTTTCAGAAATATTCTTTTTAGTAATAACGGTTGACGTTCGACTCTCATTTGACCTACACGACCTCTCTGCTGAATTCAATTGTCGCTTGCTCTCACATTGGTGAGTTGTAACATTGGACACAACTTGTTTGAGGTTCGATCATGTTCGATCCGTTATTCATTTCTTTTGTGTATTAAAGCAAGCATGTCTTCAGCGGTCGGGGCAGTTGGTGACGAGTTGCTGGTAAGGCAGTCCGATCTTGTGACATCGACTGAGCTAATAAACATAAGCAGGTCACGGGTGGTGTGGTTCTCCCACACTTGTGACTTGTTTACAGCCAGTAAAACGTTGGCAACTGTGACGGGACGGACACCAGAGGTTTCAGAACCACAATCATTCTGTGCGTAGGCCATTTGATTGTTCTTCTGACACTCCCCTTTGGTTGACTCAACTAACACGATAATTTGACGAACCTGTGACTGGACAGACACCAGAGGTTTCAGAACCACAATCATTCTGTGCGTAGGCCATTTGATTGTTCTTCTGACATTCCCCTTTGGTTGATTTGACTGACTGTGCCGGGGCAATAGCAAGGACCAGTAGAAACCATGGTCATCTGGAGCGCATGCCGTTTGACTGTCGTTCTGACTCAATCCCCCTTGATTAATAGCAAGGATCAGCGGAACCACAGCCATCCGGAGCGCATACCGCTTGACTGATGTTCTGACTCAACACCCCTTTACTCTTCGGCACTGTTACTCGACAAACGATAGTTACGCGACGAACCATTGAGACCGGACAGATACCAGAGGTTTCAAGGCAACAATCATCCTGTGCGTAGGCCGTTTGATTGTCGCTCTGACATCCCCCTTTGGTTGACGAGACTGACTTTGTGACTCGACGAACCGTATTTGGCCGGCCTAGGGCTTATTAACTAATATTAAACTTAATTTTTCCTTCTTTGTAGCCCTAACATAGTGTAGTAAATAAGCTATTTTAAGTTATTTTACAAATTGTAAATAAATAGCCTAGAATCTACAAGGGAATGACTTTTATTTATGTAACCACTGGACGCCGCTGAACTACCCCAGCACCCGAGCGGAAACGTGTCGTTACAAATTTCAATATTTAAATCTTGTTTTATTCTGTTTACAGTTGATGCTTTCTTAGTACTTAGAATGATTCTGTTTGCAAAGCAAAACAGCTACAAGTACTACATCAAAGAAAAAGTTTACAACTCCAACAACCATTTAAACATGTTTGGAACAAGCACGTTGCTATTGAAGAAATATTAAAAGAACATACAAAGCTTCCAGGAAAATACAGGTTAACGACCAAATACAAGGAGAGAAGACGAAGATTTTTGAAAACCTGACTTAAAACGACAAGAAAAAAACACGTGTGTGAAGATAAATTCAAATTTGAAAATCCAAGACGCAATCCATAAATTTTAGCAGCGCCACATTTGGCCTTAATAGAGTAAAATATTCCTGTTAACAGAACAAAATTTGCCCTTAACAGTGCACTGTTAGCTATTTAACAGTATCCCTCTAAACAAGTCCACTTGTTTAAGAGCTAATTTTTGGAAATACTATAGGTCTATGAATACCATACTATATGCAAAGGAAAGTTCCAAAGCCTCTTAATATAATCAGCAACATAGTCCCATATAAAGTGATGTGGTATTGAGAAAATTGGCTTTGAAAATATAAATATTTTGCTTGAAAATTCTCTAGCCCTCTTTCGAACCGTGGTAGTGAGATAGCTGGAATAATTTTTGAGTTCTGAAATAATCGATTTTTGGCCAAAAATACATGAAAATTCTCTAGAAGATCAGTGGCCATTTTGGAACATAAAAGAAATAGTACACCATACAGACTATATGCAAATGTTAGTCCAGAGGGTCCTCTTTCGAACCGTGGTAGAGGGATAGCCAGAATAATTTTGAGAGTTGAGAAAATTCCTCCAGCTCCACCAACCATCCTTTACATTTCAACACTTTTGTTCACGAATAATAATGATCATAATGAGAATTATATTGTATGTCAATAGCCTACAGTAATTGCAAAGTGGAAGACTAATCTACTTATTGCCGCTGTTAAACAGTTAACAGTGCTCTGTTAACAGCACATTCTTGCCCTGTTAGAGACAAAAAGTGGCGCTGCTAAAAGTGTGGGTATGCGTCTTTGGTTTTTAAAGTTGGATTTACAGTAGCAGACAGAACTGTTCACGAATCGAGGAAATTTTAATTTTTTCATGATCTGATCTATATTGATATAATCTGGTAACATTTTCTTTCTGTTAAGTGTTAAGAACTCTACTCACTGTTATTTGGTAACTCGCATTTAAAGTAACGGAACTTTTATAAGTTTGTTTGGAAAAAATTAAAAATATACACGTGTGAACAGTTTTGTCCGCTTATAGATTAAAAGAAAACAATACATTTAAAATTTAATTTACCAGAAAGAAAATTAGGTAACTATGAAAAACTAAGTTGATTTTAATTTAAAAAATATAAAATACAGTAGATGTTTAACTTTCCAGTTAGTTTACAATGGCAAAAGCTATAAATCCTATTTTGAAGAAAAGTATCATAGAAGATATAAAAAATGTGTTTCATATAGTTTAATTGCAAAAAAATATAATGTTTCAATCGGACTCGTCAATAAAATAAAAAAACAAAACAGTTTGGAAGTACCACGCAATTATGGCGGCCGTTCGCAGAAGCTATCTCCGGCTATGATCCGTATAGCCAAGCGTTTAATTGTCTCAGGTGTCTGCAGTGGAGACTAATACGGTACTAAGCCAGACACATGATGTAAGCGTCAGTGATAGAACTATGTGCAGGTATCTCAATAAAAGCGGCCTTAAAGCAAAAACGGTTATTAAAAAACTATTATTAAACGAAAAGCACCGTAAGGCGAGACTAAAATTTGCTAAAACGTACGAAAACTTCACTGTTGATGACTGGATGAAAGTTACCTGGTCCGACGAAACTAAGATTAATCTTGTGGGGTCAGATGGCCGTAAATGGACATGGGTTGATACACGAGTTGGTGTACAAGAACGCAACATATGTCAAACTGTGAAATTCGGAGGTGGATCGCTCATGGTCTGGGGATGTTTTCGTGGAAGTGAGCTCGGTGTGCTTCGGCGTATCAAAGGTATTATGCGTGCCGCAGACTATATTACCAAATTGGAGGATTCTTATCTTCCAAGCTTGGATATATTCGGAATCGAACGCGGACAAAGCGATATATTCATGCAAGATAACGACCCGAAGCACACAGCAAAAATTACAAAGAAATGGTTTTTAGAAAATGGGATAAAACTGCTTGAATGGCCTCCCCAGTCCCCAGATTTGAACCCCATAGAACACCTCTGGGCGATTTTGAAACGAAAGATTTTTGCCGAAAAAGACCCTCCAAAATCTTTAGACGAATTATGGGAACGTGCTCTTCTAGCGTGGGAAAATATAAATCCAAATATTTTGGAAAACCTCATAAAGAGTATGCCAGAAAGAATAAAAGCAGTGAAAAAGTCCCGCGGAGGCCATACAAAATTTTAATTTAAAAAATAATAAGTAGTGTCCAATAAGCGACAAAAGTGTTCACACACAAAATAGTTTTAAGAAGTATTATTTTTATTTACTTGATTGAAATATTTTGAATTAATTTTATTTTTTAGATGTAAGATTAATAAATATTCTCAAATATATTAATCTATCTTAAATATCTAAATACATTGATATTAAAAATTTAGAAATTCCTGCGTAAAATCCTTTTGTGAACAGTTTTGTCTGCTACGTATCTTCACACACATAAAAAACATTCTATTAATTAAGAGCACGACTAGAGGGTATCATTTAAGCCAATAATACGACGATGTACTATGTTTCATTGAACGGAATGGGACCAATAATCCGACTTTTTTAAAAAAGAATAAGGATTTCCATTTACATACATTGTAACACTTATGTATATATTGTTAGGTACCCTGAAATTGTATGGACCAGATTGTATCGGAAGACAATTTTCGTTTTTAAATTACCAGTTAAGTGCCCCTGATTTCAGAACAGTTAGAAATTTGTTAAATGAAATCGAGAAAACTTTAAGCAAAATGTGGGAAAAACATTTTGAAAGTGCCTCAAACTATACCCGACAACAATTTACAAGAAATTTAATCATACAAATTGTTAATAATACATACATACATAATTGTTCATTACAACCCTTCAGTCAGGATTACAACCTAGCTTATCACACCACCGATGTTGTGTGCATTAATTTTATACATGAGTGGCGGGACCTATAGTTTAAAGTGGCCTCCGAACAACAGATTTTTGAGAAACTTTTCATGGCAATTTTATTTACTACCTTTGTTACACAATATGTATTCGAATTCCTTTAAACTCAAAAATAATTTTAATAAAATATCTAAGAAAAGTAATAAAACGTTTACGTCTAATAAAGTTTATTGCATTAGTTACATAACATTTGAACTTTGTCGTGTCCGTCATGCATTAAAATGTATGTGGATATTATTTGTTAAACATCCGTTGTTAATGAAATGAAATTGTAAAATGTCTACTCGTTCTGTTCTAGTCAAAAATTTGAAATTTCACATTAAATTTCTTAAGTTGACGGTTTTGTGAATTATTACAAGTTTTTAGTTTTTTTTTTCTTTTTTCTTCACTTTATTTGGATTGTTTTTCGGTACCTTTTATGTATACACGTAATAAGTACAAAAAACAAAAAAAAACAAAAAAAAAAATTCTACAAAAACGCAATAAATTTCTCGAAACGGAAGTTTCACTAAATTAGTTGCCAGAATATGAATGTATGTACGTTTATTACGAAATATTTACGTTCTTTTCAACCACCGACACTATTTCGTGCAATTAAGGTCTTACGCATTACGCATTTACAAGTACTCAGGTACATACATATGTACAGTGAGTCAAAAAAGTTTACGTACACCCAATATATGCAGAAAAAATAAAGCCAAGGTACAAATTATCTCGTAATTAAAATTTAAAAAAACTTTGTTATTTTCATTTTTAATTTATTAAGGAACATAAAATCAGGCTTTTCGTTTCAGTATCTCTATGCATTAAAAAAAACATTAACAAAAAATAACAAAAACTCATTAATTCATACCAAAAAAGTTTACATACACTAGATAGATAGATATTATATAAAAACGTCAAAAATATTAGTGATAAGTAAAATTAATATTTTGTAGGACCTCCGTTTGCATTCAATTATGGCTTGCAGACGCCGGTGCATGCTTCTGACTAATCTTTTAGTGTCGTCTTGCGTTATTTTTAGCCATTCATTCGACAAGGCATTTTTTAGCGACTCTTTTGATGTTATTTTCTGCTTTCTTATTCTTTTGTCCAATAAATCCCAGATGTGCTCTATTGGATTTATGTCTGGAGATTGTGGTGGTGTATGCAGCTGCTTGCAATTATAAAGAAGCCACTCCTTGACCAAATATGAAAGAGCGCTTAGGGTCATTATCTTGCTGAAAGAGGAATTCATTTTCTTTCAGACCCAATTGCAGCGCACTTGGTTTAAGTTTGTTTTGCAAAATTTGCAGGTACAGATACTTATCCATGTTGCTATCTATAAAAACAAGTTTTCCGACACCTGCCGCCGCCATACACCCCCACTCCATAACGTTTCCTCCTCCAAGTTTTACGGTTGGAATCAACTTTTGTTCTAGCATCTCCTCGTTAGCCTTTCGCCAAACTTTTTTGGCACCATCGGGTCCAAAGATATTATATTTTGACTCGTCACTGAATATGACGTTGTCCCAAAACGAATCCGGTTTATTTAAATGCTCCTTAGCAAATGCTCGCCTCTTCCTTTTATTTACTTTAGATATTAGTGGCTTTCTTCAAGGAGTTCGGCCGTTATACCCAGCTCTGTGAAGCACATTTCTTACAGTTTGCGGGTGTACACTTTTGCTAGAGCATTGGAATAGTTCTTCACATAATTCTGGAGCCGATTTTCTTGGGTTGGCTTTAACAGTATTTAAAATAAGTCGCTCCTCTCTTTGTGAAAGCTTTTTTGGTCGCCCAGATCTTGCTTTTACATTCAAATTTCCATTTCTTAAGTAGGAATTTATTATTGTCCGTACACTAGAATGAGACTTTTCTATAATTTTTTCTATTTCCCGCAATGATTTATCTTCCAAATACAATTTTATTATGCTGTATGTAAACTTTTTTGGCGTTTATTTTGGCATCTTTTGGTATTTTTCATAAATATCTTGTTTCTCAGAAAAGTTAGAGGAATGAAATATGCAATGTATTTTAAGCATGGTTCGTTCTACTGAAAAATTATGAATGCAAAACTACTATCTTTAATCAATACAGTAAGAGAAAATAAATGAAATAATATTAAATACAAAGTGTACGTAAATTTTTTTGCTCACTGTATGTGGTTGGGGTATTTGATTAAAGATAACATGGAATGGAATTGGTTACCTGTTTTATTGTTTAATAGGTTTTTAGAACTTGACGGTTTTTTGTTTTGGTTTTCCTAGTGTTTTTGCAATTGCACATACTATAAAAATACTTACCTATAAAGAGAAAAGAACAAAGAAAATGGAAATATTTGATTAATTTTTTTATGATATGATATACTATTTATGTACATAAATACTATATAAATAATATATATTGGTTTTACAAGCAAATAAGCAGTGAATATTTAATTTATTTATGACATTAAAGTCATAAAGTTCAAAGAGCTTACAGTCAAATGATTTTCATTCATTCAACTCCATCGAAAGATGCAATAAATTCGTTTTGATTTCTTATTGGAATAAGGGTAGCTTTTCTGTGTGTATTGTATGCTGGTTGAGGGTTGCTTAAAGGTATAAAGAGGGATAAGGCTTTACAGAGTCATAGAATTAATAAAATCATTAGTCTATTTTTATTTAATACATACATACATATATGTGGGATAATATCAAACAGAAAATCTATAATTAAATGCTGGTGGTGTTGAAAATTTTGTTTGTTCGTTTGGAATTTTGTTTGTTTGGATCATTAATTAACCACAAAGTTATTGATGCCATTATCAGAAAATCAATTCAGTTAATTGTTATAATTATGTATGTTAGGATCTCAAAATATAGTTTCGTTATTAAGAATGTCCATCCAACAATTTGGGGAACACACATCAGATTTTCTATAAATATCGCCTGTCAAAAGCATATCGCTCCTTTACTGCAACATAGTCATATCTCAAAAAAATAAAAAATTTGTAGTTACTTAAGCAAAACTGCTCTTTTAGACCTTCTGTACATGTAGAAAAAAAATCAGTTTTATATCCCAAGCTGAACCGAAGTTATAGCAAAAAGTGTTTGCGGCAATTATATCATAGGACTTATGTCTTGAAAACTTAAATCGCATTTTGCCAAGTTCAAGTTTTTTTGAGATATGCCTATGTTGCAATAAAGGAGCGATATATTAATACACTAGAGCCCCGACATGCGTCGTTAATGGGGACCGGAGAATTGCGACGCAAATCGAAACAACTTTTTCTATACAAATGCATCGAAATTTAATTCATTGGGACCAAGAATTCAAACGAAAGCAAAATGAATGAATAGTGAAAACATTTTTCATTATTTTATTTAGTTCAACAAATGTTTTTTAATTATTATAAAGAAATAACAAAACAATAAACAGAAGTTGCAAGAATTTTAAAATACAAAAAAAAATTCTAAATATGTACCACAATACAAATACTAAAATGGTAGTACTCAATGCTGCAAGAAAAAAATTAAACGTATGTAGCGTCACAAGTCGAAATTTAAACGACGCAAGTTGGGATTCAAACGACGCAAATCGAATCGACTCCAATCGGGGACGAAACGACGGAAATTTAATCGACGTGAATTGAAATTGCAACAACGCAAGCTGAGTTTTGTCAATTTTTAGAAAGCGACGCAAATCGAAACGACGCAAATCGGGTCGACGCAAGTCGGGGCTCTAGTGTACATTGAATAAAATGGTTTTAAATTATAATCACTTTTTTTTTTGTTATTGAAGTCGCCGTAGTCTAGTAGTAGTAGACGTAAGGCCACGTTTCAAACCCCAGTCAGACATTAAAACAAAAATATGAAAATATTTCTTCGGCGACTTTCTCTCAGCAGATTTTTGGCAAAAACTCTGAGAGTAAAATAAAATTGCTATGAAAAGTTTTTAAAAAATCTGTCGTTCGGAGTCGAATTTAAACTGTAGCTCCTGCCACTCATGTATACTATTAACGCACACAACATAAGTGATGTGAGAAGTTAGGTCGTAATCCTAACTAAAGAGTTGTAATCGACAATTTTGTATGTTTTCTTTGCATTATAGTGATTTATGAATTGAGAAACTATAGTGCTTTTCATAATTATAGCACCACTCTAATTTTTTGAATTTCTAAAATAGTACATTTATAATAACAACATCAGAACATTTCATTATGTGTAGTGTTAATGTAAAAGAAAAAATAACAGTAAATTTTTCAAATTGTTAACGTAGTTTTTACTTCAGTATAAAAATTAAGGTTTTTAGTCTTTGCATAATTATAGCACCAGTCTCATTTTTGTTAAATAAGAAGCTTTATTTACCAAAAATATTGATACTTAAAACTTAGTAAACCCCCCTTAGAGCTTATTAAATTAAATATTCGATCTTTCATACTCTTATAAAGATTATTTAATATTTCTCAGTCTATTTTCCCCCACTCTTCGATTATTTTAAATTTCAAATCTTCAACACTTGTAAATTGTCTGTTATTTGAATATACTCTTCGGATATGAATGGGGATTTCGTTTGGGAAAACGTTTTCAATAATATTCATATCAGGAGAGCAAGCTGGCCACAACAAAACCTCAATAGATTGGTTACGAAACCATTCCATGCTCTGTCTGCTGACATGAATTCTGGCATTACTCCTGTTGGAAAATATATTTTTTTTTCATTATTTTCTCTCAAGAAGGGGAGTAAACTACAGCTAAGAACAGTAATGTACTCTGTACTATTTATTCGCGTAGATGGAAACTGAAGTTCGAGGCAAACGCTTAAAGGAATAGCCCCAAACCATGAGACTACCTCCCCCAAAATTTCTTTTAGTAAAATACTTTGGTTCCTTTCTAAGGTCACGCCAGTAGTATCGATAGCCATCTGGTCCATCTAAGTTCCACTTTTTTTCATCAGAGAATATGACCTGAAGACAATTTTATATTCATTGTTTGTTATTATTGAAATGCTGGTGGTGCTATAATTATGAAAAGCATTTTATTTTGAAAATAAAACGTCAAATTCTTCTCATTATTCATACAAATAATAGAAAACGTTGTTTACGTACTTTCTTCATGTTTTTATTGATTATTTGAAAAACTCAACAACTGCTCTTGTGAGGCAGTATAGACATAAAAATCCTACTCCTTCTTTGACGTTTACATTAAACTCAACTGAATATGTATTAGAATTTTATATTTGTTGTCAATTTTAAATTGTAAAAAATGCCTACACACAGACAATTTTTATTCTTTCATTTCGCTTATATTCACCGTATGGGCATATGGAAGCAGCGTTGCCAGAAGATTCTGGTGAAAAATCATCATTTTAAGAAAAAAAATCATATTATGGGGGAAAAAATCATCACTTTTTAAATTTTATTTGTAAAACATTAAAAAATAAATAACAATTCAAAATAAAAGTGTATTACATTAATTGGTTATCGGGTTTTGTTATCATATACTAACTTTATTCTTGAGGATGTGATATAACCCGATAATCAAACAATTTTAAATTAATTACATGTTTTACCAAAAATATTATATACATACAAAACAAAAAATAAATATGTATGTTATACATAAAAGACAATTCAATTTAATTCAATTTAATTCTGGCCTTCAAATTGGCCTATGTAATTTTCAACAACTTTTCAGAAGACCTAAAAAACAACATAATTTTTATATGAAAGTCATACAAAACTACTTAAATATTTTTGCAATAATTTTGGAACCAGCGGAGACGTTGGACAAATTTTTGCTAGAGAGATGGACCACAAATAAGACTTAAAAATGGGCGAATAAAACAAATTTCCCAAAAGGCACATAGGCCATTTGGCAGGCCAGCCGACGATATGTAAGTAGTAATTTTATAAGGTACAAAAATGAGATCTAAATAGAAAAGTAGAGTTTTGTAAAACTTTTAGTAGTTTCCTATAATAATTTAATTATAATACTGGGAAGGTTTCATATTTTTTACAATTTCTTCATCAATTTTAAGATTATATCAGGAACACCTTTTAACTAGTAAATAATCCTGTATAAACAAAATACATACCTTCTATAGTTGCATTTTTAAGCCTGTTCCTGTACTTAGTTTTATTTAAATTAACTTTAGAAAAAATTCGTTCAACGTTTGCAGATGAACTGGGAAGACAAAGTATACTGGACACAAATTTCGTCAATGTTGGAAAAACTAAATCGTTATCAACACGAGTTATTTTAGAAACTCTGGCCCAAAAATCTTCACAATTAATATTTTCTAAGGTTTGAAAATATTGTTTGAAATCTATGTGACGAAGCTCTCTAAATTCATTCGTCTAGCTAAATTCGTCTAGCTTTTGAGAATCATTTTCATTAATTAAATTTGGAAATCTTTCTATTAGTGGAGACAATGAAGAAACTTTCTTATTAATAATATGTATTATGTGGATCAATAGATGACATTTCTTTTAAGGAAGCATCTTTAAAATTAAAACGTTTGGTTAATTGTTTACAAAACTCAATGTAAAATGAAACGCAGTAATTAGTGAATTCAGTTAATTCACTATTGGTAAATTTTGTTTCAGGAATCTTTTTTTTTTACAAATACTCCTAAATATACATCTTCGGCGTTTAAAAAAACCTCTTTATTTTCAATATTTTCCTCAATATTGAAATCAGTGTAGCCAATGTATGTGGCTTTACAAAATTGTCTAATATTTTTAAGTATAAACGTTCCATTTCAGAATACATTTTTTGAATTTGGAATTTTGTACTTTGAAACATTTTGCTTACACTGTTTATAACGTGAAGTATCTATATACAAAAAAATCATATTTTTGGAAAAAAAAAAATCATATTTTTTGGAGAAAAATCATCAAATCATATTTTAGTTAAAAAATCATCAAAAATATGATAAAATCATCAGTCTGGCAACGCTGCGAACAGTAAAAGCCGTAATAAATAAAACAAGAAGGAGAGAGAGAGCGGGGGAGAGAGAGAGAAAATATCGCATGTTTCATTTTCAGTCCTATATTTAAATTCTCTTTTGAACATTGGTCTTGTTAAGGAATTTCCAAGCAAGATGGATGGAAAAATTGAAAACAAGTAAAAGAAAAATGAAATAAAATGCAATACGGAAACATTCAGCCTCCTCCGGCATCATTAAAAAATAATTTAAAGGCCAGACTGTAAACAACAACAACAATGTGTAACAAACAACATGTACTATACACATCAAACAACGAATTGCTCAACGATTTTGTCAATAAAACACAAAATACTGTAGAAGTATTTCAGTTCTCTTGGTTTTATTATTTTTGCACCATTCAGCAAAAATTCTAACGTCCTTGTCCTTTGAGCATGACGAACATAAAAAATCATCAGCATGACTCATACATATGTTTCTTTGTGTTTGTGTGGAAAAAGTGTATGTAGTATGTATGAGTGAGTACATCGCAAACGAATATTGAGATTTTTGTACTAAAACCAAATCTAACCGTACTTTGTTTTGTTTACACTTTATTTAGCTTTCGTTTATTTTGCTGGCTTGTTTTTTTTTATAAATAATTTTCAAATTGTTTTTGTTTTTTTTACGTTTTACGTTTTACTTTTTCTTACTCACAATTGCATACATTTAATGACAGCTGAATGTGTGAGTGAGTAAATGGATAAGCTGACATTAAGCTTTGCTTTCTTTACAACAACAACATTTACGTACTCATGAAACAAATTTCAATGACCTTAAATGGCTTTTTCTCTTACTCTTTTTTACTCGAAAGAAAAGTTGCTGGAAACAATGAAGAGAAATAAAATAGCACACACTATAGAAATGTTTTACCGTTCTGAAAACAAAAAGCTTTACTTTGTTATTGTGTATCGTAAAGCATTTTCACGTAGCAAAGTATTTTTAGTTCTTGATATTTGGATTGAAAGTGGTATTAGCACAACTGCAACAGCAATTGCACTGTACTTCATGGAATACATAAAAATCTTCATTTTGCCCCTATCCTATTTAACTCTTTCCAATTTGAATGGAATTTTCACTTTGCCATTATTCGGAACAGGACGCGTTCACTCTCTTGTTCATTCGTCTTTCATACACATGAAGAGTGCATATTTCCAATGTAGAAAGAGATGAAAAGAGTAAAGAAAAGTAAAAAAAAAACAGGTAAATTTTATAAGGAATAGAGAGTAAATGTTGTTATTACTACCGCATGTACACATACATACATATGTATGTACATGTATAGTAAACACACATAAACATTTTATTTTCTATAGTATGGCAAGTATGTACTACATGTTATAGTTGTTATTGCTTTGTGGCAAAGAGCTGTTGCTTGACTGATTTGACCCTGCACTTAACCCTTTATTTAAGTATTATGGATTATAGCCATTTTACACAGGTTGTGTCCTCTCTTCAAATGTTTTCCACCCTTTCTGTTTACTTTGCATTCTTATTTAAGGATATTTAAAGTTCTTCTAAATTTATTAAATTTTAATTCTATATTTTCATTAATTTAATGTCATTTTCTTGTTGTTCATCTGTAAATAATGGCTGAAATGGTAGACAAGATTTTTTTCTTATTTTTCAAGAGCTTTTAACAAAATATATAAGGAAGTTGGGTGGTGGTATTATGATGGGTTTTAATTGAATAGTCTTGTAAACAAAAATTATTTAAAATACATATACAGTTAAAGGAAGTTTAAAAGAAATTAAAAAATATACAGTAGGACCTTGATTATCCGTGATTCGATTATCCGGCAACATCAATTATCCGTGATGGAAAAAGAAAATTTTTTGCATCGACTTAATTTTTTCTGCATCGTTTAACAGTGATTACCTCTCTATTATCCGTGATTATAAGCAAAAATTTTTTTCTATTATTTTGAACAAACAAGCGAAAAAGCGGAATTCCCTCTTTAGTACATGAAATCCTTATATACTGTTCACTGTTTTCTGACAAAATTTTTTTTATATTTTTGAAACATGTATGTACATATATAAAATCCTTGAATTATTTAGTTTTTATATAAATATGTACATATTCATTTATTAATTAATAAAAATATCTATTAAAAAACTAGCCAAAATTGGTACTCAATTAACCGGGAAAATCGATTATACAGAATGCTTCCGGTCCCAACCATCACGGAAAATCGAGGTCCCACTGTATAACATAATTATAATCAATTTACAAGTTTAACACAAAAAGTTATTTGTCATTAATATTTGCTTTTATAAAATTTGGATTAATTTTGATCGGACTACCCATGATTTTAGGACTCAGGATAAATGCTAATGCAGCGCAAAAATTCCTAATATACGGAAAGGAATTTGATGAAGTGGAGTTCTTCTGCTATCTAGGCAGTATAATCGATAAATTCGGTGGGTTCATTAGCGGATATTGGCACGCAATGCTTTTGCCCAACTTAACCCTTTGTTTGGAAATTGTCTAACAATTGTCTATCAAGACACACCAAAATTAAAATTTTCAACTCCAATGTTAAATCCACATTACTTTACGGTTGCCAAACGTGGAATATGGCACCGCGCGATCCCAGGCTCTTGAGATATTTGTTAGCAAATGCCTGCGTAGTATCTTGCGTGTTTACTGTTTACCTCCATAATATCTAATGCCCACTCTGGTCACATAGAAACCAGCAACCAATTGAGAGGGAAATAAGAAGACGCAAGTGGGGATGGGTTGGGCACACTCTTCGCAAGCCATTAGATGACATCACAAAGAAAGCCATAGACTTGAACCCCAGGGAAGCAGGCGCATCGGACGACCATCACACACACCTGGAAACGCCAAATCACAACCGAACTATCCAAACTACGTCTACAGTGGAACGAAGTCAAACACCGCGCTGATGATCGTGCTCTTTGGAATCAATTTGTTGCGGCCCTATGCTACCTAAATGTAAATGGCACATATACAGTGTGCGTCAAAAGTGAGTAAACACCGCTGAAATAATTCATTTTCTTAGGATAGCGAGAAAAGTAAATGAGAATAGTCGAATAAATTTCCATAAATTAAAAACGTTTATTTATTACTTATAAAATGTTAAAACAAAAATATATATATGGGCAATTTCGTGTCAAGTGACCCAATTTTTAAAATCGATGTCTTCCGATTTGGATGAAATTTGCACCAAGGTTAGTACTATTGGATAGTTGGCCAGACACAAAGCTATTTCTTCAATCTTTCCAAAAATAGATAGATTTTTTGATAGATATCCCACTCGCATCCCATTAAGCGATTATGAAGGCCTTAAAGGAAATTTTATAAGCTTTCTTTTAAGCAAAAAAAAAAAAAAAAAAAAAGGGACCAAATTGAAAAAAATTTAAAAAAAAATTAATTAAAAAAAAAAAAATAAAAAAAAAAATTTTTTTTTAATTAAAAAAAATATTTTTGGAAAAATTGAAGAAATAGCTATCTAATATCCTTTGGAAAATTTTTGCTAGGACCAATAGGTGAAAAGTTACACACATTTTAAAAAAACCCTGTATGACCAAAATGTCCAACTTTGACCCCCTCTAACTCCGGTAGTTCTGGACTGATAGAGCTGAAAATTTGTGTCTGGCCAACTATCCAATAGTACTAACCTTGGTGCAAATTTCATCCAAATCGGAAGACATCGATTTTAAAAATTGGGTCACTTGACACGAAATTGCCCATATATATATTTAAATAAAATATATATTTTTTATAATAGAAAATTTAAAATTATAGTGGGTGTTGACTCACTTATGGTGCTCTGTGTATATGTATATATATACCCATGATTTCATAGAACTAACGAACAATAAATTACACTATTAGCCCTATTATAACCTTTTAGTCAGAGATACGACCTGGATTCATTTTTTCTATGCTTTAATTTTTTATCAATAAGTTAGGTGACCGAATCCGAACAATAGATTTGAGAAGTTTTTTGTTCTCATAGCTTTAGCCGGAAGACTGCTGGAGTAAATGTCTTTTTGAATTCTCGAGCTCTTGTCTAGTAATTCAACAAACTACTCTCTACATTAGGGCGATCATATAGAATCATTATATATTATCATAATAAAACGTTGAAATAGGAAAAGTACTTCGGAAATTGTGACCATAACTTCAAAAACACTCAAACTCACAACAAAATTGATAAATTTTTAATGCGAATGGTGGGTGATAACACGCAGCAATGTCACGTGTTTATGGTCAAAAGCGGACTTTTTTTTGATTCCTGACATTAGCAATGATTTCTCTAACAAAAAGAATCTTATTTTATTAAACTGGTGGCATCATTTAAATTGTCCTGAATAAAATATTTAATTCCCACAATAAATTTTTGCTTTTGTCGGGTTATCCATTTCGTGGTTTCAAAAGTAAACGTAAATAAAACACATATAAAATATTTTTTTCGTGATATTTCTTTTTTATTGTAAAGTTTGAACGTTGACATTATGTGTGAAACACTACATCATTTAAATGATCTCCACGTGAAGTGTTGCAAGCATTGATTATTTTGAGGTAATTTTCGACCACTTTTTGACACATATTGGGCGGTATCTCAGCCATAACTTGACGAACGTTGGTTTTTAAGTGCTCAAGAGTTGAAGGTTTATCTGCATAAACACGGTCTTTCGCGTAACCCCACAAAAAAAAGTCTAATGGTGTCAAATCGCATGATCTTGGTGGCCAGTTGATATCACCACGACGAGAAATTACGCGGCCAGGAAATGTCTCTTGCAATAAAGCCATATTCGCTCGAGTTGTGTGGCATGTGGCACCGTCTTGTTGAAACCACATATTCTCCAAGTCGTATTCTTCAATAGCAGGCAAAAAAAAGTCGGTTATCATATGACCATAACGCTCCGAATTGACGGTGACAGTCGTTCCATCGTTTTCGAAGAAGTAAGGTCCAATCACACCTTCGGACCAAAGAGCGCACCAAACAGTGACTTTTTCTGTATGTAATGGCCTCTCTTCAATTACTTGAGGATTCTTAGAACCCCAAATACGACGATTTTGTTTATTAACATACCCACCGAGTGTGAAATGTACTTCATCGCTGAAGAAAATTTTGTTCGATACGTGGCTGTGGCAGAATCACTACTTTTGTAGTAGGTTTTGATAATTTTTATGCGTTGTGTAATAGTTAAGCGATCCATTTTCGTCAATGTCAGACTTTCAACTGAAAATAAAAAAATTGGTTTCACAACATAGTTTGACAGATGTCGAATTCCAGTCCCATACTTTTGAAACCACGAAATGGATAGCCCTTTACTTCTTATAAAACCCATTTTTTAAATGAACCTACTTTAAATGTGTATAAAAAAACGTAGGCACATATATAATTCAATTAAAAATTTTAAAACAAATTTTTATGCTTGTTTCTAGCATCTGACAGTGAGTGCATTTAGTAAATTTACACTCGTAATTACATGAGCTATACAAACATATATGTACTCTAATACACAATTTGAGGTTAGTTTGTAACCAAAAAAATTAAAAAAACTATATCGTTATTGATTACAACAACCAACTATCTAAATGGCACGCAATATTTACAATTCAAATTAGTACCCCAAGTAACAGAGGAAACTTTTACTTGTGAAAAGCTTGGCAACAAATAAGTGATAAAAAGTCAAAAATTAAAATTAAAAAAAAAAATTAAAAAACAATTGCAAGAAACTAAAATTTACCACACAACAAAAGTTAAAAAAAGAATATGTTCAGATAACGGTTTCTTTGAAAATAAAGGTTCAAAATATAAAAAAAGAGTGTAAATTAAATGTAAACACAGGTGAATGTTAAGCATAATGTGTGTGCCTGAGAAAATAAGAAAAATTTGAAAAGATTTCAAAACTTTACAAAGACATTTGCTCCACTGATATGAACAGTTAACAGAAGTAACACAGTTGGGTACTACATGTACCAGCAAAGTAATGACGGAAAAAGCTACACTCACACATACAATGTACGTATGTACATATGTATGTACGTGTTAGGTCAGTCACTTTGTCACACACTTTATTTCACAAAAAAAAAAAATAACCGCAAACACAGACAAGTACGAGTATAAATAATTTAACATGAAATAAATTTTTAAAGCATACATAGAGACAATTACTAGGAAACAGTTATGGTTAGTGAGTTAGAAACGATATTGGATAATTGGAAAGAATTAAAGTTAGGCTGCTGTTTAAATCCTAGAAGATAGCACCAGAATAAGGTTAAGCAATATGAGAAGAATTTGTGAATTTTGCGTTTATTGCAGTTGACGTTCTTGGTTGATAGCTACAAATTGTCATCACTGTTCCACGGATTCAAGAGATACTGAGGAATAGTTACTCATGCGAAGGGACTCGGTCTGCCTTATGGTGAATTGTTTAGAAGCTTTAATGACGTAGAGGAGAATGAAACTGTTACTTTCTATCACGTATTATCGAGAAATATAAAAGTTTTCATTACAACTTCTATACGATACTACACTTTGATCTTAGCCATAAGGCCGAAATGTCGGCGGAAGTGTCGGCTATTCAAGCTGCGGTGAAAATTGCTGCGGACAAAAATGTTCGCAAGCGAAGGATCATTATACTTTCCGATAGCCAAGCGGCCATCAAGGCGCTGGATTCTAGTGTGATAAACTCCAAGACAGTATACGACTGTCGCAGATGTCTCAATGAGATGGCGAACCGATGTGATGTTTGTATCACATGGGTACCGGGACATAAGGACATTCCCGGCAACTGCAGAGCGGTTGAATTGGCCAGAAGGGGCACGACCGTCAAGCTCTCTGATGAATTCTCTACATTGGGGATCCCTTTAAGTACCAGTGGGCTTATGATTAACAATGCAATCGTGGACCTTGCCAACAGTAGATGGGCAGCTTCGGATAAGGGCAGAGCGGCGCAAAAAATCTGGCCAAAGCTGGATAGAAGGCGCACGACGACTCTGCTTAAGCTCCAAAGAAGCAGGCTCAAAGCTGTTATAGGGGTTATTACGGGGCATTGTATTATAGGAACACATGCGAGGCGTATTGGTCTTGGACACCTTGCGAATGATTTCTGCAGAAGCTGTAGAGATGAAGAGGAGGATGAAACTATTCTTCACCTACTTTGCACATGTCCGGCACTTGGTCGGAGGAGAAAGAAACACCTGGGTGCCTACTACATGAAGGACGTAGATGAACTGTCATGCGTGGATATTGGCAGTCTAAGTCGCTTCATCGGAAGCTCCGAGTGGTTCCTAGAATAGGGGAAAGATGAAACTGTGGTATCACAATGGGCCCTGTTGAGGCCTAAATGTGTCCGCTCATCGGGTGGACAGCCACTTCTACCTACCTACCTACCTAACTTCTATACGATTTATGCATTATTGGCGTTATGATAACCATTTAATCTATTTACTAGTTTTTAGGAAGTTAAATTTCTCTCCGTACTTAATTCGTCATTACAACCCTTTAGTCAAGATTACAACCTAGCTTCTCACACCACTTATGTATGTACATATGTTGTGTGTGTTAGTTTTATCCATAAATGGCGAGACCTATAGTTTAAAATCGACATCGAACGACAGATTTTTGAGAAACTTTTTCATGGCAATTTTTATTTTTCCTCTCAGAGTTTATGTAAAAAATATGCGAAGAAGTCGCCGAAGAAGTATTTTCGAGATGTCTGGGCTGGGGTTTGAACCGTGGCCTCACGTCAAATAAGTTAACACACTACCTACTAGACTACGGTGACTTCACACTGAACTGTCTGATTAGCATCGTAAAATAGCCACTAGCGCTTAAATATTGGAAAGTCGTTACCTCCGGGCATTTTTAAAACTTCTTTCAGACAAGTTTATTAATCGTTTCCAGCGTACACATCCTAATTGATCGATCACTACGTTCATAACAACTCGTACGGCATCATTTGAACTCAATCACACATAATTTGTAGTCGTAAAGAAAGGAATAGACTGTCCGAATAGGAGCTAACTTGGCTTTAATACTGTGCATGCTTATGTTGGTACAAATAAACACCTACTGAGAAAGTAGTTTCTTGTAAAAAATTCTGAGAAAGTCGCCGGGGAAGTAATTTTTCATATTTCTTTTTTCTTTTTTTTTTCGAGATGTCTGGGCTGGGGGTTTGAACCGTGGCCTCACTTCTAATAAGCTAAAAAACTATTTAATAGACTACGGCGACTAACGTTCTATACGGGTATCATAACTAAACTGTTACATTGTACCCAAGAGGTGAGACTAGTCCATCGTTTACCATTTCATAGCACAATTGTGCGGAGAGAACTCACACGCATTCTTGTGCTTTATGATTTAGTTGTCGATCAGACTGCGACAAGAACACATGTGCGGCGGATGCATTAGCATTTTATTTCGGAATGACACTCAAAAAATATTTTATGTTAAAAGATGCTAATATTCAATGCCTTATATGTATGTTATAAAACATTTAAAGAATGTAAGGAATATGTTCTTAAAAGATATTTTGTCTGTTAATATATAAAAAATGGATTTTTTATTTTTATTTATCTAAAATTATTAAGCCGAACATAGATAGTTTTATGTATGTTGATGAAATGAAAATCAAAATAGCGTATATTACTAACACTTTTCTATGGCTGTAAATAAATAAATTCTCTCACTTATTTTCTCTCTCTTACTCACTAATACATAACCAAAAAATTTTTGGTAAACCCTGGACTAGTCTCTACCCCATCTGTAGTATTTTCCCTAACCCACCCCAGCGATTATCATGTCATTTCTTATTTGTCAACTTTTTTAAAGCTTTAATCATTATGTTGATTGGCTTAACGGTCTCTGTTTTATATTTAATCCAATGTAATAATAAAGAAATATTTCTTAGACTCTTTTTTACATCATTGATAATGTTTATAAACATTTCTAATTACCTATAATCAGCTGCATTTGTCATTGTATGCATGATTTTGTTTCCACATAATAAAATATCGATTTTTTTAATATCGAGAATAAATACAGAAAAAACAAACAAAGAAAAAATCAAATGACAAAAAAAAATCAATTGACATGGATTTTCATTATTGTTTTATTTTCCACTTTGTATAAAAAAAATATTGTAACTCTAGACAGGTGTTCGTTCGTTCTTTTGTTCGTTCATTGATACTTAAACACGTTCACTTTACGTAGGGCTCCAAAAAAAAAATAATAAAAACAAAAATAAAGGAAAAAAAAAAAACAAAGTAAATAAAAAGTTTAATAAAAATAATACCAACAATAACATCTAGAATACATAGCTTATTGCCAATGTGATTACTAATAAAAAGGAGCAAACAAGTGGAGTAGGGCGTGAGGAGGCTACACAGCAGGGTTGTTTGTTTTCCCCAATAAAAATGTGTTTTCATTTCCTAACGGATGTTAAAGAAACAAATTGATTTGTCACTGAAAAAAAAAAAAATCGATTTTTGCCTCTCTCAGTCTCAGTCTCAATGGTCATGACTGAGTGAGTCACCAGTGAAAAAGTAATAAAAACAAAAGGAATGAAACACAACAAAAGCAGACATTCTTAAGGAATATTTTACATAAACGATATGAATTTCTTTTTTTCTCTTTTATGGAAGAATAATATCAAAAAATATATACCATATACAATGTGTATTAAAGTTATCTTAAAGTATTTATGCGCTGGTAAAGAGAGGTATACCATGCTTTAGTCACCCCTAACGTTAACGAAATTACACAAAATTTGTGAGGGGGAAAGTAAAAGTCGTTCTACAAATACGAAAGGTGTGTTTGGTAAAAACTAAAAATTTGCTTATCATCATCACTTTCATAAATTATTTATCCCAGTTGAATATCCCTCTCCTCCCTCCTCTATTTGATTGCGTTTTAATAAGAAATTAGGCTTAAGGCGACACTGCCTTTTCTTTCTTTCACTTCTTGTTTAGAACGGAACACAGGGTGGAATGTTCTGATCCAACAAAAAAAAAAAAAAAAAAAAAGTACAATAGAAGACAAATTTATAGAAAGCATTTATTTATTTATAGCATTTATCCTCTGTGCATTTTCCTATTTATTCATCATTCGGATATAAACTTTTCATTGCATAATTTTATACTCTGATTTCGGAATCAAGTGTCTATCACAACAAACGATATATGTACATATCGAGCCATATTCGCCAAAAAGATGTAACTCTAAAAATTAGAATTTTACAGAAGAAGGTTTTTTTTAATAAATTCAGTTTTAATAAAGCTATTCCTTTGAAATTTAGAATGTAAGTAGTGTTGGGAATCCCGGGATCCCGGGGTCCCGAAATCCCGGGATCCCGCAGTTTTTAACAATTCCGAAATCCCGGGATTGAGCACTTAATCCCTGGATTTGACTTTTTAAGCCGCAATGAAAAAAATTGTATATTAGAAATCTTTCTAATTCGAATTTCCAGGAATTTTAATCTGTTGTTTCAATGTATTAACCGTTCTGAAATTAGAAACAAAACTTCGCCAACAAAAAACTATGTCTTGCAAAACTATGTTACGGCTGAATTTGGAAAGCAACTAACTCTAATAAAAGACTGTAAAACTAGGTGGAGCAGCCTTTTGTTAATGCTGGAACGTCTTTATTTATTAAGAAATTGTGTACAAAAGGCATTAATAGACATAGGTCCACCTGAATGTGAATATTTTGCTTTATCCAAAGATGAGATTAATATGGTATCCGCAATCATTAGTGCTCTTGTCCCAGTTAAAGCAACAGTTGACGCCCTTTGCCATCGGGATGCTAATCTGTTCACAGCGGATGTTGCCATAACTTTAATGTTAAAAAAACTTAAAGATGCTAACAATGTTATAAGTCAAAAACTACATTCAGCCCTCATCCTTCGCATGCAACAAAGGAGAACAGATATCAGTTGGGAACTTCAGTATCTGCACAATGGTAGAACAAATGTTCAGTCCGTATCCGAAACAGAGTTCGTAACGCTTCCTTCTTTCATAAAATGTCGCAAATTAATAGTTGCGTTACTCGAAAGACTAAATGCTTCAAGTCCAACTACATACATCACTTCTAATAGCTTCTGATTCAGATAAGGCACCTTTCGAAATTGTGTCAGATTCTTCTGAGCTTCCATCTGAATCTCTTTCTTGTTCTCTTGAAGAACCTTTAAATATTTCAGACGAGCTCAATGAAGCTATAAAAAAAGCACATTTACCGAGGATAGCAATTTAATGTGAGACGTTGTCTGTAAAAATTCAGAGAGAAATGCTCTTGTTTGAAAATGGAGGAACACGGGGTGACTTTTTGCAAAGAGCATACGATTTTTTAATGACTATTAAGCCAGCCAGTGTAGAGTCTGAACGTGCTTTTTCAGCAGCTGGATTTTTCGCAACTAAAATAAAAAGTCGTTTGAGCGATGAAACTTTAGATGCACTGTGCTTCCTCAGAACGTATTTTAAAAATAATAAAAAATAATAACATATCGCACTTGAACAAGAAAAGAGTGTATATCTATAAAAACAATTAACTCTTTATAATTAATTTAAAAATGTGTAAAATTAAAAATAAAATTAATTTTCTTATAATTTAATAAATTCTTTCTTATAAACCTATTTTTGGATGTGTCATGTTATTAATTTTGAAATTGAAATAATATGATAATATCTTTCAAGAACAAATTTTTTAAAATCCCGGGATGCCGGGACTAGGTAAATGAAATCCCGAAATCCCGGGATTGCAAATATGGAGCGGGATTGCCAACCCTAAATGTAAGTTTTGTTTTGTGTGATATATTTAATTTTAATAATTGTGATTAGATATTTGCATTGTAACGGTTCTTTTTGTGGGTTACATTTTTTTCGCGGTCCTGCTGGCAACCTACCAGTAAAAAAAATGTGTGGGTTAACACAAAAATTTATTTTAAGGAAGTGGCTTTCTGTTCTTGTTTCATTAAATTTGCTTAACTTTTTCGTTAAAATTAAATTAAATTTCATTCATTAAATAAAAATATATAGGTATATTTTATAATAAATAACATAAAACAAGAATAAAATAACGTACTTTATATTAAAAATTTGTAAATAGCGTTCGATACAAATATTTATATGTACATATATTAGGAATAAAGGATCTACTAATTCTAAATATTATCTTCCTGATCGGTCTCAGACAGAGAATCTTTGATCGATTTATCTCATTTTAAATTTAAATATTCGTGTTGCAACTTTACGGGTATAGTTTTTTTTTTATTACAAAGCGTTTTCAAATTATTGTATTTAGCGGAAGAAATCTTTAAGATATCATCATATAATTTAGTAGGTGCCTTAGAAATGATTTCAGAGTTTCGTCTGGATCGTGGAATTTAATTTAGATCATAACTTATGGTTTCAGATTCACCATACCCATATTTAAGAGTTAAATTTTGAAGTATTTTTTCTGAATATTGCAGAACGCAATTTTGTTAATTGAATTTTCATTGAATTGGGAAACATCGCTTGTGAAAATGTCTTCCAGTCTTTAAAATCGCTGTTAGTTAACTCAACACAATTATATTTTTTTGGGTTAGTTCTTGCGTTTGAGATTATAGGATTAAGGATTCAATTGTACTATGTATGGTGTCAACAGGCATCATTGTGTGTCCAGGCAATAAGTACATAATTTGGATATAAGTTACAAAATTAGAATTTGCAAGAAAATAGGGTAATGTAGCAGCATTGCTCTGTTTTTGTTCTGTCCTGCACAGTTATCACAATACAGATGAACTATCGAATGAGTTTCTTTTTTTGATCGACTAGTTCAAGGTATTGGGAAACGGTAGTGCAAATTTCATTACACCCTAGTCTACCATCTTTCTCTCCCCACCAAAAAGAAAAGCCATCTCTCGTATAATAATTGTGTTTTTCTCTTACTGTTTCGTTTATTTTAAAAAAGAATTTTAAAGTAACCCACACACGTGCTCACCAAAAATTTAAACAAACTCACAATGTGCGGTTACATTAAAATTGTTTTTGTTATAAAATCATAACGGTTAATTAATTTTACAGCCATGAAATTTTTGCAGATGATACAAATTATCGATAACTATCGATTTCGATAAAAAACGAAAATCGATTATGGTGAGGGTTACATCAATTTGGCGAATATGGCTCCATATGTACATATGTACATACGTACATAGCTAAGAAAACTATTATATATGTATGTATATATAATAAAACGATTCTAAATTTCCTTTTTAAGTCGTTTTTTTGATTTTTTACGCCTTTATCATTACACAGTCTCCCGCACGCCCAAGTTTGAAAATATTTTTTTAAAAAAATTTGTCAATTTTTTTTTAAGCTTTGCTGTCGCTCTAAATTAATTTCATACATTGAAAATAATTGCTTTGCCTTTGAGCAATTTAAATGCTTTTCAGTCATTTACTCTATAATCAATCAAACACAAACACACACATACATTTTACGACTAGCATACCCACCCACCCTAATATTATTTATATGCCAGTCTCAAATTGTACGTGCGAGAAAAGAGTACAAGTAGTGCGAATGGGAAAGGATTTTGTTTTTACTATCAAAATTGTCTGCCATAAATTCAAAGTCATCCTGTTGACGCCAGACGGAAGAGTCATCATTAAGTTATAACAACAAGAACAACAATAACGGAATAAAACTAAAATAAATAAATGGAAAAAAAGGAAAACAATGTAAAAGGATAAAGAGAAATTTTAAATGCAAAAATATAACGATTAACAAACATATGGTGGTTGGTCATGCTACACGAATAACAAACAATTCGTTCGTATTGTTTTGTGTATAAAAAATAAATTCGGTTTTCTCTATAACAAGTTATAAAAAGTCCATAGGAACCTATAAAATGAGCGACAGAGGTTTATTTTTTTTTGGGCATTATGTTGTTGTTGTATGTGTTTTATGTAATGTGTATATCATTATTTATATTGTGTAGCATAGCTTGAGGAGCATTAACGTATTGTTTAATGTGAAACTCTTGTAAATAAAAACAGCTGTTTCGTATACATTAATCTCACACGCATACCAACACAACTGAAAAAGAGAGCAAAACATGGTTAGAATACAACCAATGAAAACACATACATACACGTCGCCTATGTATTGTATTATATTGCATTTGAAAATTGAACAGAAGGAGTAAGTAGAAGAAAATCAATAACTTGTACAGGAGAATTTAAAGAAAATATTGGTCTTTAGTGAAGAAATCATAGAAGAATAAAAAATTAAATTTTTTTTATGAATATTTTTCAAAACTAAATTTTGAAGAATATTTTTGCACATCACGTTTCTTCAATAAGACGTATAATTTTTTTTGTTTAAAATCATTATAAAATCCTAATTATATTATTTATTTCTTATTATTATTTATTAATTACACTATGCGACAAAATAAAGAAAATTAAATACACCCGGGTAATGACTTAGTGTAGATTGTGAGTTTTGTTGAGTAGATCTCAAAACTATTTTTTTTTTATATTTCTCGAACCCTCCAAACTTTTTTTATTTGACAAAAACTGTTTTTTTAGACTTTACGCGCAAATTTCTGTATTACTCAAACATTTCTGACCCGATTTCGAAAATTTAAATCTTGTTGGAAAGGGGAGAGATCGACCTTTAAAACGGCATACATATACCTATTATTCAACTTAATATGCTATGAGTTTTGATGAGATTAGTGTTGGGAATCCCGGGATCCCGGGGTCCCGAAATCCCGGGATCCCGCAGTTTTTAACAACCCCGAAATCCCGGGATTGATCACTTAATCCCGGGATTTGACTTTTTAAGCCGCAATGAAAAAAATTGTATATTAGAACTCTTTCTAATTCGAATTTCCAGGAATTTTAATCTGTTGTTTCAATGTATTAACCGCTCTGAAATTAGAAACAAAACTTCGCCAACAAAAAACGATGTATTGCAAAACTATGTTACGGCTGAATTTGGAAAGCAACTAACTCTAATAAAAGACTGTAAAACTAGGTGGAGCAGCCTTTTGTTAATGCTGGAACGTCTTTATTTATTAAGAAATTGTGTACAAAAGGCATTAATAGACATAGGTCCACCTGAAGGTGAATATTTTGCTTTATCCAAAGATGAGATTAATATGGTATCCGCAATCATTAGTGCTCTTGTCCCAGTTAAAGCAACAGTTGACGCCCTTTGCCATCGGGATGCTAATCTGTTCACAGCGGATGTTGCCATAACAACAAAGGAGAACAGATATCAGTGGGGTACTTCAGTATCTGCACAATGGTAGAATAAATGTTCAGTCCGTATCCGAAACAGAGTTCGTAACGGTTCCTTCTTCCATAAAATGTCGCAAATTAATAGTTGCGTTACTCGAAAGACTAAATGCTTCAAGTCCAGCTACATACATCACTTCTAATAGCTTCTGAGTCAGAAGTTACACATTCTGATTCAGATAAGGCACCTTTCGAAATTGTTTTAGATTCTTCTGAGCTTCCATCTGAATCTCTTTCTTGTTCTCTTGAAGAACCTTTAAATATTTCAGACGAGCTCAATGAAGCTATAAAAAAAGCACATTTACCGAGGATAGCAATTCGATGTGAGACGTTTTCTGTAAAAATTCAGAGAGAAATGCTCTTGTTTGAAAATGGAGGAACACGTGGTGACTTTTTGCAAAGAGCATACGATTTTTTAATGACTATTAAGCCAGCCAGTGTAGAGTCTGAACGTGCTTTTTCTGCAGCTGGATTTTTCGCAACTAAAATAAAAAGTTGTTTGAGCGATGAAACTTTGGATGCCCTGTGCTTCCTCAGAACGTATTTTAAAAATAATAAAAAATAATAACATATCGCACTTGAACAAGAAAAGAGTATATATCTATAAAAACAATTAACTCTTTATAATTAATTTAAAAATGTGTAAAATTAAAAATAAAATTAATTTTCTTATAATTTAATAAATTCTTTCTTATAAACCTATTTTTGGATGTGTCATGTTATTAATTTTATTGAGATAATATGTTAATATCTTTCAAGAACAAATTTTTTAAAATCCCGGGATAAATCCCGGGATCCCGGGACTAGATAAATGAAATCCCGAAATCCCGGGATTGAAAATATAGAGCGGTATTGCCAACCCTAGATGAGATAAACTTGGAAAATGCAAATTTTTTTCATATTTTTTTAAGTTTGTCCAGTCATAGCAGCAAACTTTAATAAAAAATATAGGATAAGTGATAATATTCTCAAAGTCTGTTCTCTTGTGAAGAGATTGAGTCATCATTTGATAAAATTGTATAAAAATTACCGTAGTTATTAGTTAAATAGTATAACAGTCGTGTTATATTTTTTATATATGTCATCTCATCAAATGAACTTTTAGTTCAAAAATTTTCAGAATTTTTGATGGATCTTGATTGTTTATTACAAAATGTGTCAATTTCACGTTTGAGCGACCACCAGAAATTGGCCAATGTCTGCGCAAAGAGAAATAATAATATTTGGAAAAAACACAAATATTCGCCGACTTGTGATAGTCATGCAAATGTGAAATTGACACATTTTGTGATAAACAATCAAGATTTAATTAACTACGGTAATTTTTGTCCAATTTGATCAAATGATGACTCAGTCTCTTCACAAGAGAACAGACTTTATGAATATTATCACTTATCTTATATTTTTTTACTAAAGTTCGCTACTATGAATGGACAAACTTCGAAAAATGTGAAAAAAATTCGCATTTTCCAAGTTTACCACATCAAATCTCATAGCACATTTAGTCGAATAATAGATATATGTATACTGTTTTAAAGGTCCATCTCTCCCCTTTCCAACAAGATTTAAATTATGGAAATCGGGCAACAAATGTTTGATCAATCCATAAATTTGTGCGAAAAGTAAAAAAAAAAAACGTTTTTGTCAAATAAAAAAAGTTTGGAGGGTTCGAGAAATATAAAAAAGGCATTTTTGAGTTCTACTCAACTAACTGAACAACATAGACTATGTTATTAGCCGGGTGTATAAAATTTTTTCTATTTTGTCGCATAGTGTTATTATTAAACAATCAATCGTACTTATGTACGCAACATATGTTTTCACTTGTTTTTTGCTTTTTACGTGGAAAAACGACTTCTATAATGAATACCCCCTTAAGATAGAAAAACAGCTGACAGTTCTACCTTTCCTACATGCAATTTTAAGCAAAAATGTCTCTACTAAAATAGAAAGATCACTTGAAAGAAAATCAAAACAAAAAAAAAAATTGCATGTAGGCTTTTAAATGAACATACTTTTGTTCGCTAAAATGTGTGTCATGATGTCAATTGACATTTATTTTTAAAACACAATCTAATATTTGCTATTATTGTTGTTCATTTCACATTTAATTAAAATTCTAATTACCGAATAGCAAGCAAAAACATCAACAACAAAAGTAAAATATACAAGGAGGAGTACATATTGCAATACACTCGGGTCTCGTTTTAAGCGGATTTTTTTTATGCGAATTCGAATTTATGCGATTTTAAATGAAAATTTTTTCTTTAAATTTTTTTTTTTTATAGATTTTAAAATGTTATGATACTTTTTAAACTTTTGCATCATTTTTAAATTAAACTAAGTTTGCACCACTGATATAATCATTATTGATAATCCTACATGAAGGGTTGTAATGACCAAAGCTGTTGATTCAGAAAGCGGCAGTGACTGCTGTTTGAAAAACTTTTTTATATTTGAATCTCTTGTAAATGTACGCTGTAGTTTGAGACTGACACCTAATACTATCAGATCTCTATGCCGAATAACTTGTGAAAATCAATCGTTCTAGTTTGTTTCCAATTGGAAAGGCAATTGATTAGCATCAGATTGCTCTAACTATGCCAATAAAAGCCTTCAAAAGTCAATCCTTACTTATGATTTAAAGAATCTTTTATTTAAAGGAGTTGCTCCTTTTTAATAACTGCCACTTTAATACTCTTAGGGCCATTATCACAACTTGCCTTTAAACTTGGGTTTAGTTAAAGGTACCTTTAGCTAAAGGGTACTGTAAAGTTACCTTTAACTGATTTTCGTTATTGCAACTTACAGACAAAATAAAATTAAAATATGGCAGTCCCGGAGCAAAGTCGATAAAACTGCTCAATTCAACAAGTTTTTTTAACGCAGTGGCAACAGCGGACTTCGGTTTTTTGTTGTATATGCTAATTTTTGTTTAAATTTGAAGTTGCCATATCGAAAATAGTATATGATATGGCAAGTTCAAACATAAAGTGACCTTTAAATGTTAAAGGTAGGATGATCTTCCCTTTAGCTTAACGATCACTTCTATCTTACTGGGTACTCATAATAATGAAAAACAATTTATCTGCCCGTTAAAATCCTCCCTTTAGTTAACGACAAGTTGTAATTAATGGCCCTTATTCAGAAGAAACAATTAAACTTTCTAAAAATTCGTTGATCTAGTCCCCTACATATGTATGTATGTATGTATGGACTACCTGATAGGTATGTAACAGAGATCAGCAACGAGTATTCAAAACGATGAGTAGATTCGAGTCATACTTATTATTTCTGATACTTATACGCATTCATACTTATTTTAATATGATACTCATACTACTCATACTCAAAGTTGGAAGTACTCGTCGTATTCATACTTAACAATACGCATAATGTTATAGACTTCGACTCGTCTCTACTTAACATTTACACGAAGCACAAAATAAGTATGATTCGCGTACGAACACTACTACTAAACTCACAAGAAGATTGTGTGTATGCTTTGCTTGTTGTCTTTGTTTTTCCTTTCTTCTTTGTTTGTATATGCAACAATAACAAAGGCTGTAAATTTGGATAAATGATTCGAGCCACTCGAATCACTTATAAGTATTATAAGTATTTTTCTAAATTTATGAATCAGAATGAGTAGGCGTATGAATCAAACACATTTCGAATGTTGTGAGTTTGATGTCAACGTTGTACTCATACTCATTGTAACCTATACTTATAAATCAATGCTGTAGCGAGTACGAATGAATCAGAGTAGTTGAATTTCAATTTTGTTGATTCACTCATAATCAAAATTGCATGAGTGCTTATGAGTAGCGGAAAAACGATTCATTGCTGATCTCTGGTATGTAATGATAAAAGTGACGTCGAACCAATTCCAAAACGATGCAGAATGATTGATCGTATATTCATAATTATAGACTTCAGTTTATTATTTATTTATTATTTTTTGGACCATTTTGTTTTTTTCTGCAAATAATGAATTAATAAATTCTTTTTGTTTATTTTTTAAAAGTTTTTGTTTTTATTGTTTAAGAAAATGAAATAAATATACATTTATTGATTTTTTTATACGATTTTACTTTGATTTTTCAATTAAAATTTGAATTTATGCGTTTTTTCAGGATTTTGAAACGAATCATTAATTTTTATATGAAGCTAGAGTATCGTTTTATGCGAATTTAATTTATGGGATTTTTTTTGGATAAAACGAGACCTGAGTGTACTCATTATTTATAAAGCCCTCGACCATATACATATGTATGTATGTATGTATGTACACTGTACATTGTACAGACATTTGTTAACAGAGACATTTTTCCTTTATTGAATCCAAAAAAAAAAAAAATTCTTTTAAATATTTTTTATAATAGAAAATTCTTACGCCAAGTTATTTACAATTTTAAATTTTCTTTTCTATTTCCCAACTATCTTTCCAAGTTTATGGGGTAAAATTCTTCTTTCCTTTTCTTATTAACAACTCATACACTCTCGTTTGACGCAAACTTTATAAAATCGAATAAAATTAAAGAATAAAAAAAAAACAAAAAAACAAAAATAATAAAAATAATTGTGCCATTCGTATGTATACATACATACAATAATAACAACAGAACCGTGGCAGCAGTAGAATGCCGGCTTGGCATTCACGGCTGAAATCATTTCCATTTCAATTACAAATCGTCATTGCGACATACGACACAACGTCGGGTGTCTTTGCAAATTTTACAGTGGCTAAATGATTTACGATTAAAAACTAATACCAGAGATAGATAAGGAGAGAGACAGAAGGTGAGGGGGGGTGGGGGGTGTAGTAAGTAGTTTAATGCTATTTGAAGTAAAATAGAATTCCACTTAACATGCATATGTACAATTATATACAATTATACATAAATACATAAATATATGCAAAATAAATTACTTTTTAACATTCCATAATGATATCATATGTTAAATATTTAAAGGCAACAATTTCAAGGGATTGCCATTATGATGAGCAACGGTTATAGCTCTTTCAAAAGAATGCGAATGTGAAATACATATTAGAGTTGCCATATGGGGTCAAGAAGTCGCCGTAGTCTAGTAGGTAGTGTGTTGGCTTATTAGACGTAAAGCCAGGGTTCGAGCCCCAGGCCAGACATCAAAACAAAAATACAAAAAGTATTTCTTCGGCGATTTCCTCTCAGCAGATTTCTGGCAAAAACTCTGAGAGTAAATAAATAAAATTGCCATGAAAAGTTTCTCAAAAAATCTGTCGTTCGGAGTCGACTTTAAACTGTAGGTCCTGCCACTTATGTATGTATAATATTAACACACACAACATAAGTGGTGTGAGAAACTAGGTCAATAATCCTAACTGAAGGGTTGTAATGACCAATTATGTATGTATCAGAGATCAGCAATGAATCGTATTTTCGCTACTCATAGGTACTTATGAAATTTTGAGTATGAGTGAGTCAAGAGTATTAAAATTCAACTACTCTGATTCATTCGTACTCGCTACAACATTGATTTATAAGTATAGGTTGCAATGAGTATGAGTACAACGTTGACATCAAACTCACAACATTCGATTCATTGTTTGATTCATACGCCTACTCATTCAGATTCATAAATTTAGAAAAATACTTATAATACTTACGAATGATTCGAGTCACTCGAATCATTCATCAAAATTTACAGTAGTAGTTATTGTTGCATTTACAAAAGAAGAGAAAAGAAAAGACAAAGACAGCAAGCAAAGCACACACACAACCTTCTAGCGAGTATTGTGGTGTTCGTGTGCTTCGTGTATAGGTTGAATCATGGAGAGTCGAAATCAACAACATCGTGCGTATTGTTAAGTATGAGTACGATGAGTATTTCTAACTTTGGATATGAGTAGTATGAGTATGATATTAAAATAAGTATGAATGCGTATAAGTAGCTAAAATTATAAGTATGACTCGAATCTACTCATAGTTTTGAATACTCGTTGCTGATCTCTGGTATGTATGTATATGGTGTCAAGTATTTTGTTTTTACTTTTTTTTTTTTTTTTTTTTTTTATGAAACCAGCACTCAGGGGATGGATGGCCCTTACTCATGCAGTGCATTGTGCAGGTTTTTTAGGAAAGGTGGAAAGGGGGAAGATGCGAACGGCAAGGAAACGAGTTGCTGCTAGGTGACTATAAAATGGCCAGTGCTATACCTTCACCATTAGACAGTCTACAGGCAATCGTCCCCAAGAAGCCCGCAGTTTCTCACACCACTTATGTTGTGTGTGTTAATTTTATACATAAGTGGCGGGACCTACAGTTTTAAAGTCGACTCCGAACGACAGATTTTTTTTTTTTTTTTTTTTGAGAAACTGAATTTCGAATCCAAGACATTATCAAAATTAATAAACAAATTAATTCACTTCAATACAGAATGTCAGATACTGACATTCTTATATATTTTTGGACAGTTTGATTATAGTTTCATTTAAAAAATAGTGTTTTCTGTTTTAAATTTTTCCAAAACGCAATTCATAAATTTTGGCAGAGCCACATTTGGCGTTAACAGAGCAAAATTTCCTCTTAACAGAACAAAATTTGCCCTTAACAGGACACTGTTAGTTATTTAACAGTATTCTTTTGAACAAGCCCACTTGTTTCGGAGTTAATTTAGGGAAATACTCTAGGTCTATGAGTACCATACTTTATGCAAAGGAAAGTTCCAAAGCCTCTTAACATAATCAGCAACATAGTCACATGGTAAAGTGATGTGGTATTGAGAAAATTGACCTTGAAAATGTAAATTTTTTTGTTTGAAAATTCTCTAGAAGATCTGTGGCAATTTTGAAACATAAAAGGAATAGTACACCATACAGACTATATTGCAAATGTTAGTCCAGAGGGTCTTCTTTCGAACTTTCGAGTGGTAGTAAGATACCTAAAATAATTTTGAGAGTTAAGATTTTGAATTTTGAAAAAATCTTTGCAAATAGTAGTCCAGAGTGTCCTCCTTCGAACCGTGCTAGTGTGATAGCTGCAATAATTTTGAGAGTAGAGTAAATTGGCCCCCTCTATCTCCCACCAACCATTCTTTACATTTCAACACTTTTGTTCACAAATAATGATCATAATGAGAATTACGTTTTAATAATAACAATAATTGCAAAGTAGAAGGCTAATCTACTTATTGCCACAGTTAACATTGCTCTGTTAATAGCAAAGTTTACCCTGTTAGAGGCAAGAAGTGGCGCTGCTAAAAGTGTGGGTTTGCGTCTTTAGTTTTAAAATTCCAATTGATCTTCACAAAGACGGAACAATTTGTTTTTGATTATGTGAGATTAGAGATTATGTGCACCCATTGTATATTCGCGAGACACAATTAAATTATAAAGTTTCCCTCGTACATATAATAAAGAAATGCATATTTAATAACACTTTCCATATACATAATTAGCAAATAACATACAAACATATATTCGTACAATATTTCCATCACAAGACATATTTACAGTCTCTTGTAATAAAAATTCTTATCTGATTAATTGGAAAATTATAAAAAAAAAAAAAAAAAAAGACTGTGGCCGACGCTGCTCTATTGCACTCGATGCACTCTGCGCTGCTGTTCAACTTTTGAATTTTTGATTTGTAGGCAACAATTTGTTGCACGTTGATGCTGCCTCCACAATTATTGGCAGTAAAACTAGCAATTTTATGCGGTGTAGTATGTATGTTGCAATATTTAAATATAAACAATTTCGTTTCGTATCGTTTTTGTTTTTGTTTTTTTTTTTTTTGTGTTTTTCTGCTGTAAACAGATACTGAAAATTGTAATTCATTCGTCGTACCACAAATCATTCGTTTGACTTTTGATTTATATTTATGAAAAACGTTTTTTTTTCTTGCTAATTTTATTTATTTTTACAATTTGCACTGACTGCAGTGCATGCAGCATAGCACACATAGGCAGAGAGGTAAAACTATAAAATTTTTAAAACCTCGTACAGGAGGAAAAGTTTCTAAAGAAATTTTTATTTGAAAGCGAAAATATAAAATGTTTCTTTAGTTGTAAATCCCCACACTTCTAAAATATGGCTCTATGGTTGCTGATGATGATATTTCAATAAGTAATGCATTTGATGATTTCTTCTCAACCACTTATTCTTCTATGGGCCATTATTACAACTTACCGTTAAAGTTGGGGTTAGTTAAAGGTACCTTTAGCTAAAGTGAACGGCAAAGTTACCTTTAACTTATTTTCGTTATTACAACTTACAGATAAAATAAAATTAAAATATGGTGGTGCCGTAACAAAGTCGATAAAACTGCTCAATTAAACAAGTTTTTTTTAACGCAGTGGCAACAGCGGACTTCGTTTTTTTGTTGTATATACTCATTTTGTTTAAATTTGAAGCTGCCATATCGAAAATAGTATATGATATGGCAAGTTCAAACATAAAGTGACCTTTAAATGTTAAAGGTAGAATGATCTTCCCTTTAGCTTAACGATCACTTCTATCTTATTGGGTACTCATAATAATGAAAAACAATTTATCTGCCCGTTAAAATCCTCCCTTTAGTTAACGGCAAGTTGTAATAATGGCCCTATGTCTTACGATACTGGAACTTCTTATCCTTATGCAACAAATCAATCATGTGGGATATCCTTCCCGTTTATTAATATTGACAGTGTTTTTTCGAAATTACTATCTCTAAAAAGCTCATTTAGTCCAGGTCCTGATGGTATACCGAGCTGTATACTAAAAAATTGTGCATCATATCTAGCCGCGCCTCTCACTGCAATGTTCAACATATCTCTTAAATCGTGTCATTTGCCATTAATCTGGAAGAAATCATATATCATTCCTTTATTTAAATGTGGCAGTAGATCGGATGTAACAAACTACAGAGGTATTGCCAAAATTAATGCTATTCCAAAACTTCTTGAGAAAATTATAACTGATCTCCTATACCATCAAATTTCACCTCTGCTATCGCCATGTCAACACGGCTTTCGTAAATCTCGATCTTCAACAACTAATATCTTGGAACTCACTGCAATTGTCAATGAAGGATTTTCATTCATAAAATGCAGACTGATGTGATATACACTGATTTCAGTAAAGCTTTTGATAAAGTGAATCATAAGCTTTTATTGCACAAATTATCACTTATGGGCTTTAGTGATTCTGCTCTAAAATGGTTAACATCGTATCTGTCACAAAGAACTCAACAAGTCAAATTTAGAAATGTCACATCTAAAATTATTAAAGTGCAATCTGGAGTACCTCAGGGCAGTCATTTGGGCCAAATTTTATTCACTTTGTTTATTAATGACCTTCCCTCAGTTGTTTTGCATTCTAAGGTACTGATGTACGCTGACGACGTTGAAATATTTAACACTTTTAATAATGTTTATGGATTTAATCTACTAAGTACTGATTTTTGCTGTTTTTCTAAGTGGTGCAAATTGAATTTGTTGGAATTAAATATTAAAAAGTGTAGGCACATGACGTTTTTTAGACATTCAAAGATTGATACCTTCTATTGCATTGATAACGCTGTGTTGGATAAAGTTAAAAGTATTTTGGACCTTGGTATTCTATTGGATCATAGACTCAACTTTCGGGATAACATATCAATGATCGTGAATAAAGCTTATGGCATACTTGGTTATATGAAACGCTGGTCTAAGGAATTTGTTGATCCTTATTTAACTAAAACGTTATTTACATCTCTTGTTCGGCCCCTTGTTATGCAGTCCATATAAATAGCATTGAGTCAGTGCAAAAACAGTTTTTAATTTTCTGTTTACGAGGTCTTGGTTGGAACTCCTATGAATAACCGCCATATCGGAGTAGACTTGCTTTGATTAAACTGCCAACTCTTAAAAGTCGTCGTTCCATGATGAGTACTCTTTTTATTCTGGGTTTAATACGTGGAGATGTTGATTCAGAGTTCCTGCTCAGTCGATTGAAATTCAATGTTCCTGTGCGACCTACACGTAATTTTGAATTGCTTTCACTGACTTACTACAGATCAGACTACGAAAATAATGATTCCTTCAGACGTGCCTGTAAAACATTCAATGAATGCTACCAAGTAGTTGATTTCTCTGTGCGCAAAGATGTTTTAAAGAAAACCCTAACAATATTTTTGAACTGTTAATTTAAAGTTATAGTTGAATTAATATAAACTGTTTTGGATATGTCTCATTTAGTCAGTAAGGATATATTGTATCTATTGACGTTAAATAAATAAATAAATATTACTTATTTAAATTGCAAAATCTTATAGAAAAAAAAAAAGTGAATTTACTCCTTTATGCCTCGTGTTTTCCACTATTTAATGCCGTTTTCGTTCAGTGTATAATTTCAAATCGTAACGCTGCTGATGATAATGTTTGTTTGTGTACGTTTGTTTATTAGAACGTTGACCCAATTTTTCATTGTTAGTGTGTGAAAATGTATTTTTTTTTCTTTCGATTTTACATAAAATCGTGCAAAACACAATTTTCTTTTTAATTTTAGAAAAAAAAAAAAAAAAAATATAATTTTTATATAAAAAAAAGAAAACAATCATAATGATGTTGGTGATGTTGATGAAGTCCATGAAAAGTAGGCAGACCAGTAGTGGGTCATGTTAAAGCAAAATAGAAGCTAAATTTACAAAATAAATATTGTGAAACCAACGATAAAATTTTCTTTTAAACATTTTGTATTGATGTAATAAGAAAACAAAAAAATACTTTTTTAAGTAAGAGTTCAAATGCAATATTAAAATACATATGGGCAATTTCGTGTCAAGTGACCCAATTTTTAAAATCGATGTCTTCCGATTTGGATGAAATTCGATTCCTTTAAGAGCTTTGTGGTCACTTAATGGGATGCGAGTGGAAAAACATCATCCTCTTCTGCATTTGGACTTTCTGGCCATCGATTCGAACAGACACCCAGTCCTTCATTCCTGGCATCATTCGACTCATATCATCTCGCTGATAAAATTGAGCTACTAGAGCTTCATTTTTTAAAAATTATTTTTTAAAAATTAAAAAAATTATTTTTGGAAAGATTGAAGAAATATCTATCTAATATCCTTTGGAAAATATTTGCTAGGACCAATAGGTGAAAAGTTACACACATTTTAAAAAAACCCTGTATGACCAAAATGTCCAACTTTGACCCCCTCTAACTCCGGCAGTTCTTGACTGATAGAGCTGAAAATTTGTGTCTGGCCAACTATCCAATAGTACTAACCTCGATTTTAAAAATTGGGTCACTTGACACGAAATTGCCCATATGTATGTATGGTGTATTGCTTTAATTGATCATAGAAAAATCTGATTTAGATATATACAAGTGTTTAACTCAATTGTATGTTAGTAGTAGTTTTTTTTTAGATATCGGAGTATAACTTATAAATATGTGTGTGAAAATAAATTGGAATTTAAAAACCAAAAACGCAAAGTCACACTTTTATTAGCGCCACTTCTTTGCTACTAACAGAGCACTGTTAACTGTTTTACAGTGGCAGTAAGTAGATCATTCTTCTACTTTGTAATTATTGCAGACTATTGACATAAAGTCTAATTCTTATTATGATCATTATTATTTGTGAACAAAAGTGTTGAAATACTTATAAAGGATGGAGGACGGAAATTTTCAACTCTTAAAATTAGTCCACCTACACACTTCCACGGTTCGAAAGAGGACCCAATGGACTAACATTTGCATATAGTCTGTATGGTGTACTATTTCTTATACGTTCCCAAATGGCCATTGATCTTCTAGAGAATTTTCAAGCAAAAAATTAATATTTTCAAAGCCAATTTTCTCAATACCTTATTACTTTATATGTGACTATATTGCTGATTGTATAAAGAGGCCTTGGAAGCTTCTTTTGCATATAGTATGGTGCTCATAGCTCTACAACAAGTGGGCTTGTTCAGAAGGATACCGTTAAATAGCTCTGTTAAGGGAAAATTTTGTTCTGTTAAAGCCAAATGTGGCGCTGCTAAAATTTATGATTTGCGTCTTGGATTTTCAAATTCGAATTTATCTTCACACACATCTTATATATAAGAAATGAGAATTATTGAGTTCTCTTAATGGTTACTTCTAGGCACTTTAGGAGTATTGCACTGTTATAAAGACTCGTATACTGTTTTGTTTTTGCAATTCGCAACAAATGTATTATATTTAAGACCTTAAAACTGTAGTTTAAAGAATAATAAATATAAGCAATTGGAAGAAGACGAATGCTACAGGATGGGCCAAAAGAAACCAAGGGGTGTAAAAGTTTAATAACTTTTTTATTTATTAATTTTTTTTTATTTTTTCTTTCAGATTATATAGACAACACTTGGAGAATTTATAATGGAGAGGTTCACAACTGAACAGAGAACCAGAACAATAGAATTTTATTATTTAAACCAGAGATCAATTATTTTAACGCAAAGAGCATATCGTCGACATTTTAACGTCAGAATTTCGCCCTCTGAAGCGATGATTTGTTGCTTAGTTAATCGTCATCACCAACATGGCAGCGTAAGAGATTTGCCTCGAACCGGTAGACCACGTTTAAGTCGCACTGCGGAAAATATTGAACGAGTACAGCAAAGTGTTAACGAAGCACCAGAAACATCTTGCAGAAGGCGTTCTGCTCAGCTAGGAATGTCTCGTACGTCACTACGGCGCATTTTAAAAAAAGTTATACCCATATAAGGTGCAATTGGTCCAAGAATTAAAACCCGGAGATCATCGGCAACGTCTAAATTTTGCAGTTAAATTTCAAGAGTTGGCCAGAAATGAAATCAACTTTATTGAAAATTTGATTATGAGTGATGAAGCTCATTTTCATTTGAATGGCTTTGTTAATAAGCAGAACTGTAGGTTCTGGGGTTCTCAAAATCCAAGAGCCATTCATCAACGCCAATTGCACCCCATCAGGTGTACAGTATGGTGTGGGATCACATCTGAAAATGTCATTGGGCCCTACTTCTTCGATAATGAAGATGGAAGTGCTGTAACCGTAAATGGAGAGCGGTATCGGTTTATGATAGAAAATTTTTTACGTCCTGCTCTTGAAAACAGACCTGGTATGTGGTTTCAGCAAGACGGAGCCACTGCCCATACTGCCCGAGTCACAATGGCACTTTGAAGTCAAATTTTTGGAGAGCGAATAATTTCTCGAAATTCGGAAATTATTTGGCCAGCGCGATTGCCAGATTTGACAGCACCCGACTATTTTCTTTGGGGTTTTTTGAAGGAGAGAGTGTATGTGAACAAGCCAGAGACAATCCTTGAACTCAAGGCAAACATTGTTGCAGAAATTGGAACGCTACAGCCACAAGTTTTGAAAGATGTTATGGAAAATGCTCTAAAAAGAGCCCATCAGTGCGAAGCTGAAAACGGTGGTCATTTAAGAGATATCATTTTTCATACTTAGTGTAAAAAAATTTCCATTTTGTATATTATATAATCTGAAAGAAAAAATAAAAAAAGTTAATAAACAAAAAAGTTATTAAACTTTTACACCCCTTGGTTTCTTTTGGCCCACCCTGTATAAGGCTGCTGTATTGTGCAACGTAAGCCGCTTGTTTTAAAGAAGAACTTGACGTATCGAATATTTATTTAGAGAAACTATTATTAATCTAAACAAATGGCTCTGTAATGGTTTGAAACTCATTTTCCTATGTTTCAGTGTTGTATGCATAGAATAATTCTGTACTACGACAAAAAGATATCACTTGATTGGCATTTACATATGACTGATAACGAAGACCAAAATTCCCCTCACGAATATTAAAGTGTTGCTTGGAACAAAATGAAATGAATGCCTTAAATTGTACAGATCTGTCAGAGATCTATCATATAACAATGAGAGAGAATCAATGGAATATTGTTTAACCTCACGTAGTAAATGTTAAACCTAAATTAAACTAAGGAAAATGGACAAAGAAACTCAAATAGAAGAATACAAGATTCGATATAAACCTTTTACGGTCGTGGTAAGTAAAAGCAAGCGTAGAAATCCTTTCTTTCTTTGTTAAAGAATTTTTTCTTTCTTTTATTTTTGCTAACTTGCTGTCGAGTTTTGTTGAAGTTTACAGCACAATTGCTTTTCGGAGAGTCACTTAAACATTACGACAATGCAATGAGTAAAGTTATTAAAGTTTTCACGGAGAACAATCCAAATTTTAAAATATAACTCATTAAAGTTTCAATTCAATTTTGAAATATTCAAATAAAATTCTTCTACGAGCCCAACAATAAATGTTTGTAACATTTATGTAAATTGTTAATTTAGTTTTAATTAGTTTACGATCATTTTTTAAATTAAAACTAAAAACATCAACCGGTTACTACACTGTCGATTTATTTAATTTTTATAGATGAAATAACTTGAGCTGCTGATCATGATCCCGAAAATGACAACAAAACTCAAATGACGCTTGAAAGACAAGCTTACAAAAATAGGCCTGCAAAATAAATTTGTTTTTTTCAATGAATTTAATGACTCTCAAGCAGACAATATAAGACTAAAAAAGAATAAATAATATACATAGGCTGGCTGAGAAGAGAGAGAGAGAGAGAGTGAAATACTTAATACAAATACTTTTTGTACGAGTCTCTGACTATGTATTGAGCATTTTTATATCGAAAACTAAAATTGAAGGTCAAACAAATCAAATGAAAATTTAACATAAGTAAACTATGTATACAGTTACGGACAAATAAATAGGGTCACTCAAAATTATTAAGAATAAAGCGGAAACAAACAAAAAATTAAAATGTAATTGTGAGTTTATTTATTTCATATTATTGCTATGTTTATATGTCTTTACCATTTATATTAAAAACTCAAAATAATTTACTTATGAAAAAAAAAAATTAAATTTTGTAAATTTCATTGATTTTTAATGGACAAAAATATAGGGTCATTAACGAAAACGATTAAAAAACTTAAACTAGATTTAAAATCTTGGTTCTAAAGCTAATATTTTGTACTGTAACTTTATTTTTAAGAACAGCTTTGCACCTTTTTGGCATTGATTCCACCAAATCTTGACAAGTCTTATTTGGAATAGAATACCAAGCGTATTTAATTTTCTCCCACAACTCCTCCTTATTTTTTAATTTCAGTAGTCCAATTTTTTGTTTTACGATTTTCCATAAATTTTCTATCGGATTTAAGTCCGGGGATTGTGCTGGCCATTGCATTACGTTCACACCGTTATCCTGAAACCACTTTTTCACAAGATACGAAGCGTGTTTCGGATCATTGTCCTGCTGGAATATCCATTTGACTGGCATTTCCCATTCGGCATATGGTAACATCACTTCGTTTAATATGTGACAGTATAAGTTTTTGTCCATGTTTTCTTTAATCCAGTACAGTGGTCCTACGCCATGCCAGGAGAAACATCCCAAAACCATAATACTACCTCCTCCATGCTTAAAAGTTTTTGTTGTATAACGGGAACAAAGTTCTTTATTTTTGGGACGTCTTACCCACGTTTTTCTATCACTACCAATTAAATTAATCTTACTTTCATTACCTCATAATCATTGTTAAATATATATATTATATATATATATATAATATATTCTTAATGACATCATATTTTTTTTTTAAAATTTCGAAAATATTATGTGTAATTATACTGACCCTATTTATTTGTCCGTAATTGTATGTACATGTATGTACAAACAAACGAGTAAATAGAAAAATACAAACAAAAAAATACAAAAAAAAAAATTGAAAATCATTTCAAAATTTAAAATTAATACTTAATCGTCTATAAATTTTCAAAAAACAATCATAAAATCATGAATAAAACTTGTTTAATAGAAATTCAGACTTCATTAAATAGCGAAATATCAGAAACCGAAAATAAAAAAAAATAAATAAATAAACATTGAAACAAATACAAGCGCCCACCTTTTTCTTTATTTTGGTATAAAAACTATTCTAAATCGAATAACAAGTATTGATATTTCAATTTATTCTAAAGGTTGTCTGTCTAGCAGGCAGGCAGATTGATTGCTGTGCTGTGTATCAGATATCAACAATGAGTATTCAAAATGGTGAGTAGAATCGAATTATACTCATAATTTCTGATACTTATACGAATTCATACTTCTTTTAACATCATGGAACCTCTACTCATAATCAAAGTTTGAAGTACTCATCGTTCTCGTACTTGACAAGGCGTATGATGTTATTGATTTCGACTCTCCATAACTCAACATACATACAAGAATCACAAAATAAGTATGAATCGCGTGCGAACACTAAAATACTTACTAGAAGGTTGTGTGTTTGCTCTGCTTACTGCTCTGTCTTTTTTTGCTTTTTGTAAATGCAACAACAACTAAGACTGTAAGTTTATAAGTATGAATCTAATGGTGTTTTCTTTTCTACCAAAAAATGTGCATTTTATTAACGCAAAATGCAATTTTGCGTTTGTTTCTTAAAAATGTTTCGCCCTCTAAAAGGGTGGTATGTTTTATTCTAAATAATTGGGCATTGCATTTTATGCCCTGTATAAATCGAGAGTGCTGATAATGCCCTGTAAAGCATATGACTTTTGTTTATTTATAGGGCTACCAGATTAAATTTAAAAAAAGTCGCCTGGTATTGTTATCCAATTTGAAGTTAATTTTTTTCATTGTTTTGTGGAGTAATCTTAAGGAAATATTACATGGTCAGCAATATAAAAAATTGCATTCAATGTTAGAACAGTGTTAAAATATTTTTTTTTTGTTATAAAAAAAGCATGCAAAAAATGACGTCGAAAAATTAGCGATCTGGCAACACTTTTTAACAAATTGGCATTTCCTCATTCATTTTCTTATGGTGTTTTCTTTTCTACAAAGAAAATGTCACCCTCTTACAAGGTGCATTAAAAAATTTCTGACCAACCCTGTTGTAATGTAATTTTTTATTTGAGAAGAACATAACACAAATATTAAAAAAGGGTATGCCCTGTGTTTACCACTTATTAAGAAAATGAATGAGGAAATGGCAATTTGTTCAAAAGTCGTTCAATGTAAATAATAATATTTAAAATTAATTTAAAAAAAGTGTTTTGTACGTATTAAATGTTTTATATTTATTAACGTTAAGGTTTTAGATTTAAAAATATGTTGTATTTTTCGATTTGTTTTCAATAAAATATGTAAATATGAGAAAGGTGTTGCCAGATAGCTAAATTTTCGATTTCATTTTTTGAGCGCTGTTTTTTATAACCAAAAAAAATTTTTTTTAGCACTGTTCTAACACTGAATGCAATTTCTTTAAATTACTGACCATGTATCTTTAATAATGTAATGTTTCCTTAAGGTTACTCCACAAAACAATGAAAAAATTAACTTCAAAATTGGATAAAGATACCATGCGGCTTTTTTTAAATTTCATCTGGCAGCTCTATAAATAAACAAAAGTCATCTGCTTTACAGGGCATTACCAGCATGCTCGATTTATACAGGGCATAAAATGCAATGCCCTCCACCATTGACAAGTGCGATTTATTTAGAATAAAACATACCACCCTTTTTGAGGGCGAAACATTTTTAAGAAACAAACACTAAATTGCATTTTGCACATGCAGAATGCACATTTTTTGGTAGAAAAGAAAACACCATTAATAAGTGGTAAACACAGGGCATACCCTTTTTTAATATTTGTGTTATGTTCTTCTCAAATAAAAAATGTCATTACAACAGGGTTGGTCAAAAATTGTTTTAATGCACCTTGTAAGAGGGTGATATTTTCTTTGTAGAAAAGAAAACACCGTAAATGAGTAGGCTTATCAACGTTGTACGTATACTCATTGCAACCTGTACTTATAAATCAACGTTGTAGTGAGTATTGAATGAATCAGAGTACAAAGTTAAATTTCAATATTGTTGACTCACTTACGTATGTATATTCAAAATTTCATGAGTGCTTATGAGTAGCGAAAAAACGATTCATTGCTGACCTCGGCTATGTATTATGTTGGAAGAATATCGAAGTATTTTTAAAGTTTATAGGTCTTGTTAAGAGAATAAAAATATTCGTGAATGTTAAAAACAGAAATTGATTTCTTACATTGTAAAAGTGTTTGTTGTAAATTAAATTAAACAGAAATATTTGTTTATAACAAAAGCCCATCAAAAGCTTATTCATTTTGTAACAATTTTTATTTGATTTTATTTTTAAAAACAGCAAATAAAAGATTCTTTTGTATTTCATTTCGATCGCAATTAATTTTTAACAATTTTTTTTTTGTGTTTTTTTTTTCATTAGAAACTCATGATGTCATTAAATTCGAATTTTTCATGATCGTATGACGACGGGTAGATCTACAAGGAGTACATTTTTGGCATGAAATATTGTTTTTGTATTTTAAAAGCTCACTGTATTTGGCATCTGTCTATTTTGCTGATAGAATGACTGACTACTGCTCAGTCAATCAATTTATTTTTCATTTGCAAACGCCGGCATATACTAATTGTTGGCGTTTAATTTGGTTTTTGTTTTATATTTTCGCAAATCTAATTTGTTTAATACAATTTTAATTATACAGTGAGCGTCAAAAGTGAGTAAACACCGCTGAAATAATTATAATCATTTTCTTAGGATAGCGAGAAAAGTAAATGAGAATAGTCGTATAAATTTCAATAAATTAAAAACGTTTATTTATTACTTATAAAATGTTAAAAAACAAAAAAATCGCAAAAATTATTGTTGTGCTACAAGTATATTTTTTATAATAGAAAATTTAAAATTATAGTGGGTGTTGACTCACTTATGGCGCTCTATGTAGTTGACTTTGCTTTGCTTACCTATTCTAGTCGATTGTAATTGAAATAAATCATTTAAAAATGTTAGGTTAATAACTTTTCATCTCCCTTTTCGTACAGCGTAGCCATATGGGCCATAAACAAAAAATTATTTTGTTTTTTATTATTTTTTTTTTTTTTTCAGATAGATTTGGCAACGTATTCGTGATATCAAATTTGTACAATTAATTATAATGGCTATAGATTTAAATTTAAATTAACAGGTGTCCAACTATTTAATTTCTAAATTTATTTATGTTTACGGCAAATTTTATTTAAGTTCTATCTAAATATGTATGCATATATCCATCCAGTGCTGTTCGATAACACCGCATTTTAAATTCTTCAAAACAAATACACCTGTACCTCGATTTACACGGTAGATACGTTCCTAGACAATTCGCGTAAATCGAAATTTACATTTTTGTATGGAAAAACCGCGTAAAGAGAATACCTACTGTAAAAAAGCTTTTTCATTGAAAAAAAAAAATATATAGTTTTATACTGTTAATAATTTATTAAAGTATGATTTAAGTAAAAAAAAAAACATAAACATTTATTCCATTAAAAAATACACATACATATACTATGTACCTCATTACACAAAACATTAAATTTTTAAGCTAACTTAATCGCTATCATTTTCAACAACGAGTCTTTTTTACGAATTTCTATGATTTCCAACTAATCACTGGATAAAGTCATCTCATTAGATTGTGCAATGGTTGAAATAGTTTCAGTTTGAATAGAATATAAGTAAGAAAAATTTTTTCTTCATTTTAAAAACCGCGTAATCCGAGGTACAGGTGTATATTGACTCTAAAAGTTTACGTGTTATTCTTTGCGTATCGTATCACCTACAGGCTATGGGTGGATTATTAATTACATTAGAGATGAGCGATATTTTCAAAACTGTGATTTAATCACGGTGATTGATAATTCACTGGTAACTACAGTGATTGAAATTGCCAAATAACAGTTACTAATAATGTCGTTCTTTCAAAATTGTTACATACTCAAATTTATTTCATTTTATTTTGAGCGAGGCAGAATTACTATTAGATGATGCTGATTATTTACTTTTGTCTTTTATATGTACATGAACTTTCTGTGAAACTTTATTGTCAAACTTCATATAAAAAAAAAAAAATTACATTAAAAATAATAACATTGATGACACCACTTTGATTTTGTTTAGTAGTCTTTTCGTAGTATGTATCTAGTTGTCTCTTTCTTACGACTTAATAAAATACGCTATTGTCATTATTGGAATACTGTGATCACAATCACTGTTTTAAAGAACAGTGATTAACAAATCACGTTCACTGAGAACAACGTTCTTCAAAAATCACTGGATTGGTCATCTCTAAATTACATGTTTCAACTAAAGTATAGTTGAATCACTGGACAAATTCTCGATTGACCGAAAGTTATTCAATAGGATGCCTAACAATAGACATGTGAAGACATCGGAAATTAGCAATGAATCGATTTTTCGCTACTCATAAGCACTCATGAAATTTTGAATATACATATGTAAGTGAGTCAACAATATTGAAATTTAACTATGTCCACTGATTCATTCGTACAGTACAGGTTGCAATGGGTATGTGTACAACATTGACATCAAACCCATACCATTCGAAATATGTTTGATTCATAAGCCTATTCATTTAGATTCATACTTATAAACTTACAGTCTTAGTTGTTGTTGCATTTACAAAAAAAAGAAAAAGACGGATAAGCAAAAAAGACAGAGCAGCAAGCAGAGTAAAACACAACCATTTAGTAAGTATTTTAGAGTTCGTACGCGATGCATACTTATTTTGTGCTGCGTACTTTTATATGCTGAGTTATAGAGAGTCGAAATCAACAACATCATACGTGTTGTTGAGTATGAATATGATGAGTACTTCAAACTTTGAATATGAGTAGAGATTCCATGATATTCAAATAAGTATGAATTCGTATAAGTAACAGAAATTATGAGTATGATTCGATTCTATTCAATTTTTTGAATACTTATTGCTGATCTCTGATTTTTACATATTGCCTTGCTTGCCAATGAGTCAGCACAATTATGAAATTGAAATTATTTGTTTGAAAAGTTCTCCTCAGCACATTTTATCGAGTCTCAAAAGTTTTTTTGATTTTGTTTGTGCATCTTTATGAGGCAACAAGGCACATTAGCTGCAGCAAAAGTATGAATTATTTTGTAGGGTTTTTTTTTTTTTGATGTCTGCCCGGTGATGCAACATTGACAGTTTGACTCTTGAGTTCTGGTGTCTGGCTTCTGTTCTCAATCCGAGTTTGTTTGTGTTTTATAGCTGTTGTAGTCAGTGTTAATATTATAACATTTCTCTGCTAATGCTGTTTGTTGATGTTGAATTTAATATCACATTATGGTTTAATGCAATATTGTGCTCTATAGTGGCATGTCGAATGCAATTTTTCTCAGGTACACTGAAAATATTTTTGCCAATGACAAGTCAACTTTAGGGTAAACACAGGCTACTGTTATCTTTATTAATTTCATCTAATTTATAATGAAATGATTGTCAATTCAAGACTACCAAATTACAATACAGATGTAAAATATTATTTCAATGTTTTCATATTTTTAATTTTTCGTTTAATTCATCCTTTTTAAGTATTAAAAAAACTCTTGTCTTGTGGATTAGAGGGTTATTTGGTTCTTACATGGTTTTATATTCAATCTTGCGGAAAAATATGAATTAAGATTATTTGTGATAGAAAAGTTGAGTTGTTAGTTGTATAGATTTTCGTGAACGGTGATAATTCCAAGGATATGTGAGCAATAACGCTAACATATGATCTGTTTTTGGTTTTGGCTATTCCAGTGGAGAAATTAATTGCAAACAGTATTGCCTATATCATCCGTAACTTTCCTATTTACTTTTGTCCTTCTTCAATGTCTTTGATCATTTGTTCATCAAGTGCTGAAACACATCAGAGATCAGCAATGAATCGTATTTTCGCTACTCATAGGTACTTATGAAATTTTGAGTATGAGTGAGTCAAGAGTATTAAAATTCAACTACTCTGATTCATTCGTACTCGCTACAACATTGATTTATAAGTATAGGTTGCAATGAGTATGAGTACAACATTGACATCAAACTCACAACATTCGATTCATTGTTTGATTCATACGCCTACTCATTCAGATTAACAAAATTTAGAAAAATACTTATAATACTCATGAATGATTCGAGTCACTCTTATTAAGTATGAGTACGATGAGTATTTCTAACTTTGAATATGAGTAGTATGAGTATGATATTAAAATAAGTATGAATGCGTATAAGTATCAGAAATTATAAGTATGACTCGAATCTACTCATCGTTTTGAATACTCGTTGCTGATCTCTGAAACACATACACAACTTACTTGGACCAACTAAAAACATTTATTTCTAATCAGAATAGGGCTCCCTCTTACCGTATGGCACTAATAGAATATCATTTTTGAAATAAGTTTTGATTTTTGTTAATAGAAAATTCAAATTGACTACAGTTTAGTGACAGTGTTTCTCAAATTTCCTCGTTAAGAAAGTAATTTGCAGAAAATGGCAAAACAAGAAGTGCCGGTGTCTAGTCTTATTATTTTTTTTTTTTTTAGATGATTATTATTTCATTACAAGTTAAAAGTCGTGTGTGTGTGTATATATGCATTTGTACCACTTACGAAAGGAAGTGTATAATAAACGTCTGCTAAAAATATAAAACAAGTGGCATTTCGATAGACATGCTGCCTAAGCAAGAGAGAGGGAGTCAAGCAGACCTTCAAAATGTATTTCACGCTAAAGTACTATAACATAACATACATACGTACGATTCTCAAGTACTTAAAGAAATTAAGTGTATTTATTATTTATGCCACATACCATAATGCTGCATACAACACACTCCATGGCTGGCACTCCTTTACAACATGCCACGAATGAATGTCTTGTAAATGATATGAAAGAAATGAAAATGAAATGAAACGAAATGAAAATAAATTTATGTGAGAATAAATTGTGGCCTATAATATACATATGTATGTATGTTGCAAGTAAACAATTCATTTCATTTCATGGTACTATTTTTTTTACTTTGTATTCCCTTTAATATTGTTTATATTAATTTTAAAGCAGATACGAAAATTTTATCCGATTTAAACAATTCATGGTCATGATCAAAAATCTTTAAAAAAGAGAAGATAAAAACCTTCAACGAACCAGCAGCCAACACACACTAAATCAAGTTTTATATTGAAAACCGTTTTTTTCTTTCTTCTTCTTCTTTGCTTTTCTATTCTCTCTAACATGTATGGCGGCCAACGTTTGTTTGAAATTTAGAAAAAGAGATACAAAGAACGAGTTAAACTGGATTTAAATTGAATTTATTTGTTAACGATGACTACATCCACCTCCCGGTCGACAGTATGACTAAACAACAACCGTAAAAAAATAAAATACAACACAACTATTACATGTTTATATACATACCTGTATCCAAGGGGAGTGGGAAAAAGAAAGGAAAAAAGGGAAAAAGAGTACTTTAAAGTTTCTACTAAACGTATGAATATAAAATTCTTATTTATTTAAATATGATCGCATGTTTTATGTGAAATAAAAATGAAATACAAAATATAAAACAAAAATAAATGACAAATAAAATAAAAAAAAAAAACTACAAAGAAAACAAATAAGAATAATGAAGTCAGTCATATGACGTAATGCTCGAGTGGTTTTAAAGTTTTTATAAATTATGCCATAAATTTTGTTGTTCTGTTAAGAAAAAAAAAAAAATGGTTTATTTCACTCTTTTTACTACTTCTGCTGTTGTTGTTGTGTTTCATATATTTGTATTTCATTTGCATTCAATTCGTCTTGGTTTTAATTGTTTTGAACAAATGTGTTCCAATTCCATTTGTCTCTTTTTTTTTTTTTTTTTTTTTTTTTTTTTTTTTTGTTCTAATGGTCAACATTTAAGGATAACTCCTTACTTAAAGGGTTAGTATATTTCCTAATTTACAAAAAAATAATTATTTTTTTTTACGTACACTTTAGAGCCTTAGACATAAGGTAGAAATCGTGTTTTCCCTGAAATGATACGAAAGGAACTAATAGTGCATGTGCGCGCAATTTAAATACGTTTTTCTCGAAGTAATTTTTTTCGATCAAAACCACTATTTAGCATCAAATAATTGATCGATTTAGCTGATATTTTGGAACAATGTTCCTAAGATGGGTAGTTTTAGACCCAACTATGATATTTTTGATTCGTTAATAACACGGTGCGACAGTGAAAATACACCCGAGTAACTACATAGTCCACGTTGTTCAGTTAGTTGAGCAGAACTCAAAAATAACTTTTTTATATTTCTCGAACCCTCCAAACTTGTTTTATTTGACAAAAACTGTTTTTTTTTACTTTACGCAGAAATTTCTGGATTACTCAAACATTTCTGACCCGATTTCCAAAATTTAAATCTTGTTGTAAAGGGAAGAGATTTACCTTTAAACTATGCTATGAGTTTTGATGAGGTAAACTTGGAAAATTCGAATTTTTTTCATATTTTTTCAAGTTTGTCCATTCATAGTAGCAAACTTTAATAAAAAAATATAGGATAAGTGATAATATTCTTAAAGTCTGTTCTTTTGTGAAGAGATTGAGTCGTCATTTAATAAAATTGTATAAAAATTACCGTAGTTATTAGTTAAATAGTATAGCAGTCGTGTTATATTTTTTATATATGTCATCTCATCAAATGAACTTTTAGTTCAAAAATTTTCAGAATTTTTGATGGATCTTGATTGTTTATTACAAAATGTGTCAATTTCACGTTTGCACGACTTCCAGAAGTCGGCTAATATTTGTGTTTTTTGCAAATATTATTATTTCTCTTTGCGCAAATATTGGCCAACTTCTGGTGGTCACTCAAAAGTGAAATTTACACATTTTCTGATAAACAATCAAGATCCATCAAAAGTTCTGAAAATTTTTGAACTAAAAGTTCATTTGAAGAAATATCTATATGAAATATGTAACTCAACTGTTAGACTCTTTAAATAATAACTGCGGTAATATTTGTCCGATTTGATCAAAAGAAGAGCCGGTCTCTTCACAAGATAATGTACTTTCAGAATGTTAGCACTTATTTCATATTTTTTAAGTAAAGTTTGCTACTATGAACGGACAAACTTGAAAAAATATGAAAAAAATTTGAATTTTCCAAGTTTACCTCATCAAAACTTATAGCATATTAAGTCGAATAACAGATATATGTATACCGTTTTAAAGGTCCATCTCTCCCCTTTCCAACAAGATTTCAATTATGAAAATCGGGTCAGAAATGTTTGAATAATCCAGAAATTTGTGTGTAAAGTCTAAAAAAAAAACAGTTTTTATCAAATAAAACAAGTTTGGAGGGTTCGAGAAATATAAAAAAAAATAGTTTTGAGATCTACTTAACAAAACTCACAATCTACACTAGGTCATTAGCCGGGTGTATTGATTTTTTTTTATTTTGTCGCATAGTGTAATTAACAATTTTATTAAACATTGAGATAAAACGAAAACAGAAAAAATATTCAAAACTCCGCCATTTCGTTACTATTTGACCTTTTCAAAAAATAATGTTCTAGTTCAGGCTATTGCCAGTAATATATTTTATATGTATTATAGACACTCTTAATTCCTCACATAATGTTCGCGAGTTACGATCGCCGTAATTGAAAATGATTTTTTTTATAAACAATCAAATGTTCTCTATACTATATAAAAAGGCTAATTTGTTTAAATAAATGAGTTCGGTGGAATTTGGTCAGCAAGGGTACTGCGCTTACCCGTGGCGTCATAACGGGTCGCTATGTGGACTTAAGTGAGCTTTGCTATCAACTCGTGCCGTTCGCATCTTGAGATGTGCACAAACACTACTCCCTCCACATTCCTATAACCCATTTTTCTAAAAAAAAAAAAAACCTGCACAATGCACTGCATGAGTAGGGGCCATCCCCTGAGTGCTGGTTTCACAAAAATAAGTGCTACCTACCTTAAATAAATTCATGTATTGTGTTGGAACCAGTTGTCGGAGAGGGAAAGAGTGAAAGGGTGTAGAAATTACTTTTGAAGAGGAAGGAAAATTCCACATACAGTGAGCGTCAAAAGAAAGTGTACACTATGGATAAAATTCTAACAATTTCAACTCAAGTTTTCCACTTAAGGAGAGTCCCGAAAAAATTTTACAATATTTCCAAATTTTTTCCAATTCTTTTCTTCTTGCTTCAATTTTAAAAACTGGCAATAAAATAATTTGAAAAAAAAACTAACGGTAATTTATTAATGTATATTTTTTTGGAATTGTACACTTTCTTTTGACGCTAACAGTATGTAATGTGCAGCTCTAAAACAAATTGTGGTGTCTATAATGAATTGTACTAATGTAAAGTTTGATGAATTTTTAAATATAGAGTGTCACGGCTCTACATTTTTAAAAATATAATACAGAGGGACCTCGATTTTCCGTGATGGTCGGGGCCGGAAGCATTCTGTATAATCGATTTTCCCGGTTAATTGAGTACCAATTTTGGCTAGTTTTTTAATAGATATTTTTATTAATTAATAAATGAATATCTACATATTTATATAAAAACTAAATAATTCAAGGATTTTATATACATACATGTTCCAAAAATATAAAAAAAAAAATAATTTTGTCAGAAAACAGTGAACAGTAGATAAGGATTTCATGTACTAAAGAGGGAATTCCCCTTTTTCGCTTGTTTGTCCAAAATAATAGAAACAAATTTTTGCTTATAATCACGGATAATAGAGGTAATCACGGTTAAACGATGAAGAAAAATTTAAGTCGATCAAAAATAAAATTAAGTCGATGCAAACAATTTTCTTTTTCCATCCCGTATAATTGATGTTGCCGGATAATCGAATCACGGATAATCAAGGTCCTACTGTAACTTTTGCTGGATTTTGATAAAAAAAAAAATTTCTTTTAAATATTATTCTTTATTTGAAAGGTTTAATTCAGCTTTCAATACTTGTGGAAATTTTTGAAATTTTACCAACAACTCCTGATATATTCATATGTACCTATGCATTGTATTCACCTTGTTTTTACGAATTCTATCTTAACAAACTATCATTGCAATGCAAATGAACGGACCCCCTTATGTACAACAAAGTTAATAAAAAAAAATATCATAGAAATGTTTTTAATTCGGGCATAAAAGTTGATCAAATAAATTCATAGAAAATTTTCATTGATATTGGATGGCTTACATAGTACATCAGAACTGTACGTTAATAGCCATAGAAATTGAATTCGTCAATATGTTAGTAACATACCGATCAGAAAGCTGTCTTTTGTAGACTGCATAACAGTCATCTAATGCCAACTTGTTCTATTTTTCTCTAAACAACATGAGTAAACACTGTATGATGTGGCGATGGCAATGGCTTAATAAACTCAATTTCCTGATTTATGCTTCATTTCTTCCACACCACTAGACTCATAAATCATTGAAGTTGGTTGTTGAAGCTGGATCTTCGGCTTTTTTTTTTTTTTTAAAGTAAAACGGATATGTTAAGCGTACAATAAATGTTATTTTTAATTAATTTTTTAAAGCCATATTATAAGTTTTATTAGCATAAATATCTTTTCTTTTTTTATTTTGTTGTTCTTTCAGCTAAATTAACATTAATTTTAATTGTTTTCGGTCTTAATGTTTATGTAGTAGGCTGGCTTCAGTCTTCATATTTTTCATAAATAAGAAGAGGATTTTAATTAAAATTTATGTGTTTAGGCAAATTTAAAAGAAGATTATATGTATGTACATATGTAACGTACATACTCTCGTATGCTGGTATCATACTTTGTCTGATTAGTCATCAGATGGTGAAATTTGAATTCTAAAATCAAATATAAAGGGTGATTTTTTAGCTATTATTTTTTTGGCAACACTGTTTAATCGACCCACTGAAGCGGCTATTCGGGCTATTGTAACTAAATTTCGCACCAAATTTACATTGTTGGACATTAAACCACCAACACGCTTACGTAGAGTGCGAACTGAAGAAAATATCGCAACTGTATGGGCCAGTGTTAATGATGACCATCAATTATCGATTCGTCGCCGTTCGCAGCAATTGGGCCTCTGTTACTCAACAACGTGGAAAATTTTGCGGAAGGATTTAGTTCACACCCTTTCAAAATACAGCTGGTGCAAGAATTGAAGCCGAACGACCCACCGCAACGCAGAATTTTTGGTGAATGGGCTCTTGGAAAGTTGGCCGAAGATCCACTTCTTTATCGAAAAATTGTGTTCAGCGACGAAGCTCATTTTTGGCTCAATGGATACGTAAATAAGCAGAATTGTCGATTTTGGAGTGAAGAGCAGCCAGAAGCATTCAATTGACGCATTGGAAGACAACATTGAAGCATTTATTCGGGAGATACCGGCCGAAATGTTGGAAAGAGTATGCCAAAATTGGACTAAGCGGATGGACCATTTGAGGCGCAGTAGCGGTCAACATTTGCATGAAATAATCTTCAAACATTAAATTATATGGACCGCACTATCGATTCAAATAAAGATTTCATGCATTTTTCTGAATTTTATGTTTTTTTTGAAAAATTTTCCTATAGCTCTTAAAAAATCACCCCTTATTTGCAGCAAATGATGAATGATATTTGCTTTATTGATTAAAAATGCCACAACCATAGAGTTTGGGCAATTACATCATTTTATCTAAAAAACTTGAGCTTATTTTTGGCCTCCAGCATAATCTTTATAAAGTTTAAGTTTATTGAATAAAGTTTCTGTAAACTCTGTGGCCAGAATATAAAACTGAGAACTTTATCGGGTTTTAGAGACTTAGGGCAATTAATGCAACTTGCCGCTAAACAATGGGAGGATTTTAACGGGTAGGTAAATTGTTTTTCATTATTATAAGCGGACAATAAGGTAGAATTGAGCATTAAGCTAAAGGGGTGATCATCCTATCCGTAACTTTAAAAGTTTAGTTTATGTTTGAACTTGCCATGTTGTATATTATTTTCAACTTCAAAAAACAAACAAAACAAAATGAGCAACAAAAACTTTTTTAATTGAGCAGTGTTATCGAAATTGCTCCGACACTGCCATATTTTTAAAAATACTAACTTTATTTTATCTGTAAGTTGTAATAACGAAAAGAAGGTAACTTTAAAGTTCACTTTAGCTAAACCCAAGTTTAACGGCAATTTGTAATAATGGCCCTAAATGACATATGTAAGTCCCCGAGTCTTTTTAAAAAATTCAATTACAGCTATGGACATTAAATTAGCATAAAATCCATTTATAGTTTGATTATGATTTTTTTCCTACAAGGATAAAGATCTCTCATTCTGGAAAAAAATACTTTGGAGTGATGAAACAAAGATAAATCGTTTGGGACCGGATGGTAGAGTCTTTGTTCATTGGCCAAAATGTCAGGCATTTAATCCACGTTACACTCAAAAGACCATAAAGCATGGTGGAGGAAGCATCATGGTGTGGAGATCATTTTCATGGCATGGTGTGGCTCCAATCGTCAAAATTAATGGAAAAATGGACCGTTACAAGTATTTGGACATTATGAAGAGCAAAATGGAACCATATGCTTATGAAAACATGCCAGTTTCATTCATATTTATGCAAGATAATGATCCCAAACACACGTCTAAGCTGGTAAAGGATTGGTTTTACAAAGAGCACATTCGCATTTTAGACTGGCCGGCGCAAAGTCCTGACTTAAACCCGATTGAAAACCTCTGGCTTGGAATACGGAACGCTTGGTACTCGATTCCCAAAGAACGTTGCCAGAATTTGATTGAAAGCATGTTCCGTAGATGCTACGCGCTGCTTAAAAATAAAGGCTATTCTACCAAATATTGACCAAGTAAACGAAAAACAATAATATTTTTACTATTTATTAAAATATATTATTTTTATTTCAAAAATTTTAATTTTGTGCTATTTTACTGTCCAGCTAAAATCTAGCATTTGATAATGTTGCAGGCCTTAATGAGCATACGAACGGCAATTTAGTAAAAAATTTTGTTTTTGCTTTAAAGAAGAATATGCATTTTATGTTTTTATATTTAAATTTTTTTTTAAAAAAGACTTAAAATACTATTGTTACGTTTTTACCTTTTAAAAACGTTAAAAATATGAGCTCGTAGATTGCAAATAAAATAAAAATAAATCTGTGTTTAATTTTAAGTCAATTCTTTATTTTCTGCACAACTTTCGTGCCACTGTTCGAACTTATTCTACGCATACAATGATAATTTCCACAATATGTGCCTGTTCGCGATATTTCTCTGCTTATAACCTTTTTTATAAGCAACAACAACACTTGTTAGTTATTCTTCTTTGCTCACAACCTTTTTTGTAAGCACCACACTAACAACTGTTTTCTTCACGCAACTTGTCTGCACACAAGTCTGACTGGATTATAACTCGATCTCGTATCTTCACACACCAGTGGTTGAATTCGCACTCAATTCAACGCGACGTCGTCACACGACTAACTTAACTCGAACTCCGAGAATAACGTGTCTTCATACACGACTGACTGAATTCTAACTGAATCATCGTTGTTCGCTTTATCTTGCCTTTTATATCACTCGATCAACAGTGTGATGGATGCCCTTGAAGGATGATGACGACCTTCGGGAACAATCCAAAAATGTAAACAACTTGTTTCCATTTTTGTTGTTCGTGTATCTTATTTACTTTCGTCCAGGCAGAGTTGTTGTTGTTTTGTTTGTTTGTCTTTCTGCTATATTTTTTATACGCAGTCGTTGTTGCTATATTTGTTTATTCATCGATCTTGTAAACAAGCACTGTTGTTTTTGTTGCTATATGCTTACTCATTCGTTGATCACGTGAACAACTGCATTGTTTTGTTTTTGGAGCTTTTGTTTTTATGCGTGATCAACTCCATTGTGTTGTTTTTGGAGCTTTTGCTTATTATTTTAACAACACCATTTCCATTTTCGTAACACTATAAAAAATTAGATTGTTTTTATGACAAATTTTCGTGCTAATTTAATGTCCATGGCTGTACATCTACGTAGTGATTTTCTTTCTAATTACGCGTGATAATTTTGTTTGTTTCGATTGTCCTTAACCTTAAAAAAGTTGTCATCATAACAGACCAACTTTTCAAGCAGATTTGGTAATAATTGAGTTTAAATTCTTTGTCTATTGGATTGCTACGGATTTCTTATTTTTCAGCAGACGATATCTGTAGTACATATGTACATACGATCTATGTATGTATGTATGTATATATAATAATACGTTTAACCCAAATTTTTGTAAAATGTTTTGTTATATTTTTTTTTATTTTACATTGAATTAAAATACTTTTTAAGTTTTTGTTTGTTTCTGTTTGAATTTTAAAAATGAAATAACACTAGTTTTTCCTAAAAGCTCAATATGAAATTATTATGGTAGTCCCAAAATGAAAATGGAAACCTGCTGTGTGCATTATTTCATTTAAGCGCACACCATAAGTAGTAAAAGTATTTGATTTGTTGTTATTAAATTAAAAATGAAAAAAATTTTAATTAAATCAAATGCTTTATAATATATAAATAAATAAATAAATAAAAAGAGAAACTAAAACAAGGTTTCATTTTCATTTCAATCCATTCTAATCGTCTCATTTTATTTATTTTATTTTCAATTTTTTTTTTTCTATTTTTCTACACAGAAATAAAAATGCCAAGTCTGTCTGTTAATATTCTCTATGTGTTAGAAATATTCTTGTATGTTATTTCAATAAATAATTTATTATTGTTTTTATAAACAAAATTACAAAACATACATACATACATATATGAATGTATAGTAAATATATTATACTCGTAGATTTCTTATATGAATCACAAACAAAAATTAAAAGAAAAATAGAAACGAGAAAATAATAATAATTCAAGTATATAAACAACGAAAATATATATATACATATGTACATACATACATACATACATGTGGAGCCTCTTGAAAAGGAAATATTCATATTGTGAATCATTTTTTTTTGCTTTTTTTTTTTGTGGAAAGAACTTGACATCAATTAAAAAGATGATGATGATCAATGATAGCATTTAAAATAATTAAAAAAAAAAAGGAAAAAAAAAATAATTGTAAATATAATTCTATTTTTTTTACAGCGCTAACAATTCGATTGTTGATGGTGATAACAACAAAATTTTTTATTTCAGTAAATAAACAAAAATTAATTAAAAACATTATTTAATAATACATAAATAATTTAAGTTGACATTTTAAATTCCCTAAATCCAATAAAATAGTACAATCTACTAGTCGGGTTTTCCTTCCTGACTCTATAACTCCAGAACGCACAAACCGATTTTGACCAAACTTAATATACATGTTCTATGGGGCGTGAGGAGTGTTTCTGTTTAGTTTGAAGTTCGTCCGACAGATGGCGCAATATTTAGTTTTTTTGTGTTTTTGCACCGTAACTCAAGAACTACTGCACCGATTTCGACCAAACTTTATATATGTACATGCTCTATGGGGCGTGTGGAGTGTTTCTGCGTAGTTTGAAGTTCGTCCGACAGATGGCGCAATATTTAGTTTTTTTTTTGTGTTTTTGCACAGTAACTCAAGAACTACTGCACTATGCCGTGTTTCGTTGAAGGCGTTGGGTCGTTAATCAGCGTGCAGTGGCGTTAATTAGCCCGATACCGACTGAAACCTAACATCTTTTTTTGTGAAAAAAAATATATTAAAAAAAAGTAAATAAATATCTATCTTTCACTCTTTTTTAAACTCTATTTGCGCAATAAGCCTATTTTATGTTTTGCTGAAGGCATTAGGTGCTTAATCGGCGTGTGGCGGAAGCTTATCAAGTTTAGATGGCTTAAAAAAATTCGATATAGCAAAAAGTAGGCGTGGCAAACCTTATATTTAGGGACATAGTGATCGTAGACGAATGCAATTTGGTGGGTAAGTACGTAGAGTCGATACCGACAAACTCACCAAAAATGGGCGTGGCAACCCTCCCCCTTTGAAAGATACCATAAGTCGGCTAATTCGATCGTTTATAACTACATATGTGCATACATATCTAACATGTATGTCTGTTAGTTTTTGTTTTGGAGCGAGTACAACAACTACAACTTCGTCAGCGCTACCCATGATTCGGACCTCTTATTTTTATCCTTTGTATGCCTCACCTAAATAACGTACCGACTTCGATTAAATTTTGAACTAGATAGATAGATCCACACACTTATAGTAAGTTAGTTATTTTTATATATAGTAACTGTTTTATGCAGCGTATTACAGCAAATATAATGTGACCTGTTTTGGGCATTAAAAAAAATCAATTTTGGGCGGGACGAAGTTCGCCGGGTCAGCTAGTACTATAATAATAACTCTGTTCTTAATGTTTAGTTATGAAACAAATGAAATTAAATTTCTTTATTAGTTTACAGGAGACATTAAATTGCATCCTTCCACGTTCATTTAAAGCCTAAAGTCACAGTATATTTTATTTAAAATAGTTTCCAAAAGAAAGTATGTATGTATGTACAGCAAACTAGTACTCACTGGTTGTGAGACAACAGTAAGCTATGTAATTAATAGATGGAAGAGAATTGATGGGAATAGGAAGATAATGGCTATTTTTCTTGACCTTAAGAGAGCGTTTGAGACCATTGATAGAGATATATTATTGTGCAAGTTGTATAAATATGGAATTCAAGATAAGGAATTAAATTGGTTTGAATCATATCTATCAAATAGAAAACAAGTGACTAAAGTGAATGATGCTATATCTAGTGCTATATACAACGACTATGGAGTATCTCAGGGATCAATTCTGGGGGCTCTATTGTTTATTATATATATATAAATGATCTACCCAATATATTAAAAAAATGTGAAATAGTTTTATATGCGGATGATACGCTAATCTTTAATGAATCGGAAAATGAGCAACAATGCCAAATAAACTTAGAACATGATATGACAATTGTAAATAAGTGGTTGAAAATGAATAAACTGAAACTAAATGAAAATAAAACGAAAATATTAGAAATAAACATAATCAGTGAAACACCTTTTAAAATTAACTAGATAACCCGTGCGAATATTTCGCACCGTTAATTGTCATTTTTGTAACATAAAATGAAAATAATTAATAGAAATTTTATTAAAAATATAAAAATATTAGAAATCATAATATATCATACATATTTACATACATACATACATATGTTTAAATGCTTTTATAATACTTCTTTGAATACAATGTTAGAGGTAATGACATGATCATCGTTAACTTTTTGCCCATACGAATCCTTAATACAAACAAAAATATCTTTAAACGTACGCATTCGAGAAAAAGCCACGTATAACTGCCCATGTGAAAAGACCGGTTCTGGTAAATACAATCCTACCTTTTGAAGGGTGTGACCTTGTTTTTCTTAAAACCTTTTTAACTGTTAAAGATCAGCTGACACTATATATATGTATATATTAAAAGACACCGTATTACTGCACTTCATAAAACAAACAATGCCATGACAATAACGACATTACCAAAATGGCTTTTACAACTTTATATATTATGTGGAATAGCATTACAATTAAGCGACCCTGTTTATCGCACTTGATCTAACAACTACTGCAAAGTATTGCCAAAACAGCTTTTTACAACTTAATATGCATATTATATATAACTGACTTAGTAATAAACGGCATTATAGTAAATAGCGGTATTGCCAGAATGGATTTTAATACATACTATATTATATAGAACTGCATTACTATTAAGCGACCCTGTATTAGTACACTTGAACAAAAACATATAATCATAATGACAACAGTATTATCATGCAATTCTATATAAAATATAATTTTTATCAATGAAAATATTAATTTTTCAATTTCTAATTATTTTTCGTCATTAGTGTTAGATATAAGCTTTAAAATGAGATATCATTCATTAAATTTGATGCGGTTGTATGGAAGATATTTGCAACCGACAAAAAAAAGTGCTTTAGGAATAATATATATGATAATAAAATAATTGAGAGAGTTGAAAATATAAAATATTTAGGATTCATAATAGATAAGAATTTGAATTTTAAAGATCATGTAAATTATATATGTATGTAGGAAAATCGGGAAAAAAATTGGATTTTTCAAAAGAATTAGAAATCGATTATCAACGATTACTGCAATTAATATATACAACACGATCATTAAGCCACACTTCGAATTTGGTGCTACAATACAATATACCTGCTGTACAAACATACAAATAGATAGGCTACAAAAGTTACAGAACAGGGCTATGAGGTCTATAATTAAGTGCAACAGGTTTACTCCAATACAACTTATGCTAGATACGCTAAAATGGCTAAACATTAGACAGAGACTTCAACTGAATACGTTTACCTTTATTTACAACATGAAAATGGGCAACACACCGGAATATCTAACGGATCAATTAAGATATGTCAACGAATGCCAACCTTACAGTCTTCAAAATGCTAATGATTTTAGGATACATCGGGTAACAAACAATGCAATTAAGATGTGTTTATTATATAAAGGACTACAAATATTTAATCAACTACCTAGTAGCGTTAAAAATGAAGGAAATATTAATGTATTTAAAATGAATTGTCTGCTGTTTATAAGTAATCGTACTTAATGTAATGCATTATAGTAAATAAAAAATAATTATATTCTACTAAATAAATAAATAAATAAAATGTAAAAGACTTTATTGTTCTTTGGTAATTTGTCTAATTTAAGGGACGCATTTAATAACCCATTATTCCCTGACCATAGTTACCTCTATTTACCTGTAGAGAACAAATAATTGGGTTTTTTATGTATATTTTAAGTTAAACATTTGCTATTGATAGGCGGTCTATTCAAAACTCTCAAAGTGTTAATATCGTGCATACTATATCCATTAAAAGATCGTAAAATTTGCAAAAAAAAAAAATATACATACATACATAATTGGTCGGCCTAGTTTTTCACGCCACTCATGTTGTATGTGTTAACAGATTTTTGCCATAGACATGGAGGATACCAATGTGATATTACTGAGGTCAATTGCGGTGCAGTGATCAAGAAGGTGTGAGAATTAATAGTGATGTTTAAACGATCGCCAACAAAAAACGATGTCTTGCAAAAGTATGTTACGGCTGAATTTGGAAAGCAATTAACTCTAATAAAAGACTGTAAAACTAGGTGGAGCAGCCTTTTGTTAATGATGGAACGTCTTTATTTATTATTGTTTACAAAAGGCATTAATAGACATAGGTCCACCTGAAGGTAAATATTTTGCTATATCCAAAGATGAGATTAATATGGTATCCGCAATCATTAGTGCTCTTGTCCCAGTTAAAGCAACAGTTGACGCCCTTTGCCGTCGGGATGCTAATCTGTTCACAACCGATGTTGCCATAACTTTTATGTTAAAAAAACTTAAAGATGCTAACAACGTTATAAGTCAAAAACTACATTCAGCCCTCATCCTTCGCATGCAACAAAGGAGAACAGATATCAGTGGGGTACTTCAGTATCTGCACAATGGTAGAACAAATGTTCAGTCCGAATCCGAAAGAGAGTTCGTAACGGTTCCTTCTTCCATAAAATGTAAAATTAATAGTTGAGTTACTCGAAAGACTAAATGCTTCAAGTCCAGCTACATCACTTCTAATAGCTTCTGACTCAGTTACACCTTCTGATTCAGATAAGGCACCTTTCGAAATTGTTTCAGATTCTTCTGAGCTTCCATCTAAATCTCTTTCTTGTTCTCTTGAAGAACCTTTAAATATTTCAGACGAGCTCAATGAAGCTATAAAAAAAAGCACATTTACCGAGGATAGCAATTCGATGTGAGACGTTGTCTGTAAAAATTTAGATAGAAATGCTCTTGTTTGAAAATGGAGGAACACGTGGTGACTTTTTGCAAAGAGCATACGATTTTTTAATGACTATTAAGCCAGCCAGTGTAGAGTCTGAACGTGCTTTTTCTGCAGCTGGATTTTTCGCAACTAAAATAAGAAGTCGTTTGAGCGATGAAACTTTGGATGCTCTGTGCTTCCTCAAAACGTATTTTAAAATTAATAAAAAATAACTTATCGCACTTGATCAACAAAAGAGTATATATCTATAAAAACAATTAACTCTTTATAATTAAATTAAAAATGTGTAAAATTAAAATTAAAATTAATTTTCTTATAATTTAATAAATTCTTTCTTATAAACCTATTTTTGAATGTGTCATGTTATTAATTTTATTGAAATAATATGTTAATACCTTTCAAGAACAAATTTTTTAAAATCCCGGGATCCCGGGACTAGGTAAATGAAATCCCGAAATCCCGGGATTGAAAATATAGAGCGAGATTGCCAACCCTAATATTTTAGGTTAAAAATTTGCTATTGATAGGCGGTCTGTTCAAAACTCTCAAAGATCTTAATATAGTGCGTATTATATCCATTAAATGATATTACAATATTGAAATCTATTTGTTCGAATTAAATTGCTTTCGCTAAACTGCATTAAATTATTTGTCTTATTTGTTGGAATAACATTTACATTGAAATCATGTTGAATAGTTTAAAAATATTAGCAAAAAAAAAAAAAAAAAAGAGAAAATAAAATGAAAAAAAAAATTACGCTGTTGTGTAACGTAATAAGAAAGAAAAAAGAAACAGAAACTGTCATTACTTTACGTAAAACCACGCAGTAAAAGGAAACGTTTAACAAAACATCCCAATCGGAGTTGGAAACAACAACACCCCGCCCAACTCAAACCGTTTTTCATTCTTGTAGTCGAACCGTAATGAATGGCGGTTGTTGTCCTGGGTATTATTCGCATTCCTTTTGCAGCTTCCCTTCTCGGAATCTAGGTGGGTGTTGTTGAATGTTGCAAAAAGGTGAATGAATGCTTTTCATTTACATTGTCTGTCTAGTGATGCAACCACTATGCAAGACTCCCAAGAGCAATAAACTGCTTCAATTCCAGTCATAGTATGTATTTGTATTCTCTTTTAATATACAATTTTACGTAGACAACAGGCAACAGTATCCAGGATAACTAAAAATATAAAAATGCACCAAATACAACACAGACTAGAAAAGTATCTGTTTTTTTATTCTGTATATTGCCATCTACTACATATTTCGTTACATTGTAAATGTAAATGCTGTGCAACTGAAATTGTCATGGACTTTATCTATTTTTTTTTTTGTTTTCTTTTCTTCTTTTTTTCATTTCTAATCTAATCCAAATGTGGGAGTTTCTATTTTGCGGTTGTCTTATGATTTCGTTGAATGAAATTCTAAACCGTTTAACTCTTGTCCCTGCATATTCGGCATCAACACTAAATCCACACAATCACTGCAAAATAAACTACAGGAGTGAATTTGATTTGGATATGTTAGGGGCATAGTAACAAATTGTTTTTAACAAAAATTACTTTTATTCCGTAATTTTAAATTGGTTTTATAAGCAATAAATCAAGACATAATAACTCAATAAAATCTATAATCAATACTGATAACTGTTAACTGAGATTTGAAAATCCTAAATTGAAAGCGATTAATTTTGAAGTCAACATTTTAGAATAGAACCCTTAACAAATGTCCTCTTTTTGAATTTTCATATTTCTATGCAAATATTGATTTTGTACAGGGTGGGCCAAAAGAAACCAAGGGGTGTAAAAGTTTAATAACTTTTTTATTTATTAATTTTTTTTATTTTTTCTTTCAGATTATATAGACAACACTTGGAGAATTTATAATGGAGAGGTTCACAACTGAACAGAGAACCAGAACAATAGAATTTTATTATTTAAACCAGAGATCAATTATTTTAACGCAAATAGTAGTTAATCGTCATCACCAACATGGCAGCGTAAGAGCTTTGCCTCGAACCGGTAGACCACGTTTAAGTCGCACTGCGGAAAATATTGAACGAGCACAGCAAAGTGTTAACGAAGCACCAGAAACATCTTGCAGAAGGCGTTCTGCTCAGCTAGGAATGTCTCGTACGTCACTACGCCGCATTTTAAAAAAAGATTTACAGTTATACCCACATAAGGTGCAATTGGTCCAAGAATTAAAACCCGGAGATCATCGGCAACGTCTAAATTTTGCAGTTAAATTTCAAGAGTTGGCCAGAAATGAAATCAACTTTATTGAAAATTTGATTATCATTTGATTATCATTTGAATGGCTTTGTTAATAAGCAGAACTGTAGGTTCTTGGGTTCTCAAAATCCAAGAGCCATTCATCAACGCCAATTGCACCCCATCAGGTGTACAGTATGGTGTGGGATCAGATCTAAAAATGTCATTGGGCCCTACTTCTTCGAGAATGAAGATGGAAGTGCTGTAACCGTAAATGGAGAGCGGTATCGGTTTATGATAGAAAATTTTTTACGTCCTGCTCTTGAGAACAGACCTGGTATGTGGTTTCAGCAAGACGGAGCCACTGCCCATACTGCCCGAGTCACAATGGCACTTTTAAGTCAAATTTTTGGAGAGCGAATAATTTCTCGAAATTCGGAAATTATTTGGCCAGCGCGATCGCCAGATTTGACAGCACCCGAATATTTTCTTTGGGGTTTTTTGAAGGAGAGAGTGTATGTGAACAAGCCAGAGACAATCCTTGAACTCAAGGCAAACATTGTTGCAGAAATTCGAACGCTACAGCCACAAGTTTTGAAAGATGTTATGGAAAATGCTCTAAAAGGAGCCCATCAGTGCGAAGCTGAAAACGGTGGTCATTTAAGAGACATCATTTTTCATACTTAGTGTAAAAAAATTTCCATTTTGTATATTATATAATCTGAAAGAAAAAATAAAAAAAAGTTAATAAACAAAAAAGTTATTAAACTTTTACACCCCTTGGTTTCTTTTGGCCCACCCTAGCGCCATATTGTTTTATGTCTGAGAGCTCGCACTTGCGAAAGTAAAGTCGACATCGTTTCGATGTCTTCCAGTGGTCAGCAATGAGTATTCAAAAAGATGAGTAAAATCGAATCATACTCATAATTTCTGATACTTATACGCATTCATACTTATTTTAATATCATGGAACCTCTTACTCATATTCAAAGTTTGTAGTACTCATCATATTCATACTTAACAACACGTACTATGATGTTGTTGATTTCGACTTTCCATGACTCAACATTTACAAGAATCACAAAATAAGACAACTAGAAGGTTGTGTGTTGGCTCTGCTTTCTGCTCTGTCGTTTTTGTTTATGTGCCTTTTAGATTTTTTTTTGCAAATGTAACAACAACTAATGGTGTTTTCTTTTCTACAAAGAAAATGTCACCCTCTTACAAGGTGCATTTAAAAAATTTTTGACCAACCCTGTTGTAAAGTCATTTTTTATTTGAGAAGAACATAACACAAATATAAAAAAGGAAGGGTATGCCCTGTGTTTACCACTTATTAAGAAAATGAATGAGGAAATGCCAATTTGTTCAAAGGTGTTGCCAGATCGTTAATTTTTCGACTTCATTTTTTGCACGCTTTTTTTTATAACAAAAACAAAAATATTTTAACACTGTTCTAACATTGAATGCAATTTTTTATATTGCTGACCATGTAGCTTTAATAATGTAATATTTCCTTAAGTTTACTCCACAAAACAATGAAAAAATTAACTTCAAATTGGATAACAATACCAGGAGACTTTTTTTAAATTTCATCTGGTAGCCCTATAAATAAACAAAAGTCATCTGCTTTACAGGGCATTATTCGCACTCTCGATTTATACAGGGCATAAAATGCAATGCCCTCCACCATTGGCAAGTGCAATTTATTTAGAATAAAACATACCACCTTTTTAGAGGGCGAAACATTTTTAAGAAACAAACGCAAAATTTCATTTTGCGTTAATAAAATGCGCATTTTTTGGTAGAAAAGAAAACACCATAAGACTGTAAATTCTGATGACCGATTCGAGTGACTCGAATCATTTATAAGTATTTTTCTAAAGTTATGAATTTAAATGAGTAGGCTTATGAATCAAACACATTTCGAATAGTATGAGTTTGATGTCAACGTTGTACGCATACTCCTTGCCATCTGTACTTATAAATCAACGTTGTAGTGAGTACAAATGAATCAGAGTATATTATATTCAAAATTTCATGAGTGCTTATGAGTAGCGAAAAACCGATTTATTGCTGAATCTCTGATGTATGTACATATGTACATATTTTGTTTAAATATTTACATATTTTTATTTACATAAAAAAAATATCGTTTAATTATATGAAAAATAAAAATATTTTCTAATGATCTCATTATTATTGGAATGAATATGTATAAAGAATATATTTCAATAAAATCTTAACAATGAACAGCCAATATTGAAAAAGAACGTGTGTACAATGCAATGCAATTTTATTAAAGGCATCAAAACGAAAAAAAGTACATTCATCGCGATTTATTACAATTTTATGTGTCGTTATATTTTGTTTTTTAATATTTCAAAATTTGTTTTTTTTTGTTTTTGTTTTTTTGTAGACTAAATAAACAATTTTAAATTGTTTCATTTCATTTTTAGTTCAACAAGAATTTATTTATAAATTTCACAAGCAACAAAAAAACATAAAAAAAAACAGAGATAGAAGGCTGCACCCAAATAATTCAACGTATCGTTCTGCTCAGATTTTTAAACTCTTTTGACGGAATTTGTCATATTTTAACACAAATTGGTGAATGAAAATTTTTTTAAATATTCTCTTTCAACACAATTTTCACTTTTTATTTTATTATAAATAAAAAAAAGAAAGAATAAAAATTTTGTAATTTTTTACTTACGATGGATCCGGTTGTCCTTCAGCTTCACATTCTATGATGAAGGGTTTGTCACTTTCTTTGTTTTGTTGAGCAACTTTAAATAGAAGTTCATCTGTGGGCGGTTGTTTGATAATGCGAGGCGGTGAGTTGACTATAATTAAAATATAAAGAAATAATTTCATTTATATGAGAAATTTTAGAGAGATGCAAATGCAATTAATTACATACAATTAATAGAATCAATTAAAAATAAAAAAAAAATTATAACGTCACCTGAAGGGCAAAACCGCCCAAAGGCAATATTATGATAATCCAGATCAGAGATCAGCAATGAATCTTTTTTTTTTTTCGCTACTCATAAGTACTCATGACATTTTGAATATAAGTGAGTCAACAATAATGAAATTTAACTATAAGGTGATTTTTTAAGAGCTATAGGAAAAATTTTCAAAAAAAAAGACACATAAAATTCAGAAAAATGCATGAAATCTTTATTTGAATCGATAGTACGGTCCATATAATTTAATGTTTGAAGATTATTTCATGCAAATGTTGACCGCGACTGCGCCTTAAATGGTCCATCCACTAAGTCCAATTTTGGCATACTCTTTACAACATTTCGGCCGGTATCTCACGAATAAATGCTTCAATGTTGTCTTCCAATGCGTCAATTGAAGGGGGCTTGTCTGTATAGACATGAGCTTTAACATAGCCCCACAAATAATAGTCTAAAGGCGTTACGATTCGCAGCATCTTTGAAGAAATACGGTCCAATGATGCCACCAGCCCATAAACCGCACCAAACTATGACTTTTTCTGGATGCATTGGTAGCTTTTGCAATGCTTCTGGCTGATCTTCACTCCAAAATCGACAATTCTGCTTATTTACGTATCCATTGAGCCAAAAATGAGCTTCGCCGCTAAACACAATTTTTCGATAAAGAAGTGGATCTTCGGCCAACTTTCCAAGAGCCCATTTTGATAATAAAATTCAATGATTTGCAAGCGTTGTTCGTTTGTAAGACGATTCATGGTTAAATTATAGACCAAACTGAAGATGTTTGATAGTGAAACAAAACACGAAACGTGCGTGAGCTATTTAAACCAGTGTTGCCAAAAAGATAATAGCTAAAAAATCACCCTTTATGTACTCTGATTCATTCATAGTCACTACAACGTTGATTTATAAGTACATGTTGCAAGGAGTATGCGTACAACGTTGACATCAAACTCATACCATTCAAAATATGTTTGATTCATAAGCCCCTACTCATTTAGATTCATAACTTTAGAAAAATAATAATACACTTCGAGTGAATCGTATCATTCATTCAACAAAATTTACAGTCTTAGTTGTTAGGCATTTACAACAAAAGAAAAAAGACACATAAGCAAAAAAAGACAGAAGTGAGTATTATTTAGTATTTTAGTATTCGTACGCGAATCATACCTATTTTGTGATTCGAGTATATGTTATGAAGAGTCGAAATCAATAACATCATACGTGTTGTTAAGTATGAATATGATGAGTACTTCAAACTTTGTATATGAGTAGAGGTTCCATGATATTAAAAGAAGCATGAATGCGTATGTGTCAGAAATTATGAGTATGATTCGATTCTACTCATCTTTTTGAATAATCATTGCTGATCTCTGATCCAGATGCGACCAACTGACTAACTAAACGGATATCTTTATTGCCATTGCAGAAGTACTTCGTGTATGACGAAATATTTCATCATGCCCGGGATTAACTGGTTAATATTTCTTATAATGGGTGATTTTTTAAGAGCTATAGGAAAAATTTTCAAAAAAAAGCACATAAAATTCAGAAAAATGCATGAAATCTTTATTTGAATCGATAGTACGGTCCATATAATTTAATGTTTGAAGATTATTTCATGCAAATGTTGACCGCGACTGCGCCTCAAATGGTCCATCCGCTTAGTCCAATTTTGGCATACTCTTTCCAGCATTTCGGCCGGTATCTCACGAATAAATGCTTCAATGTTGTCTTCCAATGCGTCAATTGAAGCGGGCTTGTCTGTATAGACATGAGCTTTAACATAGCCCAACAAAAAATAGTCTAAAGGCGTTAAATCGCACGATCTAGGCGGCCAATTGACCGGTCCCGAACGTGAAATAAAATGTTCACCGAATTCGCTTCTCAATAAGTCCATTGTTACGCGTGCTGTGTGGCATGTGGCACCGTCTTGTTGAAACCACATGTCATGCAAGTCAAGCTCTTGCATTTTGGGCAAAAAAAAAAAGTTGGATATCATCTCACGGTATCGCTCACCGTTCACAGTTACGTTACGATTCTCAGCATCTTTGAAGAAGTACGGTCCAATGATGCCACCAGCCCATAAACCGCACCAAACTGTGACTTTTTCTGGATGCATTGGTAGCTTTTGCAATGCTTCTGGCTGATCTTCACTCCAAAATCAAAAATTCTGCTTATTTACGTATCCATTGAGCCAAAAATTAGCTTCGTCGCTGAACACAATTTTTCGATAAAGAAGTGGATCTTCGGCCAACTTTCCAAGAGCCCATTCACCAAAAATTCTGCGTTGCGGTGGGTCGTTCGGCTTCAATTCTTGCACCAGCTGTATTTTGAAAGGCTTCACACCTAAATCCTTCCGCAAAATTTTCCACGTTGTTGAGTAACAGAGGCCCAATTGCTGCGAACGGCGACGAATCGATAATTGATGGTCATCATTAACACTGGGCGATACAGCTGCGATATTTTCTTCAGTTCGCACTCTACATAAGCGTGTTGGTGGTTTAATGTTCAACAATGTAAATTTGGTGCGAAATTTAGTTGCAATAGCCGCTTCAGTGGGTCGATTTCCTTACAGAGCACGCATTTTGATAATAAAATTCAATGATTTGCAAGCGTTGTTCGTTTGTAAGACGATTCATGGTTAAATTATAGACCAAACTGAAGATGTTTGACAGTGAAACAAAACACGAAACGTGCGTGAGCTGTTTAAACCAGAGTGGCCAAAAAGATAATAGCTAAAAAATCACCCTTTATGTGAACCTACGCCGAAAAATATTTCATAAATGTAATACTACTTTTACAACAACCCAATATTTTTTTCTATTTTCATCTGACATTGTTTGTTTGTTTCAGTTGTTATACAAATACAAATAAACAGAGAAAAATCAGTAACAATAGATACCAATTTAAGTACTCGTGTTAATTATTTTCAAAACAATTCTGAGAAGAAAAGTTTTAGGCCAACAAATAAAACAAAAGAAAATAGATTTTGTAAATAAATTTGAAATTTTTAAATTTTTAAAATTTTCTCTACGAAAAATACAGATTTACACATGCATGCACGCATACGAAAGAGGCTGGGGGTGGGCGACAGACGTCTGCAATTCATTCATTCATTCATTCAATTTTGAAAAGGTAGACAGACAGACAAATACTCTACACACCATCAACAGAAACTCCCAATAATAATAGAATAATTTTATTAAGTGCACCAAAATCTATAACAAGATGGGGGAAACTAACAATTATTTGAATGGATGGACAAAGGCCAGACAGACAGACAGACAGACAGACAGACCGACAGACGTATTGATGTCTGTTTGGGCTGACAGAGAACCGAACCTATCAAAAGTATTTATTATTTCCATTGCCAAAATACGGAAATACTGAATAGATGCTGTCAGTCAGCATGATGATGTTGCTGATGTTGATTTCATTGTAAATCATATTTCCCCAACATTTGCTGGGCATCACAATAAAAGCAGCAGCAGCAGAATTAGCAGATGCCATGGCTATAAATCTAATTTGAAAAATCATGTTGCACAAGTCAAATGCTTTAACGAGTTGCCGTTTACTGCAAGTGCCACACACACACACGATAGGAATTGGATCAGAGAGGGAAAATATGTATGATTGTGCGTGTCTGTCTGCTTATGAGTGAGCGAGTGGTATATTTAGATGATCCAATTCCATTGACATGTGTAGGTTAGACGAAAATCTTATATTTTTATTCAGATCCCTCACTAAACGCAAATAAGGAGTGCGCACAAAAAAAACTGGACTTACACTTTTCGTTATAGAAATAAAACTAAGTGGCCGATCTTTTTCGTTTTATATTTCAATTAAAGTAAATAATATTTGAATTCTTTTGTGTATAAAATTTTTTTCTGACAAAGGTCTCAGAGCATCCAACTTTTTGAGCCACTTTTCTTCCAGACATGTTAGGGTGTTTTTTGAAAAATACGTATTATTTTACTTGCTTTGTTTTGGTCGGCATATCCTTTTTTCTTCCACTTCCACGCTTTCTCTCAACACTTAAAGACTCCTTATATTGTTTTATTCTTACCTTAGAAACTGTTTTTTGGTTAACACCTGCGAGCCTAGCAATCGTTTTTTGTAAGCGGCGCGATTTTTCATTGAAAATTTCAATTATTTTTTACGACATTCTTGTTGGGTGCCCATTTTCAAAAAACTAATTTTGCTATTGCAATGACATTTAGCACGTGGATTTTGAAACAGATGACTAACAAAAACAATGTAACGGTATTCATTTTTTTCAATTATGATAAAAGTTATAAGCTTAAAAGTAGGCCCATTTTTTTTTTGTGCGCACTCCTTACATAGATTGGATTTCATCAGGGCGGTAAAAGTTGCCGTAAAAATTACAAAACAATTCCCTGAATTGTTATGAATTTTTTTATTTATTTGTTTTGGGCTGTGGGCGAATATGTGAGTTATTTATGTATTGTTCCAGAGATTGGAAACAAGAACAAATGCAGCTATGTTAGCATTTTGAAATGCCAAAATGACCATTTGAGTCAAATATCAAGTAAATTGTCTATCCAGGAATCAATTTATTAGATTACATAGTGGATCAGTGTTGAAAAATTCAGTACTTTTTTCAGTACTCCCTCGGCGCTTTCAGTACTTTTTTATTATTACATATTATATGTCTTGCGCCGTAGTCGCCGTAGTCTAGTAGGTAGTGTGTTGGCTTATTAGACTGAAGGCCCGAGTTCGAATCCCAGGTCAGACATCAAAACGAAATTATGAAAATATTTCTTCGGCGACTTCCTCTCACCAGATTTCTGGCAAAAACTCTGTGAGAGTATTAAAATTGCCATGAAAAGCTTCTCAAAAAACTGTCGTTCGGAGTCGACTTTAAACTGTAGGTCCCGCCATTCATGTATAAAAATTAACGCACACAACATAAGTGGTATGAGAAGCTAGGTCATAATCCTGACTGAAGGGTTGTAATGACCAATTATGTATGTATATGTCTTGCGCTTTTCATCTATTAATGAATGCATTAGCAAAATGTTCAACATAATGCTAATGGTAGACTTAGGCTTTAGCCCTGGTTATTCAAACGTCCACGGAACATACGTTCGTTTTTAGAATATGAAAAGCAATGAAAACTCCTGTAATTTCGGTAAACATTTGCATTGCTCTTCATATGATAAAAACGAACGTATGTTACATTACGTTCCATCGACGTTTGACTAAACGGAGCTTTTACGTTTTGTCACGTTCCGAATCAGCTGTTTTTGCCTTGTATGTGAGGAACATGAATAAGTCGTTAGTTTTTTTGTTGCGTGCCGTTAAAACCCCATGTCAAACATCTCCATCAAAATGGAATATGAAAAAATATTTCTCCGACGACTTCCTTCTGGCAAAAACTCAGAGAGTAAATAAAAAATTGCCATGAAAAGTTTCTCTAACATATGTCGTTCGGAGCCGACTTTAAACTGTAGGTCCCCACCGCATTAAACCACCAACACGCTTACGTAGAGTGCGAACTGAAGAAGATATCGCAACTGTATCGGCGAGTGTTAATGATGACCATCAATTATCGATTCGTCGCCGTTCGCAGCAATTGGGCCTCTGTTACTCAACAACGTGGAAAATTTTGCGGAAGGATTTAGGTGTGTAGCCTTTCAAAATACAGCTGGTGCAAGAATTGAAGCCGAACGACCCACCGCAACGCAGAATTTTTGGTGAATGGGCTCTTGGAAAGTTGGCCGAAGATCCACTTCTTTATCGAAAAATTATGTTCAGCGACGAAGCTCATTTTTGGCTCAATGGATACGTAAATAAGCAGAATTGTCGATTTTGGAGTGAAGATCAGCCAGAAGCATTGCAAAAGCTACTAATGCATCCAGAAAAAGTCACAGTTTGGTACGGTTTATGGGCTGGTGGCATCATTGGACCGCACTTCTTCAAAGATGCTGCGAATAGTAACGTAACTGTGAGCGCTACGGTGAGATGATATCCAACTTTTTTTTGCCCAAAATGCAAGAGCTTGACTTGCATGACATGTGGTTTCAACAAGACGGTGGCACATGCTACACAGCACGCGTAACAATGGACTTATTGAGAGGCGAGTTCGGTGAACATTTTATTTCACGTTCGGGACCGGTCAATTGGCCGCCTAGATCGTGCGATTTAACGCCTTTAGACTATTTTTTGTGGGGCTATGTTAAAGCTCATGTCTATACAGACAAGCCCGCTTCAATTGACGCATTGGAAGACAACATTGAAGCATTTATTCGTGAGATACCGGCCGAAATGTTGGAAAGAGTATGCCAAAATTGGACTAAGCGGATGGACCATTTGAGGCGCAGTCGCGGTTAACATTTGCATGAAATAATCTTCAAACATTAAATTTTATGGACCGTACTATCGATTCAAATAAAGATTTCATGCATTTTTCTGAATTTTATGTGTTTTTTTTTTTTTGAAAAATTTTCCTATAGCTCTTAAAAAATCACCCATTATCATCAAAAATTCCAATCTAATATCTATAAAAGCAATTTCTAAGTCTAGCATTCTGTAACTAATAACATGCCAAATTATACCAAATCAAGTCCATATTTAGATCGATGCAACTCATTCATTCATCTCTTTCAAAACATATGTTGAGTCTGATTTGTTTGGATGAATTTTTATTTTTTTTTTTTTTTTTTTTTGATGAATATGATTTCACTCACCCACCTACATACATATATGGGCAATTTCGTGTCAAGTGACCCAATTTTTAAAATCGATGTCTTTCGATTTTGATGAAATTTGCACCAAGGTTAGTACTATTGGATAGTAGGCTAGACACAAATTTTCAGCTCTATCAGTCCAGAACTGCCGGAGTTACAGAGGGTCAAAGTTGGACATTTTGGTCATACAGGGTTTTTTTAAAATGTGTGTAACTTTTCACCTATTGGTCCTAGCAAAAATTTTCCAAAGGATATTAGATAGATATTTCTTCAATCTTTCCAAAAATAATTTTTTTAATTTTAAAAAATTTTTTTTTTAATTTTTTTTCAATTTGGGCCCTTTTTTTTTTTTTTTTTTTTTTTCTTAAAAGAAAGCTTATAAAATTTCCTTTAAGGCCTTCATAATCGCTTCATGGGATGCGAGTGGGACATCTATCAAAAAAATTATTTTTTAACTCAAGAATAAGATTTTTCAATATTTGGCACATGTACCATTTTCATTTTCCCCCATTTTTTTCGAAATGGAATTTTTTTTTATTTTTCCTCAAAAGAAAACTTAGACCATTTCCTTTAAGGTCTTTGTGGGCACTTAGTAGCAAGAGGCATATCTATAAAAAAAAAAATATTTTAACTCAAAACCAAAGTTTTTAAATTTTACCATATGCACTATATTTTTTTAATGGATGGTTTTTTTTTTGCTCAAAGAAAGGAAAGAAAAAAGGGCCCAAATTGAAAAAAATTAAAAAAAAAAATTAATTTAAAAAAAAAATTAAAAAAAAAAATTAATTTAAAAAAAAAATAAAAAAAAAATAATTATTAAATTAAATAAAATTATATTTGGAAAGATTGAAGAAATAGCTATCTAATATCCTTTGGAAAATTTTTGCTAGGACCAATAGGTGAAAAGTTACACACATTTTAAAAAAACCCTGTATGACCAAAATGTCCAACTTTGACCCCCTCTAACTCCGGCAGTTCTGGACTGATAGAGCTGAAAATTTGTGTCTGGCCAACTATCCAATAGTACTAGCCTTAGTGCAAATTTCATCCAAATCGGAAGACATCGATTTTAAAAATTGGGTCACTTGACACGAAATTGCCCATATCCTAAAAAGTATTTCTTCATTTATTCAATATAGGATTACGTGCATAAATCTTTAATGCCTGAATAAAAATGAAATCATCAAAATATTTCAAATCGATATTTTGTTGTTGTTTTCAATCACAGTTCTAGTAAAAATAAAATAAATTTTTTAAAAATTGCCAATATAGCGAGTTATTATGCCGTATCGAGAACTTCATCTTTTAAAAAGAAAACAGAGACACTTTGAAATTCTATTCGATAAACAAAACCTGCAGCAGATTTGAACGTGACAGGCATTTCTATTCAATACAAATATTCACTTTGTTTTCTTAAACAAAAACAAAAGCAATAAAAAAAATAAAAATATTTCAGTCTGAAATATATAAAAAATAAAAAATTAACAATAAATAGATAAAAATTAAGAAATACTTACTTGTGGCTGTTGTGGTGCCTAAAACGGCAACCAGCAGGACGACGGCCAGCGTTCTGGACGACTGCCGCCCCATTTTGATGAATTTTATGTTTGTGTAGAGGAGGGGGGATTAGTATTCTTTTAACTATTTCGTAAGATGTTGTGCTCCTTGGACAGGGACAGCTGGAGAGACGGTTGTTGTTTATAAAACTTTACCCCTTCCTTAAGAGAGAGGGGTGTTTACAAATCGTTCTTAATGGAATAACGCAATTTTTTTTTTTTTTTTGTTTGTAACTTTGTAAATCCAATATCTTGCCTTATTTGCTCACTTTTTGTTCACTTTTTGAAAAACGAAAAAAAATTTTTTTTTTTTTTTGTTGAAAACCTGAAAAATAATGGAAAAAAAAGAAAGAGAAACACACACGTTGCTGGTTATGAGACGATTCTGAAAAGAAAATCGAAATGGAAATGGAAAATGAAATTATTATTTGTATAAAATCCAAGAAAAGAAAAAGAGAAAAAGAAAAGAAATGACGAATAAAAAGAATTTGAAATACAAATACGAATTGTTTTTTTTTTTTATTGTTGTACGAGTAGTTAGTTCTTCGCTTTTAACCATGGCACGACACTTTTACTGGCTGAGAAAGGAGAAGAGTGTCTTGGTTTAGTTGTCGACTCATGAAAAGAGTTATTAACCCTTGAATGCATAAATAAATGGAGCTTTTGGGGGTTTAATAAAGGAAACATTTGCTGCTCTAGAATTATATGATGATATATTCCACCTAAACCCTATATCATCAGTCGCAATAAGTAGGTGCGTCTATTTTCAAGAAGTAATCATCACTCATGTGTGTGAAGATAAATTCGAATTTGAAAATCCAAGACGCACTCCATAAATTTTAGCAGCGCCACATTTGGCAGTCGTATTATAGAACAATCCGTAGAGCAGTGTTTAGCATTTCATAGTACAATTGTGCGGAGAGAACGCACACGCATTCTTGTGCTTTATGATTTAGTTGTCGATCAGACTGCGATAAGAACACATGTGCGGCGGATGCATTAGCATTTTATTTCGGAATGACACTCAAAAAATATTTTATGTTAAAAGATGCTAATATTCAATGCCTTATATGTATGTTATAAAACATTTAAAGAATGTAGGGAATATGTTCTTAAAAGACATTTTGTATGTTAATATGTAAAAAATGGATTTTTTATTTATCTAAAATTATTAAGCCGAACATAGATAGTTTTATGTATGTTGATGAAATGAAAATGAAAATAGCGTATACGCCCAAACCTTTTTTTAAACGGTAGATATGTTCCAGTGGACACCGTGTAAAAAAAACGCGTAAAAAAAGACAAATATTATGTATGTATGTAAGTGTATAAACAAACTGAAAAGATATACATAGGATTAATGCAGCAGCCTACATATGCCTATAAAATTGAATAACTTTATAAAAACGCACAGATTTAGTTCAATAGTATACACAGAGTTTTTTATTTTATTTAATTTTATGATTATAAATAAATAAAGAAAAAGCTTAAAAATTCTCTTCCATTTATAAAAATAAAATTAGTTATCAAACTCTTAAGACAATTAGGAACGGAATTATTTTCAATAAAAAAAATTTCTTTATTTTATTCGGAGTCAGTTTCTGATAGCAAACGCATTCTCTTTTGCTGGGGTGGCTCAATATCAGTCTCGTCAGTAGAAATACTTATTACTTCTACATCTTCAGAAGCTGCTTCTGGCGCTGGTTTATTTCTTTTAACAGCAAATTCTGTTATAGTGCGTTGTGATCCAACTTTGGAAAGCTCTTTATAGAGCTCTCTGTATCTAGCCATACATGTTTGTAGGTCTGATTGAAATTTCACAGCTCTTTCAATTATGTTATCACATGTCAAAAAGTCAAAAAAAAAAAAAAATGGTAAATTTGTTAAAAAAAACCGTGTTATTTCAAATTCGCGTAAAAAAAACCGTGTAAAAACAGGTTTGGGTGTATTACTAACACTTTTCTATGGCTGTAAATAAATAAATTCTCTCTTACTCACTAATACATAACCAAAAATTTTTTGGTAACCCCTGCCGTAGAGTGACGAATGTGTTTGAAGATAAACTCGAATTTAAAAACCAAAGATGCAAATCCACACTTTTAGCAGCGCCACTTCTTGCCTTTAACAGAGTAAACTTTGCTATTATCAGAGCAATGTTAACTGTTTAACAATAGCAATAGTAGATTAGTCTTCTACTTTGCAAATATTGCAGACTATTGACATAAAATACAATTCTCATTATGATCATTATTATTTTTGAACAAAAGTGTTGAAATGTAAAGGATGGCTGGTGGGAGATAGAGGACGGATATTTACTCAACTCTCAAAATTATTCCAGCTATTCCACCAACACGGTTCGAAAGAGGATCCTCTGAACTACCATTTGCATATAGTCTGTATGGTGTACACTATTTCTTATATGTTCCGAGATGGCCACTGATCTTCTAGAGAATTTTCAAGCAAAAAATTGATATTTTCAAAGCCAATTTTCTCAATACCATATCACTTTATATGTGACTATATTGCTGATTATATTAAGAGGCCTTGAAACCTTCCTTTGCATATAGCATGGTTTTCATAGACCTAGGGCCATTATTACAACTTGCCGTTAACTAAAGGGCGGATTTTAACGGGCAGATAAATTGTTTTTCATTATTATGAGTACCCAATAAGATAGAAGTGATCGTTAAGCTAAAGGGAAGATCATTCTACCTTTAACATTTAAAGGTCAGTTTATGTTTGAACTTGCCATATCATATACTATTTTCGATATGGCAACTTCAAATTTAAACAAAATGAGCATATACAACAAAAAAACGAAGTCCACTGTTGCCACTGCGTTAAAAAAAAAAATTGTTTAATTGAGCAGTTTTATCGACTTTGCTCCGGCACTGCCATATTTTAATTTTATTTTATCTGTAAGTTGTAATAACGAAAATCATTTAAAGGTAACTTTACAGTTCTCATTAGCTAAAGGTACCTTTAACTAAACCCAAGTTTAACGGCAAGTTGTAATAATGGCCCCTAGAGTATTTCCCAAAATTAGCTCCTAAACAAGTGTGGGCTTGTTCAGATGGATACTGTTAAATAGCTAACTGTGCTCTGTTAAGGACAAATTTTATTCTGTTAAGACGAAATTTTGCTCTGTTAACGCCAAATGTGGCGCTGCTAAAATTTATGGATTGCGTCTTGGATTTTGAAATTCGTATTTGTCTTCACACACATTATAGTTTCACGAAATTTTTCCGGCCCTTAATATATCGCATGAGAAAATATAGTATATTGATCCGATTCCGAATTTTAACCGTTTTAGAATGAAACCTAATTACCATTCTAGGAAGAGTCCCTACATGGCTTGTATGGACATTGTAAAGAGTAAAAAATAAGATAGCGGCGGCGCTCGTAATAATGCATATGGAAATTTCATCATTTCAACCCCCCATCGTTTTTACCACCAAATTGTCTTCACACATTCATGTGAAAATTGAAAAAATCATTCATGTGAAAATTGAAAAAATGTTCAAAGAAAATGAAAATGCTCTAGAAACCAAAAAAAAAACAAAGTAAAATTGCAAGAGAAATGTATTGCAAAAAGGGTAGAAGAAGAAATAACAATTACGTTAATTGAATTAGTATTCGAAAATGAAAACAGAAACGGAGTTAAATTTGAATGTGAATGCACAACAAGAGACAAAACTAAGAAGGGGCACACACGACTGGACTGTCTGTGCTGTGTTGGTCCGGTTAGTAAAATGTTTTTGGATACGTTACAGAACGGTAGCAGTGGCAATACAATCGGCATCATTTTGGCATTATTAATTATTTTAAATATACTAAAACTAATTAAAACATTAACTAAACATCAGCAGCTGCGTAAAATTAATTAAAAAAGTTCATTATTATCATTCAAAAAAAAAAAAACAACAACACATCTCGTTAATTAATAAATACAATAAAAAAAAAAGAAATACCCTCGTATATATACATATCGTATATACGATACATTAATTGAAAAAGGAAAAAGAAAAAACAAGATGGATTTGCGTAATTTGTGTTCAAAACTCGATGTGGATGCAATACGAGGTTAGTGGTTAGCAAAAACAACAAAAATTATAATCGATATCGGTTTTCTTTCTTGCTGCTGCCTAAAAGACAACGTTGACGTTGCTTTGGTTTTTAATGTCACGTTTACTATTTTATATGGAGAAAGAAGGAAAGAAACCCTTTAAATAAATTCATTTGAAATTCATTTCAATTCAAATGAAAATTAATTAATCAATGAAAATTCCGTTTTGCCATTTCAGCTAAAATTCCACCTTTGCCACCCTTACCGCAAATCAAATTACCAAAGTCATTATCAAAACTAAAATCGCGTAAAATTTTTCGCAGTTCGCGCGAAGATGTCAATGCGATATCACGACGTGCTTCCTCGAAACGTATACCACCAGCTAAACCGGATAGTTTATCACTACCGTTAGGTCCGCCGCCTTCCGAATTTATAAATCGCACGCCTACACACATTTCGACCATATCTTCGCTTATGAGGAAACGCGGCGGCGAAAGTGGCGAAATAGCACCAAAATGGAGGTCCTCCTCTAAAGTCGCGGAAGAAGAAAACTCATATCAAAATGCAGGCGGCATTGATGACTATTACCCATCACCTTTGAATCAACCTTATGATCAGCGTTTGTCAAGGCCTATTAGCCCGGTAAAGGCGCCGACTTTAGCCCGCGAATTTCATGTACAGTCAGAGCAAAATATTAAAATGTCGTTAACCGAAAAGCTGCATAAAGGCTACAAGGATGTCAGCGAATTCAAATTGAAGCATTTATTTGCTAAAAGAACTGTGATCCGTAAGGATAACATTGAGATTAATGAGTATGTGCATCGCTACGATGAAGACAGGCGTCGCGAACAGACGATCCAGGAAAAGCTTGATCAAGACATAGCCGACAACTATAGGTTCCAGTTTAAAGCATCCAAACAAAACTCGCAAGAATCTTATGACAATAGCCCCATAGATTCGCCTAAAAATCCAGAAGTTAATAAACCACCCAGAAATTTAAGTGAATTAAGCGGTGATGAGAGTGGCATGGAATCGTCGCCGCCACAAAGAAAACCAGGCATTGCTTCTACACGGTTCGCCAAGGTGCTCAAAACACCTCTACGCATGTCGCTGGAGCAAGACAATCAAAATAGTGAAAACGAAGACATGGAAAATATTGAATTGGATGAACAGGAGGTGTCAGATACACCGCAACGCAAACCCAATAAAAGTACTCTCTACTCCATTAAGAAACGTAGTTCCCCCTCTAAATCAACTGAGAAATTGCAAAGTCCTCAGAAATGTAAAAGCTTTAAGGAACGCATGGGACGATTAACGAAACACAAATCAGAAGGTGATGTTTCGAAAGCTGCTTCCGAAAAGAAACGTAAAGCCCCCTTAAGCCCTCAGCAGTCACTGGACGAGACTAAGGACCAAGACGAATCTGTTCAAGGCAAATCTGAAAAGCCTTTGGATGCCATCAAATCTAATTTTAAACGTTTCCAAAAGTCTATCAAGTTACCGCAGTCTATGCATGCAACAGCCGATTCAGAAAATGAAACAAATCCAGAAAACAAAGGAAAATTTTCAAAAGCGCAGCAGCAATTCACCGAACGTCTGAAGCGTTTCCGTTCCACCGATCATGTGGATAAAAATTCCGAAAATGACGAAAACAATGAGTCCCCCATGCATAAGTTTACCAATAAACTACAGGAATGGAAGAAAAGCTTTAAGAGGCGACCTGATACTCACAACACCGACAATGATGAGGATGATGAAGCAACTTCGCCTCAGAAGAGAGACAAGCCGGTGGGTTCCCTAATGAAGAAACTCAAACACATAAGGTCCCGACGACATGAAAGTACTGATGATCCCGACGAGGATGAAGAGGGCGGTGATACTTACAGGGAAGGTTTGGCCGCCCGAGCTAAACTTCAACTAGAAAAAGGTGTGGTTGCTGCCAGTCAAATGCCACAGCGGACCATCAAAAAGATTTCAGATACCAAAAAGTATTTTAAGAAGAAATCTGAAAATGATACCAAAAGCAAATCAGAGAAATCAAAATCTGATGATGAAGACGACGATGTACAGCCAACCACCTCTAAGCCGCCCACGAAAACTATACCAAGACCTCCTCCGCCCATTCCCAGACCATTCTATCATTACAGTTCCGATGAGGAAGGCACTGATGCTAGAGAACAATTCATTAAGAAGTCTATAGTGGAAGCTAAACAAATAGCAGTGCCTTCAGCTAGAACGGCTTGGACAACCAAACCCATACTCTCGGATGATACCACCGACTATGACGACGAACTACCCAGGGTTCTCATACATCAAGACAATTCCGACATCTTTGAGTCCACTTTAATAATAGCTGTAACACGTCCTAGATCCCATACAATCACACCTATTATAACCGAAATACCACCCGATTCCGCTGAGGAGTCAACACCAGATACAAAACCAGACAACTGGATACCTAACCAGGACTTGGCGGCTACATATTTGGAGATGACACCACCACCATCACAGCGAAAACTATCCAAAGACTCAAACGCCTCTTCCACTTCAAAAGGCCATTCACGAAAGCAATCTGTCGACTCCAGTTCCGATGACTCGTGGATTAAAGACATACCACGAGGTCCATCAATTGCGGTTCTGAATAGTGTCAACGAAAATGAAGAACCCTGGAAAATTAAGATGGGCAGTAAAGAAGAGAAAATTTATAAAACCAAAAGTATTGATCTCTTTGAAATGCAAAAGCAACATGGCGGTGTTCTAACCGCCTTTGAAGACTTTGATGATGAGCTCAAGAACACGCCAGTGGTGAGGATAGAAGAACAAGAACTCAAAATTGTTGAAATCACCACCAGAAAGGGATCAAATGAACGGGAAAGCAGCGAAGAACTGGACAATCCAAATGATGATAATTCATCAAGAGTAACAAAAATAGCTAAAATCGATGTTAATGACAATGATGAGGCAACAAAATTAAAATCCAAGTCTTATGGCAATAGCCAGGAAAGTCTCAATGCAAATTTAGATGATAATAGGGATGCAATCGACAGTGGAAGTGATCGAGATGATGAAGATAATTACGATGAAGATGACGAAAATGACGATGATGATGATGATGACGAAATTAATCAACCACCTTCGAAAGCACCTTCGCCACCACCATCGATATTGCCGCCACCACCTCCATTACCGCAAAGACAACCATCAATAAGACTGTCCAAATTGTCTAAACTCAGCCAGTCATCGGATGAAGTGACGTGTCCATCTGAGCCACCGCCGCCATTACCCCAAACAAAGCCACCTGTGCCACCAAACCGGCCGGCACTACCGCCACCTCCGAAAATACCTGAGCGTAGTACAACCTCTGCACGTACGTCTAAGCCTTTAGTAAAAACAGCTTCACTACGTCTTGCATACGACGAACAAGTAAATCCCGAAGATATAGGCAAAGTCAACAAACTCATTTCCCGCTTTGAAGCGGAGAGACCCAAGCAAAGACCGCGTATTATACCACGCAAGCCACTCATAAGCAACGACTCTGAAGATTACAGTGAGGAGGAAGAAGACGATTCCATGGAAAGTGCTGCAAACACAAGCACTCAATCAAATACGTTTAGAGACATTACACCCACTAATCATCCGATAAGGCAAAAATCACTCTCTGTAGATTCAGTCGAGTTGTCGTTTAATAACAATAACAACAAAGAGCTACCAATAACCGAAATGACAAACGTGCAACAACCACGTAAAGCCACTTCACAAATTATACTCGACAATCGAGGCAGCAACATGTCAATACCCAGTATATCCATCTCAACCAGTTGTCAGGATGTCAATTCGAATTTTTCGCAACCCAGTTCTGTCTATGGGTCACCTTTACCCTATCCCTCTAGCCTAGTGGGTTCGACTGAAGTTACACCGCTAACGAATCGCAAAGATGCCGAACAATTTAAAACACGACATAATCGCCGCAGTTTAGTACGTGACGATGAAAATTTCTACTCTTTCGATAGTGATGAAGGTGAGCACAATTCGAAATTAAATAACACTCTCTAATGTTGTAATCCATTAATATTATGTTGTATGTCTTGCAGAGAATAGCTACTATTCAATAAGTTCGAACAGCAGTAATCGTTACGTAGTGGAATTATAAAATCGTACCGGACATTTAAAGTGAAAAATCTCAATTTGGAGGAAAATGGAATCGAATTCGAACGAAAGGCTACATAAATTTATAGTATCGTTGGACTAGTTTTATTGTAGTTTTCATAATTTTAATATAAAATTGTAAATGTACAAGTGTAATATTAAAATTAACAACAGTCCACAAGGGAAACATCTTTTAACGATTATAATAAATTGTTATGGATCTTGTATGTATTTGTATAAAATCTATTTTATTTCCAATTGCAATTCAAACATTTTAATTAAAATAATTGGGCAATTCACATGACTTTGTATCGTGTATGTTGTATTGAATACACTTGGTTGTTTGTGAACGCTCAATGCTATGCTGTATTGTGTATTTCGTATTCCAAATGTATTTTTTTGGCATTCAAACAATTTGATAGCACGAAACCAACACAACTTTTGAAAAACTTATGAAAACATATACACATTTTTTTCATTCACACAATTTGATAGCACGAAACCAATACAACTTTTAAAAACATATGAAAAAAATGTGTATAAGTGTATCGTGCACTGTTGTATAATCGTCGAACAATACACTCAATACAACGATACAACGGCTTGTGTAAATTGCCCAAATATTGCTTAATAAAAACAAAAAAGTGGACAAATTCAAAAATGTAAACTAATAACACTACAGATTATCGATCAAACCAAAAGGAGAATTTGATAAAACCATAATCAATAAGCATTGAACGATTCTGTCTCCATACTTTGAAGTGCACTGAAGAGGGAACAGCAACAATAGCTCAACTAGTCTTAAATTGATGTGTGGAAAGATAAATTCGAATTTAAAAATCAAAGGCGCAAAGCCACAGGATAAACTTTGCTATTAACAGAGCACTGTTAACTGTTTAACAGTGGCAATATTGCAGACTATTAACATAAAATATAATTCTCAACAAAAGTGTTGAAATGTAAAGGATGGTTAGTGGGGGATGGTAGACGGAAATTTCCTCAACTCCCAAAATTATTCCAGTTATCCCACTACCACGATTCAAAAGAGGACCCTCTGGACTACCATTTGCATATAGTCTGTTTGGTGCACTATTACTTATACAAACGTTCCAAGATGGTTCTAGAAAATGTTCAAGCAAAAAATTGATGTTTTCAAAGCCATGTTTTCCCAATATCGTATCACTTTATATATGACTATGTTGCTGATTATATTAAGAGGTCTTGAAACCTTCCTTTGCATATAGTATGGTACTCATAGACCTAGAGTATTTCCCAAAATTAGCTCCTAAACGAATGGGCTTGTTCAGATGGATACTGTTAAATAGCTAACAGTGCTCTGTTAAGGGCAAATTTTGTTCTATTAATGGTGTTTTCTTTTCTACAAAGAAAATATCACCCTCTTACAAGGTGCATTAAAACAATTTTTGACCAACCCTGTTGTAATGTCATTTTTTATTTGAGAAGAACATAACACAAATATTAAAAAAGGGTATGCCCTGTGTTTACCACTTATTAAGAAAATGAATGAGGAAATGCCAATTTGTTCAAAGGTGTTGCAAGATCGCTAATTTTTCGACTTCATTTCTTGCACGCTTTTTTTATTACAAAAAAAAAAAATATTTTAACACTGTTCTAACATTGAATGCAATTTTTTATACTGCTGACCATGTAGCTTTAATAATGTAATATTTCCTTAAGATTACTCCACAAAACAATGAAAAAATTAACTTCAAATTGGATAACAATACCAGGCGACTTTTTTTAAATTTCATCTGGTAGCCCTATAAATAAACAAAAGTCATCTGCTTTACAGGGCATTATCAGCACTCTCGATTTATACAGGGCATAAAATGCAATGCCCTCCACCATTGGCAAGTGCGAATTATTTAGAATAAAACATACCACCCTTTTAGAGGGCGAAACATTTTTAAGAAACAAACGCAAAATTGCATTTTGCGTTAATAAAATGCACATTTTTTGGTAGAAAAGAAAACACCATAAGACAGCGGTCGGGAAACCGGGGCAAATTACCCCAATTGGGGTAAAAATGAAACTTTTGTGAGTAAAAATATTGTTAAATTAAATTTTTAGTTATTGTTTTCTATTCAAAATTATCATGGGGGGCTATAATATGAAAGATGCTAAAAGAGGCGATTTGTTTTTTTTTTTTTTTTGTTCTTCGCCATGGGATAATATCAACTTACACAAAAATATTTTGGGGTAATGATTAAAAAAGTTCCCCGACCGCTGTCTTAAGAGGAATTTATTTATTTAGAATTTTCAAATTCACGTAATCTTATTTTGTACAGTGAGACCTCGATTTTCCGTGATGGTCGGGACCGGAAGCATTCTGTATAATCGATTTTCCCGGTTAATTGAGTACCAATTTTGGCTAGTTTTTTAATCGATATTTTTATTAATTAATAAATGAATATGTACATATTTATGTATATAAAAACTAAATTCAAGGATTTTATATACATACATGTTTCAAAAATATACAAAAAAATAATTTTATCAGAAAACAGTGAACAGTAGATAAGGATTTCATGTACTAAAGAGGGAATTCCGCTTTTTCGCTTGTTTGTTTAAAATAATAGAAAAAAATGTTTGCTTATAATCACGGATAATAGAGGTAGGTAATGACGGATAAACGATGCAGAAAAATTTAAATCGATCCAAAATAAAATTAAGTCGATGCAAAAAATTTTCTTTTTCCATCCCGGATAATTGATGTTGCCGGATAATCGAATCACGGATAATCAAGGTCCTACTGTATTTCAAACTGACCATCATAACAGCTTTTATCACCAATTTTATACGACAAAAAAAAAAAAAAAAATTAAAAATATTTAAACATTTTTCTATTTTCCAGTTTCTGAAGTGGCCAACCACCACTCCGCCTGCTGAGTAAAAAAGGTTTCAAAATTGGAAGCTTCAAATAAGCTTTATACACAGTTCAATTTATCAAAGCAAACGCAAATCTGTCAAACCACCACAAAATTGTGGTGATTTTCGTGGGGTAGGCAGGCTTTTTTCTATCTCTTGGTCTTCTAACTGGTGACTTTATTGTTATTGTTGAAAATTGGCAACATGGCAAATAATAAATAAATATTTGTACTGCATTCAAAATTCCCATAATTTAAAATACCAAAAATTCCATGTCAATTTTGAACAACAGTTGCATGGAGACTTACTTACTTACGCTGCTCTCTGCTCTTCAATCGTTTTGGTTGGGTGTGCAAAATATGAGTAACTTTAGGGGAGATGAAAGGCACTCACTCATGCTTATGCATTAAATGAGAATGAAATAGCAAAGATATGAAATGAAAAGCAGAGAGCAGAGATTATACAAATAACGGTTCTTTGAAATGAGTAAAAAGTGCATGTGATTGAGTGCAATTATAAAACTTCATACTATCATATGGCCTTTTATTTTCAACCCCTATGTGAGATAAACTAATAGCACAGACGAAACTCTTTTCTCTACGATTAAAACAGATGCAGACCAACCGTACGTACTCTTTTTAAAGTATCTCTCATTTTTGGTTATGGAGGAGGCACGAGTCATCATTACCCAAATTCATGCATGCATGAATGTATGTACATATGTATGGATGAGTGTTTGTTTGTTGTTGAAAACTGAAGTAAACAAATATTTACCGACTTATACAGAGATTGGATTGTGTACACGTTTTATAATACTTATTTACATGTACGCCGTCATAATAGCATAATAATACCAGCTTGCTTGTGCACCATGCATGCACGAGTTTTTGATAATGCAAGCGAGCGAAGATAGTATCAAAAAGTGTCTGCAGTTTTTCAACTTATGAGCGTAAAGTTTACATTTTAAAATTGGCTAGAGTTTTCTTTATTTACTCTAATTTGTAATGCTTGTACTAAAACTCTTTGCCTTTTTATTTTCAAACTCAATCATTTTACGTTGCGTCCATTTCAAATTCTAATGGTGTTTTCTTTTCTACCAAAAAATGTGCATTTTATTAACGCAAAATGCAATTTTGCGTTTGTTTCTTAAAAATGTTTCGCCCTCTAAAAGGGTGGTATGTTTTATTCTAAATAATGTGCACTTGCCAATGGTGGAGGGCATTGCCCTGTATAAATCGAGAGTGCTGATAATGCCCTGTAAAGCAGATGACTTTTGTTTATTTATAGGGCTACCAGATGAAATTTAAAAAAAAGTCGCCTGGTATAGTTATCCAATTTTGAAGTTAATTTTTTCATTGTTTTGTGGAGTAACATTAAGGAAACATTACATTATTAAAGCTACATGGTCAGCAATATAAAAAATTGCATTCAATGTTAGAACAGTGTTAAAATATTTTTTTGTTAGTTAAAAAAAACAGCACTCAAAAAATTAAGTCGAAAATTTAGCTATCTGGCAACACCTTTTTCATATTTACATATTTTATTGAAAACAAATCAAAAAATACAACATATTTTTAAATTAAATGTTTTAAATATGGATATTGCTGCATCTATTTTATTTGCGAAAATTGAAATAAATCAGTTATTAGATTCATCTTCGTCATCTTTTGAACAAATTGGCATTTCCTCATTCATTTTCTTAATAAGTGGTAAACACAGGGCATACCCGTTTTTAAAATTTGTGTTTTGTTCTTCTCAAATAAAAAATTACATTACAACAGGGTTAGTCAGCAATTTTTTTAATGTACCTTGTAAGAGGGTGACATTTTCTTTGTAGAAAAGAAAACACCATAAGGTTAATTGCATTACGATTCGTCTCGGTGCGCATATTTAATGTATCAACATGCTTCTCAGTATAAAATGTTATTTATTTAGGCAGTTAGCTCTGGTAATATAATGGGCCAGGCTGTACTATCAGAAAATGTGTCTTTAACTCTTCTAAAGTCAGGTATAGAAAAACTTTTAAAATGGATCTAGAGCGGTGGTTTAATGAGCGGTTTCTGAAATTTTAAAACAGAAACAAATAAAAACTTACACCAATTACTCGCATCAAAGCTACAAAAGCAACGTGTCCCCTAATAGTAGTTTCAAGGCTTTAGGTTCAAATAAAGGGTGATTTTTTAGCAATTATCTTTTTGGCTACACTGGTTTAAACAGCTCACGCACGTTTCGTGTTTTGTTTCACTGTCAAACATCTTCAGTTTGGTCTATAATTTAACCATGAATCGTCTTACAAACGAACAACGCTTGCAAATCATTGAATTTGGCATCATTGGACCGTACTTCTTCAAAGATGTTGCGAATCGTAACGTAACTGTAAATGGTGAGCGCTACCGTGAGATGATATTCAACTTTTTTTTGCCCAAAATGCAAGAGCTTGACTTGCACGACATGTGGTTTCAACAAGACGGTGCCACATGCCACACAAGCACGCGTAACAATGGACTCATTGAGAGGCGAATTCGGTGTACATTTCATTTCACGTTCGGCCGCCTAGATCGTGCGATTTAACGCCTTTAGACTATTTTTTGTGGGGCTATGTTAAAGCTCATGTCTATACAGACAAGCCCGCTTCAATTGACGCATTGGAAGACAACATTGTAGCATTTATTCGTGAGACACCGGCCGAAATGTTGGAAAGAGTATGCCAAAATTGGACTAAGCGGATGGACTATTTGAGGCGCAGTCGCGGTCAACATTTGCATGAAATAATCTTCAAACATTAAATTATATGGACCGTACTATGGATTCAAGTCGCCGTAGTCTAGTAGGTAGTGTGTTGGCTTATTAGACTGAAGGCCCGAGTTCGAATCCCAGGTCAGACATCAAAACGAAAATATGAAAATATTTCTTCGGCGACTTCCTCTCAGCAGATTTCTGGCAAAAACTCTGAGAGTAAATAAAATTCCCATGAAAAGCTTCTCAAAAAACTGTCGTTCGGAGTCGACTTTAAACTGTAGGTCTCGCCACTCATGTATAAAATTAACGCACACAACATAAGTGGTGTGAGAAGCCAGGTCGTAAGGTCTGAAGGGTTGTTATGACCAATTATGTATGTATGTATGTACTATGGATTCAAATAAAGATTTCATGCATTTTTCTGAATTTTATGTGTTTTTTTTTGAAAAATTTTCCTATAGCTCTTAAAAAATCACCCCTTAGAAATACATACAAATACGTTACTCTTCTAAATAATTTGCAGCAGCTGTATGGGTGCGTATAGATGCGTAAATGAAATCCCTAGACAAAAACCACAACTACTCACTACAATGGCTTCTTCCGTATTTAGCTGAGGAAAAATAAATTCAAAAGAAACAGACGACGACGACGACGACGACGACGTGATTTCAACAATCAATTGATATTTTATAATAATAAAAAAAAATAAATAAAAAGAAATTATAATAATATAATCGGTTAAGACCACATAACAATTGGCAATTGAAAGGAGAAAATTAAACATCTGATATGGTCACCTTTCAAATGTTTCGCTTGACGGCTACAATACTCGTACAGTCGAACTTCGATAAATTGAATCACCATTATCCAGAAAAAAACTTCAACTTATAGAAACTTCAAGTTAAAGAAGCAAAACCTGATAGAATTTTTCTCCAAGATGCTGTTGCTGTGCTTCAACTTATAGAAAATTCAAGTAATAGAAGTTCAAATTATAGAAGTTCGACTGTATTTAGGCTGTAATAAATTATTCAGTATTTTTTTTAACAAAAAATCTATTAAATAAACGTGTTTCAAGGAATGTTAGTTTAATTTGTCTCGCTAGTGTGCGTACATACGGGGTATGCCCATAAATTTTTACACGATCTCTAATATAAATTAAGGAAACGGATATGACACCCTTTAAAGGCAGGCACATGTTTCATTCTTACTATGTATTTCGATTTCGTATCGAAATATCTATGCGAAAATAAACCGCTTGCTCTATGCTATAAAATTTTAATTTTTAATTGTAAATTGAAAGAATAAAAATATCAACCCCCTCCTAGTCGATACATACATACATACATATACGCACGATTATAACACAAGGGCAAGAGTAAAAAGCATTTGGTTTAGGTGCCTGCTTAAATGATTGATTGTGTTGAAACTGGTCAAATGCAAAATATAATCGAGGTGGTGGTGGTTGGTTTACGCCGGCGCAAATTGTTTATTTTTTCATTTTAACTTCTGAATATTGTTGTTGTGATATCATAAGGAACCACATTAAACATTAAATGTAACGTGCTGCCTCCTGCCACCAGCTGACGGCATACTTTCTTTCTTTAGAGTTCCTGTTCCAGTTGTGTGCCTGTCAAATAAGGGTGTGTACGCATTTGATTACATCACATATGCTTTAGAGTATCAGTATCTATACGATATAAAATGTGTAATTCATTAATATACCCTCGTGTTTTGGTTTGCAATATACAGAGGGAAATGGCCTGCTGCTGTTTATTTAACTTGAAATTCACAGCTCCATAGGGAGTAGGAAAGAGTATAGATATCCAGTTAAATGCTGTCAGCATTTATTTTAGTACATATTTAGTTTTTGGTTGGCCATAATTCATTATGTGATCCATTATGTTAATTAATTATGAGAACATTTTTATATGAAAACAAATACAAAACAAAAGAGTATTTAAATTAATTTTAAAGAATTATTTTAAACCAAAGTATCTTCATTGTTATTACAGAAATATTTCGGTACTCGGTGTAACATTATTATCCTAATCGAATAGATTGATTTGATTACTTGAATTGACAAAAATAACAATTTGATCTGTTAATTAAATTCAGGATATTTTAATATCTTTAATTAAAAAATATATATATGGGCAATTTCGTGTCAAGTGACCCAATTTTTAAAATCGATGTCTTCCGATTTGGATGAATCCACTCGCATCTCTTTAAGTAACCACAAAGCTCTTAAAGGAAAAGAACTAAGCTTTCTTTGAGCAAAAAAACATCCATTAAAAAAAAAATATAGTGCATATGGTAAAATTTAAAAACTTTGGATTTTGAGTTAAAATATTTTTTTTATAGATATGGCTCTTGCTACTAAGTGCCCACAAAGATCTTAAAGGAAATGGTTTAAGTTTTCTTTTGAGGAAAAATAAAAAAAAACTCCATTTCGAAAAAAAATGGGGGAAAATGAAAATGGTACATGTGCCAAATATTGAAAAAATCTTATTCTTGAGTTAAAAAATAATTTTTTTTGATAGATATCCCACTCGCATCCCATTCAGCGATTATGAAGGCCTTAAAGGAAATTTTATAAGCTTTCTTTTAAGCAAAAAAAAAAAAAAAAGGGCCCAAATTGAAAAAAAATTAAAAAAAAAAAATTAATTTTTAAAAAAAAATTAATTTTAAAAAAAAAAATAAAATAAAAAATTTTTTTTAAAATTAAAAAAAATTATTTTTGGAAAGATTGAAGAAATAGCTATCTAATATCCTTTTTGCTAGGACCAATAGGTGAAAAGTTACACACATTTTAAAAAAACCCTGTATGACCAAAATGTCCAACTTTGACCCCCTCTAACTCCGACAGTTCTTGACTGATAGAGCTGAAAATTTGTGTCTGGCCAACTATCCAATAGTACTAACCTTGGTGCAAATTTCATCCAAATCGGAAGACATCGATTTTAAAAATTGGGTCACTTGACACGAAATTGCCCATATGTATGTTTTCTATAATTTTAATAAACATACATAATACATAATTGGCCATTACAACCCTTCAGTTGGGATTACGACCTAACTTCTCACACCACTTATGTTGTGTGTGTTAATTTTTATACATGAAGCATATTGATTCTTGTTTGGATTACATCAATAGTGATTTGGTTAGGATTGACAACTGGGCCTCAGCCAATGGACTTTGCATCAATCCCTCCAAGTCTAAATGTATTATACTTTCGAGGACCGATAGATCATTTGTCATACCTGAATTGTGCATTAGGGGAAATAAGTTTGACCTTGTCAAATCTGCGAAGAATCTGGGTATTGTCTTTAATGGCAGTTTATCGTGGTCTAATCATATAGGTGTCGTTGTTGGTAGAATTTATAGTATGCTTAGGAACTTGTGGATTGTTATTGATTCGACTCCTTTTGTCATTCGTATGCAACTTGCTAGAACGTACTTAATTCCGGTACTTTTGTATGAGTGTGAAATCTTCGCTAACTGTGATTGCTAATTGTGATGATAACCGTAGACTTAACTTGGCATTTAATAACATAGCTAGATATGTCTTTCGTAAAGGGAGTCGTGATCACATTTCTCATTTGGCTTGCCGGATTCTTAATGTGAAATTTGATAATCTCTTGAAAATTAAATGTCTTATTTTACTTCATAAGATAATTTACACGGAACGGCCGGAATATTTATTTTGTCGAATTAAATTTGCTAGATCCTACCGGGGTAGGAACATTATTCAGCAACGATTTAGGACTCTCTTGTCTCAGAGACAGTATTTTATACACACCACTAGTCTTTGGAATTCCCTACCAAACTACATCCAGAATCTTGGCAATGCAAATGCGTTCAAAAAGGAGTTATTTAAATTATTTTCATAAGTAAAATTTTTTTATGATTTGTGATTTGTTTTATAGGTTTATATCGGTTATATTTTTATTCCTAGTTTTTTAGATTGATTTTTATAAATATGTAGTAACATTTTTTTTAATATTTTTTATTTACTTCTACAGTATTATTAGTTTTTTTTTTAAATTTCTTTATATTATATTTTTATTTTTATATTTTATATTTTAACATGTTATTAATTATATTAATTTTGTATTTTTTATTTAATATGTTTTGTTTCACTATTAATTTTTTTAAATCTTAATGATTCCAAACATAGCAATGTCAATTATAAGATTCATATCTTGTTGTGCTATGTAAATTATAATAAATAAATAAATAAAAAATAAATAAAAGCGGGACCTTCAGTTTAAAGTCGACTCCGAACGACAGATTCAGGGTAATTTTATTTACTCTCAAAGCCTTTGACAGAAATCTGACGAGGAGAAAGTCGCCGAAGAAATATTGTTTCATCCAATTCGTGGTTTCAAAAGTATGGGACTGGAATTCGACATCTGTCAAACTAAGTTGTGAAACCAATTTTTTTCTTTTCAGTTGAAAGTTTGACATTGACGAAAATGGATCGCATAACTATCACACAACGCATAAAAATTATCAAAATCTACTACAAAAGTAGTGATTCTGCCACAGCCATGTATCGAACAAAATTTTCTTCAGCGATGAAGCACATTTCACACTCGGTGGGTATGTTAATAAACAAAATTGTCGTATTTGGGGTTCTGAGAATCCTCAAGTAATTGAAGAGCGGCCATTAATTACATCCAGAAAAAGTCACTGTTAGGTGCGCTCTTTGGTCCGAAGGTGTGATTGGACCTTACTTCTTCGAAAACGACGATGGAACGACTGTCACCGTCAATTCGGAGCGTTATGGTCATATGATAACCGTTTTTTTTTTTGCCTGCTTTTGAAGAATACGACTTGGAGAAAATGTGGTTTCAACAAGACGGTGCCACATGCCACACAACTCGAGCGAATATGGCTTTATTGCAAGAGACATTTCCTGGCCGCGTAATTTTTCGTCGTGGCGATATCAACTGGCCACCAAGATCATGCGATTTGACACCATTAGACTTTTTTTTGTGGGGCTACGCGAAAAACCGTGTTTATGCAGATAAACCTTCAACTCTTGAGCACTTAAAAACCAACATTCGTCAAGTTATGGCTGAGATACCGCCCAATATGTATCAAAAAGTGGTCGAAAATTACCTCAAAAGAATCAATGCTTGCAACACTTCGCGTGGAGGTCATTTAAATGATGTAGTGTTTCACACATAATGTCAACGTTGAAACTTTACAATAAAAAAGAAATATCATGAAAAAAATATTTTATATGTATATGTTTTATTTACGTTTAGTTTTGAAACCACGAAATGGATAACCCTATATTTTTTTTTGTTCGAGATGTCTGACCAGGGATTTTAATAAACGGTTTGCTGAATTGCTTAACCACAATTTATTTACGTTGACATTTTGGAACATTTCGACGCTAACTTCCAGCGATTCATTTATTTGCGAGATGTTATAGCCTAAGAACTATTATTATTTGATTTGTCATTGTCATTAATTAAGAATCTTTCGCTGATAAGAACGTTCTACTGATCCAACAATAGATGAATACAAGGATTTATTCTTTTGTTCTTAAGACGGACATGGAAAATTGTATTAAGTTCCTCTCAGAGGACAGCAATGAATTGTTTTTCGCTACACATAAGCACTCTTTAAATTTTGAATATAAGAGTCAACAATATTGAAATTTAACTACCTACTCTAATTCATGCGTACTCACTACAACGTTGATTTATAAGTACAAGTTGCAATGAGTATGCGTACAACATTGACATCAAACCCATACCATTCGAAATATGTTTGATTCATAAGCCTACTCATTTAGATTCATAACTTTAGAAAAATACTTATGTATAAATGATTTAAGCGACAGGATTCATTCATAAAAATTAACAGTCTTAATTGTTATGCATTTACAACAAAAGAAAAAAGACACATAAGCAAAAAAGACAGAGCAGCAAGCAGTGCAAACACACAACCTTCTAGTAAGTATTTTAGTGTTCGTACGCGAATCGCACTTATTTTGTGATTCTTGTATGTATGTTGAGTTATGGAGAGTCGAAATCAACAATATCATACGTGTTGTTAAGTATGAATATGATAAGTACTTCAAACTTTATATATGAGTAGAGGTTCCATGGGATTAAAAGAAGTATAAACGCGTATTAGTATCAGAAATTATGAGTATGATTCGATTCTACTCATCCTTTTGAATACTCATTGCTGATCTCTGGGTCCTGTGCTGAACCCTACCATTTCTTGATTTGTTTTCCAAATTAGAATCGCTCCTTAATCTAATTTTTCTAATTTCTCTTTCAATCTAATTTAAAAAAAAAAAACAAAATAAAACTTATGTGTTTATCACAAAATGTGTCAATTTCACGTTTGCACGACTTCCAGAAGTCGGCTAATATTTGTGTTTTTTGAAAATATTATTATTTCTCTTTGCGCAAACATTGGCCAACTTCTGGTGGTCGCTCAAACGCGAAATTGATACATTTTCCGATAAACAATCAAGATCCATCAAAAATTCTGAAAATTTTTGAACTAAAAGTTCATTTGATGAGATGACATATATATAAAAAATATAACACGACTGTTGTACTATTTATATAATAACTACAGTAATTTTTCGATTTGATCAAGCTAAGTACCAATCTCTTCACAAGATAATGCACTTTCAGAATGTCATCACTTATTTCATATTTTTTAAGTAAAGTTTGCTACTATGAACGGACAAACTTGAAAAAATATGCAAAAAATAGGCTTTTTCCAAGTTTACCTCATCAAAACTTATAGCACATTAAGTCAAATAATAGATATATGTATACCGTTTTAAAGGTCCATCTCTCCCCTTTCTAACAAGATTTAAATTACGGAAATCAGGTCAGAAATGTTTGAGTAATCCAGAAATTTGTGCGTAAAGTCTAAAAAAAAACAGTTTTTGTCAAATAAAGAAAGTTTGGAGGGTTCGAGAAATATAAAAAAAAAATATTTTTGAGATCTACTCAACAAAACTCACAACCTACACTATGTCATTAACCGGGTGTATTTAATTTTTTTTATTTTGTCGCATAGTGTGATTACAATTTATAAAGTAAAGACTCAAAAAACGTATGAAGAATTTATTTATAATTTCCAATGAGAATTTAAGTTCTTGTAAAGACAAGTAATTCGCCCTTAGGATAAAAATCATAAAAATATTGTAATTGTTCCATGAAACATTGGTCACACTGTCAACAAGTAGTAAGTGGAATAACAAACATTCCTTTGTCATAATCAAATAACATAAGGAGTGTATTTATCATCAAACTATTGCATCAATTATGAGTAAGTAGTACCATAAAAATTATTATAAAATTGAATGAAAGCGAAATTGAGAATTGAGAAAAAAGGTTGCTAAATTGTTGTGTGGCAATGATGTGTAACAAATCATTAAGAATGAGGGCTACTGCTGCTACCACTACTACTGCTACTGACATGATTCACAACAACCATCATCAACCATTAGCAACCATTGAATGTATTTCTTGATTTTAATTAGTATAATAAAATTTAATTATTTCATGAGGGTCAATAAAGCAGTAACCAGAAGAATAAATGAATGATCAAATAATCATAATAATTCCCGCACCACACCAAACCACCACCGCACACTACGCCACACATTACAATAAAGTTCAAGAAAAGTCATTGTAAACTTTCTCATGGAAATGAATGCATGAAAAGGCAAAATAGCACAGAAAGGAATGTACAAGAAACTTGACTCTGAAGGAACGCAAAACCAACAACAATCCATTGATTTCTTGATACCCTGATGTAGTGATATTGATGACGACGGCGGCGATGGCGATGGTTTAGATGATAAAACCTAAAGAACAGCAAAATTACAATACAACTGCATTCTGCTGCTACGTATCCATGGCCGTTACGTTATGGTGGTTGAGTTTTTCGATGGCTCATATGGGATAAAAAAAAAAAAAAAACATTCAAAAAGAAGTACGATGTTGTTCTTTTGTTGTTGTTGTCGTTGCTTAAAATGAACACCAAAAGACAAAAGAATGCCAACCATTCAACCAGGCAGCCCAGCCACTCGTGCCAAAACACAAAAGGTCGTACATGGTAAATAGGCTTTGATTTACAATTGGATAGAGGAACCGTCAGCCTATTGTTGACAAGGATAGAGTGTTGGTTGCTGCTGCAACTAATGCAACCACAGCCCAATACAATACAACACAGCCAATATCAATACCAACCAACAACTGCAGCAGTAGCAGGAGCAGCAGCAGCAGCAACAACAGCAGTGGCAATGGCAGCATCAAAATGCTTTCCTTTTTAGGTCAAGGATTCCAATCTGGTATATTTATATAAAGGAGAAGGCAATGAGTTTTCAATGAGAAGAAATATTTTAGATAAAATTATTACCACCACTTTATGTACTTTAATCGCATTCAAATGCTTGTCAAAATGTAAAAGAAAATTGCAGACAAAAAAGTTTCAATACATCTGTAATTAAAAATTGCTTTTCTGCGTCTGCATTTTTTGTTATTTGTTGGTGGCCCAAAATTCAGCGATGAATTTTTTTTTCCACTTTTCAAGGCAGAACTTTAAAGGACGTGCGAGAATGATATATGCATACCAGAGATCAGCAACGAGTATTCAAAACGATGAGTAAATTCGAGTCATACTTATTATTTCTGATACTTATACGCATTCATACTTATTTTAATATGATACTCATACTACTCATACTCAAAGTTGGAAGTACTCGTCGTATTCATACTTAACGATACGCATGATGTTATTGACTTCGACTCGCCTCTACTTAACATTTACACGAAGCACAAAATAAGTATGATTCGCGTACGAACACTACTATACTCACAAGAAGATTGTGTGTATGCTTTGCTTGTTGTCTTTGTCTTTCCTTTCTTCTTTGTTTGTATATGCAACAATAACAAAGGCTGTAAATTTTGATGAATGATTCGAGCCACTCGAATCACTTATAAGTATTATAAGTATTTTTCTAAATTTATGAAACAGAATGAGTAGGCGTATGAATCAAACACATTTCGAATGTTGTGAGTTTGATGTCAACGTTGTACTCATACTCATTGTAACCTATACTTATAAATCAATGCTGTAGCGAGTACGAATGAATCAGAGTAGTTGAATTTCAATTCTGTTGATTCACTCATACTCAAAATTGCATGAGTGCTTATGAGTAGCGGAAAAACGATTCATTGCTGATCTCTGATGCATACATTCTGTTGTGGCATTGATATTGGAACACCAAAAGTGAACTGAATCCATAATAATTCGGATGGATTTGAGATACATAAGAAAGCCTAAATAAAGCCCAAAATTATCCAAGAATAACTGTCTAGCAACACAAAAAGAAGAAAGAAAAAAAACGCAAAATAATACAACGCGTCTAGGTGCGCGCAATTTAAACGCATTTTAATTGAAATCACTTTTTTTGACTAGCAATCACGATTTAGCAAAAACTGCTTGATCGATTTCGCTGAAATTTTGGGAGTAGTTTCAGTCCGTACCAGAATATTTTTAACCCATCTAACCCGTAGAAAAAATAGGCGAAAACAGAAAAAACTATTCAAAACACCGCCATATTGTTATTTGTTGACCTTTTCAAAATATCCTAATAGTTCAGGCAACAGAATCAACATAAGACTCAACATAAGAATCCAATTCGTTTTTTGCTTTCAGACACTCCGCACTCCTCAAATAATGATGCCAGATTTTGAGATAATCCTCTACAGGCTTCCGATTGTGATAATCGGATAAAAAAAATTACAAACACTCAAACGTCCTATTTAGCATATAAAAAGATTCATTGAGAACCCCTTAGATACATACTAAAGGTCTGCACAAATGTATTTGACTTCAAAAAGTACATAAAATCTAGCATACATGTACACTTATCCGAAGTATCCGAAGAAGAAAAGTACTCTTTTTTGAGAACAACAAAATTATCGAATAACTTCTTGTTGTTATTTGACTGCGTTCGCTTCATACAAATACATGTTCTACTTTCCTTCTTACTCGAAAATACCGGCACAAAACATGTCGAGTACAACGAGTACCACCAAACTTCACATAGTACTTCAAATACCAATGAGTACTGCAAATACCACAAAGAAGTTTGGCAAACAAAAGATCTACACCAAAGACTATAAATATGTAAAGATGTTGCACACAGTGTAAAAAGTAACATGTACTCAGAGAACGTATTGTTCTCTTCTCTAAGCAATTTATTCTCATATGCGTGTATACGTGTGTGCATGTATGTATACATGCATTGCCTGTATACATAGCCTGTGGAAAACAAATATTACCGTTTGTTTTATTGTAGGGTAAGAATATGTGTTTTATTGTTGTAGAAATGAAATTATATCGATTCGCACCGAGTTATAATGTTATTTTTTAGACTATTCAATTATGTATGTATGCATTTATGTATGTATGTATTTTTCGAAGGCAAGAAATCTTATTTCTGAGAAGAGGTCTGCTCTTGGAACTAACGGAGCTACAATAAACAAAATAATGTTTTTACACTCTAATGTGAATAAAACAAAAATATACGAAGAAATAGAAAGAATAGAAAGTGATCTCTAGTTTTGAGTTTTATGGAGATGAATTTTTAGTTTTTTTTTATTTAAGGATTAATGTTTTTATGTTTTGTTTTTCTTTTTAAATAAATTCACAAATATTTAAGTTTTTAAAGTTCCTTCTATTCTATATACATATACTTAACTTTATTTGTTACACTTATTACTTCTTACATACTTTTGTCATTTTAAATGATCTCTGAAAATATGAAATATAAACTATGTTTTTTTACGTTTTAGTAATTTTAAGTGATTTTTTTGTTATTTTAATTGTTTTTAGTTCATTGAAAATAAAGAATTTTTTAAATCAAAAAGCGAAAAAAAAAAATATTTTCCAAAAAAATTGACTATTTTCGATTTCTATTTTTTTATTTCAATGATTAATAAATATATGCCTAACGTGTCGTTTGTTCATACACATAAGCATTTATATATAAAAAAAACATCAATTATGTGGTGTTTTATGCTGCGAGTATTTGAAGTACCACATGAAGTGAACATAATTTTAGGAGTACTTGTTTTTGCGGATATAATTTTCAATGAGTACTCTTTTTACGGAACATAAGCAGCTTCGGATAAATACTTACTCGTATTTGTCTTGCACACATTCTCTTCTCTTCACTGCTTGCGCTGTTAGAGAGAGAGTAAGTACTCTATTTATCCGACAACGAGTTGCACACATGAAGCAAAAAAGTTATTCGTTGCAGACCTCTAATACATACATACATACATAATTGGTCATTACAACCCTTCAGTCAGGATTACGACCTAGCTTCCAATATCACTTATGTTGTGTGTGTTAATTTTATACATGAGTGTCGCCGTAGTCTAGTTGGCAGTGTGTCGGCTTATTAGACGTAAAGCCCGGGTTCGTATCCCAGGTCAGGCATCAAAACGAAATATGAAAAAAAAAATATTTCTTCGGCGATTTCCTCTCAGCAGATTTCTGGCAAAAACTCTGAGAGTAAATAAAATTGCCATGAAAAGTTTCTCAAAAAATCTGTTGTTCGGATTCGACTTTAAACTGTAGGTCCTGCCACTTATGTATGAAATTAACACACACAACATAAGTGGTGTAAGAAACTAGGTCAATAATCCTGACTGAAGGGTTGTAATGGCCAATTATGTATGTATGTATGTGTGTCGGGACCTCTAATTTACAGTCGATTCCGAACGACAGATTTTTGAGAAACTTTTCATGGCAATTTTATTTACTCTCAGTGTTGAGTTTTTGCCAGAAATCTGCTGAGAGGAAGTCGCCGAAGAAATATTTTTTCATATTTTAATAAGCCAACAAACTAACAATTATCTACGCTGACTTCTATCCCTTGTGAACACCTTTACGTTTGTTTAATATAAAAAGTATCCACTAAAGAAATCGAAAGTATCCACTAAAGAAATCATTCCTTTATTTCCTTCACTGTGGTAGAGTGTAGCTAAAAGTTACAAAAAGAAAGAAAAAATATATGACTACGTCAGCAGTTAGCCACTTGCCGATATGTATGTATGTAGCGAGTCGTCATAATGACTGTTCCTGTAATAAAGAGGCCACATTAAAAATAACCAAAAAAAAAAACAAGCAGATGGACGAGTGAGTGAGTGAGTGAGTCAGTCAGTTGTAGTTGGTCGAGTGTTGTGTGGGTGTTGTAGTATAGAATGTATAGAAATGAAATGAAGGCACTTGATGTTATAGTTGTCATTGTCATTGTTGTAATATTTATTTATAAAATGATGTTGCATTGTGTAAAGAAAAACAGAAAAAACACAAACAAATAAAGGCAAGGCAAAGTGCAACAAAATAATAAACATTACAAGGATTACTGGGAAAACAAACAAAAAAAAAATTAACAAATTGCTGACAAATAACTTTGTTAACTGAAACATGCAAATTACCACCACCACCACCCCCTTATCGGCGTTATCGGCCACAAACATAAGGGTTTTTCAAGGCGGTTAACATTCTTATGGTTTGGTTTTGAGTATTAAATTACTACCCCCCAAAAATTTTAAATGTTTTCGTATCCTTTTAATAGTCCGTGTTAAATTCAGTTGACTATTTTTTAATCATATGCTCTCTTATATTTCTGTTACAAAATTACGTCATAATTACACTGTGCGACAGTGAAAATACACCCGAGTAACTACATAGTCCACGTTGTTCAGTTAGTTGAGTAGAACTCAAAAATACCTTTTTTATATTTCTCGAACCCTCCAAACTTGTTTTATTTGACAAAAACTGTTTTTTCTGACTTTACGCACAAATTTCTGGATTACTCAAACATTTCCGAACCGATTTTCAAAATGGAAATCCTGTTGGAAAGGGGAGAGATGGGTCTTTAAAACGGTATACACATATCTATTATTCGACTTAATATGCTATGAGTTTTGATGAGGTAAACTTGGAAAATTTGAATTTTTTTCATATTTTTTCAAGTTTGTCCATTCATAGTAGCAAACTTTAATAAAAAAAAATGTAGAATAAGTGATAATATTCTTAAAGTCTGTTCTCTTGTGAAGTGATTCAGTCGTCATTTGATAAAATCGGACAAAAATTACCGTAATTATTTTATAAATAGTATAACAGTCGTGTAATATTTTTTATATATGTCATCTCATCAAATGAACTTTTAGTTCAAAAATTTTCAGAATTTTTGAAGGATCATGATTGTTTATTACAAAATGTGTCAATTTCACGTTTGCACGACTTCCTGAAGTCGGCTAATATTTGTATTTTTTGCAAATATTATTATTTCTCTTTGCGCAAATATTGGCCAACTTCTGGTGGTCGCTCAAACGTGAAATTGACACATTTTGTGATAAACAATCAAGATCCATCAAAAATTCTGAAAATTTTTGAACTAAAAGTTCATTTGATGAGATGACATACATATATAAAAAATATTACACGACTGTTATACTATTTATAAAATAACTACGGTAATTTTTGTCCGATTTGATCAAACGAAATGCTAATCTCTTCACAAGATAATGCACTTTCAGAATGTCATCACTTATTTCATATTTTTTAAGTAAAGTTTGCTACTATGAACGGACAAACTTGAAAAAATATGAAAAAAATTCGAATTTTCCTAGTGTTTACCTCATCAAAACTAATAGCAAATTAAGTCAAATAATAGGTATATGTATACCGTTTTAAGGGTCCATCTCTCCCCTTTCCAACAAGATTTAAATTTTGAAAATCGGGTAAGTAATGTTTTAGTAATCCAGAAATTTGTGCGTAAAGTCTAAAAAAAACAGTTTTTGTCAAATAAAAAAAGTTTGGAGGGTTCGAGAAATATAAAAAAAAAAATTTGAGATCTACTCAACAAAACTCACAACCTACACTATGTCATTAGCCGGGTGTATTTAATTCTTTTTATTTTGTCGCATAGTGTTATTTACTGCGATAAACTTTAATTTTGCTTTTATAACTCTATGAAAAAAATCCTCCTGTCGAGTTCTGAGTTCTGTAACTCTGTATCTGTTTCCATTATACGAGGGCGGTTCGGAAAGTTCTTAGCCTATCAATGAAAGAGAATAGTTAGTTTTTCAAAAATATTTTTATTTTTCAATATAATCTCCTGAAACTTCAATACACTTAGTCCAAGGCCTAAGCCTTGATTAAAATAGTTTTCCTCAAGGTCTTCAAAATAGTGGTTTACAACTGTAATTGCATCTTCGTTTGAGGTAAAACGCTTGCCAGCAAGGAATTTTTTTAGATTTGGGAACAGGTAAAAGTCACTGGGAGCTAAATCAGGAGAATAAGGTGGGTGGTCAAGCAACTCGTACTTTAATTCGTTGATTTTAGCCATTGTAAAAACACTCTTGTGCGCTGGTGCGTTGTCTTGATGAAAAATTATTTTTTGGTGTTGTAAGCCAAGACGTTTTTCTCGAATTTGTACATTTAATTGATCCAAAAGGTTGCAATAGTACTCTGAATTTATTGTTTTACCCTTTTGCAGATAGTCAATCAATAAAATACATTTGAAGTCCCAAAAAACCGTTGCCATAACCTTACCAGCCGATTGAATTGTTTTTGCCTTCTTTGGGGCACTTCCTCCAGCTTCAGTCCATTGTTTGAATTGTTCTTTTGTCTCTGGAGTATAGTGGTGGATCCATGTCTCATCAACAGTTATGATACGACGCTTAAAATCCATTTTATTTCGCTTAAAACGATCCAAACAAGCTTGAGAAATGTTCATTCTTATGCGTTTTTGGTCGACTGTTAACAAATGCGGCACCCATCTTGCAGAAAGCTTTTTCATCTGTAGTTCTTCACACAAAATTAAATGGACTCGATCATTTGAGATGCCCATGATGTTAGCAATTTCACGCACTTTTATTCGTCGATCATTTAATACCATATCATGCACTTTGGCTACAATTTCTGTTGTTGTTGCTGTTTTTGGACGTCCACTACGTGGTTCATCTTCAATGCTTGTACGACCACGTTTAAATTCAGCAACCCAATTTTTTACTGTTGCATATGAAGGAGCACTTTCACCTAACACATTCACCATATCATTATGAATTTCTTGTCCCGATAAACCTTTTTTATGGAAATATTTAATGACATCACGCATTTCTAATTTTTCCATTGTAAAAATTCCGCGGATGCGGACACCAGTTTCTATATGAAGGAGTTGCCAGATCGAAACAAAATTTAACATGTGGTCATAACAGAGATTGAAGTTTCCAAAACACTTAACTTTTTTCTGTTTATACCGCGCTTTTTGTGCTAGGCTAAGAAGTTTCCGAACTGCCCTCGTAATTGTACAATACAAAGAAAGTATCCATTATTATACAAATTATAAGTGGATTAGAAGAGATGAATTACTTAATAAGACGTATAAATTTAAAAATGTGTCAAGCAGAAGCAAAAGAAAAAGAGGAGGAGAGGTGGTCCTTCAGAAAGTAACCACCCACCGCTACTAACTATGTACGTACGTAACTAATCAACTGACTAGGACTGCTAATAACATCTTGTCTTTTATGAAAAATTAGAATTTGCCTCAAATGATGCTTGTATAAACCAATTTTTTTTTTTTTTAATTTTCTCATTACAATTTTCTTTCTTGGCCTACTGCAAATAGACCACTTGTGGTAAAGATAAGTAGCCCTCCTCGTGATTATGAGTAGTTGTACTAGGTGGTGCATGTATGTATACATAGTAAATGATGCTTCACTTGACTTAAATTGACTAACTGCCTCTGTCTATACGAGTATTATTTCTAATTACCATTCATTGTTTAGCATTTATTATGGAGCAGAATCAAAAAGGAAATATAAAAGAAAACTACTTAATATATTTACAAGAGAGCGGGCCACCACTCATTCATATAATATAGAAGAAAGATTTTTTAATTTTACTTGTAAATGCTCAACATACTACACAGAAAAATTGAAAGGATTTCTTCGTTCGTAAATCACAATTGGCATCACTTGACTACTGGCACCAGCCGCCATAACATCTTAATTAGCTTAGTTTGAGTTTCTTGACTTTTCGTGCCAATTTTCCCTATATTATGTACATATTACCATGGAAAAATTAAAAACTTTTATACAACAATAACGAGTAAATTGGACGAGGAAAACTTTTACTTACGGTTATGAACTCATGAAAGGATTTAAGTATGTCTACTAACCTGTAAGTAAAAGTAAAAGAAAAAATTTTAAGAATTTATATATACATTATTATACTGTATACATATATATATATAATATACATATAAGGATTAAATTAGAAATTTAAAAATATGTACTTCAAATTGTTTGTAATGCTTTAAAGACCATTTCCGTTTGACCGTTTGATGTCAACGTTGTACTCATACTCATTGCAACCTTTACTTATAAATCAACGTTGTAGTGAGTAGCAGTGATGTCAGACGATAATTTTAAAAATCCCTATGTTTCTGGAAAAAAATCCCTTCTTTTCCCCCATGTCCAAATTTTGTTTCCCTACTTTAAATTTTTCTTTCCCTTCGCTATAAATTTAATGATGTTAATAAAGAAAACACTATTTTTTAAGAAAAGTAAATTTTATTTACATTAACAATGGTTTGTACATTAATTAATTCAGGTACAATACAAAAATATATACATACTAGCTGACCCGGTGAACTTCGTCCCACCCAAAATTGATTTTTTTTATTGAAAAAAAAAACAGGTCACATTATATATTAATGGTAATATGCTGCATAAAACAGTTATATAAAAATAACTAACATACAATAAGTGTGTGGATCTATCTATCTAGTTCAATATTTAATCGAAGTCGGTACGTTATTTAGGTGAGGCATACAAAGAATAACAATAAGAGGTCCGAATCATGGGTAGCGCTGACGAAGTTGTTGCTGTTGTACGCGCTCCAAAACAAAAACTAACAGACATACATGTTATATATGTACATATGTAGTTATAAACCATCGAAATAACCGACTTATGGGTATCTTTTAAAGAGGGAGGGTTGCCACACCCATTTTTGGTGAGTTTGTCGATATCGACTCTACGAACTTACCAACCAAATTTTATTCGTCTACGATCAATATACATATACCTAAATATTCAATTTTAACGATTTGCCACGCCCTCGTAACATTTAGGGATATGAAAAATAGATGTTGTCCGATTCTCAGACCTACCCGATATGCACACAAAATTTCATAAAAATCGGTCGATCCATTTCGGAGGGGTTTAACCACTAACACAGTGACACGAGAATTTTATATATTTATTAGATATATTTTTTAATTTTATTAAAAAAAAATATCACAAAAATAAAGCATAAAGTAAAAAAGTTATTTTTTAAAAATAATTATAGAGTTCTTCAGAGATCATTCTTTTAAAATGACTAGCTGTGCACTTAAAGCTAACGCAGTTCATTGTATTAGACTGTAAATGAGATCTAATTATACAAATTGAGTTTAAAATATCGTGACTTAATTTGTTTCTTTTCTTTGTTCTTACATCTGTAACCACAGAAAATATTCTCTCGGCATCCGCATTGGCGTGTGGCTTTACCACAATATGTTTACCACTTTTGCGAAGTTTGGAAATACCAAAAGATCAATAAAGTCTTTTGATTTGCACAGATGAGACTAAAATTTCTCCACGTCTAGTTTAGATAAGCGCTGCTTTTCATGCTCGGAGAAATTGTATTCTATTGTCAACCACTCTTGTGTAAGACTGTTTATATCAATATTAAATTTTTGGCACACTAATTTAAATTGAAAAACATGTTTATTGATGCCACCAATGGCTACTTCTGGGCCTAAAAATTCCATTTCTTTAAAAATTTAATTATTTTTTAAAGGTAGTCTGCTTTGGGTTTCCTCTAAGGCAGTTATGTAAAATTAGAGACAGTCGGATTTTATTTGATAGGCACTTTGCTGTGGAAAACTTTTTAATAATTCTTCGCACTCACTTCCAACGTAAATTTCCTCAATTTTCAACGAAACATGTGGCGATCGTACAACGCAATCAAACCTCAATTCAGACTTTTTAATGAAATTTTGACCGAGCTTAAAAAAGTTTTAATGGCTCAAAATGGAGTACATGAGCTAATGGTTTTTTTGATTGGAAAAGCGCGTTCATCGAATTATTTGGGAATGTTGAATGTTATTAATTTTTTTTTGATTAATGTGTTAAAAAAAAAAAAAAATTTAAAAAAATCCCTACATATTGCTTAAAATAAAAAATCTCTCCCTTTTTCCCTAAGTTTTAAAATTTTTGAAAATATCCCTACAAAAAGGGAAAATTCCCTACATCTGACATCACTGGTGAGTAGCGAAAAAACGATTCATTGCTGATCTCTGATACGTACCGTAAAATCTTACAGGATAACATCATTATGGCAACTCTACTACACAGCATGTTTACTTTAAGGGAAATACCCTTTTTATTTAACATATCAGTTTATTGATGACGCAATATATAAGTAATTTCAAAGTGCTTAAAGTTAATGTTTAAGTTTATATTTTTTATAAATTGTTGACAGCTTCAAATTATATAATCGGAATTGTTAATAACTTTTCAAAAGGTAACATAGTGTTAGGTTGTTATTGCAAAAACCAATTTTATTTAATTTCGTTTTTACAGTGCCCTTATTAATACAATGTCTAATGGTGTTTTCTTTTCTACCAAAAAAAATGTGCATTTTATTAACGCAAAATGCAATTTTGCGTTTGTTTCTTAAAAATGTTTCGCCCCCTAAAAGGGTGGTATGTTTTATTCTAAATAATTCGCACTTGCCAATGGTGGGGGGCATTGCATTTTATGCCCTGTATAAATCGAGAGTGCTAATAATGCCCTGTAAAGCAGGTGACTTTTGTTTATTTTTAGGGCTACCAGATGAAATTTAAAAAAAGTCGCCTGGTATTGTTATCCAATTTGAAGTTAATTTTTTCATTGTCATGTCATGTCATTAAAGCTACATGGTCAGCAATATAAAAAATTGCATTCAATGTTAGAACAGTGTTAAAATATTTTTTTTTTGTTATAAAAAAAGTGTGCTAAAAAATGAAGTCGAAAAATTAGCAATCTGGCAACACCTTTGAACAAATTGGCATTTCCTCGTTCATTTTCTTAATAAGTGGTAAACACAGGGCATACCCTTTTTTATATTTGTGTTATGTTCTTCTCAAATAAAAAATGACATTACAACAGGGTTTGTCAAAAATTTTTTCAATGCACCTTGTAAGAGGGTGACATTTTCTTTGTAGAAAAGAAAACACCATAAACAACAGCATTTTCTATAGAGAAAAACAATTTCAATAGAAACGAAAATAAAAATCCTAGACTGTCTAAGAAGTGGCGAAGGTCCCACATAGGGTTGCCAGCATGGCTGGATTGTCCAGCTTTTTTGATGCTTGTCCAGTTTCAAGCTAAAATTTAATTTGTCCAGCTAAATAGAATTTTTTAATACACTGCAATAACTTGGGCAATAATTTTCATGTTAACTTTGTCAAATCATGTTAGCCAACATTGATTGTACATTTGTTATACAACTAAGTTATGATTTCCCTCTTCTATCATCACTGACATAAAAATTATTTGCACAAAATCAAAATTAACATTTTCTCAGTTTTTTTTTCATGTCCAGCTTTTTTTGTTTTGTCCAGCTTTTTAAAACCCAATGTCCAGCTTTTTTCGAATCGGAATCTGGCAACCCTAGTCCCACATCTGTTGGCAAAGCTTTTGATTTAAACGAAGCTATCACTTTTTTTGTACGGTTTTTTAAGGAAATATTTGAATTTTTTTCATTTTACACGATTTTTTATGGTTGTGGAACATATTTCCAAATTTACATATGAACCGTGTATTTTTTTACACGATTTTGATTTACACGAATTCGTTAGGAACGTATATACCGTGCAAAAAAAGATTTTACTGTATATATGTATGATATCCAATAACAGAATTAAAATTGTTTACTATCAGCTGACAATTAAATTGGAAATTCAAATCCAAACCTTCCAGGTTTTGGGGACATTCGAAAAGATATCCACTTTGTCTAGGAATGCTAGTCATCTTTAAATACAATGGCGAGCTATTACGTTGACCCTGGGGCTCTGCATAACTTATTCATTGGCAAAAAGGAACTGGTGGTTAACACTCGGCTCAAAAGAACCTCCCAAACTAATTTTTTAACTTCGGCTAGGCAATACCGATATCTATAAGTGTATGTGGCCAGAGATTCTAGCTGTTGGAATACAAAACTACTTTTACTGATATTTTAGGCCTCAACTAAAAGTTTGTAGACGATTCTCTATGATTTCCTGACAATATCACAAATGTGCAACACTAACTAAATTCCATTTAAATTAAGTCTTATCGAAACGTAGTCCCATATTGTAGCGTAAAGTTTAGTTCTCCGAGTTGAGCTCCAAAGAATTTTATAAAAATAATTAAATGTAAATAGATGAGCCGTAGTCTAGTAGGTCCTAGGTCGGAGTGGTAGCTCTGAATATCACAAAGCTCACTTGAGCACGCATAGCGGCCCGTTGTGATGCCACGGGTGAACGCAGTCCCTGTACTAACCAAGTTCTACCAAATTCAAGGAAAAGGAAGAAGTTGATCAGCGCAAGGGCTGTACAACAAAAGCACGACTATCGCGCACTGGAAAACCAGCCAGAAAGTTTGATGAAAGAAGCTATATCCTTGATGTCAATAGATGATAGCTCCGTTAAGCTGACAAGGAATGGGGCGCCAAATAACCTATATCTACATCTAGCAAGAGACGGGCACTGACAAAGAAAGTGAACAACAGTCTCCTCTTCCTCAGCGGACTTGCATCCACGGCAGAAGTCGTTGAAAGGGAGCCTCATTCCTTTCGCGTGTCTACCCATGACACAATGACCTGTAAGCACGGCCACTGTAGTCGAGTCTAGTAGGTAGTGTGATGGCTTATTAGACATAAGATCACGGTTCATACCACAGGTCAGACATCAAAACGAAATATGAAAAAAAATTCGTTGCAAATAAAACTTGATGGACAAATTATTCTACAGATTATTTTCTGTGACAGTATTTGTCATTTTCATTCGATGTCATTTGAGAATTAAACCTTTTGAAATACGAAATTATTATTGAATTGGTACACTTGCTTGCTTTAATGGATTTTTTGAAAATAAATTCTGATGTCATTGTTATTGTTAGTCGAAAATACGTCATTTCATAAAAGGATAAAAATTTGAAAAAAAGTAAAGTATGTATGCATATTGTAAAACTCTAAAGTGTTAAACAAATTCCTGTTGAGTCAAGTTATTAAAATGAAAACGATTAAAATTTAATTCAACACAATCACCCTTATTCTGGTTGTCGTCGTCGACGTCGTCTTTCGTCGACAGTTTAAAATTGGTATTCTGTTTGTCGTTATTGACAGTTATAGATGACTGTCGACATACATTTGGTATTCTGTGAGTCAATACGCCGTCGATATTGTGTTGTGTCGACTCTGATTTTATCGACATCATTTTTGGTAACGACGACGACGGCGACGACGACTACGACAACCAGAATAAGGGTGAATATTATTTTATACGTATCAATGAATTTCTAATACACTGACAGACAATTAATTTTCCTTATTTAAAAAGTTTATAAATTATTGTACAATATTAATAAATTATAGGTGTTTTCTTATTGTATTTTATGTTTTTAATAACTTTCCCAAAGATCAACGCACTTGACCGCATTTTTCTTATTACAAAACTGAAAACAACGTGTGCGTAAAATCACAGGCGTATGCACAAATTGAAAAAAAAGAGAAAAAAAACGAAACGAAATAAAGAAAATATTGCAGAATTTCACAATCAATTTGTGCTTTCAAGCTTTTTATTTAATTTTTACTACTTTAAACTAAAAAAAGGCTTGGCTTGTAAGTAACAGTTAGGTAAAGTTGTTTCTACGATTTATGAAATTGCCACAAATTGCTGCAATTTTTCGTTTTTTGTTTCTTATTTTTCTCTCTCTTTTCTTTCTAATTTTTCATATTTGGCATTAAAAAAGTAAAGTTTTAAAATGTTGTATTTTACGAGTATGTTGGGTTTTTGTTCGAATATAAAAGAAAGTTTCATGTTTTTTTTTTTTTTTTTTTTTTTTTTTTTTGCAATTTTGCCTTTTTAGTAGAGTCCGACCGAACTCCAAATTTCGTTCGGTACCGAACACCGAACCCGAACTTCGGCCAATTTTAAAGTTCGGCCGAACCCGTACTTAGTTCGGGTTTAACAGTTCGGTGAACCCGAACTTTTTGTTATTAAATATTAAATCAGAAATACATTTTTGGAATTTATTGATAAAAACAAAAAATAACGAATTCATAACATTTAATAATACATAAAATAATAATAAAGAAAAAATTTGTACTTTTTAGTTATTTAGAAAAGAAATGCTTTGTTTCTTTTTTTTTTTTTTTTGTTGAGAAAAATATAAAGATCGATTAAGTATATGTAGTTTGTACTCTAGTACTCAAAATTCATTGTTTTTATATTATAATGGCAAAATAGTAATTTTTCTGCATTAATGCCTTTAAGGTTACTTCGTCTATCTGAATAAAGTTGGCCAGCAGCACTAAATAGTTGCTCACTAGAAACACTCGTTGGCGGTGCTGATAGATATTTCCTGCCTGCAGCCTTCAGGTTTGCAAATGAACAGGAGTTCCAATATTCATATATATTTGTTTTGCGATCACATAATGGTTCAGATATATAGATTTTGATTTCTTCCTCGAAAATATTTTCCTCTCGAGGTTGATGTGAAGCAGAATCATGCTTTTACCATAAAGATGAACCTCTTTCCTGCTTTTTTTGGCGTCTTTTTGATTCCGCCTCTGATACATTTTCCATCACGGTAGATGTTTCAAAATTAATTGAATTATTTAAAAAATTAATTATATCCTGTGTGGATTTTTCCAACTGTTGTGTAGAAAGATATTTAGACTTAAAACGTGGATCGAGTAATGTTGCAACACTCAAAAAACTCATGGTTTCTAAAAATTGAAATCTCCTCTTTAATGTATCTTCTAAAGATTGTCTTAATTCAATTTCCGTCTCATTTTCAACAAGCTTCGATAATAGCATTTGGTATATGGGAATTACTAAGGAAATCGGTGACGAATCTCCCGAGATATCAAGTGTAGCTTCATAAAAGCTTTGCAGTAAATTTACTATTTTACTTATAATTTTCTACTCTTTAGCTGTAAGAATTTCTATTTTTTTAGTTTTTAATTAAATTTAATTAAATTAAATAATGCTGAACACCGAACTTTGGCCGAACGTCACTTTTTACCGTACACCGAACCCGTACCCGAACGTTCGGTCGGACTCTACTTTTTAGTAGTTTTAACAATTGAGAAGAAATACATTTATTGGGTGCGGAATTGTAAACTTTATTCAGTCGTTAATGGGAAACCAAAGAAGCATTTTTTCAATGTACATCGGTTTAGTTGATTCATTTGATATAAGGTGTAGTAAGCAGCCATAATTTAAGCTTGAATAGAGAAGTTAGAAAAATTACACTCAGTTCAAATGCATTACCACGGCATATAATTCCATTAAACCTGTTTCAGCTAAATTCTCATTCTTATTGGCAAAAACAGGGACAATCTAAATTTTTTTTCTTAAAGAATTTATCATTCACCCTTATTCTGGTTGTCGTCGTCGACGTCGTCTTGCGTCGACAGTTTAAAATTGGTATTCTGTTTGTCATTATTGACAGTTATAAATGACTGTCGACACACATTTGGTATTCTGTGAGTCAATACGCCGTCGATATTGTATTGTGTCGACTCTGATTTTATCGACATCATTTTTGGTAACGACGACGACGACAACCAGAATAAGGGTGATTATAATTTTTCTTAATCGATGCTAAGACCGTGTATTAAAGGGTGGGGTGCATTGGAATTCTCCAGCTATGCTGATGAAATGCAATCCCTTTCCTATGGTTACTTTTGTTTAATTACTTCCTTCATCCGTTGATTGTAGATATTTGTAGTTGAGCACAACATATTATTGAATGCCCTCAAAAACTCAGGGGGACCAATAACGCCTAATATTTTAATATAATCTCCGAATAATAAAAAAAAGACAAATTTCATCAAAAAGGATTCCAATTTTATGAAATCTTTAATAACAGAATTATGCCACGAGTTTCCAAGTGTTACTACCAACATTAATCGAATGTTTATTAGAGTCTCGACATTTTCTGTCAATTTGTCATTAATTTTACAAAAAAAAATGGATAGCTCTAGTCATTCAATGAATGGTCCTCGAATCTAAGACCCCTTTAACGAACGGACTGAAACACCAGCGCACTTTTTAGAACAAATGAAATGAAACTTTATTAATAAGAAAAATAAAATATAAAAAAAATTTAAAAAAAAAACTAAAACAGACTAAAAAGTCTTGAACTTTGTTTTCAATAATAAAACAAGAATAACAAAGAATTCCACAAATAAATAAAAAAATAAATTAATAATAAAAAGAAGAAAAAATTGTCTGTAATATGAGAACATTTCAATGTATTTTATGTTTAGTTTCAGTTTTTTTTTTTTTTTCAAATTCTTCTGCTCCAATCTAAAGAAACCAATTCACAAGTGTGCAGCAGAGAGAGAGAATATGGTTATAGATGATGAATGTATCTTATAGATACAAATAACAGCAATATTATGCGATATAGTAACAGACATACATAAGAAGACAACCTTTTAAAAGGTCAACAAGTTATTATTACAACAAGTGTTGTCCGCTTTTTCAGTCGTACACTTCTAACATACTACACTCTCATCGCTCACAAAATGTTCCATTTGCGTAAATGCTTAAATGGTTAGTTCGTTTTAAAATCTAGGCAAAAACGTTTTCAAAATGGGAAAAGAATTTATTTTGTTATTTGAAATGACAATCCAAGTAAATATATAAAGAATTCGTTTTGCCAACTAATTAGAAATACAAGTAGAAAGAAGACCCTTGAATTTGAATTCAAATTTATTTCTAATTAGAAGATCCTAGCTGTATAACAACACACTCCTAAATTTTTGTTTTATTATGAATTTCAAAATTGTTTAAAAATTAATTTTAAAAAAATTATTACACAACCCAACTCAAAGCCTTTGTATGAACATACTATGTACAGTGAACAGCAAAACTAAAGACACAGTAACATACATATTTTTGTGTTTTATTCAATATAAAAAAACTCAAAGTAAACTTTCAAGAAATACAGTGACTATTACAATCTAATTGAAAAAAAAAAAGTAAAAAATTCATTTTCATTTTGTTGGAAAGAATCAGCCTCTGTTGGCTGTAATAATTATGGAACTATTTTTTTTTTTTTTTTGGTGAAACCAGCACTCTGGAGATGGCCCCTACTCATGCAGTGCATTGTGCAGGTTTTAGGAAAATGGGTTATAGGAAGGTGGAAGAGAGGGAGTAGTGTTTGTGGACATCTCAAGATGCGAACGGGAAAGAAACGAGTTGCTGCTAGGTGACTATAAAATGGCCAGTGCTATACCTTCACCATTAGACAGTCTACAGCAATCGTCCCAAAGAAACCCGCACCCTTCAGTCCTAGCTTCTCACGCTACTTATGTTGTGTGTGTTAATTTTATGCATAAGTGGCGGGACCTACATTTTAAAGTCGACTCCGAACGACAGATTTTTTTTTTTGAGAAACTTTTCATGGCAATTTTATTTACTCTCAGAGTTTTTGCCAGAAATCTGCTGAGAGGAAATCGCCAAAGAAATACTTTTTGTATTTTGTTCAGACATCAAGTCTGGCCTGGGGCTCGAACCCTGGCTTTACGTCTAATAAGCCAACACACTACCTACTAGACTACGGCGATTTCGAGTAGGCGTACAACGTTGACAAAAAACTCGAAATATGTTTGATTCATAAGCCTACTCATTTAGAATCATCACTTTAGAAAAATACTTATAAATGATTCGAGTGATTCGAATCATTCATCAAAATTTACAATCTTAGTTATTGTTGCATTAAAAAAAAATAAAGACACATAAGCAAAAAAGACAGATCAGCAAGCAGAGCAAACACACAACCATTCAGTGAGTATTTTAGTGTTCGCACGCGATTCATACTTATTTTGTAATTCTTGTATACGTTGAGTTATGGACAGTCGAAATCAATAATATTGTTACGCAGATCGAAACGACCTAATATCGTTTCACATAAAAACAATAAACAAAAGCTACAAGCTACACTAACACATATGTACACCGAACCATACATAAAGCAACAATAACACAGTATGAGTATGAGAGAGATGAATAACCCAAACGCAACATAAGCGAACACAACAAGAAGTAATGTGTACACAATACACATTAACAAATACATCGAACATCTTCTAAATAAGTCACCAACAACAAGCATGAGAGCAAAAGGGATGGAAAAATAAGCAAGCGCAACAACAAGCAATACAGTCAACATAGAAATTGCGAGAATGCGAGACCGCAAACGTTCTTCTTCAAGAACGTTCGATGTACTGTTCGTGTTGGACTATAAAAGGGCAAGACAAAGCAGACGAGTGAGTCAGTTGTAATTGAGTCAGTCTTGAGTGAAGTTGCGTGTGAACAATAAATAGTCGTGTTGGAAGGTTGCGAGTAATAGTTAATGTTGTATCGGTTAAGTGTGAACAGTGAGTGGCATAAGAAAGTGTGACAATAAAGAGAGTTTAATTAAAACAAGACACATATTTGTTTTTGCTTGGTTTGCAATCAACGAACTCATATTTAAACGTTTTTAAAAAGGTAAAAACGTAACAATATCATACGTGTTGTTAAGTATAAGTATGATGAGTACTTCAAACTTTGAATATGAGTAGAGGTTCCATGATATTAAAATAAGTATGAATGCGTATAAGTATCAGAAATTATGAGTATGATTCGATTCTATTCATCTTTTTGAATCCTCCTTGCTGATCTCTGATTCAGTTGTACTTTACGTATCTTTTTCGAAATTGTTTCGTGGTGGTTCATTAATTGTTCTTATTATGGGTCAAGACATATTTATTTCAAATTCTATTCATTTCATTTCCTTTCTGCAAAAAAAAAAAAAAAAACGTGAAATGGCAATAAAAAAAACAATGAAAAAAAACCTCCACTAAATTATAGTTAATGTTTGTTTATTTCCATTTTCACTTGTTTATCTTTCTTTTTTTTTTTTTACAAAAATAGGCAAACATTTACTAAATAAACCGTTATTGGCAACAACAGCAAAAATCTAAACATTGCATTTGCCAGGTAAGTGTGCAAAGCAATTAACCTGATTTTTTTTTCCTCAGATTATTTGTCTTTGTTTTTTTTTAATATTTTTTTTTTTTTTTTAATAAAATGTCTTTGGCCTCACATTACTTTTTAGCCATTCATACCATTGATTTTCTTTTTTTTTTTTTTTTTTGATTTTTCATTCAGTTTTTTTTTTCTTTATGGTTTTGCATATTTAAACAGTGTTTCTCGAAAATCTAAATAAAATGCATAAATTTTATGAAACTACATATGTATGTATGTATCGTTGAATGAATGTAACGTATATAGTAAGATTTTTTAAAAACGTGGCTATTTTTTTTTCTTTTCTTTTTTATGTAAAAAAAAAATGCATGTACGTGTGTATAGAAATAATAATAAAAAAAATCAGACTGTAAACTAAGAAAAGCAGAAAACAACGTAAATATTTCATAATAAAAAGGCTCAAGCTTTAGCCAACAAAATAACAACAGCAACACACAGCAATACTTAGAAAACCAACAACATACATAGATAAATAGACATACTCTAAGAGAGATACTTTTTAGTGCAATAACCTTACACAAAAGCAAAACCAACAGCGGCAACAGCAACAGCAACAAAAACAGAAATTGTTGTGTTTGTAGCAACAATAATATCCCAGTACAGGCAAAAACAGAGTCAGCAACAGTCTCAAAGAGAAAAAAAGCACTCAAAGTGTATTAATGCCTGTAAATACGTACAGACGTATGTATTTATGTATGTATGAATATTCGTGTAAACAAACCACTTATTATGAATGAATTCGAAGGAGAAGAAGAAGAGGAGGTTAAGCAAAACAAAACATAAAAACTAGTGCAAAAATATCTAGAAAAAAAAAGAAGCAAATTAGTTGCCGCAATACATACAAAGGAAATGAAAACAACCTGCTGTTGTTATTGTTATTGTGTTGGAAAATAAAGTTAAACAAACAAAAAGTATGGTTATGGTTTGTATATTAAAAGCAACCAAACAACAACCAACTCAACAACCACCGATCAATTAAATGATTGATTATTTTCATGCCGCTTCTTCCTTTTTGTTTTATTGTTGGTGTTTAAAAGAATTTAAAAAATTTCACAGCCTTTCAAAATAGTAGCGCGATTGGAATTGAAAAGGAAAATGTAGCAATAATTGATTCGTTTTGAAAACTTAATGAAAAGAAAGTTTTCTGTAGAATCAAATCGGAGCTGACAATTTTTCTTTAACTGATCACTGATCGAATCATTTTATGAAATACGACAACATTTTCAAGAGACAACTACTTGGTACCAGACTGTTTTGGCCTGGCATGTGTTCTTAAGGCAAATCCATTATGACAAACCATAAGAGATTTAAGGTTTCTGTTGACGGAAAAAAAGATGAGAGAAACAATTTTCAGAAACTTCAATTGAGGAGAATTTTCGACTTTCGAAAATTATGCTTTATAAACAGAAACAACTGGCACATAAGGACTTTACAACAAATGTATCTTACAAAGTCTTTGCATGGTATTCTACCCCAATTATTGTCGCCTGCTTCCTCAGGAGTTTAAGATAGAACAACCACTGACTTTCAATTCGTGTTTGACCGCTAATTACATTCAAAATTTTATTCTGTTTTAAAATTTGTTATTAATTTACACGGAAATCCAATTGAGAATTTAATTTTATTAATTACTATTTACAAGGAAATAAGACATAAATATGAAATTGATTTTATTTTACTGAAATAATCATTTTAAAACTTTTCTTACCACAAATTGGTTGGTCTTCCTTTAATTTTTGTCGGAATTACAATTTCAAAATGATTTTCTTCTGCAAATAAACATTTATTTATGCAATATTGTTGTTGTTAAAAAAAAAAACTAGAGAAAAATGTAAATATTTACATTTACATTCTATTTACCAATAATATAGGAAAAAGAGAGTCAACAAAACAAATAATGAAAGCGGACTCTTGCCAAAAGATAGAGACCACAACCCCCAGGCAATATGATGTATTTTAGCCAAACGCGGTTGCTAAAATTTCTTCCTCATTTAATGGGACGAAATCGAAAAAATCTCTTCAGACAATATAAGCATAAATACATACATAGCATGTATATAGTATGTATCAGTGTTGAAAAATTCAGTACTTTAGTACTTTTTTCAGTACTTTTCCATTTCAAAAATACCACAGTACCCCCACGACAATTTCAGTACTTTTTTATTATTACATATTTTATGTCGTGTGCTTTTCAACTATTAATGCATTAGCAATGTAATGCCAAAATGTAGAATTTGTCTTTAGCCCCGTTTAGCCAAACGTCCGTTCGTTCGTTTTTAGAATACAAAAAGCAATGAGAACGCCTGCCGAGCCGACAAATGATTTCGGTAGGCATTAACATTGCTCTTCATATGCTACAAACGAAAGTATGTTCCATAACGTTCCGTCGACGTTTGACTACATGGAACTTTTACGTTTTGTTACGTTCAGAATCAGCACTTTTTGTTTTATATGTGAGGAACACGTATAAGTCGTTAGTTTTTCTGTTCCGTATCGTACGTGCATTAAATATGAAGAAATTAATAGTCTAGTAGGTAGTGTGCTGGCTTACTAGATGTGAGCCCGCGGTTCATACCCAATGTCAGACATCTCCAAAATAACGAAAAATGAAAAAATATTCCTGCGGCGACCTCATTCTGCCAAAAACTCTGAGAGCAAATAAAATTGCCTTGAAAAGTTTATGAAAAATCTGTCGTTCGGAATCGACTTTAAAATGTAGGTCAAGCTACTCATGTATAAAATTAACGCACACAAAACATAAGTGGTGTGAGAAGATAGATCATAATCCTGATTAAAGGGTTGTAATATATGTATGTATTTTTTTACAAAAGTACCATTTGATGCGAAAAAGTACTCTTTCAGTTATAGTTCAGTACCATTTCAAAATTTCAATTTTTCAACACTGGTATGTATGTATAAAACAATACAGCCAACACACAAGTTCTATGATAATAGAAAATAGAGAGAAAAAATTAAAACCAACTCCACGAAAGTAGAGACGACCACATTTATGCTCATATTCAACACTGTTTTTCTGTATAGAAAACGAAAGCCAGAAAAGAAAAAACTTAATAAAAACAATAGAAATGAAATTTATTAACTCTTTACCAGAGGACGGCACCAATAGCCTCCGGGGGCTGAATATCTTCGGTTTTTTTACGCTCATAGGACACGAAGATCAATAAAGTTTGTAAAAATGAAAGTAAAAATGCATTCAGTTGTTTGTCAGCTTCTAAAGAATATAGAAAAACCAATGTTGCTTTCTTTCAAGTTTCAATCATACACCCAAAGAAATATTACGATAGGATGCACTAATATTCAATGAGATTCACTAATAACAATAAGAAATGATCTCGATTTTTTGAAGAATATTAATCAAGTTAAATACGCTGTCTTTAGGGATTTAGCTCTGTACATTTTTTGTATATTTTTCATTAAATATCCATACATACATATTATGTTACACTTGAAAATATTACTAACAATTTTCCTCTGGGTTATACACATGCTTCTCACAACTACATACAGTCACATTTTAATCATGTTTTCTTTGTGACGACCTCTGCTCTATACCCACCACACTCTGTCTACTCTGCTCTATCCTTTTGCTCTCTCCTTCTCTTTCTCCATCTTTCTCCATAAATAAAATTTGACTTTTATTTATTGCATGAAGGAAAACATACCAAACGTCTTTGTCCAAAAGGCAGCGGGAATTGAAAATTCGAATTGAAAACGGAAAACGAAAAACGAAGAATTAATAAATACTTAAGAAGAGAAACTCATACAAATCAAACGATTAAACCATCATCGCAAGCTGTCACAACAACTAAGGACCTGTTTTTGCAAGACAAACAATTTCAGACAAATGTCTGTTTGTGTGGAAAACACAAATAAAATTGAGTGTTTTTGTTTGACGTTCGTCTGAAATCGTTTTTTTTTTCCTACAAACACAGGCAATAAAACTCGTTAATTATGGCTGTGTTGTGTACTTAATAAACCAATTCCTTATCCGAAAATAAATTTAATAAAACTGCTAGCGGCACGACGTTTAAGTGTATGTGGCTAAACGGGGGAAAAAAATGACGTCAACATTTTCGCTTTAGGAAAGTTTTCTCCGTACACAGTAAAAATTGCGTGGAAAAGGATAATTTTCTTCATCGATTTTTCCTTTTTCACTTCTTTTTCGTTTGTTTTTAAACACTCGCCGAAAGCAATAGTGGAAAAAGGCCTTTTCTTACAATATTTTATTTTTAACGGTACATTTTTTTTTTTTGGTTTGATTTCATTTCGTTCATAAGAACCCAAGATATTATCATACATTGTTTCACACACACACACATACTCGAGAAAGGATTTTGGTTTGAGGCATTTGTGTCAGTCAACAACACTCGCTTATTTAATTCTCATTTCCATATCCACACATCCATACATACACATACATACTATGTACATATGTATGTATATGTCTGCAATACAATAAAATAAAATTTTTGTTTTCGTTTTTTTTTTTTTTGTAATTTTCGTTGAGAATAATATTTTGTTTTTGCTTCATTTCTTGTTACTACACAACAAGACAAGCAAATGACATCATTTTTTATGTTTTTGAATAAATTGGAAGTGTTTCTTCGCTAAAAACATTTCAATGTTGCGCTAATAATTTTTTTTTTTTTAAATTTTTTCATTAAAAATAATTTCTATCAGGAATTAAACTCTACGCATCTCCAATTTTTTAACATAATCTTATACTAATCGGAGTTCGAAAAAGCATTACCAATTAAACAAGGAATTATTTTTAATGGAAAAATGTATCGGTTTTGGTCTGGAGAATATGATAGCTATTGTTCTTGAAAAAATACGGGCGAACTTTTACTGTCAATAACATGATAGTTTGCGTGGTCCATATACAGCCATGGACATTACATTAGCACAAAATTCATATATAGTTTGATTGTGAATTTTGTCTCATTTGTATCCTAATTAGGCCAATTGTTTTGGTCTGGAATGTTGCACGAATATTTTAACAAAAAATATTACCGTTATCGTAAAAATTTTTTGTTTTGACTGCTAATTTGTATCAGTAGCTAAATTCGATCTGGACAGTAAATTAGCACAACGTGCATAGGTACAAGCTTTGTTCAAGTATTTTTATTCTTACGGTATATTCTTTTAATTTTATGGCATTTATAGTAATTTTTTAAAAAAATGGAACGTTGAAAAGATTGCTCGCCAGAGGAGAAGCTCGTTATCGTTGACTTGTGGAATGATGGGAGAAACCTGGCTGAAATTGACGAAATTTCGAATTGCTCGCGAAAAATGATTTATAAAGTGATCATTTCCTTCAAAGCAAACATAATAATGTCGCAGAGAACAAAAAACGAAAGCCACGTGTCAAGGAAACAACCGAAGTCGTGGACCGTGCTATTGTCCGGAAGTCAAAGAAGGAGCCTTTCATGTCGTCACGCGATATTTTGAACGAAATTAATTCTCAATTTAGGTTAAATTTATCGGACAGGCTCATACGATGACGTCTTAATCACGGAAAGCTCTTTGGACGCTCTTGCCGAAAGAAGCCACTTCTACCAAAAGAAAAATATATAGACAAGCGTTTAACGTTTGCTCGCACCCACAAGGGTACAGATCTCCCATTCTGGAAAAAATATTTTGGAGTGATGAAACAATGCTAAATCGTATGGGACCAGATGGTAGAGTGGTTGTTTAACGGCCAGAATTAAATCAACGCTATACTCAAAGGATCATAACGCATGGTCGAGAAAGCACAATGACGTGGGGAGCATTTTCATGGCACGGTGTAGGTCCCATTGTGAAAATTAATGAAAAAATGGACCGTTATCAGTGTTTGGACATTCTAGAGAACAAAATGGAACCATAAGCTTTTAATACATGCCAGTTTTATTCATATTTTTGCAAGATAGTGGCCCCAAACACACATCTAAGCTGGCAAAGGATTGATTTTATAAAGTGCACATTCCCGTTTTAGACTGGCCGGCGCAAAGTTCTGACTTAAACTCGATAGAAAACCTCTGAAACGATGTGAAATGTACTATTGTTCAACAAAAGTACAAAAATTTGGACGATTTGTGGATTGGAATACGGGACGCTTGGTACTCGATTCCCAAAAATCTTTTCCAAAGAACTTTGTCCCTTAGATGCCACGTGGTGCTTGAAAATAGAGGCTACTAAATATTGATCAAATAAACTGAAAACATTCATATTTTTACTATTTATTAAAATATATTATTTTTATTTCAGAAATTTTAATTTGTGCTATTTTACTGTCCAGCTAAAATCTAGCATTTGATATGTTGCAGGTCTTAATGAGCAGACGATTGGCAATTTCGCCAAAATTTTTGTTTTTTTTTAAAGAAGAATATGCATCTTAAGTTTCTATGTTTAAATTTTTTTATGAATAGACCTAAAATACTATGAAAAATCTGATTGTTTTCATAATGAAGTTTTGTGCTAATTTAATGTCCATAGCTGTATGTATATACCACCACATTGTTTAAAATAATTTCAATTTAAATTAGTAAATTCATCCACGTTTTTTATGTCATTGATTGATACAACCACTTGTTTTCTTAGTCATTTTTATATTTCATCAAGTTTAGTTCGTCAAGTTTTGCGTTCATCTTGTTTTTCACGATTTTGACTGCCAAAGAGTATCATTTTGTTCAGATGGAACATGTTGTTGATTTTGGATTTGGAGTCTCTTCTATCTAAAATGTCCGGTGGATGGCCATTATTCATGATATCCATAACTGTCTGTTGGTATAAATTTCTATAGGCGGGTAGACTATACTCGGTCTCCGATGGAAGGTGTAATGTCGCTGAGATCATTGAGGAATCTCTTGATACATATATAATTTGATTCTTCGTGGTAGGGGAGGGAAGATCATTCTACCTTTAACATTAATTGGTCACTTTATGTTTGAACTTGCCATATCATATACTATTTTCGATATGGCAACCTCAAATTTAAACAAAATTAGCATATGCAACAAAAAAAACGAAGTCCGCTTGTGCCACTGCGTTAAAAAAAAAAACTTGTTTAATTGAGCAGTTTTATCGACTTTGCTCCGGCACTGCCATATTTTAATTTTATTTTACCTGTAAGTTGTAATAAGGAAAATCAGTTAAAGGTAACTTTACAGTTCCCTTTAGCTAAAGGTACCTTTAACTAAACCCAAGTTTAACGGCAAGTTGTAATAATGGCCCTTAGGCTTTTAAATAATATAACAGAGTGTCAATTGTTAAAAAAAAAAAATGGGCTTTAAATTATTAACACTTTTAGCCCTACCAAAGTGATTTAAATATGCCGCTTGTAGTGTAACAGAAATTTTACAAAGAAAGTTCACATACATATCTTATCTTAAGAGAATGCAAAAAAATAAAAAAGAAAAACTAATCTTGTGATGAATTAAGAAATGACAGGATGATTGGCTCTTTAAAAGCCATTGAAACAATCAACCCAACAACGGATAAATAAATTTGGGTATAAATCGTGATGCAGCAATAATAACAATTGCGGAAATAAAATGAAAAAGTGGAAAGAATTAAACTTTAATTGATTAAAGTGGAGACGAAAAAAAAAATTGAATTACGATCTACAATTTTTAATATACATGTATGTGTATGTACATCAATTAAAAATGCCATGAAAATACATTGAAATGCATGCAGATGCAGATGCGGTAAAGTTAAATTAAACACTGAAGTGAACACCAAAATCAATAATAACGTCATACACATGTATTTCCAAGAAAATATGATATAATTTCACTGTGCAACATTTTTTTTGTTTGGTTATTGTTTGGTTGGCTGAAAAATTTCAAATCATAGTGAAAGTACTAAGCCAGAGGGTATGTAAAATATGTAATCGAATAGATTTTCCCTTTGGAGGAGTGAATATTTTTTCAGTTTTGGAATTTACCACCTTCCAGGATAACTGTAAATTTTTTGTTTTAACTGTTTTCTTTTAATATACATACATACATATGTACAGTGACTCTCATTAATATTCGGTATTTTTATTTTCATTTATTTAAACGAAAATTTTTGCAAGAGAATGAATAAAACTCAGAAATTTCATTAGGTTTCCGCCAGACCAAAAATGTTGAATTTGCTTTCATCAAGGAAAATAACGTCTTCCCACAAACTCGCAGCCTTTTTTAAATGCTCCTTTGCAAATTTTACTGACGGAAACGTAATGAAGAGTTGAAAGGAAAAAACATTACTCCCACAGTGGTGGGCATGTGATGGTTTGGAGGTGGGCATGTGATGGTTTGGGGCTGTATATCAGCAAAGGGAGTCGGAAACCTAGTATTTATTGACGGAATCATGAACAAGGATATGTACTTAAACATTTTGCGGGAAAATTTAAATCAATCTGCTGAAAAAATGGGAATTTCTTCGACCTTCAAATTAAACCAAGATAACGACCCCAAACATAAAGCCCATGTTGTGCGCGAGTGGTTGCAAAATAATTGCCCAGAAGTGATTGATATACCAGCCCAATCACCTGATATTAACCCCATAGAGAATTTATGGGATCATTTAGACCGCCAAGTGCGTAAAAAATCTATTTCATCTAGAAATGAGCTTAAAAAAGTACTGCAGGAAGAATGGGATAAGATCAGTACAGACTACTTAAAAAAAATTATTTATAATATGCCTAATCGTCTATCAGAGGTTGTAAAAAATAATGGTTTTCCAACAAAATACTAATATAATATAATTTTTAAGGAGTTTAATTTAATTTCATTGAAAAAACCGAATATTAATGAGACCTGAATTTTGTTAAGTTTTTACTTTATGTCCTATTTATCTAATTTTATTAACGCTTTATACTCTAAGAATAAATTAATTTGATCTCGAGAAATATATTTTCTTTTTAAAACATAAAATTTCTGAGTTTTATTCATTCTCTTGCAAAAATTTTCGTTTAAATAAATGAAAATAAAAATACCGAATATTAATGAGAGTCACTGTATGTATGTAAGTAGTTAAATCTGGTTATTTGTTATACGAGGGTTGCCTTTTATATTTCGGGAGTTGGCAACCCTAGTGTTGCAATCTCCCAACTGACAGCTCTATCGTAAAGCTTGACATTTTTGAGGTTATACCAAAGAAAATAAAGTATAAAGAATGTGCATCTTAACATTTTTTGGAATATTTTTCAAAAATATTTCATGACGCGGGGGGAAAGATAGAAGGGAAGGAAACGAAGAGCGTAACAATGCGTTGCTCTCATCGTGCGTTTTTGTTGTTTGACCACTTTTTTATTAAATTTTCTGAAATCACTTATTCTGGTCAGTGTTGCCACGAAAAAAAATATTGCAACCAACATTTGTGAAAAAAATTACCAAATAAGAAAACATTAACCAAAATTAAATTCACAGTTTTTTATTTTATTTTTTCAAATATAAATTATAATTAATACAACATAGTAAGAAAAGAAACAAAAAATAACAAACTAAAATTTTAGTCTTACAAATTAATTCATTTCTACAAACAAAAGCTCTTTTTATAAGAAAAATAAATAACCAAATCCGGAAATTTTGGTTAAAAATAGTTAAACGGCAACACTGGTTGTGATTAGTGAGCAAGAGAGAGAAAATAAGTTGAGAGAATTTATTTATTTACAGCCATAGAAAACTGTCAATAATATACTATACTTGATTTTCATTTCATCAACATACATATGTAAAGCAATCTATCTTAATAATTTTAGATAAATAAAGATAAAATAAAAAATCCATTTTTTTTTATTAAAAGAACATAAAGCTATCCATCTTTGGCTTAAAAATTATACCTAGTTTTTTTAGATAAACAAAAATTAAAAAACCCATTTTTTATTAGAAGAAAAAATAAAAAAATTAAATACGGCTTAAAAATTATACCTAGTTTTTTTAGATAAACAAAAATAAAAAAACCCATTTTTTATTAGAAGAAAAAATAAAAAAATTAAATACGGCCAGCTAATGACATAGAACATTTTTAACATATAATATTTTTTGAGTGTTATTCTGAAATAAAATGATAACGCATCCGCTTCACATGTGTTCTTGTCGCAGTCTGATCGACAACTAAATCAAATAACACAAGAATGCGTGTGAGTTCTCTCTGCACAATTGTGCGGGAAGTAATTTTAAACAAATTTTAGTGAGAGCGGGCCGTACGCCTACAACCCGCCATAAGAAATTTTACTTCTACATGATGCGCATTCTTTATATCCATATTCTTTGGTTATACATACGTACTCAGAACGTTTTGACATACGAGCGCTATTTGTGTTGTTTACAGTAACTTAAAAGATTCATCTCGCCCAAAAAATGGAATTAAATCGTGAACATTTTCGTGCGATTATTTTTTACAACTTTCGACGTGGATTAACTCAACAACAGTGCATCGATGAACTTAATTCAATTTTTGGCGATGAAGTTCCATCAAGGACTAGTGTTTATCGATGGTATGGTGAATTCAACGAAGGTCGTAGTTCACTCCAAGACGAATTTCGTGAAGGTCGTTCAAAATCAGTTGTTATTCCGGAAACCATTGATGCTGTGCGCCAACTGATATTGCAAGATCGTCATGTGACCTATCGTGAGATTGAGACAACTTTAGGCATTAGTGGGACCAGCATACATTCAATATTGCATGAACATTTGACTGTCAAAAAAATTTGTTCGCGTTGGATCCCACACAATTTGTCAATCGCTCAAAAAAAGGCTCGTGTCGTTGAATCTTTTAAGTTACTGTAAACAACACAAATAGCGCTCGTATGTCAAAACGTTCTGAATACGTATAGTAAAACTTCGATATAACGAACCTTGTTATAACGAAAAACTTAATATAACGAATTATTTTCTGAGTCCCTTGAAAAAACCTCTTTATTGCAAAGTTTTTCATACAAAAATGCACTATAGCTATAACGTCGAAATACTGAGCCATAAAACCTCTATATAGCGAATAATTCGTACCAAAGCCTTTATACAACGAATTAATAATAAAGCTAAATCAGTCCCGGCTATGCAAAGCCTCTATATAGCGAAGTGTTCTTTCAAAAGTCTCTATATAACGAAGTGAAAATAAAAAAAAAATTAAATTTTGAGTAATGTTAGTTCCGTTTCAAAAACAACAAAGTCTAAATGCGTTTGCAAGTGCCATTGCAAAGCCTCTATATAGCGAAATACTGATTCAAAAGCCTTTATATAACGAAAAGACTATAGTTATAACGAATTTAATTCGTATATCTTCTAATTTCGTTATACCAAGGTTTTACTGATACGTATTTATAACGAAAAAGTAGTTATAACGAAGTATTTTGTGATCCCCTTCAGTTTCGTTATATCGAAGTTTGTCTGTATAACCTCAAAAATGTCAAGCTTTACGATAGAGCTGTCAGTTGGCAGATTGCAACACTAGAGTTGCCAAATCCCGAAATATAAAAAGCAACCCTCGTAACAGAAATACGTTCGACAATTTATATTTGATGGACAAACTGCCAACAAATTTTTCCCAATTGATTCAATTTATTTTGTTTTTAATTTTATTTCTAATAAATAAAATGTAGCATTATTGACTACATATCTACAACTTACATATGTATGTACATAAATTTGGTATTAACGGGTTATGACAGAAGGAATAACATTTATGAATGACGCAATAAGAATTTTTTTGTGGTTTTAGTGCAACAACAACATAAAAACAGACAAAAAAAATCCAAAAGAAAAACAGCAAGAAACCTCATCCAAAAAAAAAAACGCATCAAAATTCATAGAAATGGATATGAACAGTCGTCGGCACAAAGAGAACATATGAACATATAAAGCCGAAGAAAATCTTCCTCTGAGGGACATTGGTGCCGACGTCTGGATATGAAGAAATAACGAGAAAAATACAAAATAAAAAATACCTACTTTAAATTAAAATCCACAACCAACAGCTACAATAAAAGACAAAAACAATTCAAATTTTTAAAGCTAATAAGAGAGCGAAAAACAAAACTTAAACATGCCGAATTTTATTAAAAATTATTTGTTGAACGGAAAAGAAATGAAAAAATAGAGACAAGAACAAAGAGAGCAATAAATAACATACATATGTATATGAGCGGGTGACACAAAAATAACAAATCTATTATAACAGTATGATCATGTACCACAAATAATAGCAAAATATTGTTCAACGTCACAAAACCAATACCACACAAACATAGAAGGAATACATACAACAAAGTGTGTTAAAAGTTTACTTTAAAACAAAAAATACAATTAAAAGTGATCGACAAATCGATAAATTTTCAAAATTTCAAAGTATTTTCCTATAAATTCAATGATAATATGTAACATGAAATATTCAGATTTTTAAATAAAAATTTTGTACATTTTTATAGTCTCGGGCAAAGGTAGTAAAGAAACGCCAACAGAAGTAGTAAACACAGGCACCGGACTCTGGTGTTTTCCTTAAAAATGTTGGTACTTTTGAAGAAAATAATTTTTTTCCTACCTATAGCGGTAAGGTTGAGTTTTTGTTTTTAAACCTAGCAATGTGAGTTAAATCTTCTCGTAAATATTGCTTCTGCCGCCATAAATCGATTATGAACCCTGAAATATTTACAAATGAACAATTCGAGTTTCTTTATCGTCTCCAATTACACGTTTATACTTCATCTAGTTCGTGCCATGTTCTTACTTCATTTACTACCACATTAACAAAAAACAGCAAACGAATCAAATGAAGATCAGCTCTGACAGGTGGTGGTATGCATGAGCAAGAGTAGGAGAGCAAATGATATCAAAAACAAACAAAAAATCAAACTAAAGACAAGTGATTATAAATTTATTTGTTTTTGTTCTTTAGCTTCTTTTTTCGTTGGTAAATAAATAAATTACATACATACACATACATATGTATTCTGGAATTACACACATACATATGTACTATATACATACATATCCATTTATCTGTGACAGCTTCCTTCCTTTTGCAATTAATTTGTTTAAACGCAATTTTTCTGAGTGTAAAAACAAACGGGTTTGTTTTCTCTTCTAACAATTTTATCCATACACACACACCAGTGTTGAAAAATTCAGTACTTTAGTACTTTTTTCGGTACTTTTTCACTTCAAAAATACCGCAGTACCCCCGCGACGCTTTCAGTACCTTTTTATTATATTACATATTTATGTCTTGCGCTTTTCAACTATTAATGCCATTAGCAACATGTTCAACGCAATGCTAAAGGTAAAATTAGGGTTTAGCCCCGGTTAGCCAAACGTCCACGGAACGTACATTCGTTTTTAGAACACCATCAAAACGCTTGCCAAATTGTAATGTAATTTCGGTAAGTATTTGCATTGCTCTTCATATGCTAAAAACGAACGTATGTACGCAATGTAATGTTCCGGCGACGTTTGACTAAACGGGGCTTTTACATCTTGTTACGTTTCGAATCAGCTGTTTTTTGTCATGTATGTGAGGAACACGAATAAGTCGTTAGTTTTTCTCTGTCCGTGCCGTATGTGTATTTAATATAAATAAATAAATAGTCTAGTAGGTAGTGTGCTAGCTTACTAGACATGAGCGCTCGGTTCAAATCCCGTGTCAGGCATCTCCATCAAAACGAAATATGAAAAAATATTTCTCCGGCGACTTCCTTCTGGCAAAAACTCTGCATATAGGCATATCTTTCAAAGAGACAGTGGCCTGTGAGAATCGCAAAAGTGCTATAGGCGGTCAAGTAATTCGAGGAAAAGGGCAATTAGGTTCTCTTCCTAACCAGATTATTTCAGCGTCATTAGCAATACTGTACTGCCATTATGTTGTCAACGAAGCTGAACTGATGCAATCGATACAGTAGAAGTCGCCGTAGGCAGTGTGTTGGCTTATTAGACGTAAGGCCATCGTTCAAACACCCGGTGAGACATCTCGAACAAAATGAAATACGAAAAAAATTTCTTCGACGGCTTCCTCTCAGCAGATATATGGCAAAAACTCTGCGAGTAAATGAAGAAATTGCCATGTAAAATTTCTCAAAGATCTGTCGTTCGCAGACGACTTTAAACTGTAGGTCCCGCCACTTATAAATGAAATTAACGCACACAACATAAGTGGTGTTGAGGAGCTAAGTCGTAATCCTGACTGAAGGGTTTGTAATGACCAATTATATACGTATGTGCGTGCATTTTTTTTTACAAAAGTACCATTTGATGCGAAAAAGTACTCTTTCAGTTAGAGTTCAGTACCATTTCAAAATTTCAATTTTTCAACACTGACACACACACACAATTGTTTTGAAACTAATTTTTTAAGAGCGCAAAAATAAATAAAAAAAATGAGAAACTAAACTAGCAGTGAGAGCGAGTGAGAGAGAGAGAGAGAGAGAAGACAAAATAATATTTCACACTCAATTTGACCTAAGGTGGGGCAGGCAGACGGTCATATTAGCGAGAAAAGCTTAACAAGCATTCTAAAATTTTTAACTGTCGAATAAAATAAAATAAACTAAACATACCGGTAATAAGGCTAGTGTTAACACGACAAAAATCCAAGAACATCATAATGAAGTTTGAGTGGGCAAAGCATAAAAAACAAACGTGTTTGTGTTTATGTGTGTGTGTAGTAGTTGAATTTTAATACAGAATATAAATTAAAAATTTAATTGTTAAATATTGCATTGTATGTGTTTGTACACATGTATGTATGGATACATATATACGCATTCTTATGTGTTTATATGCATGGATCTATGTATGTACATATGTAGTTGTATTACAAATTTTGGCTAAAATAGCTTTAATTTGACCGCATGAAATTTTTTTGAATTTCTGTGTTGACAACCGACTGGCCTCTAAACTTCTCTCATCATCGTCATTATCGTAATCATCAGCACAACATCATTATTTAAAATGACGTCAGCTTCTCAAAACTACAAACAACAGTGTGCGGCCTACAAAATCAAATAGGTACCAAGTAGAAAATAAAGCAAACGCAAAATATTTTTGGCATTTAAACAAATTATAAGAGCATGTGCGTGTGAATAAATATTTTTTTAATTTTTAAGTGTTTGTTGTTACGCTACAGTCCATTATTGGAGAATTAAAAATAATTTTTGATTTATGTTTTATTAACTAAAAAAAAAAATTTATAATGATTACGATTGTACTCAAAAATCTAGAGCATAAATAAATATGATCCGTTCTCAATCTAAAGTTTTAGTTTCGTTTTCAATATTTGTTTTATTTTTGCTGACAAATTTTTGACCGGTGATTGGTACAAAATATAGAATTTATTGAAATCTGTTCAATAACACTCGGAACTCGCGAAAAACTCTAATACCCAAATCTGTTAAATTCACATTTTGTGGAGTTAGGGAAATTTTTAATTATAAAATGCCAAGGGACATAAAACTCTAATGTATACTTGCTGTATTCCATACAGTAAAATTGTGACCGCTTTAAAGAAGATCACAATTTGAGATTTCGGTGGTCTGTGTCTATTTCGTCTAATCTGAAATCATACAGCTTTAGCTCTAAAGTAGTACGATGTTCTATTAAGCAAAAAGCTAGTCAAAACTACTCATTAGTTTTATTAACAACATGACGGTGTTGCTAAAAATACAATATGACAGACGAAGCAAGCAAAAACACTCCATTTTTTGCGTTTTCCATACCAATCTAAACCATTATAAAGCCATTCGTCTTACAGAAACAGGCCCATATTTACAATCTGTCCATGCCCAGCTCTGATTATGAAACCCTTTAACTTTATAAGAGGCGTATTTCGAGTTTTGTATTTCGATTGAAGATTTATTTTAGTTTTATCCTATTAAATGTGCACCAACGAAAAATAATATAATTATTTAAGCAATTTTAATTTTCTAAAATAAAGAGATGTCCAATTTATAATTTTCATTATTAAATTATATCCTTCGACAGACAACACTCTAATTTTTAATAAAAGAGATCTCAAATACAATACCATGTGATTAAACATTTTAATTTTGTTTATTTCATAAGAGACATTTAAAAAAAAAGAGAAAACCAATAATTTACTTACCTTTTCTAAAATATAAAAATTAAAGCCGTCCGTTTGACGGAAAAATTCCTTTAATGTATATCGATATGGCAATGCCTTCGTGTAAAAGTGAGTGACATCACTCAATTTAATCATCATACGCATACACATAATTCCTCTCTTACACTCTTTCTCTCAGTACAAAACAACACAACTCGTTTAACGAAAACAACAAGAAAAAACCAACAACAAATAGCACAACATTAAGTCATCGCCTCGTTCGTAGATTTTTGTTGCCATTAAACACAGAAGAAAAACATTAAAGAGGAGAGACGAATTGAAAAATTACTGTTATTTTGTAAATTAATAAATAAAAGGTTATTTATTAATAAAAAATTGTGAATATTTTTGTTTAAATCAATTCAAAAGCAAAGATAAATAAATAAAATACTAAAAAGTTTTATATTTTAATAGAATAAAAAAAAAAGCACACAACATCTTCATTCAAGCAGCTGCCTTACTCGTTTTTTTTGTTTTGTCTTTTTCTTTCTTGTTTTCGTATTTGTTTTCCTTTCTCTGTATAACAACAAAACAATGTGCAGAGTTGGGAGCAAATAAAAAAAGCCACGCTCAGGTGAGCGTGAGAAATTGTCTTTCTTATTCGAAAGAGAGTAATTTTGCTTTGTTTATAGCTGTATTTTGTTTTTCTCGAGTTGATTTTTGCATACAACACCAACAATAACAACAACAAAACACAAGCAATAGGAATAACTACGTACGTATGTAGATGTGTGTATACAGTTTTTGCTGCTCTGTTTTTTTATAAGATTTTTTATTCTCTTTAAATGTGAATTTTGGTTTATTGTTTTTATAATTTTAGTTGTTGTTGCTGTTGCTGTTGTTGAGTTTAGTTAGGTGAAGTGTAAGATGATAATGATGACAGTCATTAAATTAGAAGAGAAAATTATTATAGATAATAATTATGTTATTGTGATGTTTTTGTTGTAGTTATTATAGTTGTTGTTGTATTGTGAAGTTGTAGCCAGTCAAAAGCAAAAGCTGACAGTAGTAGTAGTTTTTATTGTTATTGTTGTAGAGTACAGCCACTTGGCAAGTTAGATTTTCATTTTACCACAGAGAGTACCACAAAATATGTTTGTTTTCTCAAATAACTTTTTTTTTAAGCACAAACACAAATACATATATATTTTCATTGGATGTACAAATTACATATTTTTTTTTTCTTATACATATGTATGTATGTATAATGTACGTATTATACGTATGTATTATGTACATATGTATATAATATAAACGTAAAATTCATTTATATTTTTCTTTTAACACTATTTTTGGGTGCGGTGGTCACTTAAAATTCTTAAATTTATTATTTTCTTTTTTCGTTATTTTATTAATTAATGCCATTTTAATTATATATGAATTCACTCACACACACACAATTACGAATATTCTATATAATTTATTTAACTCACTTTAGTTTAATCAAGACGACTGAGACAATTTAATTTCTTCTTTTCACAGAAGAAGAAGAATTTTGCTTCTTTTTTTTTTTAAAGACAATCAGACAGACTCACTTTTCTGCTACAATGGCAAACGCGTACACGTTTTTACCGAAAATTTATCCGTTAAAGAGAACCAACGCGTCTCACGAACATAAACGTAATGACTAAAACGAAGCGGCTTTCAATTTAACACAGTTTGTGGTGCTCTCCCATTTAGACAGTGTTTAGAAAAAAAAAAACACTCTTACTTTTTTACTCATTCTGAGTACTTTTTGAGTACTTTTTCATTATTACACCATATTTTATTTATTTATTTATTTATTTATTTATATTTTCTTTAACTTATGTGATGTTTTTGTAACACAGCCTATTTCACTTGCCTGCCTGTTTATAAGGGAAACACAAACAAAATTGAGTGTTTTTGTTTGTGTTTTTCATGCAAACAGGCAGGCAAGTGAAATAGCCTCTGTTACAAAAACATCACATTAAATAATTCCGCAGATTCTTTTTTCGGTTTCTGGTTTATTTAAGTAAAAATTAAGCCTTTAGTTTAATGAACGTTTATGGTCTGTCTGTTTAATATTTATTAGATGACAAAGAACCACAGTTCAAGCCCCAGGTAAGTCGAACCTTCAAAACGAAATATAAAAAATGTTGGTTGTTGTTGCTATGTGTCTGTGCTGTGTGCTGCCCTAAATTTTGGTGAATTTTGTTGCTGTGGTGAGTTTCCAGTATGGTGAGTTTTTACAAAAAAAAAAAAAATGTGGTGAATTTGTCCAGGGTGGTGAATAAAATCTAAACTCATCAAAAACCGTTATTCGAAATTTTACTGTATTACCATATACCAATGTACTGTACATCGTGATTTTGGGTGGTGAGTGTCTAGAATAAGTAATTTTCACCTCTGTTAACGGCGACATTCACCGACATCTCCGGTTAATATATGCACTGCATTACCAACAGTGTGGTTTATTATTGGATTATTATTAATTATTGGTTTTATATTAATTATTATTTATTTATAAGCAATTCTATTTTATAAATCTAAAAAATTAAAATTAGAAAACTAAGGGCCATTATTACAACTTGCCGTTTAGTTAAAGATAGGTAAAAGCTCATTTTGTTTATATTTCAAGTTGCCATATATGGCAAAAAATATTAAATTTTTAAAAGTTACCTTCCCTCCTCCCTTCAGCTTAAGGTCATATTTATTGTCTGTCCACTTATAATAATCAAAAATAATTTATCTGCCCGTTAAAAAAATGCCTTTACCCCTTTGCCCTGAATTTAAATTATTTTGTACATTTTCGTAAGTTTTTATAATTACAAATTTTATTTATGGTTTGCGCTTTTCAAAATACATAATATGTATGTCGTTAGTTTTTCTATTCCATTCCGTACTTACGTGTAAGTAGTAGTAAGTAGTAAATAAAATTAGTTAATTAAGTAATAAATATTTTCGTAAAAGTACCATTTGATGCAAAAAGGTACCCACTCTTTCGGTTATAGTTCAATACTTCAATTCAAAACTTCAATTTTGCAACACTGATAACAAAATTATTTCGTGCTGGCAAGGTTTTTTTTTCTCAAATGTCATTAGAATAAATGCATTTGGCAAGGTTCTACAAAAAACTAAATTAATCGCAAAACGTTAATACTTTTGCATGTTCTTTTTCCGTGTCCGGTTTGTACAAATAAAAATTAAGAAATCTCCGACAAGTAGTAAGTACATATGAGAAAACACTAGTGGTTTGTGTCTGAAATGTTGTTGAATTAATGGATTTACTTAAAATCAAAGCATTAATCTTACTACACAAAGTTATCTACACTCAAGAACCATTCTATTTATTTAATCGCATTCAATTTGCAAGATCTAACAGAGGAAAACAAATCATTCAGTTAAAATATCGTACTTTAATATCTGAGTGGCAGTTCTTCACAAATACAATACGGCTGTGGAACTCGTTGAATATGAATGATGGATGGGTGATGTGTCCACCCGGTTGGGAATGGGAAATCCCTTCCTGTTGTGTGTATGTGGGAGGTGGTGAGTTTTCATAAGAGGATATTGAATTTCACCATAGATACCGTTAAGGTATAAACACATAGACGACAGACGACAGACGACAGACAACAGAAAGCTGCCAAGTTTATAATACACACGTTTATATGAAAACAATTATATTGAAGGCAGGACAGAAAAAGCCAAGACAACAACCTAAGCAGGTGCTGCCCAAATGAAACTATTTTCAATTTTTGTGAGCAGCTAAAAGCAAACTAGTGATGCCAATACAACATAAAATCATAATAAAAAAAAAAACAGCTAAAAATATTTACTATGAAGAGAAAGAACAATTTTAAAATTAAGAAATAAAAAGGAATCCATGTATTCATAATAAATAGAATTTAATTATAGATTCAATTTTGTATCTGTATTCATTTGATAAATGTTCTGTGTGTGCGGTTTTTTTCATGAGTTTATTTTTGCGTACAAAAAACCTGATAGTGTCAACACTGAAAAATATATTCACATTTAAATTTAAAAATTATTGACAATCGTTTTTTCTGTTCTGCTTTCAAAAAATTTAAGAAGTCGGCATACGGCAGACAGAACAGTTGGCAGAATTTTCTGTTGAACTGCCGAACCAAGGCACATCTAACAGGTAACCGTAAGTGTACAACAAGTACAACAATGCAAAAACAACAGGCATTTTGTTTTTGTTAAAGCGTACGCGTAATGTCAAAAAAATTAACCCTCAAACCTCTATAGGAAATTAATAAAAGCAATTAAAAAAACTAAATACATTTTATATATTGAAATTTCTTTTGATTTTTATGTCATGCTTAATTACGCAATAGTGGGGCACCTATAAATTAAAAAAAATTATTCCATGCAGTCAATAACATTTCCACTTTATCTAAAGAACATGTTTTTATATGGCCATCGATAAAAATGGCAGATGCTAACATTATTTGTTATTGGTCATAGTTTTGGCACTTAGTTGGAGAGACCGAAATCTTTTTTTGGGTAATTCATCAGCCTCGTCTAAATAAATATAAATATAGTAAATCTAGGTTGTAGTTTAAAAGATATATGGATTTAGTGTTAAAAGCTTAAATATTATTAATCATCTTGCAAAAATTTTAATAAAATTGGCTTTGAAATAGTAATCCTGAAGAATTTCTAGAGTGCGTATCGTTAAGGATACATCCGGTACATATGAGGGTTTATAAATGCGAAAATGATTATCGAAACAAAACAAACAAAAAAACAACAAAATTTTGACATTTAAAAACGCGTCAGCTGTTGACATATGTTTACCTGTTAGATTTCCCTTGTGCCGAACTGTTGTCTGTCGTCTATGTGTTTATACCTTTACTCAATAATACATGGTATTATCGACATTCGTGTATTTGTCATATGTATGCCGTATTATCAATTGTGCGGCTTACGGCTGGAATAAGTAAATTCCACCATAATTATTGGAGTCATTGGGTTTTGAACCACACATTTACAATCATTTTAACGGTATGTCAACATTAATTGTTAATTAACAAAATAATTTATATTTTATAATTATAATTTATAAAGTAAAGATAAGTGAAAAAGTAAACACATTTATTAGAGAATAAAACAAACAAAATTATAATAAAACCCTGAAGGAAACATGTCGACAAGTGTCTCCAAGTCACCAGTTTTGTCGACTATATTGGTGACTTTATGGTGACGTTGTGATCGAAGCGTCAACAATAATTTAATTTGCCTTTTGTTAAAAAAAGAATCGTCAATTGTCAAATTGTCAAGAAATTATAAACGTTTAATAAAAAAAACAATCAATGTTATAGAAGTAGTGAAAATGAGGCAATTATAAGTCCAAGTGTGAATTGTGAAAATTTTGTGGAGCCTGAATGTTCTGTGTCGTCTCAAATTGATTTTCCATATATAGTTTGCCCGAGAATTTTTCCCTACCGACTCTGAAGAAAAACAGAGAGAATTTGATGCTATTTTGAAAAGTCATTCAGACCCATACGTAAGTATTTACTTATATTGTGGAACTACTTCAACGAATAAAATTGCATTTTTTGTTTATATTCAATAGATTCGACAAATGAAATAACTCCTTGCGGGTAATGCAGAACGAAACATTCATGAAATATTTGGCCAAATATTATCATGAATTTTAATGTTGATGGCTCTTTTGGCAAAAAGAGGTTGCGCGAATACTCAAATGTTTTTAAAGCCCTAATAGGTAATAAATGCTTGTTTGTCTTCTCATAAATATTTGTAATTTTTTAAAAATTTTTTTTCGTTTTTTTAATATCCAGATGTAATATCAACTTAGAACAGCATTTCAAAACCAAAAATGATGTAAATCGTGAAGAAGACGATTCACCCAAAGAGGATTAATAATTTTACTTAATTTTAATAAAATAAAAACGTTATTTTGATGTTCCTATATAAATAAGAGATATTGAATTAATAGTACTTTTTTAGTTTTTATATTTAAATTTAAAAAAAGGCTGTAACAATGAAATCGTACCTTTTCATTTTTTTTAATAAAATATCAAATATTTACAAAAATTTAAATTTTATTGTCGTCTTTTACTACAGAAAAGTACCAAAAGTGTAGACTAGAAATGCTAAATTGTACTATTGATTCACTGGTTCCAATGTCTACATATGGTCCCAAAAGGAGTACCTATTCACTATATAGTCAATAGTACTAATGTCAGTAGTAGATTTTCAATGACACGCACATGTTAAATGTCTATAGTAAATAACATTGGCTGGGGTATAAAATGTCACTAGTCCTGGTGACTGTGTCAATAGTAAGTCAGTAGAGTTTCACTATTGGCATTTCCTGCAGGGAACATATTTACTAATACATACAGTGTAAAATTGAATAAAATTAAATCATGGATAAGACAATATTTTGCATATATACATACATATGTATGTACATATATGGAAAAAAAATAAAATCTAAACTCACCTACCATCATTGATTTAAAATTTTTCAATTGTTTTTGTGGGAAAATAATGGAAGAAAGGAAAGAACTGAGGGAAACAAACACCAACAAAACTATTCTTCTTATTCTCTCCTATATCGTAAGATTCAATTTTTTTCTTTTCTTGTTTTTTTTTTTTGTATTTTTCACAAGTTAATCGAAATTTATTACATTGTGTACAAAAAAATTTATCACAATAATTTAAAATTATTAAAAATTTTGTTTTACACACAATTTAAGACAATATTTTTTAACAGTTTAAATTGTAAATGAAAATAAATGTAAATAATAAATAAATAAAAAAAAAACTTTGACAATTAATACAGGGTATTTCAAATTCGTGTTTAATTTTTAATATTTTTTTTTTTATTAATACTGATAGTTTTGTAGTTAATTTAATAATTTTTCTTTTGGGAAAGTGTGTGCAATTTACTAAAATGAGTTGAAAATGTGCTAATTTTCCGCATAAAAATAGAAACTGAAGGGCAGTTGTTTAATGTTTAATGCAAGAGTATTTAGTTCTGTATTAGGACCAGAGATTGGCAATGAATCGTTTATTCACTACTCATAAGCAATCATGAAATTTTGAATATAAGTGAGTCAACAATATTGAAATTTAACTACATATGTCCACTGATTCATTCATACTCACCACAACGTTGATTAATAAAGTACAGGTTGAAATGAGTATGCGTACAACGTTGACATCAAACTCATACCATTCGAAATATGTTTGATTCATAAGCGTACTCTCATTTAGATTCATAACTTTAGAAAACTACAGTTATAAATGATTCGAGTAACTCGTATCATTCATTCATCAAAATTTACAGTCTTAGTTATTGTTGCATTTACAACAAAAGAAAAAAGACACATAAGCAAAAATTACAGAGCAGAGCAAACACACAACCTTCTAGTAAGTATTTTAGTGTTCGTAAGCGATTCATACTGTTACGAAAATAGAAAAAGTGTAATATCGTTTAACATTAACATTAAACGATAAACAAAAGCTATACTAACAAATACATCGAACTTGTTCAAAGTAAACCAACAACAACAAGCATGAGAGAAAAAGGGATAGACAAGTAAGCGAATGCAACGTATACACAATACACAAACAAAAATGTAATCGCGATAGAATTCTCGAGAAGGCGAAACCCCGAACGTTCCACTGCAAGAACCTTCATCAGACTGATTACGTGCGCATATATGTTCGATATGTTTTTGGTCGTACAAGGTACAGTAGGATATCTGAGTTCTCATATCAAATCTATAACACATCTTTTGAGAATTTGTTGAAATGCCGTACTCTGGTGTACCTACATAAAATCATCTTGTATATTAGGAAACCCCATTATTTGTTTGATAGATTAGTTTTTTCAAGATCTAATAGAGGCTTGAGAATTAATAGCGTTAGATACCGCAGGCAGATATCTGAGAGACACTTTTACATCAATGCAATTCGTCTCTGGAATGAACTCCCAAACAACATACAATTACTAAGCAATGTTAAGCATTTCAAGACTGCAATAATTAAATTTTTGAATAAATATAATGCACATACGTAATTAATCAATCATATTTTTTTAATATATGTAACTAGCTGACCCGGCGAACTTCGTCCCGTCCAAAATTGATTTTTTTATTGCCCAAAAGAGCTCACATTATATATTTATTGTAATACGCTGCTTAAAACAGTTATATAAAAATAACTAACTTACTATAAGTGTGGGGATGTACTTATAATCGAAAGCGTTGTAGTTCTAAACCATCGAATTAGCCGACTTATAGGTATCTCTTAAAGGGGGAGTTTGTCGATATCGACTCTACGAACTTATCCACCAAATTGCATTCGTCTACGATCACTATATGCCTAAATATTAAATTTTAAAGGTTTGCCACGCCTACTTTTTGCTATATGGAATTTTTTTTTAAACCATCTAAACCTGATAAGATTTCGAAAAAAAAAAGAATGGTTAAAATCGGTTCAGTAGTTTAAGAGTTATAGAGTTATAGGTATCACTTGAAGGGGGAGGCTTGTCACGCCCATTTTTGGTGAGATTGTCGATATCGATACTACGAACTTACCCACCAAATTTTATTCGTCTACGATCAATATGTACTTAAATATTCAATTTTAACGATTTGCCACGCCCTCTTAACATTCAAGGATATGAAGAATAGATGTTGTCCGATTCTCAGACCTACCCGATATGCACACAAAATTTCATGATAATCGGTCGATCCATTTCGGAGGAGTTTAACCACTAACACCGTGACACGAGAATTTTATATATTAGATTATAAATTTTGTTTTTAATAAAATTTGTTATGTTAATTTATTTTTAACGTTATTATTTTGTATTTTCTTATATTTTGTTATGCCTATATCCTTAGCAGTACTATTAAATAAGATGATATCTTGTTGTACTGTATTTACGCCTGAATGAATAAATAAATAAATAAATATAAAAAGGCAAGACAAAGCAGGCAACGAGTAGTAGTAATTCAGTCAGTCTTGTGTGAAGAGCACAGTCGTGGTTTGAAGATCTCCGCTATACAGATCTAACGAACAAGTGTTGTTGCTTACGCAAAGGGTGTGAGCAGAGGAGAATATCGAACAAGCAATTATTGTTGTAGTTATTGTTGTATACGTTGTAAAAGTTTGAAACAGTGGCACACATAAATAGTGCGTACAATAAAGAGTTTAATTGAAACTAAACACAAATTTATTTTCATTTTGTTTGCAATCAACAAACTCATATTTTAAACGTTTTTAAAAATGTAAAAACGTAACAATACTTATTTTGTGATTCGTGTATATGTACATACAAATATATGCAATGATGTTGAACTAAGTCGAAAATCGCGCTGTTCAAAAAAATAAGAACAAATCATATTGGTCCCACTTACATTTCTCACATGAGAGAAAAAGTTCAAAGTTTTGGTGCAAATATAATCGTTGAGTAGTCGTTGATAATTTTTTGTGCAGAATATTAACTTATTTTGGTGAAAAATTCTTCTAAAATGGGCTGAAGCAAACATTGCTCTATCGACCAGCGTAAGATAATAAAAAAATTGCTCAGCGAAGGGAAAACGTTTGCTTTCATAAGAGAACAGCTTGGAATTTCCAACGGAATGATAACAAATGCTAAGAACTGGTCATCGAAGATCGAAAGTCGCGGTAGGCGCAGTAAAACTAGCAAAAGACAGGATAATGCTGTCACACGGATCGTTAAAAAGCACCCCTCTTTAACGTCTTTACAGATAAGAAACGAGTTAGACCTCCCAATTGGTACATCGACGATAAGAAAACGTTTGATTGAAGTCAATTTGAAAGCACGAAGCCCGAGAAAAGTAGCATTGTTGAAAAAAATACATCTAAAGAACAGACTTCTGTTTGCCAAAAAGTATATCGATGAACCTGACACTGTTTGGCGTCATATCTTATGGACTGATGAAACAAAAGTAGTCCAATTCACCCACGGCAAAGATAAACAGTACGTTAGACGCCCTCCTAATCAACAATTCAACGAAAAGTACACTATCAAAACTATAAAACATGGCGGTCTCAGGCTCATGCTATGGCGGTGTTTTGGGTGGAACGGCGTTGGACCTCTAGATCAAATCGTTGGAAAGATAGATGCCACCTATTACGTTCAAAATATTTTAGAAGCCGTAATGTTGCCTGACGCTAAAGAGGAAATGCCTTTGCGATGGCTCTTTCAGCAAGAGAACGACCCGAAGCATACCTCAAAGAAAGCAAAGCGTTGATTCCAGGACAATAATATCCATGTTATGGATTGGCCGGCACAATCGCCGGACCTAAATCCAATTGAACATCTTTGGATTGTTGTAAAGAAAGGTGTTAGAGATGCAAGGCCTAAAAATATGGAGGAACTTTGGCTTGCAGCGAAGAATACATTGGAAAATATTCCACTCCACAGATGCCAGACTTTAATAGCTCCTATGAGGTACAGATGTGCCGAAGTAATCGCTAATCGTGGAGGGGCTACTTCATATTAATTACTTACAAACAAATAATACTAATCTGTAAATTTAATAAACATTAAAACTGAAATTATTACCAATTTTCCAATTTATTCATATTTTTTCGAACAGCGGATTTTCGACGTAGTTCAACATTATTGCCAGTACAAAAAAATTAAATGAGTTAGAACATAACTTTGAATATTTTTAAAAAGCTAAAGATGCCTACAATAAAAATAACAGAAAGCCATATTTTCAAATCTTTCTCAAAAATTTTTTTAAAACGATCTTTTATTTCGCTTTGGATGTTCTTATTCGGGGTTGTCGTAGAAACCATGTCGGTTTTCGTGATTGTCGTTTTTGAAAACCAATGTTGGTTTCATTTAGTGTCATGAAACCAAGTTGGTTTCGTTAATTTCGAACGTAAATTAAAACCAATGTTCGAATCAGCTGTTTGATAAAAAAAAAATACCAAAATACTTATAAAAAGAAAAGTTTGTTAAAAATTTAAATTATTAAGTTCAGAAATAAATACAATGTCAACAGCAATAGTGATATTTCTATTATTAGAAGAAAAGCGGTCAGAAAGAGTGAAGAGAAGAATCCTGAGAGATGTAGCAATCCACTGGAGCTGCCGGAGGCAATGTAAGAAGTTTTTAAATCAGGAGGAAGTTTCCTGTACTCATATATTTTACAGATTTGTTTCTAATTATCGCTTAAATAAAGAAGCATTTCGTATGGCACTTAATACTATTAAAGAACATTTGTCGCGATCTAAAATTCTTCTGATTTTACAACTTGCTGCTATGTTTCGCTTTTTAGCAGAAGGGTCATATCAAAGAACGATATGACCCTTCTGGAAGGGAACGATTTATGTATGTATAAGCAAAGAAAATAAAGTATAAAGAATGTGCATCGTAACATTTTTTGGAATATTTTTCAAAAATATTTCATGACGCGGGGGGAAAGATAGAAGGGAAGGAAACGAAGAGCGTAACAATGCGTTGCTCTCATCGTGCGTTTTTGTTGTTTGACCACTTTTTTATTAAATTTTCTGAAATCACTTATTCTGGTCAGTGTTGCCACGAAAAAAAATATTGCAACCAACATTTGTGAAAAAAATTACCAAATAAGAAAAAATTAACCAAAATTAAATTCACAGTTTTTTATTTTATTTTTCAAATATAAATTATAATTAATACAACATAGTAAGAAAAGAAACAAAAAATAACAAACTAAAATTTTAGTCTTACAAATTAATTCATTTCTACAAACAAAAGCTCTTTTTATAAGAAAAATAAATAACCAAATCCGGAAATTTTGGTTAAAAATAGTTAAACGGCAACACTGGTTGTGATTAGTGAGCAAGAGAGAGAAAATAAGTTGAGAGAATTTATTTATTTACAGCCATAGAAAACTGTCAATAATATACGATACTTTGATTTTCATTTCATCAACATACATATGTAAAGCTATCCTTAATAATTTTAGATAAATAAAGATAAAATAAAAAATCCATTTTTTTTTATTAAAAGAACATAAAGCTATCCATCTTTGGCTTAAAAATTATACCTAGTATTTTTTAGATAAACAAAAATAAAAAAATCCATTTTTTATTAGAAGAAAAAATAAAAAAATTAAATACGGCCAGCTAATGACATAGAACATTTTTAACATAAAATATTTTTTGAGTGTTATTCTGAAATAAAATGATAACGCATCCGCTACACATGTGTTCTTGTCGCAGTCTGATCGACAACTAAATCAAATAACACAAGAATGCGTGTGAGTTCTCTCTGCACAATTGTGCGGGTAGTAATTTTAAACAAATTTTGGTTAGAGCGGGCCGTACGCCTACAACCCGCCATAAGAAATTTTACTTCTACATGATGCGCATTCTTTATATCCATATTCTTTGGTATAAGCCTTGGTAGAAGTACAGTATCAGAAATTTTGACTGTTGTGATCAAAGTCATGGAGCAGTACATTTGGCGACAGTGGGTCCAGCTGAAAATGAATGAAAATGAAAAACGTAGGTCAAGAGACTATTTCTACAACAAATATATAATTCCTTCAATAATTTGTTGCCATAGGGAATCCACAGATGGCTTATCACGCTTTGTGAATCCCCTTGCCAAATCCGGATATTTTATATTTTTCCTTTTATAAAACAATCAGTAAAATATACAAAAATATATAAATTACTTACATTTTTACAAAAAATCCCGCTGCTAAATAATCTAATTCTATTAAAACTGACAACTGTCAACTGGTTGGTTTATAACAAAACCGATAACCTTGGTTTCTGTGACACCTAAAACCGATATTAATTCCAATTCGAACATAAAAACGATAATATCGGTTTTAATGACACCATAGCATTTTTTCTCATCGTTTTCAAAACCAATTCCGACAAGGTTGGTTTCTACGACAACCCCGATTATTATTTCGAACACGTCTGTATGTTGAGTTAAGGAGAATTGAAATCAACAATACTGGTTGCTGAAAGAATTATACGGCAGATATATCTTATATACCTTTCAGGAAGGGGTACATGATAAAATCGAAAATACATTTTGATTTAATACTTTAGATTTCATTATAATTTATTATTTACTTCAATTCATATTATTTCTTATGTAATTAGAACAATCAGTTTGTTAAGTAAAGTATAATTAAACTTATCTTATGAATTATGTTTATTTTTTTGTTTTTCTTCTTCTTCATTCTATTTACCTTGTAATATTTAGTTATATGATGATTATAATAAGTATTAATTAATTATGACATTTATTTATGATAAATACACACGTGAAATAAAAACATAAATACAATATTTTTAAACTGATAACTAATTTTTTTTTCCTTTTTCTTTTTCAATACTTATAATATATACACACGTAAAATGTAAAATGTATTTATAAAACAATAATTATTATTAAACAACGTAAATACAGGGTGGGCCAAAAGAAACCAAGGGGTGTAAAAGTTTAATAACTTTTTTGTTTATTAATTTTTTTTTATTTTTTCTTTCAGATTATATAGACAACACTTGGAGAATTTATAATGGAGAGGTTCACAACTGAACAGAGAACCAGAACAATAGAATTTTATTATTTAAACCAGACATTAATTATTTTAACGCAAAGAGCATATCGTCGACATTTTAACGTCAGAATTTCGCCCTCTGAAGCGATGATTCGTTGCTTAGTTAATCGTCATCACCAACATGGCAGCGTAAGAGATTTGCCTCGAACCGGTAGACCACGTTTAAGTCGCACTGCGGAAAATATTGAACGAGTACAGCAAAGTGTTAACGAAGCACCAGAAACATCTTGCAGAAGGCGTTCTGCTCAGCTAGGAATGTCTCGTACGTCACTACGGCGCATTTTAAAAAAAGATTTACAGTTATACCCATATAAGGTGCAATTGGTCTAAGAATTAAAACCCGGAGATCATCGGCAACGTCTAAATTTTGCAGTTAAATTTCAAGAGTTGGCCAGAAATGAAATCAACTTTATTGAAAATTTGATTATGAGTGATGAAGCTCATTTTCATTTGAATGGCTTTGTTAATAAGCAGAACTGTAGGTTCTGGAGTTCTCAAAATCCAAGAGCCATTCATCAACGCCAATTGCACCCCATCAGGTATACAGTATGGTGTGGGATCACATCTGAAAATGTCATTGGGCCCTACTTCTTCGAGAATGAAGATGGAAGTGCTGTAACCGTAAATGGAGAGCGGTATCGGTTTATGATAGAAAATTTTTTACGTCCTGCTCTTGAAAACAGACCTGGTATGTGGTTTCAGCAAGACGGAGCCACTGCCCGAGTCACAATGGCACTTTTAAGTCAAATTTTTGGAGAGCGAATAGTTTCTCGAAATTCGGAAATTATTTGGCCAGCGCGATCGCCAGATTTGACAGCACCCGACTATTTTCTTTGGGGTTTTTTGAAGGAGAGAGTGTATGTGAACAAGCCAGAGACAATCCTTGAACTCAAGGCAAACATTGTTGCAGAAATTCGAACGCTACAGCCACAAGTTTTGAAAGATGTTATGGAAAATGCTCTAAAAAGAGCCCATCAGTGCGAAGCTGAAAACGGTGGTCATTTAAGAGACATCATTTTTCATACTTAGTGTAAAAAAATTTCCATTTTGTATATTATATAATCTGAAAGAAAAAATAAGAAAAAGTTAATAAACAAAAAAGTTATTAAACTTTTACACCCCTTGGTTTCTTTTGGCCCACCCTGTATTTAATTATTATTATTAAAAAAAAAAAAAGTTTTTAAATTATTTATAAATCAATAACATACATATGTATGTACATATGTATGTATGCAAAAGGAATATGAAGAAAGGAAAATACTTAAAGCCTAGCCTCAGACTAAATAAGTATGTATGTATATGCATGTATATGCAAATATATGTATGTATAATGTCTTTTATATGTATTTTCTTAATTTTACTTTTTCCTTTGATATCTATGTATATGAATAAATGATTCCTTAAAAGAATTATTCTAATTAAGCAGATTTTCCAATAATTCATCAAAACCAAGTTTTCCAACCAATAAACTATAATAAAAACAAAAACTAGCTGTTGTTAAAGTGGAAGTTATGGTGTTTTCTTTTCTACAAAGAAAATGTCACCCTCTTACAAGGTGCATTAAAAAATTTTTTGACCAACCCTGTTGTAATGTCATTTTTTATTTGAGAAGAACATAACACAAATATTAAAAAAGGGTACGCCCTGTGTTTACCACTTATTAAGAAAATGAATGAGGGAATGCCAATTTGTTCGCTAATTTTTCGACTTCATTTCTTGCACGCTTTTTTTATAACAAAAAAAAAATATTTTAACACTGTTCTAACATTGAATGCAATTTTTTATATTACTGACCTTGTAGCTTTAATAATGTAATATTTCCTTAAGATTACTCCACAAAACAATGAAAAAATTAACTTCAAATTGGATAACAATACCAGGCGACTTTTTTTAAATTTCATCTGGTAGCCCTATAAATAAACAAAAGTCATATGCTTTACAGGGCATTATCAGCACTCTCGATTTATACAGGGCATAAAATGCAATGCCCTCCACCATTGGCAAGTGCGAATTATTTAGAATAAAACATACCACCCTTTTAGAGGGCGAAACATTTTTAAGAAACAAACGCAAAATTGCATTTTGCGTTAATAAAATGCACATTTTTTGGTAGAAAAGAAAACACCATAAGTGTGGTATTTTTAATAAATTTTTTTTTTTTTGTGAATACTTGTCTTGATTTAAATTGTGAAAAATCTTCAAATGAAAACTTTGTGGGAAATGTATTCATGTACGCTTCAAAAAATAGTCGGACATCAATAAAGTATAGTATATCCATTAACTAGTTGTAGGTTGAGAGTTAGTAGGAGTTAGGTTTTTATTAAATAACATTTAAAATACTTGCTTGTAATGATTTGTTTTACTTACAACTAGATGAAGTTCAAGTTATTTACAAAAAGAATACACAAAAAAATAAAGTGGGATACATAATTACTAATTAATATCTATTTATTTTTTATTTTTGCATGCCCAGCAGCAGCAGCTGCAACAGCAGCAGCAGCAGCAGCATAGGGAAGTAAAAATTTCTTTCATATTTGCGGTCGTGTCCACAGTTCGCTTAGGTCTTTCGGTCGCAGTTTCCCAATGTCTAAAAGAATATGCAAAGATCAATCAATATAGCAACATGTTAAAATGCATATGGAAAATCTTACCCAGTTGACCAGGTTTCGGTGATGGCCATACAATATCGAATCTAGGCTGTACACTTAATGCACTACTTTGAGATGGTCTTAATGACGTACTACTGTGGTATTGAAAATGATTACTGGTTAATATAACTGTTTAATTTAAATGTATAGAGAGTTTCTCTGACCTATAGGGATGTTTAAGGCAACCGTAGACCTCACGATAACGTCCATATAGAGTGCCATATGACACACCCAAGATGCGGGCTGCCTTTTTCATTTCAAGTCTTTTGTTTTTAATGGCATCGAGAACCTAAAATCAATTTAAATTCATTATTAAATTAACATTTTAGATAGATTCCTATGCAAACGAAGTAATCACTTACCCTTCGCGTGAATGGCTCTTCCCAAAATTGTGGACGTCTTCCCTTAGCTAAATAGTCATCCATTTTAATGACATCCTGCCACTGTGTCATTTCTTCGCTTGTTAAACGTAATTCGGCTTCGCTAAATTCCTCCATTTTTATGTCGACATAGTCATCGGGATGGTGACCATTGGATGCACTGGACGATGAAGTCGGTATGGAAGCCGTGGGTGCGTGTATAAAATCGTGAGTCATTAAGATGCCATGTTCATTGATTAGATATCCTTCGGGCACATATTTGCCAAAATGATGAGTATGAGCATGTAAAGGTGGCACCGCGTGATGGGAATGTGTGAGATGGCCATGATGCGAGTGATGATGATGCAGTGATGTAGAGTGCGCTGAGGAAGGGGTCGTAGATGACGATGTCTTATGAGCTGCACTCGTAGAGGGCGGAGAGACCGCAGAAGATGAAGTAGTCGAAGATGAAGAATTTGTTGTGGCCGTGGTTGATGTTGAGCTATTGTGTCCATTCGTTGACGACTTCTCTTTTGATGACTGTTGTTGTACTGTTGTTTCAATCTCCTCCACAGTCTGAGGTACACTAGCCAAATCAGTTATTTCGGCTTCATCTTCGTCATCGTGGCTGTCGTGCTTGTGATGTTGCAACGACTCCTCTTTTGAGTTTTTACGTTTTAGGGCTTTCATTTTGGGATGTTCAGGTGTTAACGTTTCCTTTGAACGTTTCTCGGTAGAACGTCTTATTGCGGCTTCTTCCTGTTCCTCTTTGACAACTTGCGGTGGCTCCTTGTCATCCTCCTTTTTTTCCCGAGCGTTTTGTTCTGAAGGATTTTTTGTTTCATTATCATGTTCCAATGTACTGGTTATCCATTCCGGCTCATTGGCCGTTTCATCATCGATTTGGTCATCGTGTGCTACTGAACGTGACGATCGATAGCGCAAACGTTGTTTCTGTTGCTGGATATGTTGCTGATAAGCAGAAGTTGCAGCCGAAGGGGAATTTGGTCTGGAATGTTGGGCAGTTACTTGATTATTGGTATCCTCAGTAGTATATTGAGAGCCTTCCAAGTAAGCACCATCGTTTGTATCTGAATAATGACCCAATTTGCGTCTGCAATAAATATCAAAATTCAAAATAAAATCAAATTCTCAAGCATTTGATGCTAATCACACTTACACGTTAAACACATCATAGGCATCATCGAGTGGTGGCCGACCTCTTTTACGTTTTGGTCCCAAATAAGAATCGATAGGTGAATTGCCAGCTGCCACTATGGACACCGCCGATGTGGGTATGGGCGTTAAGGTTGGCAAGCGTGCCGATATGGCTGAATGTTTTGGTGAGGGCGTTTTCTGTTCCCTTTCAGTGTCTTGGTTTGGAGACTGAGATCTTTGCTGGACTTCATGACTGTAATTATCATAATTATGCGAGTCACGTCTACGTATTTGTGAAGGTGAATGAAATTCCATCTGTGGCGTGGGTGGTGGCGGCGGAATATCCTCATCATCACGCCATGTGACTTCAGCAAGTCCTTTGATTTTGAGATCATCGGCGGTTTTCAATAAAGATGCTAAATTGCTCTAAAATTTATCGAAAGCAAAACTAACATTTTAAAACATTTCTTTGAATTGCTTAACACTTCTACAACTCACATGTTCCACATTTATTTCGCCTTTGTACATGAATTCTATTAAGCATTTGATATCGGCAAACGTAACATCCTTCATTATTATAATGGGATCCCGTTCGCTGGCATAATTTGTTAAGACCGTATCAAAAAATGTACTACAAGCACACAATACCACACGGTGGGCTCTGATCAGCTGTCCCTCACAGGCTAGAGTCACATCACAAAAACAGCCTCGATCTAACAGCTGTGAGAACATTGTCTGCAAATTACTATGATGGTATTTCCATCGCAAACAATACTGTTGCGGCAACATGTTTTGGCGATTAATGGTTGTTTGCTTTCTTCTTGCGATGACAACTAAAAAAAAAAAATTAAAAAAACGTATTTTATTTTATTATTTGGACTGAAATTAATTAAACGAAAACCTTTAATAAATAATAATTTAATTTAATAGCAATAAAAATATTTTTAACTTTGTGCTGGGCTAGGATGGTGGTGAAAAGGTTTTAAAGCCCTACAGGAATATACATACATATACCGAGAGAGACAGAAACCTTGAGAATATACATACATATTGTTACGAAAATGGAAATGGTGTTGTTAAAATAATAAGCAAAAGCTCCAAAAACAACACAATGGACTTGATCACGCATAAACAAAAGCTCCAAAAACAAAACAATGCAGTTGTTCACGTGATCAACGAATTAGTAAACATATAGCAACAAAAACAACAGACCGATGAATAAACAAAAAAATATAGCAACAAAGTCCTTGTATAAAAAATATAGCAGAAAGACAAACAAACAAAACAACAACAACTCTGCCTGGACGAAAGTAAATAAGATACACGAACAACAAAAATGGAAACAAGTTGTTTACATTTTTGGATTGTTCCCGAAGGTCGTCATCATCCTTCAAGGGCATTCATCACACTGTTGATCGAGTGATATAAAAGGCAAGATAAAGCGAGCAACGATGATTCAGTTAGAATTCAGTCAGTCGTGTATGAAGACACGTGATTCTCGGAGATCGAGTTAAGTTAGTCGTGTGACGACGTCGCGTTGAATTGAGTGAGAATTCAACCAGTGGTGTGTGAAGATACGAAATCGAGTTATAATCCAGTCCAGCGTTGCCACTGAACAAATTTTAATCCTACCAAATTTTTGTCAAAACCTACCAAAATTGTTGAAAACCTATCAGTTTTTTAAATAATGTAAGTACATATACATATATATTTTTTGGGGAAAAAATATGACTTTTTTATTAAAAAAGTATTACATATAATTGTACATGTATTAATAAGCAACAAAACACAACAATATAACAAAAATAATTTATAAAATTCATTTCTAATAACATTTTTAAACAAAAAAAAATACTTTTTGATCCAACCTACCAAAAATCAATTTTACCTACCATCCTACCAAATTAAAAAAATCCTACCAAATTTGGTAGGAAAAGCCCAAAACGGCAACGCTGATCCAGTCAGACTTGTGTGCAGACAAGTTGCGTGGAGAAAACAGTTGTTAGTGTGGTGCTTACAAAAAAGGTTGTGAGCAAAGAAGAATAACTAACAAGTGTTGTTGTTGCTTATAAAAAAGGTTATAAGCAGAGAAATATCGCGAACAAGCACATATTGTGGAAGTTATCATTGTATGCGTAGAATAAGTTCGAACAGTGGCACGAAAGTTGTGCAGAAAATAAAGAATTGACTTAAAATTAAACACAGATTTATTTTTATTTTATTTGCAATCTACAAACTCATATTTTTAACGTTTTTAAAAGGTAAAAACGTAACAATATGTATGTCCATACCAGAGATCAGCAATGAGTATTCAAAAAGATGAGTAGAATCGAATCATACTCATAATTTCTGATACTTATACGCATTCATACTTATTTTAATATCATGCAATCTCTACTCATATACAAGGTTTGAAGTACTCATCATATTCATACTTTTTTTTTTCATTTATTATTTATTGAATCTTCATTAATAATGAACTAACAATAATTATTCAAATCTTAAAACTAAAAATGTATATATAAATATTTAGCCATTGCCAAATAAAATAAAGTATTCAAAGTATAAAATAAAATAAAAATAAAATAAAGTAAAGTAGCATTGGGCCTCATTCATCTCTCTCATCTTCGGCCGAGTGCAAGCGTATCCTTCCTTTTTAATCGAATATGGCCAGTGTGACGTAAAATACCACGGACTAATGGATTTGTGTGGTCATCTAGTTTACCTAAGTATTTTTCAGCGTGTCTTACAATTTCCATTTTAACCAGCGGGACATCTAGATCTTTGTGAATATTCGAGTTTTTGATATACCAAGGGGCGGCAGTGATCATTCGTAAAATTTTATTTTGGCGCCTCTGTATTTTCTCTACGTTTGAAGCTGAGGCAGTACCCCATAGCTGTACTCCATAACACCAAATGGGTTTTAATATTGATTTGTATATTAGGAGTTTGCAATCTAACTTAAGTGATGAATTTCGACCAATTAACCAATTTATTTGGGCAGTTTTCATAGTTATTTGCGCCAGTTTTGACTCAATATGCAATTTCCACGTTAAACGACGATCAAGGTGTATACCCAAGTACTTTACATGAGTGCTTTGTGGTATTGTCTGATTATTAATGCATATAGCAGGGCAGGTTTCTCTTCGCAATGTAAAGGTTACGTGGGTGCATTTTTGTTCATTAACTTTTATTCTCCATTTCTTCAACCATTCCTCCAGTAGGGATACTTGTTCCTGTAAGAACTGCGATGCAATCTGTGGGTTCATATGTACGCTTAAAAATGCAGTGTCGTCAGCAAATGTGGAAGTATGTATGTTTTCACTTATTGGCATATCAGCTGTAAATATCAGGTATATAACAGGACCTAGTATGCTATCCTGAGGAACACCGGAGTTAATTTTTTGAGGGGAACTTAAATAATTACCTTGTTTAATTACAAATTTCCTATCACTTAAATAACTCTTCAATATTTCATATATATTTCCAGGGAATATTTGCTTCAATTTGAGTATAAGACCATCATGCCACACTTTATCAAAAGCTTGAGAGACATCAATGAAGAGTGCAGAACAATACTTTTTTTCTTCGAATGCATTTCTTATTACATTAACTAGTCTATGGGTTTGCTGAATGGTACTATGTTTTCTCCTAAACCCAAATTGGCGATTCATACTTAACAACACGTATGATATTGTTGATATCGACTCTCCATAACTCAACATATACACGCAGAACAAAATAAGTATGAATCGCGTACAAACACTAAAATACTTACTAGAAGGTTGCATGTTGGCTCTGTTTGCTGCTCTGTCTTTTTTGCTTATGTGCCTTTTTTCTTTTGTTGTAAATGCAACAATAACTAAGACTGTAAATTCTGATGAACGATTCGAGTCACTCGAATCATTTATAAGTATTGTTACGCAGATCGAAACGACCTAATATCGTTTCACATAAAAACAAAAGCTACAACAACAAGATACAATGCGTACACAATATACAAATATACATTAACACATACATCGAACTTCTTATAAGTAAACCAGCTACAACAAGTATGAGAGAAAAAGGGACGGACAAGTAAGCATACGCAACAACAAGTAATGCAGTCACCATAGAGTTTTCGAGAGCGGGAAGCCGCGAACGTTCTTCTTCAAGAACGTTCGATGTACTGTTCGTGTTGGTCTATAAAAAGGGCAAGACAAAGCAAGCAACCAGTTCAGTAGTAATTCAGTCAGTCTTGTGTAAAGAGCGTTGCGTGTGAAGTAAACAGTTGCGGTTTGATGCTTACGAAAAGGTTGTTAGCAGAGAAACATAACGAACAATCACATATTGTTATAGTTATTGTTGTGTGTGTGCATAATAGCGAACAAGCAATTATTGTTGTATCGGTTAAGTGTGAACAGTGGCACAAAAGTAGTGTGAACAATAAAGAGAGTTTAATTAAAATAAGACACATATGTATTTGTTTTTACTAGGTTTGCAATCAACGAACTCATATTTACACGTTTTTAAAAAGGTAAAAACGTAACAGTATTATAAATATTTTTCTAAAGTTATGAATCTAAATGAGTAGGCTTATGAATCAAACATATTTCGGATGGTATGAGTTTGATTCCAACGTTGTACGCATACTCCTTGCAACCTATACATATAAATCAACGCAGTAGTGAATATGAATGAATCAGAGTACGAGGGCGGTTCGGAAACTTCTTAGCCTATCAATCAGAATAGTTAGTTTTTCAAAAATATTTTTATTTTTCAATATAATCTCCTGAAACTTCAATACACTTAGTCCAACGCTTTTCTAGCAATTCTATGCCTTGATTAAAATAGTTTTCCTCAAGGTCTTCAAAATAGTGGTTTACAACTGTAATTGCATCTTCATTTGAGGTAAAACGCTTGCCAGCAAGGAATTTTTTTAGATTTGGGAACAGGTAAAAGTCACTGGGAGCTAAATCAGGAGAATAAGGTGGGTGGTCAAGCAACTCGTACTTTAATTCGTTGATTTTAGCCATTGTTAAAACACTCTTGTGCGCTGGTGCGTTGTCTTGATGAAAAATTATTTTTTTGTGTTGTAAGCCAGGACGTTTTTCTCGAATTTGTACATTTAATTGATCCAAAAGGTTGCAATAGTACTCTGAATTTATTGTTTTACCCTTTTGCAGATAGTCAATCAATAAAATACCTTTGAAGTCCCAAAAAACCGTTGCCATAACCTTACCAGCCGATTGAATTGTTTTTGCCTTCCTTGGGGCACTTCCTCCAGCTTCAGTCCATTGTTTGGATTGTTCTTTTGTCTCTGGAGTATAGTGGTGTTTCCATGTCTCATCAACAGTTATGAAACGACGCTTAAAATCCATTTTATTTCGCTTAAAACGATCCAAACAAGCTTGAGAAATGTTCATTCTTATGCGTTTTTGGTCGACTGTTAACAAATGCGGCACCCATCTTGCAGAAAGCTTTTTCATCTGTAGTTCTTCACACAAAATTAAATGGACTCGATCATTTGAGATGCCCATGATGTTAGCAATTTCACGCACTTTTATTCGTCGATCATTTAATACCATATCATGCACTTTGGAAACAATTTCTGTTGTTGTTGCTGTTTTTGGACGTCCACGTTTAAATTCAGCAACCCAATTTTTTACTGTTGCATATGAAGGAGCACTTTCACCTAACACATTCACCATATCATTATGAATTTCTTGTCCCGATAAACCTTTTTTATGGAAATATTTAATGACAGCACGCATTTCTAATTTTTCCATTGTAAAAAAATCGCGGATGCGTCTTTTTTGAACACCTGTTTCTATATGACGGAGTTGCCAGATCGAAACAAAATTTAACATGTGTTCATAACAGAGATGGAAGTTTCCAAAACACTTAACTTTTTTCTGTTTATACCGCGCTTTCTGTGCTAGGCTAAGAACTATCCGAACTGCCCTCGTACATGGTTAAATTTCAATATAGTTGACTCACTTATATTCAAAATTTCATGATTGCTTATGAGTAGCAAAAAAAAAAACGATTCATTGCTGATCTCTGGTCCATACTGTACGAGAAAATTTTAAAACATACAACTTTAAATGATAATATCGATGGAGATAATTTTAATTAAAAGCAAATATTCCTTTTGAAAGAAAAATCATATGCAATTCAATTTTCAGTAGTTTTTGCAAGTAATTATTAAAACAAAAAGAATATTATTTATGCGTATTTAAATATTGTATAAAACACAATAGGTTTGAATTTTTTTTTTTTTTTTTGAGTACAAAATAAAGAATTTTTCAATATAAATTTAAAACTACTCACTGCAAACAAATATTTGTTAATACATATACGAATATTTTATTTTATTTTCTTATAATAAAAAAAAAAATTTAAATGAAATTAAAATAAAAAATAAAATAAATTTTTATATTTTAATCCCAGCCTGGCCTGTTCAATTTTCACTCTACGCTCTATATTTTTTATAGGAAGAAGAAGAAGAACAAGGAAAAAAAATTATATAAAAATATACAATAAATAATGGCCAGGACAAAAACACACAAAAAAAAACCCAACTATCCCCTTTCGAAAAAAAAAAATAAGCAGAAACCCATAAAAGATGGAAAAAAAGTCCATCAAAAAAATTTCAATATAATTTTTTTTTTTCATGCAGGAAGTTTTCATCCTTTATTTTCTTTAACATTTTCTCTGTTGTTGCTGCTTTTTATTTTTCTCTCTCTCTCTCTTTTAGTTTTTCATTTTTCATTTTAATTTTAAAGCACAAAAAAATCTTCTCGTTAAAAATATAAAATACGACATAAAAAAGTTTCATAAAACCAGAAAACGTATATAAAAAAAGCGAAAAAAAAAACAAAATCTGAAAAATATATAAAAATTTGTGAGAAATATACAATATACGACGAGTATAATATTAAAAAACAAAACAAAAAGAAAAAAAGAATCTTGATATAAAATATAACCCAACTGATGCTGAGGAATGTAGAGGTATGGCTCGGTACCTTGCCACCAGTCATTCAAACCAAGTGAAAGAAATAGCCTCACCCAACCAAACAACCACCCACCCACTCATCTTGAAAAAAAAAGCTCGTATATGACAATGGGTTAAATAAAATAAAATAACAAAAAAAAAGACGAAATAAAAAGGTTATAGTTGTTGTCCAGAACAACACGTATGATACCCACTACATTACAAGAAATCTAAGGCCTAAGAAATCTAATAACCCAGTATATCCAGACTTTTTTGGAAACCATTAGATTCATTGTGACAAACATTGTAACATAATTCTGTAACAGCCCTGAAGGAAACATGTCGACAAGTGTCTCCAAGTCACCAGTTTTGTCGACTATATTGGTGACTTTATGGTGACGTTGTGATCGAAGCGTCAACAATTATTTAATTTGCCTTTGATGAGAAAAAAATTTTCAATTGTCAAATTGTCAAGAAATTATAAAAGTTTAATAAAAAAAAGTATCAATGTTACATAAAAATAGATATAGTGAAAATGAGACAATTATAAGTCCAAGTGTGAATATATAGTTTGGGCGAGAAGATAAAAAATTGGTATATTGGACACAATTGTTAAACAAAAAGAAATTGCTTCAAATCTTATGGAATTTTTCCCTATCGACTCTGAAGAAAAACTGAGAGAATTTGATGCTATTTTGAAAACTCATTCAGACCCATACGTAAGTATTTACTTTTATTGTGGAACTACTTCAACGAATAAAATTGCATTTTTTGTTTGTATTCAATAGATTCGACAAATGAAATCACTCCTAATGCAGAACGAAACCTTCATGAAATATTTGGCCAAAATATTATCACGAATTTTAATGTTGATGGCTCTTTTGGCAAAAAGAGGTTGCGCGAATAATCAAATGTTTTTAAAGCCATAATAGGTAATAAACGCTTGTTTGTGTTGTCATAAATATTTGTAATATTTTAACAATTTGTTTCGTGTTTTTAATATCAGATGTAATATCAACTTTCAATGAAAATTCGGACAAAACACTTAGAGCAGCATTTCAGCGCCAAAAGAAAAAATATTTCAAACAAATGGGTCGCAGCAAAACCAAAAATAATGAAAATCGTGAAGAAGACGACTCTTCCAAAGAGGATTAATAATTTTACTTAATTTTAATAAAACAAAAACGTTATTTTGATGTTTCTATATAAATAAGAGAGACTGAATCAATAGTACCTTTTTAGTGTTTATATTTAAATTTAAAAAGGCTGTAACAATGAAATCGTACCTTTTTATCTTTTTTTAATAAAATATCAAATATTTACAAAAATTTAAATTTTATTGTCGACTTTTACTACAGAAAAGTACCAAAAGTGTAGACTAGAACTGCTAAATTGTACTATTGATTCACTGGTTCCAATGTCTACATATGGTCCCAAAAGAAGTACCTAGTCAATAGTACTAACGTCAGTAGTAGATTTTCAATGACACGCACATGTTAAATGTCTATAGTAAAAAGCATTGCTTGTCATATAATAAGTCAGTAGTACTGGTGACTGTGTCAATAGTAAGTCAGTACAGTTTCACTATTGACATTTCCTGCAGGGAGTTGATAAGGACATACAAGCGTACTTTATCAAAAGATTCGGCGTTTAGAAAAAAAAAAGTGTACTTGGAGAAATCAGTACATTCCCCGTTGCCATTGTGGTGTATATTGTGCTTATAGCATGATCATATCAATAGAACTCTCTTTATCCGCCGGCCTTCCATTAAACCAATGCCGCATACGTTAGAACGAGTTTTCATTTTCAGAATTTCCGAATCTTCTTCTTACTTATTTACTTAATTGACCATTAATAACCCGATTAACGGATTTAGACCTGCCTTAACACATCTTTCCACGCACTTCTTCTTCTTGGTCACACCAATCGATGACAGGGCTTCCTCGATTTGATCCTTTCAACGCAAACAAGGTCGTCCTCTTCGCCGATTTCCTCAGATTCCCACATCAAATACCCATCTCGCCGGAGTATCCTCCTCCATTCGAACGACATGTCCGAGCCAGCGCAGCCGCTGGATATTAGTACGCTTCACAACGTCTATGTCGTTGAGGAGCTCATACAGCTCACTGTTAGATCGGATGCGGAAATCACCGCCAACTCGCGCTGGACCGAAGATCTTACATAGGACTTTTCTCTTGAATACTATCAAGGCTGCTGCATCAGTGCTTAATAGGGTCCATGCTTCTGCGCCATAAAGATGCACGCGGTGGATGAGCGTCTTGTAGAGTATTAGTTTTGACGTACGACAGAGATCTCTGCTGCTCAATTGACTATTGAGACAATAGTAGCACCTGTTGGCATGGGTGATCCTGCGCTTGATCTCCAGACTGACATCATTTTTGGTGGTAACGGCGGAGCCAAGATAAATAAATTCCTTGACTATATCGAAAGTATAACTATCGGCCGTTATCTGATGCCGCCATTTTTTTTTTTTTATTTTTTTTATTTTTATGAAACCAACACTCAGGGGATGGCCCCTACTCATACAGTGCATGGTGCAGGTTTTTAGGAAAGGTGGAAAGGGGAAAGATGCGAACGGCAAGGAAACGAGTAGCTGCTAGGTGACTATAAAATGGCCAGTGCTATACCTTCACCATTAGACAGTCTACAGCAATCGTCCCCAAGAAGCCTCCAGTTTCTCACACCACTTATGTTGTGTGTGTTAATTTTTTATACATAAGTGGCGGGACCTACAGTTTTAAAGTCGACTCCAAACGACAGATTTTTTTTTGAGAAACTTAGAAGAAATCGCCGAAAAAATACTTTTTGTATTTATTTTTGATGTCTGGCCTGGGACTTGAACCCTGGCTTTTACGTCTAATAAGCCAGCACACTACCTACTAGACCACGGCGACTAGGTCTAGTCCATCTTAGTAGACTCCCGTCCAATAGCACTAAATGCAGCAGTAACATCTCGCTTGGTACGTCCTATAATGTCATTGTCGTCAGCGTTCACAAGCAAGTGGACGCTTTTTTGAAAAATAGTGCCATTGCGATGCACTCTGCGCCTTCTGTAGAACACTCTCCATGACGAAGTTGAAGAGGTCGCACGATAAGCGATCGCCTGGTCTGAAACCTCGCACGGTCACAAAAGGTTCGAAGAGGTCCATTCCTACTTTGACAGAACTGCAGAAATTGCTCAACGTCAGTCTGCATAGCCTTATCAGCAGCGCAGGTATACCGAGCTCAGACATTGCGGCAAAAACACGATCCCTTTTGGGTCTATCGAATATATGCCTTATAGTCGACAAAAAGAAGATGTGTGTCGACTTGTTTTTCGTGGGTCTTATCCAGGATTTGACGTAGTGTGAAAATCTGGTTGATGGTGGACTTGCCAGGTGTGAAGCCGCACTGATAAGTTCCAATCAGTGTTTTAACGAGCGGCTTCAGTCGTTCACACAATACGCCCGTAAGAACTTTATATGCGATAGGGAGAAAGCTTAGAGCCCTGTAGTTAGCGCATATCGTAGGGTCTCAATTTTTCAGGACAGGACAGAGGACAGAAACTTCTTCTACTTGTCAATTTTGAGTCTACCACAATGACGATGTATAACGCAAGAATTTCCAAGCTTTTACAGATTTTAACGTACTTTTATTATGTGAGATGAACGCTGAGCCTAGAACTTTTCAAAGTGCATCGAATGCCAACACAAATAAAAACACTCTGGCTACCTGTGGTAGGGTATGTGTAGTTATTTCTGTTGTTGTTGCTGTTGGGGCCTTAAAAAAATCACATAATTTTTATGTTTCATTTCGTTTTGGTTTTTTGAAATCCTTCACAAAAAAAAAAACAATTTAAATACAGAAGGGGTGGTTGGGTTACCTTTTAACAACTACGATGTTGAATTTGCTTAAAAATGAAAATTAAAAAAAAAAGATCTTAAATAACGAGGAGATACTATAACAAATATAGGAGGCCAAAGAAAACTACTGAAATATTTAATATGTTGCATAAATTTGTCTGTGGTGATAAATACTAAATATTGGTAGAGGTACTGACTGACTGACTTTTCAATATTTTTGCAATTCAAAATATTTACACAAATAGCTTCTTTATATCCTTTAAGGAACAGTATTTATTAACCCCCCCCCCCCCTTTTTTTGTTTTCTTTTGCCAGTTAGATCTAGGTGTCAGGAGACAAGAGATTTCCAGTGATCTTTTATTCTTTATTATGGCAGACGATAAGTACAATGAGTATAATTTCACTTAATAATCGTAGAGATTAAAAAGAAGCTTAGAAACTGAAAAATTTGTGAAAATGAATTCTTGAAAATTTTCGAAATGTTTAGACTCTGGCCAACAGGTGCTACTATGGTCTTAATAGGCAATTGTGAAGCAGAGACCTCTCTCGTACGACAAAACTAATACTCTACAAGACGTTCATCCTACCCGTGCTTCTTTATGACGCATAGGCATCGACACTATTAACACGTTGACTGCCAACTACAAGATAACTCGTAGATTGCGTTGCCTTCTATTCTTCTATTTCGTACTCACTAATGTGAAAAAATTGTCGTTTTTGGTCAATTTTCTGAAAATTGCCGTGGCAGTCATGCAGCAGCCTTGAGAGTATTCAAGAGAAAAGTCCTACGTAAGATCTTCGGTCCATTGCGACTTGGCGATGATTTCGGCATCCGATCCAACAGTGAGCTGTATGAGCTCCTCAACCACATAGACGTTGTGCAGCGTATTAATATCCAGGGGCTGCGCTGGCTTGGCCATGTCGTTCGAATAGAGGAGGATGCTCCGGCGGGATGGGTATTTGATGCGGAGATTTACGGAAGTCGGCGAAGAGGACGACCTTGTTTGCGTTGGAAGGACCAAATCGAGAAAGACCTGTCATCGATTGGTGTGACCAACTGGCGTGGGCGTGCAAGAAGTAGAGGCGCCTGTTACGGCAGGCCGAAATCCGTTAATCGGGTTGTTAATGGCCAATTAAGTATTACAATTACAATTACAAAATTCCGGAAAAAAAAATATTTTCTCAACCAAAGCTCAGTCTTATTTGAATGAGCGCGTGAGGAACCAAAATACCATGAATTTGTTCAGAACTGCAAATCCAAAACACTTGAAACACGTCAAATACAAAAGAATGCTTAACTTATATGCTAGTATTTGTTGAAGCCACCATAGTCTAGTAGGTAGTGCGTTGACTTAATAGACGTAAAGCCAGGGTTCGAGCCCCAGGCCAGACATCAAAACAAAATACAAAAAGTATATCTTCGGCGATTTCCACTCAGCAGATTTCTGGCAAAAACTCTGAGAGTAAATAAAATTGCCATGAAAAGTTTCTCAAAAAAATCTGTCGTTCGGAGTCGACTTTAAACTGTAGGTCCCGCCACTTATGTATGAAAATTAACACACACAACATAAGTGGTGTGAGAAACTAGGTCAATAATCCTGACTGAAGGGTTGTAATGACCAATTATGTATGTATGTGTTTGTTGGAATTTATTTTCACAACATACCTTCAAAAATATTGTTACGAAAATGGAAAAATCTAGATACTGATGTTTTGCTTTTACATCGCTTAACATTAAAATTATAAACAAAAAGCTACAAAAACAAAAGAATGCAGTAAACAAACCTGTTTACAAATTATCGTACTGCTTACATAAAAAAAATGGTAAACAAGTAAACAAAAATGCACAAACAACCCTACAAGAATAAATGTAAACAAAATACACAAACAACAATAATGAATGTAAACAACAATGTTTACATTTATAGAGATTTCGAGAAGGCGATGTCATGACCATTCGCCTTCAAGACCATTCATCAGACTGTGTAACCTGTCATATAAAAGGCAAGGCAAAGCAGGCGAGTGAGTTAGTGAAGTTCACTCAGTCTTGTGTGAAGACGCGGTGTGTTTGAAGAGAGTAATCGTGGTTTGAAGATCTCCGTTACAAAGATCAGTCGAATAATTGTCAAGTAATTGTTATTGTTTATGCAAAGGGTATAAACAGAGAAATAACAAAGAAAAGCAATTGTTGTTGTTTACATCAAGTTGTGAACAGTGGCACACAGAATTGTACGAATAAAAAAGAATTTTATTTAAAACTAAAAACAGATTTATTTTTATTTTATTTGAAATCTACAAGCTCCATATTTTAAACGTTTTTAAAAGTTAAAAACGTTTTAAAAGGTATAACGTCACATCAATTTTAACGCTGAAACAAGCTTTAATCTAAGTTTCCATTAAAATTAGTACGGTTGCAGTCAGCAATACAGTATTCCCTCGATTCACGTCGTAGAATGTTCCGGAAAAAGGCGACGTAAATCGAAACGACGTAAATCGAATTTTAAATAACTTATACTATCAGATGCATTTATTTATGCACATTTCCCAAAAAAAAACTAAAAAAAAATTCAATTTTTATTCTGTATAACTAAGTACATACATAAATATAGATGGATTTTTGATTTGTTACAAAAATTTCTTTCATATGTTGTTCACAAAAAGTTTAATAAAAAACAAAAAATTATCCATTAGCACTTAAATATTTATTTTTTTCAAAACTCTATTTATATTTTATTCAAATAGTTACACACAAATATTGAATTTTTTTTTTAAAGAGGGAATTCCCCTGATTTTATTTATAAAAAACAGAGGCGACGTAAATCGAATGACGACGCAAATCAAAGTTGAAGGGAACAAAATTTTTGACGACGTTAATCGAAACAACGTAAATCGAGACGACGTAAATCGAGGGAATACTGTAATCAGATTTTGTTTACTTTTGTTCGGTTAAAGCTAAAGGAGGAGACTTTCCACTTACAGAATTTAATATTACAAATAACAAATTTAAATATTTTGTGTTTTTAATGGCATTTAAATAATAATTTAAAGATTATTATTTTTTAATTAAATTCAGCTACAAAAATTAAAAATTTTTTGACCGGTAGTGCGAAAACTTTTGTAGGACTGTGTAAAAGTCAAATTTTTTTGATTTAAAAACTAAATAAAGAAAATCAATTTTTGCAAATGATTAATTTTTATTGAACCTTTATTTAATAGATTTTTATTTTTAATTTTTTTTATTTTTTCATTGTGTTTTTAATAACACAAAAGCAAAGTTTAAAAACTGTAATATCCTTCAACCTGCCCTTTTTTCGCTATACCGACTGCTGCACCTATCAATTGTGATGAGTAATTAAGAAAAAAAAAGGGGAAAATAATCAGGTCCCCCATTTATCCAAATTTATGGAGAGTTTCCAGCGTAGGAAGAAATTAAAAAACATTATAAAAGAGTGTTTTTTTTTTTTGGTTTTTTGTGTCCTTTTAGTTTTTATTTTAATTTTTGCTGTAAATTATTTTGAATTTATTTTAATGACTCTCTGTTTTTCCCCCCATTTTTTTAATGTAATTTTTTTTAATAATTCTTTTTTATTCCATTTTAATGTGAAGGACCTGAAAGCAATGACATTATTTAAAATATAGTAGAGAGAGAGAGAGAGAGAAAAAAGGAACATAAAATTTAGCATTTTTATAGAGATTTTTTATGGCATAGAAAAATATACATATACAATGGCATATAGTAAAAGTAATTCTGACTTTAAAAAAAAGGGTATTTTTTCATATAATTTCTATCTCTCTCTCCGTCTTTCTTTCTTTCTCTTTCTGCCTTTAATTATGCTACACCTGCAGAAACAAAAAAAAAAAAAAAACTGAAAATAAAATAGTAAGAACGGCAGCTAAAAAATAGTAAAAAAAAAATATACTCCTAGATTTGTTGCATTGTAATGAAAAGGTATGTAAAAAAAAGCGCATAAAAAATTACAGTCAGTTACAGGTGTTTGCGTAAAAGTTTCCAAATTTAGAAAACAATTTTTGTCGAGGAATTAAACTCGCGCATTTCACTCTCTTGCACAACAAAAAAGGCTTTTCAAACATAAATAGAACATAACACGCTGAGTATTGTCTTACTTACTTCCTCAATTGGCCATTGACAACCCCTTAACACATTTTTTCAGGCGCCCCTGCTTATTGCACATCTTCGCCAGTTGATCACACCAATCGAATACAGGTCTTCCTCGAGGAGGTTGAGCGACTTGTTGAGTATTAATTGTGCTGTTAAAGGCGGAATCAAGAGAAACAAATTCACTGCCAACATCGAAAGTATAGTCTTGTGTCCTATACGCCGCATCTCCTCACTTGTCGACAACATATACTTCGTTTTGCCCTCATTAACTGAAAGAACCCATCTTAAAATACTCCCGTTCAATAGCGCTAATGGCAGCAGTAACATCTCGCTTGGTATGTCCTATGACGTGAATATCGTCAGCGTACGTAAGCAACTGGACACTTTTGTGGAAGAGGTACTCCCGTCGAAGTTAAAGAGGACGCATGATAAGGCATCGCCTTGTTTGAAAACTCGCAAGGTATCTAAAGGTTCGGAGACGTCCATTCCTACCAGAGATCAGCAATGAATCGTATTTTCGCTACTCATAGGTACTTATGAAATTTTGAGTATGAGTGAGTCAAGAGTATTGAAATTCAACTACTCTGATTCATTCGTACTCGCTACAACATTGATTCATAAATATAGGTTACAATGAGTATGAGTACAACGTTGACATCAAACTCACAACATTCGATTCATTGTTTGATTCATACGCCTACTCATTCAGATTCATAAATTTATAAAAATACTTATAATACTTACGAATGATTCGAGTAACTCGAATCATTCATCAAAATTTACAGTAGTAGTTATTGTTGCATTTACAAAAGAAGAGAAAAGAAAAGACAAAGACAGCAAGCAAAGCATACACACAACCTTCTAGCGAGTATTGTGGTGTTCGTACTCGAATCATACTTATTTTGTGCTTCGTGTATATGTTGAATCATGGAGAGTCGAAATCAACAACATCATGCGTATTGTTAAGTATGAGTACGATGAGTATTTCTAACTTTGAATATGAGTAGTATGAGTATGATATTAAAATAAGTATGAATGTGTATAAGTATCTGAAATTATAAGTATGACTCGAATCTACTCATCGTTTAGAATACTCATTGCTGATCTCTGATTCCTACCTTGACAGAGCTACAGGAGTTGCTCAACGTCATTCTGCATAGCTTTATCAGCATCGCAGGTATACCGAGCTCAGAAATTGTGGCAAAAACGCGATTTTTTATGGGGCTGTCGAAGTCTGCCTTATTGTTGACAAAAAGATGGTGTATGTCGACTTGACTTGACTTGGATTGACGTAATGTGAAGATTTGGCCGATGGTGGACTTATTAGGTCTGAAGCCGCACTTATAAGGTCCAATCAGTGTTTTAACGAGTGGCTGCAGTCGTTCACACAATACGCTCGTAAGAACCTTAGTAGTATTGGTAGGTATTTATTCAGTTTTATTTACCAATTCTTTTCTATTCATAGCATTTTAAATCGTTTTAAGAAAACCAGACAGACACTGAATAATCACCCTTATTCTGGTTGTCGTCGTCGTCGTTACCAAAAATGATGTCGATAAAATCAGAGTCGACAAAATCAGAGTCGACACAACACAATCGACGGCGTATTGACTTACAGAATACCAAATGTGTGTCGACAGTCATCTATAAGTGTCAATAACGACAAACAGAATACCAATTTTAAACTGTCGACGACGACAACCAGAATAAAGGTGAATATTCAAATTTCAGAGAAATAAAAATTTTAAAATTTCTATTTGATATATGCCGAGGATTATTTGCATTAGAAAAATAAAATCCAACTTAACGGAGCCTGTATGTTAGTCACCTTGCTTAAGCAATAGATATTACCAGTTAACACTGATCAATATCAACAGAATAGTATACAAATAAACTACAGTTTACTAGAACTTCGTATTTATTTTTGGTTTTTTTTTTACATTTTTTTTATTAATTTAAGGCAAACGAAGCGATCACAAAGTCTTCCTATTTATTGTCTAGTTTTTTTTTTCAGTTCTATTAGTCAAGTTTTTCCAAATACAGTCGAACTTCTATAAATTGAATCACCATTATCCAGAAAAAAACTTCAACTTATAGAAACTTCAACTTTGGGAATAAAATTTAATAATGATCCAAATTAAATAAACAACAGCTATTTGTAATTTTGTAAAGGTATATAATTATTTACTAAAATACTCAGTAATTTTTGATTGAATTTCTTCACATTTGCTTGAGCAAAAAGTGATTCTAATTTGTGTAGTGCTTTGTATAGGTCATCTTTTGCGTTTTCATTTGTATTCAAGAGTACATTTAAAGTGTGCAGCCCTTGCGCTGACCAACTTCTTCCTTTTCCCTCATTGTGGTGGAACTTGGTCAGTACAGGGACTGCATTCACCCGTGGCATCACAACGGGCCGCTATGCGTGCTCAAGTGAGCTTTGTGACATCAGAGCTACCACTCCGACCTAACCTAACCTAACATTTAAAGTCTTAAATGAATCATTTATAACTTGTCTGGACGGTAGTCTAACTGTTTCCTCAACTTCGTCCACATCGCTATCTACTATTTCTTCAGAGTGTGGTTCTGATTCGATGACATATTCAGTCAATAATATCTTCATCAGTTGGAAATTCAGAAGTAATCAATTCATTATCGATGTCCAAAAAGTCTTGAACAGTACAACTTATAGATTCTACTTCATTCAAATGTAGCCAGACTTTATAGTTATCTTTTAAAACATTTTCGTTGTCGTTAAAATCATTTAATAATACCAAAGATATGTTATCTTCTAGCTCCCACACTGAATGCTGTCTAAATCCAGATTTTGTAAAGCAGTTTGAAATTGTCTGGCTAGTGGCATCAATATCCCAAGCTCTTGATAAGTTGTAAATGCATTCCAGCACATTACTATCGTGTTTACAATTTCATTTAATTCGAACTACGTATGTATAAATTTCAGTGTTGGCAATTTAATGTAATTTTGCATAAAATGTTGCGATTTTTATAGCAAATTAAGTTGAAAGGAACATATATTCACTATTGGCGGCTAATTCGGTAATTTTTGCCAGGAAAACAAAATTTTTTCGAAAAAATTCAAATTATAGAAACGTTGTACTACCGTTTTTCTTCAAGTTATAGAGGAATTCATGTTATGGAAGTTCAAGTTAAAGAAGTAAAACCTGATAGAATTTCTCTCCAAGATGCTGTTGCCACGAGATGTGCTTCAACTTACAGAAAATTCAAGTAATAGAAGTTCAAATTAGAGAAGTTCGACTGTACATATAAGCGGGCGATTGGTCTACAGAATCACGTGCTATGAAAATCTGTTGAGTTGTTATATTGAGTGTAACGGTAAAAAACTCTGATCGTTGTGTCCTATTTTTTTTTATCAAGAGTTGGAGCTAACTCTGACCCTTCCACGAGGTCGGTTATATACCAGAGGTCAGCAATGAATCGTTTTTTCGTTACTCATAAGCACTCATGAAGTTTTGAAAATAAGTGAGTCAACAATATTGAAATTTAACTATGTACTCTGATTCATTCATACTCGCTACAACGTTGATTTGTAAGTACATGTTGCAAGGAGTATGCTTACAACGTAGACATCAAACTCATACCATTCGAAATATGTTTGATTCATATGTTAGATTCACAACTTTAGAAAAATACTTATAAATGATTCAAGTGACACGAATTATTCAACAAAATTTACAGTCTAAAATCGACCGGACACGCATCAAATAATGGATCATACTCGCCTTTTTTGTTGATGTGTTGGTAAAACTATACTCACTCTGACTGAGACTGAGAACTGCGTTGCATAAATCATATGTTCTTTTCTTCTTCACGACAACAGTACAATGCAGTTTGACGGTTCAATTTGATGTGTTGCTGTGCTAAGCAAAACAAATATTACCAACACATATGCAAATTTGATCAGTTAAATTTGACGCGTCGCCATGCGCCATAAGTTGTTAGTTAAAGCCGCCGTGGTCTAGTAGGTAGTGTGTTGGCGAGTTCGAATCCCCGGTCAGACATCAAAACGAAAATATTTTTTCGGCGACATCCTCTCAGCAGATTTCTGGCAAAAACTCTGAGAGTAAATAAAATTGCCATGAAAAGCTTCTCAATAAAATTTGTCGTTCGGAGTCGACTTTAAACTGTAGTTCCCGCCACTCATGTATAAAATTAACACACACAACATGAGTAGTGTGAGAAGCTAGGACTGAAGGATGCGGGCTTCTTGGGGACGATTGCTGTAGACTGGCTAATGGTGAAGGTATAGCACTGGCTATTTTATAGTCACCTAGCAGCAACTCGTTTCCTTGCCGTTCGCATCTGGAGATGTCCACAAAACACTACTCCCTCTCTTCCTCCCTCTAAAACCTGCACAATGCACTGCATGAGTAGGGGCCATCCCCTGAGTGCTGGTTTCACAAAAAAAAAAAAAAAGGTATTTACAACAAAAGAAAAAAAGAACACATAAGCAAAAAAGGCAAGACAACAACAAGCAGGCCAAACACACAACCTTCTAGTAAGTATTTTAGTGTTCGTATGCGATTCATACTTATTTTGTTCTGCGTGTATATGTTGAGTTATGGAGAGTCGAAATCAATAACATCATACGTGTTGTTAAGTATGAATATGATGAGTACTTCAAACTTTGAATATGAGTAGAGGTTCCATGATATTAAAATAAACATGAATGCGTTTAAGTATCAGAAATTATGAGTATGATTCGATTCTACTCATCTTTTGAATACTCATTGCTGATCTATGTTGTGCACCTTATCCCCTCTGGCGAGCGATCCTAATATCTGTGGTCCCAAATAATAACAGCTTAGGACGAAAACGTTACTTTCGAGAAAAATCAATTTTTCTAAGGGGTGATTTTTTAAGAGCTATACGAAATTTTTTCAAAAAAAAACACATAAAATTCAGAAAAATGCATGAAATCTTTATTTGAATAGATAGTACGGTCCAAGAATGATAAACTAAAGATTACGCCTTGCGCATGTTTTCCCGTTAGATGACGTAGTTGCGCTATTTTAAAGGTTTCCAAGTCTTTTTCATATGTGAAAATTAACATTTCTTCTGAAAAATGTTTGCACTACGTGAAAGTAGTTGGCAGCCCTGCAATATAACTCACATTATCATTAGCCAATAGGAACAAAGTTGCGTGACGTCATTGATTCAACATGCGCAGAAAGTTTTAATTTTGTGTGCGTGATGGCGTAATCTTTAGTTTATCATTCTTGGTACGATCCATATAATTTAATGTTTGAAGATTATTTCAAGCAAATGTTGACCGCGACTGCGCCTCAAATGGTCCATCTGCTTAGTCTAATTTTGGTATACTCTTTCCAACATTTCGGCCGGTATCTCACTAATAAATGCTTCAATGTTGTCTTCCAATGCGTCAATTGAAGCGGGCTTGTCTGTATAGACATGAGCTTTAACATAGCCCCACAAAAAATAGTCTAAAGGCGTTAAATCGCACGATCTAGGCGGCCAATTGACCGGTCCCGAGCGTGAAATAAAATGTTCACCGAACTCGCCTCTCAATAAGTCCATTATTACGTGTGCTGTGTGGCATGTGACACCGTCTTGTTGAAACCACATGTCATGCAAGTCAAGCTCTTGCATTTTGGGCAAAAAAAATATCCGCTTCAGTGGGTCGATTAAACTGACCATAAAATGGAAGAAGCGCGTGATGAACTTTCTTAAAAGAGCACGCATTTTGATAATAAAATTCAATGATTTGCAAGCGTTGTTAAATTATATACCAAACTGATGATGTTTGACAGTGAAACAAAACACGAAACGTGCGTGAGCTGTTTAAACCAGTTTTGCCAAAAAGATAATAGCTAAAAAATCACCCTTTATAAATGTAATGGGACTTTATTATAACGTAGGTCAAAACGTTCTTATGAATAAGTTTTTGAAAAACATTGCTAAAGAAATTCTGATTTCACGTAAATTTTAAGTTTTGTTAGTCGAATACGATGGCATACATAACTCCAAAATCGAGTTAGGCTGTTGCTCGGACCACAGATATAATCAACTTACAAAATAATTAAAAAAAAAAAGATTGCATTGAATAAGTATTCAAGTTCCTAAAGAAGTATACAAAAAAGGATAAACAAGTGCTTTTGGTGTCTAAGATGCGGATTTTACCAAGATAAAGCATTAGGTTTTAACCTGTAGCAGTCGTGATCTATTCCCTGGGGTTACTTCATTTACTCTATACTTTTACGACTCCACCTTTTTTACGGTTTCCTCTTACTGACCCTGTAATAAAATAAACTCATCTCTGTTTTATTTTTTGTTCTTTTTTTTTATTAAAGCAACTTTTTATATAATCCCGTAAATAAATGAACATTTTTTAAATATAAATTTCTTCTCCTTCTTCCTTGGTTCTTTTTTTATTTTTTTTCACATATTTTTTCATTTTTATTTTATGTCAGAATTTTTTCATTTTATCACATTGAAACATCCTTTTATCCTTTACACTATTAAAAAAAAAAAAAGGAAATAAAAAAGATTAAAAAAAACGAACGTAAAAAAGAAGAGAAACTCGGTAGGAAAAATTTTACAAAATGAAATTTTTTTTGTTGGATTTTTTTCATTTTTAGTTCGAAATTCTTCTTAAAAAAATTTTTTTTTTGTTTTCTGTTGATTTTATATGGCATTTTTGAAAAGCTGCCAAGGCAAAATTACCAAAAAAAAAAAAGGCTACAACAACAACAACAACAACAAATAAAACAAAATTCTTTAAACTAAAAAAACTGGAAGAAAAATACAGCAAAAGGATATTTTTCTCTGCTTTGCCAAAAAATAATCAAAAAAAAAAAAGAAACACAAAATAAAGAATCAAATAAAAAAAAGAAGGCAAAAATATATATTTTCAAGCCATAAAAAAACAAGAAATTGTCCTGTTCTGGTCCCTTTTAATTTTTTGCTTTTTTGTAATTCAAAAATTGAAAAAAAAGAAAACAAAACCACCCACAATATTTAGCCCAATTTTTATGGTAACCCCGTTATTGTTCGTGTTGTTATTGTTGTTGTTATAATAAACCAATATACATATAAGTATATTTGTATACTTGGACATGTGTCCATGTGTGTATGTGTGCTTATTCCTAGATTGGCAAAGGGGGATTGATGATTTAAAATTGAAGGTCTTCTGTAGACATACACACATACGTATGTACATACAATATTCACAATATTTTTTAACACAATTTCCTCATCAAAATTAATCTGTAATCCCTTAAAAATACCAAAAAAAAAAGGAACAAAATACACACACTAGGGTTATGTCCTCTAAAAAATATTTTCATAGAAGAATTCTATTTAACAAAATGCACATGTATGTACACAAATAAATAATATACAGTCATGAACGAAATTGTACATCAACAAAAACTGTTATAAGCGTAAGTGTACTACTTCTTCAACATTTCCTTATTAGCAAAAGAATCGATTTCCATAAGTTTGAGAAGAAAAAGTCGAAAACAAAATTGTTTCCAGAACTTGCAAATGTACAAACAAATAGGAGATGCCATAATAGGTACAGTAGTTTTGACTTACCTACATTTCACTTAAGTGCATTTTGCATTTAAGTGCACAAAATTTGTATTTCATATATTTATTTTACCAAACCCATATAAATTTCTTAATTTAAATGCATTCTTCATACTTTCACATTTAAGATACGTGCATAATATTTTAGGAAGCTTTTGCTGGTTTTGGTTAAAAAAAATTCATTTAGCGGCCTAGTGGTGTTTTTTTTTTCTACCAAAAAATGTGCATTGTGCATGTGCAATATGCAATTTTGTGTTTGTTTCTTAAAAATGTTTCGCCCTCAAAAAGGGTGGTATGTTTTATTCTAAATAATTCGCACTTGCCAATGGTGGAGGGCATTGCATTTTATGCCCTGTATAAATCGAGAGTCCTGATAATGCCCTGTAAAACAGATGACTTTTGTTTATTTATAGGGCTACCAGATGAACTTTAAAAAAGCCGCATGGTATCTTTATCCAATTTTGAAGTTAATTTTTTCATTGTTTTGTGGAGTAACCTTAAGGAAACATTACATTATTAAAGATACATGGTCAGTAATTTAAAAAAATTGCATTCAAATTGTTTAAAATTTTTTTTTTGTTATAAAAAACAGCACTCAAAAAATGAAGTCGAAAATTTAGCTATCTGGCAACACCTTTCTCATATTTACATATTTTATTGAAAACAAATCAAAAAATACAACATATTTATAAATCTAAAACCTTAACGTTAATAAATATAAAACATTTAATACGTACAAAACAGTTTTTTTTTTAAATTAATTTTAAATATTATTATTTACATTGAACTGCTTTTGAACAAATTGCCATTTCCTCATTAATTTTCTTAATAAGTGGTAAACACAGGGCATACCCATTTTTTAATATTTGTGTTATGTTCTTCTCAAATAAAAAATTACATTACAACAGGGTTGGTCAAAAATTTTTTTAATGCACCTTGTAAGAGGGTGACATTTTCTTTGTAGAAAAGAAAACACCATAATAGATTTCAACTCTTGAACAATAGACTTTTTGTTAAAAAAATCGTATATGATTCTATAAATCGACTTTCGAACATTCACCTTTTTGTCTAAAAAGGTCGAAGTCGACTTTTTGTTTTAACTATACAATCCTACTTTCTAATACATACAACGTAATCAAAACAAAATAAGAAAAATAACGATTTTCCGTACAAAATAATGTTGCAAACATCTAATTAATATTAAAAGTAGCTAAAATAGTAAATTTTATTCATTAAAATTATTTGCTATTAGCTGCTTTTTTGGGCAGTAAAATTAAATGCACTTACCAGCATTAATGAGCAGGTAATTACATTAACGTTAACTGCCTTTTTGACTTACCTGCACAAAATATTGTGCAAAAGTTGGTTGTGCAGGTAAGTCAAAATTACTGTAAAACATTTTCATACATACATACATATGTATATAATTGGTCATTACAACCCTGCAGTTAGGATTACGATCTAGCTTCTCACACCACTTATGTATGTTGTGCGTGTAAATCAGAGATCAGCATTGAGTATTCAAAAAGATAAGTAGAATCGAATCATACTCATAATTTCTGATATTTATACGCATTCATACTTATTTTAGTATCGTGGAACCTCTACTCATATTCAAAGTTTGAAGTACTCATCATATTCATAAGTATTTAACAACACGTATGATGTTGTTGATTTCGACTCTCCGTAACTCAACATTTACACGAACTACAAAATAAGTATGACTCGCATACGAACACTAAAATACTTACTAGAAGGTTGCGTGTTGGCTCTGTTTGGTGCTGTTTTTTTTTTTTGTCACTCGAATCATTTATAAGTATTATAACTATTTTTCTAAAGTTATGAGTCTAAATGAGTAGGCTTATGAATCAAACATATTTCGAATGGTATGAGTTTGATGTCAACGTTGTACGCATACTCATTGTAACCTGTACTTATAAATCAACGTTCTAGTGAGTATGAATGAATCAGAGTACATAGTTAAATTTCAATATTGTTGACTCACTTATATACAAAATTTCATGAGTGCTTATGAGTAGCGAAAAAACGATTCATTGCTGATCTCTGGTGTTAATTTTATACATAAGCGACGGGACATACAGTTTAAAGTCGACTCCGATCGACAGATTTTTAAGAAAAATTTTTAAAATTCAAAATTTGCTAATAAAAAAAAAAAAATAAAAATATGTAAAAAAGTTCTCGTTGGTTTTATTTTGTTGTTCAAATTGAATACAAAGATTCTAAAATCAAATCGATCATTGCTTCGGCAGAACATATACTAAAATTGGAACGATACAGAGAAGATTAGTATGGCCCTGCGTAAAGATTACACGCAAAATCGTGAAGCGTTCGACCTCCGGGTAATGTACTTGTCTTAACTAACAAGTACACGTCCTCTAACCTAACCTAGCCCACAGCCACTGAAACAATTTATAATCAAACATTAGAAATATGTATGTACAAAGATTTTATATTGAAAATATTGTATTATTATTTTTAACGCCACTGTACACACATACACATACATATAAAGAATCAAAAAATATTAGGAAAATCCTTAGTCATAAACTTTAGATTTTTGCAAGAAAAAAAAAAACATCGCTGATATTCCTACAAATGCCACTCAACTGCTGGACTTTTTTATTTTTGTTTTTTCGTCAATCTAAAGCTTTTGATTTTTTTCCCTGTATTTTTTGTGTTCCGCTTTTTTATTTCTTTTTTTTTTTAGAATCGCGTGGAAAAAAATTTTCTTTTTATATTTTTCCATCACAGCTTTTCGTTGGATAGATGGATAGATGGATGGTTGGGTTCGTTCTTTCGTTGGTCTGGTTGGGAATGGTTTGTTTGGGCTTTTGTGTTCATTTCTCGTTAAGAAAAAATAATAATGAAAAGCAACAACAACAACAACGATAACAAGAAAAAAAACATACAGAGAATGTTGACGACGTCGACAAAGAAAACGAAGAAGTAGCAATAGGTGGGGGTTTAAAAAAAAAAAAAGGTTTTTCAAAAAAAAATGCCATTACAACATACAAAAATAAAAGCAAAAAAAAAACAATAACAAAAAAATTTATATATAAAAATGACAGCTCCAACAACAACGACAGCAACAACAATTATTACAAGAAATTCCATAAAAAGGAAAAATATATGGAAGAGAGAAAAAAAAAAACCAACAAGAACACACAAAAAAAAAACAAACAACGTGAAAAGCAACAACAGCAATGAAAACATAACGACGACCGTATTTTTCGCTTTAATTTTTATATTTTTCCCTGTGTGCGTTTTTTTTTATTTTCTTTTTTATTCGCTTTCTCGATCCTTCTTTTTTTTTCATGCTTCAAGATATTTGTTGAATTCCGTTTTTTCTTTGCAATTTTTAATAATAAAAAAAAATTCATTTTTACCACGTTTTTTTGTTTTTTTTTGTTATTATTTTTGCAATTTTATCCTTTTTATTTTTTCTCAAAATATCGATTTTTATGTCATGATAATAATAATGAAAAAAGGTGCTCCTGTTCTCTTTTTATTTAATTTTTTTTTTTTAATATAAAATTTTGCCATACAAAAAAAAATCTACACTGAAACAAAAATTAATTTGATTTTCCATATACATACGTATGTACATACATACACACATAGGTAGATGATTAAGATGACGGAAGTAATGCTATAATCACAATAGACGCCGCATTTGCAGCTTAGCAATCTCTCAAAATTGAAGAATACATGGGTGTATATGGAAATGTTTATTTTAAAGGCAATGCGACAACAAGCGACATTGCTGCTGCTCCGCATTTAGGCAAATTTATATTTTTACTCGTAGAAATGACAGAATTAGTGCTTGCAGTGAGAAGGTTTGTGCTGGCAAATGAGAGGATTAGTGCTGCCAATACAAAATAGGGGTTTGACTGAAGACGTGCAAATTCATTTTAGTGGCACCATTGATAAACAAATAAAGAACTGGTTATTATTTGTTTTACTTATGCTTTGCCGCTGTTGCCTTTATTGTTATAACTAGCTGTACCCTGCGCGTGTTGCTGCGCCACCAACTAAAATAAATTTGAAGGAAAGACATTACACAAATGTCCAATTAATTATCCCAGGCCAGACATCGAAAAATTAAAAAAAAAAGTATTTTTTCGGCGATTTCTTCTCAGTTTCTCAAAAAATCTGTCGGAGTCGACTTTAAACTGTAGGTCCCGCCACTTATGTATAAAATTAACACACACAACATAAGTGGTGTGAGAAACTGCGGGCTTCTTGGGGACGATTGCCTGTAGACTGTCTAATGGTGAAGGTATAGCACTGGCCATTTTATAGTCACCTAGCAGCAACTCGTTTCCTTGCCGTTCGCATCTTCCCCCTTTCCACCTTTCCTAAAAAACCTGCACAATGCACTGCATGAGTAGGGGCCATCCCCTGAGTGCTGGTTTCATAAACAAAAAAAAAAAAAAATTATGAATCATTTTATTGATTTTGTTTCCCGTTGTCCTCATGATTCAGATGAACTGGCCTGAGTAGTACGCATTCGATCTGTTTCTAATCTCACTTTTCGTTGTTCAAGTGAGTGGTTCAAGCGAACGGATCTCAACGGCATATACTCGAAGATTTTCCAATCTCAATGCTCGTCTGATTCTGAGGCTTGTAATGCTCTTTTCTTCCGTGCTTGAGGTGTAGGTCGACCAATTGCTTGTCATTCATTTTGAATAATTTTCAGTGACGCCATCTATCGGAAATTAATCGCACCAACCTCCGTCGACTCATACGCAACAACTTTGTTAAAGAATGCACAGTTTACGATTTAATTCATTTTGAGTAATTTTCAGTGGCACCACCTGCCGGAAATTATGGTGTTTTCTTTTCTACCAAAAAATGTGCATTTTATTAACGCAAAATGCAATTTTGCGTTTGTTTCTTAAAAATGTTTCGCCCTCTAAAAGGGTGGTATGTTTTATTCTAAATAATTCGCACTTGCCAATGGTGGAGGGCATTGCATTTTATGCCCTGTATAAATCGAGAGTGCTGCTAATGCCCTGTAAAGCAGATGACTTTTGTTTATTTATAGGGCTACCAGATGAAATTTAAAAAAAGTCGCCTGGTATTGTTATCCAATTTGAAGTTAATTTTTTCATTGTTTTGTGGAGTAATCTTAAGGAATTATTACATTATTAAAGCTACATGGTCAGCAGTATAAAAAATTGCATTCAATGTTAGAACAGTGTTAAAATATTTTTATTTTTTTTTTGTAATAAAAAAAAGCGTGCAAAAAATGAAGTCGAAAAATTAGCGATCTGGCAACACCTTTGAACAAATTGGCATTTCCTCATTCATTTTCTTAATAAGTGGTAAACACAGGGCATACCCTTTTTTAATATTTGTGTTATGTTCTTCTCAAGTAAAAAATGACATTACAACAGGGTTGGTCAAAAATTTTTTTAATGTACCGTGTAAGAGGGTGACATTTTCTTTGTAGAAAAGAAAACACCATTAGTCATACCAACTTAGAAACCTTCCCCGGCTCATGCGCAACAACTTTGCTAAAGATCATAACATGATCAAATGCATAGTTTACAATTCTATAAGGTACATACAAACCCACATTCATTTTTATATATATAGACTATGGGAGGTGACACGCCCACTATAGCCAATCCGCCCATTTTGTTCATATATACGACAAAGTCGTCCATAGAAAATTTGAGGACTCTAGCTGTTGCATACTTATTGGGTATGTGGGCGTGGCACCTCGCCTACTTGAAATTTTAAAATAAATAGAATAAATAGCCTTATAGTTCCTTCCAGACATACAGGAAGGTACTGTTAAAATTTCAAGAAAATCGGTCCAGCCGTTTAGCCGTCTATAGACAAACAAACAAACAAACAAACCCACAAACAAATAAGCACACTTTCATTTTTATATCGACGTCTCCGTTCTATAACATTATAAGGGCCATTATTACAACTTCCCGTTAAAGTTGGGTTTAGTTAAAGGTACCTTTAGCTAAAGTGAACGACAAAGTTACCTTTAACTTATTTTCGTTATTACAACTTACAGATAAAATAAAATTAAAATATGGCAGTGCCGAAGCAAAGTCGATAAAACTGCTCAATTAAACAAGTTTTTTTAACGCAGTGGCAACAGCGGACTTCGTTTTTTTGTTGTATATGCTCATTTTGTTTAAATTTGAAGCTGCCATATCGAAAATAGTATATAATATGGCACGTTCAAACATAAACTGACCTTTAAATGTTAAAAGTAGAATGATCTTCCCTTTAGCTTAACGATCACTTCTATCTTATTGGGTACTCATAATAATGAAAAACAATTTATCTGCCCGTTAAAATCCTCCCTTTAGTTAATGGCAAGTTGTAAAAATGGCCCTAAGTCGAAAAAGTGTGTTTTGAGTTATGAGCTCTCAAAGTTTTCACGCTACATACGACTATATGTGTATTCTAAGTAGATTTTTCCCTATAACTTCGGAACGGATCGACGGATATTAACCAAATTTTGACAGTATTTAAGTTAGAGAACGTAGAATTTAAAAATGCAAGAACATTAAAAACATTCTAAGTACACTTAGAACGTTATAGAATGGAGGCGTCGATATATAAGATTAATATGCTTGCAATTGCCGTGCCACAAATGTTGCGTATATTGTGTTTTTTTTAGCATAAGTTTTGAACAGACTTCTGTAGCAATTTTTAGAACATGAGACATTAAATTTTTTTTTGCAAATATACATAGTTCAGGTTTTATAGAAAAAAAAAATTAAGAAGGAAATTAATTTAAGCAGTTTCACGCTCACGATTCTAAGAAAGAAGCGAATGTAAAATAAAACGTAGAATTTTAGTGATATATGTATCAGTGATGATTAGACATCCGATTTATTTATTTCGGTTTCGCAAGAATCTGTCGTTCGGATTCGGCTTTAAACTGTAGGTCCCGCCACTCATGCTTACAATTAACAATTAACACAATATAACCGTAGATCGAGCTTTGTATCAAAAATGATACATTTCAATTTTTGAGACTATATAACTTTAAGTCGGAAAAAGGTAGATGCCTGATATTTTTTGAATTCGTTAGCATTGTTATCGCCATTATTTTAAACCAAATAAAAATAGAAGTTTTAAGTTTTTAAAGATTTTGTGAAGTTTTATCGTAAATAATGCATTATTTATGGTATTTGAGAAGGAATTGATAGTTAAGTGTTGGGTGAAATTGAAAAGGTTGAATTTTCTGTTCTGGATATATTCTTGAGATTGATTGAAGTAGCCGTAGTCTAGTATGAAGCGTGTTGGATTATTAGACGTCAGACTAAGGTTCAAACCTTAGGTCAGACATTTCCAATTTACAACGAAGGTTGTAATCATCGATTTTGTATGTATGTATGTAATTTTCCTGCTGCTGAAGACTCTGGAAAAGAAGAAAAGAGAAGCTCGTCCTATGAACTGATGAAAGTATTGGCAGCAACAAACATGACAATAGGATGTTTATCGCCAAAGATGGACTACTTGGAATAGAGAACCGTATGCATTTAGTAGTCTGGGAAGAGAAAATATTACCAACTTTCATGCAGATAATAGCAGGTGTTTCCTGAAATGTTGTAGAGTCTTTCTTACTGCTCTTCTCATATTTATATCACGTGACAGACTAACATTAAAAAAAAGTGTTTCGTCCCATGTTTTATATCATAGATATTACAGATGATAATATTTCGGCCAACTACGTAAGTATGTGACAACATAATCATTCGCTTTGATAATGTACTATTCGGAAACGTTGATAAATTTACACCTATTACGCCTTTTCGAAAAATGAGCTGAAATTATTGAAATTTCCAATAATTTTGTCGCTGTAGATTAGTAACTAATTGAATTTTATGGTCGCTATAAATTTCGTGGACCGCCGAAATCGAATTGGCAGTTTTAGATTCAAGTACATGCTACGTGCGTAGCAACTACTTACAGCCGTATTTGGGGTAACCCGTATCCGGGAAACCAGAGAGGAATCAAAGAGAGAGCATTTTTATTGACATAATCAATGTTCTATTGCAACGGGAAACTTCTTTACCTCACATGACGTTGAAAACAAATTTTTCTAACGAAATATAACAATAGTTTGTACAATCAGGCTTCAGTCATTACTCAATTGAGAGCGTTACTGATGCGAGTGACAATAAGCTGGCCCATCTAAACAATTGGAAACTTATAAATCGCCACAAAGCAAGGGTGCTAGATATCAAAATGTTACCATTTAGAAAAAAATAAAACCAAGCTGACATGAGGTGTTTGCTTTTTACGTAAAAAGCCATACTGCAATGTCAATCATATCAAAAGTTTTGGCGTAAATTTCATAAAAGTGATAATAAAATGTAATAATATAAAACAGTTTTATTAAAATGAATTAAAATAAATCAAAATATTAAAATTTTTTAACAAAATCTATCAGTAATCGTGAAAATACTATGTGCTACAAGTATGTATCAAAAGTGATACATAAGCTAGAATTATGAAGTTTTTTTAAGGCTCGATCTACGGATAAGTGTTGTGAGAAGCTAGGTCGTAATCCTGATTGAAGAGATATAATAACCAATTATGTATGTATGTATGTATGTAATCACACTACGTACCTCAATTAAACGAAATTTTTTTTTGTTCAGTGTACCAAAGAATAATTTTTTCTCACCATTTTTTTCTTCTGTTTTTAATATTGAAAAAAAAAAATAAAAAAACGTGGAATTTTTTCATTAAATAGAATAAAAAAAATGAAATAAAACTGTTGGTGATGGGTTTTTTTCCTTTTATTCTTTCTTTTTATACACATAAATATGTATATACGCGATATTTACTAGAATGTATTAAAACGAACACCTATTCATACATACAATATACAGTACGTACACATGTACAGTGGACAGCAAAAGTCTTAGTACTCCAATATATTTTGACAATTTCATGAATTTTAATCAACGGTTTGTATAAAAAGTTAAGGTTTTTATATTTATTTTATTAATTTATTTCTGTTTTATTATAAAACAAACAATTTTTTAATGTTTTTCATAAAACAAGAGAAAAATAAGGAAAAGTTTCAGATGAAAGGAGAACCCTGAGTAAATTTAAAATTCAAAGGCCTAATATATGAAAATGTTATCCCTTGTATTTAGTAGAATATCCCTTAAGGTCAAGCACTCCATTTAACCCATTTGGAATTGAATGTACAAGTTTTGTTTAGTGTTTTATGGTGGCACCATAAATAAGTTTTTCGGTTAACTTTTGTTTAAGATAAAGCGAATATGTCACCGTTCTTTCAAATAATCTCCTAAATACTCTCTTGAAGTCATATCAGGACTTTGTGCAAGAGTATTAAGCCTGTGGGGACTTTATTTTTGTCAAAATATATTAGAGTACTAAGACTTTTGCTGTTCACTGTATGTACATATATATATATATATGTACATATGTATGTATGTATGTATGTACATACATGTATAAAATGGAAAATTGCTTTTTTTTTATTTTATTTTTATAAAATCAGTTTCTTTTTTATACACTTCATCGTAGATTAATATTATAATAGAAGGAAGGCGGCCTTTTTAATTCAATTTAATGTTGGTAACGTAAACAAATTTAAAGTTGACGTTTCTTAAGAGATGTAAGATTTGTACTTGAGTCTTGGAGTCGATATTTGGAACCATTTTACATGTTTTATGTCCAACTATTGGTTTTGTTTGTTGTCGTAGTCTTGCGAGTAGTGTATTGGCATCAGAGATCAGCAATTAATATTCAAAAAGATGAATAGAATCTAATCATACATACTCATATTCAAAGTGTGAAGTACTCATCATATTCATACTTGACAAAACGTATGATGTTGTTGATTTCGATTCTTCATAACTCAACATATACACGCAGCACAAAATAAGTATGATTTGCGTACGAACACTAAAATACTCACTAGAAGGTTTTGTGTTTGCTATGCTTGCTGCTCTGTCTTTTTTGCTTATGTGCCTTTTTTTTTTTTGTAAATGCCTAGCAACTAAGACTGTATGTTTTGATGAATGATTCGAGTCACTCGAATCATTTATAAATACCTATTATAAGTATTTTTCCTAAAGTGATGAATCTAAATGAGTAGGGGCTTATGAATCAAACAGATTTCGAATGGTATGAGTTTGATGTAAGCGTTGTAAGCATACTCATTGCAACCTGTACTTATAAATCAACATTGTAGTGAGTATGAATGAATTAGAAGAAGTTAAATTTCAATATTGTTGACTCACTTATATTCAAAATTTCATGAGTGCTTATGAGTAGCGAAAAACGATCTCTGTTTCAAGCCGAATTATCTGTCCGTTTGAAGCTGTAAACAGGCCAAGATATTACCAAGTATACGGCAAGTATATTCAGATCCCAACAAATAACCAAGGAGCCGTGAAAACTCTCGTGACTACATTCTGATCATAGTGACTAATATCCATAAAATCTACCTAATCCACCTGATGCACCTGAATGAAAGGGGAAAAGAAATCGTGTACTTCGACTTTAATTTCAAAAGTATCTCATCTTAAATAAAATTAAATTAAATGAAGTTATTTCGTTAAATTGAAATTGTAAAAACAAATTCGAACTAATTCATATGTGGACTTTAATTTAATATATCGGGTGATTTTTTAAGAGCTATAGGAAAAATTTTCAAAAAAAAACACATAAAATTCAGAAAAATGCATGAAATCTTTATTTGAATCGATAGTACGGTCCATATAATTTAATGTTTGAAGATTATTTCATGCAAATGTTGACCGCGACTGCGCCTTAAATGGTCCATCCGCCAAGTCCAATTTTGGCATACTCTTTCCAACATTTCGGCCGGTATCTCACGAATAAATGCTTCAATGTTGTCTTCCAATGCGTCAATTGAAGCGGGCTTGTCTGTATAGACATGAGCTTTAACATAGCCCCACAAAAAATAGTCTAAAGGCGTTAAATCGCGATCTAGGCGGCCAATTGACCGGTCCCGAACGTGAAATAAAATGTTCACCGAACTCGCCTCTCAATAAGTCCATTGTTACGCATGCTGTGTGGCATGTGGCACCGTCTTGTTGAAACCACATGTCATGCAAGTCAAGCTCTTGCATTTTGGGCAACAAAAATAGCCGCTTCAGTTGGTCGATTAAACTGACCATAAAATGGAAGAAGCGCGCGATGAACTTTCTTAACAGAGCACGCATTTTGATAATAAAATTCAATGATTTGCAAGCGTTGTTCGTTTCATGGTTAAATTATAGATCAAACTGAAGATGTTTGACAGTGAAACAAAACACGAAACGTGCGTGAGCTGTTTAAACCAGTGTTGCCAAAAAGATAATAGCTAAAAAATCACCCGATATGTACATATGTAGATTTAATCTAATATATGTAGAAAACAAAATATGTATGACTCAACAGCCAAATAACTCTTTGAAATCTTTAACAGCAAGACTGGTCACTTTAATGAGGTCCCTACACTTTACGATTGGTTGCACAACAAAATTGAGTGAGCAAGTTGGTCGTTTGCTTAACACGCTTCGATTTTACAACCAATTTACTTACAAATTGCTTTTGTAGCATCATGTTGGTCGTCGGTTAAATGAAAATCAAAATTTTTTGATGTTCAAACAACCGACGACCAACCATGCCGAAGTTGTAGAACCAATTGCAACGTGCAGGGGCCACACATCTGACTGCTTGTGGATGCCAGGAAATGTTATTTTCAACAACTGCTTTAACGTGGTAGAAGAGAAAAGCTGATACTTATGCGAACAAGTGATAAATTGTCTTTTTCAGAATCTTGAATCTGAATATTTCAAGCGTTATATCGACGTCTGCGTTCTATAACATTCTAAGTCGAAAAAGTGTGTTTTGAGTTATGAGCTCTCAAAGTTTTCACGCGACGTACAACTATATGTGTATTATAAGTAGACTAGATGACCCGTGCGAATATTTCGCACCGTTAGTTGTCATTTTTGTAACATAAAATGAAAATAATTAATAGAAATTTTATTAAAGGTATAAAAATATTAGAAATCATAATATATCATACATACATACATACATATGTTTAAATGCTTTTATAATACTTCTTTGAATACAATGTTAGATGTAATGACATGATCATCGTTAACTTTTTGCCCGTACGAATCCTTAATACAAACAAAAATATCTTTAAACGTACGCACTCGAGAAAAAGCCACGTATAACTGCCCATGTGAAAAGACCGGTTCTGGTAAATACAATCCTACCTTTTGAAGGGTTTGACCTTGTTTTTCTTAAAACCTTTTTAACTGTTAAATATCAGCTGACACTATATGTATGTACATATATATTAAAAGACACCGTATTACTACACTTCATAAAACAAACAATGCCATGACAATAACGACATTACCAAAATGGCTTTTACCACTTTATATATTATGTGGAATAGCATTACAATTAAGCGACCCTGTTTATCGCACTTGATCTAACAACTACTGCAAAGTATTGCCAAAACAGCTTTTTACAACTTAATATGCATATTATATATAACTGACTTAGTAATAAACGGCATTATAGTAAATAGCGGTATTGCCAGAATGGATTTTAATACATACTATATTATGTAGAACTGCATTACTATTAAGCGACCCTGTATTACCACACTTGAACAAAAACATATAATCATAATGACAACAGTATTATCATGCAGTTCTATATAAAATATAATTTTTATCAATGAAAATATTAATTTTTCAATTTCTAATTATTTTTCGTCATTAGTGTTAGATATAAGCTTTAAAATGAGATATCATTCATTAAATTTGATGCGGTGGTATGGGAGATATTTGCAACCGACAAAAAAAAGTGCTTTAGAAATAATATATATGATTTTTCCCTATAACTTCGGAACGGATCGGAGGATTTTAACAAAATTTTGACAGTATTTAAGTTAGAGAACGTAGAATTTAAAAATGCAAGAACATTAAAAACATTCTAAGTACACTTAGAACGTTATAGAATGGAGGCGCCGATATTAGATTGCCTTATTGCTCATTCTACAGTGCAGAAATACTGTCTGATTTCATGCTAGACATGGGCGTTAATGTTTTAAGGCTAACACAATAGGTCTAATGGCCATATCTCCAAGTAAACCTTGGAAAATTCAACACCTTTATCCTTTAAAAGGAAACATTCGCTCAACGTTTATGTGGCCTTTATATCAACCTCTATGGTTCGTTTTGAAATTTTGGTGAGCTCCTCCTGTTCACTGCAGTACTTAAAGTTTTTTTATACCTATATGGTTTGGAGTTTTTTTTTTTTGTTTACCTTACAGTGTTTCTTTTAATGTGAATTTTCAGAGGAAAAAATTTCCTTTTTTTTTTTGTTACAAAAATGTACATATGTACGTATGTACATACAATACAATTTAATCATTTGTTTTTTTTTTCTCTGGTATCTTACATAAAATGTATGAGTGTATATGTATTTATACACATATAATAAAAAAAAAGTAATATGCATGTATGTATGTATGTAGTATATTAAATTTACATACGTATATATATACATATGTATATGTATCTATGTATCGTAATACATTTGTTTAACCCACAAAAAACTCTAAAATATTTTTATGTATTATATACACACATTTATGGCTATTGAAACGAACAAAAAAAAAAAGTTAAAAAAAATAACCCTTTTTTGTTGCTCTCGTAGTTGGCAATTTTTAATTTTTTTTTTCGTTTGTTTGTATGTATGTATGTGTTTTGTTTTTATGTGTCATTTGTGTAAATTACAGAGTAGACACAAACAAACACATAGAAGAGGAAAACAAAAAACAACAACAAAATTAATGTCAACATAATGAAAATGCAGACAAAAAACCAACAAAAAAATCAAAATAAAACAAAAAACCATAAAAGTAGAAGTAAGGAAACACAAAAACTACAACAAGTGGTGCTTTTTGTGTTATTATTATTATTATTTTATCTGTTTGTTATATGAAACACAATAACAAAAAACTCTCTCTCGCACACTCACACACACACACAATTTATTGGCAAACACGAAGGAAAAAAAAGAGAAAAAATGGTCTACAAAGTTGTTAACCACATACACACTGCAAAGCAACCGTACAATACATACATACTTGCTCACACACACATGCAAATATAATCGCCTAGTCGCCTTTGCCTCCCTTATTGTAGTTTTTATTTGTTTACAAATTAAACATAAACAACGAACAATATCAAAAAAAAAAAAAAAAATCGGCAGCAGCAACAATTTTACATGACGTCTTAGATTTTTTTTCTTGGGGGGGATTTAATACAGAGAGCGTGTTAATCCCTAAAGCACTTAAATTATATTTTTTTTCTCCTTCTTCTTATTTTATACTTTGTGTTTATGTATGCGTGTGTTGTAAATTTAAAGAAAAACAAATTGTGGCTCATAATGACTCTTTTTTTCTTGTATGAATAAAATCAAATAAGTAAACGAAATAAATTCAAAAAAAAAAGTATTCAGGAAGAGATCGTACTTTTATACATACGATATTTCTTTAATACGGATATCGTAAGTTTTCAATAAAAAACGTTTTCAAGAGGAGAAAAATGTCGCAGGTTTTTTGTTATTTTTGGATTTGGAAATTGTAATTGAAAATACAGTCGAACTTCTCTAATTTGAACTTCTATTACTTGAATTTTCTGTAAGTTGAAGCACATCTCGTGGCAACAGCATCTTGGAGAGAAATTCTATCAGGTTTTACTTCTTTAACTTGAACTTCCATAACATGAATTCCTCTATAACTTGAAGAAAAACGTTTCTATAATTTGAATTTTTTCGAAAAAAATTTTGTTTTCCTGGCAAAAATTACCGAATTAGCCGCTAATAGTGAATATATGTTCCTTTCAACTTAATTTGCTATAAAAATCGCAACATTTTATGCAAAATTACATTAAATTGCCAACACTGAAATTTATACATACGTAGTTCGAATTAAAGGAAATTGTAAAAACGATAGTAATGTGCTGGAATACATTCACAACTTATCACGAGCTTGGGATATTGATGCCACTAGCCAGACAATTTCAAACTGCTTTACAAAGTCTGGATTTAGACAGCATTCAGTGTGGGAGGTAGAAGATAACATATCTTTGGTATTATTAAATGATTTTAACGACAACGAGAATGTTTTAAAAGATAACTATAAAGTCTGGCTACATTTGAATGAAGTAGAATCTATAAGTTGTACTGTTCAAGACTTTTTGGACATCGATAATGAATTGATTACTTCTGAATTTCCAACTGATGAAGATATTATTGACTGAATATGCCACACTCTGGAGAAATAGTAAATAGCGATGTGGACGAAGTTGAGGAAACAGTTAGACTACCGTCCAGACAAGTTATAAATGATTCATTTAAGACTTTAAATGTACTCTTGAATACAAATGAAAACGCAAAAGATGACCTATACAAAGCACTACACAAATTAGAATCACTTTTTGCTCAAGCAAATGTGAAGAAATTCAATCAAAAATTACTGAGTATTTTAGTAAATAATTATATACCTTTACAAAATTACAAATAGCTGTTGTTTATTTAATTTGGATCATTATTAAATTTTATTCCCTAAGTTGAAGTTTCTATAAGTTGAAGTTTTTTTCTGGATAATGGTGATTCAATTTATAGAAGTTCGACTGTTTAATTAAAAAAAAATATATTGGAAATGGTGTTTTATTGTAAACAAAATTTGACATTTGCTTCAGTAATCTATACATACACATACTTAGTGTACTTATGCGTACACTGATGTAAAAATTAATAAGGACACTAATGTCATACGCAGAGATTTAATAAGAAATTAAATAAAATAAGAAAATTGTTGAATTAAAATTGGATTTCATTGTGGTTTTACTGTTTTTATATTAAAATTTTTATTAAATTAGCCAAGTTCGACAAGATATACCACGCGGCCTGCATTTATAGCAAAATCTTGTCACAATTTGTGTGACATTTATACTATGTTCAGACATGCACTTTTATTAAATCAATATTCGGTTTATTGAGAACAATATTTTTAGCGTTCAGACATATGTATAATATACGAAAATTTATTTGATAGCTGGTAAACAAAACAGCTGATTGCTTCAATAACATTGCTTTTAATTTAATCGCGAAAATTAGTGCCAAAAATTATTTTTTGAACAAATGGAAAACAATTTAACATTTAAAAAGGTATTGCTAATGATTAACCGAAACGCCGAGCTGTTGCGGTCAATAGGAACTACTTTTGACTCCAAAGTGGCTTTTCTCAGAAGGATGAGAAAGAAAAATTTGATATGAAACTCAAAATAAAATACAAACCTTTCTGCTGACCTTCAATTTTTTGTTTGAGTTGTCAAATATTAATAGAAAGCATTCAGAAAAATGTAATCTGCTCACTGAACGTACTTATGACAGTGTTGTATTTAAAGTTTTTATCAATATTATAACAATTTATGAATTTATTGGCCAATAATTAATTGAAATTTTATAAGAAATATTGAGATCAATAATGCCGTTTATTGCGATTTACGCAATAAAGGTGCATGTCTGAACCCAGTATTATGTCTGACGGCTGTTTTTACAATCTTTTACTAATTCTCGATCCGATTTAGAACTGCAAACAGTATGGCTTTATCTTATAAATCGATATTGTTAACTTCTCAAGTCAAGTTTTAATGCAATACAGTAAATTTGTGTTCACATTAGCCTGCCGGAACACCCACAGATGTAGCAAGTTTTCTTCGACATAGGTTAGAATAAAAATTTGGAAAATTTTAACAAAACAACAGCATTGACAAACAATTAAGACTTGGCGAATTAATATTTTGGTGAATAAATATTTTACTAAAAATTTTCAAAGATGATAGCTTAGTCTAAAATAATAGATTTCATTTGAAGACTTAAAATTCTTTGCCAAACAAATATTCGACGTATAAATTTTTTTTTTTTTTGTGAAACCAGCACTCAGGGGATGGCCCCTACTCATGCAGTGCATTATGCAGGTTTTAGAAAAATGGGTTATAGGAAGGTGAAAGAGAGGGAGTAGTGTTTGTGTACATCACAAGATGCGAACGGCAAGGAAACGAGTTGCTGCTAGGTGACTATAAAATGGCCAGTGCTATACCTTCACCATTAGACAGTCTACAGCAATCGTCCCCAAGAAGCCCGCACCCTTCAGTCCTAGCTTCTCACACTACTCATGTTGTGTGTGTTAATTTTATACATGAGTGGCGGGACCTACAGTTTAAAGTCGACTCCGAACGACAAATTTTATTGAGAAGCTTTTCATGGCAATTTTATTTACTCTCAGAGTTTTTGCCAGAAATCTGCTGAGAGGAAGTCGCCGAAAAAATATTTTCGTTTTGATGTCTGACCTGGGATTCGAACTCGGGCTTTCAGTCTAATAAGCCAACACACTACCTACTAGACCACGGCGACTTCAGCAAAAGAAGCCGTTATCGTCTAACCTTGAGAAATACTTTTTAGTTTCATCGATAGACTACATAAAAAATAGAATTTTTAATTAAAAAAGAAAATACACTTTTGCATTTTCTATTTTGATAAATTTTATATAATTTTCAGAGAATAAATTTTATAAAAAAACAAATTCATTTTTCCTAAGAAAAGTATTAAAACCAAAAAACCAAAAACACAAAAAAAATAAATTAAATATTCATTAATTTAATATAAAAATAAAAAATATGCGTAATGAGCTAAATTTTAAAGTTTTTATTCCATTGAAATTGAAAATATTTTGAATACATTTTGCTAGTTTTCGATTTGAATTTCACTAGAAAAATACCAAATGATAGTGTACATACATATCGACGCCTCCGTTCTATAACATTCTAAGTCGAAAAAGTGTGTGTTTGAGTTATGAGCTCTCAAAGTTTTCACGCGCCCTATGACTATACATATGTGTATTCTAAGTAGATTTTTCCCTATAACTTCGGAACGGATTGGCGCATCTTAACCAAATTTTGACAGTATTTAAGTTAGAGAACGTAGAATTTAAAAATGCAAGAACATTAAAAACGTTCTAACTACACTTAGAACGTTATAGAATGGACGCGTCGATATGTACATATGTATGAAGAATCAAATTGTTTAAAAATTAATGCAAAATGATCAATTTTGCTAAATTTTCAGGCGAAAATTATATTTAATAGCAATTGTAAACAATATTGATGAAACAATTATAAAACACCTACAAAGGTTAGAAAAACAAGGGAAACATATCTGCAAAAAGCCAGAAATAATGTTCAAAACTTCATATTATTGCAATAATTTTACTAGGTTAGAGGACGTGTACTTGTCAACTGTGACAAGTACAGTACAAGTACAGTACCCGGAGGTCGAATTGACCCATTGTACAAAATATAATAATTTTACTATATTTTATTAGTATTTATTTAAAATTAATTAATAATTTTCATAACTGAGGTAGAATATTTTCAAAACCACAACTTTTAGCATAAAATACTAGCAAACTATGCATCTTGTAATGATGGTGTCTAGCAGAGATCAACAATGAGTATTCAAAAAGATGAATAGAATCGAATCATACTCATAATTTCTGATACTTATACGCATTCATACTTATTTTAATATCATGTTACCTCTACTCATATTCAAAGTTTGAAGTACTCATCATCTTCATACTTAACAACACGTATGATGTGGCGTTGTTGATTTCGACTCTCCATAACCCATTCGGATATGTGTACAGTGGCTCCCAGCATATTTCAACGAGCACCTTTAACCTCTTCAGGGACGATTTTTTTATGATGACAAAAAAATTATTAAATTTTGTTTTCTTTTTAAATTAATTAACTTTATTTTAATAGGAATTCAAAAAGCAAAAAAAAAAATGAAAATTCACAAAAAGCGATAACGTCCACATTTGTGGCCACTGAGCGTTAATGGTAATATATGTGTGAAATGCTTTCATACATTCCGGTCATATCAGGCATATATATTCTTAACATTTTTCACAAATGTAGAGAGTCCGTCTTACACAATTTTTATCGTGACATCTGGGGGGATTTTTCAGTTCCTTGTATTTAGGATAATGACTTATACCGTCCGTCCAGTCTGATTCCAGGGTTAACTTTAGTGCAGCTGTTAGATTTTTTAGGTAGTGATGGTAAAACTTATTATATTAAATAAATCTGTTATTATTTTTTTCAAATATTAACGATTTCTTGATATAATCCAATAAAACAGATTGTCAAAGAATATTTGACATTTTTTTTTAAGTATCCAACTATGCACCGGAAATAATATCATCAGTGCAGACAAATGGTAAAATTTTTACTTCTCTTGTTAGATGATATGGTAGTCAATAAGTTATTATCAAATTTTTGTTGTTTTTATTATTATTACAATTATAATTTAAAAAAATCAAACGTCCACATATGGGGCCAAGGGCGTGAAGAGGTTAAAAAAAATTAAGCTTGTACAATTTCGAAGCGAAACAATACATTAAAAAAATTTGAATAAGAGTTTATAGAATATGTTTAAAAATTAAGAAAAAAAAAGTTTTATTCAGTCTCAAATGTAAACTTACAAACTAAAAACCAAAAATATAGGAACCCACAGCTTATTTCAAACACTTACTATAATCAAACAATTAAATGATTAATTAACTAATAGTTTTAATTTCAAAATTTAGTATGACCTCCTATTTGCTTAATTACAGCTTTCAGCCTGTTTTGCATTGATTCCACTTTCTAGTGGTTTGGGGAGTTATTTTTGACCATTCCTTTTTCAGAGCTGCTATAAGGTCATTCTTGTTCGAAATCTGGTGTTGGCGGACGTTTTGATCACAAATTGCCCATAAATTTGAGACTGAATAAAACTTTTTTGTTTAATTTTTAAACATATTCTATAAACTCTTATTAAATTTTTTTTTAAAGGTGCTGGTTGAAATAAGCTGGGATCCACTGTATATACGAATTACAAAATAAGTATGAATCGCGTACGAACACTAAACTACTTACTAGATGGTTGTGTGTTTACTCTGCCTGCTGCTCTGTCTTCTTTGCTTATATGTCTGTTTTCTTTTGTTGTAAATGCAACAATAACTAAGACTGATGATTTTGATGAATGATTCCAGTCACTCGAATCATTTATAAGTATTATTAAGTATTTTTCTAAAGTTATGAATCTAAATGAGTAGGCTTATGAATCAAACATATTTAGAATGGTATGAGTTTGTTGTCAATGTTTTACGCATACTCAATGCAACCTGTGCTTATAAATCAATGTAGTAGTGAGTATGCTTGAATCAGAGTACATAGTTAAATTTCAATATAGTCGGCGCACTTATACATAAAATTTCATAAGTGCTTATGAGTAGCGAAAAAACGATTCATTGCTGATCTCTGATCAACATCGATGGTACAAAATATCACATGCATGTTATGATATTTTCAAAAAAAATTATGTATTTTTTTTTTTTTCAAAATTTTCAATTTTATTTTTTACATTTTAATGAAAAAATGTCGTGTGTCTGTCTGTTTTTGACTGACTTTCCGGCTGATTGCCAATCTGCAAATAAAAAAATTTTCATTTTTCTTTCTAAAAAGAAAATGTACAATAAACAAATTTGTTATTGAAAAATTCTAAATACACACACACAAACAAAACACTTAAAAATAAAATTCTTTCGAAAACATTCCGTTTTTATTCAACATTTTTGTTTTCATTTTTAAAATTTTTTTTTTAAATTTTTTCAAAATTTGACTCGAATGCATTTCAAAAATGTTTTTTTTTTCTGTTTGATTTTATAAATTTGAAAATGTTTTCAACAAAATCAAAAAAAATCAAATAAAATTATTTGAAAGTGAAATTTCTGAGCAACATATTTAAACAAATAATAACACTGTGCGACAGTGAAAATACACCCGGCTAATAACATAGTCTATGTTGTTCAGTTAGTTGAGTAGAACTCAAAAATGCCTTTTTTATATTTCTCGAACCCTCCAAACTTTTTTTATTTGACAAAAAAGTTTTTTTTTTACTTTTCGCACAAATTTATGGATTGCTCAAACATTTCTGACCCGATTTTCAAAATTTAAATCTTGTTGGAAAGGGGAGAGATGGATCTTTAAAACGATATACATGTCTCTATTATTTGACTTAATATGCTATGAGTTTTGATGAGGTAAACTTGAAAAATGCGAATTTTTTTCATATTTTTTCAAGTTTGTCCATTCATAGTAGCAAACTTTAATAAAAAAAATACAGGACAAGTGATAATATTCTTAAAGTCTGTTCTCTTGTGAAGAGATTGAGTCATCATTTGATCAAATCGGACAAAAATTACCGTAGTTATTATTTAAAGAGTCTAACAGTCGAGTGATATTTTTTATATATGTCATCTCATCAAATGAACTTTTAGTTCAAAAATTTTCAGAATTTTTGATGGATCTTGATTGTTTATCACAAAATGTGTCAATTTCACGTTTGCACGACTTTCAGAAGTCGTCTTATATTTGTGTTTTTTGCAAATATTATTATTTCCCTTTGCGCAAACATTGGCCAACTTCTGGTTGCCGCTCAACTGTGAAATTGACACGTTTTGTGATAAACTATCCAGATCCATCAAAAATTCTGAAAATTTTTGAACTAAAAGTTCATTTGATGAGATGGCATATATAAAAAATATAACACGACTGTTATATTATTTATGTTATAACTACAGTAAATTTTGTCCTATTTTATCAAACTAACTGCCAATCTCTTCACAAGATGATGCACTTTCAGAATGTCAGCACTTATTTCATATTTGTTAAGTAAAGATTGCTACTATGAATGGACAAACTTGGAAAAATGTGAAAAAAATTCGCATTTTCCAAGTTTACCTCATCAAATCTCATAGCATATTAAGTCGAATAATAGATATATGTATACCGTTTTAAAGGTCCATCTCTCCCCTTTCTAACAAGATTTAAATTATGGAAATCGGGCCAGAAATGTTTGAGCAATCCATAAATTTGTGCGAAAAGTAAAAAAAAAAAAACGTTTTTGTCAAATAAAAAAAGTTTGGAGGGTTCGAGAAATATAAAAAAGGTATTTTTGAGATCTACTCAACTAACTGAACAACATAGACTATGTTATTAGCCGGGTGTATAAAATTTTTTCTATTTTGTCGCATAGTGTAATTATAAGACATATGTACATTTACTATTTACTAGGGGGTAAACATTTTTGGTACTTTTTTGGTATTTTTTTTTAGATAAATTGGTATCTTTATGTAGGAGTTTTTTGAGGCACAGATGTTTATTCAGGGACAATAAAAAAGTACAAATTGTTGGAACTTTATTTAAAAATAGTACTTATTTAGCAAATGCAGAGTTATTTAATTATGCGTACATGAAATTAACATTTTAAACGAAACAAATTGTTCAAAGCGTTAATTCTGGTTCCTAGTGATTCTGGGCGAAACATGACATGATTACATATGAACTCTCTAGATAGATAGACATTTTATTACTCTATCCTAAGAGAATAGCTAGCCTTAAGCCCCGCTTATATTTAAATGGTCTAAGATCTTAGTAAATCCGAAGCAATCCACATAATTACGTATCAATTAAATTGAGTATTTTCTGATCAGTTGGAAATCTAAAACAAAAAAAAAAAAAAACATTGCACATATTGAATGAGGGTAACAGTAACCGTAAGATCAGTTATAGTAGGTCAACATTAACAATTTTTGAACATCATATTGCCGTTCGCATATGGCAATAATAATAATAGGCACCACTCTTATGATATAAACACAATAGACGCCGCAATTTGCATTACACTAATCTGTTAAAAATAGAATACATGAGTGTATATGGAAACGATTATTTTAAAACCAATGCTACAACAAGCGACGCTGCTACTGCTTTGCACTTAAGCTAGATGTCCACACCACGCGTTTTCGCGTCAAAGCGTTGCGTGCATTTTATACCTTCTTCGCATTCTACGCTACAAGTTACATGCAACGCTTTTTACGCGCCAATGTTTGTTTTGATCAGCTGTTAACAAAATACATTTGATTGAAAATACTTGAATAAAATATTTCGTACAAAAATGGCAAATGAAATTGAAAATTTTAAAGAATTTATAGAATTAATTAAGTTTGTGAACATAATATTTTTTGCCACAAGTGTGTACAATAAGCTCCAAAAGAACAAACGACGATTTTGGGTGAGTCCTTTGTACTTGGAACAAGATGAGTCTGATTTTTTCAAAAAATTTAAACAAATTAAAACAAAACAACTTGCCAAAATCAGCTGTTTTGTACGTGCGCCGCTTGTGATGCTTACAAAAGTAGAAAGTAGATCTATTTTTCGCGTTCTATGCGTCAAGGCATCCTACGCTTTTGTGCGTGTAACTTGCACCAAATAAATACATTAATTCTACTTTTTTGACAGCCGCGTAGAATGCGTAAACGCGTAGAACGCGTGGTGTGGACCTCCAGCTTTAGGCTAATTGCTATTTTTTCTCTGCAATGAGAGAATTGATACTGACAAAGAGAGTATCTGCGCTGTCAAAAAGAGGATGGATTAATGCTGTCAACACAACACGCATGAAATAGAGATTTTAATGACGCGATACTTGCAATAAAACTATTCAAAATGCACAAATACATTTGGCACATAGTGGCACCATTTATAATATATGTATGTATATGTATATGTTCCTTTTACTGCTCTAGGGCCGTATTTATAAAGATTTAATGAAATATTTATTTTTTATTTATTTTACTTATGCTTGCTGCTGCTGCCTTTGTTATAATTAATACGAACGCAGCTTACCTGTGGCTGCAATTGCAAATTTTTCTGTTTTTGCTGTGTTGCGTCTATTGTGTTTAAAGCATTAGTAGTGGCTCTAGTGAGTACTTTCCCTATCGATTCATCACTTACATAGAATTATTATATTAGAATTGTTTGATCTGTTAAGTAGCACCTACAATGAATAGAAACTACACAGCGTTGTAAAATTAAGCGACATACTGCAGCAACGAAATTCAGTCAGCTGATGTTCAGTTGTGGAGTTCTCTTGTTTAGGACTAAACATTCAGTAACACGTTTACGCCGGCGCGTACCACCGGTGGCCCGCACTAAACTGCCACATCGGGTGACATGACTACCGGTGGTACGCATTTGGCGGTACGTAACACCAAATATTTAAATCTATAACACTTCTACTGCCGAAAAAGAATACTTGAGAGTCAGACGCTATTAAAAGCATTTATTTTTAAAAACAATTATATTTTCACTGTTAAAATTCAGAATATTTAGTCGGAATGAGATGAATTCACGAAGAATTCGAAAAAAAATTTCACACAAATCTTAACACGATACCGTTGGATTGTCTATGCTGCATAATGGCTGCCGTTCGATAGAGCGAAAAGCACTAAGTGCAGCCGCCAGTGGGCGAGAAGCATGAATTACAGGGCCGGCGTTAACGTGTTAAAAGATCATCAAATCTATCGGCAAAGTTGTGCAGATCCATTATTTGATATTTTATCCCATCCATAATGCAAACGTGTCTGTCTGCTTTGCCGTGCATTAGAGCTGTCACAATCTCTCTTTGAGACAAACAATTTTCAAATTGAACAGATTTACTAAAGAACCCCTTGTCCGTCATTATACATACATAAATACATAATTGGCCATTACAACCCTTTAGTCTGGATTACAGCCTGGTTTCTCACACCACTTATGTTGTGTGCGATAATTTTATAAATGAGTGGCGGGACCTACAGTTTAGAATCGATTCCGAACAACAGATTTTTGAGAAACTTTTCATGGTAATTTTATTTACTCTCAGAGCTTTTGCCAGAAATCTGCTAGGAGGAAGTTGCCGAGGAAATATTTTTTCATATTTTCGTTTTGATGTCTGACCTGGGGTTTTAACCGTGGCCTATCGTCTAATAAGCCGACACAGACCTACTAGACTACGGCGACTTTATCAAACTTAAATCAGACTTAGGGCCATTATTACAACTTGACGTTAACTAAAGGGAGGATTTTAACGGGCAGATAAATTGTTTTTCATTATTATGAGTACCCAATAAGATAGAAGTGATCGTTAAGCTAAAGGGAAGATCATTCTACCTTTAACATTTAAAGGTCACTTTATGTTTGAACTTGCCATATCATATACTATTTTCGATATGGCAACTTCAAATTTAAACAAAATGAGCATATATGTACAACAAAAAAAAACGAAGTCCGCTGTTACCACTGCGTTAAAAAAAAAACTTGTTTAATTGAGCAGTTTTATCGACTTTGCTCCGGCACTGCCATATTTTAATTTTATTTTATCTGTAAGTTGTAATAACGAAAATCAGTTAGAGGTAACTTTACAGTTCCCTTTAGCTAAAGGTACCTTTAACCAAAGAAAATAAAGTATAAAGAATGTGCATCTTAACATTTTTTGGAATATTTTTCAAAAATATTTCATGACGCGGGGGGAAAGATAGAAGGGAAGGAAACGAAGAGCGTAACAATGCGTTGCTCTCATCGTGCGTTTTTGTTGTTTGACCACTTTTTTATTAAATTTTCTGAAATCACTTATTCTGGTCAGTGTTGCCACGAAAAAAAATATTGCAACCAACATTTGTGAAAAAAATTACCAAATAAGAAAAAATATAACCAAAATTAAATTCACAGTTTTTTTATTTTATTTTTTCAAATATAAATTATAATTAATACAACATAGTAAGAAAAGAAACAAAAAATAACAAAATAAAATTTTAGTCTTACAAATTAATTCATTTCTACAAACAAAAGCTCTTTTTATAAGAAAAATAAATAACCAAATCCGGAAATTTTGGTTAAAAATAGTTAAACGGCAACACTGGTTGTGATTAGTTTGCAAGAGAGAGAAAATAAGTTGAGAGAATTTATTTATTTACAGCCATAGAAAACTGTCAATAATATACGATACTTTGATTTTCATTTCATCAACATACATATGTAAAGCTATCTATCTTAATAATTTTAGATAAATAAAGATAAAATAAAAAATCCATTTTTTTTTATTAAAAGAACATAAGCTATCCATCTTTGGCTTAAAAATTATACCTAGTTTTTTTAGATAAACAAAAATAAAAAAACCCATTTTTATTAGAAGAAAAAATAAAAAAATTAAATACGGCCAGCTAATGACATAGAACATTTTTAACATAAAATATTTTTTGAGTGTTATTCTGAAATAAAATGATAACACATCCGCTACACATGTGTTCTTGTCGCAGTCTGATCGACAACTAAATCAAATAACACAAGAATGCGTGTGAGTTCTCTCTGCACAATTGTGCGGGTAGTAATTTTAAACAAATTTTGGTGAGAGCGGGCCGTACGCCTACAACCCGCCATAAGAAATTTTACTTCTACATGATGCGCATTCTTTATATCCATATTCTTTGCTTTAACTAAACCCAAGTTTAACGGCAAGTTGTAATAATGGCCCTTAAAGCTTTAAAATAGAATAAATCAAAAATTGTTTGTCTACTCTGTGGTGCTATAGTTTTGGTCTTAGTTGTATCTGATTTTTAAGAAATATTCCTCTAAACACTGAATTGAAAACAAAATAATAAAAAAAATACATGCCAACATCGAAAATTAAAATTAAATTGCGCAAAAAAATGTAAAACTGATAAGACAGAAGCAACCTCTTAAAAAAATTATAAGTTTTTGCTTCAATGCCTCTACAATAACAAAAAAAAATGTATTTTTAATATTTTTTTTTTTTTAATTGAAAGAATTTTCAACTTTAATTTTAAATGTTTATTTTGAAATTATTAAAATAAAAAAACGGAAAAAAGTTGAAAAAAAAAATACAATAAAACAAGAAAAACTTTTTGTTTTTCGGTTCACATATTTTGATGAATTTTTTTCGGTTTTGTTTGGAGCGTTGAAAAAAAAAAACTAAAAAAAAAATATTCCAGACAAAATTCAAAAGCCCAAAAATTTTAGGAAGAAAAAATTTTGTGTGAATAAGAAATAACAACGTCAACATGAACGCAAAAATTCACAGCAAAATTTTTATAAGAGCGGCCCCAAAGCAACAACAACTTCAAAAACAGAAATTCTTTTGAAAAAAAAAAGAAAAGAAAACAAATTAAAAAAAATTTTGTTGCCACTTTTTCATAATTTAAAATTAAAAAACAACAAAAAAACAAACAAACAAACAAAATCAATAAATTACTCGTTTACGGTATTTCAAAAATTTGTGACTTTTTTTTTTTTTTTTTTTGATTAAACGTTTTTGTAAAAATATAAAAAAATAATATTTATAGAACTTTTTTGAGAATAAATTTTTAAATACATTTAATATTTTAGTTTCTTATCTTTTTTTTATTTTCTATATTCATCAAATAGTATAATTTATGATTGAAATAAAACAAAAGAACAAACACCTTTTCATTTTTCTTTCTCATAAGTAACCGTTAAAATAATAAATAATTCTTCTTTTTTATTTGTTTATACTTTTTGGAAAAATTGTTTATTAATAATTTTATTCAAATTATTATATTTAAACATACATACATACATACATACATATTCTTTAAAATTCTTTTGTAAAAAGTAGTGGCTTTTGCAAAATTTATTCAATACTAGCAGATTGTACCCGGCGTTGCGCGGGTTATGTAGTTTGGATTAGTTTAAAAAATGAAAAATGTTTTTAAATTAAAAAAAAAACAGTGATTATTTGTTGTTGTTAAAGAAATTTAAAAATTTCTATTATTAACACTTAAAAAAATACAAAAATGAGTAGCTTAAGTATATAAAAACCCAGTTTTTTGAATATTCCTAAATATAAATGCACTAAATTTGCCCGTTTTTCGCCCATTTCCCCCTTTTTGGAGCCCTTTTGGTTCAACTTTGGTAACGAAACACCTTCAATAGCTATTTGGGAAACTTAACCCTATACCTTTAAAACAGATAAAATACTAAATTTTAAAATAATAAATTTATGCATAAAGTACTAATTTTTGCCCATTTTTTCTTCCTTTATCCCATTTTTTCTCCCCTTTTGGTCAAAATTTTGAAAAGATTTATAGCCTATAAACTGCACCGACAAAAACTCGATCTATATCCCAAATTTCAAGAAAATCGGTCCAGGATTATTATTAGGATTGGGATATTGGGATTAAATTAAATAGTATTATTATTTTGATAAAACGTTTCTATACACAATATTAGCTGTTTTACCATTTGGGGTAAAAATATATAAAGTTTTCCCACTTGGTACCCGTGAGCAGGCTACATACAATTGACCATGAGAAAAACATGGTGTCTCCAAATTTAAACCAGCCACCTTCAATGTTTGACCCTGAGACTTATTAATGGTCATAGCAAATGCTAGTTTTTCTATAAATAAAAAAAAGTTATTATTGGGTCATTTTTGCATTAAAAATAACAATAAATAAAAAACCGGTTCATCGGTTTCGAAACCGGGTTTGAAACCGGTTTCTTAAAAAATGCAATTTTTCAAATTATTCGGAAACCGGTTTAACAAACAACCCAGTTTTTTGAATACTCTAAGTCGTAACTATAAATGCACTCAATTTGCCCGGTTTTGGCCCCTTTCCCCCTTTTTGGACCCCTTTTGGTTCAACTTTAGTAACGGAATACCTCCAATAGCTATTTGGGAAACTTAACCAAGCTAAATCGTAAAAAATTACCTATGAAACAGATTAAATGCAACATTTATGCATAAAAGTACTAATTTTTGCCCGTTTTTTCTCCCTTTGACCCATTTTTTGTCCCCTTTTGGTCAAAAATTTGAAAAGATTTATAGCCTATAACCTGCACCGACAAAAGCTCGATCTATATCCCAAATTTCAAGAAAATCGGTCCAGGCGTTTAGACGTGATTGACTAACAAACAAACCAACAAACAAACAAACAAACAAAAAAACAGACTTACAGAAAGATTTATAATATATATTAGGATTTACCACTTGATAGATACTAATTTTAAAATGATTTATGAAGAGGATCAGAGATCAGCAATGAGTATTCAAAAAGATGAATAGAACCGAATCATACTCATAATTTCTAATACTTATACGGAATTATACTTATTTTAATATCATGGAACCTCTACTCATATAGCACTTATAGCACATATGTAGGTCCTCTAATATCATTAAATTTTTAAAATTAAAGATCATCTTCAGAGGTCAGCAATGAATCGCTTTTTCGCTACCCATAGGCACTCATGAAATTTTGAATATGAGTGAGACAACAATATTGAAATTTAACTATGTACTCTGATTTATTCATACTCACCAAAACGTTCTGAGTACGTATAACCTCAAAAATGTCAAGCTTTACGATAGAGCTGTCAGTTGGCAGATTGCAACACTAGGGTTGCCAAATCCCGAAATATAAAAGACTCGTAGTAGGTAGTAAGTTAACTTATTAGACAAGAGAACGTGGTTCAACCCCTGGCGAAATATAAAGAAAATATTATGTCGGTGACTTCCCCTTAGCAGATTTCTGGTAAAAATTCTGAGAGTAGAAAAAATTGCCATGAAAAATTTCTCAAATATCTGTCGGGCGGAGTCAGCTATAAACTGAAGATTCCACCACTAATGGATACAAAATTAACACACACAACTTGGGTCTCGTGTGAGAAACTGGGTTGTAATCTTGCCGAAGGGGTTGTGATCAGAGATCAACAATGAATCGTTTTTTCGCTGCTCCTAAGTACTCATGAAATTTTGAATATGTATAAGTGAGTCAACAATATAGGAATTTAACTACTGTGATTCATTCATACTCACCACAACGTTGATTTATAAGTACAGGTTGCAATGAGTATGCGTACAACGTTGACATCAAACTCATACCATTCGAAATATGTATGTTTGATTCATAAGCCTACTCTCATTTAGATTCATAACTTTAGAAAAATACTTATACATAATACTTATAAAGGGTCCGCCAAATAACTTTTTTTTTTTTTGAAAATGCTTTAAAACAAAACTACTGAATATTTTCTCAAATTTCCTTTTTTATTTGAAGTACAAACCTTCCGGTTAATAATGGAAAATAATTTCAGTCAAATGGCTGCCTCGGCTGGCCATGCAGTAGCCTACACGATCGGTCCAATTTTTAAGCACATTAACGATTGTGTGCAGCTGTATTTCACCAATGGCTTCACGAATTTTGTCCTTTAAAGCGTCAATTGTCTCTGGCTTGTCGGCACCCCACAAATAATAGTCCAACGGTGTCAAATCGCAGCTCCGAGGTGGCCAACCGACATCAGCTCTGCGACTGATAATGCGATCTTCAAAAACAGGGCGCGAGTGTAGCTTCGGCTATGTGGCACGCAGCGCCGTCCTGTTGAAACCAAATGTTGCCAATATCCTCCTCTTCAATTTTTGTGAACAAAAATTCGTTCAACATGACCCGATAACGATCGCCATTGACTGTAACGGCCACTCCTTGCTCATTTTCGAAGAAAAATGGCCCAATTATGCCTCTGGATCAAAATCCGCACCAAACAGTGACTCGTTTTGGGTGCGTCAGCTTTTCAATGTATGCGTGCGGGTTTTCTGTGCCCCAAATGCGACAATTTTGCTTGTTTACATACATTCCAAGATCAAAATGAGCTTCATCTGAAAAGATGATTTTTTTTTGCCAAAATCGGCATCTTCTGCAAGTCGATCGCAGGCCCACTTAGCGAAGCGAAAACGCATTGGATGGTCAATTGGCTTGACTATACACAACCATATTCGTTCAGCGGAAGAATAAAACTACTTATCTGTCAAATCAGACATGAGCTAAGTGTTACCATTCACGAAATAAGCACTAGTTGAAAAAAAAAAACGTTAGATGGCGGACCCGATAAATGATTCGAGTGACTCGAATCATTCATTAAAATTTACAGTCTTAGTTGTTGTTGCATTTATAAAAAAAAAAAGAAAAGAGACACATAAGCAAAAAAAAACAGAGCAGCAAGGAGAACAGCAAGCAGAGTAAACACACAACCTTTTAGTGAGTATTTTAGTGTTCGTACGCGAATCATACTTATTTTGTTCTGCGTGTATACGTTGAGTTATGGAGAATCAAAATCAATAACATCATACGTGTTGTTAAGTATGAATATGATGAGTACTTCAAACTTTGAACATGAGTAGAGGTTCCATGATATTAAAATAAGTATGAATGCGTTTAAGTATCAGAAATTAAGAGTATGATTCGATTCTACTTATCTTTTTGAATACTCATTGCTGATCTCTGATTTACACGCACAACATACATAAGTGGTGTGAGAAGCTAGGTCGTAATCCTCACTGCAGGGTTGCAATGACCAATTATGTATGTATGAAAATGTTTTACCTATTATGGCATCTTCTATTTGTTTGTACATTTGCAAGTTCTGGAAACAATTTTCTATTCATCTTTTTGAATACTCATTGCTGACCTCTGATATATGTATATTGAACACTTTTGAAAATTTCTTTCAGTGTACATTTATAATTCGTATAAAAATAATTATAATTTTTATTGTATTTTCTTTTCACAAGAATTCTATTAAAAAAAAAAAACTTGTTTGTGGTTTAAACGTTATTTTTTTTATTATTTCATTTTTTTTCAATCTTTCGTCACTGAATAAAAAAAGCACACTTATTTTGAAAAACCCCAACTTAGAAATACAAAAAAAAAGAAAAAAAATTCATTCAAAAAATGTTAATCAAATCAAATGATAACGAGTGTTTAGGGGAATGGGGGAAGGAAATGCAATATAATTTTTTTCCAAAAACACCTGTTTCTACAGAAACTTATATTTTTTTTTTCTAATTTTTATTGTGTTTTTTTCTTTTTTCTTTTTAGCTTATTTATGGCCATAACAGACGATTATGGAGAAAAAAAATTGTTTTTTTTTCTCTATTAAAAAAATTAATTGAAATTTTTGTTCTTTTAAAACAGCGAATATTTTTATTTAAGCATTTGTTTTGCAAACTCATCAAAAAGGCGAAGAGTGTAGAGTGTTTAAATGTCAGATTATTTTAATGTTCATATTCAAAATTAAAATCACTAAATTATTTAATAAATAAAATAAAATTATTGAAATTACTTAATGATTAGACCTAAAAATCAATTCTATATACGTCAACTTATAAACTAGTATGTACAGACGTGTTCGAAATAATAAGAACATCCAAAGCGAAATAAAAGATCGTTTTAAAAAATTTTTTGAGAAAGATTTGAAAATATGGCTTTCTGTTATTTTTATTGTAGGCATCTTTAGCTTTTTAAAAATATTCAAAGTTGTGTTATAACTCATTTAATTTTTTTGTACTGGCAATAATGTTGAACTAAGTCGAAAATTCGCTGTTCGAAAAAATAAGAACAAATCATATTGGTCCCACTTACATTTCTCACATGAGAGAAAAACTACAAAGTTTTGTTGCAAATATAATCGTTGAGTAGTCGTTGATCATTTTTTGTGCAGAATATTGACTTATTTTGGTGAAAAATTCTTTTAAAATGGGCAGAAGCAAGCATTGCTCTATCGACCAGCGTAAGATAATAAAAAAATTGCTCAGCGAAGGGAAAACTTTTGATTTCATAAGAAAACAGCTTGGAATTTCCAACGGAATGATAACAAATGCTAAGAACTGGTCACCGAACATCGAAAGTCGCGTAGGCGCAGGAAAGCTAGCAAAAGGCAGGATCGTTAAATAGCACCCCTCTATAACGTCTTTACAGATAAGAAACGAGTTAGACCTCCCAATTGCTACATCGACGATAAGAAAACGTTTGATTGAAGTTAATTTGAAAGCACGAAGCCCTAGAAAAGTAGCATTGTTGAAAAAAATACATCTCAAGAACAGACTTCTGTTTGCAAAAAAGTATATCGATGAACCTGACACTGTTTGGCGTAATATCTTATGGACTGATGAAACAAAAGTAGTCCAATTCAGCCACGGCAAAGATAAACAGTACGTTAGACGCCCTCATAATCAACAATTCAACGAAAAGTACACTATCAAACTATAAAACATGGCGGTCTCAGGCTCATGCTATGGGGGTGTTTTGGGTGGAACGGCGTTGGACCTCTAGTTCAAATCGTTGGGAAGATGGATGCCACCTATTACGTTCAAAATATTTTAGAAGCCGTAATGTTGCCTTACGCTGAAGAGGAAATGCCTTTGCGATGAGTCTTTCAGCAAGACAACGACCCGAAGCATGCCTCAAAGAAAGCGAAGCGTTGGTTTCAGGACAATAATAGCCATGTTATGGATTGGCCGGCACAATCGCCGGACCTAAATCCAATTGAACATCTTTGGATTGTTGTAAAGAAAGGTGTTAGAGATGCAAGGCCCAAAAATATGGAGGAACTTTGGCTTGGAGCGAAGAATACATGGGAAAATATTCCACTCCGCAGATGCCAGACTTTGATAGCTTCTATGAGGTCCAGATGTTCCGAAGTAATCGCTAATCGTGGAGGGGCTCCTTCATATTAATTACTAATAATACTAATCTGTAAATTTAATAAACATTAAAACTGAAATTATTACCAATTTTCCAATTTGTTCTTATTTTTTCGATCTTCGACTTCGGATTTTCGACTTAGTTCAATATTATTGCCAGTACAAAAAAATTAAATGAGTTAGAACATAACTTTGAATATTTTTAAAAAGCTAAAGATGCCTACAATAAAAATAACAGAAAGCCATATTTTAAAATCTTTCTCAAAAATTTTTTTAAAACGATCTTTTATTTCGCTTTGGATGTTCTTATTATTTCGAACACGTCTGTATGTAACTCCTCCTACTACATACTACCTAATTTGTTAGTAATTTTTTGAGTTTTCTGTCAACATTTAGATTATGATTTGACTACCATACGCCTGTTGGTAGCATAATCTACATACCTGAAATATGAGAGGGGAAAAAAGATTCCATCATTTTCGGATGCATGAAGAGATATCAATAGTATCAGAAAGCGTTCCTCCATGCAACACTCTGCATTTAAATGCTGTATAGTGTTCCTTATCCTACGTACATATGTAATAATTCATTAAATTACACTTAATTTGTCTATTGGATTTACTCAAATACTCAAATTTGATCAAAATTAGCCGAAAAATTTGTTTTCATTAGATTTTAATCTTTTAAGTACTACAGGGTGGGCCAAAAGTCACGAAGGGATTTGAAAAATTAATAACTTTTCTAGTTTAATTTTTTTTTTTTTATTTTTCTTTTTAGGACTTGTAAAATAAATCTGGGAGATTAATTTTGGAAGGTTACAACGTTATCCAGCGAACCAAAATCATAGAACTTTATTTTGAACATCATCGATCAATAATTCAAACTCAACGAGCCTATCGTCGTCATTTTAATGTGCGGAATTCACCATCCGAATCAATTAGTGACACGTTTTCAGGAACAAGGCTCACTAAGGGATCTTCCACGAAGCGGAAGACCACATTCTGTAATTAATGAAGCAAATATTCAACGCGTTCTGGAGAGTGTTGAGGAGAATCCTGAAACATCAAGTCGAAGGCGCTCTGCTGAGCTGCAAATGTCTCGGCGGTCTTTACGCAGAATATTAAAGGGAAATTTACATCTTTTCCCATACAAGCTGCAGTTAGTGCAAGAACTAAAGCCACGAGATTCCCAAGAACGATTAAACCCCTTCGTGACTTTTGGCCCACCCTGTATTTAAGGCATAAAAACGAACTTTTCGGAATTGTTTAGCAAATTGTAGTAAAAAAAATTAACCAAAAAATAAACATAAGAAAAATTTACCTGTCCTACATATTTAGCTAACATTACATATGTATCCTAAGGCAATATCTGTGATCGACTTCGTTTTTACAATTCAATTCAATAGAATCTTTATGTGCTTACTTGGCATCACTGGCATGACCTCAGAAAAGTCTATCTATGTAACCCTCCAGTTAATTTGAAAATTGTTTGGGTTTTTTTTTTTTTTTCAAAAAATTTAATCAAATTAAATTGAAAAATTACTAAAGCAGTATTTAAGAGAAGGAAAATAATAAAAAAAAAATTGCAAAAGGAAAAGAAGAGTAAAAAATCAAAGGAAAAAAAGTTGAATTTTTGTGAAATAAATTTTTTAAAAAGAATTTTTCTTTTGCAGCAACGAGTTGCGAACACACACACACATACACACATCCAAGCACTTCAAACACACATGAATATTTTCTACTTTTACGAGTTCTTTAAGACATTTTTCTACGGGTTTTTTTTTTATTTTTATAATTTTTTATGTTTTTTTTTTCTTGTGTTTTTAATTTTGCAAGAATTTTTATCAAAATGCAATAAAAAAAAGAAACAAAATAATTCCAACTTTGGATTCTATGAAAAGGAAATAAAAAAAGGGAAGATGAAGAAAAATCCAAATAGAAATAAATTGTTTGAAAAAAAAAAAACGTAAACTGGTCAATATATTGGACAACAACAACAACAACGAAGTCAACAATTACTGGGATTTTTAAACCTCCCGCCACCACAAAACCTCAACACAACGTTCGTTCGCACAACACAGCCGCCACACTCACACTAACAAACAGAACAAAACAGCACAGAACCGACCAATTTCCTTTCATTTCCTTGAAGCAACATTATTTTTCACTACTCTCTTCACTCTCAAACAATTTATATGTTTTTATTTTGTTTTGTTTTGTTTTTTTTTTTCTTCTAAATGTTTAGAATTGTTTTCTATTTTGGAAAAGGCAGCAAGAAAAGCAGACAGAAAAAAGACGCATTTATAAAAAGGAAACAACAAAAACAACAAACAAGAGAAAAGAATAAAAAGTAGTTTAGCAACATACGTTTTGTTGCCATAACGATCAAGGGGAATGGACTTAAGATGATGACGATGATGATGATGTTGTAGATGCAAAAAAAACATATTTTTTTAACAGCAAAATAATTTTTTTTTTTTTTTTGTTGGGATAGGTTTTATTATTATTATTGTTTCTCTTTTTCTTTTCTTTTCTAGTTGTTGTTGTTGTTGCTGATGATGATGCATGAGCATTTGAGAAAATTATTGTAAATATTGTTTCTGTTTTTTATTTTGACTTTTTTCAAACCACGGACTAGTGTCTCTAAGTGGGTATGCTTGTTGTGTGTGTGTGTGTGCATGTGTATGTGATATTTAATGTGCGTTTATACAGTGGCTTACAAAAGCTCTACAGATTCTTCTATTATTCCTTCGCTTACATTTTGTTAAATCGCATTTAATGTAAGCATTTTCTGGCATATTAAAAATTTTTTAAAATTGTATTATGTTATGTTGGTAATCTTTTTGACATATTATTGGTTTTATTTTTAAATAATTTTCAAAAACCTCCAACTTGTGAAAAAAAACCGTTTTCGATCATGCTTTATACCGAACTGATTAAAGCGATTTTATATGGCTTTAGCTTACTTTTCTGATCTGCTTATAAAATTTAAAGAAAAACAGAAGAATTTTTAAAGTTTTTTTTTTTTTTTTTTTAATTCTGCCTTTCTTCTTTGGCAGGTCGAAAACTAATTTATGACAGATTTTACAGAAGAAAAAAAATCACATTTGCCGGAAAAACTAGTAAGAGACAGACAAAAAGGAGGAACACAGAAAAAACAGAATTTGCAACTGCTGCACAAATGCAGAAACAATTAAAATTCTTGGTTTTTTTTTACTTTTTACTGCCGATAGACTTTTCTTTGCAAGAGTGAATTGAATACAAACAACAGCAACACTGAACGAAAAACATTTAAAAAAAAAAAACAAATTGAAATCAAATACAGCAACAAAAAAACCGAAGAGCGCCGAGAACAGTAGTTTTTTCTTTTTTAATCCCAACAACAATCATTAGCAACATCATCATCTTTATCAGCACGATGATGACGACGATAGTAAAGCTTGAACTTCCATCAAACCTCTCAAACGCCCCCTGTTATTTTAGTGTGTTTTTTCTCCCTCTTTCTCTTTTTTTTTTTTGTTGCTCTTTTTACTAAGAAGAATACGTTTGTACATTAAGAAAACTGTCGTTGCTTTTTAAATTTTTTTTGTTTGTTTTCAACATACACCAACAAACACATACATACATACATATGTATGCTTTGATACGAGAGTACGTTTAATTTTCAGACCCAGCACGTGTGTAATCGAAGTTAGTATGGTTGTGTTTGTGTGCATGTGAGTGGGGTTATTTGTTTTTTTTTTTTTTTGTTAGCTGTTGTTGTAATAAAAATTATCTAGAAAATCGAATGATAAAGAAAAATGATGAGAATTTTGAAAATTGCAAAGAAAAAAAAAAGGCCCAAATGGAATTTTATATATTTTTCTTCCAAAGAAACGCGAATTGTTATGGGATTTATGCAAGTGTTTCGTGATGAAGAGAATAATTATTTTGAAACCCCGTAATAGGCCAGTGAAGATCATATGAGTTTTCAAAATAATTTTGAAGTTTAATTTTCTTTAGCTGAACTCTTTTTTCATTTCAGATAGAAATAGGAATTCGGTATTAAAAGAACTTTCAAAATCAAGTCCGGAGTACATCTAGTATATGTTTTTTAAAGCCCTATGGTCTTTAACTATGTTTTAGTCAGCCAAGAGGAATCTTGTGGAGATTACAATCAAAAATTAGCAAAAACAAAAAAAAAACTGTTAAAAAACATTATTCGTTTTGAAAAAGAGTTGGTACAATTGTTTCTAAAGCTATATGACGACCACACATCGAATTAACGAATCAAACTCACCTTTTTGTGATTGTGTTTGTAAAAAATTCTGAAAGGCCAAGGGGTGGGTTTGAAGGACATATGTAAATATACTTTTGATTTTTACTGCCATCTCTGGAGAGATCATATGTTCTCTTCTTCCTCACAACAACTATAAAATAAGGTTTGAGAGTATAACTTTGATATGTGTTGTTGTCATTGTTGCCAATTTGACGTTTTTCCCGTCAAATCTGACGCTTTTGCAATGCTAATTACGGGAAAAAATGCTTTTTAGCGGTTAGCGTGAAATCTGGAGTTTTTTAAAGCGCTATAGCGTTTTTTTTACTTTTAACGCAAACATTTAAATTTATATAGATTTTTTTATTAAAATATTTTAAAAAGTCTCAAAAAGCTAAATTCTAAATTAAAAAAAAATATATATTTCTAAATCTTTCCAACGATTAAAGGAAAATGGAAAAATTAAATCAATTACATAATTATTTTTAAAAGTTGTTAAATGCAATTTATTGAATTTTGTGGTTTCTCTTATTTTTATTCAAATAAATTTTTGAATATTGCTTTAATACATTTTTGAAATGTAATTTTTTGTAAACGAATTCAATTTTAATTACAGATACGGTCTCAAACTTGATTACAAATGTTGTTTTGATTATGAATTTCCAAAATCTGTTATAAGAGAAGTAGGTACAATGACCACTTATAAACAAAATGCAGAAGACTGGCACTATATTTTTGAAAATACCTAATTTTGTTTGTAAATCATTAAACATAATTGAAAAAACAATTCAATTTAATTTAGAGATTTCTGGCTATTTTTAAAGCCCAATATAATTTAAAAAAAATTTGGCAACACTGCCTCAGAGGGTGCTCTTTCCACCCGTGGTAGTGGGATAGCTGAACTAATTTTGTGAGTCGAGATTTTCAAATTTAAAAAAATCGATTTTTGGCCGAAAAATATATGAAAATTCTCTAGATGTTCAGTGGCCATTTTTGAACATATAAGAAATAGTACACTATACAGACTATACGCAATTGTTAATTGTTTTAACGTTAATTTAAAATTTTCAAACTATTTATTTGACGGGTTTCTGACGGTTTTGTAAAAATTTAATTTAGCGATTTCTGGCGATTTTTAAAGCCCAATTTGACGGGAAATTTTGAAAAAAATTTGGCAACACTGTTTGTTGTGCTAAGCCAAATAAATATTACTAACACATTTGTAAATTTGATCAGTTAAATTTGATGTGATGCTATGCAGCTTAATGAAATAAAATTATTTTTGAAATCAATTATTTTTTTTCTTTCTTTTACAGAGATTTTATTATTTGAGAACACAGTGCGTAGTAGTCAAGTCTTGATTGCACTTTTTATTTCTTCAAACCCAAAGATTTTTTCGTATTTGTTTTACTTTTTTTTTTTTTTTAATTTTACTACAAACAACAGATATTTTTTCCAACTGTGTTTATATTCTCTCTCTCACACACGCACGCCATTCATACACTATTTTGTTTTTATTTATTATTTTTTTGTTTTTGCCAAGAATCTTGACGTCAAATGCCAACAATTTTTTTTTTTTAATTTTCTTCTACAGCATTTAGCAAACTACAATAGCGGGCAATATTTCTGCAAAACCAAATCACACTCTTTACACATTCACACACCCGTACCCATGCTCGAGCATATGTACATCTTTTAACATAGAAAAGAGAGTAATAAAATACCAAAGAGAAAAAAAAAACCAAAATACAAAAAATTAACTACTACTACTGGCTTCAGTTTTTGCCTTTTGCTGTGCTCTTACCACTCACACACACGTACATATGTATGTATGTATGTATATATGCTACTCCTTTCCTTTTAAGAAACCCAAAGTCTTTTTTCCTTTCCTACTCTTCAGCTTTAGACTGTTCTGCGGCTGTTCTTTATCTTCAATTTAGAAAACGAAAAGAAAGCAAAAAATCAAAAACAAAAAAAAAAACGGTTGTAATATTTTATTTTTCCATTTTGCTGGTTTTTTACTTTTTTCTTTTTGTTTTTCTTTTGTTTTGTTTTTGCTGTTGTTAGTTTTTTCTCACCTTTTTCACATTTTTCAAAAGCAAGTTTTTCTTTTTGTCGTTGTTTTTTCTGAAAAATTTTTTTTTTTATAATTTTATGGCGTTTTTTTACTCTTTTTTTTTACTTGGGGTTTTTTATTATAGGATTTCAGCCTCTGAGTGTTTTTTTTGTTTTTACTTTTTTTAGTTCTAAAAGCTACGGCGATGTTAGTTTTTTGTCAGATTTTAGTTGCTGTTTGTAACATAACGATTATTTTATTTTTCTAAATAAAAAAGAATTCTACGAGAGATTCGGCCGGCCGCAACACTAATGGCGACGTCAGCCTTTCCTTGAAATCTTTTTTGTGTTAATTTTTTCTGTCGTTTTTTGTCTTTAAGCTTACAGAACTGCAATTTATTTATGTTTGTGTGTGAGTGTGTGAGTATATGTATGGATGTGTATTTTATTTATTTTTTTTCTGTTTTGTTTTGAAAAATTAGTTTTATGTAAGGGAAAAAAAAAGCAAAACAATTTTAGTTATTTCTCAGACTAACTACAAAACGTACCCCGGTATATAAATTAATACACGGCGAGATAAAAAATGGAGTCTTTGATTCCCTTCGTAAAACGGGCAGAGTAAGTTCAATCACGTAAACGTGTAAAAGAAATGAACTAAAAACAACCGCTATCTACGAACAGTATTTAAAGCCCGATTTCTTTTAAAATCGTCGGTAATGAAGTTCGCACTCACAACCCAACAGATCAAAATCTGAAAGAAATTGGTGACATCGGCTAGCTGAGTCCAGGATATTTATTGGTTTTCAAATTTTGATTCTATGGAATTATTCATGGAAATTTGTTCAGAAACTCAGGATTACGACTTAGCTTCTCACACTCCAACTAAACCATTGTTTCCTGTGCTTAATTGGAAGTAGTGGACTAATGTGGTGGTAATAAGATCCAATCCAGATCTAGTTAGACTCAATTTTGTTAGCTAATGGAGGAGCCTACCGCGCTTTACGGTATTCAGAACTGTCGTGACTGTCAGTGCAGTTTGTTCCAGTCCAGGTTAGGTTAGGTTAGAGGACGTGTACTTGTCCGTTAAGACAAGTACAATACCCGGAGGTCGAAATTGACCCATTGTACAACGTCCTTGGAGAGGGAAGGAAATAGAGGGAATAGCATGAAAGGAGGGCATAAGGGTAAGGGGAGGATGGGAATCACACAGAAAGAAACAGACACAAACAAGGGTTGAGCGCGCGACTACACTTATGAAGCCCTAGCACCTCTCAACCAGCTCAAACTGCTAATGAATCTGTGGAGAGCCTTGATGTCGGCTCTCGACACAGAACTCAAGCTCTCAAAGAAGGCTCTGCCAAGGGTCCTCAACCTCAACCTACCAAGGGCTGGGCAGTTACAGAGGAGGTGTTCGATAGTCTCTAACTCCTCCTCATCGCAACATACCCTGCAATAGTCCGGCTGGGATCTGTACCAGATCCCCGTCAGCGACCTAATCTCGCAGTGCCCTGTGATAAAACCGACAACCAACCTTACGCTGGCCTTAACCAAGCCCAGCAGCCAACTAAACCATTGTTTCCTATGCTCAATTGGAAGTATTGAAGTAGTGGGCTAATGTGATGGTACTAAGGTCCAATCCAGATCTGATTAGACTCAATTTTGGAGCCTACCGCTCTTTACGGTATTCAGAACTATTCTGGCTGTCAGCGTACATTGCTCCACTCCAACTAAACCATTGTTTCCTGTGATCAATTGGAAGTATTGAAATAGTGGACTAATGTGGTGGTAATAAGGTCCAATACAGATCTAGTTAGGCTCAATTTTGTTAGCTAATGGAGGAGCCTACTGCGCTTTACGGTATTCAGAACTGTCGTTACTGTCAGTGCAGTTTGTTCCAGTCCAACTAAACCATTGTTTCCTATGCTCATTTGGAAGTATTGAAGTAGTGGGCTAAGATGGTGGTACTATGGTCCAATCCAGATCTGATTAGACTCAATTTTGGAGCCTACCGCTCTTTACGGTATTCAGAACTATTCTGGCTGTCAGCGTACTTTGTTCCACTCTAATTAAACCATTGTTTCCTGTGGTCAATTGGAAGTATTGAAATAGTGGACTAATGTGGTAGTAATAAGCTCCAATCCAGATCTAGTTAGACTCAATTTTGTTATCTAATGGAGGAGCCTACCGCTTTTTACGGTATTCAGAACTATTCTGGCTGTCAGCGTACTTTGTTCTACTCCAACTAAACCATTGTTTCCTGTGGTCAATTGGAAGTATTGAAATAGTGGACTAATGTGATGGTACTAAGGTCCAATCCAGATCTAGTTAGACTCAATTTTGTAAGCTGTCAGAGGGCACGTGTATTGTTCCTATACTCTGCTGGACTGATTAGGATAAGAAGAGAGTGATGGTGGATCTGAAGAAGATGTGGAGAAGACTATTTCTTATCTCATGTATTAGTGCCCGGATTTTGCTATGAATTGTATACTCATTCGTCACTCACTTTCATTCACTCACTTCTGCTAAACGGATATTTCACGTACAACGATTAAAAATTTTTTCCAGTGTAATTTCAGCATATTGTAAATCGTTATATGCAAAGTGTACAACCACCAGCCAGTAAAATGGAATTTTTCTTTTTCTATTGATTTTTTTTTTTTCGTTTCGTTTTTACAGTCTTTGCCATATTTTTAATAATGAACAACAACAACAAAAACAATAAAAAAAACAAAAACGAAATAATAAAGGAAGCAACAACAAAAAATTACCTTCATTAAAAAAAATTAAAAAAAAAAAACTGATATAAAAAACATTTAATTTTTTTTTTTATAAAACGACCTGAAAGAAAGAAAAAATGCGATCGAAACGGAACGACTAACACAACTGGTGGTGCTATTGCCATAGAAAATAAAATTAAAATTAAAAAAAAACTAAAATGTAATCAAAAAAAACAAAGAATTTTTTTTGAGTGTCTCTAGATTATAAATTGCAATAAAATAAAATGAAAAAAAAAGTTTTTTTTTTTTTTTTAATAAAAATTATAGAATGAAACTGCCCTTCGCTGGATGGATGTGTTAGTAAAAAAAAAAATTCCTATGACTGACTGTGAATGACTCTGAACAAAGTGTGTGGTGGTGAGTGATATCATCAAAATTGAAAAAAAAAAAATCAAAATTAAGAAAAAAAAAAAAAAATAAATAAATATATTTAATAAAAAACGAAACTAATTAAGCAGTAGGAAATTTTAAAAATAAAGGCCGATTGGCAAGCAAACAAATTGTTTAAATTTTTAAACAAAATAAATATAAAAGTTATCAAAATATAGAAAAATGATTAATTGTTAATCGTTATGAACGAAAAATATCAATTGCGTATATTATCTTCGGTGTTTTCCGTTTCTTTTTTTTTTAATTTATTTTTAATAAAGTTTCTATAACTTTTAAATCTTATCAATAGAATGAATTTATTTTTTTTTTTCCAAAATTTCTTAAGGTAGGTTTGCCTTGATTATTTTTAATGTGTTAGTTTTTGTTTTAAATTTTGCTTTAAACTTTTGAAAATGCTCTGTGCTTACGGCCTTCACATTGAAAGTATTTTTTGTTTTGAATATTTTTAGCACCAGAAATTATTTTCATTTCAATAATTTTCAAATACATTCTACCAATTTCAAGATTCGAATATTCTCGAACTTACGCACATTGTATTCAGATGTACTTGAGATGGTTGTTCAGATGCAAATGTAGGAAGAAGCCCAAATAAATGACCACAATTTGTCAAACATCGTTGGAATAGTGCTTTAGAAGTTGGGCACTACATCCCTTCAGTCAGGATTACGACCTAGTTTCTCACACGAGATCCATGTTGTGTGCGTTAGTTATATACATGAGTGGCGGTACCTACAGTTTCAAGTCGACTCCGAACGACAGATTTTTGAGAAACTTTTCACGGCAATTTTATTTACTGTCCGAATTTTTGCCAAACATCTGCTGACAGGAATTAGCCGAAGAAATATTTTCTGTATATTTCGTTTTGTTTCAGATGTCTGACCTGGGGTTTGAACCAGAGATCAGCAATGAATCGTATTTTCGCTACTCATAAGTACTCATGAAATTTTGAGTATGAGTGAGTCAAGAGTATTGAAATTCAACTACTCTGATTCATTCGTACTCGCTACAACATTGATTTATAAGTATAGGTTGCAATGAGTATGAGTACAACGTTGACATCAAACTCACAACATTCGAAATGTGTTTGATTCATACGCCTACTCATTCAGATTCATAAATTTAGAAAAATACTTATAATACTCATGAATGATTCGAGTCACTCTTATTAAGTATGATTACGATGAGTATTTCTAACTTTGAATATGAGTAGTATGAGTATGATATTAAAATAAGTATGAATGCGTATAAGTATCAGAAATTATAAGTATGACTTGAATCTACTCATCGTTTTGAATACTCGTTGCTGATCTCTGGTTTGAACCGTGGCCTAACGTCTAATAAGCCAACACACTACCTACTAGACCACGACGTATTTTTAGCACCATAAATTATTTTCATTTGAACAATTTGCATATACATTCTACCAATTTAATGTTTCGAATATTACCGAACATATCAAATCCTGTTATGTGCGTACAAACTCTTCACACATATTGTACTTCAGATGGAAATGGAAGATGGAAGCCCAATCAAATGACGATAATTTGTCAAACATCGTTGGAACAGTGCTTTAGAAGTTGGGCACCAGAGATCAGCAATGAATCGTTTTTTCGCTACTCATAAGCACTCATGAAATTTTGAATGTGAGTCAACAATATTAAAATTTAACTATGTACTCTGATACATTCGTACTCACTACAACGTTGATTTATAAGTACAGGTTGCAACGAGTATGCGTACAATGTTGGCATTAAACTCATAACATTCGAAATATGTTTGATTCATAAGCCCCTACTCATTCTCATTTAGATTCATAACTTTAGAAAAATACTTATAATACTCAATTTTTTTTTTATGAAACCAGCACTCAGGGGATGGCCCCTACTCATGCAGTGCATTGTGCAGGTTTTTTTAGGAAAGGTGGAAAGGGGGAAGATGCGAACGGCAAGGAAACGAGTTGCTGCTAGGTGACTATAAAATGGCCAGTGCTATACCTTCACCATTAGACAGTCTACAGGCAATCGTCCCCAAGAAGCCCGCAGTTGCTCACACCACTTATGTTGTGTGTGTTAATTTTATACATAATTGGCGGGACCTACAGTTTAAAGTCGATTCCGAACGACAGATTTTTTGAGAAACTGAGAAGAAATCGCCGAAAAAATACTTTTTGTATTTTTTTTTTATTTTTTTATTTTTTGATGTCTGGCCTGGGACTCGAACCCTGGCTTTTACGTCTAATAAGCCAGGACACTACCTACTAGAGCACGGCGACCCCTCAATAATACTTATAAATAATTCGAGTCACTCGAATTGTTCATCAAAATTTACAGTCTTAGTTGTTGTTGCATTTGTAAAAAAAAAATTTAAAAGGCACATAAGCAAAAATGACAGAGCAGCAAACAGAGCCAACACACAACCTTCTAGTGAGTATTTTAGTGTTCGTACGTGAATCATAGTTATTTTGTGATTCTTGTAAATGTTGAGTTATGGAGAATTGATGAGTACTTTAAACTTTGAATATGATGATAATAAAATAAGTATGAATGCGTATAAGTATCAGAAATTATTGAGTGTGATTCGATTCTACTCTCATTGCTGATCTTTGGTACATACATACATACATACCTATGAAGAAAAGAAAATGTTTTATTTTTAACTTTTCTTTTTTCATTATCATTTCCTTGCATGTGTTGTTTTTATTTATTTCTTCTTTTTGCATTCCATTTAAAGTTTTATAATATTTTTTTTATAACTTTTTTTTTGTTATAAAAAAAGTAATATTTTTAAAAAGTGTGTTGTTTCTACGATTATTTCTTTTGTTTTATTTTTGTTACCTTGTGGTGGTTGCGCATATTTTTATTAAAAAAAAAAAACAAAATTAAAAATATAATTAAATTTAGAAACCCCTAAAAATAATAACAATTTTGTTTATAAAAAAACAAATAAAATAAGCAACGAGATAAGAAGAATTGTTCAAATTATAAATAAAAAACCAAAAAAAAAAAAAAAAAAACCCATAAATACATACGTACTCTACCATATGATTCATGAATACAAGCAGAAGAAGTATTAAATCGCAGTAAAAAATTTTACTCGAGACGAGAGACACGAGTCGTATGACGTTTAATCGTTTAGGCATTTAGACAGCCAGTCGTTTAGTCTAACTGTCATACGGCCTATGAGCTTCATATCTTAGTTATTGTTGTCATCGTACGAGTAGTTTTGCTTGCTGTTGGTACTCACCAATATAAAAGACTCAGGGTTTTTTTTTTTTTAATAATTTTTTTAATGTATTAAAAAAATAATGATTTTTCTTTACTGAGATATTTAGAAACAAATGACAGAAATAATAAATAAAATAAAAAAAAATATTAATTTTAAATTTCTGAATCGTTTTCAAAATAAAATATTGTTTAAGCATTTTGTTGTTGTTCCTGTACATATATGCTTACTAACTTACTTAATTGGTCATTACATTTCGTTGGTCTCATGTAGAAAGGCCCTAACTCACACTTTTTTCGAAATTGATTTTTTTTGCGATTTCAATGCATTTAACATAAATACACCTCACAAAATTTAAGGCGATTTTATCAAAATGCGAGTTAGGGCCTTTCTACATGAGACCAACGATATAATCCTTTAGTCAGGATTATGACCCAGCTTCACACCAGATATCAGCAATGAGTAGTCAAAAAGATGAATAGAATCGAATCATACTCATAATTTCTGATACTTATACGCATTCATACTTACATATTTTAATATCATGGATATTATTATTCATACTTAACAACACGTATCATGTTATTGATTTCGACTCTCCTTAACTCCACATACACACGAATCACAAAATAATTATGATTCGCGTACGAACACTACAATACTCACTAGAAGGTTGTGTGTTTGCTCTTTTTTGCTAATGTTGTTGTAAAAGCCTACCAACTAACACTGTAAATTTTAATGAATGATTCGAGTCACTCGCATCTTTTATAAGTATTATAAGTATTTTTCTAAAGTTATGAATCTAAATGAGTAGGGGCTTGTGAATTAAACATATTTCGAATGGTATGAGTTTGATGTTAACGTTATACGCACACTCACTGCAACCTGTACTTATAAATCAACGTTGTGGTGAGTATGAATGGATCACAGTAGTTAAATTTCAATATTGTTGACTCACTTATACATATTCAAAATTTCATGAGTACTTAGGAGCAGCGAAAAAACGATTCATTGTTGATCTCTGATCACAACCCCTTCGGCAGGATTACAATCCAGTTTCTTACACGAGACCCAAGTTGTGTGGGTTAATTTTGTATCCATTAGTGGTGGAATCTTCAGTTTATAGCTGGCTCCGCCCGATAGATATTTGAGAAATTTTTCATGGCAATTTTATTTACTCTCAGAGTTTTTACGAGAAATCTGCTAAGGGGAAGTCACCGACATAATATTTTCTTTATATTTCGCCAGGGGTTAAACCACGTTCTCTCGTCTAATAATTTAAGTTACTACCTACTACGAGCCTTTTATATTTCAGGATTTGGCAACCCTAGTGTTGCAATCTGCCAACTGACAGCTCTATCGTAAAGCTTGACATTTTTAAGGTTATACGTGCTCAGAACGTTTTGACATACGAGCGCTATTTGTGTTGTTTACAGTAACTTAAAAGATTCATCTAGCCCAAAAAATGGAATTAAATCGTGAACATTTTCGTGCGATTATTTTTTACAAGTTTTGACGTGGATTAACTCAACAACAGTGCATCGATGAACTTAATTCAATTTTTGGCGATGAAGCTCCATCAAGGACCAGTGTTTATCGTTGGTATGGTAAATTCAACTGAGGTCGTAGTTCACTCCAAGACGAAATTCGTGAAGGTCGTCCAAAATTAGTTGTTGTTCCGGAAACCATTGATGCTGTGCGCCAACTGATATTGCAAGATCGTCATGTGACCTATCGTGAGATTGAGACAACTTTAGGCATTAGTGGGACCAGCATACATTCAATATTGCATGAACATTTGACTGTCAAAAAAATTTGTTCGCGTTGGATCCCACACAATATGTCAATCGCTCAAAAAAAGGCTCGTGTCGATGAATCTTTTAAGTTACTGTAAACAACACAAATAGCGCTCGTATGTCAAAACGTTCTGAGTACGTATAACCTCAAAAATGTCAAGCTTTACGATAGAGCTGTCAGTTGGCAGATTGCAACACTTTTATATTTCGGCAGATTTCTGGCAAAAACTCTGAGAGTAAATAAACCTGCCATGAAAAAGTTTCTCAAAAAAAATCTGTCGTTCGGAATCGACGTTAAACTGTAAGTCCTGCCACTCACGTATAAAATTAACGCACACAACATGAGTGGTGTGAGAAGCTAGGACGTTGTACAATGGATCAATTCGACCTCCGGGTACTGTACTTGTCACAGTTGACGAGTACACGTCCTCTAAACCTAACCTAACCTTAAGCTGTATGTCCTGCCATGGATAAAATTAACACACACAACATGGATGGTATAGGAAACTGGGTTGTAATCCTGAGTGTCGAATGAGAGAGATTTAATGATTCAATATCGAACAAAACGGTACACCTCTGTGGTATTATTCAAAGTAATCCTAAATAAAGTCTTTCATTACATTTCACAAAACAGGGGATTATGAATGAATGAGAAAACAACTTTAGTAACAATTACAACTTGACCATGTCTGGAGCTAGTCAAGCCATATGATGTAAATAATATACGAGTGTAAAATTGTTTATTTTTATTGAATTTTTATGAAATTTATTCAAATAAAATAATTTTTTTTCTTTCTTTTTTGCTTCTTTACTTATTAAACAAATTACGTTTTGCGTGTTTGTAAATAATTATTGTAAAATTTATGATTTGTAATAAAAAAAAAGTGAACATTTTTTTTGCTTTACATTTTAAATTAATAATTTTACTTAATATTTAGAATGAAAAAATAAAACAAACAAAAAAAAATATAAAGCAAAAATAAAATAAATTACTTCAAAACAATTTCCATTTTATGTACAGGAAATATGTATTTTATTGGCTCGAATAAAAACGAAAAAAAAAAACAAGAAAAAAAGAACTGTTTATAATGAAATAAATATTATTGATAAAAAAAAAAATATAAATTAAATTTTTTTTTTTGCATTAAAAAAAAAAATATCAAATTTTCCTTGAAAAAGTTTATTAAAAATATGAAAAGAAAAACAAAAAATTAATAATAATACATAATAATAATGATTGGCTATTTAAAATATAAAGAAAAATAACAACAAAAAATATGAATAATATTGATTAACGTATAAAAAGTTTTATCACCCCTTTAATAATGAAAAGAGAAGACAATAAAACAAACAAAAAAAAAAAAAAAAAAGAAATAATAAAAAACGACAGCAGAAATATTATTAAATTTTTAATTAAATTTTTACAATAGCAACAATAATAACAAGACAACAACAAAAAAAAGTGAAACAATACGAAAAAAAAATAAAAAGAAAAAAAATTCACCTTAATTTTATTGAAATTATTATTATTATTTAAAAACAAAAAAGTATTTAAAAAAAACCTTTATACACACACAGACAGACATGCATACATACCTATGTACATACATACATATGTATGTATATAAACAATAACACGCACACTCAATTCTTTTATTTTTTTATAAACATTGTACTGTTGCTGTTTCTTCAATGGTTCTTTTTGTTAATATTTTCTGTTTTTGTTGTTGTTTTGTGCTCTTTTAAATTATTAAAAAAAAAAAATACAAATTTTTTTATGAATAAACAGGCAACAACTACAATAGCAGCCTGCCTAGCAGTCAGTAGATGTAGAAGCAACAAAAAAGTACAGAATAAATTAAACAAATTTATTTTTATTTATTAAAAAAAATATAAAACAAATATAAAGAAACACATTCAAACAACATACAGAAATTAATAATAAAAAAAAAAAAAAATAATAAATAAATAAAATCCCCTTGAGTATGTCATAGAAATTCACATTTTTTTATTTTTATTTTCATTTTTTATTATTTTTCAAAAAATATTATAAAAAAAAAAAACTGAAATGGAAAAAACTTAAATAAAAATGAAGAAAAAAAAATCACAAGGCAATTATTTTAATACTACTTTTTTCAGCCATAAAAAAATTAAGAAAAAAAAAAACAACAACAACTGGCAGCAACAACAATAACTGCTGCTACAACATCCAACAGATAAATAATATTTTAATTGAATTTTTTTTTTTTTTTTTTTCGAAAAAAAAAACCTTTTTTTGCACAAGTTGTAGTATAATTTATAAGAAAAAAAGAATTGAAAGAAATATTCACATAACAAATATGTTTTTTAAAAGATTTTTATTTTTTTTATTATTATTTTAATACTGAAATGTCATCAAACTGAAAATAAAACATAAAATATTACAATTTAGTTTTTTTTTTTAATTTTGCATTATTTTTTAATATTTAATTAATGTCCTTATATGTACATACATACATACATACATAATTGATAATTACAACCCTTTAGTCAGGATTATAATCCAACTAGCTGTACCCTGCGCGCGTTGCTGCTCCGCCAACTAAAATAAATTTGAAGGAAAGACATTACACAAATATCCAATTAATTTTGAATCATTTTATTGAATTTGTTTCCCGTTGTCCAGATGATTCAGACGAACGGGCCTGAGTAATACGCATTCGTTCATTTTCTAATCTCACTTCTCTCGAACGGGTCTCGAAGATTTTCCAGTCTCAATGCTCGTTGCTAGTCTGATTCTGAGGCTCGTAATGCTCTTTTCTTCCGTGCTTGAGGTGTAGGTCGACCAATTACTTGTCATTCATTTTGAATAATTTTCAGTGGCGCCATCTATCGGAAATTAATCGCACCAACTTAGAAATCCCGTCGACTCATCCGCAACAACTTTGCTAAAGATCATATCATGATCAAATACACAGTTTACGATTTAATTCATATTTTGTAATTTTCAGTGGCGCCACCTGTCGGATATTGGTCATACCAACTTAGAAACCTTCGTCGGCTCATGCGCAACAACTTTGCTAAAAATCATAACATGATCAAATGCATAGTTTACGATTTAATTCATTTTTAGTAATTTTCAGTGGCGCCACCTGTCGGATATTGGTCATACCAACTTAGAAACCTTCGCCGGCTCATGCACAACAACATTGCTAAATATCATAACATGATCAAATCCACAGTTTACGATTTAAATCATTTTTAGTAATTTTCAGTGGCGCCACCTGTCGGAAATTGGTCATACCAACTTAGAAACCTTCCCCGGCAGATAACCTGCACCGACAAAAGCTCGATCTATATCCCAAATTTCAAGAAAATCGGTCCAGGCGTTCAGGCGTGATTGGCTATGCACTCAATTTGCCCGTTTTTGGCCCCTTTCCCTCTTTTTGGACCCCTTTTGGTTCAACTTTAGAAACGGAACACCTCCAATAGCTATTTGGGAAACTTAACCAAGCTAAATCGTAAAAAATTACCTATAAAACAGATAAAATAAAGCATTTATGCATAAAAGTACTAATTTTTGCCCATTTTTTCCCCTTTGACCCATTTTTTGTCCCCTTTTGGTCAAAAATTTGAAAAGATTTATAGCCTATAACCTGCACCGACAAAAGCTCGATCTATATCCCAAATTTCAAGAAAATCGGTCCAGGCGTTTAGACGTGATTGACTAACAAACAAACAAACAAACAAAAAAACAGACTTAGAGAAAGATTTATAATATATATTAGGATTTCCTATGCCATCCATGTTGTGTGTGTTAATCTTATCCATAAGTGGCATACAGTTTAAAGTCAACTCCGAATGCCACACTTTTTTGAGACACTTTCCATTGCAATTTTATTTATTCTCAGAGTTTTTGCCAGCAGACTGCTGAGAGGAAGTCGCCGTAGAAATATTTTTTTCATACTCGTTTAGTTGAAGATGCCTCACCTGGAATTTGAATCGAGGCCTCACATCTAATAAGCCAACGGCGACAATACCTCCTTACTATTGGCACAAAACTAAATGATCGTCAGTACGGTTTCCTTAAAGGGAGCTCTACTGGCGACCTTTTGGCGTTACTCTCCGAAAGGTGGAATGGTTCCATTTACCGCTTTGGTGAGGCCAAGATTGTAGCTCTGGATATCTCAAAGGCGTTTGATAGGGTCTGGCACGAGGCTCTGGTATCGAAGTTAATTGCTTTTGGTGTCGGTAGTCATTTCTCTCGATTTATATCGAGCTTTCTCAAGGATCGCACTATTAGAGTGGTTATAGATGGCGTCTTTTCCGACAAGTTCAGGATAAATTCAGGGGTACCGCAGGGCTCTGTTCTTTCTCCTACTCTTTTTCTTATTTTTCTTAATGATCTCCTATCTATTACTTCGAATCCTATTTACTCTTTTGCGGATGACAGCAACATTTGTCATTCATATTCATTTGATCGGAGGCCGAGCCTTTTGGAGATTGGGGCAAGGAGGTCGAACATGAATGACGCACTCACAAGTGACCTGATAACAATCTATGAGTGGGGCCGCGCGAACAGGGTCGATTTTAATGCTCGCACCACCCAATGTTGTTTTTTGACACACCGGCGTGATGCTGGTGCTGGTGTTCTGTCATCTGTATCTATGGGTAATGTAAATATTAAGGAGCCGGATGCTCTTGATGTTCTGGGCATGAGACTTAGTTGTGATGCTCGTTGGGACGATCACATTTTTCGAGTGTCGAAGAAAGCATTCAAGTGCCTTGGTTTTTTTGAAACGGTGCAGAAAATACTTCACTCCATCCGACCTTCTTACTATTTACAGCACCTTTATCCGACCTCGGATGGAGTACAACTCTCATGTATGGGCCGGTGCTTCAAAGTCTATTTTGAAGCTTCTCGACCGCATACAGGAAAGGGTGAAGGTGCTTATTAATGACAGTAGGGTATCCAACTCTATTGATTCGTTGGAGCATCGTCGCAATGTGGCGTGCGTTTCATTGTTCTATCGGTACTATAATGGGAGGGGTTCTCGAGAGATAGGGGGCTTGGTTCCCGATAATCACATATTTTTACGTGGTACTCGTACTTCTCGCAGAGCACATCCTTTTGTGGTTGATTGTCCAGTGAACCGCACAATGCATTACAGAGAAAAATTCACGCACTGCTCGCTTGTGGAATGATCTTCCTGCGAAAGTTTTTCCCGTCAGTTACGATATTGGTAAGTTTAAATTAAATGTCCACAAACACCACTCCCTCTTTCCACCTTCCTATAACCTATTTTCCTAAACCTGCACAATGCACTGCTGTGTAGGGGCCATCCCCTGAGTGCTGGTTTTATATAAAAAAAAATTTTGTCATAGTGGAACAGAAATTAACAAAGCTAGTTGTCCACAAACGTATTGGGGCCTAATTAAGAATTGCAGAGAATGGCAAACACTCAAGAACAGTGTCTTACTTGCTCTATAGAAAATCAAGAATGTAAAAAAAAAGATTTGTAAACAATGTTTTTGTGTGGAATGTTTAGCTCATGCAATGTCAAAGCAATGATATCGAGACGATTAAATTCGTCGAATTCAATTTTTTATAAAAAATTTTGTTCATGTATTTTAGTTAAACTCGTTTTTTTTAGTCCCCCGATTGTACCGATTGTCTACTGAAGCCTATTCTGATATTCCAATCGCTATTTCGCTACTAATAAGCACTCATGAAATTATAAGTAAAGGGCTATCCATTTCGTGGTTTCAAAAGTATGGGACTGGAATTCGACATCTGTCAAACTAAGTTGTGAAACCAATTTTTTTCTTTTCAGTTGAAAGTCTGACATTGACGAAAATGGATCGCTTAACTATCACACAACGCATAAAAATTATCAAAACCTACTACAAAAATGGTGATTCTGCCACAGCCACGTATCGTGCGTATCGGCAATTTTTCGAATAAAATTTTCTTCAGCGATGAAGCACATTTCACACTCGGTGGGTATGTTACTAAACAAAATTGTCGTATTTGGGGTTCTGAGAATCCTCAAGTAATTGAAGAGAGGCCATTACATCCAGAAAAAGTCACTGTTTGGTGCGCTCTTTGGTCCGAAGGTGTGATTGGACCTTACTTCTTCGAAAACGACGATGGAACGACTGTCACCCTCAATTCGGAGCGTTATGGTCATATGATAACCGACTTTTTTTTGCCTGCTATTGAAGAATACGACTTGAAGAATATGTGGTTTCAACAAGACGGTGCCACATGCCACACAACTCGAGCGAATATGGCTTTATTGCAGGAGACATTTCCTGGCCGCGTAATTTCTCGTCGTGGCGATATCAACTGGCCACCAAGATCATGCGATTTGACACCATTAGACTTTTTTTGTGGGGCTACGCGAAAGACCGTGTTTATGCAGATAAACCTTCAACTCTTGGGCACTTAAAAACCAACATTCGTCAAGTTATGGCTGAGATACCGCCCAATATGTGTCAAAAAGTGGTCGAAAATTACCTCAAAAGAATCAATGCTTGCAGCACTTCGCTTTGAGGTCATTTAAATGATGTGGTGTTTCACACCTAATATCAACGTTCAAACTTTACAATAAAAAAGAAATATCATGAAAAAAATATTTTGTATGTGTTTTATTTACGTTTACTTTTGAAACCACGAAATGGATAACCCGTTATGAGTGCGCCGACTATATTGAAATTTAACTATGTACTCTGATTCATTCGTACTCATTACAACTTTGATTTATAATGTACAGATTGCAATGAGTATGCGTACAACGTGGACATCAAACTCATACCATTCGAAATATGTTTGATTCATAAGCCTACTCTCATTTAGATTCATAACTTTAGAAAACTAATTATAATACTTATAAATGACTCGAGTGATTCGAATCATTCATCAAAATTTACAGTCTTAGTTGTTGTTGCATTTACAAAAAAAAAAAAGAAAAAGACGGATAAGCAAAAAAGACAGAGCAGCAAGCAGAGTAAAACACAACCATTTAGTGAGTATTTTAGTGTTCGTTCCCGATGCATACTTATTTTGTGCTGCGTACTTTTATATGCTGAGTTATAGAGAGTCTAAATCAACAACATCATACGTGTTGTTAAGTATAAATATGATGAGTACTTCAAACTTTGAATATGAGTAGAGGTTCCATGATATTAAAATAAGTATGAATGCGTATAAGTATCAGAAATTATGAGTATGATTCGATTCTACTAATCTTTTTGAATACTCATTGCTGATCTCTGGTTTAAACCTCACTGTACCCGATCACTTGTATCGATTGATACTAACACTGTAATACGCATAACTTTAGTTATAATAAGGAGTGCGCACAAAAAAATCTGGACTTACACTTTTCGTTATAGAAATAAAACTAAGTGGCGGATTTTTTTCGTTTTATATTTCAATTAAAGTAAATAGTATTTGAATTCTTTTGTGTATAAAATTTTTTTCTGACAAAGGTCTCAGAGCATCCAACTTTTTAAGCCACTTTTCTTCCAGACATGTTAGGGTGTTTTTTGAAAAATACGTATTATTTTACTTGCTTTGTTTTGGTCGGCAAATCCTTTTTTTCTTCCACTTCCACGCTTTCTCTCAATACTTAAAGACTCCTTATATTGTTTTATTCTTACCTTAGAAACTGTTTTTTGGTTAACACCTGCGAGCCTAGCAATCGTTTTTTGTAAGCGGCGCGGTTTTTCATTGAAAATTTCAATTATTTTTTACGACATTCTTGTTGGGTGCCCATTTTCAAAAAACTAATTTTGCTATTGCAATGAGATTTAGCACGTGGATTTTGAAACAGATGACTAACAAAAACAATGTAACGGTATTCATTTTTTCAATTATGATAAAAGTTATAAGCTTAAAAGTAGGCTCATTTTTTTTTTGCGCACTCCTTAGTTGTGTACACTTTCTAAACAAAAATCTACTTTTCAGTTGGTAATTTTTCATTCCTTAAATTACAAAAACCTAACACCTATTTTGTTTTCTCTATTTTTGGTAATTTCTCTTTCCTCTTTCTCTTAATCCTGGTGAAAAACGAACAGAATATGAGAATAATACATATTTTTTGTTGTTATTTGGCAATAACTTTTGTCAATCTATTTAAATTCAAATTAACCATCAACCCATTCATTAATAAATAAAAATGTTTGTATGTATATAAAAATGCATGAATGAATTGTAAAAGTATTAGAAACAGCATTAGAAACAACAACAAGGGATGGTTGGATGATACAATATAAACTTATTCGCACGTGCATGCGAACAGCAACAACATTTTACACAAAATCAAATGAATGAATGAAATGTGTATGTGCGTGTAAACATTCAAACAAATATGTATTGATAGAGACTAGAATACTAGCAGAGTAGAATAAAACGAATAATAATAATAATAACAATAACAACAACAAAAGCAAAATAAAATTAGAGCAAAATATAAATAAGGATAGAGACACGAAACAAAACAAAAAACACTTGTTGGTTGTTTCGCTAAATATATGTACTGCATACTTACTTACATACAAACATATGTACATATATATGTATGTACGTATGTATGTTCAAAACCAAAGAGAAATGATAAATATAAACAAATATCCAAACACACTCTCGCTCGCTTGCCTGCTCGCTCATACTCAACACACCGAACAACTACGATTAGAAGTAACAGTTGTATTTGAATATGAATTTGTTGGTATTTTTTTTTTTTGTTTGTTTATGTTTCTCTTTTTTTTGGGGGGGGGGAGGCAGGCGAGGTCGTTTGATGTTTGTTTTTGGACAATGAACTTGACACTTTTGTTTTTATTGCTTTTATTATCGTTACCATTATTGTTGTTGCTTTTCTTTCTAACACGCTTCAAAATTTACATATTTTTATGCACATATGCACCACTACTACGTAAAGCGAAAATAGTGTAAATTTGATTCAAATGTAGACAAGGAAAATTGTGTGCCAACAGTTTGCATTTAAAAATTGCAGCAGAGAGACATTTATTTATTGACCGACACAATAATGAACCACTAGCGATTTTTTTTTTTTAATAAATTCTATTTTCTTATTTGCACTTCTATAGGAAAAATGTTAGGGGCATTAAGAAGTGATATAAAGGCTGATTTTTTAATTCAATAAAAAGAAATAATAATATGTACGTCAATAAATAATGCAGCGAATAAAATCGAAATTTAAAAAAAGTGCCTCTTAGAATACATATCGTTTTCTTTTTTTAAGAAAAACTAATAAAATGTGATACATGGTGGCTAATATGTATTGCAACCAACTTCAGGTTGTTATCATTTGTAAACCGCTAGTCTGACAGCTGACAGATTTATTCCAGTGACAGTTCATTTTATTATTTACAAGCTTACAAAAGCATTTTGATCTATTGCATTCAGGAATTCAAGCGTGATAGTGTGATTGCTTTATATTTGGCTGGAAAACCACAGGTGGCTATCGTTAGAGCCCTCCAGCAATTAAATGTGAAAAAAACTTTTGTTTCTCGTACCATTGCTCGTTACCGTGATACTGGCAGTGTTGCATCGCGTCCAAAAAGTGTACGAAAAAAAACGGTAACAACACCAGAAATTATCCGAAAAATGAAGGCCAGATTTTATCGAAATCCACGCCGCAGTGGTAGAAAAATTGCGAGAACGGATGCAACACATATTGAAAAATGAGCTTGGACTAAAGCCATTGAAGTACCAAAAAGTGCAAGAGCTCACCGATGGACAAAAAAAAGTTAGACTGGAAAGAGCCAAGGAGTTACTTTGCTTGCACGAAAGTGGCCAGTTACCGAATTTGGTTTCCCCTAAGGAGAAGCCTTTCCAAATTGAGCAGTTTGTGAACAAACAAAATGATCGGGTTTACTTGCCAAAGAGGTCAGCTGAAAATTTACACCTGCGATTGGCCACCAGAACTCAAGCGCCGCCGATGGTAATGGTGTGGGCCGCCGTAACGGTCGATGGTCGGTCCTCGCTCGTATTCATCGACCGTGGGGTCAAAATAAATGCCGAATATTATCGGGAAAATGTCTTAAATACAGTATTGAAGCCCTGGGCAGACAAACATTTCGGCCGCAGACTATGGACATTCCAACAGGACTCAGCACCACCGCACTCAGCACGCGTCAACCAAGAATGGCTTAAAAAGGAGATTCCTCGCTTCATTTCTACCGCACAATGGCCACCAAAATCTCCGGATCTCAATCCGTTGGACTTTTGCGCCTGGGGCATTTTGGAGAGTAAGGTTCTCACTAAAAAATACCAAAGTGTCGATCATCTCAAGACGGCGCTTCGCCGGGAATGGGCCAAAATACCGCAGAGCCACTTTCGTGCAGCCTGTGATGGCTTTGTCGGCCGTTTGAAGGCCATAATTCCTACCAAAGGTGGCCAATTCGAACAAATCTAAACTGATTTTAAAATTTGATGTTATTTCCAACATTTTTTGCTTTTGAACAATAAAATTAAAAAAATATATCGCTTTACTTTATTGCATTATATATCAGCCACCCTGTATATGCTCCAAAAATTTTTCAACTGAAGGAAAACAAAATACAGCAAAATCGAAAAGTACTCTGTATTTAGTGTTACAATTGGACCACGTTACATGATGTTAAACGGAATCAATTTTGATTGATAGACACAAAATGGATCGAGTGAAAACGCAACCCAGATGAAGATGAGAAAGTTTGTATAGCGTTTGTAGCAGTAATTTGCTAAATAACAGTAACAACTTTCAATTAATTTCAAAGTAAAATAAATAAATGCTGATTACATTTAACAAACTAGCAAATTTGTAAAATATCACTTTTACATTGTTGTTAAACCAAAAACTCAAACTTTGAATATTGTTTAGATAGGTAGACATATTTTATAAATTACTATGTACTGCATCTGTACAATATTGATGTGAAAGTTTATTTTTTTTTGATGTGAAGGGTTTATCGAAAACCAAGTTCTTAGACAAACAATTTTAACTACAACCAAAATGACTTTACATTTAAGTTTGATATAAGTTTAACCATCTACATTTCCAAACTTGTTTCGATTATATTATTACTTTAGTTCAGTTGGTGCAGGCGCTTCACATTTAGAATTCGTGAAATGTTATTGCTGGTTCTAATACCGACTCGACACCATATTTTATGGTATCAAACATAACCTTTGTTTACTATCTACATACACACATATGTATGTTCGATATATTGAAAACAATAATAACATTATTTATTCAGGCATGTTCTGAAAATCACTTTTTGTGAAAGTGATTTGAAATCACAAGAAAGGTGTTCTGGATACAAAACTTTTGTAATTTTTGTGATTTCAAACCGGTGAGCTAAGTGGCTGCCGATTTAGAATCACTTGCTTATTTTTTCAACCATTATATGTTGAACTTCACAATAAATGAATTAAATGAATAGCTTAAAATGTTTTTTTTTTATTAATTTTTATAGTAAAATGAATAAGTTTGGATTAAAAAAGTATAAAATTATGATAAAATTAAAGACACTTCGCATTTCAAGAAATTTTGTTATTTGGTTTGTGATTTTGAATTTACTTTTTAGTTGTCAGCTGTTTCAGAACTTCGAAAATACACCTGAGCTTGCCAGATTTGCAAAATATTTCTACTAAAGACAAATGTATTTGATTTTTTTTAAATAAATGAACTATTTCCAATGAAACTTAATTATTTTTGTTAAGTAATATTTAATTTAGTAAAAAAAAACTATCAATTGTTTGCCTAATTTTAAAAATATCTACATATAAAGTAATAACAAATGGCAACAATAAGCAATTACGAACAGTGGCAGCTTCGGAGTTAACTGTGCCAACTTCTTATGTTTGCCAAATTTAAATTTATTGACTTTCATTCACTCATTTCTTAATTGTTTTCTTTTCAAATCTATTATTGATAATAACAAAACTCCAGGCATTACAAAGTTTTTAATTTTTGTAAAAAAAGCTAATTTTAGTTAATTTTTCCCTTGATATTTTTACCAAAACATTGACTAATTTTCAACTCATAAAAAGTGTCACCAAATCTAAACAAATAATCAGCTGTTTTCTTGTGTTTTCGAAAGGGTAAAATCACATCGAAAAGTTAAAAGTTTTGTGATTTTCAGAACACCTTTATATCACAATTGTGATTTCAAAATCACAAGTGATTTGAAATTTTGTGATTTTCAGAACATACCTGATTATTATCAGAAAGTTTATTTATGTTGTTAACGAGCATAATTTCATTATTTTTGCTTTATTTTTTTATCAAATAAAACTGACTATTAAATTCTCATCATATTAGCGATATTTTAAAAATGAAATGTAGACGACTCTGTCCTAAGCACGCTACATATGAATATATGTAGTATGTGTGTATGTAGTGAGAGGAATAGTATTTTTTGTACATAAACAGTTGCTGTTGTAGTTGTTGTTGTGTCAATGGATGCACGTTGTTTTTGATTTTCATGTTATTGGCGCTACACAAACACACACACAGAAAACTCATTCATTCATCTATATGCGTGTTTGCTAGATTTAAATGCTTTTTTTCGTTTTTTTTTGTTTGTTTTTTTTTTCTATTTTGCTCTTTTTTTTTTAACCGGCATAAACAAATCGCAACGAATTGGAATGTAAAAACAAAAACAAGAATAACGCCAATGGGCTGGTTTGATAGGAAAAACATTTTCTACAAACGTTAATTGATTTAAAAAAAAATAAAATTTAGAGAATTAAAACAATTCTCAGAGACATTGGTAAAAATAAATGTTTGAAATTATGAAATATGAACTTTAAACATATTTTTTCCATTTGTTTTTTTTTTTTTTTTTTTTTTTTTTTTGCATTTCAATTAAGATTTAATTCAATAAGGAAGTCAATTGTGATGAAAAAAAAAATATTAAATTGCATTTTTTTATTAACAATTTATTACTCACCTGCCTGCCTTGTGGTGTATTGCTGTTGTTGTATATATTTTTATAACAATTAATACGCTTTCAATTAAAAATATTTAAACAAAAAAAATTTGTTTAACAAAAAAATTTTTTTTCGTTCAGCAGCTGTTCATACACTCACTCACTGTTCGTTTATTGAAATTAACAAAAAGAAATTTATAATAAGCAAAATTTAAATTAACAATAATCAAAAACGATTCTTTTTTTTATTTTATTTTTGTTTGTTTTTTTTCCTTTTTTTTTTTTGTTTTGTTTTGTTGTTATTTAATAATTGCAAAATGAATGAAATGATATGAATTTTTATTTTTGTTTTTGTTTTATTTTCGGTAGGGTTTTAAATTTAAAATTCGAAAATATTTATTTACAAAACAAATCATTGCTGGTCAGAGTCATTAAACCCGGAAATGTAAAAAAAAAACGGTTATTTTCTTATAAGATGCGTTTTTTTTTCTTCTTATAATACGTAATATTGTTGTTGTTGCAGGGTAATTAAATATTTTGTTTTGGAAATTATTTTTAGCCATTTATGTAAATTTTTTGTTTCATATTTTCTTAATTTATTATCTATTCTCCTGTTTTTTTTTTATTTATTTGTTTTTTTTTTTTATAATATTTCCTCTTTAATTTTTTTCGATCTTTTTGGAGCTTTAATATGCTCAGTTGTAATTTTTTTTCTTTTTATTATTGTCACTCGTAATTTTTATGTTTTTCATATTTCCGTTTTAACTTAAAACACACAAAAAACACGGTAATTTTTTTACTTCTTTCACATCAATTTCTTTTTTCTACTGTAATTTCGTTTTTTTTTTTTTTTTACTTCAGCATACGTTTTTTTTACTCGTAACAAGTGTTTTTGTTTATGTTTCTGTGTAGAGATTGTGCGGAAGTGCTGGATCCGTTTTAAGCAACCGTTACAAACCACCGCAAATAATCAACTGATTTTAAGTATCCAATTGGAGTTGTGTTAATGTTTGTGTTTAAGAATTTTTGTTAGTGCAAAGATGGCGTTAAATTTGCCAGAGAAAAGAATTATATATGTATATATACATACAAGTGTGTGTGTGTTTGAGAGAGAGAGAGAAAGGGAGAGTGAATAAACAAAAGCAGATAATGCAGTGCCAAATAACAACAGAGACCAGCTGATTGGATAAAGTTGCCAGATTAATAAAATTCAATTTCGACTTTTAGCGATTCTTTAGTTGCATCAAAAAAACTAATCTTATCAATAAATATATTTATTTAATAAATGTAGTAAAATAAATTCATTAATTTTAAATGTAATTGAAACTGAATTAGTTAAAATGATGGCATTTAATTCCAATACGTAACGTTTAGACGGTAACATGTTGAAAAATGAAACATGTGCAATCATTTTCCCTAATTGTCAATTTTAACGAATTTAAAAAAAAAATTACTAGAAACACGAAAACATGATAAGCTCTTGGTGCCCTTAACAGTTTATGAAGCGAATGCATAACCTACTAAACAAGCCTTCGCAGCTTCATACGTATCACAATCTACAGATCCGTAATAAATTAAATGCAAGAATTTTAATGTAAAACCCTGAGACTTTTGCCCTTTTAACACAAGCTTTATCCATATCAGAAATACTTAAATATATTCAATATTTATTCAGCATGGCTTTTGAAATTTGTGATGGAATTAATTGAAGGCACAGTAAGGAATACGACAGTCGAAAGGCAAAATATTGTATTGTAAGGGTAGGAACTAGATACATTTATGTACACTTTTCAATTTAGATTATTCAACAAAAAGAATCACAAATAAATTGTTTGAAAATTAAACCGAGATATTCTTTAAAATGAAATTCATGATTAAAAGCACATATTATATCGCATTTATCAAGAACCTATTAAATTTAATGGTATTAAGCTTATTTATTTTATTCCATAAAAATACTAAGATACAAATACTCTATTGTCCACATACATACATACCTTTTATATAAATTTCCATTTCATTATATAAAAAAATTATTGTGGTAGAAGTTTATTAATTAGTTTGCATATCCGAAATCTTCTCTTCTAAAATACTTACAATGTTGACATTTATGTATTCGGTAATCTGCAAACAAAGATATTAATTATAGTTTTATTATGAATTTTAATCATTTCAATCATTTTTCCTTGACTTACAGTCATTTTTAATTCAAAGTTATTATCACCAGAAATGTTTACTTTCAGTAAACCGGTTAACTTTTCTGAGAATTTTTTTAACTTTTCCAATTCTCTTTTGGTGTACGAAAAATAATTACGATAACCGGCCTTTTTTAATTCGTCGTTTTTGCCAAAGACCACAGAATTTATTAGAAAACCCAGGCATTGTACAAGTATATAAACAATGCCTATATTACCTTCCGTTTGCAGCATTTCATCATCTAGTTCGTTGAGCATTTTCATAAGTTCACTGAATTCATGGAAACAACACATTTCTGTTTCCGTTTCGGTGATCTCGCAAAGCACTGTCCACACCAGACAAATAGCAATGGCCCGACCAGTTTCGCTTGCCAACGAGATAAGATGGCTTAAAGTTAAAATGTTAAACACAAAATCAATGGAATCCATTTGGAAGGCGTTCCAAAGACGCTTTGTAGCCATATGAATCTGTTTATATAGCAAAGAAAATATCTACATTTAATTAGCAATTGACGTATTTTTATTAAACACTTACATGCATGGGACTTAAGGTGTCCACATATTGAAAACTTTTTTGCAAAAACTGTGAACGCCATTCTAGGTTTTCCGGCGTTGCATTCACATAATAACACATGCAGGCGGCTACAAAAATATTGGTAATTTCATCAAGGTTTAAATCATTGTTTTTTAAAAATGCAATGAATGTTTTGCAAATCTGTTCAAGTATTAAAATAATATTAAAATTCGTTTGGTGAAAATTAAAATCTTAATATGTACTACAGACCTCCTCTATATCTTCAGATCGCTCTAAAAAGTCACATCTTTCGGCTAGACAAGTTTGTGCTATAAATCCCTTTAAGTTATCCAAGCTAAAAGGGATCTCGACGATCAGGTACATGCCATCGTTTTTTGCCTTAAATTCGTTAGACTCAAGCGCCAAATTTTCCATCCTTTTCAATATTTGCGCAAATATTAGAAGACGATACAAAACAACAAAATTGTTTATTTTTGTGCTATTCACGTAACAGTGCTGCCTGATTTTTGAGTTTGTTTGGTTGTGAGATAAACATTGCAACGTTACCGTATGCAAACACATGAGTTGCCACTACCATTACATTTGCATTTAGGAGATTTCATAAAATTATTGTAGGAAAGCCCTTCACAATTGCCTTCAGAGGATACTAAACTATGTGATAATAATTATTCTAATACAATAATATTCGCTATTCCATAAAAATAAAATACGTTACTTAAATGGATTAGAAAAATCTATACTTAGAATTAAAATATTCACCTGCTTCAAATTAAAATAATAGTCTAGTTAGTTATATTAAGTTTTAGTATATTGCTTGGTAACTCTGTTTTTCAAAGATTGCTTTACGTTCCATATACTTTCATATTGTAAATAATTTTACCGTTTAATGCTATAAATACAACATTAAAATCTAACGGTATATTCCAAAATATGAAAAATATTAACAAAATGTGTTCCAAGTTTAAAGAACAATAACAACGTTTAAGCTCCAATCAAATTAAAGATCAAAAGTTTATCAATGGATGGATGGATGGGACCACAAACGAACACCATTTGATTATACAAATCAGTGCCGCATCAATCAGTAAGAAGAGTACAAACTAAAAAGTAGCAGCAGTGAAATTGTTGTAAGCAAAAAATTAAATTAAATAACAAAAAAATAAAGTAAAGTATTACGTTTTTTTTATTTTCAGTAGTAATTATGATGCATTTATCGTTTCGGCAATTAATACCAGCCACTGTTGGTAACAGAGCAGCTGTTCAAACTCTATATCAGTCTAGATATTATAACAGTGTTGAGCGCAAAACAACAAATACTGGAATTACCAGCAGCAATCGTTTATCGAACGTCGCAGATACTGGTCTATCGTTAGCGCGTGGTTCACATCAAGCAATATTTGCTGCTCAATATTCTACAGTAAGTTTTCTTTTTATCTACATTCAAATGTTAATAAATTTTTTTATTAAATGTTTATCAATTAAATTAATGAGTGGAAAAACTGTGTATGGTATAAATGCGTAAACTTGTTCAGTGAAAAAATACTCATACTAGTCTTAACGGAAGTGAATTTTTTTTTAATATTTCCATATTTATCTGTGGATCTAATCATCCAGTGCAATAAGTATAACTATGATGGCCATTAAAAAGTAGTCACGTTTTTTAATTTTTTTAATTTTTTGTTTATTTAAAAAGAGCATAAAACATTAAATTTAATAGGAGATCGTCTAGACTGTCGCATATGTATGTGCGCGTTACTATGTAGAGAAACATGTGCGTGCTGATGTTAAAAGTGATGCCATATGCTTGATGCCATTGTCTTATTAAAAAAAAAAGAACGAAACGACAAAAATAAGAATTATTTCAAGTTAAAGGTGTTTGTGCCAAATTAAATGAAAATTATAGTCTTAATTCCAATTGGTTTAACGTTTGATTAATGCTGAATTTACACTTGTACTAGGACACTGTTACAAACATAAGTTATTTACATACTTATGTACATATGTACATATGTATATAAAATATGATACAAATTTTGTTTCGATACAGAAGTATTCAAAAGATGGTCTGACCGGAAAGTATTTTTATTTCGAGTTCCTTTTTCCAAATACAAATTAAACACAATTTGGCATGGACACCTATTACGTGTGTTGTACATATTTATATGCATTGGATTGTATAGGATTTATGGATGAGAAACTTACATACATACATACATATAGGGTAAATGTACCAGTAGTCGGCAGTTTTATTTTTTTCTCTTTTTCAAACTGGTCTGATTAGAAGTGGGAAAGTATTGTTGAGATGATGTTTAGTTATTACAATTCTGTGATTAGTTTAGTTTTAGATCCATTTACCAACTTTAAACATTAAAATAGTAAATTATAAGTAATTTAAATATTTTGTTTAAATCATCGATTTTTCCAGTGCTCGGCACATGTGTTCCTAAGTTCGGCAAAAAATTATCCTATTGTCGGCATTAAAATTTTTGTTAAAAAAAAGAAGTTTTGGAGCTATTCTTGGCCATTGCACATGAAATTAATACAGAATAGCGGGACGCTATATTTTTTGCTTGCACTCAATATTTTAGATGTGCCATTTCTTACTTCCATTAAAGCACATTTTAGGGAATCTTGGGAGTATTGGTGTATGAGCATTTTCCCGTTGGTGAACATATTAATGAATTTATATTGCCTGACATTCAAAGAACAGCCTAATATGCCTACTGAATCACGAATTTTCGTCCTGTTATAGGACTTCTAGTTATATAAATGTAAGAATGCCGACTTTAGATTCTCGGCAGGTCTCAGTGTATTCATTATAAACTATGCCGACTATTGGGTAAATCAAGTTTTTACTCAATTTCCAGTAGTCGGCACCTCCCTGCCGACAATTGGAAATCATATAATTTTTTGTTCCTAATGCAGGCAGCAATATAAATTATAAAAAAAATATTAATTTCCTTAATTTTTCACTCTTAATTTAAAATTTGAACTATTTTCTTTCATTAAAATCACTTACTTTCTTCAAAAACATTTAATTTAATATAAATACTTACTTGTTTAAGGAGGCACCTAAACTAAAATTTTTTTTAAAAAACTGGCACTACTCTACTTTTTGAAAAACCTTCACTGAATGAGAACAAAAATTAGCAAAATTATTCATCCCACTCAAATTTACTCATTTCATAAGAAAAGAAAACTATTTTTTCTACCAAAATCAGTTTTAACTTTAATTAATAAAGGTCGTTTTTCTTATTTATTTGCATTTTTTTACAAAAACTGCCGACTACTGGTACATGCCGACATTAGGTACATTTACCCTATACACCAGGCAAATATCCCTTCGTGCACGTTTACATATGTGATTCGATTTTGTTTCGTGGAATGTTCGATGACGCACAATGTGGGTAATTCCACTTCGAAATTTGTCTTTAAAGATTTCAAAAAGACAAAGCCTATGCAATGTTAAAAAGGAATTAAATATTCTCATTAGATTGTATTATGACTACCTACCTCTTCGCTATATCTGTGGTCTCCAGAAATAACACCCTAAGTCGAAAATAATTCTTTCGAGGAAAATCTCATTTTATGTATCGTTGGTCTCATGTAGAAAGGCTCGCATTTTGATAAAATCGCCTTAAATTTTGTGAGGAGGTGTATTTATGTTAAATGCATTGGAATCACAAAAAAAATCAATTTCGAAAAAAGTGTGAGTTAGGGCCTTTCTACATGAGACCAACGGTATAAAAGTGTATCTGAAAAAATTGAGAAAGTCCATTAAAATATTTATTGCAAAATAAAAGATACTTATCCGGGCAAGCCTAAGATCATAAACGACAATTTGTTATATACAGGCGCTTATTATAAGGTCAACATGTTTTTATTGATAAATTTTTAAAGTACATTCATTGGAGAAATGGGATTTCACGTAAATATAAAGTTTCGTTAGCAGAGAGTGATGGCATACATAACTTAAATTAGCCTAAGTCGACTTAGGCTATTATTGCTTGGGACCACAGATATATTCAATCTAAGTCAATGAACGTAAGGTACAATTTACTTAACAACTTCAATAATAGTTAAGTAATATCATCAATAACTTGTAATCTTCTTACACATCGAGGTATTACTGTAATTTAAAATATGTACGTATAAAATCTTTCAACACAGAATATTGTAAATATAAATAAATTATTGACAACGATATATTCAAGATGTCTATTCAATTCAAGAAGTCAATAACATTCCTTGATTACGAAAAATTAAAAATCATATGTATGTCTGTATGGAATCATATGTATATGCATGCATCCACAATATCATCATGCATCATTTGTTTACTCAAGTTGCACGCGTAAGAACAAAAAATGTTTTACGATAAAGAATATTACTCATAAACAAATAATGGAAATAAATTAAAGCATTTTTAACTGTAAATTTTTAAATACAGTTTACGTTTTTTAATAATAATTTGTTTATCTACTTTGCCTTATTTTGTTTTAATTTTTATTTGATTTTATTTAATACTTTAAAGGACATAGGACTATCTCTCCCCTCTTATTATATACATATGTATCAAGTTTTTCCATCTCAGTAAATAATTAGTTTGCTGTAGCAAGACTTAGGATGATTTTTTTTATCTGTCGTTGTCTATATACAATATGGGTGTATGTATGTACCTCATCCTCTATGAACATGTATTGTTTACGTATGTATAACACTTTTTGATTATTTTCTATACGTAACGTATTATTCGTATCGTACAATAATCGCGACTCTTCAATAATACACTCAAACCTCGTTTTATGCGAATTCAAATTTATGCGGTTTCAAAATTCTCAAATTTTTTCTTTGAAAAAACGATTTTAAGGAAATATTGAATGTTAAAATCCAAAAAAATGTGTTTTTCTTAACAAAGTTACTACTATCTTTAAATTTTTTCGGCATTTCCGGTTCTGATGTATGAAGTATTATTCAAATGCTATGGACGTGGAGTAATATTATATTTTTATTTTATTGAAAAATTATGTATTTTCTTCATTATTTGGAATTTTTTATTAGTTGTTATTTCCTATCTTTTTCCTTATTTTGTATGGTCTCAGCAAGGGCTTCATTTTTTGTTAATTTTTTATATGCGATTTTGTTTGAATTTTAAGGGTTAAATTTGAATTTATGCGCTTTTTTATTTAAATTTTTTATAAAAATTTGTATGAAGCTAGTGTATCGTTTTATGCGAATTTGAATTATGCGATTTTTTTGCGAAACGAATTAATCGCATAAAACGAGGTTTGAGTGCAGATAAGAGATTTTCTTCAAAATCTGAACCTTTAAAAGAATAATTAGTTAGATGTTGTAGTATTATGTTAAACAATTATTCATAAAATTTTTATTTCGGAATTTTCAGCTAATGACGTACCTACATAGTTAAGAAATGTAAAAAAAATTTCTTAAAACTAAAACTATAAAATATAAATACAATTTTGTGATGAATAGGAATTAATTTATTTTTAAAGAAATAGATCTGACGTACTTACCGTCTAATTCATATCGAAAATACATTTGTGTTGTCATTTTATGGCAGGCCAGCCAATAATCTCTATGTGCATTCAATCGGGCTTCGAGCCAATGTTCGTATACCCGAATATTTTTAGGGCTCATCCTTCCGTATGTCGACTTTAACCCATTAGATCCCAACCATCTTTAAAACCAAAAAAATACTTTATTGTGTTAAAATATATTTTATTAGGGCCTACCTTAAAATAAAATTAATAAAAAATAAAATTTTTTTTGGAAATATGTTTTTGGGGCGGTACCCCCAATATTTATGCTTACCAAACAACACTTTCCTAAATTTTTTAAATAATTTTTTTATTAAATTATAGTTAATTAATCTGTTTACTTTACTTTTCACTTAAATTCGACTGCATTTAGTTTAAAATACAAAAGATATACATGTATATGCATACGTCGACATGTGATGAGAAGTGCAAAAAATGAGAAAATATAAAAACACTTACAGATAAAAGGGTCTGATAACTTACCGTTATATTTTTTTCACCTTCTTTTACTATTTATTAATTCCTTACATTCTCTATTAATGTTATGAAAATTTTTTTTTTTTTTAAAAAGTCAGTAACTTTCTGTATATAGCGCTATAAAGTCAGTGTACTCAAGCGAGTACAGTGGGAACGAATGGGTTAATGCACTGCTGGATCATCCTCTTAAACAGCAAATTCTTGCCTGAAATTTTGCTTTTGAAATGTTTATGTAATTGAACAAATTTATTAGCGAGGCAGGACAAGCCAACCCAAGTACGCCTCTGCAGCACACTTTGTCTCAAACCATTTCGTATGTTTGTTCCATTTTGCCATCACCTACCGTATCAAGGTTGAACTTTTAAGCTCTTGATTTTTTTTTTACATCTTCAGACACTTATCCTTCTATTTGTGATAGATTCATAGTACTCGTATTAACAATCCGAGAAAGACGTAATTAAATTGCTTTTGTCACCGGCAATTCTGCACTTGCCTCTCAGAAAACTTGTTTGGAGAAGAACCTACTCTGTTGCTTTTACCATGTTCTCATAATTTTAGCAAATTCTTAACAAAATCAGGATACGGTGCTACTTGTTCACATTTTTATATTTAAAAGTACTCAAATAGCAGTGTCTTATTGTAAAAATCGAATACATACAATAAGACAATACGAAATGTACAATAATAACTGCATACATAGGTAATGTTAGTAAATTAAGGTTTTTAAAAATATTGAATATTGAAAAAGTAAAAACACTATAAATAATGGTAATAATAAAGAATTTTTATTAATTGTTTTATCTAGATATTTTTCCTAGTCCCTTTCGTGCAGAATCATAAAAGTTTCCATTTGTTCCACTTCGAAAAAGTGAATAGTTTTAATGGTTTTTTTTTTAATTTCTGAATTATAGTTTTTTTTTTATTTTTTTTAAAGTACATAAAACATAATAACAGTGTGTATTATTAATAAACTGCACAAATATTTTACTAATTGCTTAAGAAGATTTTTAAATTTACTTCCGATTGGAACACTTAAATTAAATTTTGAAAAAGTTTCCATTGTTTTGTTAAGCACTGTATATATGTACTTTAAATATTGACGAGGTTTTTTTTTTTAAAATTTTTAAATAAAAAAAACCACTTTGATATATCGAGCCATAACCGCAAAAATATCTCAAGCGACATATTTTTCATATATCGTTTTTTGTAATAAATAAATTCATTGGCATCATTTGCATCATCTATAAAAATTTCAGGGTCACACTGTGCACCGTTATGAATTTATAACAAAAAAAAAAAATGTTAACTTAAGTGCACTTTGTAAATTTGTTTGTTTTTTTGTGACAGCGACTGTCGCTTAAGATAAAATTTTCTTAATAAAAAAACTGAAAAACATATATTTTTTTAAATTATAATATAATAATACTAAAGTATTATTTTAATACTTGTATGTAAATATGTTGTACATCTGTAAAATTTATAAGATATGATAGAGGTAAATAAGGAAGTGTTAAAAGCATATCAAATGCACATATGTGATTTATAAAGAGAAGTCAAAGGATATTTTTTAGCGGACCAGGAAAAGAGCAAAGCTGATTATTCATTTCTGTGTGTTAGTTTCGATCTGCAAAAGGTACTTAACACACCCCACGGAAACGCTATAACACTGTTTTACTGTAGAAAGTATGCATTCTATAACGAAAGCTTTTACGAAAGTGGCACCAGAAACGGGTGTTGCTTTTTATGGAGAGAAAACGATGGAAAAAGAGGTTATAATGAAATTTCAACCCTTGTCTTCGATATATGGTCCGTTCATTTATCATAATTACCCAAAAAATCTCTACTTAAAAATCACGAGTTAGGGCCTTTCTATATTGAGGCAACGATATGTATGTATGTACGCGTAACAAAGAAAAAATTGGAGTCTTTTAACACCTATTTCCCATATACATAAATACATACATAATTGGTCATTACAACCCTTCAGTCAGGATTATTGACCTAGTTTCTCACACCACTTATGTTGTGTGCGTTAATTTTATACATGAGTGGCGGGACCTACAGTTTAAAGCCGACTCCGAACGACAGATTTTTTTTGAGAAACTTTTCATGGTAATTTTATTTACTCTCAGAGTTTTTGCCAGAAATCTGCTGAGAGGAAATCGCCGAAGAAATTCTTTTTGTATTTTGTTTTGATGTCTGGCCTGGGGCTCGAACACTGGCTTTATGTTTAATAAGCCAACACACTACCTACTAGACTACGACGACTTCCTATTTCCCATATTAATAATAATTTGTACTGTTAGACATTGACTGTATTGGTTACAAAAATATTTAATTTCTAGTACTAATAAAAAGCCTTTCATATGTAAATACATACATTTATATATAAAATGTTGTAATAATGACCTAAAAAGAAATATATTACAAAAAATATAGTTTAGTAAATGTAAAAAAACCCCTCCGTCATAAGAATATTTTATCTTAACCGACACAATTTTTTCCCAGTAGTTAATCAGAATGACATCAAAAAAAGCTTAAGCGCCAAAAATTACTGTTATTATTCTGATATGAGAAATCTATTGGATTTATATTATGCATTGGAACAAAATGTGTCTTCGTACAAAATTTTGTTGCTCTAACTTGATTTGAACAAGAAATAAATAATAAAAACCTTCCCCTGTAAAATTTCGTTTTTGTCGCTTGAGATATTTTTGCGGTTATGGCTCGATATTTTAAATGTATACCAATTGAGATTAAAAATTAAAGAAATAAATCTGGTGGTCAGGTGGCGCGATTGTATGTTTTCAGAGATTATATTTAATTAATTAATATTTGTCCTAAGATTATTGCATAATTTTTCTTTTTTATTGCAAATTGACCCGACCTCCCATTGAAATTTGATTATTGGATACTGGATGTTTTTTTTTTTTTTGTTAAGTTTTAATCGTATTTGTTTGTGAAATATGGAATGGAAACGTTCTGCACAGCATTGATAAGATGGTTTTTTTTTTTTTTTTTATATTCCTAATCAAACATAAAATAAATTCTTATCAAATTTATAAAAATAAAATTAAAGAAACGAAACGAAAAAGTAAAAGTTTTTTTCTAAACTGTATTCAGTTGCAAAGTGGTTCTAACTGCAAACACACATACAAATAGATACAAACAAGTTTATATTTAAAAAAGAAAAACTCTACTTTTAAGGTATAAAAAAAAAATTTAAAAAAAATATGAAAAAAAAAACTTAACTTATAAATAAATTACCATAATGAATTAAATATAAATAAATCACTGTCAGTGTAAATATGAATTAAATTGAAATATGTATTTTATATTCATGCTGTTTCCAGCCTACTTACTATTTATTGACGTCGTCGTTATCAGTCTGAAAGTTATCAAGGACTGAAAATGAATGTAACCTCTGTGATCTTAGATAGAGAACTTGTTATTTATTTATGGTTCTCTTCCTTTGCTTTATTATTATTATTGTAATTATTATTTTTATATTGCAAATTGTAATTGTTTACAATAAAATAAAATAAAAACTTGTAAAAACAATAAATATTATTTAACACTTAATGGAAAAATTGCATTGACATTCATAAACTGGTATTTGCATTGTAAAGAACTGCAAATCAATAAGTGCTCCAAGCAACAAAAAGGAAAACTCTGTCTTTAATAATCAAGAAAAAAAAAAAAATTGTTTTTTTCCTCATAAAATCATTGAAGAATGGCTACTAAAGTACTTGAATTCTTTTCTTCTTTTACTTTAAAATAAAAAAGTTTTTTTCAATTGAAATTTTTAATTTTAGAAAATGTCTGGAAATTCGAAACTGTTGAAGTCATCCATTACGGAACTCGATCCCGAGTTATTGGACATGATCAAGGATGAGAAACAACGTCAAACTAAGAGTTTGGAAATGATTGCCAGTGAAAATTTCACTTCATTGGCCGTTTTAGAATGTTTGGGTTCATGCTTGCATAATAAATATTCTGAAGGTTTACCTGGAAAAAGGTACGTTTTAAAAATTTATAAATTGCCTCTTTTTAATGTCAACAGTTAATCTCACTTGAAAGCTGTGTAGAAGAGATAATCGATTTCTTAGATAATTTTCAATTTTTGTAGACACTTTAAATATACTTATCAATACACTTTCCAAATATAATTTACTTTTAGATACTACGGTGGCAATCAATTTATTGATAAAGTTGAATTGTTGGCCCAAAAACGTGCCTTAGAAACCTTTAATCTCAACCCCGAGGAATGGGGTGTTAATGTACAGCCCTATTCCGGTTCCCCAGCAAATTTCGCTGTCTATACTGGTCTTTTGCAACCGCATGATCGTATCATGGGTTTAGACTTACCCGATGGTGGTCATTTAACTCATGGCTTTATGACTGCCACCAAACGTATTTCTGCCACTTCCATATTCTTCGAATCAATGCCTTATAAAGTTGACGCTAAAACTGGTCTCATCGATTATGACGGCTTAGAGGCCAATGCTAAATTGTTTAAACCTAAAGTTATTATAGCTGGTGTATCCTGCTATTCGAGATGTTTAGATTATGCACGCTTCCGTAAGGTATGCAATGACAATGATGCCTACTTGTTTGCTGATATGGCTCATGTTGCTGGTCTTGTGGCAGCTGGTCTTATACCTTCTCCCTTTGAATATGCCGATGTTGTAAGCACTACGACCCACAAGACCTTGAGAGGTCCTCGTGCTGGTGTTGTATTCTTCCGTAAGGGTGTGCGCAAAGTTAAACCCAATGGCGATAAAGTCATGTACGATTTAGAAGATCGTATCAACAATGCCATTTTCCCTGGTCTACAAGGTAACTTGTAAAGATTTTTATAACCATAATAACTTATTTATTATCAAATCATTATTATTTTAATAGGTGGCCCACACAACAACACAATTGCCGCTATTGCTACAGCTTTCAGACAAGCCAAATCTCCCGAATTCAAAGAATATCAAACACAAGTCATTGCCAATGCCCGCCGTTTGTGTGATGGTTTAATTAAGAGAGGTTATAGCATTGCAACTGGTGGTACCGATGTGCATTTGGTATTAGTCGATTTGCGTAATGTCGGCTTATCCGGTTCTCGTGCTGAATACATTTTGGAAGAAGTCAGTATTGCTTGTAACAAAAACACTGTACCTGGTGACAAATCCGCCATGAATCCTTCAGGTATTCGTTTGGGAACGCCAGCTTTAACTACACGTGGATTGGTTGAAAGTGATATTGATGTTGTGGTCGAATACATTGATGCTGCTCTTAAGATTTGCGCCGAAGCAGTAAAGGTTTCCGGACCAAAATTGGTTGATTTCCAACAGACTGTTCATAATAATCCAGATATTCAGGCTAAAGTACAAGCTTTACGTGCTCAAGTTGAAAAGTTCAGTGAGAAATTCCCCCTTCCTGGTTTCGAAGAATATTAGTAGACTCTTTTTAGTTGTAAGAAAAAAAATTTTTTTAAAATAAAATCCAACCGTTGTAAAAACTATTTGCTTTTATTTATAATATATGGTAGGTATATACAAATTATTTATTCTTTTTCGTTCCTTTAAGGAACATAGGGTTGTCATATAGAATTTCCTTGTCTTCTATTTATTTGTTTGCAGCTGATCAATCTACTGCAGTAGGTCCATCTGTCGCTGCCTAAAGAACAATGCCATCAATGAACATTTATTGGATGTAGTGATAAGGAACTTTTTTATTGAATAATTCCTATTCTTTCTAAAGAGGTTGTTGGGCTGAGTAACCTTCCTATGATATTCGCTGTTGATATCATTCCATTGGGGCGGAGAAACAAGGGTCAAGGGGCTTCCAAAACGTTTTACTTGGGAGAGGTTTCAGCCTAATAATTTTATAAATTCGAAAATCATGATAAAAATTTGTTCATCATCTCCTGGGCTTTACTTTTCTTGGCTTTTATTACAATATAATTAAATACTTTACAATCTACTCCATAAATTCCATTTTAATGCACTCCTTAGTGGGTTTCATATCACGATGAAATCTTGAATTATGCGTCGATAATGACCATTTCGTTTTGAAACTTTTATGGCACACCGAACAGTCGAATTCCTTGCCCATTATTTTCGAATGTTTCGAAGCAATATGACGACGCAGAGCATTGGGCGAATTTAATTTTCTTTTGCAGATTTTACACAATAAATATTTTCCTAAAATGAAAGAATAAAATTTTGTAAAATAATCAGAACCATGTACAATAGTTTTATTTCAAAAATTTTAAGATATTTCATTATTTTTCTTCAACGTCAAACTCAATGAATTTTTAATGAATAATAAAATATATTCTTTCTTTAAATACGAAAGGAAGCAAGTTTTAAATTTTAGAGAATCCTTCCTACCATTTTCACATAATTTACGACTGTATTATAAAAATCTTGGATAATGTCTATCAATACAATAACCCTTCGGTAATCAGATGATCCCTAATTCACATCTAGGACCCTTGGTTCAGTCCTTGATCGGATCTTGAAGCATAGTAGAGGATATTAGTAACAACGATGCACGTTTTCATAAACTTTACCCACCTATCTTACGCTAAACCTTAAACCATAGTATACATTGCGTTTCATAGGATAGCCATTTGCCTTTTGAATATCTGCCGTTGTTTAGTTAAAGTTTATAATGAACTTTTAATGCTTTTTATTTTAATTCTTTGGAATTTATTTTCTTTGTTTCATAAAACATTCATTTTTATAAAATCAGTAATAAATATTATACATATGTATATATATATTTATATATATTCAATTCTAGATTATAGTGGTTGACCCCCACATAAAGATCTATGTATTATCCAACGTAGTTGGTAGAAAAAGAAAATATTATATTAAACAATAATAATATATTAATTTATCTTCAAATATTTCACTGAACTAACTAACTATTATCAATACTCAATCATCAATACTTTATAATACTTAAATTAGAAGAATTCATTTTTGTTTTTCTTTAAAATTTATAAAATTTATAAACAATTTGTATTTTCCGTTTGAAATGGCATGTTTATATAGTATATGTATATAAAAAAAAAAAAAAGAAGAAACAAATTCTTAACACGTTTACCACAAAATACTCAATCTACTTCAAAATTCTTAAGGATATTTTTTTTGTGAATTATAAAAATACAAATTTTAAACAAATTTATATTAAATAAATAAAAAATCTGAAATTTTCATAATAGATTTCCGATAATAGATTATCTTTTAATAGATTACATTATGTATTTTTATATTTGTATACATATTATGCTACAATAATATACATACATAATATGTATGTATATGCTATATATAGTATTTACAATACAATAAACTACTTAAAACTTATTTGTAATATTTGTTGTGTGTTATTTCACAATTTTATCATTTTGTAAAAAATGTGTGAGTGAGGAGGTTTGTTAAATATTTTTTAAAACAATATACATACATATGTATGTGTAGAAAAAGTGCTTGCTTTTTCAAATTTAAAAGAAAAAGAAACAAATTTTAAATACACATCGATTTGATGTTCTATTCATTCACTGCGATTGTTTGTTAATTGTATGGCAACTAGCTTCTTAGAATGAAATATTTACATTCTTTAACTATTGATCAGTTTTCCGTCCTAAGGGCCAACTTTTGTTCGTGTGAAATGCGTATATGCTCGCGTAGACTGTATTTGTTTTTGAAATTCTTATTACACAATTCACATTTACGCGGTGGCTGAGGTGTATGCTGAGTACGAATATGTCTCCAAAGGTTAACTGTTGTTATAACCATTTTGCAAAATTGACATTCTGTCCATTTATTATTGGGCAAATCTAAAAATATACAGAAAGGAAAAATCAAGAAACAACCAACAACAACAAAATAATTGATTTAAAAAAAATTTTTCCCAATCAAATTCTTTCAGATGAATTGTATTTACTTGTAAAAAAGGCATAAAACTTTGAAAATGTCTAACACACAAAAACATACTAATTAAAAACAAACAAAGGCAAAATTATTGTTAAAAAAAAAAAAAATGAAAAACAAATTACATAAATTGGCAAGCTTCTTTACTTTGGAGACATATTCGTTGTTAAACACAAATATAGTATTCATTTAGGATTTCTATGCATATATATATCTGTATGTATGTATGTATGTCTACAACTACTATGTGAATTAACAAAAAAAAAAAAAAAAAATAGTTACGCACCTACAGGAATAATGTCTTCAATATGTACATATGCACATGTATAAACCAATAAATAATTAAAATAAAGCAAAGAAATAAAAATAGAATTAAAACTAAATATTGTAGAATAAAAAAGTACACTCAATATAAAACAAAAGAAAGAAAAACAAACAATTTGTTTACTGACCTGTTGAACTGACTTTATTTTCGGTCTTAATTGTTGTCAAAACATTTGAACTTGAGGTTGTTGTATCATCTAATTGAGTTTGGGAAGTATTCGTCGATGTTGTGGTAGGATTTAATAGGCGGCCTAAGGGTTAATTTCATAGAAATAATTAATAATTTATGGAATTTTTAAACATATTTTCATTAAAATTACCCATTTCGAGCGTTATTTCAGAGTTATCTCCCTGATGAAATTTTTCCTCTATCTCGGATTCTGTTAATATTTCGTATTCGGATGGATATTGTGTGACATTTTGTCCACTATTTGCCGAGTCTTGATTATTTCCTGTTGTGCCCTCCGTATCCGACAGACGGTCATCAACTTCGCTTACAATATATTCGGGTATGTCCATTTTTATGGTTCCTCTTAAAAGTGTCATATCTGCAGCTGGAAATAGAAATATTATACACAACATCATTGAATGCATGGTACATGTTTCCAAAAATTAATGATTTTTGTTTTTTAAACGGCTATTATTTACTAAGAGTGAATTCAAACAAAGGAGAAGGCCTTTGAAACTTTTTAGTCTTTCATCTGATCAAAATGCCGTTAAGGACTAAAATTATTTCTTACTCTTTACAATGGTCTGTTCATCCACCGCTTCAGTTGTATAAATGTTGTCATCATCATCGGAGAAAGTAATTTTACGTTTCTTCATTGAGTTGGTAGTAGCTGCCGGCAGTGTTACAATATTTGCACTCAATTGTGTTGGTTGTGTAGTTACTTGCACTTGCTGGGTCTGTGATGATTGTTGCTGTTGTGTTGTGTGATGTTGTACTTGATGCTGCACCTGGATCTGCTGATGTTGCTGGTGCTGTGTATGGTGTGCTGCGGCCGTAGTCACTTGATGTTGTGTAGTTGTGGCAGGTGAAGTGTTTTGATGTACTTGAATGTGCTGAATTTGTGTTTGAACATGATGCTGCTGCTGATGTTGTTGCTGCTGTGGAACGGATCCGGTCTGAGTTTGGCTTTGCAATTGCGGTATTTGTATTTGTTGCGTGGTGGTGGTCGTATGCAGCAGGGGAATATCAATCGTCTGTGTAGCTGTGGTATCGTTTACAGCACGTATTGTACTCGGTATGGATTTCATTAGTTTATGTTCTTCTATAATGGGTGTAGGCGGCTTTGGTTTCTCCTTTTCTTCGGCTGTCAAACCCTGAACAGCGAGCAGTTCAGCCGTTTGCAAAAACGATTGAAGAGCTTCTTGTTGGACATTTACTTCACCCTAAAACAATAATTTTAGAATACAAGCAATTAGCCTATTCAACACTTTACACTAACCTGATACATAAACTCTATAATGGAATTGAGATCTTCGTATTTAATAAATTTAAATATAATCACAGGATGAGGATGGGGATTTTCGGTAAATATTTCCTTGAAATATGAACTACATGCCGACAAGACCACTTTGTGGGCCCTAATTTTACGGCCGTCACATAGCAAACTGACATCGACAAAATCATCGTTCACCCGATGATTGTCCAGGGCATATGTCAGATGGCGAAAATAGTTATTCCAACGTAAAGAATACTGTTGTGGTGCTGACATTTTTATAGTATTTGATGTTTTCCCAACTTGTAATATAAGAAGTAATGCCCATCTACTTGATTACCATTTGATATTTAATTGAATTTCTTTTTCTAAATCCAATTAAAACACTAGATTTGCACACAAAAAAAAAACAAATACGTTTTCTTCTTTTCTTTCTTTTCAGAGTGAGACTCCGTTGGACTGGCTTAAATTACACACAGCCTTAAATATTACCACAATTAATTATGTTATAAATTTACAATAACTTTGTAAAGTAATATTTTCTATTTCACATTTTCTATCGAAAGTAAAACCTTTTAATTGCAAATTCTTAATTAATTTTGTTTATTTTGGTTTTTTTTACTGCAAGAAGTTTTTCTGAGTGAAAAATTCTCTATGTACGCTTTTAGCTAAAGTGATGCCAAGTTTATGGCAAAGTTCTTAATATCTGTCATAATATAAATTAAAATCGCTACTGTCCACAGGAAATACACGCCATATTCCCATTAAATTGATTTTACGGCATACAGTGCTGTATTTGGAATAAGAATTAGAATTAAAGATATTTATTGTGTGTTATTTTTCCTTTCATTAACAGTTGAGAATAAAAAATTAAAAATTTTAAAACGAAAACATTTTATACATTAGATATTTTTACATATAAAAATATGTTTATGAATTTCAGATCAATTTAATCAATTATTAAACGCTTTGTAAAGGTTTTAATGCAACTCCAACAAGGATGCTAATCCTGGTATCATTTTTTCCTGTCATTATAGTTTCTACTACTACGAGGGTGGTTAAAAAGCTCTTTGTTTGCTTTTAATACACTAAATATTATTCTGCAATTTAGTTAGTAATTTTTTTATAACTTTTACTAAAGAAAATCTTCAATGTTTTTTTATTTAACAAATTTTTTGATTGCATTGAGTACAATACTGACCCTTTTTTCCAATTAGAATATCAATGTATTTTTTTCTCGTGCATATTTTAATATTGAAAAATTCAAAGTCCATTAATTTCAAATAATTAAGTTTTTTATATAATTTTTTTTTTTTTCAAAAAATTTCAGCTTTGCTTTGTACAATTTGGATGTTGTTGCAATATATAATATAATTGGAATTTTATTTACTTAATTAAATTAAATTAAATAGAGAAATATTTTTGAATATAACGAAACAAAAACTTTCCAATTAAAATGACGCCAATTATTTGTATAAGATAATGAAGAATGAGAAAAACTTTGAGACGTAACTTTGCCTGGCTGCTTGCCTCTCGTGGTTCATTGAAAAGGAACTGTTTTGCTCCACGTATACCATTTATTAAAAATTCACGATGATCTAAATTCGAATAGCATAGAAAGCTTAATTTCTTGCTGAAATAATGAAATAGAAAAATTAGTCGAAATATTAAAACTTATTTCAATATTGCCTTACAGGTCCTCAGGTGGTATAATATTTTCCAAAGCCATGAAGTTATCATTGTTAAATGTCCATTCAGTTGTCATGAATACATAAAGAGCCATATTGGCGGCGTGGATACGTCGTTGCAATTTAAGAAGGCTTGAATATTGTATGCCAATGGACATTGTATTAATGGACATTGAAATTTAGAATATGTATACACAATAAAAATATCTAAAATACTTACAATGGTTTTTGCTTTATTAAACGTAAAAGAGTATCAACTATTAGGGAAAGTCCAATTTGTAAAGTGAAAAACTAAATTATAAAATGATTATTTAAAAAAAAAAAAATCCAATTAAATTATTTGTTAATAATATATGTACCCTTATAAGATGCCATACAGCACATCTGGTTATACTACCACCTGGTAGCCATAGACATTTTTCTATAGGATTGTTACGTATTTCCTTTTTACCCAAGTCGATAACTTGTCCAATTGATATGCTATTGATAGATGAATTTGCACAATTAATAACTTCTACTTTGTCTATACTTTGGTTATTGTGGTTTCGATTAGATAGTTTATAAGCGGCAATTAGCATACTCCTAACGGTTACATCAACCGGTATAAGATCGTTAATAACGTCAGGATCACCATGGTTTGTGCGTAGAATACCCACACCGCATGCCATCAACATGCCTATTGGCCCATTGAAATTATCAACCCAACCGGCTATAGGTTCTTCAATACTCGACACAACTGAAAATTGGAAAAATTATTACGCCTCTCTATAGTACTATTGATCTACATAAATACATATATGTAGGGTAGGGTAATGTTAAATTATGTACCTATAGATGGTCTAAAGACCATTACTGGCAATTGGTGACGATAGTCATTTACTATATGCTCAGCCATACTTTTCGTAAAGGTATATGTGTTCGGTTGATCGGAACTGTATTTTGAAAAGAAAATATTTAAAGTTTCAACATCGTATGTTTCAGCCAATTTAATTGAGGTACGCCAATCAGCATACGCCGGATATATCTGTAATTTGAATTAAATACTATGTAAATAAAGTACTATATTAATAATATTATAATATAAATTCTTATAAATAAAATATTCGATATTTTAAACAGATAATCCAAATATCTGAATAAATATAAAATATGTATGTACCTATATTGTGTATTAAAAAACTATTGAAAATATCTTCCCCTATCCCCTCCAATAATTGTTTAAATTTTAAAAGTGGAACATTTTATATTCAAGATATAGGCGGTTCTAATTGAAACGGATATATTTTGTCTTTTATTTTTTCTCAGCAGTTCAAGGGTTAAGCCATTATTTAAATAACACACTTTAAGTATAAAATCGAAATATTTTTTCAATGAATATTTATACAGAATTAAAAATCAAATTCATTTATACATTCATTCTAGACACCCATATTTTAGGAACTTTAGTTCATTGATTTCTCTACTTTAGTACATAATTATTTTGTCGACAAAATCGTTCGCTGGAATTTAAAATTTTATTTAGATTGTTATATACATAGCTTTTAATTTTGGTATCAAATTTCATACGCAAAAAATATTTAAAATTCTAATTAATTATGTCCCCGTACATACATACATACATAAGTATGTAATTCAACTTACCTTTTCCTCTACATATTTCCTATCCGGATTTGAGTATGTTGTTGATATATGCACAAATGCTTTTAAATTTTTTAAATTCATTGCAATTTTTATTAATTCATAAGTACCGCGCGTGTTCATTAGAATGGCCGATCTTAAATGATCATCGAAACGAACACTAGCAGCTGAATGAAAAACCAATTTAACATTCTTTAGTTTTTCCAGATCTTCATTACTGATGGCCAAGCCCAATTCTTGGCAATCTCCAGCTATAGCTACAATTTTGGAAAAGGCTTGCGGTTGTTCATTGCGGGCCCGTTCGAAAACGGCTGAATTTAATAGTTCTTGTAAACGTTCATTTGCAGTTTTTCCACTTTTACTGCGCATCAAAACGTATATTTTTCCAAAATCCGAAAAGGATCTTACCAATTTGTCGATTATAGCTTTACCAACAAAACCTTAAAAATATTTCAATTCAATTACTTCATTACATACATATATTCATGATAACAAGCAAAAACATACCGGAACCACCCGTTAAAAAGATTTCTTGATTGGTATAAAAATTTGAAATAGACATTTTAAGTTCGTTTCTTTCGTTTTTTTTTTTTATATATATTTTAATCCTTTTGTTGGTAATTACAAAAACTAATATATTTCCTTTATAGTAATTTTCTTAGATTTGAAACACTCAAAAGCTGAATAAAGACTGACTTTAAAATTGAAATACTTTTCGCCGTGCTAACACTTAGTTAATGTTTAATTAAAATGTCTATTGTTTTCTCATTATTTATGTAATTAATTACCAACCAAATTTAAAGTAAATTTATTTTCCATTAAAGGTTTATCCAAATATATATAAATTACCCAAGAATTAATTTTACGAAATTGAATGTGCGGACAATTGTTTTTTTTTTTAATATTTTTAAGTAAACAATATGATAATGTTGTTTTAAATTCTCAAGTTCAGTGTTAATATGTAAGTACATTCGGTGTAGATGTAGAGTTTTAAGAAAAAACTGTACATACCTACTTTATGTACATTGTCCAATTTGTATCACAACTCTCTACAGAAAAAAAAAAAATTATATTTCAGGAGAACAACGTAACAGATCATAATAATTTTTACTCAATCATCGCCTTACATATCGTCAACTAAAAGACCAAACAACCTATCAGCAAAATTTTAAAATTGTGTTTTTTGTTTAATATAATTCACTATATCATAAAGCATATGTATGCAAAATTTTGAACGTCTAATATTACAAATAACCAAGCTATTATCAAATTAGAAGACCGTGACGTTCTAAACAATAGGAAAATAAATCATTAAAAATCATGATAAAAGTTTAATTTTGTTGCATAGTGTAATTTAAGCAAATACTAATCACTTTTTTGTCTAAACAAGTAAAAAAATCTATAATTGTTATTATTTAATGTAAATAATAATTATGTGTTGAAAGGAATGCTTAATTATTCATACGAATTAGTATTGCTGATAGGTTGTTTGGTTTCAGATTTTTACAATTCAAAATAACCTAAGCGCCATATCATAAGCTGTGTTCAGAAAAACAAAGATTTCTCAACCGATATATACTTCTGGTTTCATTTTAATCGTAATATATAATTTTCGTTTCAATGTTGCAAATAGTACCAATTTTATAACGTTTTATCCCTCTCCTGTAAAATCTAGAAAACTGCTGATAGGTTGTTTGGTCTTTTAGTTAACGATATATCAAAAATTATTAATATAATGGATTGACCAGATTTTAATCGAATGGCAGAAACATTAGGAATGCCTAGGGTTTTCACCGAAAACCACAATGACTTGCGTTCACTAAAAACTAAAATTTTAGAAGATTGTTGGAGAATTGATGAAATTACTATTAAAAATTGTTTTTGTGTGTTTTATTTTAATTCTATCATAAGCTTTCTTAAAAATCAACTTTCAATATTTTTAAACTGAAAATAACCTTAAAATGTTTACAACAATTCGTTAGTCTCATTCGCAAATGTGTTAAGTCCCTTTTTTCAAATTTTACAGGAGACACAAAAAACATTGTGGCTTTTTCAGTTTTTAAAAGTTCTAAACTGTTTAAACGCAATTATTTTTACAAAATAATAATAATATTAATAACTAATAATGTTAATTATTACTATTATTACTAATTAATTAATAATATTAATATTTTTCGTAGTTTTGTGGACTTAACGTTTTTGCAAACCACAAAATTACAACAACTTTAAACTATATAATGACGTGTTTTGTTGTTGTAAAATATGTATTATGTACAATGTTACCGTTTTGCATTAAAATCTCAATTTTGGAAAAAAGTGGACTTAGCTTCTTTGCGAATTATACTAACGAATTATTTTTGTAGATTTTCGAAATTCGACTTTCAATACAAAACGAGTATGCATATATTAGTTTAGAGTAAAAACATATTCCATTGTTATTATGGCTCTATAGAAGCAAGAGTCTGTGCACAAGTAGTTTTCGAAAACATAAACCGTTACTCCCAATAGATACGTATCATGTTGAACAAAAGAAACTGTTACAAACGAATATGAAATGATGATGATGAGAGCATTACGAAGAAACCCACAAACCCAAATTATTCATTTAGTGTGTTAACGGTAAAAGAGAAAGAATACATATACATATGTATTGTTCTTTGCACAAAAACAAAAGAATTTCCAAATATAAATAAATGACCTAAAAAAAGTAGGAACTATGTATAATGGTAACTTACAGCAAATACCACGCGCATAACATACATACATACATAAAGATTCGTCTTCTTAAGAGTAATAAACACGAGCATTTGAAGATTTTATTTTAAGTTTTTGTTTTTTTTATTGACAAATTATTACAATTTCATTGATGTTTTTTTTTTTATTTTTAATCTCTTTTTAATAATGATTGATGTTTAAAACACGATATTCTTTCTTTTCTTCGCTTATGTTGTGATCATTAAAATTATTATATATTGAGAGAGTTCGTGTATTAATTACTTATTAGATTTTCAAAATAAGATGTTTTTAAAACACTCTTCTTTTTCTTTTATTAGACGACAATTTTGGCATTTATCTTTTGTTTTATTTTTTATTCTTGTGTGTGCGATTGTTATTTATTTTTGTTTTTAAATATAAAAGAGTGCTTCTGTTAAAAGCTGAAGAATTTCTCTTCCTGCTTACTTTTCTTTTTTCCTTATAGTGATACAATTAATTCTGTTATTAAGTCTTTTAGTTGTTGTTTTTTTCAAACTGAATTTAATTAACATTTTTAGGCGTAAATTATTAAAACACATACGCATGTAATTAAACAAAACAAAAAGTCAAATAATTATATGGAGAATAGAACAAGACAATAAAAGGGGATGAAAAAAAAACAACGTGCAGTTGTAGAACAAACAATACATATCCCTTGTTAATTACTAGAGGTAATATAGTAGATGGAATGATTAAGGGGTATGGATGATAATGGGTTTTGCTATCTTTCCTCTTTTGAAAACAACTCTTAAATGTTATGCGAGACCAAGCAACCCACAAATAGATCAAAAATCTATTGAGATTTCAACTCAATGCTCATTTAGGGAATCGCATCCCTATCACATCTTAAACCATTTCAGAACAGATAAAACATTTGAAATACAGCCCATATGTGTAATATGATGGGGGGGGGGGGGGGAGGTTTAGTACTGGATGGATGGTGGGTGTTTGAATGAATTGTGAATGATTAAGTTGTTGTAATGATATTTGGGTTTAGAAAAGGAAAAAGACAAGTTGTTTAAGGGTTTTTCATCTTTTTTTTATATAATTATATAATAATAATAATTAAGAAATAATAATACATTTGCGAGTTGTTTTCAAAAAAATTAAAATAAAATAAAAAAATAATAAAAATTATTACAATTTGAAAAATCATTTTTTGGGATGTTCTTTTTTGTAAATGTATGTTTGTTTTTTGTTGTTGTTGTTGTTCTTGTGTGTAGTATATAAAGTTAAGTTTTTTTTCTTTCTTTCTTTTTAATGTGGTGTGGAACGCATGGTTTTCAATCTTTTTGGGAATTTCATAAACGCTAAACCAAAGTAAAATTTTCAATAAAAATGAAAATCACTTTAGAACAGCGCATCTCTCCTTACATTACATTGCTACGGCAGCTACTAATAAAAAAAATTGGGTTTCTATGTTTGTTTGTTATTGTTGTTATATTAGTAAGACTACACCAGCTCGAGATGCTCCGTAAACACCTCACAAAGAGGTGCTAAAAGAACACTGAGGAAGGTGACAGTAATACATAAAACGTAAACATTTTGGTAGTGGAGTGTATGAAAAATATAAAATAGAAACCGCTTAGAAGCACTTTCTGTGGACAATTGAGGGGCCGGATTCGTCGTATTCCTGTTTGGAGATCCACATCTGTTGGAAGGTGGAGAGGGAAGCCAAGATGGAACCACCGATCCATACGGAGTATTTGCGTTCTGGGGGTGCAATAATCTTGATCTTCATGGTGGATGGAGCCAAGGCAGTGATTTCCTTCTGCATACGGTCGGCAATACCAGGGTACATGGTGGTACCACCGGACAAGACAGTGTTGGCGTACAAGTCCTTACGGATATCAACATCGCACTTCATGATGGAGTTGTAAGTGGTTTCGTGAATACCGCAGGCTTCCATACCCAAGAATGAAGGTTGGAACAAAGCTTCGGGGCAACGGAAACGTTCATTGCCAATGGTGATCACTTGACCATCGGGTAATTCGTAGCTCTTCTCCAAGCTGGAGCTGGAGGCGGCGGTGGCCATTTCTTGTTCAAAGTCCAAGGCGACATAGCACAATTTTTCCTTGATGTCACGGACAATTTCACGTTCAGCGGTGGTGGTGAAAGAGTAACCACGTTCAGTCAAGATCTTCATCAAGTAGTCGGTCAAATCACGACCGGCCAAATCCAAACGCAAGATAGCGTGTGGCAGGGCATAACCTTCGTAGATGGGTACAGTGTGTGATACACCATCACCAGAATCCAAGACAATACCAGTGGTACGACCAGAGGCATACAAGGACAATACAGCTTGGATAGCCACATACATAGCGGGTGTGTTGAAGGTTTCAAACATGATTTGTGTCATTTTCTCACGGTTAGCTTTAGGATTTAAGGGAGCTTCAGTCAACAAAACGGGATGTTCTTCGGGGGCAACACGCAATTCATTGTAGAAGGTGTGATGCCAGATCTTTTCCATATCATCCCAGTTGGTGACGATACCGTGTTCAATGGGGTATTTCAATGTGAGGATACCACGTTTGCTTTGGGCTTCATCACCGACATATGAATCCTTTTGACCCATACCAACCATGACGCCTTGATGACGTGGGCGACCTACAATCGAGGGGAAGACAGCACGGGGAGCATCGTCACCAGCAAAACCGGCTTTGCACATACCGGAACCGTTATCAACAACTAAGGCAGCAACTTCTTCGTCGCACATTTTGTTTGCTGCAATGGAAATAAAATAAAGAAAAAAAAAGATTTTCATAAGTAACGGTTACAACTCGGTAATCATTTTTTTCTACTTCATGACGTAGGATGAAACAAAAAAAAAAAAAAAAAATTTATAGCACCCAATAAAAAGAAAATTATGTGTGAATTCTTATTCGCCAATTTTTTTTTTTTATACCGTTAGTTTCTGCTTTTATGACAGATCCCTGAGCACTTTTTATATTCACGATAATGTTTTTTAAAAAACCAAGAATTTTGAAAGATTATTTCGTTTAATTCGAAATATATTACAATAAATTTATATTAAAGTATTTTTTTTTTCAAATAAATCGTATAAAAATACAATACAAAAAAAATATTGGGAGACTTAAAATTCAAAGATTTGTCATGCATATTTTGAAGTACATAAACAGAGCATTTCAAACTATACACACAAAACAAAGTTAGAAAACTACTATTGAAAGCAGAGAATTATCTTCAAAGAAGATATTAAAACCGAGTCGCATGAAAAGGGCAACGCCCTTGAAATTCTATAAAGCCGGCTTTTCATACAGAATTTTAAAATGGCGTAATTATATTTTCAGTTTACGTTTCACTCACAACACTCACCTTTCTCAAAGAAAATTTACACACACAAGTTAAAAATATTTTCCAAGTAATGGATTCTTGTTCTAAGGAAACTGAACAATTAAAAATGTTTTATTTCCACTGGTATTTTTTTTAATAATCGAAAAGCTCGCACAACTTGAAAGAAGAAAACTGCACTTTTTCAAATCGTTCCGAATCACCGTTCAAAGACAACCTTAGCGTTTGACAGACGAACTACGAATGACTTGATAAAGAAAAAGCCAGTTATAATTTTCAATATTGAACGACGTTTACTTCTATATATGTAGCTATCTATACATATATATTGTATATGAATACGTGTGTGCGTGTTTTGGAGAGTGTAATTTCTAGATAAGCTAAGAGAGTTTTTATGATTGACATTTTTAGCAAAAACCATAAAACCCACTCTCTTAAACAGTCCAGATAACTTTAAATTCAAGTGTACATACAGCTGTCTCTTTCTTTCTTTCGCATTTCAATAGGCATTACATATTGCTTTTACTCTTTTAAACATTTTCAGATATTTTAACCAATTTTTGTGACCATATATGGTCATGTTTTTGTGTTTCAAAGCTTAAGGTGAGTGAATCAACTACAGAAGGAAAAAAAATCGTTATTTCTATTTTGAGAATTTCATTTCCCCTCTTCTGTAGCACCTTTTCTAAAAAGGCTTTAATAAAATGCTGTCAACAACAAAACATGCCAGAGAGCGAGATATAGATAAACGTTTACAGAGAGAATGTGAGTGAATGAATGTGTGCATTTTGTCGTATATGGGAAAAAACACAGGCTTTGAACTAAAAACACACCCATACCCATACATAGCTATCTCATGACTTTATGTATTTATTACATTCTTATTTTTCATTTTCTTTTGTGGTTTTAACCGGCATTTTTTTGTTGGTATAATTAATATATTGAAAAAAGTGTACGGAAGCGTAAAAAAGAAGTCAAGTTCAAATAGTTTTTTTGCGCTTATTTTCCCTCAGTAAGAGAGGTATGCAGAATATAAAAGAATTACGTGGCTTTTACATTGACAAAAAAATATCACTTGACACATTACTAATCAATTAATGACGTAATTTAGTGGAATTTAAACAATTCAATCTAACCAAATTATAATAATAACGACAGCATAGAGTAAAACATCTACTGGTACTGGTAAGTGTAAAATTGATTGACACAACAAAATAATTTTAATGGTTGGCAATTCATGTGACGTGCTCTACGGCAAATTTAAACTATTAAACGGTTTATGGTGGAATTAATTGTAGACGAGACGATTGCACAAAATCAAATAAGGAATCTAAAAATACCTATAATACTTGTCAATAAAAAAAAAAAATGTTTTCTTTGAATTGTATGTAGAACGAGATGTTGATGTACGCACACATTTTTTGTGTTTAACACATCAAAAGCAAATGTCAGTTAAAGTAATATGTACCGTATCTGTAAATACGTATGTATGTACAATTGCCTCCAATAGAAAGAAATGTGAAAGTTTTAAACTGAAAACATTTCTTTGCTGCTTTGCTTTTATTTCTTCTCAAATAGAAAGTACGTGAATTTTGCACTTCATTGAATTGTAAAAATATTTTTTCAGCAACAGCAATAAAAACAATTTTGTTGATTTCCAAAGAAAACAAAAACGAAAGTGCATTAATTAAGCGCACACTTGTTCGTGGAAGAAGTAACGGTTTATATTTAAGACTTTACAGACTGTGTATGTAAATATTGAAATATTTTTTCTACACTTATTAACAACACTATTTTAAGATTTGCCTTTAATTGCCGTATTTTTATTTGATTTTTTTTTTTTTAGGAATTTTTCTGTTTTATTCTGTTTGTTCGAAAATATTTCATAATATCAGTTATATAACGTATAACGTTAAAAAAAAATCACACGCACTTTATTGGAATCACTTTTTAATTAAGGCCTTCTTGGTTCGTTAAAATAATCCACAAATTCTGTTTTTAAGCTCTTTTAGCTAAAATGCTCACTCGCTTGCTTTCCTTTACTTGATGATTTCTTTTGTAGTTTCGTATTTGTTTAAAATGCACAAAATTTTCTTTTTATTGTTCATCATCATATTTTCACACTTTCATTTATTTAGTTGTTATTTTGATGGGTAGCTAGTAGTAGTAGTTCGGTTTGTTCGAGAAATTTAATAATACTTACTTTTGTTGTGTTTTAATAAATTACTAAAAATAAATAAATTAAGTCTTTTTGTTTGTTGGTTTGAGAGGTCTCGCGTCGGTATCCACACAGCACAAGAACGCAAACTTTAATGATAGTAAAACTCGTTGTTACAGGCGTTTATAAAGGCGTCTACCCCTATTAAAACGCGTTTCGTATGGGTTCTCTAGTGATTTTCAGACATTTTACCATATATGGGTATGGATGCACAAAACGTGCAGCATTGTTGCCATATTTCTGGAGAATTTCGTATTTTTTGAGATATGAACACTGAGAAATGAGTAAACCAGCGTTGCGATGGCACACACTCATACAAAATTAAATACAATGAAACGAGAAATACACAAACCGACAAGTTGAATTGCTACATAAATGTGAGTCGTTTATTTTTTTTTTTTTTTTTTGTTATTTACTTTACTCTCTTTTATGGAATCAAACACAACAACAAAAATAACAACGTCGACTTGTGAACGAAATATAGGCGAGTCAATCAAGTTAAAATGCGGGCTTGTTCGCTCTGTTACACACACACACATCTACAGATGCGAATACAAATACATTTCGAGTCTTTAATTTTTTTTTTTTCAACGTTTCATGTTTTTAGTTATTTTCTCTCTCTCTCTAGCTCTCTCTTAAATGTGTTTGAAATTGGAAAACTTCTCCTCAACTATAGTTTGATTATTTAAAATTTTATTTCGTTTTTTTGTGTTTCGAAAGTCTGTGACTCAGTTGGTTTACTGATAAAAATTCGTTAAAACATTCGTTAGGGTACAAAATTTTTAATTTTTTATTTATTTTGTTTTGGCTTATCAAATTATTAAGAAATTTTTTTTACTTAAAATAAAATATTAAATTTTACATACATATATGTATTTTCCCAAATAAATTAATTCTTATTACTTCCAAAAAGAAAATTTTTTTATAAAATAAAAAATGGAAAAAGGTTTAAAAAAAATAATAAAAATAATGAAACTGATAAATAACAATGATTCACTTTAAATGTATTTTAAGACATTAAATTAAATGATTAAAGAATTATAACCGAAAATAATTGAAACTTTTATACCTAATCATAACATATTAGGTCCGTCCTATCTACATTTATATGTGTGTATGTATGTACATAAATGAAAATAATCCAAACATTTCACTTCAAAAATTATATCCAAAATCCTCATAAAATTTATTTTTGTTCTTTTGTAATCAAGAATAATTTTTATTGGATTTCCTTGGAAGAAAATGTTTAAAATGTGTAGGTATAATTTCTTATTAAAATATTCTTATTGTATGCAATTAACAGAATGTGTTGTCAATCCTTTAACTGAGAGGAACTTGACCGCCTTACAAAAAAAATTATTTTCACATAAAAACAAGAATTAAATTCTAAAATGTATTTGCATAGTATTTATCATTTGAATATCATTTAGGTAAGGCTTTAGCGTTTGATTCACACATTTTTTACAAGTTTTTTAACCAAATGGTGTCCATATTAAGTTCATAATTCATATCCCTAGCTTTTTATTTAATTTCCCAAACATTCTCTGGGGCTGTGCAAATTAGCTTAACAAAATCTCGATATTATTATTTTTAAACTAAGTCTGAATCTATCTGCTTTCTTCTTAAAGAAAATACTTACATACCAAAAGATTCGTTTATCGAAAAATTTTGTGCTAACAGAATACATATGTATGTACATGAGTATTCACATGGCCATACATACATACATATTATGAGGACAAAAGTTTGGGTGAACATTGTAAAACTTTTGGGGAATGTAAAGTTTCTTTTAGAATCATTTAAGGGGGGATGCTTTTCTGATAAATTATGTTTACATACATATGTACATACTGTGAGCGTCAAAAGAAAGTGTACAATTCAAAAAAATATACATTAATAAATTACCGTTAATTTTTTTTCAAATTATTTTATTGCCAGTTTTTAAAATTGAAACAAGAAGAAAAGAATTAGAAAAAATTTGGAAATACCTATTTTTCGGGCCTCTCCTTAAGTGGAAAACTTGAGTTGAGATTGTTAGCATTTTATCCATAGTGTACACTTTCTTTTGACGCTCACTGTATGTACAAAAATAGAACTGCATACATACATACATTTTACAAAGCGTAAACCTTAATCAAAAGTCTGTAAGGATTTTTTTTTATCGTTTTGCAAAAAAAATTTTTATTTTATTCCGAAGGCTGAAATTACTTGGATTTTTTAAATAAGAAAACAACTTGTATACTTTTTTTTATCCTTTAAATACATACATACATACATATACATACATACATACATATTTATGAATCTTAACTACTGTAGAAGTAGCAAAAGTTAAAAAATTTAATTTTTTTTTTGTATTTTTTCTATTAAAATGCAATTCAATTCAATTTTAAATGAATAGGTACATAGGTAGGTAAGTTGTGCACACAACATTGAAGTGTTTTAGTCATCAAAAATAAAAGTGTTTTGATCTGCTACATGGAAAGTATCAATTTCTCAACAACTACCTATTATGTGTACATTCATAGTAAATAAATAAACCATAATTGTTTTTAAGTTTAAATAAATTTGATTCCTTATAGGTATGCAATTTTTTTTTCAACAACAACATCTATGCATTTATAGAACCATAATAAACAACGACAAATGAAGTTGACAACTTGCCTTATGGAAAATAAAAACCAGCAACAGTCAACAAAATTTGTCAAAAATAAACATCAGAAAAAAAAACAAAACAAATAAAATTATACACACATCTCCATCAGTATGTATGTATGTATGTAGTAAGCATTCTACATACATACCTATGTATGTATATTCTTTCTAAAGGAAAATAAAAATTTCTAAAAAAGCCGGTTTTAAACATGGAAATACGTAAGAGATGATAGGGGGAGGGGGGGGGTTTCAATGAATACATTCAATATCGTGCATTTGTTCATATACAATACATACATACGCTGTTAATAAATACGCTCTGAACAGCAAGTAAAGCCAAGAGAAGTCAACAACAGCTTTAAATTACAGATGTTAAAAAGGGGTAAAGGCGCAGAGAACAAGATTGGAAGAAGAGAGAAAAAAAGCCGGCTTAAAAATTACTCTTTTTATTTTTCTTCTTCCTTCTGTTTAATATTAATATTTTACTTGCGTTTATCTGTCATGAGTCATGGGTAGCTTCTGATGGTGTTTTGTTAATAAAAACATATTTTATTTCTTATATACATAGTATGTACATACACACATATGCAGTCATAGATATTAATATGCATATATGTGTACACACATACATACATAGATAGGTATAAAGTTTGTTTTTTTTTAAATATATATGTACGTCCAACTATAAAAAAAAAATATTTGCCTTGTGTTTTTAATAAAACGAATTTAATAGAAATATTATAGGTATGACGTGTAAATTATTTTAAGGGACTTTTTTGTTTTGTACATTGTTTGTGATAAGATAACATACTTATCTGTATAATATCTATGGAAAGTATGATTTGTTACATACCTACGTACGTATAAATACATACATACATACATATATTGATTAGAAGAACAATCTTATGTATTGTTGTTACAGTTTTACTACATTTTGCTTACATTTATAGTGTGTTTGCATTTAAGAAGGAACAGTTAAGAAACAAATTGGATGAAATTTACAATGTATGTAGCACTCCTTCATCTGATATGTTCGGCAAACAGTGAACAGATTAGTGCTATCAATACAATAACATGCGTGATATAAAAAACGCAATGTCGGAAATATGACTATTAAAAATGTGAACATATTTTAGTGGAACCACTGATAACAAAGAACCTATTCAGCTGCAAAACTTTTCTATTTTTATTGATGGAGGTTGGAAAATATTTTATATGCCTGTATGAAATTATTTATATATTTTACTAGCAGACCCGGGCAAACGTTGTTTTGCCTTCGAATTTTATTTTCACTGTAAGTCTGGTTTCCATGCAAAGTCATGGCTGATTGATATTTAGAAGAAGAATGAAAGGTGCACTAAATCGACATAGCAATTATTGTTCAAATGGATTCATATATTTTTGATAACTGGGCCCGATCCGCATTGCTGGCCCCAAATTTTTCTTTTATTTTGAACTGCCTCTCGAAGAAAATCAAAATCAGTGTTTTTAGTTATTTATAATAGAAAAAAAATGTTTTATTCAAAAATCAAAATTGAAATAACGCACACAGTTTATTTTTTTATATTTTGTGTACATGTTTTAAAATGCATAAATTAAAATTTTTATAATTATAAATTATGTTTTACATCCTAAACGAAACACAGCATAGTGCAGTAGTTCTTGAGTTACGGTGCAAAAACCCAAAAAACTAAATATTGCGCCATCTGTCGGACGAACTTCAAACTACACAGAAACACTCCTAACGACCCATAGAGCATGTATATAAAGTTTGGTCGAAATCGGTGCAGTAGTTCTTGAGTTACGGTGCAAAAACACAAAAAACTAAATATTGCGCCATCAGTCGGACGAACTTCAAACTACACAGAAACACTCCCATAGAACACTCCCACACGCCCCATAGAACATGTATATTAAGTTTGGTCAAAATCGGTCCAGTAGTTTTTGAGTTTAGCTATCACGAAGATACACGCATTTTTATATATACACCGAACTCTTTTTTTACACGGTAGATACGTACCTCAGAAATCCGTGTAAAAAAAACCGTGTAAAAAAAGAGGTGTTTCCTATAGTGAAATGGGGGAAACGTTCCATGTTATCTGAAAACCGTGTAAGATGAAATGAAGAACTATATTTACTTCGAAAACCCGTGTAAAAAATGTTGAAAACTATAAATTTTTAGAAATGCATTCAAATTGTATGTTGATATGGCATTTTATTGAGCATTAAAACTTAAAATACATAATTCATACAGGTGAAAAATTGGTAGAACAAACAAAAAAGAAAAGAAATCTGTTAATTCAGAATTAAGAACAGAAAAATTAGAATAGAAATAAATAAAAAATATTTACATAGCTACATAATTATTCGCCGCTACTTGATAACAAGCGCAATTGTTTGAGACGAACTAGACTAAAGTCGGTATCATCACTGGAGATATCCATCAAATTATCCAATGGTGACTTTCGTCCGGTAATAGAGTTTTGAACTGTCGGACTACTTTCCGAAAGGTCTTGCGCCGTCGACTTTTTTTATTAAAAAATCTTTTATAGAAAGTTGAACTTTTTTTTTTTTTTTAAGTTCTTTATATACAAGACAGTGATTTTGAAACCGTACTAGATTAAAAATTTTTTACAAAATATTTTTTTTATCCGTGTAAAAAGAAACCGTGTAAAAAAAGAGTTGGGTGTATAGAGATATATTTAGGTAAAATAAAAAAAAGGATATAGATAAACATCTAATTGACGAAGTATGCGATCCAAAATACCTAAATTACAGGTCAGATGCCATCACATTTGTTGACAATGCTATTAGTAAATGTGTATATTAGATGGACTGTTGCCTTCAATGTGTATATAGCATAATCATGAAAAAACCGTTTAAGAATACATATTAAATTTTTCCTTTTTTTTTTATAAAATAATAATCCATTGAGAGTAATTTTGGCGGAAAGCTTGCTCATATTTAATGGTAATATAAATATTTTTTTATTAACTTTTGCTAACTCATCGTTTAACGTCAAAATAGTTATTTTTTACATGTGACCTATCTTTAAAACTGAAGCCATATAAAGTTTTTATCTTATCAATATGATAATCATACTTATTTTTACTTCATATACATACATACATACGAGTACATATGTATGTAGATATACAAAGTATATAAAGTGTGATTGTGCCAAAATAATGGATATTTCTGACTAATCTCTAATATAAAACTTATTACTGATTATGTTCTCCTCAATTATTCGGTTATGGGTTTTAATATCTGCTCTTTAAAATCATGTTCATGTACGTACATTCATAATCGTTCTACTAGATTTCTCTATCCCTCATTTTCAATATCACGTGCACAATGGGCGTGTTTTTATTTGATCGATTTTGTTCTGAATTGAAAATATATTCGTTTCACTCTTAAACGTCCCGAAGCCTATGAAATAAATTCATTAAATAATGCATATGTGTGAATAAAAGGAAACGATTAAATAAATTTGTCAATCATTATTTGAATTTTAATTTCATATTGTTTGGATGTAAAAATGTCACCATCGTTAAAAATCCTTCAACAATTGAATTTCAAAGATTTTATTATTATTCTCAAGTTCAAGTTTAAATACAAAAAAGTCTAAACGGCAATATTGACTGTATATGGTAATAGCTCTTGGGGAAATAGTTTTGTTTCTATTAAATTTCTTTTATATGGTTTTTACAATTGCCCATTGTGGTATTGTTATGGTGTTTTCTTTTCTACAAAAAAAAAATGTCACCCTCTTACAAGGTACATTAAAAAAATTTTTGACCAACCCTGTTGTAATGTCATTTTTTATTTGAGAAGAACATAACACAAATATTAAAAAAGGGTATGCCCTGTGTTTACCACTTATTAAGAAAATGAATAAGAAAATGCCAATTTGTTCAAAGGTGTTGCCAGATCGCTAATTTTTCGACTTCATTTTTTGCACGCTTTTATTTTTTTAACACTGTTCTAACATTGAATGCAATTTTTTATATTGCTGACCATGTAGCTTTAATAATGTAATATTTACTTAAGATTACTCCACAACACAATGAAAAAATTAACTTCAAATTGGATAACAATACCAGACGACTTTTTTTAAATTTCATCTGGTAGCCCTATAAATAAACAAAAGTCATCTGCTTTACAGGGCATTAGGAGCACTCTCAATTTATACAGGGCATAAAATGCAATGCCCTCCACCATTGGCAAGTGCGAATTATTTAGAATAAAACATACCACCCTTTTAGAGGGCGAAACATTTTTAAGAAACAAACGCAAAATTGCATTTTGCGTTAATAAAATGCACATTTTTTGGTAGAAAAGAAAACACCATTAGTATGTATATTATCTATCATTTGTTGTGGTTTTCATTTAAAAGGCAATGTTGTCAAATTTCCTACCAAATATTCCGAAATACTAAAAAAAAACTCTAATAAATCTCTTCGTTCACTTAAAAGAAAGAAATGAAAAGTAAAAACGTTGGAACCTCTTTTAAAACTAAAACGATGATAGTGTTCACCTGTAATGCTAATAATAATTGTGATAAAAATAAATGTCAAACACACAGAATAAACTGCTTGGCGTATAATATAAAATTTATAACATATCTTTAATAGTCTTTTATTGTATTGTATTTAAATTTTAAAACAAATACACATTATGCCATACATTCTTGATGTATTGTCAAATGCATTTAAAATTTCAAATTTATCTGTGTATTAATTTAAAGGATTTAACGTTACCTTTTTTCTCCCTTGAACTTGCATTTTTCAGCAATCATTTGTCATCAGATGTACACACCATAGAAAAGTACCTACAGTCCAAAAATGACTAACTTCTTGCAAATGCTTTAAGTGGTTGTATAGCACTCATGAGTTAGTCAGCCAGTGACGCAGCTGTTTTGTACTGCATAGAACGAGTACTTTTTAATTGTTTGGATTTTGTTAAAAAAAAAAAAAAAAAAAAAAAAAAAAACACAAAATTCGCAAGTGAAGTGAATAAGTGTTTATTCGGTTCGATACGTGTTTAATGTAAATATGTACTGCAACTAACTACTTTGGAGTTTAGTCAATCTTTGAGCTTCAATTTCAGTCCAGTTTTTAAATCATTTCGTCCTGTATCCCAGCAAGGTCAGCTGTAATGCTGTCTTGGAATACTATAATTGTTTTTGGCTTTTCCCTGTACATGAGAGCCTAACGTAGCTGCACAAAAACAGTCTAGTGGAGTAAAATTGTATGAGCTAGATACCATCTTGTTGAAATCAAGTTCAGTTTTTATATTTTGGACAAAAAATGCCAATAATCGCAATCCTTTAAGAAATAACTTGCAGAGATGCCACCAACCCTCAAACCGCACTGAACAATGCGTCTTTTACACTTTTGCCTTGATTGATTGTACCTAATCATTGAGCTAAAAATGCGCTTCGTCACTGAATATAATTTTTCGATAGAAACATCACCCTTATTCTGGTTGTCGTCGTCGACGTCGTCTTGCGTCGACAGTTTAAAATTGGTATTCTGTTTGTCGTTATTGACAGTTATAGATGACTGTCGACACACATTTGGTATTCTGTGAGTCAATACGCCGTCGATATTGTGCTGTGTCGACTCTGATTTTGTCGACTCCGATTTTATCGACATCATTTTTGGTAACGACTACGACGGCGACTACGACGACGACGACGACAACCAGAATAAGGGTGCATATGTATTTCGCACACAACATGAATTAGTAATTTGCAATCGTTGTATGTTGGCCTAATGATGGTGAAATGGCAAGCCTTTAGTGAACATTTTTAACACTGTCACACGCCTTATTTATAACAAAATTAAAATTATTAAAAAAAACCACCCGTTATGTGGATTGAAATATTGTATCTATTATGCAAACACGAACATATTTATTTTATTTTAGAATCTTATCTACCTGGCAACACTTTAATGCCTATGATCATTTGCTGTTAATTTGTAGCTGTCATGGTCATGCTATTGCTGTTGTTATATCGTTTTGTAAATTATTATTAAGTTTATGGAAATACATATGTACATACACATTGCATTTGCATTTTCATTTGAAACTACGTTAATTTCCTTTTTATTTCCCACACAAGCACAGATACAGACTCAAAGACAGCGATTCTAGTGCATATTTCTACTCTCTTCTCAAGTGCAAAATGAATATCATGTTCTATCTGTATTTACATATGTACATATTTCTACATGTGTATACAGTTGCAAAGCAAATAGAATGTTGCATACACTGAAGATAACATAAAATTTTCTCTCATATACTCGTATTTATAACACATGTAGACACTTTTATTCTCTTTACGAACATTTGTTTGTTTGCTGGCAAACATGATTATGCCTGGCTTTAATATCATGTCTACCATTTTTTACATATGAGCCTACGTTTGCATATATGTATGCATATAAATACATACATGGATATATTGATTTCCCTTTTCATTGAAGTTGGTCTCTTCTCTAGTGCCTATTTAAATATTCTACACCTCACTCTAGTATGTTTTGTAACTTTTTTTTAAAGCGTCTATCTTTTCAACTGACGCCTAAACATTTAAATTTCATTGAATTTTTTACTTCGCTTTCCTACAGTATTGTTGCTCGTGTGCTGATCACATTACGGATGATGGAAGTGGATTTTTAATGACTTTTGAGTGGTCAGTTTTTTAAGCGTATTTAAATTTAAATATTATATTAATATTATATTAAATTTAAATATGATACATACATTTGTATACTTTTTAATGTACGTACATAAGGAGTGCGCACGAAAAAAACTGGACTTACACTTTTCGTTATAGAAATAAAACTAAGTGGCGGATTTTTTTCGTTTTATATTTCAATTAAAGTAAATAATATTTGAATTCTTTTGTGTATAAAATTTTTTTTCGACAAAGGTCTCAGAGCAACCAACTTTTTGAGCCACTTTTCTTCCAGACATGTTAGGATGTTTTTTGAAAAATACGTATTATTTTACTTGCTTTGTTTTAGTCGGCAAATCCTTTTTTTCTTCCACTTCCACGCTTTCTCTCAATACTTAAAGACTCCTTATATTGTTTTATTCTTACCTTAGAAACTGTTTTTTGGTTAACACCTGCGAGCCTAGCAATCGTTTTTTGTAAGCGGCGCGGTTTTTCATTGAAAATTTCAATTATTTTTTTACGACATTCTTGTTGGGTGCCCATTTTAAAAAAACTAATTTTGCTATTGCAATGCGATTTAGCACGTGAATTTTGAAACAGATGACTAACAAAAACAATGTAACGGTATTCATTTTTTTCAATTATGATAAAAGTTATAAGCTTAAAAGTAGGCCCATTTTTTTTTGTGCGCACTCCTTAGATCTAAATAAAAAATTTTCGAAAAGTTCTAAACGAACACGATTTTTCTATGGGGTTTACAAGGAAAAAAAGAATTTTTTTGAATTGTTTTAGTATCTACAAGGTTTACTTAAAAGCAAGTGTACATAAATTCATTATGCTATCTGATTGATCTATACTAGGCAGTTGGTAAGTATTTTTTGTCTGCTTACCTATCAGTGACCGATATGGGCCTGCATATTAACATTGGCAACAGAACAATTCTATTCATTATTACCAGCAACATTTCAAAGTATATTGTGTACTACATGAAATGAAAGCTATTTTTGCTATATCTAGAGAATATAACATTACGATATCGTGAATGGTACTCCCAATTACATTAAATCTGTTGTAACCATAGCTGCCAGATAAATGAAGCATCAAATCGTCAAATATTTGAGAAAACATCGTCAAAGACGTTTATTGAAATCGTAAAAAAAAATCGTCAGTAAAAATAAATAAATAAATTGAAAGATTTTAAAAACAAAAACATATAAAGTCAATGTTAAGCAACAATAATATTGCATCATCTATACCCATGTGTGGTGTAAATATTAGGGACTCAGAAGATCTTGATGTTATGGGCATGAAAATTCAGTGTGATGTTTCTTAAGACGGTGCAATAAATACTTCACTTTATCTGATCTACTTACCATTTACACCTTTTATAACCGACCGTGAATGGAATACAACTCTCATGTAACGTCTATTTTGAGGCTTCTCAGGAGAGGTCGTAGTAGTTCGTTAATCACGATAGTGTGTCCAACTCCATTGATTCATTGGAGCATCGTTGCAATGTGGCTTGTGTTTCAATGTTCTATCGCTACTACAACGGATATTGCTCGAGCGAAATAAGGGGACTTGTTTATGAAAATCATGTATTCCTACGTAACGCTCGTCTTTCTCGGGGCCAGCACATCCGTATGTGGTCGATTGGCCAATGTATCGCACACTGCATTACAGACAAAGTTCTTTAATAGTCCGTCTACTATTCATATGTGGAACTCCCTTAATGCAGAGATCTTTCCTGTTACTTATGGTATAAAAATGTTATAAAAATATTCAAACCTAGTGTCCATAAACACTGCTCCCTCTTTCCTCCTTCTTATAATATATTTTCCTAGTTCCAAACACAATGCCATCCCCTGAGTGTTGATCGTATGAAAAAAAAAAATAATGGCACTTGCCTTTGTTCTTCAGTTGGTAACATTTGAAGCTATAATCGAATTTTTAAAATTGTCTGCTTAACTACGATGTTATTTAGGAGTTGTAATTTTTTGGCTTTTAAGGGATTAAAAAGGCATAAAATACAGAAATATCATATCATACTTTACTCCTTGTTATTACTAGCATAAATTTCCAACAGTAACAACTGCAAAGCAAATACAAAGTTTAAAGTGGCTTTTAATGTACAAAAGTAAAGAATATCATGTAAACTTTTAATTGCTAAAAATCGTCAAAATAAGGGCATAAATCGTCAAGTCGTCAATATGATATTATTTGAGCACCAAACCGTCAAAATGACAATAAATCGTCAAATCTGGCAGCTATGGTTGTAACACTAAGCCGTGATCCTTCATCTTCAATATGTAAAATTGACTCTAGTTTATACGGCTGTGAGACCTGGACTAAGACCTCTGCTTTTAATCAGTTTTTAAGCAAAAAAAAAGGGTCAAACGAAAGACTTTTGCAGACTTTTTGCAGATTTTTGCAGATGTTTTTGCTCAATCCTAACAAGTTATCTTTTGAGATGATATTTATACTGACAAGTTATGTTTAATACAACCGAGACAACTGATATCTGCCATACATTTGTATACATACATACTGTGAGCGTCAAAAGAAAGTGTACAATTCAAAAAAATATACATTAATAAATTACCGTTAATTTTTTTTCAAATTATTTTATTGCCAGTTTTTAAAATTGAAACAAGAAGAAAAGAATTAGAAAATTTTGGAAATATTGTAAAATTTTTTCGGGCACTCTCCTTAAGTGGAAAACTTGAGTTAAGATTGTTAGAATTTTATCCATAGTGTACACTTTCTTTTGACGCTCACTGTGGATCCATATGTATGGGTGTGCAACTGTAATAATTTGGATAAAATCTTAATCATACAATACGAATCGTGACTTGCTTTCGAAAGAGAGAAAAACACACAAAATATTTTAACCATTAAAAACTAACGAGTTATCTGAATTTCAATGAATGATCACCATCAGCGAGTTAGGAAAGTGCAGTGATGGATGGAAATGCTGAAGATGATTTGAAATCAATTGTTAATCGCAAGTGAAACTTGCGTTAAAGGCTGGTTTTACAATTTTAAATATGCATGTTTGTGTGTCTGTGCGGATGCAACACGTGTGAAGAAGTTTCAACATTTTAACGATTTATTTTTCTTTGGAAATTGTATTTAACTATTTATTTTTATTTATTATCAAAGAAATCACATTATTTAGCGTCAGTCAAACATTTCACATAACTTCACAGAGTAATAGAAATCTATTCAAACTAAATTGTTGGAAATTTCTTTTAATTAATATTTTTTTTTTTTCAAAATTCTTTGCTTCATTTTTAATAACAAACAAAAAAAAACATGAATACCAAGTACAGACTTTCGTAAAAACACTGTTGGGCCAAATAATACATATGTCCTTTTGAGGCCTCACAAAAAAACGTAAAAAGAATAACAAAGAAGGTATACTATAACTATACATAGTACTTTAATTGCACATACTCAGGGGAGAGTGCCTACACCTGCAGTTCTACGATTCGAGTTGATTTACATTGCAAAAGAAACGAAAAAAAGGTCTGTGGTCCATGGCCTAATTGTTTACGAACTGATGTGCCCATCTTTCGTTTCATCATTATATTCTTCATACATATGTATGTGTTCGCTATTCTGTATCATCTTCAAGAAATAAAACAAAAAAAAAAAAAAACTCAAATTGAATTATGATCGGTTACTCTGTTACTACAAATACTTACACTGAGCGCCAAAAGTGAGTAAACACCACTGAAATAATTCATTTTCTTAGAATAGCTAGAAAAGTAAATGAGAATAGTCGAATAAATTTCCAAAAATAAAAACGTTTATTTATTACTTATAAAATGTTAAAACAAAAACAACAATTCAATTACACAGATCTGCAAAAAAAAATTTTTTTTCAGCTGCTTGAGATATTTTTGCTGAATTATATGTTTTAAAGTACGCTGATTTCAAAAATAACTCCTATTACTCTCCATCACGTATAGTTTTTTTGCAAAATAAAAACACAATAATGAGAAAAATCAATTATTTATTACAACAAACACACAACATAATATTTATCAAAACCTATCAACCATTATTTTTCTTACTTCAATTTATACATAACTTTATCTTTACTCTTTTTCCTTGTGAAACCTTTTTTCTTTTCTTTTATGCTTCTCCGAACTCTTTTTTGGTTTCCTTCTTTGGTTTCTCGCTTAAGCATCCAACAATAGTCCGCTAACATACTGACATCCCATCTTCCTTGGTGACGTCTCTCGATATCACGTACATCCTGGTGAAATCTTTCACCTTGTTCATCACTGTAGGCACCCAAGTTTTCAGGAAAATATTTAATATGGGAGTGTAAGAAGTGAACTTTTAAGCTCATCTTGCACCCTTGAGCTTTATATGCTGTCAGCGTGCGCAGTACAATATTTTTATATTCGGGATCCTTAGTATTGCCCAAAAACTTCTGCACTACATTTTTGAAAGAATCCCATGCTTCTTTTTCGATTTCTCCCATTGATTCAGGAAAAAGGGGATCAGACAAAAGTTTTCTAATATCGGGACCAGTGAAAACTCCTTCTTTTAACTTTGCTTCAGACAATTTCGGGAACTTGGAACATATATATCTAAAACAATCCCTATCTTTTTGCAGTGATTTTACAAACTGCTTAATTAGCCCCAATTTAATATGAAGAGGTGGCAGTAAAACCTTTTCTGGCAGAACCAAAGTGGTATTAATAACGTTTTTCTCGCCAGGAGTTAAACCGTCTCGTGGTGGCCAGTCAGTTTTTGTCCAGTGCAGGTCTCTGGCTCTACTATCCCATAAACATAGAAAACAAGGGAACTTTGTATAACCTGACTGTTGACCCAACAACATTGTTAGTATTTTCAAATCTCCACAAATCATCCATTGATGTTCTTGATATTTGATTTTCTCAAGAATTGTAGCTAAGTCATTGTAGTTTTCTTTCATATGAACTGAGTGTCCCATTGGAAGAGATGCAAATACATTTCCATTATGCAGCAAGACTGCTTTGAGGCTAGTTTTGGATGAATCAATGAATAAGCGCCATTCTGATGAATCATATTCTATTTCAAAACATTTCATGAGCCCACGAACATCATTACAATAAACCAGATTTCCCTCTTTAGTGAAATACTGAGTAAATTCTCTCTCTCGATGTCTGTACCAGGAAAATGAGGTACCAGATGATAAAAGGTTTTTGTTTTTTAGCCTTGAATCTAGCAATTCGGCTGCATCCTTTGAAAGACCCAAGTCTCTGACTAGGTCATTGAGCTCAATCTGAGAAAAAAGTTGAGGTCCCTCGTAAACTGAAAAATCTGAGCTAGATTCGTTCTGGGGAGCAAACGTTTCTGAGTCCTCTGCATCACTCAAGATGTCATCTAAATTAGGAGGTGGGTGCGGAACTGGTATTTCAGAGCTATGGGACACTGGACGAAAAGCTGAATCAAGGTTAGGGTAAGAGATTTTCTTCTTATTTTTCGTATTAAATCCTTTCACGTCTACCGAACAGAAATAGCAGTCGGTTGTGTGATTTTTCTGTTCACGCCATATCATAGGAATGCCAAAACGAAATGCAATTTTCTTACCCTTAAACCACAAGCGCAGATCTTCCTCACATCTTCTGCACACCTTATGAGGAGCCCATGCTTTGTCTTGATCACCAAGTTTTAATTTGAAGTAAGCAAAATAAACCTTCTTCACAAAATCACTTATATTTCTTTGTTGACTTTTCACTGTATATTCACCACAAATATAACAGAAGCTGTCCGGGGAAATTACACAACCTCTATGAGCCATAACATATATATAAAAACAAGAGCACAGTAGCGTTTGAATGCTGGATGTCAACTGAGTGTGGCAAGACAGGGTCAGAAAGATAATAGACTTAGCCAGTTGGAACATGAGTAATCCAACTGCATGTTTGACATTGTTAGCCGCTGAGAACACGCTGTATTGTAAAAAAATAGATGTGATGGAATTTTTTAAATATTTTTTTTCGGTTTTAGGACATCAACATCTATGCAGTTTTTTACTTGCAGACCTGTGTTATTATTGTGCTACAAGTATATTTTTATAATAGAAAATTTAAAATTGTAGTGGGTGTTGACTCACTTATGGCGCTCAGTGTATGTATACATTTTTCTAGACATTCGTTAAAACACACACACACTCTCGTACACTTCAGTCTACGGTTGCATGGCTTATGCAGTTAGTTTAAGGCTTTAATTAACGAAGACAAATAAAACAAAAGCAACAGCAACAATTGCAATTTAATGCTTTTTATGCGCTACTTGCACTTTGGTGAAATTATTTTTTCTTTTTCTCTTTGCCATTTACATCAATACTTACAATTTAAACATTTTCATTAAATAGCGAAAAGAAAAAATGCTACAAAAACAATAAAATAGAAAAAAAAAAATATAAATACAAAAACAAACGATAAAAACCAGTTCCAGACACTCTCTCAGCGTATATGGAATTCATTGTTGTTACTACTGTTTTGTTTTTTCGTGGAGAGCACCTCTAGCAAAAAAAAAAGAAAAACAAAAACAAAACTAAAAAATCGGTAAACATTTGTTTTAATGACTATTCAAAAATCCACAATAATAACAACAACAATAATAATAATAATAAAAACTACATGATTTCACAGCAATAAAAACAAAAACAATTAATAAACAAACATGATGTATATATGCACATACATATATGTAACTGTTGTTGTTATTGTAATAATTGTTAGCATACAATGACCTTGACGATTATTAAATTGGCAACGCATACAATGTTGTTACAGTTGCTTTAGTGCACTTGAAATTGCTTACATACATACATTCATACATACATACATTCATACATACATACATCTAATATATTTATAAAATTCTCGTGTCACGGTGTTAGTGGTTAAACTCCTCCGAAATGGATCGACCGATTATCATGAAATTTTGTGTGCATATCGGGTAGGTCTGAGAATCGGATAACATTTATATTTCATATCCCTAAATGTTAAGAGGGCGTGGCAAATCGTTAAAATTGAATATTTAGGTACATATTGATCGTAGACGAAAAAAAATTTGGTGGGTAAGTTCGTAGAATCGATATCGACAAACTCAATAAAAATGGGCGTGGCAACCCTCCCCCTTAAAGTGATACCTATAACTCTTCTTAAACTACTGAACCGATTTTAACCATTCTTTTTTTAGTTTGAAAGCTTGTCAGGTTTAGATGGATTAAAAAAATTCGATATAGGTAGCAAAAAATAGGCGTGGCAAACCTTTAGAATTGAATATTTAGGGATATAGTGGTCGTAGACGAATGCAATTTGTTGGGTAAGTTCGTAGAGTCGATATCGACAAACTCACCAAAAATGGGCGTGGCAACCCTCCCCCTTTAAAAGATACCCATAAGTCGGCTAATTCGATGGTTTATAACTACATATGTACATATATAACATGTATGTCTGTTAGTTTTTGTTTTGGAGCGAGTACAACAACTACAACTTCGTCAGCGCTATCCATGATTCGGACCTCTTATTGTTATTCTTTGTATGCCTCATCTAAATAACGTACCGACTTCGATTAAATTGTGAACTAGATAGATAGATCCACACACTTATAGTAAGTTAGTTATTGTTATATAACTGTTTTATGCACCGTATTACAATAAATATATAATGTAACCTGTTTTGGGCAATAAAAAAAATCAATTTTGGATGGGACGAAGTTCGCCGGGTCAGCTAGTATACTATACGAGGGCAGTTCGGAAAGATCTTAGCCTAACACAGAAAGCGCGGTATAAACAGAAAAAAGTTAAGTGTTTTGGAAACTTCCATCTCTGTTATGAACACATGTTAAATTTTGTTTCGATCTGGCAACTCCTTCATATAGAAACAGGTGTTCAAAAAAGACGCATCCGCGATTTTTTTACAATGGAAAAATTTGAAAAATTAGCTGTCATTAAATATTTACATAAAAAAGGTTTATCGGGACAAGAAATTCATAATGATATGGTGAATGTGTTAGGTGAAAGTGCTCCTTCATATGCAACAGTAAAAAATTGGGTTGCTGAATTTAAACGTGGTCGTACAAGCATTGAAGATGAACCACGTAGTGGACGTCCAAAAACAGCAACAACAACAGAAATTGTAGCCAAAGTGCATGATATGGTATTAAATGATCGACGAATAAAAGTGCGTGAAATTGCTAACATCATGGGCATCTCAAATGATCGAGTCCATTTAATTTTGTGTGAAGAACTACAGATGAAAAAGCTTTCTGCAAGATGGGTGCCGCATTTGTTAACAGTCGACCAAAAACGCATAAGAATGAACATTTCTCAAGCTTGTTTGGATCGTTTTAAGCGAAATAAAATGGATTTTAAGCGTCGTTTCATAACTGTTGATGAGACATGGATCCACCACTATACTCCAGAGACAAAAGAACAATCCAAACAATGGACTGAAGCTGGAGGAAGTGCCCCAAGGAAGGCAAAAACAATTCAATCGGCTGGTAAGGTTATGGCAACGGTTTTTTTGGGACTTCAAAGGTATTTTATTGATTGACTATCTGCAAAAGGGTAAAACAATAAATTCAGAGTACTATTGCAACCTTTTGGATCAATTAAATGTACAAATTCTAGAAAAACGTCCTGGCTTACAACACAAAAAAATAATTTTTCATCAAGACAACGCACCAGCGCACAAGAGTGTTTTAACAATGGCTAAAATCAACGAATTAAAGTACGAGTTGCTTGACCACCCACCTTATTCTCCTGATTTAGCTCCCAGTGACTTTTACCTGTTCCCAAATCTAAAAAAAATTCCTTGCTGGCAAGCGTTTTACCTCAAATGAAGATGCAATTACAGTTGTAAACCACTATTTTGAAGACCTTGAGGAAAACTATTTTAATCAAGGCATAGAATTGCTAGAAAAGCGTTGGACTAAGTGTATTGAAGTTTCAGGAGATTATATTGAAAAATAAAAATATTTTTGATAGGCTAAGAAGTTTCCGAACCGCCCTCGTATATTGTACTGTATATACAAGTCTCAAGCTACAAAGTCTGAAAATTGATTGATTTAGTACCTTTTTTTTTATCATCATATAGTATGTAACACCAAAAAAAAAAAATGTTTGAGGAGGACAATGCTGCTATTTACACCAGTCCTTACAGGAAAAATTGATTTGAATATTGATGCAGTGGATTGGCAAACATGTTCCCTAGATTTTAATCGAACAACAAACGTATGAGGTACATATATTATCTAGGTGGACGTGCTTTTGCCGAAAACCACCAATTTGATGACTTGGTTTCACTAAAAAACTGAAATTTGTGTAGGTGTAGAGTTTACACAGAAAGAAAAACGGCGTGCTAAAATCAACTTTTCTATTCTCAATTTAAGCCAAAAAACGTGCTTGAAAAATTAAGCCCGTTTTGGCTATTGTTTGCTTAAAACAAGCAAAAAACGGGATTGATGTGAAAAACTAAACCTTATATTACTAAAATCAACACTAAAAAGCTCAAATCTATCTAAAAAAGTGTAATTTTGACTTATTTGTTATTTGCGTTATGGAATTGTGGGTTTTAAGTTCAAAAGTAAAAATTTTAATAATTCTCATTTAGTTCGTGTGTTTTATACAATATATATCCAACAAAATGTAGTATTTTTCATTTCTTTGGTAGATGACTTGGATTATTCTTGTTGATGACTTGGATTATTCCGGTCGATGACTTGCATTTTGTTTGTGTAGATGACTTGCATTTTTTTTTTGTGTAGATGACTTGCATTTTTTTCAAAAAATCGATTTTTTGAAACAAGCTCGTTTTTGGATAAATTTAGGTTTAAATTAAGTACAATTTAGGGCTTAAATCAAGTTCATTGTGCTCGAATAAAGTACGATTTGCCTCAATTCGATCCCATTTATAAGTTAATCTAGCCTAAATCAACTTTATAATTCTTGAAACAAGTGCGCTTAAGGATTACTTCAACTTCTGATTCTCTTGAATCAAGTACGAATTCGATCTTAAATCAAGAAAAAATATGCTTAAACCAAATACATGATGAGATCACTTTGATCCCAAAAAGGCTTAAATCGCGCTAAAATCAACATTTTTGTACTTGGCTGATTCGGGCTTGATTCAACTCTTTTGTACTTGATTCAAGCCAAACCGTACTTACCGTACTATTGTGACCGATATGGATTGATTCAAGCCCGAATGGCTTGATTCTTTTTTTCAGTGTATTAATTAATTAATCAAATTGCTCCAAACAGAATAACATGAATAAGGCTTTTATGGTCGCTTATATCTCTATCACAGGTTGCAAGTAATGTTCTGAGACACCATTATGAGAATTATCCATCTTTCGTTTCTAAATATATATATACGAGTATAAAATGACATTGTCGATGTTCTCATTTTATTATTTTATTCCTCTAATAGACCGCATGCACTTAACAACAACCATTGTTAACGAAATAGTCGGTTAGTTTATGTAAAACTTGAATGCTTGTGCTATCTTTACAAACTAAGTAGTTCATTGTAATTTTGTTAAAGAAATTCATTCTATTGTATCTTTAACGTACACAGCTGTCTACATAAGTTTTTATGTACATATGTGTGTGTGTGTGTATGCCTGTATGAAAGAGAAAATTTTTATAGCAAGAGATCTCCATTCCATTCACAAGCAACGGTTTCTTCGTTTTCTTGGTTCATTATAAAGCATTATATGTACGTGTAGTTGTTTATTTTATGTCTATTACGTGTTTATCTATTAATAACAGTTAAATTATTTAAAAACAAAAATATAAACAAGAAAACGACTAATTTCTGCTCTCACTGTCTTTCTAAATAACTCTTCTTTTTCAGTTTTTAAGTATGCAATACGAAGCAATAAAGCCGCACAAATTGTGTCTGTGTGTTCATGTATATGCATGTGCGTGCATGAATTTATTTGGTTCTTTATTCTCATTATGCACTTCCGTTATAACGGAAGCATAATAAATATATACATGTGTACATACATACATATGTACAGTAATAGAAAGAAAAATGTTTTACTTTTTTTTTTTTTTCTTTCTTTCTTTATTGTCAAAACAACAGCAACAGCATACTAGAGCGTTGCATGCATTTTAATAGAATAGAGAGTGTGTGTAATGCATTTTTTTTCTATTCTGTTTTTGTTATACTGTTACTATGTTGCCATACCGTATATGGATAAATGTTTAATGTTGTTGTTATTGAGTGTGTGTTTTTTTAACAATAAAAATTAAAAATTTTCGAAAGTGTCAAAAATATTTGAAAATGTATTTACCGTTGATTTATACGATATTTTACCAAAATTGGTGTTGTAAGTAAAAACTTTTCTAATAAACATCGAAATAAAAAAAAATCCTTTTTCGAAGTAAAATAAAAAATCGTAAAATTTATGGTATTTATTAAGTGTTGGTTATTATAAATATTTTATAAAACGAAATACAGTTTAAAGATTCACGTACATTTAACAACATTTGGCCTCAAATTGTCAATAATTAAAACTATTGCGTAGGAATATGAGAAAATTATCAAAAAGGAAGTGCATAACTTTTTATAACTTTTTTCTTTTTTAGTTTATTTAAAACAACTAACAACTAATTTGTTATAATAGAAATGACGAAATTTAAGTTCTGAGTTCTGTCAAATGTATCAGGGCTTACAAGGTCCTCAATCAATTATCATAATCGTTTGCAAAATTGCCGATTTGTTTGTTTGGAGCTCTTTTTACATTTAACTTACGTTATTTAATAAGTACCCTCATACAGGTATACCTATCTATTCTCGAATTTCTATATTTTTATGTATTTTTTTTTTCTTCAATTAAATACATCAATTATAACGCTCTCATAGGTTCCTGTAGTACGCAAATGTAACACCTGTTCTGTTGGATATGTTATTCCATCTACTGTCTCCTTAAAATATGTGAAATCCAGTTTCATTTTTAATTGTAGTTTTGCTGGTCATTGCTATCTATGAGACATTATATGTGGGCAATTTCGTGTCAAGTGACCCAATTTTTAAAATCGATGTCTTTCGATTTGGATGAAATTTGCACCAAGGTTAGTACTATTAGATAGTAGGCCGACACAAAAGTCAAGAACTGCCGGAGTTAGAGGGGGTCAAAGTTGGACATTTTGGTCATACAGGGTTTTTTTAAAATGTGTGTAACTTTTCACCTATTGGTACTAGCAAAAATTTTCCGAAATCTTTCCAAAAATAATTTTTTTAATTTTTAAAAATTTTTTTTTTTTATTTTTTTTTAAATTATTTTTTTTTAATTTTTTTTCAATTTGGACCACAAAGCTCTTAAAGGAAAAGAACTAAGCTTTCTGTTTATGTCTGACAGTCCAAACTTCCCATCCTTGCCGACATAAACAGGATTGTTTAAATGATGGTAAATTGGCAACAGAGGGCGCTGCCGTGTAGAATTAAGCTTTTTTTATATTTTAACATTAGTGTTGTTTTTGGCTTTAAGACTTTTTTATTTATTAATTAGATTATTCGCTTTTTGATCATCTGGAGGGATGAGAGCTCCAGAAATTTGAATAAAAATATTATTTTGAGGCATTCGGCCATTATTTTTTTTGTGTGAAATAATTATATTCAAAGCAAATTAAAACTTTAATATATATATGTTGTATTAAAAAGTGTAACAAATAAAACCTATCGTGAGATGAAATAAATACAGTGTACAACCAGAAGTGTATTTAAAAAAAAAAAAAAGGAAAGTCTTTTTCTTGTGGTTTCTTTATTAGTGACTATTGGAAGCCCTCTAATTTTTGGCTCTTTTTTTTTATAGTGTGTCCTCACATACATCCCCATATACAGTCCACAATCGAACACTTTCTTTGAGCAAAAAAAAAAACATCCATTAAAAAAAATATAGTGCATATGGTAAAATTTAAAAACTTTGGGTTTTGAGTTAAAATATTTTTTTTTATAGATATGCCTCTTGCTACTAAGTGCCCACAAAGATCTTACAGGAAATGGTCTAAGTTTTCTTTTGAGGAAAAATAAAAAAAAAAACTCCAGTTCGAAAAAAATGGGGGAAAATGAAAATGGTACATGTGCCAAATATTGAAAAATCTTATTCTTGAGTTAAAAAATAATTTTTTTGATAGATATCCCACTCCCATTAAGCGATTATAAAGGCCTTAAAGGAAATCGTACAAGCTTTCTTTTGAGCAAAAAAAAAAAGGGGCCCAAATTGAAAAATATTAAAAAAAAAATAATTTGAAAAAAAAAAAAAATAAAAAAAAATTTTAAAAAATTAAAAAAATTATTTTTGGAAAGATTGAAGAAATAGCTATCTAATAGGAAAATTTTTGCTAGGACCAATAGGTGACAAGTTACACACATTTTAAAAAAACCCTGTATGACAAAATGTCCAACTTTGACCCCCTCTAACTCCGGCAGTTCTTGACTTTTGTGTCGGCCTACTATCCAATAGTACTAACCTTGGTGCAAATCTCATCCAAATCGAAAGACATCGATTTTAAAAATTGGGTCACTTGACACGAAATTGCCCATGTACATATGTATTTAGCCAAAATATTTTTAATACTCTTTAAGGGTAGATTTGAGGTGCATCAGCTATTCGTGCAAGATGTCGACGGCTTTGGTGAAATGAAGTCTATGAAGTTTAGATGAAATGAAAATTGCCATTTAATAAATTACTCTTTTGTAGGTTCAATTGTAAGTGAATAAGATTTTCTTAGTTCGGTCAACAGAGAGGTGTGGTGACTAAAAGTTCTTCAATATGCTTGTACTTACAGAGAAATAATTCCTTTACCATAGACTAGTACATAATTTATCAAAATTAAACAGTTATACTATTTTAAAGTTCCGATATTTTTTAAGGTACTCACTCCTATGTACGTACATATGTATATATATATATATATGTATGTATTCCTGTGTGTATAAACAACAATTCGCATAAAGTCATTCAACTTGAAAAATTGTTTCCAAATAAAGAAACAAAATATTGCTTGGTAGTCTCCAAAGTAGACTATGAATTAAGAAAATAAAAAAAAAATGTTAGAAATAAAAAAAAACTCAAAATAAAATAATAAAAATTAATGAATTTTTGCAAAATAACAACATGACATAATTACTAAGAAATCTAGACATGCCAGAAATGTACACAGACGGAACGAAAAAAAAAAATATTTTCTAAATATTGCAAAATGTTGTAGAAAACAAAAAAAAAAAAAAATGAAAAATAGAAAAAAGTAAGAAAATACTTGGCAACATGCTGTTGAAATTTTAAACTCAAACCCACTTACGTATGAATATCTGTAGCTGGATATTTCTATGTTTGTACATACATATGTATGTATGTATGTAAGTGTGAATTTATCTTACCAATTAAAAGTACTGATGCAAAAATATACCTACACTGGGTCTAATAACATAGTCTACACTTAAAATGAAAAAAAAAAAAAAAAAAACAAATCGACATAAGGAAACCGGTTTAATTTTCTCAAGACTTTTTTCCTTCACACATATGTACATCTATACATACATCCATACATACATACAAGTGTAACCGTAAACCTACACGAATGTTTTTATTTTTTTCTTAACATTTTAATAAATTTAGATTATAAAACCATATTCAACTCATGGTGTCAATTGTATGAATATTTCTATGTGTGTGTGCATGTACATATGTGTGTGATATATATGTACATACATACCTTGAATTTTTTTAAGTACTCGTACGGTTATACATTTAAAAGTCAACAAAAACAAAAAAATGTTTGACTTGCTATGGGTAAAATACTGTATAAAATTGGTTATAAACACAATTACATACTCGTATTGAAAGAGGGTGAGAGTGAGAGGTAAAATAAATAATTCAAATATAGTCAAAACATATGGTCAGTCAAATAACAGCTTACGTTTAACGTTTTTTTCAAACACATTTGAAAAACGTTTTATTGTTTTTGTGAAAAGCACAGTCAAAAGTTGACAATGACAAATGAAAGCATAAACAAACAACGACGACGTCTTCAGTTAGAAGTGAGCATTTCTCTTCTCATTTTACTGCTGCTGTTCATGTGAAATCATTGATCCATCCATTCATTTGGTATTTTCTTGTCTTTTTTTTTCTTTATTAACAAAAATTAAAGTGAAGGTTTGGCAAAAAACAATATTATTATTATTCTTTTGTTTTTCTTTTCTTTTCTTTTCTTTTCTTTTATTATTCTACCATTCCTTTTGACACAATTTTTATTGTATTTTATTGTATTTGCTTTAGAGGAAAAGATTTATAATCGATTTATCGATTCATATATGTGGATTAATTTGCATACCCGTTGAAATCGAAATTGAGAAAAAAATGAATTTTAAATATAATTTGTCTTAAGAAATCAAACAATGTTTTTTGTTTTTAATTATCACTTTCATTTAGTGATTGTTAATAATAAAACACAAGAATTTATAGACCATCAAGTCCAATTGTATTCCAACTGTTAGAAACAATGTTTGTCAAATCTCTATGGCATCAGATTGATTTTATTCGAGATCTATTTGTGCCATCAGATTTATTTCGAACTAAATCATCAATAAAGAATTCAAATAACACTATGCGACAAAATAAAAAAAAAATTAAATACACCCGGCTAATGACATAGTGTAGGGTGTGAGTTTTGTTGAGTAGATCTCAAAAATATTTTTTTTTTTATATTTCTCGAACCCTCCAAACTTTTTTATTTGACAAAAACTGTTTTTTTTTGCTTTACCTTACGCACAAATTTCTGGATTACTCAAACATTTCAGACCCGATTTCTAAAATTTAAATCTTGTTTGAAAGGGGAGAGATGGACCTTTAAAACGGCATACACATATCTATTATTCGACTTAATATGCTATGAGATTTGATAAGGTAAACTTGAAAAATTCAAATTTTTTTCATATTTGTCCATTCATAGTAGCAAACTTTAATAAAAAAAATATAGGATAGGTGATAATATTCTTAAAGTCTTTTCTCTTGTGAAGAGATTGAGTCATCATTTGATCAAATCGGATAAAAATTACCGTAGTTATTATTTAAAGAGTCTAACAGCCGAATGATATTTTTTATATATGTATGTCATCACATCAAATGAACTTTTAGTTCAAAAATTTTCAGAATTTTTGATGGATCTTGACTGTTTATCACAAAATGTGTCAATTTCACGTTTGCACGACTATCAGAAGTCGGCTAATGTTTGTGTTTTTTGCAAATATTATTATTTCCCTTTGCGCAAACATTGGCCAACTTCTAGTGGTCGCTCAAACGTGAAATTGACACATTTTGTGATAAACAATCAAGATCCATCAAAAATTCTGAAAATTTTTGAACTAAAAGTTCATTTGATGTGATGACATACATATATAAAAAATATCATTCGGCTGTTAGACTCTTTAAATAATAACTATGGTAATTTTTGTCCGATTTGATCAAAAGATGACTCAATCTCTTCACAAGAGAACAGAATTTAAGAATATTATCACTTATTCTATATTTTTTTTATTAAAGTTTGCTACTATGAATGGGAAAAATTGAAAAAATATGAAAAAAATTTGAATTTTTCAAGTTTACCTCATCAAAACTCATAGCATATTAAGTCGAATAATAGATATGTGTACACTGTTTTAAAGGTCCATCTCTCCCCTTTCTAACAAGATTTAAATTTTAGGAATTGGGTCGGAAATGTTTGAATAATCCAGAAATTTGTACGTAAAGTAAAAAAAAAAAACAGTTTTTATCAAATAAAACAAGTTTGGAGGGTTCGAGAAATATAAAGAAGGTATTTTTGAGTTCTACTCAACTAACTGAACAACGTAGACTATGTAGTTACTCGGGTGTATGTATTTTCACTGTAGCACCGTGTAATAGAACAAAAATATGTTAAAAAAGCTTTAATTTTTTTATATTTTTTCTTTCATGCTTAAACTTGTTGTCATAAAAAACATTTCAAGTTTCTGTTTTTTTTTTTCATTTTGCAAAACTCAATAACAACATTTACTAAGTGACGTTTTTTCAACATTTTTTCAATGTCTTGGTCAATGACTTTTTGGCGTGAAAACGTGTTAAAAATGATATTCGTTTTTTTTTTTATTATTAAATTTCATAAAATTCATAATTCATTTGCAAGAAATTTTAAGAATATAAAAAAAAATGAAATTCTTAATTCGTGTAATTTGTTGTAAATTTGCCAAACGTTAAAATTATTTTTTTTATTCAAATTATGTATTTAAAATTTAATTTTTAGTTTACAATTTAAAAAATTAAAACCATCATACCTTTATTTACGCAAATAAAATCTTTACGTTGCATTTGATTTTCAAACTTACTTCACCATTTAACCTCTTCACGCCCTTGGCCACATACTTATGTGGACGTTTAATTTTTTATAATTATAATTGTAATAATAATAAAAACAACAAAAACTTGATAATAACTTATTGACTACCAAATTCTCTAACAAGAGGATTGTTTGCACTGATGATATTCACCCTTATTCTGGTTGTCGTCGTCGTCGTTACCAAAAATGATGTCGATAAAATCAGAGTCGACAAAATCAGAGTCGACACAACACAATATCGACGGCGTATTGACTCACAGAATACCAAGTGTGTGTCGACAGTCATCTATAACTGTCAATAACGACAAACAGAATACAAATTTGAAACTGTCGACTCAAGACGACGTCGACGACGACAACCAGAATAAGGGTGATTATTTCCGATGCATAGTTGGATACTTCAAAAAAAATGTGAAATAATTCTTTGGCAATCTGTTTTATTGGTTATATCAAGAAATCATTAATATTTGAAAAAAAAATAATATCAGATTTATTTAATATAATAAGTTTTACCATCACTACATAAAAAATCTAACACTTGCTCTAAAGTTAACCCTGGAATCAGACTGGACGGACGGTATAAGTCATTATCCTAAATACAAGGAACTGAAAAATCCCCACAGATGTCACGACAAAAATTGTATAAGACGAACTCTCTACATTTGTGAGTAATGTTAAGAATATACAGTATTGGCCAAAACTAAAGCACCCCCTCAGTACATTTAGGATTGAATCGTTGTCCGTTTGGCCAGCCTCTGGATGCCTTATGCCATCTGAATCCTTTAATTTAAACTTAGATTCGTCAGAAAACAGCACATTCATCCATTTTTGGACACTCCAGTTGAGATGGGTCTTGGCGAATTCAAGTTTGGCGATATCAAAGGTTTTTTAGCCTGGGAAGCAATATCTCCTGAAATAATTAATAATTTAATGTTCCCCTATGCCTAAAAGATGTGTGTGTGTCATTCAGAATAAAGGATTCGCAACGAAATATTGATTTCAATAGTTTTTTGTGCACCTTAATTGGGGGGTGCTTTAGTTTTGTCCGCTTATATTTGCGACTTAAAATGTTTTTTGAATTCTAACTTTTTTTTTTAAATTCTGAATTCCTTAAGTTTGTGTTTTTCAATAATAAGGATATAAATAAATAAAAAAAAAATTAAAAAATAAAATTTTAATAGCTTTGTTTTCTTAAAAAAATTATCATTTAAAAAAAATGTACTGAGGGGGTGCTTTAGTTTTGGCCAATACTGTATATGCCTGATATGCCCGGAATGTATGAAAGCATTTCACACATACATACATATATTACCATTAACGCTCAGTAGCCACAAATGTGGACGTTATCCCTTTTTGTGAATTTTCATTTTTTTTTTTGCTTTTTGAATTCCTATTAAAATAAAGTTAATTAATTTAAAAAGAAAACAAAATGTTGAACTGCGTTCAACATATTTTTTTATTGTAAACATATTGTGAATTATTTATTTTATTTTTTCTTAATTTCTTAATTTCTTATTATTCTTCTCAATTTCTTATACTTAATCTCTTATACTTATTAGCTCATGTACCTCTGTTATATATTTGAATTCCCCATGTCTAACTGTTAACTGATAATGAATCTTACATATATACTTAATTTTCGTTATGTATTTTATGAAATCAACCTTTCTTAAAACCTTTTATTAATTTTTAAAGTCAGTTGATTAGTAGAGCTAGAACAGCCAAGAAGGCAATAAATTTTAAGTTTAAACAAAAAACCCTCAGCCTTCTTATTTCTTTGGGGGATATTTATATTCAAGAGGAATATATATATCCTAATCTTGCTCGTCAACTCATCCTTTGTAAGACCCTAGGAGTTTAGTTGACTCCTAGAGCCTACAAAATTGGTCCTTCGACAAGTCCTAGCGTTCTAGGATTGTGATTTGAATCAGTGGCACAAGGTCCACTAGACACAACAGGCGGTTATGCGTCACCAGCATAAACCCCAATAAACGTAGAGTGGCATAAGGTCCACTAAGCATCACTGGCGATTGTGCGCTAGCAGCATCAATCCCAACAACCGTGAAGTGGCATAAGATCCACAGGTTACACCAAGGCTTATCATCAAACCCAAGAAACGTAGAGTGGCATAAGGTCCACTAAACATCAAAGGCGATTGTGCGTTCCCAGCATCAATCCCAACAACCATCAAGAGGAAAAGAGACAAGAAGTCAAACAACCATTATTAAAATCTACAGAAATTATAAGGAGAAGATCGATCATCAACAAATTCATCCCCAGGAAAAAAGAGACAGGAGGTCAACCATCAACAAATTCATCCCCAGGAAAAAAACAGACAGGAGGTCAGTCATCAACAAATTCATCCCCAGGAAAAAAAGAGCCAGAAGATCGATCAACAAAAAATTCATCCCCATAAAAAAGGTTAAATCAAGGGCACTGGAGGAAATTATCATAAAAAAAAGATAAGTACAATACAACAAGTGCAGAAATTCAAAGGTTACAAGTGTCAACCAAGGGCATTTAAAAGGTAAGAGAACAAGAGGTATGTACGATACAGTAGTTGTTGCTTTGACTTAAAAAATCTCTAAGAGAACAGTGTAGGAATTTAAAGGAATCAAAGAAAGAAAAAAAGGAAAAAAACAAATATATACACATATATATGTACGTTAAAAAAGTAAAAAACCGGTTTCCATAACAACAAAAAGTAAAATAAAAAACACCAATAAGATCAAAGGACAAAAAGGTCAGTATCACGCGATTATGATAAACATACGAAAATACCAACAAAATTAAAAACGCATAAAGGGCAACGGTAAACGAAAAAACACCAGTTTCAAAAATAAACATAATAAGCTTCTAGCAAATTCCACAAGACAACAAAAAACTAAAAGAATTAGAACGACATTGAAATGAAACAACATAAAAAAACATAAATCACTACAATACTTCAAGTTACAATCAATTTCAACTGTACACAAGAGAACGAAACTCTACACATTACAACAGCAGCAAAAAGGAACATGTAAAAGAAAAATAAAAAACAACAACATTTTCGGGTTTAACATTGACCTTCGTTCCGTTTCGCATGTTTCATGTCCAATATTCTCAACTGTAGTACGCCAACGCAAATGTTTGATCATTAAATAAAAAGCAATCGGCGCGGCGACATCAAAAGCGAAAAAGAACGTAGTGTGTCAAACAAAAAAAAAAAAACAGTGAGTGAAAAGAACATAATTTTGGACAGTTAAAACAGTGAAAAAAAAAAATTTTTTTTTGAGAACAAAAAGTGAAAAAAGAAATAGACAGTGATTAAAAAAAAAACAGAATTTTTGGACAGTGATTAAAAAAGGAACATAATTTTGGAATACAAAAAATTAATTTTTTTTAAGGGAAAAATTTGGAAAAAAATTTTGGAAAAGTGAGTAAAAGGAACATAATTTTGGAAAGAAAATAGGACAGTTAAAACAGTAAGAAATTTTTTGGAGAACAAAAAGTTGAAAAAAGAAAAATTTTTTGGAAAAAAAATTAGAGCATTTAAAACTAAATTTTTTGAAAAGTGGAAAAAGGAAAAAAAAGTGACAAAAAAAAAAAAACAATAAACAGAAATTTTTTGAAAAAAAAAGAGAGAAAGACGTGAAGAAAAAAAAAAAAAACTACAGTAAGTACAAAAGACAGTGAATAGAAAGAAATTAAACAAAAGGAATAAAAATTAAAGGAAAAGATTTTTTTAAAACATAAAATTGGAAAATCAGTTAACTAAACAGAAGGAAAAAAAAACAGTGACAAACAAAACGGAATAACAATTTCAACAAATTGTTTTTGTAAAAAATAGAAATTACAAAAAAAAATAAAATAAACAAAAATAAACAAATACGAAAATAAAAATAAACAGATCTTTATAACAACACTTTTGCGAAAATTTTTTTCACCATCAACAAACTCTTCTCGCGGGAAAAGAACGGGAAGGCAAAGACTAACGGTAAGTCAACTGTTTGACAATATTTTTATTTTTTTTGAATGTTTGTTCTCTCTAAAGTCATTGAATTGTCTGAAATTTAAAAAATTATTCCGGATAAGTCGCTAAATTAAATTTTATTGGTAGTCGACATCGGTGAATGATTTATACTCCGCGCGGGAATTTCGTACGCAAGTTATAATTTTTTTTTGTATACTTTCTTCCTGAAGTCACTAAGTTCAAATTTTCCGCACAATGTCGGTGAAACGAAGGTGTAAATTCGATATACACCAATTAACGGCGTTGTGTGCCGAGTTTGATAATGTAAGCGAGGAGGATCAGACTCCAGCGTTTCTTCAAGTGAAACATGACGAGTTGGAGCGACGGTGGGGCAGGCTTATGGAAAGCTATGAAGCATTTGTAATGGACGAAAAAAGTGAGGTTAGTGACGACTTCAAGGATGGAGTCTCACTACAATACGAAGCAGCGGCACAAATGTATCAAAATTTGAAAGTGAAACTAATGGACCAGATGGCGAACAAATCGAAAGCGGATCAAACCGTAGTGAATCCAGCAGAGGCCACAGTCGTTCGGCAAGCAAGGTCCGGTTTAAGATTACCCCCATGTGACATGCCAATCTTCGAAGGTGGTTATACTAAATGGCCTGAATTTAGGGACATGTTTACATCGTTAGTGTTGGGAAACAAGGACATATCTCAAGTCGAGAAACTCCAATATCTGCGAACCAAAGTAAGGGGGGAGGCCTACCAAATCGTAAAAAGATTTGATTTGGTTGGACAAAATTTTGAATTAGCTTGGGAAGCCCTTCAGAGTCGGTATGAGAATCCAAGAATTTTGGTCAACCAACAGATAAAACACATTCTGTCAATCCAAACTGCTCAGAACGAATCCTCTAGATCAATACGTTTAATTGTAGACACCATAGATGAAAAAATCGCTATTTTGAAAACCTGTAACATCAACGTTTCTTCGTGGGACCCTATCTTGACTTATATTTGCTCTTCAAAGTTGCCGGAAAATACCCTACGGGCATGGGAAAACTCTCTCAAGAATCATAAAGAAATGCCCTCATGGAAAGACATGAGCAATTTTCTGAAAGGAAGGATCGAGATGTTGGAAACTGTTTTCGATATGAAGAAGCCAAATTGGAAAGAAAATTTAGGTTCAAAGTCGAACGCATTTCACTCACAAGCGGATGCAAGTAGGGGGAAATTTAATTGTAGGAAATGTAATGAAAATCATCCATTGAAACAATGTCAAAAATTTTTAGAATTGTCCGTAAGGGACCGAATAAAATTTGTATATGCTCACAAATATTGCGCCAATTGTTTTTCTCCTAATCATTTTAAATCTATGTGCCTCAGTAAAGTTCTTTGTTTTCGCTGCAAAAGAAAACATCACACTTTACTTCATGTAGACGATGGAAACACTCGAACACTTAAGGATGTTTCTCCACGGAATGAGGAAACCGTTTCATACAACACCCATGTAATTAGTAAGGGAAAAGCAAAATCAATTCCTTTTAATCTAGGTTCCCTTCCGCATGAATGCACAACAATTTTACCTACGGCTCTAATCTATATACAACAAGCAGGTGAACTATTCACTGTTCGGGCGCTACTCGATGCGGGATCCGAAAAGAGTTTCGTATCCTCAAAAGTTCAGCAACAACTGGCAATTCCTGTGGAAGCATACCACACTAGGATTTCTGGTCTAGGAGGAACGGTAGTAGGAAGGTCAAAAGGAATATGCAGTCTTACCTTGCGAACAAAAAGGTCCGATTTTTCAATCATAATTAAGGCAATTGTCGCCCCAAAATTAGCTCATTTTTTACCAAGTTGTCCCATACAAAAAGCCAATCTTCCAGATATAAAGGATTTAGATTTAGCGGATCCTTATTTTTACAAACCTGGTCCGATAGATCTTATTATAGGAAGCGATTATTTACCCTTCATCAACCTAAATGGTATAAAATCGAACATCGGGAACACGTTAGAGGCAAGGGAATCCCACTTTGGATGGTATTTGTCAGGTCCTGAACCCGGTCACACGTATAATTCATTTTCTACCTTAGTCACATCGGAAGAAGAAACTGCTTTACAGGAACAAATGAGAAGATTTTGGGAATTAGAGGAGGTAGAAAAGGACAAGGTCGACTCAGAGCACGATATATATTGTGAAAATCTTTATAAGAATACTGTTAAGCGTCAACCAGAGGGAAAGTACATGGTGAGACTCCCATTTAAGGAAAATTACCCCTCGGAAATCTTTTTGGGTTCATCGAAATGTACGGCTTACGCACAATATCTTCAGATGGAGAAGAAACTCGACAGAAACCCTGAGCTAAAGCATCAATATCAACAGGTTCTTCAAGAATATATCCTTTTGGGTCACATGGAAGAAGTAAATCATCAGGAGCCTTCAACGACAAAACATTTTTCTTTTTTTCTACCACATCACGCAGTTATTCGTCCAGAAAGCAAATCCACAAAAGTACGTGTTGTATTCAACGCATCGAAGAAAACGTGTAGTGGATTTTCATTAAACGATGTTTTATATCAAGGACCAGCCCTTCAAGGAGACCTCATGCAAATCATTTTGTCATGGAGATATTATAAATATGTATTCACCGGTGACATTCAGAAAATGTATCGGCAAATTTTTGTTCACAAAGATGATAGACCTTATCAAAAAATTTTGTTTCGAGTCAAACCAAATGATTCAGTAAAAGTTTTTCAGTTGAAAACAGTAACCTTTGGAGTTAATAGCGCACCGTATTTAGCACTAAGAACACTACTTGAATTAAGCGAAGATTGTAAGGAAACCCACCCATTAGCCTCTTCAATTCTTAAGGAGGAGATCTATGTAGATGACGTTTTATCAGGAGGACATAATCTGGAAGAAGCACAGGAAAAACAAATGCAGCTTTCTAAAGCGTTGATTTCGGCCGGTTTCCCCTTGAAGAAGATAACCAGCAATCACCATGCTCTTTTGGAAAATTTGGCCCGGGAAGATCTTCTAGAAGAAGATTTTTTGAAATTTGAAAACTCTAGCTCATTGAAAACCTTAGGCATACGTTGGAATGCCAAGGAAGATATATTTTACTACGTACCGGAAACAATAGGAGTTTCACCGTCCACTACCAAACGACAGATTTTATCGACAATAGCTAAGTTATTTGACCCCCTAGGCTGGTTAGGACCCATTGTTATTGTAGCTAAACTTATTATGCAGGAGCTATGGGAATGCAAATCGGATTGGGATGAACATATACCACCAAAGATATTGGAAACATGGAATGTCTTTTCGACTAATCTGCCACAAATTTCAAACATTAAAATAGCTAGATGGGTAAATTTCTCACCTCGATACCAGGCTCAAATTCATGGGTTCTGTGATGCATCGGAAAAGGCATATTGTGGAGCAGTTTATTTGAGAGTCTCTACTCCTGAGGGAGAAATTTTTTGTAATTTATTAGTTGCGAAAACTAAAGTTGCGCCTTTAAAAAAGATAACTATTCCAAAACTCGAGCTCTGTGGAGCATTACTATTATATAACTTAACGAAAAGCTTGATAAAAAGATTAAAATTCCCCTATGAACTATTTCTCTATACCGATTCCTCGATTGTCTTGGGCTGGCTGCAGAAACCTCCGCATACTTTGAAAACTTTCGTAGCCAATCGCGTTAGTCAGATCACCCAGCTTGATCATTGGAGATACGTGAAGACAGATGAGAATCCCGCCGATCTTGGAACTCGAGGATGCATTCCTCAGGAACTTTCGGAAAGTAAATTATGGTGGCACGGTCCTCCATGGCTAAGTCAATCCCCTGATTTTTGGCCCAAACCTCGTACTTTTGACCCAACTGACTTAGAATCCCGAAACATATCAAATTTTCATGTGCAATCCCAACAGGAAGATGTTTTGAGTGAATTTTCATCATTTCCCAGAGCCCTAAGAATTCTCAGTTATCGCTTTCGCTTCATTAATCGTCTTTTGAAACGTCCGTATGAGACACAGAAGCACATCACCTTCGAGGAAATACAATTTGTGAAAAATTTCGTAGTTTTGAATTCACAACAAACTCATTTTTATTTTGAACATGATTGCCTTAAGAATAATCAACCCATAAGTCGGAAAAGTCGCATAATTTCTCTCAATCCCTTTCTTGATCAAGATGGACTACTACGCGTAGGAGGCAGACTCAATAACTCAGGATTAAGTTTCAACGAGCAACACCCTATCATAATTCCGGAAAAATCGTCGTTGGCCAAACTTCTTATCGGTTATACACATCAAATTTTACTTCACGCGGAACATCACGTAATGCTAAGAGCAGTTCGACAGGGTTTCTACATTCCGCGGTTGAAAAACCTAATTAGGCAGTGTGTCCGAACCTGCAAAACCTGCACAGTTTACAAGCACAAAGTACAAGAGCAAATAATGGGCGCGCTTCCCCGTGAGAGAGTTACATTTTCTTTACCCTTTACTTATACCGGAGTGGATTTTGCCGGTCCCTTCACCTTAAAGGCCTCCAATTTGCGGAATGCAAAACTTTTGAAAGGATACGCAGCAGTTTTTGTTTGTTTCTCTACACGAGCAGTTCACCTTGAAGTCTGCTCGGAATTATCAACAGATGCGTTTCTTGCCTGTTTCACCAGATTTACCAGTCGTAGAGGTCTACCAAAAACAATGTTTTCCGACAACGGCAGAAATTTCTTAGGCGCCAAACATTCGCTGTTAACGACACACCAAAACTTTATAAAAAATGCGGAAAAATCCCTTATAGAGAAATATGGCACACATGGGTTTAGCTGGACATTTATTCCACCATATGCACCCCACATGGGCGGCCTCTGGGAGGCCGCTGTCAAAAGCATGAAATCGCATTTAAAAAAGGTAACCGGTAGCCTATCATTCACTTTTGAGGAATTCTATACGATACTCACACGTATCGAAGCGATATTGAACTCTCGTCCAATTTCCCCTTTGTCACTTTCTAAGAGGCGCTCCGCTCGTAGCTGTTCCAGAATCACTTAATAACCCCTCTGTGGAAAACATATCATTCATGAAACGCTGGGATCGACTTAAGGCCATACAACAATTATTCGCTCGCCGTTGGAAAAATGAATACATCACCGAGTTGCAACGTAGAAGCAAATGGAGAACGGAAAAGGACAATCTGAAAGAAAACGACTTCGTCCTAGTCAAAGAGGATCTGCTACCAGCTACTGAGTGGCGACTTGGTAGGGTAAAAAATGTTATTTGTGGTACAGATCAAAAGGTTCGCGTTGCCGAAGTACTGACCAGTAACGGCTTGATTAAACGTCCTATTGTAAAACTTTGCAAGTTACCTATTGAATCTATCACTCACTGTAAACCAAATTAAACATTTCATTTATAATTCATTTATAATTCCACCTAGAACACGATCTTAGAGATTTAAGTCAAACTATATGCTATTTGTATTGTGCACATTTTCTTTGTTTTCTCTTTACAGACCATCATGCTCAATAAACCCCGATGTAAATTGTGTCGACGCAACCATCCGCTAAAGTATTGCGTTCAGTTCCAGGTAATGGCCCCAGCACAAAGGAGAGCACATGTTAAGCAACACGGCTACTGCCTCAACTGTTTCGCACAGAGCCACGATCGGTTCTGGTGCGAATCAGCAAACCGATGTAGAATATGCGGAGCTAGGCATCATACTATGCTTCACGAGGAAGGTAGAGAAAAGGCGGCGTCTAGTTTCGAAGAGGGCCCAGCACTAAGTATCCCCACCGATCTTCCCATTAGGCGGGACCGAGGGTTAATCCCACCATTGATCAAGGTAAACTTGATATATAATGATGTTCCCAGGGCAGCCACCTTCCTCCTGCAAGCCTCAACCAATTGCAGCTTCCTCATGAAGGCTAAAGCAAAAGAATTTCCCGAACTACCTGAATCAGCAAACCGAGAAGAGTTTCAAGTGACTCCAGCATTTGATTCCATGCACGTAGTGGCAACTTGGCAGCTGGAGATCAAAGACAGGGCTACATTTAAGCTTCCACCACCCATCTTGGACGAGTCACTGCTGAAGCACTACAAAGACTTACAACCCAAGGCGCACCCCAACTTTTTTGATTGCCGTAAGGTGGACGGAGTCCTTGGGCTGCCGTTAATGCGCCAATTTATGCTGCAAAAATATGACCGCCCCGAGCCGACGCTGCCCCGAGCACAGAATTCTGAATTCGGATGGGTGATTCATGAGAAATGGACGGGATGCAGTTGTCATTGAAGGAGCCCGGAGAATGTTGAACTGCGTTCAACATATTTTTTTATTGTAAACATATTGTGAATTATTTATTTTATTTTTTCTTAATTTCTTAATTTCTTATTATTCTTCTCAATTTCTTATACTTAATCTCTTATACTTATTAGCTCATGTACCTCTGTTATATATTTGAATTCCCCATGTCTAACTGTTAACTGATAATGAATCTTACATATATACTTAATTTTCGTTATGTATTTTATGAAATCAACCTTTCTTAAAACCTTTTATTAATTTTTAAAGTCAGTTGACTAGTAGATCTAAACCAGCCAAGAAGGCAATAAATTTTAAGTTTAAACAAAAAACCCTCAGCCTTCTTATTTCTTTGGGGGATATTTATATTCAAGAGGAATATATATATCCCAATCTTGCTCGTCAACTCATCCTTTGTTAGACCCTAGGAGTTTAGTTGACTCCTAGAGCCTACACAAAATTTAATAATTTTTTTGTCACCATAAAAAAATCGTCCCTAAAGAGTTTAAGATATTTCGTTTTAAACATTTTGATACCAATTTACCAACTGGCCGATTAAATTTTTTTTACGATTTTTTTTTTATTCCATTCATATTAGATAAATAAATTTGATGATTTTTTTTTTTTAGATTGACAAAAATGAAATAAAATTACAATAAATTGAAATCAAACAAAAATAAAATAAAACAATATCAAATATTTGAGATGGAAGACAAAATGAAATACAAAAAAAAAAACAAAAATCTGCAACTGTAAATACGAAATTAAAAAAATTTTACTTTTATTCGAACAACATAACATTCAGTCTGATTGTTTTTTATTTGTTTAAACAATAAAAAGCAAAGTATTTAAATTTTTTTAAATACTTTTTTTCACTTTTGCTGTTTTTGTTTATTCGTTGAGTTTCGTTAAGTAGACAAAAAAAAAAAAAAAGTAACGGATAACGTTTCATTTCTAGCAGCAAAAATCTAAATTTGCAATTCTTATTATTTCGCAACAACAACACTTTATTTATAGTATACATGTGTATGTATGTATGTATATGTCTAATAGGGTCTATTGTTAGTGTGTATTATTATATTTTGTTATTATTATTTGATTGTACACTAGAGCCCCGACTTGCGTCGTTAATGGGGACCGGAGAATTGCGACGCAAATCGAAATGACGCAAATCGAATCAAATTTTTCTATACAAATGCATTGAAATTCATCAAAATGAAGCAAAAAAAACTTAATATTTCGGATAAAACAGAATTATGAAAACATTTTTCATTATTTTATTAAGTTCAGTAAAGTTTTTTGTTAATTATTATAAAGAAATAGCAAAAATATAAATTAACAAAAAGAACTTAACAAAAATCAATAAAATTCATTTATAAAAAAATAAATTTTAAAGAAGAAATTGTGCTTTGTTTAGTTTATGTGGTGCTTTCTTCAGATAATAAATTCAAATCAACAACACTCCATTTGATTACGTGGTCTTACAGGTTTGTTAACAAAAAGTTTTGTTAAATTTTTAGAGATTTTTTTGCTAATATGTTTCCTTGTAACAACTAATGGCTTGGTCAGCAGATGCTGATACGCCCTCGCTATGATTTTCGTGAGGATCGTTTTCAGAAAATATATCCAATGCATGGGAAATTAATTGCATAGCTTTCGAAATATTGGAGATTGTTATTTATTTTTTTCTTCTAATGTATTATCAATTATCATAACATCATCTTCTAAAGCATGCTGAATATTAATGGATAATAAATTTTCATTCACCCTTATTCTGGTTGTCGTCGTCGACGTCGTCTTGCGTCGACAGTTTAAAATTGGTATTCTGTTTGTCGTTATTGACAGTTATAGATGACTGTCGGACACACGTTTGATATTCTGTGAGTCAATACGCCGTCGATATTGTGTTGTGTCGACTCTGATTTTGTCGACTCTGATTTTATCGACATCATTTTTGGTAACGACGACGACGACAACCAGAATAAGGGTGATTATCAAGCTCCTCATCGTGAGACAGTAAAAGTTCATTAATGTCATCCTCTTCCATTCCTTCAAATTCGGCTAAATTTAATCGACGCAAGTTGAAATTGCAACAACGCAAGCTGAGTTTTGTCAATTTTTAAAAAGCGATGCAAATCGAAACGACGCAAATCGGATCAACGCAAGTCGGGGCTCTAGTGTATATTTAAATACACGGTACCGTATCACCGTTTGTAAAAATTCGAACATGTTTAGTTTTGATGCGCTGAGCCTTTTTAAACATTTGTTTGCTAATTTGAATACAACGATGATTATCATAATGATGATGATGACCTGCATTTAAATTAGTCCATCTATTGTTGCGCTATAGCTTTTTTTTGGTTTTTTTTAAATTTCTTTAAATTTTTGCTTTTATTATTTTATTTTTCTTTCAAACAACATATGTTTAGTTGTATAGAAAGTGGTTTTTCTTACTTTTCTTTGCATTTATTTATATTTTTATTTTTTATTATTTACAACACTAAATTGCATTGTTTTAAAAATTTATAAGAAACAAAAGAAAAATAAATTAATCGCTATTAAAATCTTTAGAAAAGCTAGAGAGAGAGAGAGAGAGAGTGAGAGAGGCAAATGAAAACTACAATTTTGAAAAGATCAAAGAAATTACAGAACGGATTAAAATTGACAAAAATAAAATTAAATTTTACTTGATACAGCAACGTACGGGTTATCCATTTCGTGGTTTCAAAAGTAAACGTAAATAAAACACATATAAAATATATTTTCATGATATTTCTTTTTTATTGTAAAGTTTGAACAGTTTTGACATTATGTGAGAAACACTACATCATTTAAATGACCTCCACACGAAGTGTTGCAAGCATTGATTATTTTGAGGTAATTTTCGACCACTTTTTGATACATATTGGGCGGTATCTCAGCCATAACTTGACGAATGTTGGTTTTTAAGTGCTCAAGAGTTGAAGGTTTATCTGCATAAACACGGTCTTTCGCGTAGCCCCACAAAAAAAAGTCTAATGGTGTCAAATCGCATGATCTTGGTGGCCAGTTGATATCGACACGACGAGAAATTACGCGGCCAGGAAATGTCTCTTGCAATAAAGCCATATTCGCTCGAGTTGTGTGGCATGTGGCACCGTCTTGTTGAAACTACATATTCTTCAAGTCGTATTCTTCAATAGCAGGCAAAAAAAAGTCGGTTATCATATGACCATATCGCTCCGAATTGACGGTGACAGTCGTTCCATTGTCGTTTTCGAAGAAGTAAGGTCCAATCACACCTTCGGACCAAAGAGCGCACCAAACAGTGACTTTTTCTGGATGTAATGGCCTCTCTTCAATTACTTGAGGATTCTCTTGAGGAACCCCAAATACGACAATTTTGTTTATTAACATACCCACCGAGTGTGAAATGTGCTTCATCGCTGAAGAAAATTTTATTCGAAAAATTGCCGATACGCACGATACGTGGCTGTGGCAGAATCACCATTTTTGTAGTAGGTTTTAATAATTTTTATGCTTTGTGTGATAATTAAGCGATCCATTTTCGTCAATGTCAGACTTTCAACTGAAAAGAAAAAAATTGGTTTCAGAACTTAGTTTGACAGATGTCGAATTCCAGTCCCATACTTTTGAAACCACGAAATGGATAGCCCTTTATTTTCAAAGATATTGTATAAATATATAGTAAATGATTTTTTTTATTATTACCGTATTATAGTCGAAATTACTTTGATTATTAATATTCTATCTGAGATCAGCAATGAGTTTTCAAAACCATGTGTAGAATCGAATCATACTCATAATTTCTGATACTTATACGCATTCATACTTATACGCATTCATACATATACGCATTCATACTTATTTCATTATCATGGAACTTCTTACTCATATTCAAAGTTTGAATAACTCATCATATTTATACTTAACAACACGTATTGTGTTGTTGATTTCGTCTCTCCATGACTCAACGTATACGCGAATCACAAAATAAGTATGATTCGCGTACGAACACTAAAATACTCACTAAAAGGTTGTGTGTTTGCTCTGCTTGCTGCTCTGTCAATCAAGATTGATAAGATGTGTACAATCAAGATTGATAAAAAAAAATTGAAACGACAAAAAGTTTGGGTCTATCCCAAATACATTAAATTAACTGTTTCGGACTTAGTAATAGAAATTAAATGAAATTCGACTGAATAGGTTTTAAGTCGACTTTGAATGATAGATTTTTGTGAAACTTTTCATGACAATTTTATATACTCTCAGAGTTTTTGCCAGAAAACTGCTGAGAGGAAGCCGCCAAAGATATCACAGCCCTGCAAATTTGAACTTTTTTTGTGCAAATAAGATGGCTCCAGGTGTTTCCGAAGACATTTTGCGCGCTGAACACGAATCTGGTTCAGATTTAAAAAATTCAAAATGGCGGATCCAATATGGCTGTCGAGGTTTATAAAAATTAATCAGATTTACCTCGAACGGCATATTGGATCCGCCATTTTGAATTTTTTACATCTGAATGAAGATCTGTAATCAGCGACCCCAAAAACCCCTGAGTAACAATTTTCAAGCAAATCTGATTAATTTTTAAGGACCTCCGTAATGTGTTTCTTTTTCGCTTGCACCCCTTGACATAAACCCACCCCCTACTTTAAGGGTGCATGCAATCAATTTGGCTTTGAGCTCATTTTAATGAGCAAAGATCAATTGTCAATTTCTGATAATAGCGATGGTTCTAGCATGTCAGTGTTTAGCTCTACAATTCTTCAAAAATGACCAAACACGCTATTTTGAGGGGTTTCAACCCCCTATTTCTCGAAAACCTGACGTGATGGAAAGTTTTTGAATACAGATTCGTGTTCAGCGCGCAAAATGCCTTCGGCACTTGGAGCCATCTTATTTGCAAAACCCATGAAGGGCTGTGTATATTTTCTTCATATTTCGCAGCCTCTTGTCCAATAAGCCAACACACTACCTACTGGTCTACGCCTGCTTTATTTAACAAATGTTTCAAAAATATGAACACAACCATAAAAAAGTTGTTCTAACTACTAAAGGGTGATTTTTTTAGCTATTATCTTTTTGGCAACACTGGTTTAAACAGCTCACGCACGTTTCGTGTTTTGTTTCACTGTCAAACATCTTCAGTTTGGTCTATAATTTAACCAGAATCGTCTTACAAACGAACAACGCTTGCAAATCATTGAATTTTATTATCAAAATGGGCTCTTGGAAAGTTGGCCGAAGATCCACTTCTTTATCGAAAAATTGTGTTCAGCGACGAAGCTCATTTTTGGCTCAATGGATACGTAAATAAGCAGAATTGTCGATTTTGGAGTGAAGATCAGCCAGAAGCATTGCAAAAGCTAACAATGCACCCAGAAAAAGTCACAGTTTGGTGCGGTTTATGGGCTGGTGGCATCATTGGACCGTACTTCTTCAAAGATGCTGCGAATCGTAACGCCTTTAGACTATTTTTTGTGGGGCTAAGTTAAAGCTCGTCGTAGTCTAGTAGGTAGTGTGTTGGCTTATTAGACGTAAAACCCGGGTTCGTATCCCAGGTCAGGCATCAAAACGAAATATGAAAAAAAAATATTTCTTCGGCGACTTCCTCTCAGCAGATTTCTGGCAAAAACTCTGAGAGTAAATAAAATTGCCATGAAAATCTTCTCAAAAAACTGTCGTTCGGAGTCGACTTTAAACTGTAGGTCCCGCCACTCATGTATAAAATTAACGTACACAACATAAGTGGTGTGAGAAGCTAGGTCGTAATCCTGACTGAAGGGTTGTAATGACCAATTATGTATGTATGTATGTATGTTAAAGCTCATGTCTATAGAGACAAGCAAGAAGACAACATTGAAGCATTTATTCGTGAGATACCGGCCGAAATGTTGGAAAGAGTTTGCCAAAATTGGACTAAGCGGATGGACCATTTGGGGCGCAGTCGCGGTCAACATTTGCATGAAATAATCTTCAAACATTAAATTATATGGACCGTACTATCGATTCAAATAAAGATTTCATGCATTTTTCTGAATTTTATGTGCTTTTTTTTTTGAAAATTTTTCCTATAGCTCTTAAAAAATCACCCACTGTAACTTTCTATGTCTCTAAACGTCCCATTATACCCATTTTATTATTTTTAGTAATAAAACGGATAATATAGATGGGAAAACGAATCTTAAAGTTCAAATTTCTGTAACCCGCCATCACATCAACTGAAAGAGTGGAACGAATGGAGTTGAATAGACTAAAATTTTGTTTATGAATTGTGGGTGATTTAAGCCATTCAACTCCCGAACTCTTGGAACATATTCGTCTCACGAATGTCGCGACATTGAAAATACATATGTATGTATGTGTATGTATACACTAAGTATGTATTAATATATGTATGTATTGTCTGGGTTTGTCTTATAAACAGATTTAAAACTCAGTATGATTACATATATGATACGTATGAATAAAATATTACTTGGGCACTAAAAAGACCGACCTCTGTCTGGTGTTTAAAAAGTAAATATTTTTGTAGACTGTTTCTTTTATCGCATCTTCTCATGTTCGGTTATGAACAGAAGAAGGGTGTGGTTCCATTTGGTTTCCATTCAGTTGGTGATTGTTTGTCATCGGATGACACAAAAACATATGCACGCAGTTAAATAATGAAAATGTGAAATATGTATGTATGTAGGTATGTATGTATGTGTATATATGATATAAATAAATCGGTCTTATATGTGTATGTTAATATGTAGTCATATACATGCATACATATGTATGTATGTTTGTACAATATATTAAAATAATATGTAAATATGCTTATTATTAGTGATTAAATATAAAAGATATGCAATATAAGTCCCTACATGCCTGTTATTAGTAAATAAAGACTATGTAGTAAATTATGTCGTATCAGATTAGCATGAGAATAACCAAAATCAGCGACAATGCGACTGCTTAGAACAAATCTAATTAAGTTGAATAGTGACCAAAGAGGTACATACACAGAGCGCGTCAGAGTGAGTCAACACTCACTATAATTTTAAATTTTCTATTATAAAAAATATACTTGTAGCACAATAATAATTTTTGCGACTTTTTTGTTTTAACATTTTATAAGTAACTAGCTGTACCCTGCGCGTGTTGCTGCGCCACCAACTAAAATAAATTTGAAGGGAAGACATTACACGAATGTCCAATTAATTTTGAATCATTTTATTGATTTTGTTTCCCGTTGTCCTTATGATTCAGATGAACGGGCTTGAGTAGTACGCATTCGATCAGTTTCTAATCTCACTTTTCGTTGTTCAAGTGGTTCAAGCGAACGGGTCTCGGATTTTCCAGTCTCAATGCTCGTCTGATTCTGAGGCTCGTAATGCTCTTTTCTTCCGTGCTTGAGGTGTAGAGCGACCAATTGCTTGTCATTCATTTTGAATAATTTTCAGTGACGCCATCCGTTGGAAATTAATCGCACCAACCTCCGTCGACTCATACGCAACAACTTTGTTAAAGAATGCACAGTTTACGATTTAATTCATTTTGAGTAATTTTCAGAGGCGCCACCTATCGGATATTGGTCATACCAAATTAGAAACCTTCTTCGGCTCATGCGCAACAACTTTGCTAAAGATCATAACATGATCAAATGCACAGTTTACGATTTAATTCATTTTGAGTAATTTTCACTGGTGCCACCGGTCGGAAATTGGTCATATTCACTTAGAAACCTTCTTCGGGTCATGCGCAACAACTTTTCTAAAGATCATAACATGATCAAATGCATAGTTTACGGTATAATTCATTTTAAGTAATTTTCAGTGGCGCCACCTATCGGATATTGGTCATACCAACTTAGAAGCCTTCTTCGGCTCATGCGCAATAACTTTGCTAAAGATCATAACATGATCAAATGCACAGTTTACGATTTAATTGATTTTAAGTAATTTTCAGTGGCGCCCCCTGCCGGAAATTAGTCATACTAACTTAGAAACCTTCCCCGGCTCATGCGCAACAACTTTGCTAAAGATCATTACATGATCAAATGCATAGTTTACGATTCTATAAGGTACATACAAACAAACTAATTGGATTTTGCCACGCCCCTCCGCCCACAGACCGGAAATAAAAAATCAGACTTCACAGTGTCACCCGCCTGAATATTCTGAAGATTCCCTGAAAATTTTATCAAAATCGGCCCAGCCGTTTTGGAGTCCATACGTTACATACATACACACATCCACTTTTATATATATAGATAGATTATCGAGATATATGTACATACTAGCAGATTGTACCCGCAGATTTTTGCATTAAAAATAACAATAAATAAAAAACCGGTTTATCTGTTTCAAAACCGGTTTTGAAACCGGTTTCTTAAAAAATGCAATTTTTCAAATTATTCGGAAACCGGTTTAACAAACAACCCAGTTTTTTGAATACTCTAAGTCCTAAATATAAATGCACTCAATTTGCCCGTTTTTCTCCCCTTTCCCCCTTTTGGACCTCTTTTGGTTCAACTTTAGAAACGGAACACCTCCCATAGCTATTTGGGAAACTTAACCAAGCTAAATCGTAAAAAAATAACTTTAAAACAGATAAAATACAGCATTTATGCATAAAGTACTAATTTATGCCCATTTTTTCTCCTTTGTCCCATTTTTTCTCCCCTCTTGGTCAAAATTTTGAAAAGATTTATTGCCTATAACCTGCACCGACTAAAGCTCGATCTATACCCCAAATTTCAAGAAAATCGTTCCAGGCGTTCAGGCGTGATTGGCTAACAAACAAACCAACAAACAAACAAACAGACTTACAGAAAGATTTATAATATATACTAGCAGATTGTACCCGGCGTTGCGCGGGTTATGTAGTTTGGATTAGTTTAAAAAATTAAAAATGTTTTTAAATTAAAAAAAACAGTGATTTTTTCTTTAAATTTAAAAATAAATTATTATTGGGTCATTTTTGCATTAAAAATAACAATAAATAAAAAACCGGTTTATCGGTTTCGAAATTGGTTTCGAAACCGGTTTCTTAAAAAATGCAATTTTTCAAATTATTCGGAAACCGGTTTAACAAACAACCCAGTTTTTTGAATACTCTAAGTCCTAAATATAAATGCACTCAATTTGCCCGTTTTTCGCCCCTTTCCCCCTTTTTGGACCCCTTTTGGTCCAACTTTATAAACGGAACACATCCAATAGCTATTTGGGAAACTTAACCAAGCTAAATCGTAAAAAAATACCTTTAAAACAGATAAAATACAGCATTTATGCATAAAGTACTAATTTTTATCCATTTTTTCTCCCTTTGTCCCATTTTTTTCTCTTTGGGTCAAAATTTTGAAAAGATTTATTGCCTATAACCTGCACCGACAAAAGCTCGATCTATATCCCAAATTTCAAGAAAATCGGTCCAGGCATTCAGGCGTGATTGGCTATGCACTCAATTTGCCCGTTTTTGGCCCCTTTCCCGCTTTTTGGACCCCATTTGGTTCAACTTTAGAAACGGAACACCTCCAATAGCTATTTGGGAAACTTAACTAAGCCAAATCGCAAAAAATTACCTTTAAAACAGATAAAATACAGCATTTATGCATAAAAGTACTAATTTTTGCCCTTTTTTTCTCCCTTTGTCCCATTTTTTTCCCATTTGGGTCAAAATTTTGAAAAGATTTAAAGCCTAGAACCCGCACCGACAAAAGCTCGATCTATATCCCAAATTTTAAGAAAATCGGTCCAGGCATTCAGGCGTGATTGGCTATGCACTCAATTTGCCCGTTTTTGGCCCCTTTCCCGCTTTTTGGACCCCATTTGGTTCAACTTTAGAAACGGAACACCTCCAATAGCTATTTGGGAAACTTAACTAAGCCAAATCGCAAAAAATTACCTTTAAAACAGATAAAATACAGCATTTATGCATAAAAGTACTAATTTTTGCACTTTTTTTCTCCCTTTGTCCCATTTTTTCTCCGCTTTTGGTCAAAATTTTGAAAAGATTTATAGCCTATAACCTGCACCGACAAAAGCTCGATCTATATCCCAAATTTCAAGAAAATCGGTCCAGGCGTTCAGGCGTGATTGGCTAACAAACAAACCAACAAACAAACAAACAAAAAAACAGACTTACAGAAAGATTTATAATATATATTAGGATTAGGATTTACATTTACTTTTAGACTTTCACAAACTCTTGATACAAACTCAAAACTTTGCAAAGTACTTTGAACGATTAAACCTGGTATATGTATATGATGCATAGCAATAGCGTATTAATCATATACTAATGGACATAAGATTTATCAGTTGACTTGTGATAAAATTGCAATTGGAAGGCAATAAAAGGAGAAAAAATTTGTATTTTGAACACCTAAATTTCATATACTTAGTAGTGGCTTTCAAATGACTATCACTTACGCTAATTAAAAAAAAAATTAAAATAACTTTTGTAACACATTTGAATTTGAATTGGAACGTAATCTGATTAAATTGGGAATATCCATTGCAATACCTATATTTATATGAGGAAGGGGACATAAAAAAAACGAAATATTGAAAAATATTTCTTCGACGACTTTCTCTTAGCAGTCTTCTATCAAATACTCTAAAAGTAAATAAGCGCCATGAAAGTCTTCCTATAAAATCTGTCGTTCGGAATCGGGTTTAAGCTGTAGTTTCCGCTGATAAAATTAACATGCACAATATGGATGGTGTGAGAAATTAGAATGCAATCCCCATTAACTTGTTTAAATTACACAAACTTATGAAAACTTAATTGCCTAGTCTCATGTCTCATGTCTACCTCCAAAGTCTAAAATTTTTATGAAATAAAGCGAAATATTCTATTGAAAATGCCCTTTTTTATTTGAATTGCTTTCAATTGCTATTTAAATGTTTATTTGTTTAGTTTTTTACGCTTCAGTTATTTGAATAATTGTGACAATTTATTCGCATATTTCTCACGCATTAAACATGTATGTATGTATGTACATATGTCTGTTGTTGTAAATATTTATAATTTAGGCAGTTTGTACAAACGTTCAAACCCAATTGTTGACTTTAAAGCCACGCATTGAAATTAATTTAAAATTAAATTTTAACTACATTTTGTTCTTATTGTTATCAAACAGAACGTACTTTTAATTAAAGTTTTGCTCTGTCTTTTGGTAGTGCTGTTAGGTATTATGTACTTCGCGGAGAGCTGTTTAGCTTTAAATCTTTCTCAAATTCTGCCTTCTCATCAAATTCTGCCTTTGAATCTTCAACCTTCGGAGTTCCAATAACTTGAGCCTTACGTTTACTGTACTGGTTTCATAGAATGTCAGCATTTAACATCTCACATCTGCGCTGGCTTGGCCTGGAGTCCATCTCTCAAGGTCGTCTACATTTTAGGCGACTATATAGAATATGTTCCGCATCTTCATCGTCACCCACACAGTTTGAGCATGTGCAGGTATTTTCAGAAGGTACCTTAGTTTTCTTACCGTTTTAGTTACTGAGGCAGTGGTAATGTCCTACAATTGTAGTCCCGTTCAACTTCTCTGCAATATATGCATGTACATATGTGTTTGTGTATGTGCGAATAGTTCTGAGTGTATGTGTGTACATTTATTTTATAAAAATTAATAATGAAGAGCGAAATTGTTCAGCTCTTTTTTATCGACATCTCACAAGCATTCGATAAGGTTTGGCATGATGGTCTACTCAGCAAAATAACACGACTGCTCCCCGAGAACATGCACAAACTTCTTAGAAGCTATTTAACTGGCAGAACTTTTAAGGTCAAATTGAAGGACGAACTATCTACAACAAAAAAGATCTCTGCAGTTGTCCCCCAGGGTAGCCTACTAGGCGCTATTCTATATTTAATTTATACTTCGGACATGCCCACAAATCCTAACACATACACATCAACTTATGCAGACGACACCGCATTGATAAGCGTCAACAAGGATCCGAAAGTTGCTTCAACACAACTACAGTCGCACATATATGATTTGGAAAAATGGAGAATAAAGTTGAATCCATCCAAGTGTGTTCATGTAACCTTTACACTCAGAAAACAAGATTGCCCACAAATAAAAATAAATAGTATTGATGTCCCTGTTGAAAATCACTGCAAATACCTGGGAGTCCACTTAGACCGGCGTCTAACATGGTCCCGCCACATCGAGGCCAAATTAGCTGCCATTAAGCTGAAATCCGCTCAAATGCACTGGATTATTGGTCCTAATTCAACATTAGACCTTGAATACAAGGTTTTTTTTTATTAAAATGCATTATTAAGCCAATATGGACCTACGGCATTCAACTTTGGGGCAGTGCTTGCGCGTCTACACATATTCATAATTGGTCATTACAACCCTTCAGTCAGGATTATTGACCTAGTTTCTCACACCACTTATGTTGTGTGTGTTAATTTTATACATAAGTGGCGGGATCTACAGTTTAAAGCCGACTCCGAACGACAGATTTTTTGAGAAACTTTTCATGGCATGTTTATTTACTCTCAGGGCCATTATTACAACTTCCCGTTAAAGTTGGGGTTAGTTAAAGGTACCTTTAGCTAAAGGGAACTGTAAAGTTACCTTTAACTGATTTTCGTTATTACAACTTACAGATAAAATAAAATTAAAATATGGCAGTGCCGGAGCAAAGTCGATAAAACTGCTCAATTAAACAAGTTTTTTTTAACGCAGTGGCAACAGCGGACTTCGTTTTTTTGTTGTATATGCTCATTTTTGTTTAAATTTGAAGCTGCCATATCGAAAATAGTATATGATATGGCAAGTTCAAACATAAAGTGACCTTTAAATGTTAAAGGTAGGATGATCTTCCCTTTAGCTTAACGATCACTTCTATCTTATTGGGTACTCATAATAATGAAAAACAATTTATCTGCCCGTTAAAATCCTCCCTTTAGTTAACGGCAAGTTGTAATAATGGCCCTCAGAGTTTTTGCCAGAAATCTGCTGAGAGGAAGTCGCCGAAGAAATACTTTTTGTATTTTGTTTTGATGTCTGGCCTGGGGCTCGAACCCTGGCTTTACGTCTAATAAGCCAACACACTACCTACTAGACTACGGCGACTGCTTGCGCGTCTAACGTTTTGAAATTACAAAGAAGACAGTCCAAGCTTTTACGACAAATTGTCTGTGCTCCATGGTATATTCGTAATGACAATATCCATAGAGATCTCAACATTCCTACAATTCAGGAGGAAATTAAAAAATTCGCCATAAAATACGTCGGTAAACTAACGATTCACCCCAACGCATTGGCAAGGGACCTGTTTCAATTCGATGGCCATCAGAGGTTAAAACGAAGTGACACATTAAGCCTCGCTAGACGGCTTCACTGACCCTAATTGCAAATGTAGTATTATTGTAAGATTTGAATACAATATATAGTTAACACGCTGGTGCTAACTATTAACCCTCAAAACTAGCTTTAAGGTTTGAAAACTATTATAAATTTCATTACGAAAGATTCAATAATAATAAAAAAAAGAGCAAAATTAAGGAGAGTGTAGGAAACAGTATTTATCCAGCTCTTGATTAAACTTTCTTTCATGAGTTCACTTAGATATGTGAAATATTTAATCCTAATATATATTTGGGCAATTCACACGACTTTGTATCGTGTATGTTGTATTGAATACTCTTGGTTGTTTGTGAACGCTCAATGCTATGCTGTATTGTGTATTTCGTATTCCAAATGTATTTTTTTTTGGCATTCAAACAATTTGATAGCACGAAACCAATACAACTTTTAAAAACATATGAAAATAATGTGTATAAGTGTATCGGATTTTTACATTAAAATTATCAACAACAATCATACACTGTTGTATAATCGTCCAACAATACACTCAATACAACGATACAACGGCTTGTGTGAATTGCCCAATTATAAATCTTTCTGTAAGTCTGTTTGTTTGTTTGTTTGTTTGTTAGCCAATCACGCCTGAGCGCCTGGACCGATTTTCTTGAAATTTGGGATATGGATCGAGCTTTTGTCGGTGCAGGTTATAGGCTATAAATCTTTTCAAAATTTTGACCCAAAGGGGAAAAAATGTGACAAAGGGAGAAAAAACAGGCAAAAATTAGTACTTTTATGCATAAATGCTGTATTTTATCTGTTTTATAGGTAATTTTCTACGATTTAGCTTGGTTAAGTTTCCCAATAGCTATTGGAGGTGTTCCGTTTCTAAAGTTGAACCAAAAGAGGTCCAAAAAGGGGGAAAGGGGCCAAAAACGGGCAAATTGAGTACATAGCCACTAACTCCTGAACGCCTGAACCGATTTTCTTGAAATTTTGGGATATTGATCGAGCTTTTGTCGGTGTAGGTTATAGGTAATAAATCTTTTCAAAATTTTGACCCAAAGGGGAAAAAAATGGGACAAAGGGAGAAAAAATGGGTAAAAATTAGTACTTTTATGCATAAATGCTGTATTTTATCTGTTTTATAGGAAATTTTTTACGATTTAGCTTGGTTAAGTTTCCCAAATAGCTATTGGAGGTGTTCCGTTTCTAAAGTTGAACCAAAAGAGGTCCAAAAAGGGGGAAAGGGGCCAAAAACGGGCAAATTGAGTGCATTTATATTTAGGACTTAGAGTATTCAAAAAACTGGGTTGTTGTTGGTTGTTCATTTTTAAACTAATCCAAACTACATAACCCGCGCAACGCCGGGTACAATCTGCTAGTGGTAAAATAAATCTTTATTAATGATAACAAAATATTTAAAAATGCAAAATAACATTTTAAAATAATTTTATACAAAAATATTCTGTTTATAAAATTGTCGTTCTCATTTGGTTTTTTTTCTCTCATTCTTTTCATTATCAAAGCATTCATTTAATGGTAAAGCAATTACAAAAAATTATTTTTAATAAAATTAAAATATTTATTATCTTGTGTTTATTTAAAGAATACTTTAAATATTTCAATTGCTTTAAATACATACATAAATACATACAGTTCATAGTTTGTCGACCATTATATCATTATTCTAATAAAAAATAATACATATTAAAAAATAAAATTAATATGATGATGGGTTGTATTGATAAAGAATGAAATTTTTATATAATTTAAAGCATAAGAGAAACCAGCTTTAGGATCGAAGAAAATTTTGGTTGATAACTTTTTGAAAAATCGTATTATAGTGAAGCCTAAATGATAAATAAATGTAAAGCAGTTGCGTTAAGTTTTAATAAATATTTCTGAATATTACCAAAGAAAATAAAGTATAAAGAATGTGCATTTGAACATATTTTGGAATATTTTTCAAAAACATTTCATGACGCGGGGGGAAAGATAGGAGGGAAGTAAACAGAAACGAAGAGCGTAACAATGCGTTGCTCTCATCGTGCGTTTTTGTTGTTTGACCACTTTTTTATTAAATTTTCTGAAATCACTTATTCTGGTCAGTATTGCCACGAAAAAAAATATTGTAACCAACATTTGTGAAAAAAATTACCAAATAAGAAAAAATATAACCAAAATTAAATTCACAGTTTTTTTTTATTTTATTTTTCAAATATAAATTATAATTAATACAACATAGTAAAATAAGAAACAAAAAAAAAAAAAAATTAAATTTTAGTCTTACAAATTAATTCATTTCTACAAACAAAAGCTCTTTTTATAAGAAAAAAAATAACAAAATCCGGAAATTTTGGTTAAAAATAGCTAAACGGCAACACTGGTTGTGATTAGTGAGCAAGAGAGAGAAAATAAGTTGAGAGAATTTATTTATTTACAGCCATAGAAAACTGTCAATAATATACGATACTTTGATTTTCATTTCATCAACATACATATATAAAGCTATCTATCTTAATAATTTTAGATAAATAAAGATAAAATAAAAAATCCATTTTTTTTTATTAAAAGAACATAAAGCTATCCATCTTTGGCTTAAAAATTATACCTAGTTTTTTTTTAGATAAACAAAAATAAAAAAACCCATTTTTTATTAGAAGAAAAAATAAAAAATTAAATACGGCCAGCTAATGACATAGAACATTTTTAACATAAAATATTTTTTGAGTGTTATTCTGAAATAAAATGATAACGCATCCGCTACACACGTGTTCTTGTCGCAGTCTGATCGACAACTAAATCAAATAACACAAGAATGCGTGTGAGTTCTCTCTGCACAATTGTGCGGGTCGTAATGTTAAACAAATTTTGGTGAGAGCGGGTCGTAATGTTACAACCCGCCATAAGAAATTTTACTTCTACATGATGCGCATTCTTTATATCCATATTCTTTGATATTACCCAATAGTGCTTCAAAGTATCCACTATCTAATCTAATTAGTATTCACACTTTAACAGTGGAATTCACTTTAAAAAAAGGGAATTACGATTAGAAATGATTTTTTTTTTTGCCTGCTTACTACAGTTAAAATAATTTATCTTTTTTTACTGATAATAAGTGTTTATAATAAAAAATAAAGAATTAGAAAAATATTTTAAAATTTAGTCATAAGAAGTGAAATTGTTTGATAACAAACTTATTTACTTAATGCTTCCCTTATAATTCTATTGCGTTATGTTTTATTTTTTATTTTCCAGTACAAAATGTGTGAAACATTTACAATCAGTTTTAAAAAGAATTACGATTACAGCTGACTAATAACCATTAGTTTCAAGGTCCCACCACTGTCATTATAAAACCCACAACTAGCCAGCATAGGGGTTATTTTCTGTTATTGGTAGTGGATAGTCCACATTTTTGCTGTACATTTTTGAAAATAAATTCGAATCGAGAAACATTTTAATTAAAAAAAAAAACAGAAATAAAATTAAATGATGAAAAAAATCAACCCTTACCTGCAAAAAGAACGAAATACGACCCTTAAAGAAATTTATTCGAAAGTGAAATATGTAATCCACGTATTGCTTTAACACTCATCGATATTTGAAACAAAGCACTTGCAAAAGGACACGACGTATGTCAAAAAATTAATGTTATTTTCAATTTTTCTATAGAAACATACACTAAAACTTGAGTTCTTTTAAGCGATATATGAAAATGATGCAGTAGCCATATTACAATTCCTTGAAGAGGACCGCCGATCAGAATTCTAGTTTTAGTGCTAAAAATTGCGATACGAATTTAGTTTAAGGAATTTTCGAGAATTTTTAAACTCAAATCAGACATAAAGTCTTATGGACAATAACATCAAGGTAGCACTCCTTTTCGGCATCAAAATCTCATGACATGACATGCTGACAAGGCACAACGAATCACAACTAACCTCTTTTCCTTTTAAAGACACCTTGATAATGAAAATGTCAGAATTCTTTTCATAGATGTCAACAAGGTAGTGTGTTGGCTTATCAGTGTTGAAAAATTCAGTACTTTAGTACTTTTTCATTTCAAAAATACCGCAGTACCCCCGCGATGCTTTCAGTACTATTTTTATTATTACATATTATATGTCTTGCGCTTTTCTACTACAAATGCATTACCAACATGTTCAATGCAATAGTAAAGGTAGAATTAAACTTAAGCGCCGGTTAGCCAAACGTCCACGGAACGTATGTTCGTTTTTAGAATACAAAAAGCAATGAGAACGCCCTGCCGAACCAACAAATGATTTCGGTAAGCATTAATATTACTCTTCATATGCATGCTACAAACGAAAGTATGTTCCATAACGTTACGTCGACGTTTGACTACACGGAACTTTTACGTTTTGTTACATTCAGAATCAGCACTTTTTGTTTTATATGTGAGGAACACGTATAAGTCGTTAGTTTTTCTGTTCCGTACCGTACGTGCATTAAATATGAAGAAGTAAATAGTCTAGTAAGTAGTATGCTGGCTTACTAGATGTGAGCCCGCAGTTCATACCCAACGTCAGACATCTTCAAAATAATGAAAAATGAAAAAATATTCCTTCGGCGACCTCATTCTGTCAAAAACTCTGACATTGTCATGAAAAGTTTCTCAAAAATCTACCGTTCGGAGTCGACTTTAAACCTTAAGTCCCGCCACTCATGTATAAAATTAACGCACATGTAATGTATGTATGGATTTTTTTACAAAAGTACCATTTGATGCGAAAAAGTACTTTTTCAGTTATAGTTCAGTACCATTTCAAAATTTCAATTTTTCAACACTGTGCCTTATTAGACGTAAGGCCACGGTTCAAACACCAGGTCAGACATCAAAACGAAATTTGAAAAATATTTCTTCGGCAACTTCCTCTCAGCAGATTTCTGGCAAAGTTTCTCAAAAATTTGTCGTTCGGAATCGATTTTCAACTGTAGGTCCCGCCACTCATGTATGAAATTAACGTACACAACAAAATAAGTCGTAATCCTGACTGAAGGGTTGTAATGACCAATTATGTACATATGTATAGAGCACCTACTATACGATCTTAATTAAATTTCATGCGCTGTACTTTGATTCTGTCCAAAAATTATTTCGTTATTATTTTCATAACACAGTCAAATGTTATTAACCTAGGGCTTAATATGCTTGTGTCGGCTTAGTGGCGATAAAAATCGCTTCCAACTGGCAAATTTCTTTCTTTTCAAATGCAAACACATTTCCGTTTTTCATTTCTCTATACAAACTTGTCGTATTTTGCACTTGAACAGATGACTCATGCAAGTATGCACACCACTTTCTAAAGTAGTATTTATGTGGGGGTGGGTTTTTCCACTTTTTTTTTTGTTTTTTGATGCGACTGTGGTATTGTATGCACTACCCTACATTTTGAAGTATCCCCCTTTTATCCTTTTAACAATGTCGCTTCAAATACAGACTCTTACAGACATGAGGCTAAAGTTCATTGTCCTTTTCATTATTTTATTTCTATATTTTCCATTTTCCTTTTATTAAAAGAAAAACAAACAAAAAAAAAAAAATACTTTGTCAATATGGGTATTGATTGAACGCTTTTTTGTTTCCATCTATAATTTGTTTCCATCTTCTATTGAACTCAATCCCCATTATAATGGTGTATCTATGTACATACATACATAAACTAGTTATTTTGTAATTTTTTTTTTAATTTTCCAATTAAAGGCTCAATTTTCAATTTTATTGTAGATTTTAGTTTCTTAATTAAATACTGCATTTGGTTTGGTTTATTTAGTTCAATTTAATAATAATTTTAATTTAAATACAATATGAAAAGAAAACGCCATTAAATGAGTACATTAGGCAACTAAACTTATGTATGTTTAAGGGGTTAGAATAGTTCATAATTCTATGAAATTCGATTTTTTTTTAAATTATTTTAGACAACTCTCTTCGGTCAGCATTACGACCTACCACCATAGCTGCCAGATAATTAAAGCATCAAATCGTCAAATATTAGAAAAAAAATCGTCAAAATCGTCAAAGGCGTTCATGGAAATCGTAAAAATAATCGTCACAAAATCGGCTTGAAAATTCAGTGTGATGTTCGCTAGAACCGACACATTTTTCAATGCTTCTTAAGAGAGTGCAAGAAATACTTCACTTCATCTGATCTTCTTACTATTTACACCACTTATATCCGAAAGAGAATGGAATACAACTCTTATGTATAGGCCGATGCCTCAAGTATCTATTTTGAGACTTCTCGACCGCATACAAGAGAGGGCAAAGTTGCCCGTTAATGACGGTGGGCTATCGAACGCCATTGATTCATTGGAGCATCGTTGCAATGTGGTTTGTGTTTCACTGTTCTATCAATATTATAAGGGATTTTGCTTGAGCAAAATAGGGGACTTGTTCCCGAGAATCATGTATTCCTACGTAACACTCGCCTTTCTCGGCGAGCAAATACTTATGTGGTCGATTGTCCAGTGGATCGCACACTGCATTACAGACAAAATTCTTTCTCTAGTCGGACTATTCGTATGTGGAACTCCCATCGTGCAGAAGTTGTAATTTTTTGGCTTTTAAGGGATGAAAAAGATATAAGATACAGAAAAATCATCACTTTAATTTGCAATAGTAATAACTTCAATTTGATATTATATAAGCGTAAACTACTAACCAAGCGACGAAAGTCCAAAGACTGTAAGATCGATGACTTGCTGAAGAGGTTGAGTAAAATTATAAAGATTGCAAACAAATTAGCAAGGAATGATTACTATTACGACAGCCTGAATAGAGTGAAAGGAGATACGAAGAAGTGCTGGAAGTTTTTAAATAACATACTTGGTAGAGAGTCCAAAAATAATGTAAACCTCATGACGTCGACAGGTACGATGATTCTTGATGATCGGGTTAAGGCTAACGAATTAAACCACTATTTTGTAGAGTCAGTAAAAGACTTGAGGAAACATATACAAGTATATCCTAATGATAATTGTAATCAATTTAGAATACTACCCCGAAGTTCTAATCGATTTTCATTTAAAGCAGTCACTGTTGAAGATATGGAACTTATCATAAACAACTTGGATACCAAGAAGTCCACTGGCTATGATAGAATTTCAGCTAAATTAATAGTTAAATGTAAAGATGTTATTTTGCCAATTCTAGTTAACATTTTTAATAAAATTATCGTTTCGGGTACTTTCCCCGATTGTTTAAAGATCAGTAAGATTATACCCATCCCAAAAGTTTCAAATGCTTCTGCGGTAAACCACTTTCGTCCAGTTGCTCTCCTTTCGATTATTGACAAAATATTTGAAAAACTTATATACCAACAACTTGTCCTGTACATTGAAAATAATAATTACATTTACAAACAACAGTATGGATTTAAAAAAGGTTGCGGAACAGATGAAGCAGTTGTGAATGTAGTCAATGATATATGTAACGGATTAAATACAGGTTATAATGGTGTAGCAGGCCTATTCTTGGATTTTAGTAAAGCTTTCGATCTAGTTGATCATAATATTATGCTACAAAAACTGAAATACTATGGTGTGGATGAAAGAGGGCTTAACATGTTTGAGAGTTATTTCAATAATCGGAAGCAGTATGTGGAAATTAATCAAAGTAAAAGTGATATGACAAATGTTGAATGTGGTGTGCCTCAAGGTAGCTGCTTAGGTCCTCTACTGTTTAAAATTTATATAAATGATATTAGTAATTTGGATCTAACTGGACGTTTGTATATGTTTGCTGATGATGTGTGCCTCTTTTATCCGTACAAATATGACTTATCGTTAAAGGCAAATATGGAAAGGGATATATCTCTGATTTTTGAGTTTGCTCGCCTAAACAAATTGGTACTAAATGCAGATAAAACTAAACTAGTCAGATTTAGACCACATCCTGTTAATAATAATTTCAGTATTTATGTTGATGGAAAAATCATTTATGAATCGGATTCAGTAAAGTATTTAGGAATAACGCTACAATGTAATCTTGCATGGGATCTGCATATACGCGAATTGAAATCAAAAATAGCTCCAGCTATTGGTATATTATATAAAATGAAAAATAAACTTAATGAAAATACAAAACTTTTGTTATACCATGCTTTAATTCAAAGTCACCTAAACTATATGGCTATAATTTATGGATTCAAAAGCACTACAATGTTAAAAGCTCTGCAATGCATGCAAAATAAAGCGTTAAAAGCAGTATATAATTTGCCAATTCGATTCCAAACTTTATCCCTCTATCGCGACATCTGTAAAACAATTCTCCCAATTCATGGATTATATAGTAAGTACCAAGTCTTGATGTATTTATTTAAATCATTGAACAACATTGGTTATCGTACGGTTCGATTTCGTCAGAACCAAACAATTTTCAATACTCGGAACCAGCACAACTTATGGACATCAAGGTGCAGGTTAGAGACTACCAAGCAACGTATTCAATACATGGGTGTTGCTGAATACAATAACCTTCCTGTAATTTTGAAAACATGTACCAGAATTTCAACTTTTAAAAATTGTCTTAAAGAACATTTAGCAGAAAATCTTGAAACACTTATATTGTAAATTTTAATATTTATATTTATTAATATTTTTTATTCAAAAACTCATAATTTTAATAATGAATTGTACATGAAATTGTTTGCCAACTTGTCTCAATAATGCCTTAAGGGCGCTGAGACTATTAGAATTTAGATTTAATTTGTACATGAAATATTAATAAAAAAAAAAAAAAAAATGTAAAGCTTAAAGTGGCTTTTAATATACTAAAGTAAGGAATATCATGTAAATTTTTAATTTCTAAAAATCGTCAGAATAAGGACATAAATCGTCAAGTCGTCAATATGATATTATTGGAGCACCAAACCGTCAAAATGACGATAAATCGTCAAATCTGGCAGCTATGCCTACCACTTATGTTGTGTGCGTTAATTTTATACATGAGTGGCGGGATCTACAGTTTAAAGTCGACTCCGAATGACAGATTTTTTTTTTTTGAGAAATTTTTCATGGTAATTTTATTTACTCCCAGAGTTTTTGCCAGAAATCTGCTGAGAGGAAATTGCCGAAGAAATAATTTTTTTTTTTTCTTCATATTTCGTTTGAATGTCTGACCTGGGGTTTGAACAGTGGCCTTACGTCTAAAAAACCAACACACTACCTACTAGACTACGGTGACTACAAAAACCTTATGAACATAAATTTTTTTTCAAAGTTACACTGCAATGCAGACAACAATTTGACAAAGTACAGGATTATGCTTCTTATGGAGAAATGTCTCACATTGATCACATAGTAGCTGCTGGTATTCAGTATGATAATTCTCTCTATTTCTTTTAAATATAAGTTTTAATTTATATTTTAAATATTTTAATGAAATACGTACATTTCTGAATCATTTGATATTTCCATTGTGGTAAATTATATCGTTTTATATTTAGTGTGTACAATGTATATACATATGTATGTATATGTATGTATATATTATATAAATATATGTATATTCATATACTTATTATTATTAAACTATTTATTTGTACGTTTTTATATAGAAAAACACTTATTCTTATCACACAAAAACAAAAAAAAAAACGGCCAGCATGATTAATTTAAAACCACTAACACACCACCACCACCATTAACAATAACAACAAAAAGCAAGCGATATGAAACAGTTTGATTTCTTGTAAAAATAATAAAAAAAAAAACATTTTATAAATATTGTAAGAAAATTAAAAAAATTATTTTCATTTACTTCCTTTGGCATTAAAAATAAACAAAAAGAACAAATTAAACGGGCTGACAGTTTCGAAAATGAAATCGAAGAATAAATGACTCATACGAGTTAAAGACATCCGCTCGTCTGAAATGGTTTCTTTCTCTATATCAAGTCGTTCTACGGTTCTGTTCCTCTTCTGATTTCAAATATTTTTCTTATTATTTTTTTGTTTGTTCTTTATTTGGGGTGGGGTAGACAGCGAGTCATTATTAATAAAATGCATTAGCAATAGCAACAGAAACTAAGTTTTGTTTTTGCCAATGAAAGGGAGAAAAACAAATAAAGGATTTGTTGAGAATAAGGCTATTTACCCTCACCTTTAAAAGTATCAGAGTATGAATTTAAAACCAAAACCTAATGATGAATCATCATTATAAGACAACGAAATTAAAAAGAAAAACTTACAACAAAAAACAAAAGCACATTCTCACCAAATACACCCTAAATTACTAAATCAAATTCAAAAAAAAAAAATGAAAAAAAGAAGCATTTGAACATCTATTAAATGTTGACTGGTGCTGCACAAAAATATTTTTGAAGAAAAATTGTTGCATTTTTAAATACATTTTTTCATTATGTTCTTCAAAACGAATACAAACTGTTAATTAGCGCCTGAGAAATTCATAGACGATCAAAGTCGATCGTAAAGTACTGTTCATAACTGAGTAGTATATCTACGGTGACCATTATTTCCAAGAGAAAAAAGCGGACAAATATATAAAATTGAAAAACAAAAAGATTCATTTATTATAATTAATATTTTATACAAAGATTTTTAAAATACAGACATAAATAGGTACAAATAATATACACAAACTTAACTTTATACATATGTATACATACATATGGATATACTTATGTGTATAAATTTACTTCTGGTATTTCTCTACAGAATGTATTTTTTTAAAGTATTGGGCCTGTTAGATAAAAATGTTTTAAATCCCGAACAGTCCATTTCAAAATTGCATTTATGGTCAAAAGAGACTCTAAAGTTCCTTGTCTCATTTGGGATTTTTCGGAAGACCAAATATTGTTAGATATAGAAAAAACTCTTTCTGCTGCTGCGTTAGACGCTGGCAAAGCAAATCAGAAATCTAGTAATTTCAGGATGTTTTTGTAAAAAATAAATTTCTTTTCGAAAAATTTGAAAATTTCAACCCACTTTTTATCGGGATTTAATGCTGATTGTTTCCATATTTGTTCAGCATTTGCATAATTTTTTACATAAGTGAATTTATCAAAAATTTCGTTATTATTTATATTTAAATCATTTCGGATTTCTGTTATCTTTATTAACGACTTTTGAACTGAAGACCAAGATGGAATTGCATCTAACAATATCCAAGCAAGTCCCTTATTTTCTTTAAAAGATTTATCACATTGGTTCAGGTAACTAATACAGGTTCTGTAAAGGTTTTTAACTTTTTCCTTAAACAATTTTGTACGTTAAATCGTAAAAATACTTCATTGTGACGTTCTATTAACTTTGATTAAAATTCTTTGAATATTATAGCCGCTTCAGGCATTGAAATATGTTGACCTTCTAAACGCAGTATATATTTATGGAAGACACTACCTTGACTGTGTATAAGTAATAACCAAGACATAGGAAAAGGATCAATATTGTTGGGCATTTTTCTTGTTTAAGAAAGTATTCTTTCGTTTTTACCGAATTAGTGAAAAAAGTGGACAAAAGTGGACAAAAGCGGACAGTTTGGTAAAATAGTGGACAAATAGCGGACGCAAAAAAAATAGCGGACAGGAGGTAAAATAGCGGACTGTCCACTATAATAGTGGACGGATGATCACCGTAAGTATATCGAACGACAAACTTTTGAGAAACTTTTCATTTCAATTTTATTTACTCTCAGAGTTTTTGCTAGAAATCTGCTTAGCGGAAGTCGCCGAAGAAATATTTTTTTTTTCATATTTTCGCTTTGATGTCTGACCTGGGGTTTGAACCATGGCCTTACGTCTAATAAGCCGACATACTACCTGCTAGACTACTTTATTTAATTTTAATACCATTTTCTTAGACTATAAACAGAAACCGTGTTTCTTAAAAACGTTCTTAACATGGCTTAGTACACTCAGGTCTCGTTTTATGCGATAGATGCGTTCCAAAAAAAAAAATCGCATCAATTCATATAAAAATTAATGATTCGTTCCAAAATCCTGAAAAACCGCATAAATTCAAATTTTAATTGAAAAACAAAGCAAAGTCGCATAAACAATAAAAACAAAAACTTCTAAAAAAAATAAACAAAAATAATTTATGATCCAATCAATAAAATATTCTAGCTCGAGGTCAATTTCTTAAATATCAATTTTCTTTATTATATATCGATATTTCGATATCCATCGGATATCATCTTCAGGATTCAAAAAAGAGAGTAGCAATATCTAAAATATAAACATTATCACTGCTCGCTATCACATACAATATTGCAATATTAAGTGATATTGTTTATATTTTATATATTTATGTTTATATTTTAGATATTGCTACTCTCTTTTTTGAATCCTGAAGATGATATCCGATGGATATCGAAATATCGATATATAATAAAGAAAATTGATATTTAAGAAATTGACCTCGAGCTAGAATATTTTATTGATTGGATCATAAAGGGAACAGGTCAAAATAATATATATAATTTGAATTTACAAAAATAATTTATTAATTCATTATTTACAGAAAAAACAAAATCCTAGATCCTAAAAATAATAAATAAATTATAAACTGAAGTCTATAATTATCAATCATTCTGCATCGTTTTGGAATTGGTTGGACGTCACTTTTATCATTACATACCTATCAGGTAGTCCATACATACATACCTATGTATGTAGGGGACTAGATCAACGAATTTTTAGAAAGTTTAATTGTTTCTTCTGAATAAGAGTATTAAAGTGCCAATTATTAAAAAGGAGCAGCTCCTTTAAATAAAAGACTTTTGACTTTTGAAGGCTTTTATTGGCATAGTTAGGGCAAACTGATGCTAATCAATTGCCTTTCCAATTGGAAACAAACTAGAACGATTGATTTTCACAAGCTATTCGGCATAGATATCTGATAGTATTAGGTGTCAAACTCAAACTACAGCGTACATTCACAAGAGATTCCCATATAAAAAGCTTTTCAAACCGCAGGGAAATCACTGCCGCTTTCTGAGTCAACAGCTTTGGTCATTACAACCCTTCGGTTAGGATTATCAATAATGATTATATCAGTGATGCAAACTTAGTTTAATTTAAAAATGATGCAAAAGTTAAAAAAGTATCATAACATTTTAAAATCTATAAAAAAAATTTAAAGAAAATATTTTCATTTAAAATCGCATAAATTCGAATTCGCTTAAAAAAAATCCGCATAAAACGAGACCCGAGTGTACAATATTGATTGCTTTTGACAAGATTTAAAAACATTTCCTTAATTTGAAATACCATACAATGTTTTCTATGCTAACTTCTTCATTTGATTTGCTGGGTGAAGAGGCCATTCATAGGCCTGGCCTAACCATCAGTTTGTATGCTAACCCGAAAGTGACCGAATTTTAGTAGATGCAAGCAGATTAGACAGGAACAGAGTCGTTGCCGTTCGTTTTGTAGTTTTCAACCATTACTTATAAATAATGGTAGCTAGCAGTGACGTAGCTAGGTAACCAAGGGCCCTGGGGCAAATTAAAAAATGGGGCCCCATTGCTATGAAAACTGATTAGATTTTATCAAATAAAAATATGAAATATACAAATATGTACTTTAAAAATGCTAAGCTACTTAAGCTAATTTTTGTGCACTGCAGGGCAGTTAATAAAAATATTAAACAGTAACAACATAAATTACAATTAATACTTGGTGTAGGTTTGGCTAATAAAATGAAATAGAGAAGATTCAAGGGTTTATTATATAAAGGTCGGGCCTATCAACTGACTAAATAACAATTATATTTATAATTTTTCCTAGCTTTAGTTTTCGCAAAAGTATCAACGGCTTCGTTTAATTTTTTTATTATTTTTAATTTGCTAAATGACCTTTCAGCTGCTGCAGAAGTGACAGGAATTATAAAGAATAATAACATTGCTTTAAATACCTCCGTTAGGTCGCATTCTAGCACTCCATATTTGCTCATTATTTCCTTACATAATTGGTGAACAGTCCATGGTAGGTAGGTACTTACTGTTCACTGACGACGTTAAAAGTAAAATAAAAGGAAAGAGAAACACAATGATACGCTACAAGTGTCGTTGGGGAATCCCCGGAAAAAAATTATCACCATTAGTGTTACCACATTTAACGGTGGAAACCATGAACGATCTCCTGCCCGCGGACCTAAATTAATGTACCTACTGCAGGTGACTTGAATTTTTTCTCGATATTTCACGTTATACAATGAGCTGTAGCCGAAATCTATAGATTTGACACGATTTATTGACTTAACGGACATCAATATGAGTGATATGAGTGAATGAATTTAACCACTATATTGACCAGTAGAAAAAAGTTTATTGACGTTAGCTTACTTACTCCTGATACAGCAATTATTTTTTAACCGTTCTCGAAAAAAAAAATCTTAACTCGAATTAACAATGGAACGCACATCTATGAATAATAAAACGCTCTTATTACTATCCGTCAAATTGACAACACTGCGAACCTACAGAAAGATTTTATGGGAATTCCCTAGGCATAACTTTTGAATTTCTTTCAACTGAGTTGTCATGATTAAAGTGGGGTTTCAACCTGTCATATTTATTTTGAAAATGGGAGAAATTTCCAAAAGCTCAGTTTGATCGAGATTTCTGGTAAGGATTCGAGGGCCCCCTGAGCTTGAGGACCCGGGGCACCGCCCCGCCTGGCCCCTAGGTAGCTACGCCACTGGTAGCTAGCCTACCTACTGGTACGCTGTTCAGAGTTCTTTTTCCCCTTTTTATATGCGACCAACACATATGTAATTGTGATGAATTCCACTAATGTGTTGCCATTTCTGTTGGGAATGCAAATATAAAGTGTGACAGCCATGTAGCTTGAGTTTGGCCATCTGGTTTGTGCCTGTTGAACTTAACTTTAAACAGTATTCGTATGGTATTTGTGTAGGGTATATTTGAGAGAATGAAAAACGTAAAAAAAAATGAAATGCTTTAATTATTTATCATAGATTGCTTAAAAACAAGATTCGCTAAATACTTTAACAGACTGGTTTTAAGAAAAGTCTTCTTTATTCGCAAATTGTATGTTTTTTTTTAACAATTTTTGTTTATAAATTTTTAAAAAATTTCTACGGTCTGTTTAATACTGTTTAAAAGCGTGTGAAAACATTTCACGGTTTTATGGAAAAATTTCTTGTAAAAATTAAAACTAAAAGCCAACGCGTTTAATTTATTTTCGCATATATTGCCGTTTATAATAGTTTTAGAAAATAAAATAAAATAATATAATGAAATAATAAATAAAATTAAATTAAATGAAAATAAGACTATAATTAATGCTTTTGCACAAACTACAGGTTTTAGGCCTTTCCAAAAATAATTTAATTATTTTTTACTTATGTACGCTAAACGATATGAAATTATGGAGAAATACATACAATACTGTTGCAAGTAAGTATCTTGGCACTTGCATCTGTTAATTGGATATAAAAACTTAACATAACGAAATCAAAATGAAATGAAATGAAATGCAATAAAATGTGTAAAACTGGTAAAAAAATAATTTCCAATTAATGCATGTCCCGAGGAGAAAAGATGATGTCTGTGCAGTATTACTGTTTTTTTTTTCTTCTCCTCTTTACAATTTTCTTTATTAGGTTTTATAGTTGATCTTGAATGATTCCATTGTAATGCTAACTAGTCAGACATTCATTCATCATTAATCCATTTAAATTGTCTGACCATTTATAGATATTCTCAGATATGGTATGATATGAAAGATATGGCAGAGCAAACAGTTATTCCACTTTGCAATCACCACAAGTAGTGTCATTAAACGAAATGATGCTGAAATTAATCATGAAGCCAAAACTAAGTTTGTAATTTGCTTAAAGAAAATTGGTAAATATATAGAATAATGTTTCTGAATGTTTAAAGTTTAACGCAAGATATAGTAGAATACACCTGCCAACAGCAACAGAAAGAAAATGAAGTGAAAAGGAATTGCCATTACCATTAGAGAAATTTCAAATGATAATCAAAAGAGTTCTCTCTGAATCTACGTAATTTTGACTTGAAAAAACTTCTCATAGCCATCGTAACTTATGCTTTTGACGGCCTCAAAGAGGTCACAAATTACGCATATAGGTTTTAGGCATACAAACAAACAATACTCCCTCCAATTACATTAAATTTGTGAACTGGAGAGCAAAAGCAGAATCAAAAACATTCTTCTGTTTTCAATTACAATAGTGAAATACATCTAAAGTCGCCGTAGTCTAGCAGGTAGTGCGTTGGCTTATTAGACGTAAGGCCACGGTTCAAAGCCCAGGTCAGGTTAGGTTAGGTTAGGTCGGAGTGGTAGCTCTGATGTCACAAAGCTCACTTGAGCACGCATAGCGGCCCGTTGTGATGCCACGGGTGTACTGACCAAGTTTCACCACAATGAGGGAAAAGGAAGAAGTTGGTCAGCGCAAGGGCTGCACAACGGAAGCACGACTACCCCGCACTGGAAAACCAGCCAGAAAGTTTGATGAACGAAGCTATATCCTTGATATCAATGGATGACAGCCCCGTTAAGCTAACAAGGAATGGGAAGCCAAATAACCTATATCTACACCTAGCAAGAGATGGGCACTGACAAAGAAAGTGAATGACAGTCTCCTTTTCCTCAGAGGACCTGCATCCACGGTAGAAGTCGTTAAAAGGGAGCCTCATTCTTTCCGCGTGTCTACCCATGACGCAATGACCCGTAAGCACGGCCACTGTAGTCGAGATGACGTCACGACCAAGACCAAGTAATTGGTTGGTACGCCTTTTATCCATCAAGGGCCAGGTGAGCCTAGCGGTGGAGCAGGACTCCTCATTGATCCAGGATAGGTTGGCGTCCCGAAAGAATTTCCGCGCAATGGAAGAGCGCACCTACAGTTTCCCGGAATTTCACTGTGCCCGGGGACCCACACCAGAGAGACACTGGTGAAGCGCCCCGAAAGAAGGTCGAGACAGCGGCGACATTCCCTAACGATCCTAGAGTCAGACATCAAAAAGAAATTTAAAAAAATATTTCTTCGGCAACTTCCTCTCAGCAGATTTCTGGCAAAAACTCTTAGAGTAAATAAAAAATTGACATGAAAAGTTTCTCAAAATTCTGTCATTCGGAGTCGACTTTAAACTGTAGATCCCGTCACTTATGTATGAAATTAACGCACACAACATAAGTGGTGTGAGAAGCTAGGTTGTAATCCTAACTGAAGAGCTGTAATGATCAATTATTATAGCGAAATACATCTGAATGTTTTACCATAAGATTTTACCGTTAATAAGTCTCTTATTCCGTATTGTGAATAAATATTGCATGACTTTTGAAGCACCCAACTTACGATAGAGATTGCTTTTAATAGTCATCATATGCTTGGAAATTGGACCTTCAACCTTTATGCCTCCTATCCAATATTAAACAGATGTAAAGGGTCCGCCAAATAACTTTTTTTTTTGAAAATGCTTTAAAAAAAAAACTACTGAATATTTTCTCAAATTTCTTTTTTTTCTATTATGAAAGTACAATCCTTCCGGTTAATAATGGAAAATAAATGATTATGTGTTTTCGCTTCGCTAAGTGGACCTGCGATCGACTTACAGAAGATGCCGATTTTGGCAAAAAAAATCATCTCTTCAGATGAAGCTCATTTTGATCTTGGCGGGTATGTGAACAAGCAAAATTGTCGCATTTGGGGCACAGAAAACCCGCACGCATACATTGAAAAGCCGACACACCCAAAACGAGTCACTGTTTGATGCGGATTTTGGTCCAGAGGCATAATTGGGCCATTTTTCTTCGAAAATGAGCAAGGAGTGGCCGTTACAGTCAATGGCGATCGTTATCGGGCCATGTTGAACGAATTTTTGTTCACAAAAATTGAAGAGGAGGATATTGGCAACATTTGGTTTCAACAGGACGGTGCTACTTGCCACACAGCCGAAGCTACACTCGATGTTTTGCGCCCTGTTTTTGAAGATCGCATTATCAGGCGCAGAGCTGATGTCGTTTGGCCACCTCGGAGCTGCGATTTGACACCGTTGGACTATTATTTGTGGGGTGCCGTCAAAGATAAGTGTTACGCCGACAAGCCAGAGACGATTGACGCTTTAAAGGACAATATTCGTGAAGCGATTGGTGAAATACAGCTGCACACAATCGATAATGTGCTTAAAAATTGGACCGATCGTGTAGGCTACTGCATGGCCAGCCGAGGCAGTCATTTGAATGAAATTTTTTTCCATTATTAACCGGAAGGATTGTACTTTCAAATAAAAAAAGAAATTTGAGAAAATATTCCGTACTTTTTTTTAAAGCATTTTCAAAAAAAAAAAAGTTATTTGGCGGACCCTTTAGTAATGAAAGCAAATGCTGCTACTACACGCTAAGGAAGTACTAGAAAATATGCTAGAAAGTACGCTAGAAAATACTATAATTACACTAGAGCCCCGACTTGCGTCGATCCGATATGCGTCGTTTCGATTTGCGTCGCTTTTTAAAAATTGACAAAACTCAGCTTGCGTTGTTGCAATTTCAACTTGCGTCGATTAAATTTAGCCGATTTTGAAGTAATGGAAGAGGATGACATTAATGAACTTATACTGTCTCACGATGAGGAGCTTGATAATAAAAATTTATTATCCATTAATATTCAGCATGCTTTAGAGGATGATGTTATGATAATTGATAATACATTAGAGGAAAAAAAATAACAATCTCCAATATTTCGAAAGCTATGCAATTAATTTCCCATGCATTGGATATATTTTCTGAAAACAATCCTGACGAAAATCGTAGCGAGGGCGTAGCAGCATCTGCTGACCAAGCCATTAGTTGTTACAAGGAAATATATCAGCAAAAAAATCTCTAAAAATTTAACAAAACTTTTTGTTAAAAGACCTGTAAGACCACGTAATCAAATGGAGTGTTGTTGATTTGAATTTATTATCTGAAGAAAGAACCACATAAACTTAACAAAGCACAATTTCTTCTTTAAAATTTATTTTTTTATAAATGAATTTTATCGATTTTTGCTAAGTTTTTTTGTTAATTTATATTTTTGCTATTTCTTTATAATAATTAGAGAAAACCTTACTGAACTTAATAAAATAATGAAAAATGTTTTCATAATTCTGTTTTATCCGAAATATTAAGTTTTTTTGCTTCATTTTGATGAATTTCAATGCATTTGTATAGAAAAATTTTATTCGATTTGCGTCGTTTCAATTTGCGTCGCAATTCTCCGGTCCCCATTAACGACGCAAGTCGGGGCTCTAGTGTATCAGATACGTAGTATATCTGAAAGAACACTATTTTAAAGGGGATTAATTAAAATGTTCATGAATGAATAAGTAATTTTTCAAATGCTGTTCACTGAAAGGATTATAACATAATTTTTAAAATTAAATCTTTTAAACATTTCTATCAATTTAAACACCATTTAGCTGTTTGAACAGTAGCTATTATTTGAATACTGTTGCTATTTATATTGAAACCTAAAAAAAAAAGAAATAGCATATCAACATGGTCAGAAAGTATAAATAATGTGACTAAATATTTATAAATATGAAATATTTATGAATCATCCAAGGGGTACTTACTACATACATAGAAACAAAATTTAAAAACAAATACAAACTAAAAAACAATTCTTTAAAAGTAACACGTTTTCATCATTAATCAGTCTGTCACTCAGTCAGTTAGTCAATTTATTCAATTGAATTCAATTCTATTTGTTATTCATACAATTCGATTTAAGCTATAAAGATTGTAATTAAAATAAATTTGAAAATTAAACAATTTAATAGACACTGTAAAATGGAATGAGATGACTAATTTCAAAATAAACACAATTCGTGTATGTGACTGTTAAATAAGCCAAGCTTTACAACATTTTACAAAAGAAAAACAAAAAAATATTTCCCTTAAACTCATTCATAATAAAAAAAAAACTTAATTTGTAGGTTTGTGTGCCATAATCACCTGGTTGTGGTTGATGATTTTGTAAAAACAACAATAAAATATTTAAAAAAATGCTACTCATTTAAATTAATTTTTTTTTTGATACATACATATAAACTAAATTATTATAATATAATAATGTGTTTGGGTTAAACGCTATTATAATACATATCTGCATACATAACGCCAGTTTAAAAATCATTTATCAACGGTTTGATATTTTTTTTTTGCTTTTGTTTTTACCTGTCTAATAACAGACATAATAAAACCAAAAAGTAATGAATAATAGTTAAATAAATGATTGAATGAATGAGTGAGTGAGTGAATAAATTACGAGCATTTGATTATTATATGTAAAGGGTCCGCCAAATAATTTTTTTTGTTTTTGAAAATGCTTTAAAGAAAAACTACTGAATATTTTCTCAAATTTCTTTTTTTATTTGAAAGTACAATCCTTCCGGTTAATAACACGGTGCGACAGTGAAAATACACCCGGCTAATAACATAGTCTATGTTGTTCAGTTAGTTGAGTAGAACTCAAAAATGCCTTTTTTATATTTCTCGAACCCTCCAAACTTTTTTTATTTGACAAAAACGTTTTTTTTGACTTTTCGCACAAATTTATGGATTGCTCAAACATTTCTGGCCCGATTTCCATAATTTAAATCTTGTTAGAAAGGGGAGAGATGGACCTTTAAAACGGTATACATATATCTATTATTCGACTTAATATGCTATGAGAATTGATGAGGTAAACTTGGAAAATGCGAATTTTTTTCACATTTTTCCAAGTTTGTCCATTCATAGTAGCGAACTTTAGTAAAAAAGTATAAGATAAGTGATAATATTCTTAAAGTATGTTCTCTTGTGAAGAGATTGAGCCATCATTTGATAAAATTGTATAAAAATTACCGTAGTTATTAGTGAAATAGTATAACAGTCGTGTTATATTTTTTATATATGCCATCTCATCAAATGAACTTTTAGTTCAAAAATTTTCAGAATTTTTGATAGATCTTGATTGTTTATCACAAAATGTGTCAATTTCACGTTTGAGCGACCATCAGAAGTTGGCCAATGTTTGCGCAAAGGGAAATAATAATATTTGCAAAAAACACAAATATTAGCCGACTTCTGGAAGTCGTGCAAACGTGAAATGAGTAAAAAAAAACGTTTTTGTCAAATAAAAAAAGTTTGGAGGGTTCGAGAAATATAAAAAAGGCATTTTTGAGTTCTACTCAACTAACTGAACAACATAGACTATGTTATTAGCCGGGTGTATAAAATTTTTTCTATTTTGTCGCATAGTGTAATGGAAAATAATTTCATTCAAATGGCTGCCTCGGCTGGCCATGCAGTAGCCTACACGATCGGTCCAATTTTTAAGCACATTATCGATTGTGTGCAGCTGTATTTCACCAATGTCTTCACGAATATTGTCCTTTAAAGCGTCAAATGTCTCTGGATTGTCGGCGTAACACTTATCTTTGACGGCACCCCACAAATCAGAGATCAGCAATGAATCGTATTTTCGCTACTCATAAGTACTCATGAAATTTTGAGTATGAGTGAGTCAAGAGAATTGAAATTCAACTACTCTGATTCATTCGTACTCGCTACAACATTGATTTATAAGTATAGATTGCAATGAGTATGAGTACAACGTTGACATCAAACTCACAACATTCGATTCATTGTTTGATTCATACGCCTACTCATTCAGATTCATAAATTTAGAAAAATACTTATAAAACTTACGAATGATTCGAGTCACTGAAATTATAAGTATGACTCGAATCTACTCATCGTTTTGAATACTCGTTGCTGATCTCTGCCACAAATAATAGTCCAACGGTGTCAAATCGCAGCTGATAATGCGATCTTCAAATACAGGGCGCAAAACATCGAGTGTAGCTACGGCTCTGTGGCACGTAGCGCCGTCCTGTTGAAACCAAATGTTGCCAATATCCTTCTCTTCAATTTTTGTGAACAAAAATTCATTCAACATGGCCCGATAACAATCGCCATTGACTGTAACGGCCACTCCTTGCTCATTTTCGAAGAAAAATGGCCCAATTATGCCTCTGGACCAAAATCCGCACCAAACAGTGACTCGTTTTGAGTGCCTCGGCTTTTCAATGTTTTTCTGTGCCCCAAATGGGACAATTTTGCTTGTTTACATGCCCGCCAAGATCAAAATGAGCTTCATCTGAAAATATGATTTTTTTTGCCAAAATCGACATCTTCTGTAAGCCGGCTACTGCATGGCCAGCCGAGTCTATCATTTGAATGAAATTATTTTCCATTATTAACTGGAAGGATTGTACTTTCAAATAAAAAAAGAAATTTGAGAAAATATTCAGTAGTTTTTTTTAAAGCATTTTCAAAAACAAAAAAAGTTATTTGGCGGACCCTTTATTATATGAAATGGTAATATAAATGATATTTAAATTGTTTTATGTACACACCTAGCTGCTGCGAGTGAAACACGAGACTTTTGTTAATCTGATTATTTTATTTGATTTGCTTAAAACAGTTATAGCGCCATCACATCATCAGAAAATAATTATTAATCCATAACGAACACTTTAAGGGGTTAGTAAACTTCGAAACAAATTCGAATCTTTTCGTATGTTAAAGAGGATATTTAATTTTTTATAAAAAAATTTTTTTTTTTTTCAATTGTGGTGAAGTTCGACATTGGTACAGCAGCCTGCGGAGGGTCATCTCATAGTCTAGCGATCATGACTTGTAAATTTAGGAGTGTTTGAAAGAAAAAACCGAAATGGATTCTTATAAAATATTGTACTGACTATAACCTAAAATATTTTTAATAAAATGGCGCCCTTCTGATAATTTTTTTTTTTCAGTTTTCGCCTATTTTTTCTATCTTAGTAGATTCAAAAATATCCTGATTCGGGTTAAAACTACTCATCTTAGTAACATTGTACCAAAATTTCAGCGTTATCGATCAATTAGTTTTTCCTAAATCGTGGTCGACAACTTGAAAAAGGTGATTTCGAGAAAAACGCATTTAAGGTGCTCGCACCTGGACGCTTTGTACTATTTTGCGTATTTCTCCTGCTTTCGTATCGATTGAAGAAAAAGATTTCCTAATTTCTATGTGCGCAACTTAAATGCGTTTTTCTCGAAATCACTTCTCTCGTTTTGGCGATGACCGATTGTGCTGAAATTTTGGCACAATATTCCTAAGACGACACTAGGATGTAGTACATATACATATGATCACCCAGCAATTACTAATTTTAATAAATAATCTTCTATATATATAAAAATGAATGTATGTTTGTATGTACCTTATAGAATCGCAAACTATGCATTTGATCATGTTATGATCTTTAGCAAAGTTGTTGCGCATGAGCCGGGGAAGGTTTCTAGGTTGGTATGACCAATTTCCGACAGGTGGCGCCACTGAAAATTAATAAAAATGAATTAAATCATAAACTGTGTATTTGATCATTTCATGATCTTTAGCAAAGTTGTTGCGCATGAGCCGGGGAAGGTTTCTAGGTTGGTATGACCAATTTCCGACAGGTGGCGCCACTGAAAATTAATAAAAATGAATTAAATCGTAAACTGTGCATTTGATTATGTTATGATCTTTAGCAAAGTTGTTGCGCATGATCCGACGAAGGCTTATAAGTTGGTATGACCAATTTCCGACAGGTGGCGCCACTGAGAATTACAATAAATGAATTAAATCGTAAACTGTCCATTTGATTATGTTATGACCTTTAGCAAAGTTGTTGCGCATGAGGCGGGGAAGGTTTCTAAGTTGGTATGACTAATTTCCGACAGGTGGAGCCACTGAATATTATTAAAAATGAATTAAATCGTAAACTGTGTATTTGATCATTTCATGATCTTTAGCAAAGTTATTGCGCATGAGCCGACGAAGGCTTATAAGTTGGTATGACCAATTTCCGACAGGTGGCGCCACTGAGAATTACTAAAAATGCATTAAATCGTAAACTGTGCATTTGATTATGTTATGGTCTTTAGCAAAGTTGTTGCGCATGAGCCGCCGAAGACTTATAAGTTGGTATTACCAAATTCCGACAGCACTTCAATAAATGTTCATAATCGAAAACCTTTACATTTTTAAAGTTTATGTAAATTTTTTTTTTTAAATGAACAAAATCAATAAAATGATTCACATTTGTTTTAGTTGGAGGCGTAGCAACGCGCGCAGGGTACAGCTAGTTAAATTATAAAAAATACACGAAAGCAGAAAATAATTATAATTCAATACGCTGTCATTTTGTCAGTTTTTGATCATTCCAAAATATTCAAGTTTAGGCTACAGCCAGTGGCATTTCAATTTTGCTTTATGGCACTCCTAACTCCTCAAATCATGGTCGCCTGATTTTGAAGTGACCCTCTTTAGGCTGCCGTACCACCACCGGACTTCACCTTAATTGAAAAAAAAAATTATAAACAATGAAATATCCTTTTTAACATATGAAAAGATTCATTTGTTTCAATAAATTTACCTTTAAAAAATTCAAAAAAAGACTTAGGAAATACATACATTAACCCCTTAAAGAGAATACAGTGAGACTTAACATATGTATGTATGTACATATGTATATGCCTCTGTATTTGCTCTTTAATTTAATTTTTAAATTTATTATGATAACGACTATAAAGTACAACATACGTTATATTGTCATGTAAGGTATTTTAAACATAAATTCTAAACCATATTGAGAGATTTACACTGATTTGAATCGTTACTATTTGAGTGTGTGCAAGTATTTATTTAAATTACTTACATATTTGGCCATTAATGAGTCTTTAGTTGGGATTAGGGCCTAGCTTCCTATACCAACCATGTTGTGCGTCTTAATTTTATTCATGAGTGGCGAGAATTACAGTGTAAAACCGACTCTGAACAACAGATTTTTGGGAAACTTCTCATGGCAATTTTATTTATTCTTAGTAGAGTTTTCGCCCTAAACTGAGGCAGTCGTAGAAGAAATATTTTTTCATATTCATATCAAATAATTTTGGTCTCGAAAATGTATAATAAATGTAAGTGTAGTTATGAAAATTCTCCTGTTTGATTATCATATAAGTATTGTTTCGAAATTAAAGCGAATTTTACTTTACCATAGAATCTAGTATTGACAAAAAGAAAAACAGAAAAGGCGTCTAAATTGAAGGTCATTGACGTTTCATTGGTAAAACTAACTAGTGCTTCTATACATATGTATATTTTTAATAATTTTTTTTTATATTTAAATTTCCGGATATAAATGATCGATGATCATTTGATCATTTAAATTTTAACGGATATCAAAAGAAATTATTTATGCAAAACACATTGGCAGCGACAGGAGTCAAGACTATACAATAATTCAACACATTATTTCATATTTTTCTTCTTCTTCTTTCATTTTAAATTCTACTTGATAGGCATTGTAGAAAAATAATTAAAAATTCTAAAAATGTAGTAAGTCGAGAGTATGTATTTAAAGAACATTGAGTAAATCAAGGGAAGTTGATAAATACAAGCATACGTACACACGCACACACACAAATAAATTGAATAACAACAAATTTATTTTTAAATTTTTACTTCAATGCACACACACACTTGCTTAAAAATGCGTTTATATGGCTTGTGCGGATTGAATCATTTACAAAATTTATCGTATTGCCATAAAAGGCAATGCATAAAACACAACCAATACATGTGTATGCAAGTATGCTTGGATGTATGTCTGTATATGTATGTATACATAAATGTTTATTTATTTATTCATTCATATAATGCAAAGGAAGACATGAAATTGAAGGGAAAACGTTTAAAGAAATACTCCATTTTACCCCGGCTCAAGCGGAAAAATGCCTAATTTTGGCTGGTAATAAAGTTCGTACCGTTAGGTTCTCGGGACATATTGGTACTGATTTAAAGGGGAAAAATATTTTTCACAAACATACAGTGTGAGGCAAAATTTATAGGTGCCATACACAATTTATAATGTTCAGAATGTATTTTGTTTACCTATACAGTAGTTTTCCGATTTAACGAACCTATATGTTGTCAGGCCTGTTCGTAAAATCGAAAAGTTCGTTATATGCAGTACTAACTTAAATGTGGGTTTTTGGTATGAGAATAAGTTAAAAGTATATAAAATATTTTTTTTAAATATATTTTATAAAAATTAATTATTTTTTATAAAAATAATACAAAAAAAGGAAACAATTCATATCACAAATTAATTGCTATTTTATAAAAATAATAAAAAATAATAATTCATATTACATTAGTACCCATAAAGAACAAAAACATACAAAAAAAATTCTGTGAAACAAATTTATTTAAAAAATTAATTTAGCAATGTTTTTTTTTTTTTGGTGTAGAAATTTTAATTTTTATTGCTTCTTCTTGAAGCTCTTTTAAAATCAATGATTTTGAAAAATCAATATTATTTTGCTGCGTCCATTTAATGCAGCTTTCAAAATATTTGACTGCATCCTCGTGTCTTATTTTGGGATCCATGTTTTCGACAACATCCTCCTCATCATCTTCTTCAGGTGAAATATTATTTTCGACCCAAGAGTTTAAATCTTCTACAGATAGTTCTGTCTGTAATTGTAATTCATTCAAATAATATTTTAATTTGTTCGTTAAACTGAGTACAAAAAATAATTTTTGTTCGCTATTTAAGGTACTCAATAGGAAAAATTTGCCTGTTCGTTAAATGCGATGTTCGTAGAATTGAATGGTCGTTAAATCGGAAAACTACTGTATTTCAGATTTAAAACGGTTTGTTCCTGTACCTGTTACTTCGGTGATAGGTCACTACTTACCAATTATCTATACTGTTTTATTTTATATCTCAATTATGTATAATTAAATAAATTTTAATGAACAATATACAAATTCAACAAACTGCATGCTTTTTTCAAAATATCTTACTTCAAATATTTATTGTGCCTTTGAATAGTTTTAAGCAATACTGTATCGTACATATGTACATAAGTTGACAAAGTTTTATTTCTACTACAAATTCAATTCTATATTAAATTGAAGACAATTGTCTCTTTTTTTTCTTTTCGACAAAAACGAGGGTGAGTACATTTTTTGTCTATAACGATGTTATTTTTATTTCCTCTCTTTTCGGTATGTACTCCTTATTATGCTCCTTCGTTCTCTATCTCTCTCTCGCTCTCTCTCTTTCTCTGTATATGTGTTCGTGTTGGAAGTTCAAGTTCAAATTTATAACTTTTTCGTCAATTCATATTGTATTTATTGTTGTTATAAATTTAATGTTTTTTCATTTTTTAAAGCAGTAAAATAGTTGTTGCCTTGATTCACGAATTGAAAAATAAAAAAATTATTTGGAGAACTTTATCTATCCACAACCCAACATCACAATTTTAAATTAGAGTTTATACTACAGCAATTTAGTATTATTATGTAATTAATATATAATAAAAGATCGTGAAACTAATTGTAAATTTTTGATCACATTAGTTAAATATTGCCCTCAATTTTATTGTACAAAACTGTACAAAAAACAAAAAAAAAGAAGCAAGTTCAGTGAAGAGTTGTGCTAACGATGTTCAATGAGGATTGCGCTTTAAAAGGAGAAAATCGATTACAAATCGAATACCTCACATATATTTTTGTTAACAACGAGCTAAACTTTGAAGATGTCCCTCGGTCATGAGCCCAATGCAATAAATTATTTAATTTATTTATTATTTTATGTACATAGATATTCCACAAGCTTTACCAAAGTAAAGGGTGATTTTTTAGCTATTATCTTTTTGGCAACACTGGTTTAAACAGCTCACACACGTTTCGTGTTTTGCTTCACTGTCAAACATCTTCAGTTTGGTCTATAACACTATGCGACAAAATAAAAAAAAAATAAATACACCCGGCTAATGACATAGTGTAGGTTGTGAGTTTTGTTGAGTAGATCTTAAAAATATTTTTTTTATATTTCTCGAACCCTCCAAACTTTTTTTATTTGAAAGAAACTGTTTTTTTTAGACTTTACGCACAAATTTCTGGACTACTCAAACATTTCAGACCCGATTTCCATAATTTATATCTTGTTGGAAAGGGGAGAGATGGAACTTTAAAACAGTATACATACATCTATTATTTGACTTAATATGCTATGAGTTTTGATGAGGTAGACTTGGTAAATGCGAATTTTTTTCATATTTTTTCAAGTTTGTCCGTTCATAGTAGCAAACTTTACTTAAAAAATATAAAATAAGTGATGACATTCTGAAAGTGTATTATCTTGTGAAGAAATTGGCACTTCGTTTGATTAAATTGGATTAAAATTACCGTAGTTATCACTTAAAGAGTCTAACAGTCGAGTTATATTTTTCTTATATATATTTATTCAAATGAACTTTTAGTTCAAAAATTTTCAGAATTTTTAATGGATCTTGATTGTTTATTGGAAAATGTGTCAATTTCACGTTTGAGCTACCACCAGAAGTTGGCCAATGTTTGCGCAAAGGGAAATATTAATATTTGCAAAAAACACAAATATTAGCCGATTTCTGGAAGTCGTGCAAACGTGAAATTGACACATTTTGTGATAAACAATCAAGATCCATCAAAAATTCTGAAAATTTTTGCACTAAAAGTTCATTTGATGAGATGGCATATATAAAAAATATAACACGACTGTTAGACTATTTAAATAATAACTGCGGTAATTTTTGTCCGATTTGATCAAATAATGACTCAATCTCTTCACAAGAGAACAGACTTTAAGAATATTATCACTTATCAAATATTTTTTTATTAAAGTTTGCTACTATGAATGGACAATCATGAAAAAATATGAGAAAAATTCGATTTTGCAAAGTTTACCTCATCAAAACTCATAGCATATTAAGTCGAATAATAGATATATGTATACCGTTTTAAAGGACCATCTCTACCCTTTCCAACAAAATTTAAATTTTGGAAAACGGTTCGGAAATGTTTGAGTAATCCAAAAATTTCTGCGTAAAGTAAAAAAAAACAGTTTTTGTCAAATAAAACAAGTTTGGAGGGTTCGAGAAATATAAAAAAGCTATTTTTGAGTTCTACTCAACTAACTGAACAACGTGGACTATCTCCACTGTCCAAATTTCACTGTCGCACCGTGTAATTTAACCATGAATCGTCTTACAAACAAACAACGCTTGCAAATCATTGAATTTTATTATCAAAATGGGCTCTTGGAAAGTTGGCCGAAGATCCACTTCTTTATCGAAAAATTGTGTTCAGCGACGAAGCTCATTTTTGGCTCAATGGATACGCAAATAAGCAGAATTGTCGATTTTGGAGTGAAGATCAGCCAGAAGCATTGCAAAAGCTACCAATGCATCCAGAAAAAGTCACAGTTTGATGCGGTTTATGGGCTGGTGACATCATTGGACCGTACTTCTTCGAAGATGCTGCGAATCGTAACGCCTTTAGACTATTTTTTGTGGGGCTATGTTAAAGCTCATGTCTATAGAGCAGTGAAGGGCACATTTGAAATTTCGTATCACATGTGATAGGCAAAGAAATTTCTGCTGACGCTCTGTTGACACACGTACACTATAAGCTTACTTGTGTGGTTTTTTATAATGATCGTGTGTTTGTTGCTTTGTTTGTTGTTTTGTGTTGATGTCGGAGAACAAAATCAATTCAGTTGACGTTTAGCACTTGATGAAGCAAGATCTCGCTACGCAACTTTTTTGAATGATTTATTGTCTTTTGCAAATACACACAGCAAAATGTTTGATGAAATTTGGGAATATGATTTTTTTAAATTAAAGCATATGTTTATTGTTTTCAAATGTTTATAAATTATAGTTTAATTTTTAATTCGGTTAATATTTTATCTAATAGGGACCTTAACATTGAATTCTTTCTTTATATTTTCTATTTATAATAGAAACTATATGGCACATAAGGAATTTCAAGTGACAAAATAAACTAACAATTCACTAGAAAATATTATAAATAATTAAATAACTTTAAAATTTAGTACGAAGTAGCTCCTCCTTTGTTATTCATGACTTCTCTTAATCTTTTGGGACATACTTACTTGAAACTCCTTATGTGCCATATATATAGTTTCTATTATAAATAGAAAATATAAAGAAAAAGTTCAATGTTAAGGTCCCTATTAGATAAAATATTAACCGAATTAAAAATTAAACTATAATTTATAAACATTTGAAAACAATAAACATATGCTTTAATCAAAAAACAAAAAATATTTAAAACCGCAACACAATAAACCAATTTTTTTTTATTTTCCCAGTGTACGATTCTCAAAAATTACGTTGAATTTTGTTCTCCGCTGCTTTTCCAACACAACCAAAACTATGATAGTATGTGTTTGCCCTTCACTGCTATAGAGACAAGCTCGCTTCAATTGACGCATTGAAAGACAACATTGAAGCATTTATTCGTGAGATACCGGCCGAAATGTTGGAAAGAGTATGCCAAAATTCGACTAAGCGGATGGACCATTTGAGGCGCAGTCGCGGTCAACATTTGCATGAAATAATCTTCAAACATTAAATTATATGGACCGTACTATTATCGATTCAAATAAAGATTTCATGAATTTTTCTGAATTTTATGTGTTTTTTTTTTTAATTTTCCTATAGCTCTTAAAAAATCATCCTATATAACCGACTAGAGGTCTTTGGTGGGAATAACCTTCACGCTGACAGATTATCATGCTCATTTGTTGGGGGGATCTAGTCGTGCGATTATCTTGTTGCTTTTAATGTCTGCACTTTATTAATTGGTAACACTGACATGCTTACAAACATACATTTGTATGTATTTAGGATATATGAACATACATACGTATATGCATGTATGTATGTATGTGTGCTTTAAAATATTTTTAAAGGGATCGTAATCGTAATTTTAGATTTTCCGGTATTCCTGTTATTTAATTTGTATTTATTTGATTTGTATGGACAAAATATTAACGTGTTTGTACACTCCACAATAATGCTGGTGGTGGTGGAGTTAATGGCAATAGTGGTTGTCTATGTCATAAAAGGTGGTGTTTTAATTTTTGTTTTAGAGAGTAAGGTCCTTTTTTGCAACAACCATGCGACTGATTTAATTTCTACCACTTAATATTGTCTTTAATATTGTAGCTACATATGATAGCTGTTGTTGTTTATAGCAGTGTATACTTATATATATGTATGTATGTATGTACATAAGTACATATATTAGATGTGTTCCCCACATACACAATGCTTACAGACAGAGACAAACACACGTTCATACGTATATTTAGACTTGTACATACATACATATGTATGTATATAAAAGCAGGGTGCGGCTTTATACGGTTATATGAGAAAATATTTTTAATTTTTTTTGTATTCTAACATTCTCTCAACAAAGCGCATGTTAATACCAACATTCATACATAGTTGTTGTTATTTTTGATAACAAAAAAGAGATGCGATAACAGAACATGTGTATAAAAAGTGAAATTTCTTATTGTTATGTTATTTGTGTTTGTGTGTGTGTGTATTACTGAGCTAAGCATATGGGCGCAATTGCTTATTGTCCTATTACGGAAATCTGAATACGAATCATAAAATGTAGCACATGTTACCGCTCCCTAAAAAGGAATTTCTAAACTATTATTCTCTCTCTCTCTCTCGCTCTCGTTCTCAAAAAATTAAACAGCGTGTGTTAAATATAGAGATCCTGTAATACATATTTAGTTTCTCTTAATTAGGAAATTTGGCAACAATGCTTAAGACTCTTTAAACAATTTCTAGCTCTCTTCGTAACATTCACATTCTCCCTGTGAACGTGTATTCGTCTACCCTTTTCTTTTGCAGCTTGCAAAAAGCATGCGCGTTCTGTAAACTAAAAACTACCCTTCTATGAATTTATTTGTTGTACATATTTTATCTTTTTATGTTTTTTGTTTGTTTCTATTTTTTTTTTTTTCGTTTTTGGTTCTAGTTAAATAAACCAAAGCGCAATTTTCTATTCTACAGTTGTTACCATATGATGTGCTACTCTCTGTTTACTTTTGTTGTAATTTTGCTGCAGCCAGCGTTATTGTTTGTGTTTGCCTCGTAGCCGGCATATTGAAGCGTTTATTGATTTTCATTCTGTATGAACTTTTCATGTCCTTTTAGGGAAATTGTATGTTTTTCTTTAGTTTCCTTTTTTTTTTTTCTTGTTTTGAGAACCAAAAAAGTTTACTGCACTTGGCAACTCCTGATTTTCAATAAATTGAGAAATCCTACTACCACTACCACTTAAACATTTAAATGCGATGGTAAAATTTTACATTTCCTCTTTTTCCTCTCTTTTTAATCAACTCTCATTATCGCCAATATTTTATTTGAGTATTAACCTTCTATTGTTTTTTTGCTTTAATTATTACTTTAATAATTAATCTTATTTGAAATATTATCTGCTTTCAATTGTAGTTGTTGTTGTTTTACGGTCAATCAATGTTATCAATCCCACATTGAAGGTTTTTGTGTTTCCATATCTTTGATTATGACTGAAAAAATCACATGAATTTTCGGCGGAACTGAATTAAATTTTTTTTTCTACTTTCTTACGATACTTAAAGTTTTTATAGCTCAACATCTGATAGATAACGCTGGTATTACTTTGCAATAAATTTTTCATTTATTTACTTATTAATAAAAAAAATATGTATGTACATACATATATCCATCCATAAAGGAAAAAATGTTTAAAGTTTTTAAACTTTTAAAACGAAAAATTCCTGTTTTTTGTAAATTTTTCTTGTAGAAAAACCTGTCTTATTAATTCTTCAACATACAACAGCATTTGGTCTTTGGAAGAACTACATATGTACATACATAAATACATAATTGGTCATTATAACCCTTCAGTCAGAATTACGACCTAGCTTCTCACACCACTGATGTTTTGTCGGTTAATTTTATGCATGAGTGGCGAGACCTGCAGTTTAAAGTCGACTCCGGACGACAGATTTTTGAGAAATTTTTATTTCCAGTTCTTGCCAGAAATCCGCTGAAAGAAAGTCGCCAAAGAAATATTATTTTTCATAATTTCGTTTTGATGTCTGACCTGAGGTTTGACCCGTGGTCTTACGTCTAATAAGCCCAACACACTACCTACTAGACTACAGCGACTTTGGAACAACTAGTCGGGAATATATTCACCCTTATTCTGGTTGTCGTCGTCGTCGTCGTCGCCGTCGTCGTCGTTACCAAAAATGATGTCGATAAAATCATAGTCGACAAAATCAGAGTCGACACAACACAATATCGACGGCGTATTGACTCACAGAATACCAAATGTGTGTCGAACAGTCATCTATAACTGTCAATAACGACAAACAGAATACCAATTTTAAACTGTCGACGCAAGACGACGTCGACGACGACAACCAGAATAAGGGTGATTAAAAATAGTTTGGCTGCAGAGGAATCTGGGTATTTATAATAATGAAATAATAATACTATGCGACAAAATGAAGAAAATTAAATACACCCGGCTAATGACTTAGTGTAGATTGTGAGTTTTGTTGAGTAGATCTCAAAACTATTTTTTTTATATTTCTCGAACCCTCCAAACTTTTTTTATTTGACAAAAACTGTTTTTTTTAGACTTTCTGACCCGATCTCCAAAATTTAAATCTCGTTGGAAAGGGGAGAGATGGACCTTTAAAACGGTATACATATATCTATTATTTGACTTAATATGCTATGAGTTTTGATGAGGTAAACTTGGAAAATGCGAATTTTTTTCATTTTTTTTCAAGTTTGTCCGTTCATAGTAGTAAACTTTACTTAAAAAATATGAAATAAGTGATGAATAAGTCCATCTCTCCCCTTTCTAACAAGATTTTAATTTTGGAAATCGGGTCAGAAATGTTTAAGTAATACAGAAATTTGCGCATATAGTCTAAAAAAACAGTTTTTGTCAAATAAAAAAAGTATGGAGGGTTCGAGAAATATAAAAAAGGTATTTTTGAGTTCTACTCAACTACCTGAACAACATGGACTATGTAGTTACTCGGGTGTATTTTCACTGTCGCACCGTGTAATCAATCAAAGTAGAAGTAAATTATTTCTGGAAAATCCACTCACATCCAATATCATCTGGATTCACCAAAAGGAAATCTAGTGTATGGCACTACTTGTCAAAGATATTACAAGTCATTACACCATCTGACGTATGTGTGTATATCTGTAGTATATGAGACTGCCTGGAAATGAATTGAACAAGGGTTTCCGATAAAGGATTTTTTAGTAGAAATACTTCGGAGAGGTATCACTTCATCAAAATAACTGTTTTCTAAACTGCTAAAGAACAACATTTCTCAGTAACTGTTTTAATGAATCAAAAGGATAATAATGTTTATAAGAGGATATTATGAAACGTTATTTCTCTGTGCTTTTAGTTTTATGATGTTCTAAAAAGTTTTGAGAAGAGAAAAATGTAATTAAAGTTTGAAGGAGTGATATAAACTCGTATACAGTAGGACCTTGATTATCCGTGATTCGATTATCCGGGATGGAAAAAGAAAATTTTTTGCATCGACTTAATTTTATTTTGGAAAGACTTAAATTTTTCGGCATCGTTTAACCGTGATTACCTCTATTATCCGTGATTATAAGCAACAATTTTTTACTATTATTATGGACAAACAAGCGAAAAAGTGGAATTCCCTCTTTAGTATATGAAATCCTTATCTACTGTTCACTGTTTTCTGACAAAATTATTTTTTTTTATATTTTTAAACATGTATGTATGTATATAAAATCATTGAATTATTTAGTTTTTATATAAATATGTACATATTCATTTATTAATTAATAAAAATATCTATTAAAAACCTAGCCAAAATTGGTACTCAATTAACCGGGAAAATCGATTATACAGAATGCTTCCGGTCCCGACCATCACGGAAGATCGAGGTCCCACTGTACTTAAAAATCCTTTCCAATTGATTTCAATTTGCTTTATTAAATTCATTATATTTTTAATTCGAGTGAATGAAAACAATTGTTGTTCAATGTTTTCAAACCATTTTTGGTTTTTGAAAACGCAAAGAAATTAATTTCATTTTGTGTCATTCATACAAACTGAGTTGCGGTCCATACGACAAAAACTCAATTTGAAAAATGTTACAATCTTTCACTAAATATGGCTTGAAAGTTTCATAAAAATTAATTAACTTTGCAAAAAAATAAATAAATAATAGACAAACAAGACAATTTGACGCCATATTATGTTGCTCACATAAGAAATTGACGAACGGCAAATTGTTTAGAACATACTTGTTTGCCATTTATTTACTTTTTCGACAATTTCGTTACTTTTTATATCTGTTTGTCTGTGTTTTTGTTTTCTCTTTTTAATCGAGTGCAATAAAATCATTCGATAAAAAAAAATAATTTTCAAACATTTTTCATTTTTCAATTCTGTTGCCATATAAGGTAACGAATTTTGTATCCAATCCACTCCCAAGTTTGACGTGCTTTTTGAATTTTTTTGCAATTTAAAAGCCTATTTTGTATGGAAATTAATCCGGTTAGTAAAGTATCCATAATCTTTAAATGCTAAATATTATTTGATAAATGTAAACTCTTCTGTACTCTTATTCAAGTCCATTCTTTGAATTAAGTTTTACATGACTCTTCATGGTTCCATCTAAGCAATTTAACGCTATAGTGTTATCTTTGAATTCAGATAGCCAAGTCCTGTGCAATAAATTCATTGTTTCGTTATCTGGATGACATGTCACACTGTTTTGTTAAAATCACGTTTCTTCACCAACAATGTAGCGTGGATTGTCCAGCGTAACTAATGAGTTCGTATCAGTTTATTTATTTATTTATTTATTATAATTTACATAGCACAACAAGATATGAATCTTATAAGTGACAGTGCTATGTTTGGAATCATTAAGATTTAAAAATTAATAGTGAAACAAAACATATTACATAAAAAATACAAAATTAATATCATTAATATTATGTTAAAATATAAAATATAAAGAAAAAAAAATATAATATAAAGAAATTTAAAAAAAATAATAATATTGTAGAAGTAAATAAAAAAGTTGAAAAAATATTAAAAAAAAATATTACTACTCGTACATATTTATAAAAATCAATCTAAAAAACTAGGAATAAAAGTATAACCGATATAAACCTATAAAACAAATCACAAATCATAAAAAAAAAATTTTACTTATGAAAATAATTTAAATAACTCCTTTTTGAACGCATTTGCATTGCCAAGATTCTGGATGCAGTTTGGTAGGGAATTCCAAAGACTAGTGGTGTGTATAAAAAACTGTCTCTGAGACAAGAGAGTCCTAAATCGTTGCTGAATAATGTTCCTACCCCGGTAGGATCTAGCAAATTTAATTCGACAAAATAAATATTCCGGCCGTTCCGTGTAAATTATTTTATGAAGTAAAATAAGGCATTTAATTTTCAAGAGATTATCAAATTTCACATTAAGAATCCGGCAAGCCAAATGAGAAATGTGATCACGACTCCCTTTACGAAAGACATATCTAGCTATGTTATTAAATGCCAAGTTAAGTCTACGGTTATCATCACAATCACAGTTAGCGAAGATTTCACACCCATACAAAAGTACCGGAATTAAGTACGTTCTAGCAAGTTGCATACGAATGACAAAAGGAGTCGAATGAATAACAGTCCACAAGTTCCTAAGCATACTATAAATTCTACCAACAACGACACCTATATGATTAGACCACGATAAACTGCCATTAAAGACAATACCCAGATTCTTCGCAGATTTGACAAAGTCAATCTTATTTCCCCTGATGCTCAATTCAGGTATGACAAATGATCTATCGGTCCTCGAAAGTATAATACATTTAGACTTGGAGGGATTGATGCAAAGTCCATTGGCCGAGGCCCAGTTGTCAATCCTAACCAAATCACTATTGATGTAATCCAAACAAGAATCAATATCCTCCCTAGGAGTACTAGTATAAAGCCGCACATCATCAGCATACATATGAACATTATAGTGAAGCAAGACATCCGGTAGATCATTTATATACATACAAAACAGCAGAGGATCAAGTATTGACCCCTGGGGAACACCTCTACTAATATTAAGTGGATCTGAGATATTACCATTAAGATGAACTTTTTGAGATCTATTCAGCAAATAAGGATAAATAAGATTACAGGCAGAATTTGAGAAATAAAACAGTTTCCGGAGCTTTTTTAATAGAATTTCGTGAGCGACTGTGTCAAAAGCCTTAGTGTGATCAAGCAGAACCAAAAACGCTACACTATTTACATCTAGTTTCGACCTAAGATCTTCAACAACATTTATTAGAGCAGTAGTATAACTTCTACCTTTCATAAATCCCGACTGACTAAGAGTAAAGTAATTATGACTCTCCAGATAATTAGTGATCTGTCTGGCCATTATATTCTCCATTACCTTAGACAAAAACGGAAGGATAGCAATTGGCCTGAACTCGTTGTTCGATTTGGGAATGGGAATGATTTTTGCCAGTTTCCAATGTTCAGGAAAAGTAGATTTAGTCAGACTGTATTGAACAAGTGAGTATAGTATGGCAAAAGTTTAGGAGTCAGAGCTTTCAGGAATGAAGGATCCAAATCATCAGAACCGACCGCATTCGATTTTACCGCTGAAATACATTCCAAAACCTCAAACTGATTCACGCAACGAAAACTAAAGGAATGTTGTGGTGGAACACAATAAAGATCATCATAGAAGTTACCGATAGAAGTTGGAATCTTAGAATTTACGAACTGATCATTAAGCATATTCACGTCCACATCAATATCCGTTCCAGGACTCTTTCGGCCAATTCCTATTTCCCGAATTACATTCCATTTAGACCTGTTGTCCATTGCGTTGGAAAACTTGCCACCATAATACAATGCCTTGGCAATTCTTATGCGCTTGGTAACTTCCGTCCGTGCGAATTTATGTAAAGCCTTTAAATCATCAGTTCTAAACCTCTTCCATCGCCTGTAAACACTTAAATGGGAATGAACTTTGTTTAGATAGGTAGGTAGGTTGATTGAAGGAGAGAACACCAACAAAGGATCTCAAGTCTATTGACATTCCCCTCAGGAGTATATGAATGGCGGAACGTGGTGTGAGTCAGAGACCAGCAATGAATATTCAAAAAGATGAATAGAATCGAATCATATATATAATTTCTGATACTTATACGCATTCATACTTATTTTAATATCATGGAACTTCTTACTCATATTCAAAGTTTGAACAACTCATCATATTTATACTTAACAACACGTATTGTGTTGTTGATTTCGACTCTCCGTAAGTCAACATTTACAAGAATCGCAATATAAGTATGAATCGCGTATGAACACTAAAATACTCACTAGAAGGTTGTGTGTTTGCTCTGTCTTTGTTGCTTATGTGTCTTTTTTCTTTTTTTGTAAATGTCTATCAACTAACACTGTAAAATTTGATGAATGATTCGAGTCACTCTGAATCATATATAAGTATTACTAGTTGACCCGGTGAACTTCGTCCCTCCCAAAATTGATTTTTTTTTTATTGCCCAAAACAGGTCACATTATATATTTATTGTAATACGCTGCAGAAAACTGTTATATAAAAATAACTAACTTACTATAAGTGTGTGGATCTATCTATCTAGTTCAAAATTTAATCGAAGTCGGTACGTTATTTAGGTGAGGCATACAAAGAATAACAATAGGAGGCCCGAATCATGGGTAGCGCTGATGAAGTTGTAGTTGTTGTACTCGCTCGAAAACAAAAACTAACAGACATACATGTTATATATGTACATATGCAGTTATAAACTATCGAATTAGCCGACTTATGGGTATCTTTTAAAGGGGGACGGTTACCACGCCCATTTTTGGTGAGTTTGTCGATATCGACTACGAACTTACCCACTAAATTTTATTCGTCTACAACCAATATGTACCTAAATATTCAATTTTAACGATTTGCCACTCCCTCTTAACATTTAGGGATATGAAAAATAGATGTTGTCCGATTCTCAGACCTACCCGATATGCACACAAAATTTCATGAAAATCGGTCGATCCATTTCGGAGGAGTTTAACCACTAACACCGTGACAAGAGAATTTTATATCTTAGATTAAGTGTTTTTCTAAAGTTATGAATCTAAATGAGTAGGCTTATGAATCAAACATATTTCGAATGTTATGAGTTTAATGCCAACTTTATATGCATACTCATTGAAACCTGTCCTTATAAGTCAACATTGTAGTGAGTATGAATGAATCAGAGTACATAGTTAAATTTTAATATTGTTGACTCACTTATATTCAAAATTTCATGTGTACTTATGAGTAGCGAAAAAATGATTCATTGCTGATCTCTGATTGTGATAAGAGCGTAAGAGATTCTGTCCATTGGTTAGTATTCATATAACTAAAGTACGCGTGGCTTTAGGAATTAGCTCCAACTTCTAATGGACTCTAATTGAGGTGTGATGTGCAATCAGCTTAATAATAATAGTACAAAGTAAAATTTTGTTCAAGCAAGATAATAGATTAGTTGCCTAACTCACTTTATTCAACTTCACATAATCTTTGAAAATAGTTGATCATGTATCTGTTTAGGCATTATTTTAGATATTCTGTGAGTTTCGTTGTTGTGTTAAAATGGTAAATAAATACTTTGTAAAAAGTAAAATTAAAACAAACATTAATTATAAATTGTAACACAAGACATATGATAATGAATTTGATTTGTTTCCATTTTATTTTTTATAAAATAAATAAATAAATAAAAAAAACTCAATTCAATAAGTTTAGATAGAACACATAATGAAATTGATCTAAAATATAAACCAACGTATCGAATTGTTTAGATTTGTTTAGTGAGTTTTTTTGATTTTTACTTTTTTACCAAATTTGGATATACTAAATACAACGAATAAGGTCATTAATAACGCTGAAAATGTATAAAAGAACAAAAAAAAAGTAGAAAAATATACATCATATACAGTGTTGCCATAACGGCATTTAAAGTGCAATTCTAGCACTTTTTTTCGTCTGCTGCACTTTTTTTTTTTAAAAAAGATGCTAGATGCTTTTTAGCACTTTTTTGACATTTTCTGTATTTTTTTTAGCATTAAATGTGCATTTTTAGCATTTTTCCATAAATTTTGCACTTTTTAAAAATGATTAACAATTTAATTTTTTTCCAATGAAATTTGTAGGAAAATTATATTTTTTTTTATTATTTAAAACTTCAATGCATTTCTTAAATTTCAAAACTTAACATACAATTAATTGTATATTTCATTCTAATTCATATTTCAAATTATTTTTTATTAATGCAATAATAAAGTGTTTTTTTAATTTAAATTAATTTTTAAAATTTATATTTATTTTTAAATGTTTTCAAAAAAGAAAAAAAAAACAAAAAAATTAATATATTTTTTCTTCAATCAATTTAACTTTTCAAATGTAATAAATACAGAGGTAGTCATAAGTATTTACACAAAAGAGCATTTCTAAGTTTTTCTTAAAAAAGGTCTCAATACTTTTTACTCTCGAAATGATCAACAACCATGCCTTTGAGTCCGCAAACAACCTTTTAACAATAAGTGAATGGATTTTACAGCACGACAATGCCCCTTGTCAGAAAGGATGGTTACCTAACACATTCTTAGAAAACGTAAGTCAGGCTGTTCTTCCATGGCCTCCTCAGAACCCTGACCTAAACGTTATTAAAAATGTTTCGGCTTTTATAAAATATCACAGAACTATAGATAAACGTCGAAAACGCGAAGAGGCTATACAAGAAATTAGTGAAATTTGGTCTAAATTGACTCCCGAATTTGCCCTTAACTTAATTAACTCAATTCTAGAAAGGTTACAAGCGGCCATTGATTCAAAAGGCGGTATTACAAAGTACTAGTTAAGTTTATTAATAAACTATGTAAAAATAAAAAAGAAATAATTAAAGTAAAGATTGCGACCGGACTTAAGTCTTTTGTAAATACTTTTGAAAAGAATAAAATGTGTGTAAATAATTTTGACAACTTATAAGCAAATGGTTATTTGTTTTTTATTTAGTACTAAGAACCGTTATCTTTTCCAATTTTATTTTATTTACTTCTGCATATTCCAGGCTAGGCAATAGTAAAAAATTTTTTCCAAAATTTACTTCTAGTAAAAAGTACTGAGACCTTTTTTAAGAAAAACGTAAAAATGCTCTTTTGTGTAAATACTTATGACATATACAGAGGTATGTTTTGAAAATAAATAATTTTTTATTCCATATACTTGTTTAAATCAAACCAAAATCATATTTATTAAACCAAGATAAGAATTTTTTTTAATTTTCGAATAATTTTAATAAAATTTAACCTATATTAGAAAAAAAAATTTTTAATGAAAAACGTTGTTCATTTTTTAGTTTTTTTTTTTTAATGACCGGTTCTAAAGTTTTGGCACTTTTTTATTCAGGATTGCACTTTTTTGACAAACTTTTTGCACTTTTTCCAAACCGGCTTCTGGCAACACTGATCATATAGCATTATGGGATGTACGATATTGTTGTCAATTAAATGAAGGAAAATACTCGTAATAGAAAACATTTGTATTTGGCAATGAAAAATATCATTTTTATTATTTGTCATTTCCTATTAAGACTTAATCATAATTAATTAGGTTTACATACATAATTGGTCATTACAACCCTTCAGTCAGGATTACGACCCAGCTTCTCATACCACTTAGTATGTTGTGTGTATTAATTTTATAAATGAATGGCGGGACCTACAGTTTAAAGTCGACACCGAACGACAGATTTTTGAGAAACTTTTCATGGCAATTTTATTTACTTTCAGAGTTTTTGCCAGAGAGGAAGACGCCGCAGAAATATTTTTTCATATTTTCGTTTTTGATGTCTGGCCTGGGGTTTGAACCGTGGCCTACACTACCTACTACTAGACTGCGGCGACTTAATTAGATTTACACAATATAATTTACAATATTTATTTCCTTTAAAATCATAATGGAAATGAAACTTAATTGGAAATTGATGGATTGACCACCACCAGCCGGTTTGTGATGATAGCCTTCGTATTTCATAAATAGGATAAAATCAGCCTGTATTTCGGAATACACTCGAGATTGTGAAAGAAATTATTTCTTAGTATTTCCGCTTCTTACGTTCACAGTGGAACAGTGCCTAAGAAGTGTTTTCTTCGTTTATGTAGGTAGGTCCATTTATATAATTTTTCATTAGTCCACGTTTACTTGAAATTACTCCAATGCAATTTCATCATGACATTTCATCCTAACGAGTCCCATATTACTGTGCTGTTATCCAGATTGGCTTCAATCAATACCCAGTTAGTATATTTACCGCATAGAAAACTCAATTTAATATGGGTATTACACTTAAAGCCTATATCTCTTGAAAACTTTTTACAAAGATATCAATCTCTTCTATACAGTCAAATGTCAGTTCATATATGAGATCGGCTGCATAAAAGATTAGACTGATGTTCTTAGAAATGCTAAGTATATCGGAGAAGATATCGATGTCTCTTCGGAAACAGTATTATCACCAAAGACAATGTCAGCAATATAGTTTGCTTTGTATGGCGCATATACATTGAAAGTTTTGTTAAAGATTATATTCAGATAGCTGTAATCCATAGGCATCCTGAGATCCGTTCCACTATAGTTTTCTATAAAACTCCTTTTACACGAGTAAAAAATGAAAAGTGAAAAATTTATAAATTTTACACCTAATAACAGGATTTTTTGAAAAATTTTATCTAGTCCAACTGAACAAAGAATTTCCAAAAATTTACAAATTTTTAATAAAAATTCGTTGGTAGATTTTCTCATTGATAAGCGGAATGAAAAATTATGTTCAATAGTTTTTATTATTAAAATTCAAACGAATAATAGCTTTGTTGCCATTTCTTTGCTTGTTAATTTGTTTTAATTTAAAAAAGGTTAAATTTACTTTTAAATTTAACTGGACCTTCATGAGATGTACTATTATTGTGAATTATATAGATCACAGTGTAACCAGTGGCGACAATTATGACGTTTGAAAAACGCTTAAATCAGCAGTTTTAACCCTCCTCGTAGAGGGAGAAAAAAGATGTTAAAAGTTTTTGCAAAGCAAATGTGTTAGAAGCAACAGATATACAGAGTAAAAACTGGCGGATAAAGTGGGAAAATTAAATGTAAATAAACATTTATTTTGTGTTAAAAAAGGTCAAATTTGGAATATTTTTTAATTTCTTCAATGAAAATCTTAAAAGTTCTTAAATATTTAAATATTAATCGAAATGTGACTGGTTTTTGGTCAGAATGAATATAGTTTCTTTTGCAAAAGGTAAGTAAGCAGTTAAATACATTAAGATGAAATAAGACATATTGCTTATAAAAATTTTTTCTTTTAGAACTTTGTGTATATTACTAGTATTTATTAATTTCTTGAATGAAAAAGTTAAAATTCGGTAATTTTTTCATTATTAATCGAATTCTTAGCAATTTCCCTTCACACTGAAAAAGTTCCGTGTGCAAAAGGTAAGTAAAAAAAAAAAAAAAAAAAATATACTCATAACTTTTTGTTTCAGGAATTTGTGAATATACCTTTAAATTGGTTAAATACTAAGTCAGTGACGACCGATGAAAGCTGTCATAAAAAATACATTAATTCCGAATTACGTTCCCTAATAAAACGGTTCATCTCCTTTCAAAATTATTCTAATATTCTACAAAAATATCATAAATTTCTACCAAAATATAATAATAAAAATCCACCCCGAAATCTAAAAAAACATAAGCAAAACAGACAGGCAGTCAGAGAGGGACAGAAATACTTTTTGGTAATATTTGCTGTCCCTTTCTAAGTGAGGGTTAAACGTCAAAACCGTGACGTATCTGTATACCTGTGATATAGATAATGAACACCGCTATTGTACATTATTTTTGTACTTCTAATCAGCTGTATGTGAAACTGTCAAAGTACTGTGTTATTTCTTTAGAAGGCGTGAGCCAGTGTTGCAAAGTTGAAATTTTGAAATAGTACTGAACTATACTGAAAGAGTCCTTTTTTGCATCAAATGGTAGTTTTATAAAATTATATTTATTACGTACGGACGGAATGGAATAGAAAAACTAACTACATGTTTCTCATATACAAAACAAAAACAGTTGATTCGAAACGTAAGGTTTAGTCAAAAATGTCGACGCAACGGGTTCATTCGTAATCTAAAAGCGTAAAAAATACGTTAGTTTGTTTAGCCTCTGGCTAACCGGGGCTAAAACAGGCCTTTCTTTACCATTATTAGCCTAACCCCATTTATAGTTGAAAAGCATAATGAATACATAAAATTGTAAAATAAAAAAGTACTGAAATGTTTTGAAATTGAAATGTTGCCAGGAAACAAAAAATTTGTAACCCAACTTCTGAAAAAATTAATGAAAATTCTTTCTTTAATAATTTTTCCTGATGATCCGATACCAAATTTTACAAAGCACAAAAAATTATATATATTTCCACAAAGAATTTGCAAAAGCATTTTGGTATAATAAAACATAAAAGAAAGAAAGAAAGAACATTCATTTACAAAAAAATAATTTAAATTTAATTATTTTTGTATCGCAGTTTTCTAATTTTAATTTTTTAGAATTTGAAATAAATGACACAATGGCAACATTGTTTTAATGCAGTAACCAGACATATCGGTGAATGCCTGCACTAACAGATGTGAAAATTACTTATTCTAGACATGCACCGTCCAAATCACGATATACAGTATATGTATTTATGGTAATACAGTACTCATTTCGAATAACGGCACTTTGGTGAGTTTCGATTTTATTCACCACACCGGATAAATTCACCACATTTTGCAAAAACTCACCACACAGAAACTCACCACAACTACAAAAACAACCAAACACTTCAAAAAAATTAAATTTTTTTTGCTCTTCTTTCCTTCCAAACCAGCAGCGAACATCCTCCCCCATCTTGTTTTCGTTTTGTCCGAACCTAGGGTTGAACCGGGGGCCCTCTTATTGGTGAGCAACCTAAACAAACTAACTAACTAACTTTTTTTTACCTACCTACTTTTTCTACCTACACACACACACATTCATTATATTCACAACACATATTATTTATTATAATTTTAATTAATATTGGTTTTTATTGTTTTCGTTTTGTCTGACCTGGGTTTGAACAGTGGCCGTTGGGCGTCTTATCTAAATAAAGCTACTTTAACTTGTAACTACTTTATTAGACAGACAGACCACCCACCCATAGTACATTAAACAAACGGGGGTTAATTCTTACTTAATAAACCCGGAAACGGGAAAAGAATGTGCGAATTATTTATTAAAATATATATTTATTTTTTGAACGAGCAAAAACACAAATTTGATGAAAAATAGTACTGAAAGCTTGGTGGTGGTACTGCGGTATTTTTGAAATGAAAAAAAGTACTGAAAAAAAGACAAAAGTACTACATTTTTCAACACTGGCGTGAGCTAAAGCTGATTTCATTTCATTTTTGTGCTTCTAATCAGCTGTATGTGAAACTGTCAAAGTACTGTGTAATTTCTTTAGAGAGCGTGAGCTAAAGCTGATTTCATTTTATGAAATTATTTTTAAAAGTTTTCAATTAAAATTCAATAAAAGAATGGCTTTAAGAAATATTTTAATAAATAATCAACTCCAACAAACATTACGTTCAAGTACTCCACTGATTTTGGCCAGCCGTGATGGCCATACAGTCCGAGGAAAACCGCCCGGTGTGGCCAAAACGATTGAACAACGTTTGCAGGGTCAGTGAGAGAGAATTGAAAAACGATTTTGTAATCAAAGTTAAAATATTTATAAGAATTTTTACCAAAAACAATTTCTATTTTCAGAAGAGAATTATCAAGATCCAGAATTAAACGCCCGAGTAAATATTGGTTTTCCAAAATTAAAAGCTACCCGAGCAGAACAGTTTAAAGGACGTTTGGAACATATTAAGGCACAACGCTCAAATACTGAGTTGGAAAAGAAGGCCAGGAGCAACCAATGTGAGTAAGAAAAATGTTTATGTTGTTTTTATGTTGCAAGTTCGGAATCTTACATGATCTATCTTCGTTGACAGTCAGGCTGCCCTTAGGGCCATTGCGTCGGTCTGGTGCAAATCACGGCTCGTTCGCGAGTGCAAAGAGTCGTTGAGGACTTTTGGACCAGACCGTATCCTTCTATGCTGGCTTCCGGGTCATAGCGGAATGCTGGGCAATGAGACGGCGGTTGCCCTCGCTAGGTTAGGTTCGCTTTCAGGGGCCGATTTAATAGTTGGTCCTAACCCCCAGTCTGCCACCTCTACGGCCTCATCAATGGATGGGTCAGGGAGGAAGAGCAGAGACGTTGGGGGAACGGATCGGGTTGTTCTGTTTCTAGATGTCTATGGCCTGCTGTGAACAGTAAGAGAACGGATTGGCTGCTGGGCTTGGTTAAGGACAGCTTAAGGTTGGTTGTCGGTTTTATCACGGGGCACTGCGAGATTAGGTCTCTGACGTGGATCTGGAACAGATCCCAGCCGGACTATTGCAGGGCATGTTGCGATGGGGAGGAGTTAGAGACTATCGAACACCTCCTCTGTAACTGCCCAGCCCTTGGTAGGTTGAGGTTAAGGACCCTTGGCAGGGCCTTCTTTGAGAGCTTGAATTCTGTGTCATCAAATTCATTAGTAGCCTGGGCTGGTTGAGAGGTGCTAGGGCTTCATAAGTGTAGTCGCGCTCTCCCCCTTTTTGTTTTTGTTTGTGTCTGTTTCTTTCTGTGTGATTCTTCCGCTTCCCGTTCCCCCCTTGCCTACATGCCCTCCTTTTATCCTATTCCCTCTCTAAGGACGTTGTACAATGGGTCAATTCGACCGACCTCCGGGTACTGTACTTATCTTAACTGACAAATCTACGTCCTCTAACCTAACCTAACCTATGTTGCAAATTAAGATTATAAGCTACTTAAGGATCAAAAATTTTCTATGTCCATGAAATTTTAAACTTTCCTAACGTAGTGTGATATATTTTTCAGTGTTAATTGATTTAAATGAAGTCCAAAAGGATTATGATAAAACTACACGAGGATTTGATTTGCGAATTTTAGCTGACCATTATGGTATATTTGAAAATCTCTTTGGTGCTGCCTATTTTATACCGCGTGTTAATTTAAACATACAAGTAAGTCGAAATAAATTTTATTTAGACTCCTTTGGAATAATAGAAGACTTTATACTCGATTAGTATCAAGCAACTGATGATACATTGGTGCCGGTTTATAATGGCAATATTATTAAACCATTAGAAGCAAGACAGGCTCCATTGGTTACATTTGATGGTAAATCCGATCCTATTACGGGTAAACCTGGCAGCAGTGATTCTTATTGGACCTTAATTGCCACCAATCCGGATGGTCATTTTACGGCAAACGATAAGGAATATGTTCACTGGTTTATGTGAGTATTTATTAATATTTTTTTTTTTTTACTTTTCATTGGCAATTATTAATACTTTGTGCTTTGTTTACAGTGGCAATATACCCAATGGCGATGTACAGAAGGGTGATGTTATTATGAACTATTTGCCACCGTTTCCACCCAAAGGCATTGGCTATCAACGTTTCATTTTTGTGTTATATAAGCAAAATAAAAAAATGGATTTTAATTCGTTAAAACTGTCTGCCGATGATTATGCAAATTTGGAGAAACGCACTTTTAAAACCTATGACTTCTATCGTCAATATCAAGATGATATAACACCAGCTGGTTTGGCTTTTTATCAAACCAATTATGACAAATCACTAACGAAATTCTATCACAATGTTTTGAGTAAGTAAACTGATACACAATAGAAAAGGCAGAAGAAAGAAAATCTAATTGTTTTAATTTATGATAGACTTGAAAGAGCCCATTTTTGAGTACGATTTCCCAGACATCTATTTGGCTGATCAGAAGTTCTTCCCCTTGAAACAGGCATTCAACTTATACCTGGATCGACACCGTGACATAAAAGAGGTGAATAAACAATATTTGGAACGTAAATTGGCTAAAACACATCCATTCGATGGACCCGAAGAGCCATTGAAGTATCCTAATGCCCATCCAATCAAAAACGTACCGTCTTGGCTTCGTACAGAAATTAGAAAAGAACGTTTGAAAATGGGTCGTATTAATGATTTTTGAATACAAATCAATGTTTGTTAATATCTTGTTAAATCATTTTAGAATCATTATACTAAATAACAAACAGTGCAATGAATAAATTCTACTAAAAAATACTCACACAAATAGTGTTTTTATTTATTTATTTTTGTAATTTAACTTTTATTTTTCTTAAATTTCTTCGTTATTTTATTATTTCTACCTTGAAATTATTATACTTCTTATTGGTATTAAATATTTGGCACAAACGTTTTTCTTTAAAATATTTTCAATAACTTGTAAAACAATCTATGTATTTATATATCGTTGGTCTCATGTAGAAAGACCCTAACTCGCGTATTTTTTTTATTACATTTTTGTGAGGAGGTGTATGTATTTGTCTTAAATGTATTGGAATCACAAAAAAAATCAACTTCGAAAAAAGGGTGATTTAGGGCCTTTCTACATGAGACCAACGATATGTAGATAAATACATATGTACATATGTATATAAATATATAATAAAATTAAATTAACAACAAATTAACAAAAAACAAAATAAAAAAGGAGAAAACGAAATTTGAAATTACGTCAGATGAGATTCCACTACTTATGGATTATCTGTTAAAAGTATTTCAACCTCTATATATTATATAGTATATGCATGTATCATAAGTGGATTACTTTTAAGTTAAAAACGTAAAGTACATGTGCTCTAAAAAGTTTTAAGCGTAATTTGATTTAAAGTTTCATATAAACACTACATATTACTACATGTTATTATTATTATTATTATTATTAGAATTAATTTAACAACTATTATTATGAAAAATACAACACATTTAGGTTTCTGCTTTGCCATAAGCTCCAACTGGTGGTCTATACATTGCTGGTAAACTTAAAACCTGAGGCAAATTGAAAGCATATTTTCGTTTATGAATGTTTTTGTTAACATTATCCATACGGCAACCCTCGCTTCTCATTGTATTCAACACATGGGGTACATTCTTTGCCGGCAGTTGGAACTCTTGCACCAATACGCGGCATTGTTCTAATGTTACTGCCATTCCAGTACGATCTTTGGCACTTTTGCAGGAAGTGAAGCGCAGACCAGACATTAGACGACAAGCGTCCTCAGCCAAATGTAAAATTTTTACATTTTTCGATACATTCGCTTTTAATTGTTCCTCCATAAAATTCAACAGATTCAACAGCAGCTCTGAAGCTGGCTTGTGGGGTTCGTTTTTACTCGGTGTCTCCGGTGCTAGCAATGGCAGTTTACGAAAACGTGAATAATACTGTTTGAGTCTTACGTAATTGTCCCAATTTGAACGGTGTTGCTCACGAGTCCGACCCACTGCTTCGGCCAAAGTTGCCTTTTCATTGATACCAATATTAAAGAAGACAGGGGTTACCTTGAAATCCGCCGTTTGTTTAGTCGGTAAAAGCGCATAAACGTGTTCAGGAACTGGCAGTTCAATCCTTAGCGATTGCCTGGATCCGCTAATGCGAGGTGTTGGTGTTGAATGTTGATCGTTGTTTGGTAAATTACAACGCACCAATACAAATTCCACAGCCGATAGATCTTCAATCGCTATACACATATCACCCCACATATCAATTTCACTGCCATACAGTGACAATAGACCTTCAAAATACGCAAGAGGGCCCAAATCACAAAGAATTTTGATAAAATTGTGCGTTATTTCACAACCCCAAAATTTAGCCATCAAAGAACTTACAAGAGCAGTAAGGGCTTGCGCGAAACAAACATCTCTTCTGTACATGATTTCTAAATTAAAACTAATTTTATCCATATTCTGTTGCAAACGTTGAACGGAATGCATAAGTCGCGCTGTTTTTAGGAGACCATCCATAGCGTGACGTAATTTTCGCATGGATGGTCTTAACTCGGAAGCCCAATCAGTAGTAAGTGACAAATCGAGGCCTTAAAAAAAAGAATCATTTTATGTTTATTCTTATACAGTAAAAATCGTACTGACTCACCGTCTGTGAATTTATTTCCCTTCTTAGTGGCCATTTGATGATTATCGATAGCTGCTATGGGCTGAGTTAAATCCAAATTTAAAGCAGTATTATTGCCGTTGGGGGAATTGCCTCTTTCGTTTCCGTCTTCCTTGTTCTCGCTACGGCTGTTTGCTTGTGAATTACCATTATCCACAATGTCGGGCACCGGGTTATTGCTAAATCCAGATCTTTTGATGGGTGCCTTTGGATGCCTTAAGCGTATTGCTGGACTTCCACAGCGACCACATAGAAACTTAATTTTACTTACCAAGCACATGACACTGGCTTCTATATTTAGTTGGGTCAAATCTAAGGGCTCTGGTTCTTCGGTAGGTCTATAATAATTGGCCGATGGTGAAGTACTCATCATTTTTGTATCCAAGAAACGTGCATTACGTGTGGAAGTGAAAATGGAACAGTTGCTTGATTCGTAGTCAAAATCACTAGCCGTTTGAGATGTTGTCCTATGTGGAATTCTTAACGGCATTGAGTGTTGTTTCACAACCTGACTAGAGGGGGATGGTTCGTCTAAATCAATTAACTTTATAGACGAAGTATGAAATTGATCTTCGTTTTGTTCATGAAATTCGTATTCGTTGAATTCCGAGTTGGAACTAATATTGACAGGTAGAGATTGGAATGTAGCCTCATCGTATTCTTGCACTGAGTTTGACGGAGGTGGACGTTTAATTTGGGAAGACTTTAATTTAGCGTGTCTCTGCAATTGCTCATTGTAGACTCGAACTGTATGTTGGAGACTGTGTATAGCATTAATATCCAGTGTGAAAGAAGGCGAATTTTTTAATTGCGATAAACTGTTGGAACGCGTCAATTTATAGTTGCAATTAGTTGTAGGTGTTTTAGCCCTGGGCCATAGGTCTGGGGGTGCTATAACAGGTGTTGAAAAATCCTCTAATTCTGGTGACTTTAATTCTAAATCGTTAAGCTGTTGTGTTATCTTACGAAACGGTGACATTGGCTAATGGGATTTCAATTATAATTTAATTCTGTATTAAATTTTTCTGAATGATATGCATACCATTAAAACGTTATCGGGTTCTTCAATTATACGATGTTGCTCTATGAAGGAGAAGGCTTCCTCCACCAGATTTGGTTCCCAAATATTCAATAATATTTTGGTTTTAGTGATCATTTCATTGCACAATGGCATCATACCTTTTTGATTCTTTTGTTTGGCTAATGCCAGCAATTGGGACATAATTTCAACAATTTCTTTCCTTAATTGCTTGATGGCTTGTACAGCATCATTTGCTGTCTGTACTTTGCAATTGTTTGTAACTTCGAATTTAGATCGAGATTCTTTGGTTTCCTGAAGAAGTCTAAGTAAAATAAGGAATAAATATTTAAGGACGGCAATGTAAGAGTGCAGAAATTTAAAAGTGAATGTACATACTTGATTAAACCTCCAGATTTTCTAATTTTTCCAGTGTGCCTTGTAAAAGCTCCCACAGTTATAATGTCCAAAACTCCGGTACGATTTAAAGAGTCATTCTGGGCCCACATGCGTTGTAAGTGCAAATTTACTGGTATGAATTCCAATGACTCGTCAGTTTTCACAGAAGATCTTTTGAAGTAAGGACCTGATAGACAACGTTAAACTTATTGTTAGTAATTTAGACATTTACAAAACAACTTAACATTCAATTTTATTAACCTTCGCATTTTATAATTTGCTGCAAATTCTGTTTGGCTTGGGAATAGTCTTTCAAAAGTTTTAAATGTTTATCTAATAAATCAATTTGTTTCTGCCTCCACACTCCGCCAAGTTCACCCATACCAGAAATTTCTTGAAGCAATTCCTTCTCTCGCAAAATCCAAATTGATCTGTGTAAACAAATTTGAATTTATTTGATTTTTGTTTGTTCTACTATAAAAATTAGGATTGGTTGGACTTACAGTAATTGTTGGGGTATAATAAAGCATATTTTCGATTCCATCATGGTTTCATGTACGCTTATATCTGCACCCAGACTAGAGTTGAGGCGGTAAGTGTGTATCTACAATAAAAAAAAGAAAATGAGGGATAATAAAGAACACATTTATAAATTGTATTGTGGTTGTGGTGCTGTGGTACCATAGGATTTGAGAAGATCCTTTGTATATTGCCTTGAAATGGCACAAATAATTTAACACCTAATTTTGGAGGCAATGACTGTGTTCGCCGGTGGCCTTTTGATTGTTGTTCAAAGACTTGCGTTGTAGATCGTGGCGGCGGTTGTAATTGTTTCTCGGTGTCCGGAGCCCAAGATGCGATATTAATAAAACCACATTCGCCATGCACCGATCGTAGAGGTATACGGAAGCGAGTGGCATCCTATAATAAAGTAAGTGGAGATTATTAAGATATATAAAATGTAAACTATATTTTCACCTGTATAGCACCTAAAACAACTTCAGCATAACCAATGGGTACAGCTGTTGATGAGACTTTTTCACGAACATCATAAACGGTAAATCGAAGTGGTGTTTCCGCATTAAAGCCATCACTTTGTTTGAAATTAATCGTACATAAAAATTGTGGATTTTTACAATTTTCTATGATTTCAGTTTGAGCATAATCGCGCCAAATTATATCATCTCCAGATATAAGAACAGCACAAACAACTCTTGGACAGGGTAGACGACCATTATCGGCACAAGGTAAATTATCGCATGATAAAGCTGATTCACAAATCGGTATCTCCGAGAGATCTAACGAAAGTAAAACGAAAGTAAAGAATAAAAAAGATTAAATGTTAACATTAAACGATTTAAAATTATTACACTTTTGTTGTTACCTTGAAACAAAAACAAACTTAGTAATTAAAAACTCTTTTTTTTTATTTTTTTTAGAACGTTATAATTTTAGCATTTTTATTTCAGTTCTTAATGAAATTAATTCAATAAAAATCTATACAAACAACTAAAGCTACAAATATTTAAACTGCGTTTTTTTTAAATATTTTTTTTGAATTTTATTAACCAAAACCATTAAAAAATTAAATTAAAATAATTTCACTTCTTTTTGTTAGTTTGTATACGTTTCGAATAGTTTATAATAATAAATTTTTTTGTTTTGAATATAAATGGAAACCAAACCAAAGTCCCTGCTTCTCAATAACTTAAACTAGTTTGTACAAAATTAAAGGCACAAATATACAATGTACTTCAATGGAAAATAACAATGAAAATATAATCAAAATGTGGGGAAAAAAAAGAAAACGAAAAACATAGAAAATATACATTTAAAATTGTATAAGATCACCTTCTTCTAGTTTTGTTGATTTCGAATTTGCAACCGAATTCAAATCTAATAGACCCGCCAATAGGGTGGCATCATTTGCGGGTGCATATAATGGTAGACCCTTTTCTATGCGATTTCCCATACTAATTGCAATTTGATCTTCTAAATATTGTATTTGTTTATTCAAATAAGAGTACGAGGCCAGCTGTATACATTTCACCCACTCCAAACGATCTTGGGCTGTGCGTGTAGAAATTCGTTGAGGTAAACTGCCTTCAAATTCTGCAATTAAAAATAAACGATTATTATTATTTTTTTTTTTTTTTAAATCACATAAACGTCTCTGGATGTACAGTATTGTTCGAAACCTAAGCAACTTTTTCCCACTAAGTAATAATGGACTCATATCTTCTTTTTAAATAAATGTATAGAAAATATTTATTTTATTTACTATTACACAATGTGGCTATAACCTAAAAATAACAACAAAAATTAAATTCCATTTCTTTGGAAGTTATAATAAAAAAAAAAACCAAATCAACTTAAAAATTCGCTGTTCAAAACCTAAGCAACTTTCAATATTTGGTATGATATCTTTTGTTTCTTGCGATCTCAGCGCATCTTTTGGGTATAGATTCAATAAGATTTGATAGAATAGATGTTGTTATAGCTTCCCACTCTGATTTTACACAGTTCATCAACTCCTGTTTATTCTTAAAGAGTCGAGTTCCAACTCTCCGTTTTAAAATGCCGAAGAGGTTCTCTATGGGATTCAAGTCTGGCGATTGAGGTGGCCAATCCAAGACTTAAACCCCATTAGCTGATAACCAATCCTTGACCAACTTCGATGAGAGTTTTGGGTCATTGTCATGTTGAAAAACCCATCGAAGTGGCATTTCCCACTCAGCATTGTTAAGAATGTGAGTGGCTAAAATGTCTCTGTAAACAAAACGGTACATTTTTGTTTGAATTTCTACAAAGGGACCAACTCCACTTGCCGAAAAACAAGTTTTGAACAGCGAATTTTTAAGTTATTTGGTTTTTATTTTATTATAACTTCCAAAGAAATGGAATTTAATTTTTGTTGTTATTTTTAGGTTATAGCCACATTGTGTAATAGTAAATAAAATAAATATTTTCTATAAATTTATTTAAAGAAAATATATGAGTCTATTATTACTTAGTGGGAAAAAGTTGCTTAGGTTTCGAACAATACTGTATATGTGTACATATAACGGTTTCAACTTTCCTAAAATAAAAACAAATCCATCAAATTCTCTTTCTTCGCTTTTGATAAGAGGGCGACAATTTTCTAAAACCAGAACTCCAGCCGGCTGAGACAATGGATCGTGATCTTTTAAATAAAATAAAAGATTTCCTCTTAATTTACACCAACGTGGATAGTTAACTAAAATTGAAATTAAGGTGGAAAAAAATACAATATAAATTAATTTCACATTTTCAAACATTAGCAAATTTAAAGAAAATTTAATTATTTATTATATCTACATATGTACATATGTATGTAATCAATATATATAATCATAGCTGCCAGATTTGACGATTTTGTGCTCCAAAAATATCATATTGACGACATGACGATTTATGCCTTTATTTTGACGATTTTTAGTCATTAAAAATTTACATAATTTTCTTTACTTTTGTACATTAAAAGCCTCCTTAAGCTTTGTATTTGTTTTGCAGTTGTTACTGTTGCAAATTTATGTTTGTAATAACAAGGTGTAAAGTATTAAATTTTTAAGTTATTTTCGAATACCTGTGATGATTTTTCCGTATTTTATATCCCTTAAAAGCCAAAAAATTTCAACTCCTAAATAACATCGTAGTTGAGCATAAATTATCATTTGCCGTTGCAGACAATTTTAAAAATTCGATTATACAGCTACGTGCAACTAATTAAGAACACGAAGCTTACATGTGAGCTTGAAGGAAAAAATACAAATGGTTGTATGATATTGTCAAAATTTGTCCAAGTTTAGTTAATTAAACTCTTAGCCGTATAAAATAACTGCTTATTGTGTCAACTAAATATTTATTTTTAAAGCTGTGAGCCATATTTAAAAAGAATATTGAATTCAGTCGTGCATATAATTAAGGACACACCGTAAACTTTATGAAAAACATGTATTGATTAGAAAAAAAATCAATATTTTGTTGCAAAACATTGTTGTCGATAACAGCTTGACATCTGCGAGGCAGCGAAGTACTCAGATTTTCACATGCACTGGTTGGAATGGCCTCCCAAGCTTTCTTTGTTTTGGCGAAGAGATCATCAAAATTGCTTACTTTTACTGAGCTTACTTTGGTTGTTACAACTTGCCATAAGTTCTAAATCTGATTGAGATCTGGACTGCATGATGACCAATCAAGAACAGTGACCGTATTGTTTAAAAGCCATTGCTTGACGTGATGAACCGTATGCTTCAGGTCATCGTTTTGTTGAAATATCCATGCTACTGGCATATTCTCGTCAGCATACGGCATCATTGTATTGCTTAGGATTCTTATATATTGGAACTTGTCCATGTTTCCGTAAATTTTGTGCAGCGGCCCAACACCGCTTGACGACATAGCACCGCAAACCATATTAGAACCTGCTCCATGCTTTAAAGTGGCCCGGGTGTATCTTAGATCAAATTCTTTTAACTTTGGCGGGCGAACGTATTTTTTTCCATCGGGGGAGACTCTGTTCTTTTTGTTTCGTCCGAAAATAACACTCTTTTCCATTCCACAGCTGTCCAATGGCGGTATTTTTTTCCGAACTCTATTCGCTTCTTCCGGTTACGCTCTGACAACGATGCTTTCTTTCGGGAAATTCTTCCAAAGAGCCCAGCTTCTCGCAATCGACGTTTTACTGTGCGTACAGATGGTTTTGCTCCATTTTCACCAAAGACTGCTATACGAATTTCATTTGCTGATTTATGCGGATTTTTTTCGACTGGCGGACAATCAGTGCATCTTCACGAACTGTCGTAATTCGGCTTCTTTGTTTACGAGGCGTGTTTATGGACACTAGGTTTGAATATTTTTATACCATAAGTAACAGAAAAGATCTCTGCAGGAAGGGAGTCCCACATACGAATAGTCCGTCTAACAAACGAACTTTGTCTGTAATGCAGTGTGCTATACACTAGCCAATCGACCACATACGGATGTGCTAAACGAAAAAGACGAGTGTTACGTAGGAATACATGATTTTCATAAACAAGTCCCCTTATTTCGCTCGAGCAATATCCATTGTAGTAGCGATAGAACAATGAAACACAAGCCACATTGCAACGATGCTCCAATGAAGCAATGGAGTTGGACACACTATCGTGATTAACGAGCTACTATGGCCTATCCTGTAAACGGTCGAGAAGCTTAAAAATAGACGTTAAGGGCCAACCCATACATGAGATTGTATGCCATTCTCGGTCGGTTAAAAATGGTGTAAATGGTAAATAGATCATATGAAGTGAAATATTTATTGCACCGTCTTAAGAAACCAAGACACTGAAAAATGTGTCAGTTCTAGCGATCATCACACTGAATTTTCATGCTCATAACGTCATGATCTTCTGATTCCCTAATATTCACCCCACCCATAGATACAGATGATGCAATATTATTGCTGCTTAACATTGACTTTATATGTTTTTATTTTTAAAACCTTTCAATTTATTTTTTCTGAAGATTTTTTTACGATTTCAATAAACGTCTTTGACGATTTTGACGATTTTTTCTCAAATGTTTGACGATTTGATGCTTCATTTATCTGGCAGCTATGTATATAATGGAAAAACAGGAACGTAAAGAAGTTATTGTGTATGATAAAAATTTCTAAATACTAAATAAAATATTGTGAAAATTTTGATAAATAAACACTTATTAGTTTATTTATTTTAGTGTGGCAAGGAATGAAGGAAGGAGGGAAGAAAGGAAGGTTATTTATATTCATTACCTATGCATGCACTATTAACATATTGTTTGTAATCCTCAACCTGTGAAATATTTAAAATTTTTTTTAATACATTTGTAGCTAAAATCAAAATCAATACATTACAATTACTTTATAGATATTTACTTTACATACATATCGTTGGTTTCATGTAGAAATGCCTTAACTCATAATTTTTTCCAAATTGATTTTTTTTTGTGATTCCAATGCATTTAACATAAATACACCTCCTCACAAAATTTAAGGCGATTTTATCAAAATGCGAGTTAGGGCCTTTCTACATGAGACCAACGATATGTATGTCTATTATATGCAAAATTATTGAGCAAATTAAATTATTAATGTGAAAAAGAATTAAATTATAAAAATTAAGTGAGTTCTCTAGTAGTCATTTATTATATCTTAAAGGTAAACCGTTAAGGAAGTTAGGATGCCTAACCAATGTAATGTATTAAAAGCAATCTATTACGTTTTTATTTAGATGAACGATGTATGTATGTAGTATTTATATACTTTTTAGTATTCTGAATTTTAATTAATTTCGAAAAATATAAAAGATTCTAAACTCCGCATATGGTATATATGAATGAATTTATTTATACAACCTACATATATAATACGTAATATGCTTAACAATATAAACGAAAATAAAATTATTTTCAAATTATATATATTATTTTGACCTGTTCCCTTGATAATCCAATCAATAAAATATTCTAGCTCGAGGTCAATATTTTCAAATCAAAAAAAAAAGGACCAATTGAGTAAATCGATTTTTTAATACCACAAAAAAAAAAGAAAATAAAATAAAATAAAAAATTAATATTTATCCATAAATGTTATTAATTACCATCGGTTTTGCGAAAGAAACCCTCTTGTCTTTCGGTTATAATTAAAAGTCCTTCTTTTTCAAATTTTGTTGTGGGATTTGAGGCCAATGTCGATAATTCGGCCTTATTGAAACGCATATTTTTGTGCTGCTCTCTGCCACAAGTCCCGGATTTGGTTAAAGCACATGTACCATTAAACAAAACGATAAAACACAAGCAAAAACTTATCTCAACCGTAAGTAGCAGTAGTGTATGGATTAAATGTTCACATTTAAAGCACTTGACTTGAAAGTATTTTATTTGAGATTGAAGTGCGTACGTCAGCTACAAAATATAAGCGAAAAGGCAATGAAAGAGAAATTAAATTTATATTAAAACAGATAAAGTGAATTGTTTGTTTACAATTTATAAATATAAATAATAAATATATGTATAGTATGTATGTAATGTATTTTAGAGCTGCAAGTTTTAGGGCCATTATTACAACTTGCCGTTAACTAAAGGGAGGATTTTAACGGGCAGATAAATTGTTTTTCATTATTATGAGTACCCAATAAGATAGAAGTGATCGTTAAGCTAAAGGGAAGATCATCCTACCTTCAACATTTAAAGGTCACTTTATGTTTGAACTTGCCATATCATATACTATTTTCGATATGGTAACTTCAAATTTAAACAAAATAAGCATATACAACAAAAAAACGGAGTCCGCTGTTGCCACTGCGTTAAAAAAAAAACTTGTTTAATTGAGCAGTTTTATCGACTTTGCTCCGGCACTGCCATATTTTAATTTTATTTTATGTGTAAGTTGTAATAACGAAAATCAGTTAAAGATAACTTTACAGTTCCCTTTAGCTAAAGGTACCTTTAACTAAACCCAAGTTTAACGGCAAGTTATAATAATGGCCCTTAATATTTCTTTAAAGTAAATAACGTAAATACGAGGTACGTGACTTAAAGTAAGTAAATAAATAGTATTACTTAAATGCAATATAAAAAAAAAAAACGAAAATATGACTTCGAACCGTTGTTTGAGGGAAATACTGTAAGGGCCATTATTACAACTTCCCGTTAAAGTTGGGGTTAGTTAAAGGTACCTTTAGCTAAAGTGAACGGCAAAGTTACCTTTAACTTATTTTCGTTATTACAACTTACAGATAAAATAAAATTAAAATATGGCAGTGCCGGAGCAAAGTCGATAAAACTGCTCAATTAAACAAGTTTTTTTTTTAACGCAGTGGCAACAGCGGACTTCGTTTTTTTGTTGTATATGCTCATTTTGTTTAAATTTGAAGCTGCCATATCGAAAATAGTATATGATATGGCAAGTTCAAACATAAAGTGACCTTTAAATGTTAAAGGTAGGATGATCTTCCCTTTAGCTTAACGATCACTTCTATCTTATTGGGTACTCATAATAATGAAAAACAATTTATCTGCCCATTAAAATCCTCCCTTTAGTTAACGGCAAGTTGTAATAATGGCCCTAAAAAATTTATGATTTAAAGACAAGTGTGGGAAGTACTATCATGAAGCTAATTGTACAAAGTAGGATCATTTTATTTTATTTTAATTATAATGTCTACTATACACTGATGTTTTAGTTTCAATAAAAATATTTCTATGATATAGAAATCTTAACTGCACCCACTACTTACTATAAGAAACCATATGAGCTCTAGTATAAGTTTTTTAATAGTTGAAATCAAGGCATATTTATACGAGGTGGTCATGTTTCTATAATAAAATTCAAATCAAAAAATTTTGTATATACATACAAATGTATTTGAGTTAAATAAACAAAATTGAATTTTCATTTGATTTTACAAAAACATATCTATGTCGTGCACACTTATCCACGATAAAACAAACGAAAAAATCTCCAAACGAAATAATAATTTTGTTCATGCAGTTATTGGAGGAGTTTTATGAAGAAGACTTGTAGACATTTACTGACCAATTTCGTAGTTTCCGCAAGCGTTGCTCAATACTTCTCTTCGATACGTTTAGCTTTTCTATATACACCTCCATGAAGGTTATTTTCCTCACAAAAGTCTTTTAAAGATCCGCGATTTCATAATTGATCTTGTTTACATGGGTTTAAGAAAACGATCAATTCAACTCATTCCGGACCTTCGGCTTGGATTCGTTTTGCAATGTAAGTATATTCCTTTTTAAATTATAAAATGTGCAACATTTTTTAATAATTGTACGATACCATTTGAATTTGGAACGATACCAAATTGCGAGATTCAAAACACACTTTGTTTTACTTAAATGTGAAGATAGGAAACGATTAAATTAAGACCTAATAAAGGGTCCGCCAAATAAATTTTTTTTTTGAAAATGCCTTAAAGAAAAACTACTGAATATTTTCTCAAATTTCTTTTTTTATTTGAAAGTACAATCCTTCCGGTTAATAATGGAAAATAATTTCATTCAAATGGCTGCCTCGGTTGGCCATGCAGTAGCCTACACGATCGGTCTAATTTTTAAGCACATTATCGATTGTGTGCAGCTGTATTTCACCAATGGCCTCACGAATATTGTCTTTTAAAGCGTCAATTGTATCTGGCTTGTCGGCGTAACACTTATTTTTGGCGGCACCCCACAAATAATAGTGTAACGGTGTCAAATCGCAGTTCCGAGGTGGCCAAACGACATCAGCGCTGTGGCTGATAATGCGATCTTCAAAACCAGGGCGCAAAACATCGAGTGTAGCATCGGCTGTGTGGCACGTAGCGCCGTCCTGTTGAAACCAAATGCCAATACCAAGGTCTTTATGCAAAATTCGTCTCAATGATGTCTCCGAAATGTTCAATTGTTGAGAACGACGGTGAATTGATGTTGATGGCGCTTCACGCACACTTTCTGCCACAGCAGCAATATTCTCGGGTGTACGCACTGTTTTTGGCTTTTCACGCTTTGGTTTATCGATGAGGATGCCAGTTTCTTTCACTTTTTTCACAAGATAACGAACATACGGAGCTGACGGTGCTTCTCTTCTTCCAAAATCCGTACGCAATTTTCGCACACATTCTGCAACATTACCATGATTTTCAAAGTAATGTCGCAATATTTCCCAGCGTTGTTCAAGCGTATACACAAACATATTCGTTCAGCGGAAGGATAAAACTAATTATCTGCCAAATCAGACGTTAGATGGCGGACCCGATATATTCATTATATTTACGACAACACTGGATTTTATCCAGAGAGGATTTAGATAACAGAAAATGGATCTGTTATGTCGTAAAAAAACAAAATACGAATTTAACTGTTTCTCAAAACAAATATTTTTACTTTTCATACATTACATACGTACATATGTACGTACGTACGTAATTCGCTCGCCAAGGAAAAAATTTATGCAAATTTTACGATGACTGAGAACAAGAAATAGAATGTAAGTGTTACCGGAACCAATTGTAAGGGGTGATTTTTTAAGAGCTATAGGAAAATTTTTCAAAAAATGCATGAAATCTTTATTTGAATCGATAGTACGGTCCATATAATTTAATTTTTGAAGATTATTTCATGCAAATGTTGATCGCGACTGCGCCTCAAATGGTCCATCCGCTTAGTTCAATTTTGGCATACTCTTTCCAACATTTCGGCCGGTATCTCACGAATAAATGCTTCAATCACAGAATATACACAGAAGGGAAAGCAATGACGTTTGACAAACTCTCATAACATAATTTTACGAAAATAGTTAGAGGGAGAAAAAAAATGAATTATAAGTTTTGCAAAGCAATGTGTTAGAAGCAACAGATATACAGACTGAAAACTGGCGGATAAAGTTGAAAAATTAAATGTAAACAAACATTGATTTTGTATTAAAAAAGGGAAAATTTGGGATATTTTTTAATTTCTTCAATGAAAAGTTAAAAGATTCTCAAATATTTAATTATTAATCGAAATGTATGTGGTCTTTGGTCGCAATGAATATAATTTCTTGTGCAAAAGGTAAGTAAGAAGCTAAATATATCAAGATCAAATAAGACATATTGCTCATAAAATTTTTTTCTTGCAGAACTTTGTGTATATTATCAGTATTTATTAATTTCTTGAATGAAAAAGTTTAAATTGGGTAATTTTTTTATTATTAATCGAACTCTTAGCAATTTCTCTTCACAATGAAATAAGTTACGTGTGTAAAAGATAAGTAAAAAGAAAAATATAACAAAATATATACTCATAACTTTTTGTTTCAGGTATTTGTGAATATACCCCCAAATTGGTTAAATACTAAGTTAGTGACAATCGATGAAAGGTGTCACCAAATACATTAGTTCCGTATTACGTTTCCCCAATAAAACAGTTCATTCCAATTTGAACACCACACACTTTTTCTTTATAACGCGCCAATAATAAAAACCCACCCCGAAAAATAACAAAACATAAACAAAACAGAGTTATTTTTAGACAGAGACAGAAAACTTGTTGGTAATATTTGCTGTCTCTTTCAGATAATTTTCGTAAACGTCAAATTTTCGTTTCCCTTCTGTGTATATTCTGTGGCTTCAATGTTGTCTTCCAATGCGTCAATTAAAGCGGGCTTGTCTGTATAGACATGAGCTTTAACATAGCCCCACAAAAAATAGCCTAAAGGCTTTAAATCGCACGATCTAGGCGGCCAATTGACCGGTCCCGAACGTGAAATAAAATGTTCACCGAACTCGCCTCTCAATAAGTCCATTGTTACGCGTGCTGTGTGGCATGTGGCACCGTCTTGTTGAAACCACATGTCGTGCAAGACAAGCTCTTGCATTTTGGGCAAAAAAAAAGTTGGATATCATCTCACAGTAGCGCTCGCCATTCACAGTTACGTTACGATTCGCAGCATCTTTGAAGAAGTACGGTCCAATGATGCCAAATTCAATGATTTGCAAGCGTTGTTCGTTTGTAAGACGATTCATGGTTAAATTATAGACCAAAGTGAAGATGTTTGACAGTGAAACAAAACACGAAACGACGTGCGTGAGCTGTTTAAAAAAGTGTTGCCAAAAAGATAATAGCTAAAAAATCACCCTTTAGTTGATTTAACGGCCAAATAAATAAAATCATGTAAAGAGACAGAGTAACCGATTATAACTACGATATTAAAATAACTACATACATATGTAACGCCAAACCCAATAACGTATTTAGTAAATAATTAATAGACTCCATCCATATGGTTTTAAGAAATATAAAATAAAAACAAAAACATAAACGGAAGAAATAAATAAATTAGAGCTGAAGCATGGAATAGAAATAAAAAAAGTGTAATTTGTAAAGATTGTTAATGTAAAGAAGAGGTTGAGTAGTAAATTGTTAAAACAATTAACATTACCTGTTTGTTTTACGGACTAACAACTATGACCACTATACGGAGACATAACATAATAAAATAAACAATATTTAAAACAAAATACAAATGTCCAAATTTCAGACGTACCACACGACGACCCGACCGATTGATTGATTGTGCATAATAAGAATAATAGGCTTATTGGGCTGACATACAAGAAAACAATCTTTTATTACGTTTACAACCAGAGAGGGAGGCTCCGAGGTATTAGAAAAACGAAAGAAGTCATACAGATAAAAGTGTAAAAAAAAAACGGTATATGGAGAAAAAGAAAATCAAAATGGTAAATGAAAGGGGACTACATATAAAAGCAAACCGCAAAAAATAACAATATTTTATTTAAATGGAAATGAAGAATTTATGGATGAGAGCAAAGCAAAAGTAGAAATCAAGAATGATTACTTGTCACCGCCACATGTATGTAAACAATGTTTAAATTTAATTACATAGAATGGAATTTGAAAAATGTTTCAATCAAAAATAAGAATTTCACACAGAAAGTGACGTAGAGCATCGACTATATTATTTGTTACGTCCGTCGGTGGTGCAGCTACACCTAGCACGAAAGATCAACGGAATACTTTTGTTGTACAATTCGTTGCAGACCAATTGCAAAGGAAGAGGAAGAAAATCAAATACATATGTATGTACAAACAAGGTTAGAAGATGCAAAAGCATTCTGGTCTGGAAAATGGAGGTCATTTATTTGGCTGGCAAAAAAGAAAACGTATAAAGTCTTCTTTAGTCAAAACTTAAGAAAAGATGCAACGTGATTAAGCGATTTTTAAAATAAAAACTACTCTAATTACTAAATGGATAAAAAATTACTCTTACTTACCTTTTTCCTAATAAATAATTTTGCTTTTAAAAAGTATAAACATCAAAAAGGAAATTATTTTCGTAATCACAGAGAAAAAAACAAAAAAACAATCAATCGATTATTGTGAGTGAAAAATCAATCTGTTAAACAAAATAAATCTTTCTCTTATCAATCGATTTTTGTATTTCTTTGTTTGCTACACAAAAAAATTAACATTTCACTTCAGATAATCACAGTAATTTAATAGAATTCTTCAATTCAAATTCCTGTCATATGCAATTCTATTTTTTTTTTTTAATTTTCACTTTTTTCCTTCCAGCACTTTGGCCAGTACCAACACACGTTCACCACAGAATCACTTGCGACCTGTTTAACAATGAATTTCTTCTACGACTGAAAAAATTTTCCTTGTTTTTGCAATTTTCCTTTGTGTATTGTTTCTTTGTATTTGACGTTTAATCAGCTGTTCGAATAGTGTTACCAATTTAGGTAAATTCAGAAAAATATATATAAAAAGACTATAAACTAAATATATAAATTTGGGGTTATTATTTTCCCTCTTTGGTGATTTCATTTTTCAGAATTTGGTTAGAAATTTTTTGGTTACAATTTCCTGGCAAAATTGATCAAAAGAACAAATTTATTCATTTATTCTTAATATTAAATTCGGTGGCCGACAAGTAAAAAAGAATGTGTTAATTATAAGAAGGTGGGCAAGGCGAATTCATTGATATGAATTCGCCTTGAAGGTGGGTGTGCGTCTGTGATAAGGAAAAACGAATGAACATAAAATAAATCGTTACAATATTTTTTGGTGCTGCCAGAAAAATTTCTTCATTTATGTGTGTTTAGGGATTAAAGGTTGTGGGATTATTTTCCTATCGTACAATTTGTTGTATATAATGAGAAAGAGAGAATAAGAGAGAGAGCCCAACCAAGCAAAGTAAGTACAACGCAGTGTTGAAAAATTGAAATTTTGAAATGGTACTGAACTATAACTGAAAGAGTACTTTTTCGCATCAAATGGTACTTTTGTAAAAAAAATAAATACATACATTACAACCCTTTAATCAGGATTATGACCTATCTTCTCACACCACTTATGTTGTATGCGTTAATTTTATACATGAGTGGCGGGACCTACAGTTTAAAGTCGACTCCGAACGACAGATTTTTGAGAAACTTTTCATGGGAATTTTATTTACTCTCAGAGTTTTTGACAGCATTAGGTCGCCGAAGGAATATTTTTACATTTTTCGTTATTTTGTAGATGTCTAACATTGGGTATGAACCCAGCACACTACCTACTAGACTATTTATTTCTTCATATTTAATGCACGTACGGTACGGAACAGAAAAACTAACGACTTATACGTGTTCCTCACATATAAAATAAAAACTGCTGATTCTGAACGTAACAAAACGTAAAAGTTCCGTGTGGCCAAACGTCGACGGAACGTTATGGAACATACTTTCATTTGTCGGTTCGGCAGGCGTTATTGCTTTTTGTATTCTGAAAACGAACGTATGTTCAGTAGACGTTTGGCTAACCGGGGATAAAGACAAATTCTACCTTTAGCATTACGTTGCTAATGCATTAATAGCTGAAAAGCACACGACATAAAATATGTAATAATAAAAAAGTACTGAAAGCGCCGTGGGGGTACTGCGGTATTTTTGAATTGGAAAAGTACTGAAAAAAATACTAAAGTACTGAATTTTTCAACACTGGTACAACGCGTCCACTGTACTTAAATGAACGTGTGTGTGTATGCTTGTGTGTAATAAGTAATTTAAAAAGGTAAGTAAAAAGATGAGTGAGAGCGGAGATCAGGAAAGTCTCTTTGTAGAACCTTTTTTACAAACAGTTTTCAGTGGTAAATCAAGCTATGATGATGTGTTAAACGGTTAAAAAGAAACAAGATTTAAAAAAAAAAATAATACGAAGCGTTTGAATTTAATTCAAAAGTATGTGTTGGTGTTGTGTTAGAATAAGTTTAATTAAATTTTTCTTTTCTTTGTTCTGTATAATAAAATAAGCTGAAAAGAATGATCGCTAATAAGAAATTATTCTAATTTATTTAACAAATTTTGTTTGTGTCTCTCAATCACATTCGCATGCATACACACAACGCTCAATATAGCTGTTTGTTGTATCTTTTGTACCTCTTCTATCCATCTTAATTTGATCATTATAAAAAGCAAAACAATAAAAAAAAAAACTATACAACCGCCAGACGCATGAATATAAAAAAATTAACATGTTTTTGTTAGTATACATATGTATTAATTATTATTATTGTTAAAATGAGTTTATTTATTTATTAAATAAATAAAAAAATTAGTACAAAAGATGTAGTATATAAAAAGTGTTAATTTTTATTATAATATGCTCAATTATTAAATAAATAATAATAAATACTGTATGTACTTAAAAAATAATTTTTTATTGTCATGTTTGTTGCGTAGGAGGTAATAAATAAATTGTAGAAGTAACAAAAAAAGAAAAAAAAAAAATAATGTAAAGAAAAAAAAAAAGATTAAAAAGAAATGCAAAAAAATAAAAAATAAATTACAAGAAAACAACAATAATAAAAACAACAAGTAATAAATAGAATTTCAATGTGAGTGAAAAAAGTGTCTGGTGAACGAACGAAAATTAAATAAAAAAAAAAAGAAAATAAAGAGAAAAGAAAGGAAAGCCAGTCTCAAAATGCAAAATATATTCTCTTGAAAAAAAAAAGTAGAAAAATAACTTATTTTCAATACAGTGACAAAGAGAAGAGTGGTTTGTGTTTGCTTCTAGTGGTGAATGGAAGTTAGTTGTCGTTTAATTTTTCTTAGTAATTAACTTCAAGTACAACAAAAACAAATAAATATAAAAACTAAAAAAGTTCTTAAAATTTTACTTTGGATTTAAGAAGCAATCAAATTATAACCTTACAGCTTATGAAGGGTATGTAATTCGAATTTTATAAACAATTTTTATTAAATTTGTAAATTTTTTTTGGTTGAAAACATGTGCCTAAAATTTACTATCACTACTAACCTCCCTCCTCTGCTGCCAGCAAGCCAGTTTTTTTTAACAACCTGTTGTCTCTATTGGTGGCAGTTTGATATATCGACTCTGATATTATTTCAGTTTTTATTTTAATTCCCATTTTATTTTGTGACAAAATAGAATCTGGTTTAGAAGATGTTAAGGAACAATACATACATACATATTATATGTACATATACATATATATAATAAATACATGGTCAAACAGACAGACAGACAACACACGTTTACAAGAAGAATAAAATTCGTGTGACATTCTTAATATGAAATAAATAACGATCGACTAACAAACAAGAAAACGAACATACATACATACGTACGTACATATTAGAGATGAGCGATCCAGTGATTTTTGAAGAACGTTGTTCTCAGTGAACGTGATTTGTTAATCACTGTTCTTTAAAACAGTGATTGTGATCACAGTATTCCAATAATACAATAATGACAATAACGTATTTTATTAAGTCGTAAGAAAGAGACAACTAGATACATACTACGAAAAGACTACTAAACAAAATCAAAGTGGTGTCATCAATGTTATTATTTTTAATGTAATTTTTTTTTATATGAAGTTTGACAATTAAGTTTCACAGAAAGTTCATGTATAAAAGACAAAAGTAAATAATCAGCATCATCTACGAGTAATTCTGCCTTGCTCAAAATAAAATGAAATAAATTGGAGTATGTAACAATTTTGAAAGAACGACATTATTAGTAACTGTTATTTGGTAATTTCAATCACTGTAGTTACCAGTGAATTATCAATCACCGTGATTAAATCACAGTTTTGAAAATATCGCTCATCTCTAGTACATATGTATGTCGATTTTTGGAAACATAGTTACTTGTTCTCCGTCAAAGTCCCAAGTTTTACATTTCAAATTACTTTTGGAAAATAATATGTAGGTACTTTTGATTTTTTAAGTTACATTATTTACCTTCTAATAATAATAGTACAAAACACTTTTGTTTAATTTACTAAGATAAATATTTATTTTTTATTGCTCGGAATTTAAGCAATTTTCAATATTTCGATATTTTTTATGACATCAGCAGATCGTTTTAGCATAGTTTCTAGCATTTGGAACTAAAACAGGTTGTTCGAGTTGTTCAAATACTTTTCCTTACTGTACATACAGTTTCGTCTAAAATTTGATCAAATTGGCTTAAAATTAATCTAGTATAATAGCTCAAATATTAAATATGAGTGGATCATCAAGAGAAAAGATAAATATCCATCATCGGTGCAACTGCGGCCACCTTGTAAATTAAATAATATATGTATGTATGTATGTATGTACATATTTTTTACGCACACAGGCACACACAAAACATCACACAACATAGTAGTTTTCATTTTTGTTTTAAATTGTCTGTCGAATGCCGAAGAAACCGGTCCATTCAAGTGTATCTCCCTCCTAAAAGTGTATTTAGAAATTCTCTTTATTAATTCCAATAGGAGAGGGCTGCCAGATGACGTGAAAATATTATATTTTAAATCAAAATTATCCATCGCTTAAGTGGTACCAATTATACAGTACTATATATAGTATCGGGTCCGCCATCTAACGTTTTTTTTTTCAACTAGTGCTTATTTCGTGAATGGTAACACTTAGCTCATGTCTGATTTGACAGATAATTAGTTTTATCCTTCCGCTGAACGAATATGATTGTGTATTCGCGTTTTCGCTTCTCTAAGTGGACCTGCGATCGACTTACAGAAGATGCCGATTTTGGCAAAAAAAAATCATCTTTTCAGATGAAGCTCATTTTGATCTTGGCGGGTATGTAAACAAGCAAAATTGTCGCATTTGGGGCACAGAAAACCCGCACGCATACATTGAAAAGCCCTAAAACGCACCCAAAACGAGTCACTGTTTGGTGCGGATTTTGGTCCAGAGGCATAATTGGGTCATTTTTCTGCGAAAATGAGCAAGGAGTGGCCGTTACAGTCAATGGCGATCGTTATCGGGCCATGTTGAACGAATTTTTGTTCACAAAAATTGAAGAGGAGGATATTGGCAACATTTGGTTTCCACAGGACGGCGCTACGTGCCATACAGCCGAAGCTACACTCGATGTTTTGCGGCCTGTTTTTGAAGATCGCATTATCAGCCGCAGAGCTGATGTCGTTTGGCCACCTCGGAGCTGCGATTTGACACCGTTGGACTATTATTTGTGAGGTGCCGTCAAAGATAAGTGTTACGCCGACAAGCCAGAGACAATTGACGCTTTAAAGGACAATATTCGTGAAGCCATTGGTGAAATACAGCTGCACACAATCGTTAATGTGCTTAAAAATTGGACCGATCATGTAGGCTACTGCATAGCCAGCCATTTGAATGAAATTATTTTCCATTATTAACCGGAAGGATTGTACTTTCAAATAAAAAAAGAAATTTGAGAAAATATTCAGTAGTTTTTTTTTAAAGCATTTTCAAAAAAAAAAGTTATTTGGTCCGCCAAATGCATACATACATATGTATATCATTTGTTCTTTTGATAAATACAAATATCAAATGGCGGCCACAATATATCACAAGCATTGGGAGCTGTAGCTATATAGAGCTCCATTTGATTAAATTCAGATATAGATTATATACTTACTTTTAAACTGGGTGTCCTGGTAGTCACTAGAGACTCTTCTCTATGCTCCACTACAACGAGCATAAGGTCTACGTTACTCAGCTTGTTATAATCATATATATTATTTCTAAAGCACTTTTTTTTGTCGGCTGCAAATATCTCCCATACCACCGCATCAAATTTAATGAATGATATCTCATTTTAAAGCTTATATCTAACACTAAAGACGAAAAATAATTAGAAATTGAAAAATGAATATTTTCATTGATAAAAATTATATTTTATATAGAACTGCATGATAATACTGTTGTCATTATGATTATATGTTGTTGTTCAAGTGTGTACTAATACAGGGTCGCTTAATAGTAATGCAGTTCTACATAATATAGTATGTATTAAAATCCATTCTGGCAATACCGCTATTTACTATAATGCCGTTTATTACTAAGTCAGTTATATATAATATGCATATTAAGTTGTAAAAAGCTGTTTTAGCAATACTTTGCAGTAGTTGTTAGATCAAGTGCGATAAACAGGGCCGCTTAATTGTAATGCTATTCCACATAATATATAAAGTTGTAAAAGCCATTTTGGTAATGTCGTTATTGTCATGGCATTGTTTGTTTTATGAAGTGTAGTAATACGGTGTCTTTTAATATTTGTATACATATATATAGTGTAAGCTGATATTTAACAGTTAAAAAGGTTTTAAGAAAAACAAAGTCAAACCCTTCAAAAGGCAGGATTGTATTTACCAGAACCGGTCTTTTCACATGGGCAGTTATACGTGGCTTTTTCTCGAGTGCGTTTAAAGATATTTTTGTTTGTATTAAGGATTCGTACGGACAAAAAGGTAACGATGATCATGTCATTACCTCTAACATTGTATTCAAAGAAGTATTATAAAAGCATTTAAACATATTTATGTATGTATGTAAATATGTATGATATATTATGATTTCTAATATTTTTATACTTTTAATAAAATTTCTATTAATTATTTTCATTTTATGTTACAAAAATGACAACTAACGGTGCGAAATATTCGCACGGGTCATCTAGTTATAATTTAATTTGTAATTGTATTCTAATTAATAAATAAATACTTTCACACTCTAACGAATATATCTAAATACAATGTTAGTGCAGTTATTGCTATTCATTTATCTTTTAACAAAGTCGTAAAATTTTGAAGCATTTTTTTTTAATGTTAATTCATTTTTAAAATTTTGAGAACAAAAAATAACTTAACAAGTTATCTAAATGGCAACACTGGTGATAATTCCAAATATGTAGTTGCTTTGAAATTAAAGAAAGAAGTAGTACTCCAACCAACCAACTACCAACTATTATTGGCACTTTCAAAATGTATTCTTCTCTCCTGTTGAATAAGCAATTTATTTGGAGTTGAAGCTTTTTATACTCATACACGTACATAGGTTCTAACCATCTATGATCGAATATGTCATTTTAACGGACCATACCATACTTCTTTAGTCATTTCACACACGCCAGAGGGATTTCAATTCTATCAATAACTTTTAAAATTCATAAATTTTGCTATAAAAAGAGAAAACGTGTATGAAAGTAAATGACCAGCTCAGGTTATAACTATTAGTAATCGTATATATGTATGTACATACGTTTATATGTACGTTGTCTTACCAGTTTAGGTTATGGTGGCAAGTTTGAAAATTGGAAACGGCAATAGCAATAACAAGAGGACGACGTTATGTTGTGGCAATAAATGAAATTGTCTTTTAAATCAGTTCACCGTACTATGCTGCTGTTGTTTGCGTATAAAAGCTTACGAGTTGCTCAAAGCGTATAAATACGTATGTATGTATGTAATTCGCGGACGAAGACAGTAAAGAGGAAATATTTGAAGATACACACCCGCATTTTTTAAATGCAAGCTGAACTTTTTATTAAGTGCCCATTTATAGAGAAGCTTTTCTTCTTTTTCTTTTGTTCGTCATCAAAGTGAAATTTAACAATCGACCCTTCTCTCTCCCTCTCTCTCCCTCTCTCTGTCTGCATCGCATTCCTTTAGATATTTGAAGATGAGCTTTTTTCTTTGCAACTCAATAGATTTTTGTTGTTGTACGACCCGTTTAAACTGCCCCTTTTCAAAGTCGTTATCATTTTTAATTTAGGATTTTTTTTTTTATATCAAAATATACAAATGTATGTTTTTAATCACTTAATAATTATAACGATTATCTGTTGTGGTGTGTGGTGGTGGTTTTTTCTTAAACCACCTGTTATTTCTGCCACATGAATTGAAAAGTTTTCAGGATTAAGGATTCAGTTTACATTCGTACCTCAGTTTGCGTCGTGGTTACGTTCCAAAAAAAAAAAAAAAAACCACGACGCAAATTGAAATGACTCAAAGTGAATTATGATTTTCTATAGCAAACCATGTAAAGATCAAAGATAGGTTCTAGGGCAGGGATTACCATTTCATAGCACAATTGTGCAGAGAGAATTCACACATATTGCTTATACTCTTTTATTTAGCTGTCGATCAGACTGCGACAAGCACACATGTCAGCGGATGCTACGTAATTTTTTTTTTAGGTTTACACTCAAAAAATATTTTGTCAACAAATCCTTTTTTTAAAATTCAAAATCTTATATGTCCTTAAAACACATTTTGATTGTTTTAATAGTCAAGTAAATAATTTAGATGATATGAAAAGGGAACAACTTTTTTATAGACATAAAGCAATATTTTCGGAAAAATTAAAAGATGGGTTATTAGTAGGAGAGGAAATTTATGAACCAAAATTAGTACCCAGCATATACATATCTAAAAAACATTACCCAGTTATTAAATCAAAGATGTATAACTTTATGTATGTTGATGAAATGAAAATCAAAATAGGGTATATTACTAAAATTTTTCTATGACTGTAAGCTCTCAACTTATTTTCTCTCTCTTACTCACTAATACACAACCAAAAAATTTTTGGTAACCCCTGTTCTAGGGCTACGAAAATACTACATTTTTAAAAACGAAAATTGAACAACGCAACTTCGGAAATCTAAGGACGCACAGTGAAAATTAGTACTAATTCAGCAGCAACACAACTTTGAAACGTAACGCATAACGAAACGCTGCAAAGCGAGGTATGGGTGTACTAGTTTGTTGTATGTATAATTTTGGAGAATCAAACGCGTTTGCAATTTCTATTAGAGATACATTTTTGAACTCTTATTAAAATATGTACATACATATCGAGCCATAACCGCAAAAATATCTCCAGCGACAAAAACGAAATTTTACAGGGGAAGGTTTTTATTATTTATTTCTTGTGCAAATTAAGTTAGAAAGTTAAACTTTTTTTTGTTATAAATTCATAACGGTACAGAGTGTGACCCTGAAATTTTTATAGATGATGCAAATGATGCCAATGAATTTATTTATTGCAAAAAACGGTATATGAAAAATATGTCGCTTGAGATATTTTTGCGGTTATGGCTCGATATGTTTTAAACAGTAAAATAAAGTATTATTAGACGATATTTGCTTTTGTTCTAATTCTTGTAAACTCAAACTAATGTTAGTCGAAAATTGTTTTTTCGTATTGGTGAGTGACTTCTATTGGAAAATAAAAGCCTAATTTTTTTACTTACCTTAATAAATGGAACAAAATATAATGAAAGTTCTTTCTAATAGGAATCCTTGGTAGATAAACATGCATCTCAACAAACTATTTACAAATTTCAATAAAAAATGTTTGCTTAGAGCATTTAAGTAGTTCCAGCAATAAAGGTGATAAGTAAGAGGGTTCAGGAAATTTTAAAGAGTTATTAATAAAACAATTGTGCGCAATCGCAATGCCGCATTCTTGAGCATTTCTTTAATATTTTTAAAAAGAGCTGTATTTCTAAATAATATGCACATCTCCATACATACATATTCACCCTTATTCTGGTTGTCGTCGTCGTCGTCGCCGTCGTCGTCGTTACCAAAAATGATGTCGATAAAATCAGAGTCGACAAAATCAGAGTCGGCATAACACAATATCGACGGCGTATTGACTCACAGAATACCAAATGTGTGTCCGACAGTCATCTATAACTGTCAATAACGACAAACAGAATACCAATTTTAAACTGTCGACGCAAGACGACGTCGACGACGACAACCAGAATAAGGGTGATTTTTTTAAAGCGATGTAACGAGCGACTAATGATGACGATTTGGATGATAAATAATTTGTAGTCATTTCATTTATTTTTACTCATTCAAGATGTTAAAAAACAGCTGAATTTTAAATAGAAACGGAAGTGCGTGCTATATTGGTTTTCAATATCTCCATCTTGATGTGAGGATAAATCATTTCAATTTATGTATGTACATATGTATATCAGCTAAACATTTTTATGTTGTGGGCATATATTGTGGTAAAAATCGCCGCCTTTTTTAAAACAAATGTATGTTTGATTCTAAATTTTTTACAATAAAAATAAGAATTGCAATCAAGAGAGCAGTTTGCAAGTTTAGCGACTAAACTACAAATATGTACCTTAAAAATAAAACAAACAGTTAAGCATTATATGCTGCCAATTGTTATACATTTTTACTCGTATGAGTTAATGAGTTGTGTGTACTTATTTCATATTATTTTTATATTTTATATTATTTTATTACAACTTTAGAAACACATTTATTTACTCATACTGACGCTTGCATGCCTAGCAAACCTAGCAAACCGTAACTGCAAATTTTTTTTCTCTTTTTAAGTGAGCGGTGGTTGTAGTGCTACTAAATATGGAGATGTGAAACTCGATACCTCTTGTCATATCATACAACTGCTTTATTTGAATTGACATTTTCACAATTCTTATCTCCATCTGGCCTTAACGGAACAAACGAATTGAGAATTTCTCAACGGACTGCATTCACTTTGCGTGAGAATTGTGACGCTTTTTTTTTTATTTATTATCACATTTATCACACACACACATATACACACTCAATGAAAAAATTTATCTTATGCCAGGTCACTTGTGCCGTCAGTTATCTCCATAAAAGAAAAAAGAAAAGAGCAAGAAATTTATGGAATTACAAAATATTTATTTATGTTGAACTATTAATGTATTGACAGAGAAAGAGACAGACAGACACACCACAGTTCAAATAACGGCATAGAACGGCCATTACTACTGACCAAGGTTATCATTAAGAAATATTTCATTACTATTTTTGATAACACTGATAACTTTGGTTAGGTCTCTATACATATTTAAAATTTTTGTTTTAATCACAATACATAGATAGATAGATAGAGAGGAAGGTAGGTAAAGTGTATGTATGTACATACTAAAGGTAGCAAAAAAAGGCATTAATTTTTCAAATTAAAAAAATAACCAAAAAGTATTTTGTTTAGGGAAATGGTTAGTGTAATACAGGTTGAATTCGTTTTCATATTCTTTCAAATATTTCTTCAGCGAGTTCCACTCAGCAGATGTCTGGCAAAAACTCTAAGATTAAATAATAAAAAAAAATACTATGAAAAGTTGCTCAAAAATATGTCATTCGGAGTCGACTTTAAACTGTAGGTCCCGCCACTCATATACTTATAAAATTAACCACACATTCACAAGTGGTATGAGAAGCTACATATGTCGTAATCCTGACTGAAGGGTTGTAATGACCAATTATGTATGTATGTAGGTAAAGAAAGTTAATTGAAAAGATCACAAAAATTGCAGGACATATAATTAGTCTATCATGTATTTTGTTATTTTAAATAAAATAAAAAATTATTATTATTAAATATCATGCGGCAAAAAATAATGTTTTTAAGAATAAAATGTTCAACGCAAACTTTTTAGTGGAGGAGTGTGCTCATTATAAAACCACCTCTGTATGTCCCTTAGGTTAGAGGACGTGTACTTGTCAGTTAAGACAAGTACAGTACCCGGAGGTCGAATTGACCCATTGTACTATTAATGTATTATAGACTTTGGCTCATTATTTCAGTTTTTACTTTACGAAACTATATTCTTCTTTACAGTATTTTTGCAAAAGCGAAATATCACTCAGGCTTCGAAATATTCTACACCAATTAAAGATCTGTGATTTGTAAGAGACCTTAGGCTACAATTTGTATATAGTGGAATATCTGCAGCGAGTCTCATTTTTTGACAATATCCATCCTCGTACCCAGACTCTGTCAACAGAGTGAATTTTTCAAGCCCGATATCTCCAGCTTCAAAATTATTTCCGATATACCTCTTACTGGATTTAATTGGGGACACCTTAGGGTACGATTTGTATACAGTGAGATATCTGTAGCAAGTCCCGTTTTTCCACAATATCCATCATCCTACCCAGACACTGTACTACTATGTTAACATAGTGAATTTTTGAAGCTCGATGTGTCCAGTTCCAAAATTATTTGGGATATACCATTTATTGCTACAATTTTTTTATAGTGGCATATCTGCAGCAAGTCCTATTTTTCCACAATATCCATCATCCTACCGAGACATTCTTAAAACAAATACATTTTTTTGCCTAAATTTTGCAATTTTTAAAAGAATTTCCGTATTACCAGAGAAATGTGTGGAGCATAATTTTTAAGGAATGCTCCACATTCCATTCGCCGATATATCTAGTATAGTTGGGTGTTTTCTTCCTTGACTATTTTTAGTATTTTCTGTTAACCACTTAACATTAGCTCTGTTAACTGTAACATTAGCTCTGTTAAAAATTTAAGTTAAATTCAAATTTATCTTTACACACATTGTCAGACTCATACATACATATGTATACATATGTATATGTGTAAAATATTATATTATATGAGATGTCAAATTCAAGAGTTGTCTGACTAAAGTAGTCATTTAGTTAAATCGATTTCTATTTAATTTTGTTTTTTATTGTTCTTCAATAGAAAATTAAATTAAATTTTATTTTAACAATTCATTTCTGTTGTATTAAACGTAAATAAATATGTATGTCTGCTTTTGATTTCTCTTATAATGACTATCTTAACCACAATTCTTCAAGGGCAATAAATTTACTTCCCTTTTAATAAAGTATATAGTGTGTGGTATTGTAAAGCAGCAAACGAATCCAATGTAAGTTGTATCATGTTTAAGTTAAACGATACATAACCGGTGTGAAATTTGATACACTTTTTAGATCTCTGGCTCTAAACTACATTTAGCTTCTTCTGATTTTGTACAACGAAATCTTAATTCAAATTCTACAATTATTTTTCTTAATGTTGAAATGATTTTTGGCACCTTGGGAATTCATCTCTTGTTATGACATTTACATTTACGTTTACCTTAATAATTTTGTATTAGAGAGGTGTTTTGTAATTAAATAGACTTTGGAATTCTTAAACATCTTTGTACAGGTACATACATATATTTAATGCAAATTCGAGCTTCTCTGCCTGTTGTCTATGATTCCAAATCTTTAAAATGCACTTTAAAAGCAAATTGTACATATCTTCACAGAGTGAGTCTTACATACTTGTTAATAAATTTAACTAGGTTATCTGAGTGAGACTAATATTTAGTTTCTCTTAGTAAAACTCTTTTGATAAACCACGAACGATACGAACAAATGACGTTTAAAAGGAGAATTGTTTTATTATTTTAGAAATAATTTTACAGTAGAATTATGTCATAAATTGTATCAATATCAAATTCTTACTTTCAATAGAAATAATTTGTAAAAGCATAATTTAAATTAGTTATTAAAATCAAATTTATTGTGAATCTGAATCTAAATTAAATTTAGGAATTTCTTCTCCAAACTATTCGAAAATGTGGCTGCTTATACATAGTAGAATTTATTTTTCATTTCTTTTCTCTCATTCTTAACTATCTTATCTTAAAATGATTAAAAAAAAAATAAATAAAATGAAAAGAAAAAAATTTTAGTCGTTCTTTATATATAGAGAATGAATCAAATTCTAAATGAATACCTGTTATTATAAATTAGCAGGTAAATAAGATTTTCAGTGTCGAACTTTTGCTTTTTTTAGTTACAGTTGCTACATTTGTTATTGTTTTGATTCTTATTCTTATTGTGTTATCTTGAACAATTCAGTTATCGAAACAATTCATTTTTGTCTAAACAAAATAAATACTGTATGACAGTTTATTATTAAATATTCCAATTGTATGTATGTATATATGTACATGTATACACATATTCTATTTACATACATACATACATCTGAATAGTTAATTTGTTAATATAAAATTTGATTTGTTTTTTTTTTTTTGACATTTAGGATTGACAATTTAATTCTTTTTCATAATATTGTTTGTCCAATATGTCATTTTGATCGTGTCTATATGGTGATAGAATCTGATTTTGTCAACCACACGCACACGTACTTATTATACTTTAAGTACATATTTATTAAAAATAAAAAATGTGTATTAATTTTTTACTTGATTTAAAATACATACATTTGAAGTCATTAAGTCATCATCAGTTAATTTTCCAATTTAATTTGTATTACAATATTTTGTTGGTCTCATGTAGAAAGGCCCTAACTCGCATTTTGATAAAATCGGCTTAAATTTTGTGAGGAGGTGTATTTATGTTAAATGCATTGGAATCACAAAAAAAATTTTTTTGAAAAAAGTGTGAGTTAGGGCCTTTCTACATGAGACCAACGATTTGTAGATTATTTTTTTTATAAATTCGTATACGCAAAATTGTGATTAACAGTGCATAATAAAAATTAATGTGTGTGAAAAATAAATTCGAATTTAAAAACCAAAGACGCAAACCCAAACTTTAAGCAGCGCCAATTCTTATGAACAAAAGTGTTGAAATGTAAATGATGCTTGGTGCGGATGGAGGTTCGAAAGAGCACCCTAACCCCAGGTCAGACATCAAAACAAAAATGTGAAAAAAAAAATATTTCTTCGGTCACTTTCTCTTAGCAGATTTCTGGCAAAACTCTGAGAGCTAATAATATTGTCATGAGAAGTTTCTCAAAAATCTTTCGTTCGAAGTCGACTTCAAACTGTAGGTCCCGCCACTCATGTATAAAATTAACACACGCAACATAAGTCGCCGTAGTCTAGTAGGTAGTGTGTTGGCTTATTAGACGTAAAGCCAGGGTTCGAGCCCCAGGCCAGACATCAAAACAAAATACAAAAAGTATTTCTTCGGCGATTTCCTCTCAGCAGATTTCTGGCAAAAACTCTGAGAGTAAATAAAATTGCCATGAAAAGTTTGTCAAAAAATATGTCGTTCGGAGTCGACTTTAACCTGTAGGTCCCGCCACTTATGTATACAATTAACACACACAACATAAGTGGTGTGAGAAACTAGTTCCATAATCCTGATTGAAGGGTTGTAATGACCAATTATGTATGTATGTGTTTTGAATTTTTTTCACCTATCTTTTACACCCTAATTGTTTTTTATTTTCGTTCATATTTATTATAATTTTGAGAAACTTTGGTGTTGTTTTTACCGTCAATTTTTCTATTTCTGAGTTTTGTTCCGTTCATTAAAGAAAAGTTTTTTTTCTCATTTATTTTCCTTCACATATGTATCATGTTTAATTGTATCACATTTTTTATTAATCACTGTGTAAAGTGGATGACGTGTGCTTCTATACAGATCAACTTGTTTAGTTTATTGCCACTATTAAGCTTGAACTGAGTGGGCAAATTGTAATCAATTGTATCCAATTTAAATATAAAAGAAGTTACAGTATTCCGTCGATTTACGTTGTTTCGATTAACGTCGTCAAAAATTTTGTTCCCTTCAACTTCGATTTGCGTTGTCATTCGATTTACGTCGCCTTTTTTTGGAACCAACTGTGACGTAAATAGAAAGATTACTGTAACTTTTTTAAGTTCCTTGTTAAAAACATACTACTTTGTAGTATGAGCAATATGAAATTCGATTTACGTCGTTTCGATTTACGTCGCCTTTTTCCGGAACATTCTACGACGTAAATCGAGGGAATACTGTATTTGTATGTTTTATTTTTATTTTGCAATTAGACTTTTACATTTTTTTTTTTAAATATTGCATTCATTATTTAAATATTGAAAGCAGAATTGTTCTTAAATAACTAAAATGTCAAAAACTTTTCAATAAATTCAATATTGAATTTCAACTAAATATGCTAAATAATTATTGTTTTTGAGTGAGGCTTTTGAAAGCAAGATGAGATAGATTTTACAAATTTGCTAAAATTAAAAAATATTATTCTAAACATTTTGAAATTTTCTTTAAGCGACTTCTCTGCTAGTATTGTAATGTTATTGTTACTTTCACCCTTTGCTTTTGAATGAAATTTTATGAATCAAAACAAATAAATTTCGCTTTTATGTTCCAAGATTAATATTTTGTTTACATATGAATTTTTACAATATCAACAGTTTTAACAATAAAACAAATACAAATAAAATATTAAAACTTTAATGGGCTTTTAATTGTTGCTGAAGCTTACAGAAATGAAGATTTGAAGTAATTTTGAAATTAAAATTGTTAGAATGATAACGCATATTGCAATGAAATTGTTTTTTTCTTGTTTTTTTTTTTTTACAGATTCACTTTAATTGCATTAAAGAAGTTGGTGAATTCAAATAAATTATGTATAATATTTTATATCGAAAATAATTTAGACCCGTTGTGTAATAAATGAGAAGATGAATGCGAATCAAGGAAAGTTTCGACCCACCATAAGTGCCATTGACGAAGTGGATGATCGTAATTTGAAATTAGACGATGCCAAACAACAAATCGAAGGTAGTGAAACTGCACCCTTGACAACAAATCAAATGAAGTTGAACATTGATCAGACTGTGGCTGCCAGCAAAGATCTGGAATCCCAAAATGATAGACATGACAACGATATACAAGCAGACACTCCCATATCAGGTGGTGCGGGTTCTGTTAACGGTTTTCGCGGTTAGTATTTTTTATTGTTAACGTCAGCATTCCATTAATCATCGTTTAATAGTTGTTATTCATAGCACTTTATGTCATGCACTCATCATCTAACCCAATTTATATGTTTTCTCTTTTTTGCTTTTGTTGTGGGAAACGTTTCTGGATTTCAGCTCTTTTAATTCCAGGTCGCATGTCTTTTGATGCTCTTATGAGATTATCACGTAAACGACGCATTTTATATATAACAACAGCCTGCCTATGCGCTGTCCTACTGGTAATCATCATAATGATGATAGCATTTTGGCCCGAAGTGCCATTTTATCTTAAGGCTGAATTATGTTTAGAAAAGGAATGTGTTCAATCCAGTCAGCAGATATTATTATGGTCAAATACTTCTAAGAATCCTTGTCACGATGTCTATCATTGGGCCTGCGGTAATTTCGATAAAGAATACATCGAAAATGATTATTATGTTATAAAGAAAGGAGAATGGAATTATAAGACTTTTTATGAATACCAGGGTAAGTTTCGATTAAAAGTTTGTATTTTTAAAAATTCAAAAGTTTTATTAATAAAAAATTGTCGCTGTTTTTTTTTTTTTTCGATATAGAACTGGAAGAATTGAATCGTTTTATATCCGTGCTACCAACATCTTCGGTCTCATATTCAGTTGAATCAATGGTAACAAGTCTGTACAGATCGTGTCGCGAGATTGATACTTTAGATAAATCCCAATCTGAACTGTTACTCAAAAAAGCAATTAACTCAGTGGGTAAGTATACTTTATAATACCTTTTTAGATGTATGCATATTGAAATAAATTCTTAAAAAGGTAAATACCTAAGGAATCTTTAGTAATGGTACTACAGCAATAGATAATTGTGATATCAAATGCAAAGTTTATACTTATTATTTATTAGAATTATATTAACTTGTCCATTAATTGATTAAACTTCAGAAATTGTTCGCCTACTTATTATTCCTTCCTTTTTTAGTTGTTTTATTAAGATTCCATTTGTAAAGTTCGTTCGTATGATTCTTTATTTGTTAATATTCAACAAAACTTAACACTTTAATCAATTAATTAAAAATTCAACACATTATTATACTCTTAATGACCGGCTGGTGGCAAGTAAGCGGAAGACTTGGCAGCAGTGTGTGTGGTAGCACCAGAAGAAACAAAGTTGGAACCACTAGAAAATGATCCAGATATACCAGAACCAGTAGCAATGCTATTTCCAGAATTGCCAGAAACAGAAACAGAACCTGAACCACCATTAGCTCCATCCAAAATGCCAACAACTGATTGTTGAGGAGCAACACCAGCATCAGTGTGTTCAGATGTTCCTTCGATTCTATCGTATTCAGCTGAAAATAATTACAAAAATACATTTTTTGTTAATTACATACACCTTTTCAAATGTGAAAAGTCGTACCTTGAATTTGTTTTTGCGCATGCTGAGCTTCTTCTTCGGTCTTGTATTTAATGAAGAATACTTCTGGTTTGCTGGGCACAGTCGGAGCTGGTGTAGCAATGTCTCCCACTTCCAACGAGTTGTCTTTTTTGGACAAAACATAGATGACAGTTTTCTCCTCTTGAGGAGCATATTCGGCGGATAATTTAACATTAGCATTACTGGAAGACGGAGCCTTGATAAAGACTACACGATAATTTTTTTGGGGACGGCCAATGACCAAATGTTTGGTGCGTTCCAAGTTCTCATTATCTTCTGGAGCGGCTACGGAAATGAATTGTTTGTGAACAAATGGTGCCTCGAAATGACCAGAAGCTTGTTGTTGGTTATAATTCGATGATGAACCAGAGTGGTAATTACCACCAATAGATCCAGAACCGAATGAAGGACCACCAATTGAGCCTGAACCGAATGAAGGACCACCAATAGATCCAGAACCGAATGAAGGACCACCAATAGAGCCTGAACCAATTGAAGGACCACCAATAGAGCCTGAACCAAATGAAGGACCACCCAGACCAAATGAAGAACTGCTTCCAAAAGAAGAAACACTGCCACTCGGTCCTGATGTAAAACTATTTTGGAATTTAGTACCTGCACCACCAAATGAACCCCCAGAGCCGTAGCTACCACCAAGACCAGCAATACCGTTAACGCCACTTAAACTACCACCAATGCCAACATTGTTGCCAGCAGAACCACCAAAGGTGCCAGATATACCGCTACCGTAATTATATTGCGGTTTAGCATAAGCTAAAGCAGACAAGGAGCACAAAGCCTGAAAATAAATTAAGATAGCCAGCAATTAAATATTGTCGAGAGTACAAAAGGCACTATACTTTACCAAAAACAAACGCATATTGAAGGATTTGGTGTTGTGCGAAGTGTTTGAATTGTTGTTTTGTACAGTTAATCAGAAACTGATGGCTACCAATCAAATCATCAACATTTTTATACAAAATTAACTTGACTTTGAAAACGTTAACGAACAATTAATATGTTCACACAGAAAGAAGCAGGAAAAAATACAGCCAAAAGCATTTAAGATTTGTTTGATTTGGTACATCTTCTCTATCAATTTTTCCTGTGTATAATTTTTATTATCTTTTTTGGCTTAATCTTTTCATAATAATTTTGTTTCGAGTTTTTTTTTTTTCTATTTTTAATTGATCAATTAATTTTCTTTATTATCTATTGCTGCTGACACTACTAATACATGTTTTGATTAAAAACAAAACCTGAGTTATTTTAAAGATCATAGACAGACAAGTCATTTAAGGTTTCATCTGCTGATGATGATGGTTAAAACACAATTTATTAATTTTTATTTCATGTTTATTTTGGATTACCTCTTAGATGTACATATGTACATATAGAGATGTTTTATTTTGACACCTCAAGTGCGTTCTACTCATTTTAATTGAATATGATTATTTTAATAAATACTGGATACTGTTACGAAATAAGTTATAACAATAATTGGATGCAATACAGAATATATTAAATTCATCTCTCATGCTATGCTTTAATAATTTGACATTTATGATGTAGTATGTGTGTTTTTTTTTCCTCTTTTTTAAGAATTTAAACTTGATTTTTATTATTTTTCTTATTGGTTTTAAATAGGTTTATTATAATAAATTGTAGAACGAATTGATAGATAGTTGGGTTTAAAATATTGTGAAGAATATTTTATTTATTTTATTTTTATTTTATTTATTTATTTATTTAAGTCAATGGACAAATTCCTTACTGACTAATAACAAAAATAGGTACGAAAAAAAAATTGAATACAATGACTAACAGTTTCAAAAATACAATTAATTATTACAATAAAAATATGAAAAGTTATGAATTAAGAAAAACAATAATATTACGTTTTATAACACAAGAATTTAAAGAAAAATCAACAAAGTCTGACAAATAATTAAATTGACGGCAAATTCTAGTAAACGGATCAGCAACAGCATAATTAGTTCTGCAGAATGGAATATAAATAAGATTATAACAGCGGAAGTTACGACATGGAACATTGAATTTAACCGATTTTAACAGAAATTCACAGCAAATATTACCATTTATCAGGTTAATCATAAAGGATACATTTAGCATTGTTCGACGACTCTTAAGGGTAGGCAGTTTTATTAATGCCAGTCTGCTAGTATATGAAGGCAAATCCAAATAATTCCATCTCAGGCCACGCAAACAGAAGAGTAGAAATTGTTTCTGCACAGATTCAATGTGATCGCTGTAAACATTATAGTGAGGATCCCATACCATGGATCCATACTCCAAAATTGGTCTGACAAGCGATACAAATAGCTGTTTCGTAATATATGGATCAGAAAATTCTTTTGCCCAACGTTTTATGAAGCCAAGGGTGCTCCTTGCCTTATTTACAGTCAAAGCGATATGATCATTAAAGTTTAATTTATCTTTAAGGACACAACGTTAGACGTAAATATTGATATTTGACAATTGTTAATGGGCAGTTGCAGGCTTATTATACGTACACTAGATTTTCTTCTGGTGACTCCAGATGTTATTGAATGTGAATGGATTTTCCAGATACAATTTAATTTTACTTTGATTGCTTACTTCATTATTATAAATACCCAGATTCCTCTGCAGTCAAACTATTTTTAATATATTCCCGACTAGTTGTTCTAAAATCGACGTAATCTAGTTGGTAGTGTGTTGGCTTATTAGACGTAAGGCCACGGTTCAGGTCCCCAGGTCAGACATCAAAAGGAAATATGAAAAAATATTTCTTCGGGAACTTCCTCTCAGCAGATTTCTGGGAGTAAATAAAATTGCCATGAAAAGTTTTTCAAAAATTTGTCGTTCCCGCCACTCATATATAAAATTAACACACACAACATAAGTAGTGTTAGAAGCTAGGTCGTAATCCTGACTGAAGGATTGTAATGACTAATTATGTTTGTATGTATGTATGTAATTGTTACTTGTAACTAATTTACAAACTCACCAATTTGTGTTTTAAGAACTCTATCAATTATTCGATGAATTGCAAAATGAACTCAATTTTTATTGTTGATCGAAATACATACGTTCGATTGGACTGCTGATAACCAATTTACATTACTATTATTAATGATTAAAATTCATTTTAAATTAAATACATCTGTACATATCTACAAAAAATGTGTTTAATCATTTATTGCAAATCATAATGATCGTTTATCATCTTGATCATCTTCATTATCATTTCAAAAGTTCAAAAATAATATTTTATTGTGTGTTTTTGTTTGATTCGTTAATATATTCTGTGGATATTTTTTTCTGTCTTATGATATTAATTATCATCATCTACTGTGTGTAGTCACAGACTTTTGTAAATTTGCATGCAAAATTGATTGCAAAAAAAAGAAAAAAAAAATTGCAAATTTGACATTGTGGCGTAAGTGGCACTCAATTCATCTTTTTCGAATACATATGTTATTTGTTTCTATTTTTGTTTTATTTGTTTGTTTTTTTTTTTGTCTGAAGAAAATAAAGAATAAATAAATTAAGCGATAGACACTAATTCACACAGCACTTCCTTAAATGTACGAGTATGTATGTACATATGTATGCTTTAAACCGCATATAAGAAATATTCATTTGTTTTATTGTTTCGTTAGGTTTTTACAAAGCAAAGTAAAATTAGTTTTAAAATCAATTATTTTTTTTATATATTTTCAATATAGTTTGTGTACAAAATTTAAGAAAGGGGGTCGAACTTGTGTAATATGTACTAGACGGGAGTTCCGAGTCCAAACCTCTGCTCTGACAGAAAATATGAATATATGCAGTCTTCTAACAAAATATTTAGTAGTAAGAAATTGCCATAAAAGCCTTCCTAAATCTTTAATAGAAAGAATTAATATACTAATCCTAACTAATCTAGTTGAAATGGCCAGTAATGTACGTGTTATTGTAATGTAATTAGGAATAGTGGTTTGTTGAAGTTTTTTTCTTCGTTCTCGCAACCAGAATAACTGTTTATTGCGTTGAGGTAGATGTGAACCATATAGATACTATAAATTTTATTAACCCATTAGATCCCAACCATCTTTAAAACCAAAAAAATTAAAATATATTTTATTAGGATCTACCTTAAAAGAAAATATAAAAAAAATAAAATTTTTTTTTGGAAAATATGTTTTTGGGGCTATACCCAAGCGAGTACACCAATATTTATGCTTACCAAACAACTCTTTTCTAAATTTTTTTATAATATAATTTTTTTTATTAAATTATAGATAATTAATCTGTTTACTTTACTTTTCACTTAAATTCGCCTGCATTGAGTTTAAAATACAAAGGATATATGTACGTCAACATGTGATGAGAAGTGCAAAAAATGACAAAATATAAAAACACTTACAGATAAAAGAGAATGATAACTTACCGTTAAATTTTTTTTACTTTCTTTTACTATTTATTAATACTTTACATTCTCTATTAATGTTATGAAAAACAATTTTTTTAAAAAAGTCAGTAACTTTCTGTATATAGCGCTATAAAGACGGTCTACTCAAGCGAGTACAGTGGGAACGAATGGGTTAAAAAAATTCAACATAATCACCCTTATTCTGGTTGTCGTCGTCGTTGTCGCCGTCGTCGTCGTTACCAAAAATGATGTCGATAAAATCAGAGTCGACAAAATCAGAGTCGACACAACAAATGTCGATGGCGTATTGACTCACAGAATACCAAATGTGTGTCGACAGTCATATATAACTGTCAATAACGACAAACAGAATACCAATTTTAAACTGTCGACGACGACAACCAGAATAAGGGTGAATGTTTTGCAAATTCTAGTTTAGCATTGTAAGATTTAATATCACAAAGAATTAATTCTGAAATCTTCGAAACAATGCATAACTCAATATCCTTCAAAATCAATGCGTTATAATGAAATACAGTATTTCCCGGATATAAGCACTTTCAAAAATGCTTACAAGACGGTGCTTATAAGCTGGTGATTCTTATATCGAAATCTCGCATAGCGGACATCAAATGCATTAATACAAATCTGTGTTAAAATTCCATTTTATTATTTTTTATTAAACAAAAGCAAAAAACAACTCATTTATAAAACAATATAAAAAAACAAAAAATCTGTAGACAAAAAAACATTACATATGTTTATAAATCGTCGTTGAAAATCCAAAAGTACATAACATCAGTTTTTAAAACTTTATAGGAGAAAAAAAAATACGATACGTTATTATTGTTATTGATAAGTTACTTTGAATAATGGATATAAAAACGTAATTTTTTACAAAGAGTTCTAAAATTTTTTAGAGGTATGTAGTTCTGTCTAACAAATCAGAATCAATAAAAGCCGCGATTACGATTTTTAGATGGTACGTACTTTTGGGTTTTTAACGACGATATGTAGATATACTTAAGTCTAAGGAACTGAGATCGATTACATACATACATGTACCGATTATGTTTTTAAGAAAGTGTTGCCATAACAAATTTTAATGCCGCTGAATAATTTTATTGCCATTCAAAATAATTGTGACCGCGTGCATATAAACGAATTTTTTTAGAGAAAATTTAAATTATGAGGTAAAATTATTTGTGTTTATAAGCGGGGAGTGCTTATAAGCGGGATGCATATATCGAAATATTTTCAGTATATTGTTAAACAAAAATCAAGTTTGCATAAGTTTTGGTGCTATTAAGCGGGGAGTTCTTATATCCGGGGTGCTTATATCCGGGGAATACTGTATATGTATGTCTATGGATTCGTTAAATGCTTTTAAATTATTAGATTAATTATATTAATTTATGACAATAGTTGTGGACATATGTAAGTAGTTAATTTAATTAAAGTAACACAATTAATTGGCTGTAAATGCAACAAAACTATAGTATTTCTTGAGCATTCAAAAGTCAATTATGCCGGTTTCCATGTCATAAAACAAATTTAATAAAAAATAACCAGACCAGACACATGCATGCTACATAACAGATGAACAGAATTCATAACTATACATAGTTTTCTTTTATTACCTACCATACAGTTGTTTATTAAATAACAAAATATGTTCTTTTTAACTTTAGTGTCATATACAGTCTATAACGAAATTAAATCAATATACCTGGAAAAAAAATATGTGTTGTCAACAATACTTTTTCAACACAAAATACATTAGAAAATATAGAATTTTGCGGAAGCATTAAGCTGTATAATCCTAATATCCTAATATATATTATAAATCTTTCTGTAAGTCTGTTTTTTTTGTTTGTTTGTTGGTTTGTTTCTTAGCCAATCACGCCTGAACGTCTGGACCGATTTTCTTGAAATTTGGGATATACAGTGTCGGACAAAACTAACTGAACAAAATACTAATACATAATATATTAAATTTTTAACGAAATTTCACTTGATTAAATACAACAAAAAGATAAAAATAAAAGGCTTAAATAACTCTTGTAACAAAAACATAAATGTATTTTAAAAATTCTTTTTTTTTAATTTATAACAAAATAAAATATTATTGATGATTATATATTCAAGCGTCAAAACAAACTGAACAACATTTCGACTTCAGTACTTAGTGGCAAAACCTTTGTTCTTGATAACCTCTTGACACCTTTTTGGCATTGAATCGACAAGATTATCGATAATTTCCATTGGAACATTTAACCATGCATCTTTGATGGCAGTAAATAGTTTCTCTGGTCTTCCCCCAACCTCACCCCGATTAATTTTTTGATTTACTATTTCCCATAGATTTTCTATGGGGTTAAGATCAGGGGACTGTGCAGGCCACTCCAAGACAACGATCTTTTGTTGCTCCAACCAATTTTTTACAACTTTTGAGGTGTGTTTTGGGTCGTTGTCGTGTTGAAAAATCCAGGAGCATGGCATTTTGTCTTCAGCGTGCGGTAACATCACGTTCTGCAAAATTTCTCTGTACATATGCTTGTCCATAATGCCATCGATTTTATGTAAGGGTCCTAAGCCTTGCCCTGAAAAGCAGCCCCACACCATTACGTGGCCACCTCCATGCTTAACAGCAGCTCGACAGTATCGAGGATGCAAGCGTTGGTTAGGTGGGCGACGTACTCTTTTCATCCCATCTGAGCTTACGATATTAAATTTGGATTCGTCGGAAAACAAAACCTTATTCCACTGATCTCTAGTCCAGCTTATATGTTTTTGTGCAAATTTAAGTCGAGCTTTTCTATTTTTTTGTGAAATAAATAGTTTTTTTGCTGATCTATACGATTTCAACCCTGCTGCCACAGCTCTTCTTTGAATGGTACGCGTGCTAATATTTAAACCTAATGACTTGAGTACACCGGGACCGGACTGGAATGGATCTTTTTTAAATTCTCGAACTATACGAGCATCCTCTCTTGAAGTAGTGCATTTTGGCCGTCCTCCAGAATGAACTGCTTGTAGCTTGTTTTGCTACTGACCAGCTTTGTTCAGTTTGTTTTGTCGCGTTGTGAGTAGAGTTTACAAGTTGTTTATTTTATTTATAGACATTAAGAGTGTGTTTTTTAAGAAAAAATAATGGTTTTATCACCTGCTATGTTATTATAGTAAATATTTTGAAAATATCGAGTTTTTCTTTTTTTCGTATGGTTTAACGTCGAAAGTAAGATTTGTTCAGTTAGTATTGTCCGGCACTGTATGTATGTAGATCGAGCTTTTGTCGGTGCAGGTTATAGGCTATAAATCTTTTCAAAATTTTGACCAAAAGGGGAGACAAAAATGGGACAAAGGGAGAAAAAAATGGGCAAAAATTAGTACTTTTATGCATAAATGCTGTATTTTATCTGTTTTAAAGGTAATTTTTTACGATTTAGTTTGCTTAAGTTTCCCAAATAGCTATTGGAGGTGTTCTGTTTATAAAGTTGTACCAAAAGGGGTCCAAAAAGGGGGAAAGGGGCCAAAAAACGGGCAAATTGAGTGCATAGCCAATCACGCCTGAACGCCTGGACCGATTTTCTTGAAATTTGGGATATTGATCGAGCTTTTGTCGGTGCAGGTTATAGGCTATAAATCTTTTAAAAATTTTGACCAAAAGGGGAGAAAAAAATGGGACAAAGGGAGAAAAAAATGGGCAAAAATTAGTACTTTATGCATAAATGCTGTATTTTATCTGTTTTAAAGGTATTTTTTTACGATTTAGCTTGCTTAAGTTTTCCAAATAGCTATTGGAGGTGTTCCGTTTCTAAAGTTGAAACAAAAGGGGTCCAAAAAGGGGGAAAGGGGCCAAAAACGGTCAAATTGAGTGCATTTATATTTAGGACTTAGAGTATTCAAAAAACTGGGTTGTTTGTTAAACCGGTTTCCGAATAATTTGAAAAATTTCATTTTTTAAGAAACCGGTTTCGAAACCGATAAACCGATTTTTTATTTATTGTTATTTTTAATGCAAAAATGACCATACTTAAGTTACTGATTTTTGAATTCTTTTAAGTGTTAATAATAAAAATTTTTAAATTTTTTCTTTAACAACAAATAATCGCTGTTTTTTTTTTTTAATTTAAAAACATTTTTCATTTTTTAAACTGATCCAAACTACATAACCCGCGCAACGCCGGGTACAATCTGCTAGTATGTATATAATAAATAAAGTAAAGATCTAAGACGTATTCAAACAAAATATGCACTATAAATAATTTACCTTTCAAATCTTCACATTTGCAGATGTGTTATAACTTTTGTTTCTCACTGTAGCTATATGTTTTAATTATGTGACTTTATACAGTTTACTTTTATTAATCTATTCAAGGATGCGCGAGACTCATAGCCAATTGATTAATTATTAATCTACAATAATAACAACTTTATTAAAAGATTCTTCGATGCGTTTATTTTTCTTTTTGATACAAACTACAACAATACAACATCCATGTGCCTAAAAAATACTAGACCTGTTTAATAGATTATGATTAAAAAAAAAAATAAATAAATTAATTATGATGTAAAATATTTCAGAGCTAAATTTTACTGTTATTATCATTGTTTAATCGTTTTGTTACGATCATTTTCTCACTTTTATTCGTTGTGCCTGTTTGTTTGATTCAAACTCGTTTTAGTTGGCCTCAACATGAACTCATGTTCGAAAGAGTTTGATAAGGGGAAAGAGATTTGATTCGATTCGATTAATGACTTATTTTAACATTTTTATAAGTTTTTAACTGGTTCTGCTGGTATTTGTATTTTTATTTAACATTTGATTCACCGAATCTGCATTCGCATTCTTTCTTAGTTTTGACAAGCTAGTGAAACGTCAAAGATATCAACTCGGGTGTATTTTTTTAATTTTTTATCATGTTATGGAGAAACATTACAACAATATCTTCTTTCTTAGATAGCGAATGTTTAAAATGTTTATTTAATTTGATATGTGATTAATGGTAGTTTACATATTCCTCACTTAGTTGCAAATATTACTTGAATATGTTATATGTATTAAATTTGCTTATTATCATCAATAATAGGATAGATTGTAAATAATAAATAAATAAATTAAATAAAAAAGTTGTACTTTGTACTTTTGAATAATTCTTTTGATAAATTTAAAAAAAATCTTTCGAAATGTTTCATCGCTATAGATTTCGCAACGTGTCTTAACACCAAAATTATTCCAACTGTGTCTTAAATATTGATAAAAAAAAAGTTAAAAGTTGCTTAAAGGTATATAATGTTATCGAGAATATATAGTGCTTTTCATAATTATAGCACCACCCTAATTTTTTTGAATTTCTAAAAAAGTACATTTATAATAACAACATCAGAACATTTCATTATGTGCAGTGTTAATGTAAAAGAAAGAATAACAGTAAATTTTTCAAATTGTTAGCGTAGTTTTTACTCCAATATAAAAACTAAGGTTTTTAGTCTTTGCATAATTATAGCACCAGTCTCATTTTTGTTAAATAAGAAGCTTTATTTACCAAAAATATTGATACTTAAAACTTAGTAAACCCCCACTTAGAGCTTATTAAACTAAACATTCGATCTTTCATACTCTTATAAAGATTATTTAATATTTCTCCGTCTATTTTCACCCACTCTTCGCTTATGTTTAATTTCAAATCTTCAACACTGGTAAATTGTCTGTTATTTGAATATAATCTTCGGATAAGAATGGGGAATTCGTTTGGGAAAACGTTTACAATAATATTCATATCAGGAGAGCAAGCTGGCCACGACAAAACCTCAATAGATTGGTTACGAAACCATTCCATCCTCTGTCTGCTGACATGAATTCTGGCATTGTCCTGTTGGAAAATATATTTTTTTCATTATTTTCTCACAGCTAAGAACAGTAATGTACTCTGTACTATTCATTCGCTTAGATGGAAACTGAAGTTCGAGGCAACCACTTAAAGAAATAACCCCCCAAACCATGAGACTACCTCCCCCAAAATTTCATTTAGTAAAATACTTTGGTTGCTTTCTAAGGTCACGCCAGTAATATCGATAGCCATCTGGTTCTAAGTTCCACTTTTTTTCATCAGAGAATATGACCTGAAGACAATTTTATAATCATTGTTTGTTATTATTGAAATGCTGGTGGTGCTATAATTATGAAAAGCACTTTATTTACAAAATCCATTCTTGTAGATAAAGTCTATAATAACAGTACAGTTCAGTTACAGTTACTATTAAAAAATTATTAGAAAAGATTTCTTTAATACAAACGTTTTTGATGTAGATTTGTAAAACAATTTAATAACTCCAGCTTTACGCTTTTACAAATACAAAATACTATTTATTTCAGATATGTTTTCTATAACGTTCGTATTGCAATTTGAAGACACATCTTAATTCGATTTTATTGAAGGTATTTTGATGTGATGTGATGATGATGATTTCATTCAGAAAAAAGAATAAAAATTTAAAGAATTTACGCGCACTATCAATATATACAGTGGTGTATGTAGACTTTCTTCTTATGGCAAATTTTAAATAAATATAACGTAGAAATTTAAGTATGTACTACGTAAAAATATGTAATTATTGCTAGGAAGTTCACTACAGTGGGACACATTGCAACGGTGTTTCGATAAATCAAAAGAGTTTGATACCCTACTGTTATTAATGAGAACATTCGCCCTTTCCGGCTCGTGTTTGAGAAGCATCATACACTGGCCCATATATGAGAGCTGCTTTCAGTTTTGATCGAATGCAGTTAAGTATTTCTCGCTTCGTCTTCTATCTAAACATGAAATCTCGTTGAATATTCAACCCATTGTTACAGATGACACACTGATAATGGCACGCTTTTGAGTCGAAAAACAATATTAAGCCTTTTGTGCTGTAAAATCGAACCTATTCGCGTGATTTCAATCGAAGTAGGCTTGCTTTCTTCACAATCTTTTAAAGAGCTTCAAAGTAATACATACATACATAATTGGTCATTACAACCCTTCAGTCAGGATTACGGACCTAGCTTCTCACACCACTTATGTTGTGTGCGTTAATTTTATACATGAGCGGCGGGACCTACAGTTTAAAATCGACTCCGAACGACAGTTTTTTTGTGAAACTTTTCATGGCAATTTTATTTACTCTCAGAGTTTTTGCCAGAAATCTGCTGAGCGGAAGTCGCCGAAGAAAAATTTTTTATATTTTCGTTTTGAAGTCTGACCTGGGATTTGAACTCGGGCCTTCGGTCTAATAAGCCAACACACTACCTACTAGACTATGGCGACTTCCAAAGTAATATGAATGACAAATATCATTCAGAAAATTATAAAAGATTTAGAATTGAGAATAAAAATCCTAATTTTAATCTGAACTCATTTGTTGGGGTTAAATACATAAATACATAGATATATTTAGAGAATCTGGATGAATTTATATGTGCACCCATACCGTACTTTGCGTCGTTTCGTTTTGCGTTTTTTTGAAGCTGCGTCGCTGCTGAACTAGTACTAATTTTCAGTGTACTTCGTTAGATTTTTGAAGATGCGTTGTTTTGGGTTCGAGTTTTTAATTTTTTCTTTTTAATTTTTTGAAACTTCCTTCTTTTTTTTTCTAAAAGATGGCACGACTTTTGTCTCTAATTGCGCCATGCTATCAAAACTTGGGGATTCCCTTTCTAACTGAAAATAATACAGTTTTCCTAATTTTAAATTTCAGTTTCAATTAGTGTGTCATAAATTAATGTAATGTTTTTGTAATACAGACTATTTCACTTGCTTGTCTGTTTATATGGGAAACACAAAGAAAATTGAGTGTTTTTGTTTGTGTTTTCCATGCAAACAGACAAGCAAGTGAAATAGCCTGTGTTACAAAAACATCACATAAGTCAATTTTTCATTTTATTTTAATTGAATTTACTTTTGTTCTTTGTATGTGTGCAATAAAATTTTATATTCACCCTTATTCTGGTTGTAGTCGTCGACGTCGCCATCGTCGTCGTTACCAAAAATGATGTCGATAAAATCAGAGTCGACACAACACAATATCGACGGCGTATTGACTCACAGAATACCAAATGTGTGTCCGACAGTCATCTATAACTGTCAATAACGACAAACAGAATACCAATTTTAAACTGTCGACGCAAGACGACGTCGACGACGACAACCAGAATAAGGGTGATTATCTTTGTTTTTTAAATCTTTACTTTGTTCAATTTTCTTAAAAAAAAGTGCTATTTTTGTAACCTTTGGACCCTGTCTTTGATCTTTACATGGTTTGCTAGAGAAGATCATAATTCACTTTGCATCGTGTTTTTGTTTGGAACGTAACCACGTCGCAAAGTGAGGTATGTATGTACTATATTTAAAAGCATAAATATTAGCAAATATGCAATAAAGTATTTGTAGTAAAATAAATTTTTATAAATTTATGAATTTACTTACTCATTTACATTTACAATACATATTAATATGCCTCTTAAGAGGCATATTAAAAAGCATCTCCCCCATGTTCTTTCAGTTTTTCCAAGATAGTTTGTGTTTGGTTTACGGTAGCAGATCCTTAGATGATAGCATCCGTCTATATGTCGTTAAGCAGGAATATTTGATTCAACTTAACTCAACTCAACTCAACTCAGCCTTTTGTTCAATAAATAAAATACATAAAATCTTTTAAAACCGACAAAACATTTTAAACTGGTGAATACAAAATAAAACATATCCCCCGTCTTTGTATTGTAGTTTGTTAAACGATTGAACATTTGTTTGAAAACAACTCACAATTATTTACGAAAGTTCGTGTTTTCCATTAACGGTTGTCGCACAAACACAGAGAGGGTGACAGAGAGAGAGAGAGAGAGAGAAGCAGAACGCTAAACATTGAGAAAACTCACTCTAATCCGCAATTCGTACTCAAAAAACAACGAATCATTTGAGTGATTTCCTCCTCTCAAAAACGAAGTAAATCTCAGTGTTGCCACCTTGTGTGTAATTACACATATTGCGTGTAATTTTTGATTGTGTGTGTAGCATGTGTGTAATTAACTTCGTGTGTAATTTGTGTGTAATTTTACTTTTTGTTCTACCTTTTACTTTAATCGCTAATTTTTAACAGTCAATTTGTTAACACTCATTTGTTTTGTAAATTTATTGCAATTTCTAACACCAGGTTGCAAAAATAAACACCTACATACATTCTTCTCTTTCTAATTTAAATATGTAAGGTTAATGTTTAGTCGCCGTAGTCTAGCAGGTAGTGTGTTGGCTTATTAGACGTAAGGCCCGAGTTCAACCTCCAGGTTAGACATCAAAACGAAAATATATAAAAAATTTCTTTGGCGACTTCCTCTCAGCAAATTTCTGGCAAAAACTCTGAGAGTAAATAAAATTGCCATGAAATTCAATGAAATCTGTCGTTCGAAGTCGACTTTAAAACTGTAGGCCCCGCCACTCATGTATAAAATTAACGCACACAACATAAGTGGTGTGAGAAGCTAGGTCGTAATCCTGACTGAAGGGTTGTAATCAGTGGTGTTGTGCTAATTTTTTTTTACCGGAACGCGTATATATATCGGGTCCGCTATCTAACGTTTTTTTTTTAAACTAGTGCTTATTTCGTGAATGGTAACACTTAGCTCATGTCTGATTTGACATATAATTAAATTTATCCTTCCGCTGAACGAATATGGCTGTGTATACGCTTGAACAACGTTGGGAAATATTGCGACATTACTTTGAAAATCATGGTAATGTTGCAGAATGTGTGCGAAAATTGCATACGGATTTTGGAAGACCTTGGCGGGTATGTAAACAAGCATTGAAAAGCCGACGCACCCAAAACGAGTCACTGTTTGGTGCGGATTTTGGTCCAGAGGCATAATTGGGCCATTTTTCTTCGAAAATGAGCAAGGAGTGGCCGTTACAGTCAATGACGATCGTTATCGGGCCATGTTGAATTAATTTTTGTTCACAAAAATTGAAGAGGAGGATATTGGCAACATTTGGTTTCAACAGGACGGCGCTACGTGCCACACAGCCGAAGCTACACTCGATGTTTTGCGCCCTGTTTTTGAAGATCGCATTATCAGCCGCAGAGTTGATGTCGTTTGGCCACCTCGGAGCTGCGATTTGACACCGTTGGACTATTATTTGTGTGGGATGCCGTCAAAGATAAGTGTTACGCCGATAAGCCAGAGATAATTGACGCTTTAAAGGACAATATTCGTGAAGCCATTGGTGAAATACAGCTGCACACAATGTGCTTAAAAATTGGACCGATTGTGTAGGCTACTGCATGGCCAGCTGAGGCAGCCATTTGAATGAAATTATTTTCCATTATTAACCGGAAGGATTGTACTTTCAAATAAAAAAAGAAATTTGAGAAAATATTCAGTAGTTTTTTTTCAAAGCATTTTCAAAAAAAATATTTATTTGGCGGACCCATAATTATATGACAGGGCCGATCCTGGGTAGGGGGCCGTTCTGTGCGATCTCATGTCCCAAATTTAACGACGGGGGTGATTTTCCATGATAATCCTGGAGGCGGCGTTTTTTTAGGTCTGATATCCCAAATTTGCCAATTCTCGTTATCAGAAATCATCTTTAGTTCCGGAACGCGTTCCTGTCCAAAAATGAAGTACCGGAACGACGTTTCGGAGCGTTCCGGCTCGACAACACCACTGGTTGTAATGACCAATTATGTATGTATGTGTATGAAAATATAATTTTAATGTTTACATAATATATGTATGCAATATTTGTAAAAATAGAATTTGTTGTGTGTAATTTTTTTTCATATGTGTAATTTCGATGCCAGTTGTGTGTAAATCATAAAGCTGTTGGTGGTAACACTGGTAAATCTATACTCTTATATGATATATTTCTCTCTTTCTTTGTCTCTCTATCTACATATTTATCTTTTTGCTAGCAAGTGCTGAGGGCTTTTAATTTTGAAATTTTAAAAGAAAAATCCACAATTTATATCGTATTAATGCACGACATTCTTTATATAGGTATTTTTTTTTAATTGTGAAGAAATTTTTGTTGATTTTTAACAATAAAACATTTGAACTTGAAATATTTTCTTCTTGTTTTTCTTTTTTTGTTGCGGTCGTCATCTTGTCATCTCGATATCGTTGGTATTACAACTTAATTGAAATTTATTTATTGAAAAATAATTGTTATTGATTTTTAAATCTTATTTGACTTCAAATGAATATGATTAAATAGTTGGAGTTGAATAGAATTAAAAAAAAAAAAAAAAAACAGAAACAGAAACGACAACATAACCGAAATTGGTTAGTGACGATGATGGTGGTAATGGCGATGATAATGATAATGGCTGGTGGTGTTTACCGGTTTTTTGATTATTTAATTTAAATCTCTTTGATTTATGGGACAGTTGTACCTTGGATCAATTTTGGTTATAGAAATCGTTAGTTTTTGAGGGGAAATTCCAGAATACACATGTGCTAACTGACGTGCGCTTGATCTTGGTGTAATAATTAATTGCCAATAATTCATGAGATTTGAAACAAAATATTAAATAAGGCGAGATATCGAAACACAATTTTTTTTTTTTTTTTGAACAATCAAACATACATACCTTTGTATATAGTACCTATGAATGTGAAGACTATCTTGTCACATAACCTAAGTATGCTTAGTTTAAAATTTTTCGAAATTAATAAAAATATTAATTTAAATAGCGAACTTCTTTATCAGCATTGCCAGTAATTTTTATTTTTAAATTTTTATTTTTACTATCGAAAATTAAAGCACTACTACTAGCTCCTTTTTATTAAATCCTATTTACAAAATAGAATGTTTTACGAAAAAATAGCTGACGAAAGATCTAGTATTCTTGATATAAGAGCAGGGGCTCCTCAGGACAGTGTACTAAGCCCTGTCTTATATACAATATTTACTGCAGACATGCCAATTTCAGAACACATAAATGTTTCAACATACGCAGATGACACTGCAATACTAGCTGTGGATAAATATCCCTCCATAGCATCCAGACTTGTGCAAAATGAACTAAATCTGTTGGAATTATGGCTAAGAAAATGGAAAATTAAAGTAAACGCGGAAAAGTTCGCTTACGTTACTTTTGCTCTAAGAAGAGGAGATTGCCCTAATGTTATCATTAATAATACGCAAATTCCTAGAAAGGACTGTGTCAAATACCTTGGAATACACTTAGATCGTCGACTAACATGGAAGCAACATATTAAGGCCAAACGTCAAGATTTAAATATAAAAAATAAAAAACTTTTCTGGTTAATTGGGCCAAAATCGCAACTTAATATTGAAAATAAATTGAAACTGTATAAGACAATTTTAAAACCAGTGTGGACATATGGGATTCAACTGTGGAGAACTGCAAGCCATTCAAATATCGAAATAATCCAAAGGTATCAATCCAAGGAGGAGGTATATTACTAACGAGGCAATCCATAATGACCTTAAAATTAAGTAATGACCAGTTAAGGAAGTAATTAGATATTTCAGCGAAAAGTATTTGAATAGACTTAGCAATCATGTTAACCCCTTGGCTATTGCCTTACTAGACGAAACAGACGAAATTAAAAGACTGAAGGGATATCATATCTTAGACCTTCCTTTCCGTGATTGAAAGAAAGGAGGAGGAAAACTACAATATCATTTATCAGGTCTAAACTGTATATTATGTATAATTGTTTGAATTTTTATTTAGCAAACTATCGTTCTCTTGTAAATAGACTATGTCTTAGTAAAATCTTTGTTATAAATATATGTAAATAATTCTTTAAATTTTTTTTTCCTGTCCATATAATATAAAATTATATTTTTGCGCGAATCAAGATTTTTTTTATTTTTGTACTTATAGATGTACTTGCAGGAGTACACCTACGAATGTCATTTCTTAACAACCATCAAATTTGCTTATTATCTTAATGTATTTATAAAGATAGATTGCAATTATAATAAAGAATAAAAAAAAAAAAGAAATTTATTTCTAAAGAAAAAACCAATTTTACAAAAGTTCCAAAATTTTTAAAGAAATCACCGGAGTCCGGCGCCTGTGTTACTTTCTCTGCTGGTGTTTTTTCTTTGCTATCTTTGCCCGAGTCTTAATTGAAAATTGAAATATATTGAAAGAACTTGTTTTGTTAGAAAACAAATTAAAAAAAAAAAACTTTTTTTGCATTTCAAAAACCTTGAAAAAAGAAAAGAAAAACCTTGGCAATTGGCCACGCTGTACTTAATGTGTACAATAAGTACACATTATGACTTTTTTACAATCCAAATACGATAATAGAAATAACAATCATTTGCCTAGTTTTAGTTTGTTTGCGCTTGCTAATGTAAACGATTTAATGTAAAAATGATTGCAATTTTGCTTACAATGTAATTCATTTTCCATCAGTTGCATGCATTAATATAATTCTAATTATTACAAGCTTAGCAGCTTAGATCTTGCTTAGGTTTAGTTTTAGGTTAGAGGGCGCGTGTACTTGTCAAATGAGACAAGTACAGTAACCGGGGGTCAAGTAGACCCATAGTAACAACGTCCTTAAGATGAGATGATAATAGAGGGGATAGGAAAAAGGAAAGGAAGTAGGAAAGGGAGAATAAGGAAGCGGAGGAATTCCACAGGCCAACAGTTCTTGGGAATCGAACCCCCGATCCTTACACTAATAGTCTAGCACACTACCCCCTAGACTTCCGGGTCACCCTAATGTAATTCAATAACCACTAAAAATTATATAAATAATAAAATAAATTATATATAATTTATACTGATTTCAGTAAAGATTTTGATAGGGTTGATCATAGAATTTTGCTTCTTAAACTTTCATTAATCGGTATTCCTGATATTATTCATCGTTGGTTAGGCTCCTACCTATCCCTTAGGACTCAGAGGGTATTGTTTAGGAATGTATTGTCTAAGACAGTATATGTTATTTCTGGTGTTCCGCAGGGTAGCCATTTGGGTCCTTAACTGTTTTTATTGTTTCTTAATGATCTTCCTTGTGCTATGTATTTCTGATTGTAATATTCTGATGTATGCTGACGACGTTAAATTATTTTATACTTTTGATGATGATCATGGTCAGGCTGTTCTTCAGCGAAATATTGATTTGTTTGTAACTTGGTGCAGAATTAATTTAATGGATCTTATGGTGTTTTCTTTTCTACAAAGAAAATGTCACCCTCTTACAAGGTGCATTAAAAAAATTTCTGACCAACCCTGTTGTAATGTAATTTTTTATTTGAGAAGAACATAACACAAATATTAAAAAAGGGTATGCCCTGTGTTTACCACTTATTAAGAAAATGAATGAGGAAATGGCAATTTGTTCAAAAGTCGTTCAATGTAAATAATAATATTTAAAATTAATTAAAAAAAAAGTGTTTTGTACGTATTAAATGTTTTATATTTATTAACGTTAAGTTTTTAGATTTAAAAATATGTTGTATTTTTCGATTTGTTTTCAATAAAATATGTAAATATGAGAAAGGTGTTGCCAGACAGCTAAATTTTCGATTTCATTTTTTGAGCGCTGTTTTTTATAACCAAAAAATATTTTTTTATCACTGTTCTAACACTGAATGCAATTTCTTTAAATTACTGACCATGTATCTTTAATAATGTAATGTTTCCTTAAGGTTACTCCACAAAACAATGAAAAAATTAACTTCAAAATTGGATAAAGATACCATGCGGCTTTTTTTAAATTTCATCTGGCAGCTCTATAAATAAACAAAAGTCATCTGGTTTACAGGGCATTACCAGCTCTCTCGATTTATACAGGGCATAAAATGCAATGCCCTCCACCATTGACAAGTGCGATTTATTTAGAATAAAACATACCACCCTTTTAGAGGGCGAAACATTTTTAAGAAACAAACACAAAATTGCATTTTGCACATGCAGAATGCACATTTTTTGGTAGAAAAGAAAACACCATTAACTTGAGAAAATGTAAATGCATGGTTTTCTCTCGCGGGGGCGTAATTTCGTCCACTTATGGGATTAATTCTTGCCGTTTAGAAACTGTGACTACATTTCTTGATTTGGGAGTATTATTGGATATGAAACTGTCTTTTATTGATCATATTAGTATGATAATTGGCAAGGCTCGGGCTGTTCTTGGTTTTGTGAAAAGATGGGCTAGGGAATTCACTGATCCTTATATAACAAGACTGCTATACCTTTCACTTGTTAGACCTATTTTGGAGTATGTGTCTATTATTTGGAATCCATACTATCGTTGTCATAGTGATTCAATATAGTCTGTGCAGAAGCAGTTTTTATTATTCTGTTTACGTGGCTTAGGATGGGATTGTGCCAATGGGTTTCCGTCATATGAGGCTATATTAGGTTTGATAAAACTTCCAACTTTAGAACGTAGAAGGGCTGTTTTAGGGTTTTGTTTTGTTTTGTTTTTAATCTGATTAAAGGTGATATCGATTCTGAGTTTTTGCTTTGTAACCTGAATTTCAGTATTCCAGCAAGATTTTCACGGCACTATCGTCCTCTTTCTTTAGATTTTTATAGAACGAACTATGGATGTAATTTTCCTTTTCGTAGATTATGTAATGATTTTAACTTATATTATAATTTTATTGATTTTAATTGTAGTGTTTGTAATATAAAACGTAGCTTATAGGCTTGCATTAATTTGTAAATTATTATATAAAAATGTATTTTTGTTCTTGTCTTATGTAGTTCCGGTTTATTGTTACTTTATTCAGCTCGTGTTTAAGTTCTGTAGCTGTTTTATGTTCCCGTTGCCATTACTTTTTTCTTACCCGCTACAGTCCAGACTGTAGCGTGTACGTGTCCCTACGTAATGGGGACGAGCCCTCCGCGGTCGGGTGAGGGTGGGTTAGTGTGAGGCCGGGGACGTTCGAATAATTAAAAAAAAAAATTTTTTGTTTACATTTTATCTACATTTGTAAGAAATTCTGTACATACGAATAAGAAGAGAGCAAGAAACATGTGTATATTTTAATACATTATTTAGTATATATTTTTAATGACTATTAAGTCATCTTTGTTTGGTCATTACAATCCTCCAGTCAGGGAGTTTCTCACACCTCCCATGTTGTGTTTGTTAATTTAATTCATAAGCGGGGGACCTACAGTTTAAAGTCGACTCTGTATGACAGATTTTTTAAATTTTTTCATGGCAATTTTATTTATCTCAGAGTTTTTACCAGAAGTCTGCTGAGAAAAAATATTTCTTCGAATTTGGTTTTTGTGAAATGTAAAGTAACAACTGGGAAATGACAATTAATAGTCCGTACACTTGAGAAACATTTTTCAGTTTTTTTAACTTTAGAACAATCGTGTTTTTTTTTTCTTTTAATTTACTAGACGCATTCTACAACGGGGTCAGTTAAAAATGATTACTATGAGGGTGTTAAAATATAAAAAGAGAGATACGTTTAAACGTATTTATGTATGTTTGTTCATTTTGCATTGTTTAAATTCATTAAAAATATTTATGTTTTCTCATTTGCAAATTAATTAGCATTTTGACATTCATTTTATTGTTTTATTACTAATTATACTTTGTCGGCTTTTAAAATTGTTTAAATATTCAATAAACAATTTTATGCATTTCAATAAGAAATATGTATTCATTTTATTTCAGCGTGTTTTTTTTTTATTTATCTCGTCGATACACCGGCGTTATTTTTTTTTTTATATTTTTGCTTTTAATTTATTTTAATACGTTTTTTTTCACTTTTTTTCTCGCGCTTTTGTTTTATTTTTTTTTTTTTGTAAAGTTGGGAGAGTTAAATTTAGCCAAAAAATGTGTTAGAAAATAAATAAAATAAATATTTATATTTATGGGGAGCGAAGCAATTATGAAGCTGCTGGCAAATTGGACAATCGATCGAAATAATTTAAAACTTAAGACATGAAACGCCATAATTCATGCAAATCTTTGATTAAAGTGTGAAAACCCAATGGGCGGTAAAATATAAAAAAAAGATTTTGTATGATTTTTTGCATTTTTATTGGGCTATACTCCATAACAAAATAAACCTATTAAACATCTTCTTTAAGTTCTGATGTAAAGATGTAAATTGTAAATCTTCCTATATCATAGGTCCCTTTGAATATAATAATTATATAAGCATAGATAAATATATAATAAATAAGTAAGTAAATATTCTTATAGAATTTCCGCAATAGATACTGTTGCTAATTATTGCTAATTTTTATGTGTTTGACTTCACCAATTAACCGTGTTAGAAATATTTTTTAGCAGTTTATAAATTATATGACATTTGATTTTGGAATCTTAAAATTGCAGGTTAATTATATGCAAATCTCTTGCGAAATTTGCATAAAAAAATGTATCATTTGGTTATCAACACCTTCGAAAACAATTAAATCTTGATATTAATTTTTAAATTTTTAAGCTACCAATTTCATTTTGTATTTGACTTCCTTATTATTCGTATTTTCATATTTTTTATATATGTATACATACATTCCTCTAGACGAAAAAGTCTGATCATATTGCAATCCGCTTAGCGTGAACTGTGTTAGATGAATTGTGGAAAGCTGTATATGGAAATAATAATATTACTTACGTATGTATGTAAAAGAAAGACATCATTTGAAGCTATAAAAAATACCAAATGAACAGAATGTAACGTTATGAGCTAGGTAAGTAGCGCTAGGTAGGTAGATTGAAAGAGAGTAGAAGAACCAAGGATCTCATGCCTACACCTAAGCTATCATGTAGACTTATTGTGCGCTTAAGTTAGGAATACAACCTTTTTTCTTTTTATAGTAGGCCTGTATGTTGTACAAACTTCTGAACTTCTTCCAGTCCACTCCTCTGAGTTAAGTCTGGTATAGTGTCATGCCAGTAATATGACACAAGAAGTGCACCATCGTTTCGATGTATGCACCGCATGCCCTGTATTTATCATTTTCCACCACACCAATACGGTTCAGGTGTATATGTAAGACGGAGTATACCGTGAGTACGCGTGCTATTAGCGTGCTCAGATCATTATTATTTCGTTTTATAATACTTATGGTTCCCTCCCCATTATAGTATGTAATCCTCCATGCTTACAGTATGTAATAATCGGGCTCTAGGAACCCATATACCATTCCATGCTTGGAATAATTGTTAATTATTAATATAACTTTATTAAATTGCGTCAATTGTTAGAATATTCGCTTGGTGTATCAAACTTAATTTTTAACCGAATATACTCATTTAGTTTCTTGAAGCGGGGGTTTATAGAGAAGTCATAAATACATTTCCGATTTATTAGTCGCCACTTTGTATAAAAATGCAATATTAAATCACGCGTTCATTTAAATGCAAATTCATTTTAAGCATTCATATTGATAGAGATTCAATTTAAACAAGTATTTTTATATTCAATTTAGCATCTATCGTCTTGTGTTAATGTTGATAATATTTTTATAATTTTAAATTTTGATTCTTTTGTTCGATCATTTCATTTTATTAATTTTGAGGCAATTTTGTTGTTATGCTCTATAAGCGTAGGTGTTTTAAACTTATGTACCCGAGTATTAGCCATTCAGTTGATTTGACATTCAGTTTATTTGAGTTTAGTTAAGTTGAGCTCAAAAATAGAAAAAAAAAACTAACAATTAATTATTGTCAAGACAGTTGTCAAAACATTTGTCAAAATCATAGATTTTTAGCGTGTAATATGTATGTTTAAATTAAGAAATACAAATTAAATTAATACTTGCCTAGACATAAATGTCAAAACTAACAAAATGCCGAGTTACCATTTGTTAACACAATGTAGTCAATTTCTTTTATTCCCGTCGTCTTGTTTTTTATGCTTTCAGTTAGTGTTTGGACAGTGGTTTTCTGCACAGTCAAGGCTACATATTTGTTTTGTTCCGCAAATGAATTGAATGGCATTTATTTAATTTATTTATTAAAGAAATATGTATAGCGCTAGTTTATGAACTGATCGAATTTATCAATTCTATTTCTATAATTTTCGCTTGTTTACAATAGGTATTTACGTTCGAAGCAGGGTTAAAACTAGAAATAATTCCATTACTGGGAAATATAAACAAAAGACTTAAGACACAAACCTGACTTTCAAAAGTATTTCGAATAACTACTTGTGGCATCATTGACTGAATCAGAAAGTAATAATTCTATCTGCAAGTAAGGGAAATTGAAGGCCTATATGTTTATGGCAGATTTTTGACATTAAATGACTAGGTACTACTGATATTTGATGATAGAAGAATTTGTACTACTTAACTGGAGGCATTAAAATGTCAATGATCAAATTTAGCCTGTTATTAATGGTATGAAATTTGAGATAAAAACAAATTGCGATAATAACTACTTTTATAATTACAAACAGATATTTGTGTATTTATAAATGGGCAATTTCGTGTCAAGTGACAAAATTTTTAAAATCGATGTCTTCCGATTTGGATGAAATTTGCACCAAGGTTAGTACTATTGGATTGTTGGCCAGACACAAATTTTCAGCTCTATCAGTCAAGAACTGCCGGAGTTAGAGGGGGTCAAAGTTGGACATTTTGGTCATACAGGGTTTTTTAAAATGTGTGTAACTGTAAGTGACCACAAAGCTCTTAAAGAAAAGAACTAAGTTTTCTTTGATCAAAAAAAAAAAAACATCCATTAAAAAAAAATATAGTGCATATGGTAAAATTTAAAAACTTTGGTTTTGAGTTAAAATATTTTTTTTTTATAGATATGCCTCTTGCTACTAAGTGCCCACAAAGACCTTAAAGGAAATGGTCTAAGTTTTCTTTTGAGGAAAAATTAAAAAAAAAATCCATTTCGAAAAAAAATGGGGGAAAATGAAAATGGTACATGTGCCAAATATTGAAAAATCTTATTCTTGAGTTAAAAAATAATTTTTTTGATAGATATCCCACTCGCATCCCATTAAGCGATTATGAAGGCCTTTAAGGAAATTTTATAAGCTTTCTTTTAAGCAAAAAAAAAAAAAAAAAAAAGGGCCCAAATTGAAAAAAAAATTAAAAAAAAAATTTTTTAAAAATTAAAAAAATTATTTTTGGAAAGATTGAAGAAATAGCTATCTAATATCCTTTTTTGCTAGGACCAATAGGTGAAAAGTTACACACATTTTAAAAAAAACCCTGTATGACCAAAATGTCCAACTTTGACCCCCTCTAACTCCGGCAGTTATTGACTGATAGAGCTGAATTGAATATTGTCTGGCCAACTATCCAATAGTACTAACCTTGGTGCAAATTTCATCCAAATCGGAAGACATCGATTTTAAAAATTGGGTCACTTGACACGAAATTGCCCATATATATAACAGTGTATGCTTGTTGTTGATAATTTTCAAAAAAAAAAAGAAAAATAAATTCGATACACTTATACACATAGAACAAAAATACAAAATATTTTTTATGTATGTAACTTGAGTCAACAATTAACATTTCAAAATTATATTTTTCGCTCAGATAACACTATGCGACAAAATAAAAAAAATTAAATACACCCGGCTAATGAGTGTAGGTTGTGAGTTTTGTTGAGTAGATCTCAAAAATATTTTTTTTATATTTCTCGAACCCTCCCAACTTTTTTTATTTGACAAAAACTGTTTTTTTAGACTTTACGCTCAAATTTCAGGATTACTCAAACATTTCTGACCCGATTTCCAAAATTAAAACTTTTTGGAAAGGGGACCTTTAAAACGGTATACATATATCTATTATTCGACTTAATATGCTGTAAGATTGGATGAGGTAAACTTGGAAAATTCGAATTTTTTTCATATTTTTTCATGATTGTCCATTTATAGTAGCAAACTTTAATAAAAAAATATAGGATAAGTGATAATATTCTTAAAGTCTGTTCTCTTGTGAAGAGATTGAGTTATCATTTGATCAAATCGGACAAAAATTACAGTAGTTATTATTTAAAGAGTCTAACAGTCGAGTGATATTTTTTACATATGTCATCTCATCGAATGAACTTTTAGTTCAAAAATTTTCAGAATTTTTATGGATTTTGATTGTTTATCACAAAATGTGTCAATTTCACGTTTGCACGACTATCAGAAGTCGGCTAATGTTTGTGTTTTTTGCAAATATTATTATTTCTCTTTGCGCAAACATTGGCCAACTTCTGGTGGCCGCTCAAACGTGAAATTGACACTTTTTGTGATAAACAATCAAAATCCATCAAAAATTCTGAAAATTTTTGAACTAAAAGTTCATTTGATAAGATGACATATATAAAAAATATAACACGACTGTTATACTATTTATGTAATAACTACAGTAACTTTTATCCTATTTTATCAAACTAAATGCCAATCTCTTCACAAGATGATGCACTTTCAGAATGTCATCACTTATTTAATATTTTTTAAGTAAAGTTTGCTACTTTGAACGGACAAACTTGAAAAAATATGAAAAAAATTCGCATTTTTCAAGTTTACCTCATCAAAACTCATAGCATATTAAGTCAAATAATAGATTTATGTATTAAGGGTCCATCTCTCCCCTTTCCAACAAGATTTAAATTTTGAAAATCGGGTCAGAAATGTTTGAGTAATTCAGAAATTTGTACGTAAAGTCATAAAAAACAGTTTTTGTCAAATAAAATAAGTTTGGAGGGTTCGAGAAATATAAAAAAAATATTTTTGAGATCTACTCAACAAAACTCACAACCTACACTGTGTCATTAGCCGGGTGTATTTAATTTCTTTTATTTTGTCGCATAGTGTAATTTTCAAAAAAAAAAAAAATTAATTCGATACACTTATACACATTTTTTTTCATATGTTTTTAAAAGTTGCATTGTTTGCAATACAAAATATTTTTTATGTAACTTGAGTTAACAATTAACATTTCAAAATTATATTGTTCGAATAGGATAATTAATTAATTTACTTTTTTCCATAATATTTTTCATATTGTTCCTTCAAAATCAATGTATGAATACTGATATTCTGCTATCCTATCGCTTTTTGATGTTTGGAATACGAAATACACTCATACCTCGCTTTGCGTCGTTCCGTTTTGCGTTTTTTCAAAGTTGAGTCGTTGCTGAATAAGTACTAATTTTCACTGTGCGTCCTTAGATTTTCAAAGTTGCGTTGTTTTGGGCTTTCGAGCTTTTAATTTTTTGAAATTTCCTTTTTTTTCTTCTAAAAGATGGCACGACTTTTTTCTAATTGCGCCAAGCTATCAAAACTTGGGTAATTGACCTGAGCGAAAGACTATTGCTAATACTGGTCATTTAATGACAGACGATACTTAAACTTAAATGAAATAAACAAAATAAAATATAATTTTACTCCACGTGTGAATACGCCACACGACCACTTAGACATGAATACAAAGATATTTATTCACTGATTGCTAGTATTTCGGTAAGCCTCATATTAGCTAACCAAGCTGATCTTCAACAAAGTGATACTTCGATTCTCATACGAGTAATGTTTGAATTTACATTCAACTTGTGGTTCTTCTGAAAAATGGTGATATGTGCTGTAGCCTTAAATGAAAAATTTTTGCTCTAATTTCAGTAGACAAATGATTTCTACTGATCTCATCAACTGTAATTTCAAATATGTAGTTTATTTACCTTTTTTTTTGTTGTTTTCTTTCGATTTAATTTAATTATCTTTTGAAGACTAAAATCAGTTGCAGAAAATGAAACATTTTGATTTAAGAATTTTAAAAATGATTTCAACAATTTATTTAACTAATAAGTATGTACTAATGAAAGACATATTAAAATTAAAAGAATTTAACAACACTTAAAACGAATAATAACAGATTTTACAACGAATATTTAAATGTTGAATCGTAACATTAAAAGGAATTAATCTATTGGGTAATAGGAGGTAAATATTGGCTAATGGCAGATTTTTGTTCGGAATATGATCCAGGAGCTACTTGTTGGTAGTTGTAGGCACCGTCTGGTGTAAGACCATCCAAAGAACCAACAACAGAGGTTAAAGGAGCAACACCTTCATCAGAGAATTCATTGGGTCCATCCAACTTGGCATATTCGTCTAAAAAAGAAAGAAATTTGAAATTGTATTGAAATTCACATGTCAGAAGAATTAAAGAAAAAAAAAAAAAAACAATTACTTTGAATTTCCTTTTGGGCTGCTTCAGCTTCTTCAGGTGTCTTGTACTTAATGAAGAATACTTCAGGTTTACTGGCTTCAGCTGGTGCTGGGGTAGCAATGTCGCTGGCTTCCAATTCGTTGTCCTTCTTGCTCAACACATAAATAACAGTCTTCTCTTCTTGAGGAGCATACTCAGCAGAGTATTTAACATTACCAGCACCAGAGCTGGGAGCCTTAATGAAAACAACGCGGTAGTTTCTCTGTGGGCGTCCCAAAACCAAATGTTTGTGCTTGCTTTGGCCGTCATTGTCCTCTGGTGCTGACACTACATAGAATTGTTTGCGTACAAGTGGTGCTGGGGTAGTAGAAGCAGGCGGCAAATATTTCTCACCTCCGCGATAATTGATATTGCTGGCAGCTACATTCTGAGGCTCGTAACCATAACCGAATTGGGGAGCAGCTGAAGTCAAAGCTGTTAAGCTCAAGGCGATAATAATTAAACAACGCATTATTGGTTTAAATTTTTCTTATTTGATCTGGTCCTTAGGGTATTCTTCTATTCGTTTTGATAATCAACTCTGTTGATATGTTTTCTTTAGCTGTTTATGCTGCACTGTACGTTTCAATCTGGGCTGCATTTGTATTTATTTGTTTAAATGCAAAAAAAAATCCAAAATAAAAATAACGAAAGAAAAGAAAAAAACTAAAGGCATTTTAAAATATATATTTTAATGCAAATCTAGATTTGGCTCTTATCTTCTTTCCATTGTTATACGAATTATAGTTTTAGCGTTCGCATTTTTGTTTCTGTTTTTTTTAGAGAATTTGAGTGGTTTATGATATTTTTATTCTTTTTTCCGAAAGATTATTACCTTCTATGGAATGTCAAAGTGAGTCATTTTCATGGCAGGCAGTATTAACTCAATTAAACAAAATTAAAAATTTTAATCTTTTTTTTTTTTTTTTTTTGTTTTGTTTTTTGCTATTAAGACCAACACTCCATAGTTTTAATCATAAATACTATATTTATGATCGGAGTTGTCATTATAATCAATAATTCAAAGTCTTTCGAACACAAACGAAATACCGCAGACAACTGGTCGGCATTAAAATGTAAATCTCTGGAATCGATATTATTTTTGCAATAAATTTCTTCTTTTTCGTTATCATAACTTGGGGTTTTTTGTATTTTGCTCATTATCACAAAGAGATGCTCTTTGTTTTGTAGTGAATTATTCGAATAATTGAATTATTCGAATAATCATTTCATATCCTAAAAATATTTCATACGACTAGCTTTTGTTCACATTTGAATTCAGAGTTCATTATAAAGCACCTTTCAAAAGTATTCAAGAGAAAATAGCAAATTGGGGGAGTTATTCTGAATTAGACTCTTTGTATACATACATACATACGTATGTATGTATATCAGAGATCAGAAAAAGATGAGTAAAATCGAATGATACTTATACGCAAACGTCGGCACCAATGTCCCTCAGGGGAAGATCATCTTCGGCTTTTTACACACATATTGCACGAACATCAACAATGTTCGTTAAAAAGAGCGTAAAAATGCATTCAGTTGCTTGTCAGCTTTAAGTGAAGTAGGTTCTCGTCGCTTCTTTTGAATTTTTTTTGTATATCAATAATACACCCAAAGAAAAATTACAGTAGGATTCACTATTTTCTAATGAGATTCACTAATAACAATGAGAAATGATCTCCATTTTTGGAAGAATATTTGTCATGTTAAATATGCAGTGTTTAGAGATTTGGCACTGTACATTTTCCATTTTCCACTACATAAACATATTATTAGGTTACACTTGAAAATATTACTAACAATTTTCCTCTGGGTTATACACATGCCTCCCACAAATACACTCACATTTTTATCATGTTCTCTTTGTGCCGACGTCTGCTTATACGCATTCGTACTTATTTTAATATCATGAAACCTCTACTCATACTCATACTTAACAACACGTATGATGTTGTTGATTATGACTCTCAATAACTCAACATTTACAAGAATCACAAAATAAGTATGATTCGCGTACGAACACTAAAATACTCACTAAAAGCTTGTGTGTTTGCTCTGTTTGTTGCTCTGTCTTTTTTGCTTATGTGTCTTTTTTCTTTTGTTGTAAACGCAACAACAACTAAGATTGTAAATTTTGATGAATGATTCGAGTCACTCGATTCATTTATACGTATTATAAGCAGTGTTGCAAAACTAAAACAAAAAAACTAAAAGAAATGGTACTTAGCCATAACTGAAAGAGTACTTTTCTGCATCCAATGGTACTCTTGTAAAAAAATACATATGTACATACATACTATTGGTCATTATAAACCCTTCAATCAGTATTATGATCTATCTTCTCACATCACTTATTTTGTGTTTGCTAATTTTATACATGAGTGGCGGGACCTACAGTTTTTAAAGTCGTCTCCGAACGAAATTTTATTTTAATCACAGACTTTTTGCCAGAAAAAAGTCGCTAAAGAAATATTTTTTTTTTATTTATTTTTATTTTTCGTTTTGATGGAGATGTCTGACATGGGGATTGAACCGTGGGCCCACGTCTATTAAGCCCGCACACTACATACTAAACTATTTATTTATTTAATACACATACGGCACGGAACAGAAAAACTAACGACTTATTCGTGTTCCTCACATAAAGGGTCCGCCAAATAACTTTTTTTTTGAGAATGCTTTAAAAAAACTACTGAATATTTTGTAAAATTTCTTTTTTTATTTGAAAGTACAATCCTTCCGGTTAATAATGGAAAAAAATTTCATTCAAATGACTGCCTCGGCTGGCCATGCAGTAGCCTACACGATCGGTCCAATTTTTAAGCAATGGCTTCACGAATATTGTCCTTTAAAGCGTCAATTGTCTCTGGCTTGTCGGCGTAACACTTATCTTTGACGGCACCCCACAAATAATAGTCCAACGGTGTCAAATTGCAGCTCCGAGATGGCCAAACGACATCAGCTCTGCGGCTGATAATGCGATCTTCAAAAACAGGGCGCAAAACATCGAGTGTATCCTCCTCTTTAATTTTTGTGATCAAAAATTCGTTCAACATTGCCCGATAACGATCGCCATTGACTGTAGCGGCCACTCCTTGCTCATTTTCGAACAAAAATGGCCCAATTATGCCTCTGGACCAAAATCCGCACCAAACAGTGACTCGTTTTGGGTGCGTCGGCTTTTCAATGTATGCGTGCGGGTTTTCTGTGTCCCAAATGCGACAATTTTGCTTGTTTACATACCCGCCAAAATCCGTACGCAAATTTCGCACCATTCTGCAACATTACCATGATTTTCAAAGTAATGTCGCAATATTTCCCAGCGTTGTTCAAGCGTATACACAACCATATTCATTCAACGGAAGAATAAAACTAATTATCTGTCAAATCAGACATGAGATAAGCACTAGTTGAAAAATAAAACGTTAGATGGCGGACCCGATACAAGACAAAAACAGCTGATTCGAAACGTATCAAACCATAAAAGCCCCGTTTAGTCAAACGTCGATGGAACGTAATCTAACATACGTTCGTTTTTAGCATATGAAAAGCTATGCAAATGCTTATCGAAATTACATTACAGTTCGGCAAGCGTTTTTATTGCTTTTCGTGTTCTAAAAACGAATGTACGTTTCGTGGAGGTGTGACTAAGCGGGGCTAAAGCCCATATTGCTAATACATTAATAGTTGAAAAGCACAAAACATAAAATAAGTAATAATAAAAAAATATTACTGAAAGCGTCGCCGGGGTACTGCGGCATTTTTGAAATGAAAAAGTACTGAAAAAAGTACTAAAGTACTGAATTTTTCAACACTGATTATAAGTATTTCTCTAAAGTTATGAATCTAAATGAGTAGGCTTATGAAACAAACCTATATTCGAGTGGTATCAGTTTGATATCAACGTTGTACGCGTACCCATTGCAAGCTGTACTTATAAATCAACGTTGTACGTTGTTGAGTACGTTGACTTATTTATATTCAAAATTTCATGAGTACTTACGAGTAGCGAAAAAACGATTCATTGCTGATCTCTGATGTATATCCCGATTAAATATTTATCGATTTCCGCATCTAAAATCAAATAATTCGATTAAAACAAGTCAAGAAAAAATACAAAAAAAAAAAAAAAACATAAAGGGCACTAAAAATATTACGACTTTATGGCGTCACCCACGCTATTAAACGTTTGTCTGTCTATTGAAAATATCAAATCAAATAAAATAAGATAAAATATCTTTTGTTTATTTGTACAAATTATATGAATAAAATTAAATTGACATTGTTTTAAATTTTTAGTTTTTTTTTTTTCGTTTATTACCTCTATTAGCTAATGTTTTAATCTTTAATTGGGTTAATGATTGAAAAATTTCCCACAAAAGCCTTGACGACATGTATGGAAATGTTCGCAAATTATTACTAAAAACGTTCTAAATTTATTGTTATTAAAATGACCTTTTATTGATTAACAAATAAACATGTCATGAGTTTAAATATTTACTAATAAATAATAATAATCAATGACACTAGTACCACTTTGACAAGAGACGAAGATAAAGCGAATGAATTGAACGTCAAGTGTTACAATTTAAACAAGAAATTAATTTTTCAGTTTTTATTTCGTATACAAATTTTATAATTCTTATTATTGTCGTGTAGAGTTATTAGAGTACTGCCACCACTGTAAAATATATTTTGTTGCCTTCAATCTATGTATAGGCCATTCTGTGCTATAATTGGGCAATTCACACGATTTTGTATCGTGTATGTTGTATTGAATACACTTGGTTGTTTGTGAACGCTCAATGCTATGCTGTATTGTGTATTTCGTATTCCAAATGTATTCTTTTGGCATTCACACAATTTGATACCACGAAACCAATACAACTTTTTAAAACATATGAAAAAAATGTGTAGAAGTGTATCGGATTTTTACATGTAAATTATCAACAACAAGCATACACTGTTGTATAATCGTCCAACAATACACTCAATACAACGATACAACGGCTTGTGTGAATTGACCAAATGTGTTTCCTAATTTTGATGCATTAACAAACTTCAGAATGTTGTTCGGTGTCCGTAGTAATAACTCAATGTCTAATAAATACGCACCTAGGTGTTTAATAGTATGATGTATTTTTAGTCTACAGTACCCGCTCAAAAGGCCATTGTCTATCCTCAGACTATCTCTGGCCAGACGAACCGCGGACAGCATTTAATGAAAGTGTAAGTCGAAATAATAAATACTTTCTTGAATAAAATTTCACAAATTGGGTACAATACTCATTGGCCTATATGAGTCAATCTGGTGGTATAAAGTGAAACTTTCCACTGTTCCGAAAGCACTTAAGACGACTAATAATGGCATTGAATATAAATAAAATCATTGTAATACCAGAATCATTCTGTTGGTTATCTTTTCAATACCAGAAGTTTTATTTGGGGTTAGACTGTTAATAGCTTTCTCAATATCCCGAGTCTCGAATCTTAAAACATGAACATTTTTATGAATAATGAATGAAAGTTGAATTCTTTCGATAGATGTATTGCGACTAACAATATTTTTTAACTTTTTGACAAATAAATCCCTCTTTTCGATATCATTTCTAGCCCAATTACCATTCGGCAAATATAGTCTAGTAGGTAGTGTGTTGGTTTATTAGACATAAGGCCTCGGTTCAAAGCCCAGGTCTGACATATCCAATAAAACGAAAAATATTTCTTCAGAAACTTCCTCTCAGCAGATTTCTGGCAAAAACTCTGAGAGCAAATAAAAAATGTCTAAGAAAAGTTGCTTAAAAATATGTCGTTTGGAGTCGACTTTAAACTGTAGGTCCCGCCACTCATATATTAAATTAACACACACAACATAAGTGATGTGAGAAGCTAGGTTGTAATTCTGACAGAAGGGTTGAATGACCAGTTGTGTACATATGTATAAATGTAATTATGCATCACAGTCTTTTTTAGACTACAAGTTGCACGTCATAACGAGAATGAAATAATGAAATTCCTCAAGTCGTTTTTAATTGGGCGTGATCTCTGTGTTTGGCATTTTCTGGGAGCATGTGCTTTAATATCAGCTTAACCCATTTCCGCCCGCTGTACTATATATAGTACACAACTTAAAGTCGAAGTAAAAATTACAAAATGTAGTTTTTTATTCTGGAAACGCTTGCTACCAGTCAATAAGAGTACATGCAACATCCACGTAGCTGTTGTAAATCATAGTTCAAAAATATCAATGAGAGGAATCCCCATTTTGGCTAGCGATTTATTTCTTGTGGGATTGTGTATGGTTATTTAGTTTATTTTACATCAGTTAACTTTGAAGAACGTTGAAAAGCAGTTTACTGGATAACATTACATTCTAATAAAAGCAATATAAATCTTAAGGAAATATTACATTATTAAAGCTACATGGTCAGCAATATAAAAAATTGCATTCAATGTTAGAACAGTGTTAATTTTTTTTTTTTGTTATAAAAAATCGTGCAAAAAATTAAGTCGAAAAATTTTCCATCTGGCAACACCTTTGAACAAATTGGCATTTCCTCATTCATTTTCTTAATAAGTGGTAAACACAGGGCATACCCTTTTTTATATTTGTGTTATGTTCTTCTCAAATAAAAAATGACATTACAACAGGGTTGGTCAAAAATTTTTTTAATGCACCTTGTAAGAGGGTGACATTTTCTTTGTAGAAAAGAAAACACCATAAGTTTAGTACACTGGGCGTTCAAGGTAAGATAAAATAGTACAGTGAAGACGTTTTCTTTCCGGCATTGTGCTTTAGAATAAAAGTTTTTCCTGGTTTTTTGATTGCTTTTTTTTGAATAGAGTCTTGTTATTAATTAAAAAATACTTTGAAAGATATAAAATGGCGAACCGACGTAGCAATAACTATTTTGGGTTGGAAGAGGCAATATGTGACATTATTAGCCAAGATAATGAAAATGACGTTACTTACGATGTAGTTATGCTGCCACCCGATTTAGATGTTCTCACTGACGAAGAGGAAGGTGGAGACGATGAATTATATGAAAATAAACTACCTCGAGATGTGCCCGGTAATATAGAGGTGGTTACTTACACACCTACGGTTGAAGATGTATGTAGTAGCGATGGCGATGAGCCCCTACAAACGATCGCGTCATCTACTTCACGGAATGTTCAGAAAAAAAGAAGAATTGAAGCTAGTGTTGAGTCCCCAAGTTGGAAAAAATGTGCTCCCGTTTATTCGTTTTTCCATCTCCTCCAGATCAAAAACATACTGAAGACCAGCGTGCTAATGTTTCGGAAATCTTAAAAGATATGACCCCAGTGAAAGTTTTCGAGCAGCTTTTTGACGATAAAGTTTTAGAGCTTATCGCAAAGCAAAGTGCCATTTATGCATATTTACTAGAGGTGTGCACAAGACTTCACCCTTCACCGAATGCAATACTGTATTGTACTCTTTTCTGTTGCTCTTGATTTTACGAGTGCACTGAAATGTGTATTTCTCATTTATTCAATGTATACAACAGCACTCGTTTGTCTGTGAAGTAACGGAACTATGCTTTGTGTTGTAAGAGCATATTTTACTACTGAAGCTACATTTTCAGTATTGCCATATTGAAAAATATGTGTACATAAGTGTTTCTATACATTCTTTGCTTTCGCCATAAACTCATAAAAAAGGTTTTTCCCCGAAATAAAAAGTTTAAAAAAGTTACTGGCAATGGTGGCATCGACGAAGATGTTCGGTTCTCGAGAGCAAAACATTCGGAGCTTTCTTATTCATTGTTGTTAAAAAAACAAAAACAAACAACTAAAAATGCATGTTGTGACTCTATGAAGAGTACAATATTTTTTGTTGCACTCTTCACACAACTCTCTTTTATACTGTTGTACAATGGTTTACGAGTGCAGTTGTTTTTTTGTACTCTATCTTTGCTTCACACTTATTTATATTTGCAGCTACAATCAATATTCGGTCTTGGGAAAAATACAATACTGTGCAATTTTATATGTCTTGTGCACACCTCTAATATTTACCAAAGAGGAACTCCGTAAATTTTTGGGCATACTCATACTTACCGTGTATCATAAATTACCTAGTGAAAGATCGTACTGGAGCTTAGATGAATAAAAATAATGGCCGCAACCCCCAAAAAGTTCCAAATCAACTTCGATGTGTCATATGCTCAAATCGAGTTAAAACATCATGTTGTAAGTGCCTGAAAACACTTTGTTTGGAAAGAGGATGTTTTGCAAAATACCACACGTAACCGCCCATTGTACTGAACTTAGTACACCTCAAAAAACACAACTTAGAATAATTTTTTTGTTTTTTTCTTTTTTAGTACTATAAAAAATGTTAATTAAATCTAGAAATAAAGATTGAATTTTAAAAATTGTTTGTGCTTCTCATTTGGGCGTTAATGGGATAATTAAGTCTGCTGAATTTGATTAGATTAGGAGCCTTCCTTGCGCGTTTAGTCACTAACTTTAAAATTTTTTTCAAAATTCGAAATTGCTTCATCGATAGTCCTTAAAGATCTATTTTCTGTTATACATCTAACTGATGCTGATGTGCTATTCGCGTTTCATAGATGTGCACGAGACAGTACAGTTACGTTGTTCTTCTTTTCTTTCGATCGAGTCAGTATCGTATGGAGTCAACTCTTAGATGAGAGGTTTTCTCAGTATACGGGCATAATCTAAAGCTTTATATATTAGAATATCAAAATCAAAATAATAATTTTAATTTGACTTGACAGCTGTATGAAGATAATATGCAGATTAATTTAAACATTTTATTTTTTAATATTTAAAATGGACTTCCTTAATGCTTCGCTGATAAAAACAGTTTTCGTTTGATCTTCTTAAGTTAATTTTATGAATGCGCTGCTGATTAAAGAAACTTTAGGTTTTCGCAAATATGTAGACTCCTAGAATGCTAATTATGACAAAAATAACAATTTCTAAAAAAAAAAAAAAAAAGAAATAGACGAAAGATAAATGAATTTAGCATTGAACTTGAATTAATAAAAATAAAAAATACCATCTTAAAAACGGCCTTGTCAAAATTTCTATATAAAAATCTAAATCTAATCTAAAATTTATAAAAAAAAAAAAAAAAAAAATAAACAAGAAAAACAAATAATATTTGCATTAAATTTAAAGAATGTTCGTTAGTTTTTCTTCTACAACACCATTGCTATTTGAATGAATTTTTTTTTTTTTTTTTACCAATCATCCAAATATTAACACATTCAGGCGCATAAATTTGCATGACAATCGCCAATTTAAGATTTTGTGACTCTTAAACAAAGTTAAACTGAAACAAAATAGAAAGAAATCTTTGGTGAATTAAAAAACTTAAGAAGTCTTATTACTCGAATATCTATATTGTGGGTAAATTTTTGGACATTCAAAATCAGTAATTATTGTAGGAAATAACTAAAATAAAATAAAATTTTTAAATTATTTATAAAAAAGAAGAGAGAGAGAGAGAGAGAGAGAAAAAAAAAATTTTAGATTGTTATTAGTTACTTGGGTGGCCGGTCGTACAGTTTTATTTGTATATGGCTTGTGGGATAAATAGCCATAAAATCAGTTAAAAAGAGGCCTTTGTTTTTTATCTTAAGAAAATGTGACCTTTGTTTTGCTTATTTTGAATATCGACAAATAAAAATTTGTAATCGTTAAAATCTTAATGATTTTCGAATCAGCACTTCGTATTTAATGTTTTCGGGGGGAATTTTTTTTCTATATTACAAAACTACTAAAAAATGTTTGTGTATTTCATACATTATAGATGTTTTTCCCAAAACATGAGTATTCGTCTTCTTCAGCGGTATTTTTCAATTGTATTTTCAATCCTTTGGTTACTCACTCCTCTCTATAGGCCTCTATTTCATATATTTGTTGAATTTGTTTTTGTTCTTGTAGATACACCCATACCTTGCTTTGCGTTTTTTCGAAGTTGCATCGCTGCTGAATTAGTACTAATTTTCACTGTGCGTCATTAGTTTTTCGAAGTTGCGTTGTTTTGCGGTCGAGTTTTTAAAATTTTTTTTGATTTTTTTGAAATTTTTTGATATTTCCTTCTGTTTTTCTCAAAAGATGGCACGACTTTTGTTTCTAATTGCTCCATGTTGTCAAAACTTGAGAATTCCCTTTCCAACTGAAAATAATACAGTTTCATATTCACCTTGTTTTTCTAATTTTAGTGTTCAGTTTCAATTAGTGTGTTATAAATCAAGTGAACCTATCTTCTATCTTTACATGGCACAGTGGTTGCACTTGTATGGGAAGGAGCGACAAAAATAATTATATTTAAGATATAGTCTTGAAATTTTCACAGTAAATTTCGGATATAATAACCACAATATTCTAAAAAAATGGGCCGGTCACTTGCCCCTACCGCCCATTTTTTAAATTTTTTTCTGATAAAATATTCAGAATAAATTTTCGGTTTTCCAGAAATCTTTCAAATACGTGTTTTCCTGCAAATTAAATTTAGTACTTTATTGTTTTCAAAAAAATATCAAACATATAAAAAATGCTACTCTTGCAACAATTCAATTATAGATTTTAGTAGCGTACTTTCCTTTTTACGTGGTAACTTTCGTTGACCTGAAATGTATGGATCCGAACAAAGCAATAATATATTTAGTAAATCCGTGTTTGTTGCAATTCTAGAAATTTTTCGTGTGTGTTGTAGCCTATATCTTTTAATGTCTTTATTTTTTGCTCCTGCAGCTTCCTCTGAAAGCTCTCCAATTGAAACTATGGCGTCTTCAATTACAGCGGAAGTGTGCAAAAGAATCTTGTGTACAGAAGGTGGGAGATAGAACCAAGGGTACTTCTCTACAAGCTCTTTACCTGTATCAAGTGCGAATATTTTAAATTTGTCGAACCTGATGTCATAGCTTGCAGTAATATTGCACATCTGGTTATGAGCCCCATCCATCCGCTTCGGTCGCATCAGTTTCTGCCAACTTTGCTACTCTTCGTTGTTTTGTTCTTTTTGAAGAACTCAAGAAATCAGATGAAGGTCGACCACGTTATATTCGCTTTTAATACTTGTTCTTTAGGTGACACAGAAACATTTTTCAGTTTTAAAAAAACAACCTCTTTTTTAGCTAACCAGTCTGAATGATTTTTAAAACGTTTGATTTTAAGCGGTGATCCTTTTTCCAAATGTCAACAATTTTTTTACATAAATATTGTACGCATTTCAATAAATCACAAAACGCACCTTCTTCGCATTCAAAATTAATTAATTTGATTACTTCGTCATAAACTTGCTGTGATTTCGCCGAAATTGAACCCTTCTTAGAGCACCAAAGCTCGAAAATTGTCATTCGTGAAAATATGCATTGACGGGATGTTTCTATTATGTAGAATAAAAAAAAAAATCTATAAATAACAACAAAAATGTCAGTATTATTAAATCAAACGAGATACACAACAAATTTTAAAAACACAATAAACACAGAGGTTAAGCCAGTATATTAAATATATAGAAAAAAACTGCAAAAAACTGCACTTGAATTAAACACAATTTTTTACTATAGATGTGTATCAATATTTACAAACCAATTTGGTCATTGGCTTTCATTGGGAAACTAACTAAAACTCTAATTATTTTTTACAAAGAATTTCAAACGGTGTTATTAAAAACACTTCTTAAAAATCAGTACTTTACGAAAACTATAACACAATTTATTAAGTTATTATTTCTTAAAAATAATGTCAATACCATTCACATTAATTTCCATTTTAATTATTTTAATTGGGCACTTTAATTAAATATATTTTAACAATTTGATATTCACTTTGTTTTCACAGTCGCTTAGTCAACTTTCTTCTTCTATATAAAATCGCACTTTAATTGTTTGCATTTAAAAATTACCGTTAGATATTATCAAAACAAATTCAGAAGAGAGAAATTTGATAACATTAGCGACTATCTATTTCACTAAAAACCCAATATAGAAAAAATTTATTTTTATTTTTGTCATATGGGCGCAACCACTGTGCATGGTTTGCTACAGAAAATCATAACTTACATTGCGTTGTGGTTTTTATGGAAGGTAACCACGACGCAAATTGAGGTATTGGTGTAATTATCAACTGAAAAAATTAACAATTCCTTGCTATTTTGAAAAATTCAAATTCAAATTTAAACGTTTGTTGTTTTTGTTGTTCAAATAAAATTAGGCATAAATGTTTATGAGAAATTAAAATTTATTGTCAATTTTATAGTTTTCGACAGAATCTTTGAAAACCCAAAAACAATTTTGTTTGTATTAAAACTTGTTTAAAAAAAAAAGAAAATCAAATTTTATCTCTTGGATCTTATTGGATTTTGAACTTTGCAACGTTCAAATAATGTTTATGTTATACGTTGCAACGAATTTAAATAATTCTCTAATTGATGACAATAAAGTTTAGCGCCACCTTAGTTTGCATTATTTTAACCAATTCGTATTACCCGTTCTCTTTGTGTTCTCACGGTATAATACATACATCTGAGATCAGCAATGAATCGATTTTTCGCTACTCATAAGCACTCATGAAATTTTGAATATAAGTGCTTTAACAATATTGAAATTTAACTATGTTTTCTGATTCATTCGTATTCACTACAACCTCGATTTATAAGTACAGGTTGCAATGAGTATGCGTACAACGTTGACTTCAAACTCATACCATTCGAAATATGTTTGATTCATAAGCCTACTCTCATTTAGATTCATAACTTCAGAAAAATAATTATAATACTTATACATGATTCGAGTGACTCGAATCATTCACTAAAATTTATAGTGTTAGTTGGTAGGCATTTACAAAAAAAAAGAAAAAAGACACATAAGCAAAAAGACAGAGCAGCAGACCTTCTAGTGAGTATTTTAGTGTTCGTACCAGAGATCAGCAACGAGTATTCAAAACGATGAGTAGATTCGAGTCATACTTATGATTTCAGCTACTTATACGCATTCATACTTATTTTAATATCATACTCATACTACTCATATTCAAAGTTAGAAATACTCATCGTACTCATACTTAACAATACGCACGATGTTGTTGATTTCGACTCTCCATGATTCAACATATACACGAAGCACAAAATAAGTATGATTCGAGTACGAACACCACAATACTCGCTAGAAGGTTGTGTGTGTGCTTTGCTTGCTGCCTTTGGCTTTTCTTTTCTCTTCTTTTGTAAATGCAACAATAACTACTACTGTAAATTTTGATGAATGATTCGAGTGACTCGAATCATTCGTAAGTATTATAAGTATTTTTCTAAATTTATGAATCTGAATGAGTAGGCGTATGAATCAAACAATGAATCGAATGTTGTGAGTTTGATGTCAATGTTGTACTCATACTCATTGCAACCTATACTTATAAATCAATGTTGTAGCGAGTACGAATGAATCAGAGTAGTTGAATTTTAATACTCTTGACTCACTCATACTCAAAATTTCATAAGTACCTATGAGTAGCGAAAATACGATTCATTACAAATCTCTGGTTCGTACACGAATCATACTTATTTTGTGATTCTTGTATATGGCGAGTTAAGAATGAATATGATGAGTAGAGGTTTCATGATATTAAAATAAGTATAAATGCGTATAAGTATCAGACATTATGAGTATGATTTGATTCTACTCATCGTTTTGAATACTCATTGCTGATCTCTGATACATATGGAGATTAGAATAGAATTTCAACGCGTGTTTTCGAATTAAATTGTACATACACTATGTAATCTGATTGTGTGTTTAATAATCTTGAAATTTCATGCTAAATTAGTGCATATGTACATATATTGCATTTAATTCAATGTGTTATTTTTGGAAATTCTATTGTAATACAATACAACTGAATTTTTAACATACTATTAATGTTTGACTTCTAAGGGTTTTGAAAAAATGCCGATTTTTTCTTATCCAAATATTTATCATCATAATTTATTTATCATCTTAATTAGATAAAATATATTTTTAGTTTTAAACATTATGTATGTATGTACATATGTATGTAATATTAGTATTTATTTGTAAAAGATTTGTTTTTACAAAAATTTTGTAGATAAAATACATAATATATGTATATACATATGTATGTAGTCGTCGTATAAGTTTGAATTGAAAATTTAAATAATTTATGGGTCAGTTAACGTTTTTAATACCAAACATTGTTTAACTTGAAACTGAGAACTTAACTGATCACAGTGATATGACAATTTTACATTGAAAAAACATAAAAAAATACAAAAAACTAAAAAAAAAAATTAAAAAAGTATTTTATAAAGAAGCAACAACAACTTTTGCTAATACAAATGAATTTTTTTTTTTTTTGTCAACTAATAGCCGGTAACAAGACAAACTCGGGCAATAACTAACATTTTGAAGGTGTAAACATGTCGTCGTATTTGATTGAGTCTAAAGAGTAGGCTTAAGTCAAAAAGACAAAAGACAAATTTGACCAAAAACAAAGACCGAATGTATGTACATATGTACATATATGTATATATAAAATCTTGAAGACTTTAAAAAATAAATCTGCATATATTTAAAAATTAAAAATAATATTGTATCAACTTAAATTAAGTAAGACAAGTTTATGGAGTTGATTTGTGTTTTTTGATTTGTGATTATCGAAAATCATTTAGGTTTTGTATATAAAGTACAGGAAACATTAAGAATCAGTAAACAGTGCAGTGAAACAATTTAAACAAGTAACAAGTCAAACAAACTATCATAGACATTCAACATCAAATTTAATAAAAACTTAAAGAAAAAAAAACAAAAAAGAAAGAAATAAAAGAATAAAACAAAGTGAATTGAAAAGAAATAGAAAAAATAAATAATAATAATAATAATAGTAAATAAAAATAAATAAATAAAATGCGCATATTTGTAATATTGTCAGCTTTATTGGCTGTTGCTTGTGCAGCTCCTCAATATGGTTACCAACAACCGGACAGTTTGAATGTAGGACCTGTTGGTGCTTTCAGTGGATTATCGCCAGTCGGCTCGCAGTCTTCGGGCCACAAACGTGGAGGTGATAAATATTTACCTCCTGCTCCAACCACTGTTTCTCCTTTGGTGCGCAAACAGTTTTATGTTGTTTCTGCTCCCGAAGATGAAGATAATATACCAAAGAGCAAACACTTGGTATTGGGTCGCCCACAAAAGAACTACCGTGTAGTTTTCATTAAGGCGCCCAACTCTAATGCTGGCAATGTTAAATATTCGGCTGAATTTGCTCCTCAAGAAGAGAAGACAGTCATCTATGTGTTGAGCAAGAAGCCTAACGAATTGGAAGCCACTGACATTGCCACACCTGCTCCAGCCGTAGCTAGCAAACCAGAAGTATTCTTCATCAAATACAAAACTGATGAGGAAGCTCAACAAGCCCAAAAGGAAATTCAAGGTAATTACTATTAAATGCTTTCAAGAAAACGTTTGATTATTAAAATTTTTTTTTTTGTTTGTTTTTCATTCATTTTAGGTGAATACGACAAATTGGGTGGTACCAACGAGGTAGCTGACGAAACTACTGCTCCAATAACTTCAGTTATTGGTTCTTTAGACGGTCTCAATCCCGATGGCAGCTACAACTATCAACAAATCAGCGGTTCGAAATTAGCTTCTCAGGCTCCCAGTTCTCAATACTTGCCCTCATATAAACAATAATCTATTTGAACTCAAGCATTTCCATGCTAAGAAAAGACTTTATGTTATTTTTAGTTGATTTTTCGTTAAATTAAATTTGTTAATTGTTATCTTAAATTGTTAATTGTTCTCGCATTTAGTTTCTAAGCTTTAGTAACATGTACAAATCACAAAATATTGTCAGTCTTCATAGACAATCACGATGTACGATAGTAGGGTATTTGAAATAAAAACGAAAAAAACAAATTGTTATCAAATTCTATTTGACATATTGTTCCAATCCATTTGTTTTGAGTGGGTCAGGTTAGGTGTGACGAAGGCTCATTGTGATACCACAATTAATATCTAAACCCGGAGTTCAAACGTTCGCTAAAGGAAACCAACCTGACTCCAGAATTAACCTTGCTATTGCAGTAATCGTTATATTGGAGAGAGAGTTTAGTCAAAGATGATAGATAATGAGAGGTTCAGAACATTCGGCATTGATGTATGAGATGAAAGATACAGGTAGGCCTCGTTGAACACGGGGGTTACGTTCCATGAAAATACCGTGTTAAGCAAAATCGTGTTAAGCGATACAAGAAACCAATGCAAAAAGAGGGGTTACGTTCCATGGTTTTCAAAAAAGCAAATTTTATTAATTTTAATTTTTTTTAATAATATATACATACATACATGTTAATCCATATCTACGCATAAAAACAAAAATATTACATTCAATTAACTTAATAATTCTCGAAATATTAAAAAAAAAATATTTCACGACAGTAATATTAAAAAAAAATAAAAATACATAACAATAAAATTTAATCTTCATCACTGGATAGATCTATCCGACGTGGACGCTTTTGTAGTGATTCAATGTTGTTACTTTTTTCTTTAAAAAAAAATCTGTTATCGTTGTCTTATCATTAGAAAGATTTTTGTAAACCGCGCACAACTAGGGTTGGCAATCCCGCTCTATATTTTCAATCCCGGGATTTCGGGATTTCATTTACCTAGTCCCGGGATCCCGGGATTTATCCCGGGATTTTAAAAAATTTGTTCTTGAAAGATATTAACATATTATTTCAATAAAATTAATAACATGAGACATCCAAAAATAGGTTTATAAGAAAGAATTTATTAAATTATAAGAAAATTAATTTTATTTTTAATTTTACACATTTTTAAATTAATTATAAAGAGTTATGTAATTGTTTTTATAGATATATACTCTTTTGTTGATCAAGTGCGATATGTTATTATTTTTTATTATTTTTAAAATACGTTTTGAGGAAGCACAGAGCATCCAAAGTTTCATCGCTCCAATGACTTCTTATTTTAGTTGCGAAAAATCCAGCTGCAGAAAAAGCACGTTCAGACTCTACACTGGCTGGCTTAATAGTCATTAAAAAATCGTATGCTCTTTGCAAAAAGTCACCACGTGTTCCTCCATTTTCAAGCAAGTGCATTTCTCTCTGATTTTTTACAGACAACGTCTCACATCGAATTACTATCCTCAGTAAATGTGCTTTTTTTATAGCTTCATTGAGCTCGTCTGAAATAGGTTTTTCAAGAGAACAAGAAAGAGATTCAGATGGAAGCTCAGAAGAATCTGAAACAATTTCGAAAGGTTCCTTATCTGAATCAGAAGGTGTAACCTCTGACTAAGAAGCTATTAGAAGTGATGTAGCTGGACTTGAAGCATTTAGTCTTTCGCGTAACTCAACTATTAATTTGCGACATTTTATGGAAGAAGGAACCGTTACGAACTCTGTTTCGGATTCGGACTGAACATTTGTTCTACCATTGTGCAGATACTGAAGTACCCCACTGATATCTGTTCTCCTTTGTTGCATGCGAAGGATGAGGGCTGAATGTAGTTTTTGACTTATAACGTTGTTAGCAAGTTTTTTTAACATAAAAGTTATGGCAACATCGGCTGTGAACAGATTAGCATCCCAATACATCTCAAAAAAAAAAATCGCAATTTGAAGTTTTGTTTCTAATTTCAGAGCGGTTAATGCATTGAAACAACAGATTCTAATTTTTGGAAATTCGAATTAGTGAGAGTTCTAATATACGATTTTTTTCATTGCGGCTTAAAAAGTCAAATCCCGGGATTAAGTGCTCAATCCCGGGATTTTGGAATTGTTAAAAACTGCGGGATCCCGGGATTCCCAACACTACGCACAACCGAGGCTTTTTTAGTGTTAACCGAAAATGTGAACCAAAATGTGAATCCCGTTAGACCGAGGCCGTGTTAAAAAGAGTACGTGCTAAGCGAGGCCTACCTGTAGTTTCTTTCTTTTTTTCAGACTCACAACTTCTGAAGAAGTCATTCGAAGGCTGCCTTCAATCAAGGCAGAATCAAGTTCACCCTTTTTACATACAAGTCCAATAGACCTATTGTCCAGTAGTACTATTGCACGTGTCATAACTGCTGTCGGTGAAGTTGAGCTCTCCTATAGAAGTAGCAGCGGATGCCTAGTCTAACATGGGTAATAGAAACACTTATATTCTGTAATACGTCGAAGCTTGTGAGCTGCGTACCAGTGTTGGTCAGTTCATTAGCAAAACAATTTCCGAAGATAACCCTATTCTTGGTCAGTTCATTAGCATTGCCACGCCTGTAAAATGGACATAAACTTCGCCTGTTAAACCTTGCTGTTGTATACATTATACGAAATGTAATATATATCCAGTTGACATACGTACATATATACTACGTCATCGCTATAAATCTCAAGGGTCTCACTGAGAAGCTCTATCCAGTTTACCAGAATACCCATTGTATAGGTTGAAGATGAGATGGGAATCAATTGAGCGTAGCATATAATTATTTGGAGTAGAACAGAGTACATTGGTGATCAGAACAGCTGACTGCTTGCGTACAGCGGCCTCATACTGGCCAAATCATCCGTAAAATCTAAATTTCTTAAAACACAACGTTGCAGCTCTTCCATCAATACTTGTCTAATAGTTTTCTAAAAATTTATTTCTGAAGAATTCGGTTGTTTTCAAAATTTTTAAAGAAATGTTTTGTTAGGCAGATAAAATTATTAATTAAAACTTTTAAATTTTATTAAAATTACAAATATTAACAACTTATGTATTTAAATTTAACAAATGAATTTATTTTTAAGTATTTGAGGCATTTTTAAAAATTGTCTTTTCATGAAAGTTCTTTTTTTTCATTTGGCAAGTTTATGAACGATTAGGTGGTAAATAAGTTTGTTGAGTATTGATGCCAGTGTGAGTAATTTCTACTGCATTATTTGATTCGGAACCAATAGAGCCGATACTAGAAGAGGCAGAGGTAGCGAAATCATTACCACCGCTTGCACCGTCTAAACTACCAATTACTGATGAGACGGGTATTGGACCTTCGTGGAAGACATCGCTGGTACCACCAAGGCTGTCATATTGAGCTTGAATTGTGTGTTGAGCATGAATAGCTTCTTCAGGAGTCTTGTACTTAACAAAGAATACTTCGGGCTTATTGTTAATGGGAGCTGGTGTAACAACTTCTGTTTCAACATCGAGAGCATTTGTTTTCTTGGACAATACATAGATGGCAGTCTTCTCTTCAGTGGGAGCCAAATCAGCAATGATCTTGGCTTTAGCCGAATGGGAAGAGGGTGTATCGATAAATACTACGCGATAGTTCTTTTGGGGCTGTCCAATTTGTATATGACGAACGATTTCCTGCTCATCATCATCTGATGGCGCTGTATGAACATAGAAATGTTTATTTATGATAGGCGCTGGAAAGTCTTGCAGGCCGCTTTGTTGAGTTTGGTGAGAATAGGAACCAGAAGTATACTGTGAATTACCACCGCCAAAACCGGTATTTAAAGTAGTTTGACCAACACCACCTGTATAAACTTGATTGGAACTACCAAAGCTGACTTGATTGGTACTACCAAAGCCAAGTTGTGGCGATGGCACAAAACCGGAGCTACTAATTTGTCCCACAGAAGGTTGATTGGCAAAATAGGAGTTGCCCGAGGCAGTGGGTGAATAAGATGTAGAAATGGCGACTGGTGCATGTAAGAAGGAACCTCCACCGCTACTGTGGCCTTGATTGTAACGATAACCCAAACTCAAATCAGGTCGAGCATTGCTCTGGCTTACGAGCATTGCAGCACATAAGAATGTCTAATTAAAAATAAATGTACATAAAAAAACAAAAATTATAATTAACGTATTAGCGTGTTTTTTTATTCCATTTTTGTTTTTGTTCCTTTATATTATTCTATGAGAGTTTTTGTTTTTGTTTTGTTCATATCGTTCAATTTCAATTTATCGTTCAAATTCACTTTGTTATCATATTCTTAAAATTTCTTTTTGTCTTCTTTAACTAAATATATCACTATTGCAAATTACAAGTTTAACTCACCACAAATTTATTCATGATTAGAATGTAAAGTTTTGAAATTCAAATAAAACTGTTTGTTTAAACAGAAGTTTATGCGATACTGATACAATCTGTCAAAAAATCACACAGTTTTATACTTAAGAAATATTATTAATTTGCCTAAGACTTTTATTTATTTATTGTAGTAATTTTAATTAAGACTAATTTAACAAATTCACTATGTGTACAATAATATGTGCGTACATATGTACATACTGTAGTATGTATATTGTTTTTGTCTAAATTCATTTCGAACATTTTGTAATTAACGCTGTTATTAAAAGTTAAAGTTGTATAACAGAGAGAGATCCGGATTAGCTAGCTATTGTATTATATTTTGGCAGTCGTTCAACTTTTATTAAGAAGTGTTAATTTCTTGGGGAATTTTCAATTTCATATTTTAAATATCAAACTATCATGAGATCCATTACGTGTATACAACATTTCAAAATTCTCTATCGCAGAAACAGTGAATCATTTGAAATACCTAAGGTTTTTCAGGCAAGTATGAAGTATGCACATGACAGTACTTCTGGCATCACAGTGTCGCCAATGTATAGCGGGGAAGATTAACAGAAAATTACTTCTTATTGAAATTCTGCTCTCCAATTCTGCAATGTAACATGTACAATAGTAAGGAGTTTAATACGTTCACGCCGGCCCTGTAATTCATGCTTGATGCCCAAAACACTTATGGTGTTTTCTTTTCTACAAAGAAAATGTCACCCTCTTACAAGATGCATTAAAAAAATGTTTGACCAACCCTGTTGTAATGTCATTTTTTATTTGAGAAGAACATAACACAAATATTTAAAAAGGGTATGCCCTGTGTTTACCACTTCTTAAGAAAATGAATGAGGAAATGCCAATTTGTTCAAAGGTGTTGCCAGATCGCTAATTTTTCGACTTCATTTCTTGCACGCTTTTTTTTATAACAAAAAAAAAAAAGATATTTTAATACTGTTCTAACATTGAATGCAATTTTTTATATTGCTGACCATGTAGCTTTAATAATGTAATATTTCCTTAAGATTACTTCACAGAACAATGAAAAAATTAACTTCAAATTGGATAACAATACCAGGCGACTTTTTTTAAATTTCATCTGGTAGCCCTATAAATAAACAAAAGTCATCTGCTTTACAGGGCATTATCAGCACTCTCGATTTATACAGGGCATCAAATGCAGTGCCCTCCACCATTGGCAAGTGCGAATTATTAAGAATAAAACGTACCACCCTTTTAGAGGGCGAAACATTTTTAAGAAACAAACGCAAAATTGCATTTTGCGTTAATAAAATGCACATTTTTTGGTAGAAAAGAAAACACCATTAGTGCTTTTAGCTCTATCGAACGGCAATTATTATGCAGCATCGACAATCCAACAATTGGTCAATTCACACAAGCCGTTGCATCGTTGTATTGAGTGTATTTTTGGACGATTATACAACAGTGTATGATTGTTGTTGATATTTTTCATGTAAAAATCCTATACACTTATACACATTTTTTTCATATATTTTTAAAAGTTGTATTGGTTTCGTATTATCAAATTGTGTGAATGCCAAAAAAAAATACATTTGGGATACGAAATACACAATACAGCATAGCACTGAGCGTTCACAAACAACCAAATGTATTCAATACAACATACACGATACAAAGTCGTGTGAATTGCCCAAATGCAACGGTATCGTGTAAAGTTTTGTGCGTATTCTTCGTGAATTCGTTTCATTCTCACTAAATATTCTGAATTTTTACCGTGAAAATAGAACAAAACTCAATTATCACGTTAGTAATTAAAATTGTTATCAAAAATAAATGCTTTTAATAGAGCCTAACTCTCAAGTACTCTTTTTCGGCAGTAGAAGTGTTAAAGATCTAAACATTTAGTGTTACGTACCGTCTAATAGCATAACCAAGGCAGTCTAGTGCGAGCCACCGGTAGTACGCGCCGGCGTGAACGTGTTAATTGTACAAGTTGCTGGTGTGGTTCTAAGAGGTCATTGTAGTATAGTTTGCAGTATGTGACCTCGAGATCTTTGGACATTGAGTGTAACATCTTTAAAAAATGGCAAGAAAAATTATCAAAAAATGTTTCTGCTATCTGCACTGCGGATTCGACGTAAAACTAAAGGTCTCGCCGTCATTCATGGGCCGTATACCTACGGTGACCATCCGTCCACTATTATAGCGAACAGTCCGCTATTTTAACCTCCTGTCCGCTATTTTTTTTGCGTCCGCTATTTGTCCACTATTTTACAACACGTAACTTCTAAAAAGTATTTATTTTCCAAAATGTCCGCTTTTGTCCACTTTTTTCACTAATTCGGTAAAAAGGCTTATATTAGCTGGAATTACATATGAAATTGAGTTGGAAACTAACTAATGTTGGAAAATAATGTTTTTCATAAAATGTGAAATTTTCTAGAAAAAAAAAATTATTGGAGTTGCCGAAATTCTAAATATGTAATTGTATACAAATGGCAACTGAAACCTTACCAATAGATATAGAAGTTGTAGTTGTTAAACTATATTCATATTTTTACATTTGTATAGTTAGAGTGGAAAAATTTAAACAAATTTGTGATATAAAAAATTATTGGGACATTGTAAAACACGTTGGTTAACTTTAATGCCAGCCTTAGGGCGAATAATGGAATTGTTTTTACCATTGAAAGAGTACTTTCTTAAACAAGAACGATAGTGTTTAATTTTTTTAATGATCCTTTTGCTATGTCTTGGTTATTATTTATACACCGTCAAGCTAGAGTCTTCCATAAATATACTCGTATACTGCGTTTAGAAAGTCAACATATTTAAATGCCTGAAACTGCTATAATATTAAAAGAATTTAAATCAAAGTTAATAGAACGTCACAATGCAGTATTTTTACCACTTAACGTACAAAATTCTACATATTTCAGTTCTTCACTCAAAGGGACTTGATATAAAAATGTTTAAGAAAAAAAGTTAAAAACTTTTACAGAACCTTTTACCTGAACCAATGCTGAACAAATAGAAATATGGAAACAATCAGCATCGAAACGAAAAATATTTCTTATAAAAACATACTGAAATTAGTAAATTTTTCATTTGCTTTGCTAGCGTCTAACGCACCAATAGAAAGAGTTTTTTCTATATCTAACAATATTTTGTCTTCCGAAAAATCCCAAATGGGACTAGAAACTTTAGAATATCTTTTGACCATAAAATGCTATTTTGAAATGGACTGTTCGGAATTTAAAACATTTTTATCTAACAGTCCCAACGCTTTAAAAAAATACATTCTATAAAGGAATATCAGAAGTAAATTTATACACATAAGTATATAAAATATTAATTATAATAAATGAATTTTTTTTTTTTTTTTCAATTTTATATATTTGTCCGCTTTTTTTTCATGGAAATAATGGTCACCGTACGTATACCAGACTAAAGGCTTGCAATAGCCAATAAATCTTTAAATTTCAACTGTATGTGCACTATTTTATAGATTTTTGTTTTGTTTTAGAGTTTTCTAAATCGAATTTAGTTTAGTAAACAAGAATGTTCCTATTGGGTGTACCAAAAAAAAAAAAATTTGAAAAAAATATGTCGTTTAAACAATAAGTTTATAGTTTTATTATAATGTTATGATGTTTAAGCTCTACATGATGAAATTTAAAATCAAATTCATTAACAGTTTATTTTGTAGGAATTGAAAAATTCAATGATATTTTAATTAACACTTGAATGACAAACAAATTTTCAAAATGCATCATTTATTTGAGAGCATATCACCACCTAAACCAGAACTTATCGTATAAAATAAAATAAAATTGTTTATTTATTAATTTTAGATGGTTGGCAAGCTTTTAGAGATTCAATACGTTTACAATATTGGGAGTATCGAAAAGCTTTGGTACATTTACAAGCCGCTTATGGTATATTTCCATATTACAAAGTAGCAGTTGAAAATCGGTAATAAATTTGAAAGGATCTTTACAAATTGCGAATATAATTAATGTGTATTTTATTCGAATTACAGTTTCAACAAACCGCATGACTATATTATAACATTGGACGAGGGAGAAATCGGTTTACCCGATAAATATTTCTATAATCGTGATCAAAATGATGAGGTGAATAATGATTATTTTTTACATTTCTTTATTCATTATAATTGTTATGTATATTTTTATTTTGTAAGATTGTTCGGGCTTATAAACTATTGCTACGTGACTTTGCGATTAATATGGGTAAATAAAAAATAAATTTGTAAAACGTTATTGATGATTTTTACGCTGATGAAATTATTGTTTATCATTACAAAGGTATTGTGTCCGGTGAGGCTGATCTATTTGCCGATGAAGTATTCCATTATGAGAAACGTATTGTAAACCATATTAATTTGGTGAGAACATCATCAAGTGAAAGAACTTTAAATGAGATTAAAACCTTGGCGGATATGAAAACAATTTCACCATCGGTAGGTAAAATTTTGACATATAATAACTTGATTAAACAAAATAATCAATTAATTACATTACACATAAGCTTCCTATACTGGAAACCTTACAAGCTCTATTTCCGCACACTAAAATCACAGAAGAGACTGAAGTCCTGGTAAAAGATGTTGAATATTTTAGTCAAATATCCACGGTGGTTGCCACCTCCGATAAAAAGTAAGCTAACTTTTAAGTTGGAATACATTACATAATAAATAGAAAAATTAAACATTGTTTTCTCTTCTTTCGTTTTAGACCCATAAATAATTTTATTGTATGGTCTTTGGCACGCCATCTGTTACCACATTTATCGAGAGAGTATCGAAACTTAGTAGAGACGTTTGATCACGCCATATATGGTCGTACAGCCACCTATCCGAGATGGATGATTTGTGCAAAAATAGTCAAGCAATGGTTGTCATTTGCTGTAGATTCCTTGCAACAAAAGAAAGAAATGGAAAAAGTATAAATTATTCAATTACCACACATAATTTTGTAATTTAACTTTCAAACTCTACTTTTTCCAAAGATATCTCCTACAGTGTTTAAACATCAAAGCCAGTCTTTGTTAAATAAAACCACTGGAAACGATGAGTTCTTGAAACTTATGTACTATACTTTGCGCAATCAATTGCAGCAGTCGGTGGATAAGGCAAATTGGATTGCAAGTGAAGTTAAACATTTTATAAATGAAAAGGTAATTTGCCGTGATTTAACATGACTTTAATAAATGTATTAATCGTTTTCATTTATCAATTTGAAGTTAACTACCATGCGTTTGCAGATTGGAATACCCGAAGAGGTGTTAACCGATAAAAGTTACATTAAGGATTATTACAATGATTTGTTGTTAAATAATTTATTCTTTGTCGATCACTTACAATCCATCTGGAGTTTTCGAAAAGCACGTATGGAGGAAAAGCTAAAGGCCCTCAATATAATTGATACGTATGTAAAGTTAGTATTTCATAAAATTATTTATTTATTGTAAATATCGTTTTAGTATAATTTCCGAAATGTATGCAGACGACAAATTGCCTTCAGTGGCCTACTCGAACATGCTGAATATGTTAGTTATATCACGTGGCATAACGGCATCAAAATACTACGATTATCGCTTTCCTATTGCAGTGAATTTTGCTCGTATTGGTTCTGATATATTGGAAGTTCTTATTGATAGTATTTCAACGTTTGCTGAACAATTTAAAGCGGATAATGGTGATTCGTTGGGTATAAATTTAAATTTGGCTAAAGTCGATATTGGATGTATAACAGCAAATGAACAAGATACAGATGATTTAAGAGAACTTTCTGAGAATGCTTTGAAAAGTTTCCATATTACACTGAGTGCAGCGAAAATAACAGCAAAGGCCTTGAGCTCTTTTCTAAATGCCATTGACAGCTCCTCGCCCATAATAGGAGCCTCAATTGATCAGGAAAATACTTATGAAAGCCTAAGGCTAACGGAACGCTTACGTTTGCCAGGCTTAAGGTCGTTCAATGAAAATGAACTATTCACCTTAACATATATGCAGAAACATTGTAGTACTTTAATAGCTGATAAAACTGATTATGCACGCATAAAACCTCATGTCGAACAACAATTAGCTGAAAGATATTTGTAAGTTAACTGAATATTTATAGTTATTGTAATTAATCTGTATGTACATATGTATTTGCATGTACATTTGAATTTTTAGATTTAATGCTACCTGGCATCATGTACCATTCCTACCACTTTCCACTAGCTGTTCAGTGCCGTCAGAGCAATGCTCGAATATACTCTGAAACTTCCTTCTACAACACGTACTTTAATGTAAAGTGTAATAACATACTAAAGGAGAATGGATCACACTTGCCAGCACACGTTGTTTCAATAATATTTCTCCAGTTTCACATATAGTATCAATAGGATTTAATATAAGTTCAACTTAAGCATTACAACACATTTCAGTCGAAGACATGTGATTTTAATAATAAAAATCAAATGTCAATTTGTTAACTATTCCATAGATGTAGAATACCCTTACGTACATAGTATATAGGCTTGAATGAAACTTACAAGTTGTATGTATTAACAATAATAGAATGTATAATTTATATATTTTTTTTTTTAGCATTTATAAACACCACTTTATGTTTTAAAGATTATAAATTTAGCAACAATAAAGAGAAAATAATAAATTAGATAAAAAAAATTTTGTTACAACATTAATTTTGTGTTTTAATGCCTACATATACATATGGCCAAAAAAATAGGTGCGAACTACATAACAAACTATATCCGTATATATTTTCGGTTTTATTTATACGTCATAGTTTAGTTAATTATTTTTATTAAATTAATTTATTTTACGTTCTTAAAAGTTAAAAGGAAGGGAAAATAAATAACAGTAAATTACGTTTAAAATAAAGAGAATTCAAAAAAAGACCAGCTTTTGATGTGGACAAAAAATAGGTGTATACAAAACAACTTAAAATTTCATGAAAAATTTTTACTTAAAAATTGTTTTTCACAAACAAAAACTAAATGATATCATTAATAGCCCGTCTAATTGCCATTGTTTTTAAGGACAGCTTCAATTCTTCGAGGCATAGACGAAATTAAATTACGGCATGTCTCTACCCCAATATTGTACCAAACATGTTGCACGTTTTCCCATAATTGGTCTTTATTACAACAAGGAAGCTTGGAAACTCTTCTTTTTAATTCTCCCCAAAGGTTTTCTATTGGGTTTAAGTCGGGGATCTGACTAGGCCATTCAATAACGTCTATCTTCTTTTGACGAAACCATGCACTTACTAACTTTGATGAGTGTTTTGGATCGTTATCCTGTTGAAACTTCCACATCAGAGGCATATTTTCCTCGGCAAAGGGTAGCATGACATTTTCTAACAAATTTTTGTACACAAATCTGTCCATTGTTTGCTCTATTCGGTGAATTGGACCTACTCCATACCAGGAAAAGCAACCCCATACCATGATATTTCCTCCTCCATGTTTGTTGGTCTTTTTTGTGTATCTACTGTCGAATTCTTTGCCTTTTGGTCGACGAACATTTCTTTCTGCGTCGTTTCCAAATAAATTGATTTTGGTTTCGTCGCTTCAAAGGATATTTCGCCACTTTTTTTCTCCCTCTGCTCCACACCAATCTTTGTGAGCCAAAGCAAAATTTTTCCTCTTCTGTAAATTGTTAGTTCTAATCAGAGGGACTTTGCGAGCTATCCTACCTTGTAGGCCTGCCTTCTGTAATCGTCTTCGCACAGTTCGTGATGACACTGTATTTCCAATTTCTCCAGCAATCGCCTTAGATGACTTAAAAGGGTCCCGTTTGGATAGTATGACTGCGTTTGTCTGTAGTTAATGAAGTTTTTCTATGTCTACCTCGTGTTTCAACGTTATTTTTTTCTTTTAAAGCGTTGGTTACAAAATTCTCAGACCGATTTAAAGCATCTGCAATGAATTTGTAGGTTTTACCTTGCTCGCGAAGTTTAAGAACGAGGAGTCTTTCTTCATTATTGCAATGGCGCCCACGACCCATCCTAAAATTTAATTATGTCTGATATAATGTTTAATTTATTTTTAATTAATATTATTTCACTTACTTTCTTCCTTTTTTTTAAATTTTTTTACAATAAATCCAATTTTAGCTAAATTAAAAATCACACACCTATTATTTTGTCCAAGTAAAATTCGCACTTAAAAGAAAAATGCCACACTATTTATTGAGACAAGCTTATTTTTAGTGGAATTCCCCTTTTTTTCTTTCTGCAACAATAATACCAGACTATTGATTTTGTAATTTTAGCATGGTTGTACGAGTAATTTTTTGCATTTTTTTAATAAGTTGAAAGAAAAAAAATTTTTTACACCTATTTTTTTGGCCATATGTGTACATACATATGTACATACATAAAAATATACATACAAAAATGTACATACTTCATAGAAGAAAAGCGATAACAATTCTACTTACCACTCTGCAGATCCTTAAGACGTTTAACCCTTTGACGGACACTGACGTCTATAGACGTCATAACAAGGGTTTCTGGGGAGACATGAGGTGTATACACATCATAAATTGTTTCCTTCATAAAATCATTATGAAGCAAGTGTCCCACGGGAAGGCCTCCTTAAATTTTGATGTCCGTCAAAGGGTTAAGACGTTTACATACTATTTAAGAGAAATTGACATTCACATATTATTTTTTACAATAATTTCTTTATTAATTTTTTGTTGTTGTTGTTTTTATTTTTTGTTGGTATTTCCTTTCCTTTTTTTTAATTTTCAATTTATTTATTATTATTATTATTGTATTATAAAGGAATGCATTTATAAGAAGGACTGGGATGGGTGTGTGAATATGTTTTTTTGTATCTTGAGTGTGTAGTATTTGTGTATCTGTGTGTTTGGTAGTGATTTTTTGTTGTTGTTATTCTTTAATTTATTAATTTTAATAAAAAAAAAAAGAAAAATTATTTAGATGTTTTAATTGGAAAACAACTGCAGCAGTTGTTCGTTATACAATTTTCTTTGTTTCGCTTTGTTTTAGCTGAAGATGTCGCTTCATTGTTAATAATGCAATATATTTTTAAGTATATTTTATTATTATTATTTTTATTTTTTTTTTTTGGGAGGGGATTAGAGTTTTGTTTGGTATCATTTATGTTTTATTTTTAATAGTTTTGTTTTTTTATTTTTCTTTTATTAATAAAACAGATTCGTTTTATTTTATATTTTTAACAATTTATAAAACTTTCTTTAGAATATTAACAACATTTTGGTTTTTATTTTAATTTTTTATTTTGTTTTTGGTTTTTTTTTGTTTGTTTGGATTTAGCAATTTTTTAAGTATTTTTCTAATAATTTTATTTTTCTATTTTGTTATTTTATGTTTTTAGCATTCATTATTAGATCCTGTGTTGTTTGTAACTCATAATTAATTTTGTAATTATTATCGATTTTTTACATAGTATAATATATGTATGTAATAATGGTATTGTTATTGGGGTTTACTTCATTTTTATATTGTAATACTTTTGAGGGTTTTTGAAATGACTTTAATTAATTCATATTTACTAATTTTTCTTTATTGTATATTAAATGTTTTTTTTTTTTTTTTTTTGTTAATTTATCATATTAATAATTTATTATTACATTAAAAAATATCATAAGCATCATTTGTTTTTAATTATTTTTTCTTTTTTGTATTCTTGCAATCTTACGCTTATTTGCTAGAAAAAACTTTGGTTTCTTTTATACAAAGACTGATAATAAATGTTAATGGAACTTAAACAATAAAATAAAATAAATAAATCATAAAATAAAAAATAAAATAAATATTTATTTAAAACAAATTAACTCTTAATAAAGAAAAGTATTGGCACTAGCTATGTAATTTGATTTACTAATTTGTATAACTGTTATTGCGTTCTCTAGATACTTTTAATATCGTTAGAATAATCTATTGAATTTGTAATAAGTTATTAACTGCTGAATAGTTTTTGAAATATTCCCATGAAAAGAAAACATCAACATTCAAACTTGATTTTTTATATTCAATATTATGACGAATTCATGCAAGAATTTGCCAGAAGAGGCAAACTAACATACATATGTATGCAAGCCACAATAAAGGCACTTAATAGTGGTGTTAGCGATAATTGAGAAGTAAGTAATACAACTGTAATAAGAAAGTCAGAAAGATTTTGTGGTATTTCTGTAATTTTCACATATTTTCACTTGGATTAAAAGAATTCCTACAATATACGTCCATTTCAACACTGACATAAAAAACCATATTTGTTTTGAGTTTTCTCTATGGGAAAATTCATTTGCCGTATTTATAAAATTTATTTTCTTGTTTAGAACAATATTTTGAGACTTTGAAATGGTGAAAGTGATACATACTTATTAGTACATTTTAATAGATTTGTTTTTAAAATTATTCATTAAATATTCACTTTTCATTATTATTTATAGGAAATGTTAAGCAACATTTCTCTTTTATTTTCTTTTCTTTTTTGTTTGGCTAGTGTTATGTTTTTCCTTTTTTTTTTCTAACTAAGCCTGTCTACATTCGTACATAATCGTACATACATATGTAGATATTTGACTAGTGTTATACTTTTCTTTTCTTTTATTTTTTCTTCTTCTAATTTTTATCTGTATAGAATCATACATTCATTATTTGTCGCATTTCATTAAACTGAAATAAATTTGAACTTAAAATATAAACTAAACTAAATACATCATATTCTTTTTTTTTATTTTTTTTTTTTAATTGGAATTGACTATTTTTATTTATCATTTCTAACATACATTGCTTTTGAGTTATTCTTTTACTCGTATTCGTTTTGTTTTTGTTTTTATTTTGTTTTTCAATTTAACCAGAATTTTAATTATTATGTATATTATGTAATAATACATGTATTAATTTTTTTAATTAATTGGTTTGTTTGTTTATCCATTTATGATTCCAGTCTTTGTTAATAAAATAAATTTAAAATTAAAAAATATTTTTTAGTTTGTGTTTTGTTTTTTATTTTAAATATCGTATTATTCTGGCAAAGCTCTGTATTATTATTATTCAATAATTGAGTCATAAAATATTTTTTATTTCTTTTAATGAGTTTTTTGTTTTTTTTTTGTTAGTTTTTTGGTAATGAGCTTTTATTTAATAAATTATTTTTGGCATTGTATATTTTTGTTCATTTTATATTTCGAGGATGAATATTTCGGTTTTTTTGTTAAGTTATTATTTGATTTAATTTATTTATTTTTTAAACAAGCAATAATTTGAAAAATATCTACTTTAATAATACATATACAATGTATTTTAAATAATGGAAAATTAATGGATTTACAAAATCGATATGTTACTTTTATTTGAATTAAAAATTAATCAAAGCAATATGTTTTGTTTTTTTATTTCTTCTTCTTCTTAACAATTAAACAATAAAAAAAAGACAGAATGATAAATAAAATGTATGTATATATTTAAATTTTTAAGTATCAGTTCTCAGCAAATTATTGAAAATAATAAAAAAAAGTAGTAAAATAATAAAAAAAAAATAATAAATAAATGAAAAATTTCATATTCGAGATATTCTTTATTTTGCTTTTTTGCGTATTTAAACGAAAATCTTGTTATTTTTTTTTTTTTTTTTGTTATTAGAGTGTTTGATTTAATAATTTCAAAACATTTCATGTATTTACAATGAAACTGGTGTGAAGTTGTTATAGTTGTTGTCTTATTGAATAAAGTTTTCAAATGGCAGCTTTATGTTTTTTGTTTTTTGTTTTTTTTTTATATTTTTCAATTTGTTATTTAATTATTAAACGAATCATAATTTTAATAAAATAGTAACTTATTAAATATGAATCAATGTTTTGCACAGATAAAATTTTTGTTGGCAGCCTTAAAGTATACGTACATACATGTCACACAAACCCGTATTGCCAGCGAATCAAACGCTCAAACTCCAAACATTGTTCTTTTAATTAATTTTAGTTAATTGCCCAGCTCTTATAATTTTACATACATAGATAGGTATTGTTGCCTAAATCGTTAATTATTAAACAAAAATTGTTTAATCAAAGTGTTGACAGCAAATATTATTTTAATAAACCAATGCTTTGTTATTTGAAAATGTCTTCTGACTTAACACAGTAACAAGACGTTAAAAAATTTAAATTTATAATACAATATACCCATACCTACGGTGACCATCCGTCCACTATTATAGCGGACAGTCCGCTATTTTAACCTCCTGTCCGCTATTTTTTTTGCGTCCGATATTTGTCCACTATTTTACCACACGTAACTTCTAAAAAGTATTTATTCTCCAAATTGTCCGCTTTTGTCCACTTTTTTTCACTAATTCGGTAAAAATGCTTATATTAGCTGGAATTACATATGAAATTGAGTTGGAAACTCTATATTTTGTCTATGTATGTTGTAGATGCAATTCCAACTTGGTCTTCAGTGGAAAAGTCGTCAATAAAGGTAACAGAAATCAGTAATGATTTGAATATACTAAATAATAACGAAATTTTTGATGAATTCACTTATGTAAAAAATTATCCAAATGCTGAACAAATAGAAATATGGAAACAATCAGCATTAAATCCTGATAAAAAGTGGGTTGAAATTTTCAAATTTTTCTAAACGAAAAATATTCATTATAAAAACATCCTGAAATTACTAGATTTCTTATTTGCTTTGCCAGTGTCTTTTTCTATATCTAAAAATATTTGGTTTCCGAAAAATCCCAAATGTAACTAGAAACTTTAGAATCTCTTTTGACCCTAAAATGCAGTTTTGAAATGGACTGTTCGGAATTTAAAACATTTTTATCGAACAGGCCCAATACTTCAAAAAAATACATTCTGTAGAGAAATATCAGAAGTAAATTTATACAAATAAGTACATCCATATGTATCTATATGTATAAATTTAAGTTTGTGTATATTATTTGTACCTATTAGTGTTGGGAATCCCGGGATCCCGGGGTCCCGAAATCCCGGGATCCCGCAGTTTTTAACAATTCTAAAATCCCGGGATTGAACACTTAATCCCGGGATTTGACTTTTTAAGCCGCAATGAAAAAAATCGTATATTAGAACTCTCACTAATTCGAATTTCCAAAAATTAGAATCTGTTGTTTCAATGCATTAACCGCTCTGAAATTAGAAACAAAACTTCAAATTGCGATTTTTTTTTGAGATGTATTGGGATGCTAATCTGTTCACAGCCGATGTTGCCATAACTTTTATGTTAAAAAAACTTGCTAACAACGTTATAAGTCAAAAACTACATTCAGATCTCATCCTTCGCATGCAATAAAGGAGAACAGATATCAGTGGGGTACTTCAGTATCTGCACAATGGTAGAACAAATGTTCAGTCCGAATCCGAAACAGAGTTCGTAACGGTTCCTTCTTCCATAAAATGTCGCAAATTAATAGTTGAGTTACGCGAAAGACTAAATGCTTCAAGTCCAGCTACATCACTTCTAATAGCTTCTTAGTCAGAGGTTACACCTTCTGATTCAGATAAGGAACCTTTCGAAATTGTTTCAGATTCTTCTGGGCTTCCATCTGAATCTCTTTCTTGTTCTCTTGAAAAACTTATTTCAGACGAGCTCAATGAAGCTATAAAAAAAAGCACATTTACTGAGGATAGTAATTCGATGTGAGACGTTGTCTGTAAAAAATCAGAGAGAAATGCACTTGCTTGAAAATGGAGGAACACGTGGTGACTTTTTGCAAAGAGCATACGATTTTTTAATGACTATTAAGCCAGCCAGTGTAGAGTCTGAACGTGCTTTTTCTGCAGCTGGATTTTTCGCAACTAAAATAAGAAGTCGTTTGAGCGATGAAACTTTGGATGCTCTGTGCTTCCTCAAAACGTATTTTAAAAAATAATAAAAAATAATAACATATCGCACTTGATCAACAAAAGAGTATATACATATCTATAAAAACAATTACATAACTCTTTATAATTAATTTAAAAATGTGTAAAATTAAAAATAAAATTAATTTTCTTATAATTTAATAAATTCTTTCTTATAAACCTATTTTTGGATGTGTCATGTTATTAATTTTATTGAAATAATATGTTAATATCTTTCAAGAACAAATTTTTTAAAATACCGGGATAAATCCCGGGATCCCGGGACTAGGTAAATGAAATCCCGAAATCCCGGGATTGAAAATATAGAGCGGGATTGCCAACCCTAGTACCTATTTATGTCTGTATTTTAAAAATCTTTATATAAAATATTAATTATAAATCTTTATTAATTATTAAATCTTTATATAAAATATTAATTATAATAAATGAATTTTTTTGTTTTTCAATTTCGTATATTTGTCCGCTTTTTTCTCATGGAAATAATGGTCACCGTACCCATACCTCACTTTGCGTAGTGGTTTCGTTTCAAAAAAATACGAAACCCTGTAAAGATCGAAGATAGATTCCAGGGTTACGAAAATATTACTTTTTAAAAAGAAAATTGAACAAAGTAAACAATTTAAAAACAAAAATAATATAAAATTTTATTGCATACAAACAAAAAACAAATTCAATTAAAATTAAACAAAAAATGCGCTTTTTTTTATAACACATTAATTGAAACTGAACTCTAAAATTAGAAAAACAAGGCGAAAATGAAACTTTATTATTTTCAGTTAGCGAAGGAATGCTCAAGTTTTGATAGTTTTGATCCTTCTGATAACAGAAGGAAATTTCAAAAAAAAATTTATAAACTCGAACCCAAAAAAACACCACAACTTCAAAAATCTAACGACGCACAGAATTATGAGAATTAGTATTAATTCAGCAGCAACACAATTTCGAAAAAACGCAAAACGAAACGTCGCAAAGCGAGGCAGGGGTGTATAATAAATTGACATCAAACACACATTTTGATTGCTTGGTTTTTATTTTGATTTTAATTGTAAAATAAATTTTCAAATTCAATTGCGTTTTTAATTAATAAATACAGACATTTTTAAAACCAAGTTCTCAGTCGCAAGCTGTATAGTTTCTGATGAAAAAAAAAAAAAAAAATCTTTAGTGTTTCGAGCATTTATAAAAACAGAAAAGTAAATAACAAAAACGCTATATAAATAGTATATTACTTAGACGATCTTCTAAATCCATTTTTTTTACATGTGCCATCATCACTGTTTTCTATTTTGAATATTTTATGGCATTAGATGGTTGACGGTTGGCATACTTTAAGACTATTAGAATGTACGAATGTATATATGTACTTGGAAAATTTTGATTGATCAACTTCAACTTTTGCTAAATTTTTCAATACGATTTCCTTTTTACAAGAAATAGTTAATTTGCAATAAAACGTAAACATACCAACGGAATAAAACCTAAAACACACACAATTTAATTTAAAGAAAAAAAGAAAAAAAAAACAGAAAAATTAAAATCAAAATAATTTTTGAAGTTTGCGTATGAATGAGTGTATGCGTGTGAGTGTGTGTGTGTGTGTGTGTGTATATATGTGTAACTGAATTTATTATCTTTTTGTGTATCCTTTAACAATTTTGTTGTTGTAGTTTTTGTTGTTGGTTTTTAACATGCAATCGCGCGTGGACGGTATTCAAAGCTTTTAGATAACGTTTCATGTTTTATTTTTTCATTTATTTGTATTGGTATTTTTATAATATTTTATTTTCTTTTTTCCATAATTATTTTATTTTAATTGGTTTTGCTTCTTGTAATATTTGTTGTATTTGTATTTATTTTTACATGATTATCAATATAAATGGTTGTTATTATTGTAATTGTTTTTTATTTTAATTTTTTTTTTTTTTTTTTTTTGTAGTTTACATATGTACACATTTTTCAAATACGAATTTTTGTTTGATCATAAAAAGCAAAATAATAGGAATAATCATAATAATGTTAATCATAATCATAATAATTTTATATTTAAAAATTAAAAATATCTTTATTTGTGTGTTTATTTTTCCATTGTGGTATCAGTCATTTTATTTTTAGAATATTTGATTTTTTGTTTTCCTTTTTTTATAATTTTTATTTTATTTTTTTTTGTTTGTTGCATTATTTTCTTAATTAATTTGGTTTTTGTTTGTTTAGGACAATATTATCAAAAAAGTTATGGTCCGAAAGAGAGAGAGAGAGAGAGAGAGCGGGAGAGATTTAGATTTGGATAGGGATAGAAAGTTAGTAGATAGATAGATAAATAGAAATTTAATAATTTATTTATTTATATTTTAAACCTTTATTTAATTGCTTGCTTAGTTAATTAGTTATTGTTTTTCTTTATTTTTTTTATTAAAAGTGCGAAATTTAAAAGCAACTTAAAAAATTATATTTCTCCAAAAAAAAAAAAAAAAATCAAATAAATCTAAAACTGAATTTATATAGGAAACTAAATGAGAAGAAAAATTAAAGACAAAAGTTGAAGTAATTGCATTTTGTTACCGTGATTATGAGTTCATTATTGGTGTAAATTATTTTTCTTCTTTTGGTCAAACAGCATATTTTTTTGGTAGTTTTTTTTTCATTTTTTTTTGTTTGTTTTAAATACATACATTTTAATGCCTTTATATTGTAATAATAATTTTTTTAAAATCAAGCTTAACTGAAGTTAAAAATCTCTTATTTTGTGTTGTATTAGGTTTGAAAAGTAATTTTGAAAAAATTTCATATTTCTTATCTAATATTCTTGTTGTTAATGATACTCTTGTCGATTCATTTAATGATAATTATTATTTGCATGGAAGATTTTATATTGAATTTATTCTTTATTGCATTAAAGTAGTCATTTACTAATATTTACAAAAAATTAACATTTTAATATTATGCATATGTGTTTCAATTCATATTAGATAATCTTTTTTTTATTTTTGTATCCTTTTTTTATTTTACTTTAAATTAACGGCAGTTTTGTTTTATATAATTAGCATTTATTTTCTTATTTGAAATTATGAAAAAAAAATAATTAAAAAAAAAAATAATTAAAAAATAAAAATAAACAAAATTAACACTACTCAACGCTATATTATTTTAGATATCATTTGGTAGAGTTTTGTTTCAATGTTTATGAAATAAAATTTTGTGTTTTCGAATTGCAATTTTGACTGCTGATTGCAATAAGCTGATTAAATTTATTGTAATTGGTAATAAAAAAAATATTTTTCATTTTAATTCATTAAAATATGCACATTTGTGTTCGGTAAGTATCTAACGAACCAAAGATTATTTGAAGAATAAATTGTTGTGTAACAGAAGTTTGAAATTCTCTAAAAAAAAAAACATTATTCTTATATGTTTATAAAATCGTATTATTATATTTACATGATTTATAATAACTGTAACAAACTTAAGTACATATATACATACATATAATCCATTAAACCCTCTTCAAATTTAATATTGAAAACATTTCATTGATAACGAAATTTTTTGAATGTTTTTGAATAATAAATTTTTTGTTTCGATTGTTTTGAATGGAAAGATAAAATGGAAAACAAAAGCATTTTTTCAAATAAAAAATTCAATACGAACAATTATAAATTAAAACGATCTACTACTGCTCAAGGCTATTTGAATTGATTTGCTAATATCAACATAACTTAATAAAGAAATAACAAATAAAATACATAAAATCTAACACAAAACTCCAACACAAATATTATGTGTTTTTTTTTTATAGAATAACATAAATTTTCATTGATTATTGATATTTTCTAATTGAGTAGTGTTTTCAGTATGTCAACAAAACAAATTCGAGTCTAAATCAAAATTATTTTAATCTAAACTTTTTGTTATTTATTTTTTTTAATAAAATAATATTCTAATTGTATTTGTATTGTTTTTTTTTTAATAGATTTGCTACATTTACTTATTTTTGTTTATTGTTCTTTAATAAAAACCAATTAATTATATTTTATTCTTTTCTTTTCTTTATTTAATAATGGTTTTAGTTATTTTTTGTTTTTGTTTATTTTAAGCTAATTTATTAATTTTATTTTATAATTTATTTTCTATTTGGGTTTTTTTATTTTATTTAATTTAGCTTGTCTTAAAAAAATTATTTGTTGTCTAATTATTAACTAAATTTATTTTATCTATTTGTTGTTGTTGTTTTTTTTTTCTTTGCTTTTACTAACAATGATATTTTTCTAAATTTATGTCATTTTATTTTATTTTCTCTCTTTTTTTTTTTTGTGATTTTTCTTTTCAATTTAATTCATAATAATAATAATAAAAAAAATTGTTAAATGTAAACAAAAATAATTTTATTAGTTTTTGTTTTTGTTTCTGTTTTATTTGAATTTGTCTAAAAAATAATAACGTTTGTCATTTAAATTTTTAGTTTCTTTTTTTTTGTTTTGTTTTGTTTCTTGTTTATGTATATTCATTCATATTTTATAAAAACAAAAAAAAATGAACGCCTAAACCGCTTTTGATGTCGTTTCTGGCATCCAGCGTAACATCTCACGACGCCAATTAATACTATGCTCCACATTTTTTACTAAAAAAAATTCAATAAATCATCTTTGTGATTGTAGTACATACATATGTACATAGTATTTGAAGGGGTGTATTGGGAGAAGAAAAGAATGAAAAACGTTAAAATTTAGTGCTTACCCAGTAGTCAGACATCGGTCTCAATACTGACCGCCATAGCGCTGTTGTGCCTCTGGTTTAAAGTACTAGACCCTCTGACACCATTCTGTTGAGGTTGTTGAAGTTGCTGCTGTTGTAATTGCAATTGAAGTTGTTGTTTTTCAAACGATTGCTGAGTTCTTAGGAATGGAGCTAAATGACGTCCTGGATGATCAGTCAGACCCGGTGTTCCGATGCCATCATCTAAATCCATAATATCTGAAGATGACTCAGACAGCGATGATTTTCGATAATGTTGGCCTGCAAGTTAGTTATATAATGAATGTATACTTTGGTAAAATAAAATGAATAAATATTTACCTAAAGCACCGGGCATATATGAACAACTTGTGACATGATTGAAGTTTTGGCTTTGCATTTCCTCTTGATCCGTTTCCCGATGATAGAAATAGTTAAAGTTACTAACGATAACGGGTACGGGTAGAGCGATTGTCAGCACACCGGCTATCACACATAATGAACCAACGATTTTGCCCCAAAAGCCAACAGGTCTACACATTAGCAATAATTGTTGTTTGTTGTAGATTTTTTTTTATTCAAGAAAATAATTTACAAATGTGAAATGAGTAAATTTCAATAAATAAGTTTTTATTTTTAAATCTTTATCAAATTACGTGTTTTTTTTTTGTTTTGTAATAAATAGTAATTTTTTTTTTTTTAATTAATAATTATTATAAAACACAATAAATAAATAAAGTTAATTTGGTAATTATTAGAATTAGAAATAGACGAAATTAATAATAAAAAAAGACACCAATTTTACAAAGTTAGAAAATATTTTATACTTGACTTGAAATCATTTGAGAAAACTGTAAACAAATGAACAATGAAACAAAACAAAATAAAAAAAAATGTAAAAACAAAAATAATAATAACAAAATAAATAAGTTGTAATAATAAAAATAATAAAGGAAAATAAATTGAAAAATAAAAAAGAATAACGGGAAAAACTCACTCACTAATAGTCATAGTTGGCTTGTGTGAAAATATGAGCGATATAATTAGACTCTTGGATGAAGAGAGATGATATAAGTATGTATATGTATGTATGTATGTATGGAATGTATATATGTATTGGTGAATGAAAAATTAAGACAAAAGGATGGTATAGCACAGTGACGACAAGGGACGACAAATTATAAAATGTGGTATGTATGTATGTATGTGTGAGGACGCGTGTGTTAAAATGTCCATGAGAATGCTTATGAATTTGGGTATGATAAGAAGAGCTTTTGAAGAGCGACATACAAATTATATATGTATGTACATATGTATGTGCGTAGAAAGTAAAAAGAAAAAGCGGAAATAAAACTTATAAAAACAGTATGTATGTATGTATGTATGATATTTTATGAATGATCTTAAAAAAATGTTAAAACACTTAATGTGTGATATTTTGTATTATTTTTATTTTTCATGATAATTTTTCGTTTTTTTTTTTTTTTCGAACAGAATCGACAATTTGTTCGTTAATACATAGAAAACCGAACTACTCTCGTATTATTCATATGGATGTTCTCTTTAAAACACATATATTTACCACAGTTGTTGTTTGTATTTTCATTATAATTTGAATTATTTTGAATCGAAAACTTTTTAAATTACATTTAATAACTCAACAACACACATTTTACATTTCAATACACGTTCAGTTTAATTAAAGCTTTTCCATTTCCTTATTTAGTTTTTTTTTACTTATTGAATACCTGAAATAAAAAAGCTTTAAGCTGTTCTTTTTTTTATTTTTTATATTTCGTTTTTTGTTTTATTTAATTGTTAATACAATAATAAAATCGTGCTTTACAAAAAAAAAAAAAAAAAAAAAAAATTTAAAGCAATAACAGCTTTCAAAAGCCCATCATGCATTTGCAAAAAAGAGTGTTAAAGGGTGTTTGTTTGTGGTGGTTTAATAGGCATTTGGTTTTGCTACGATTTTGGGAGATATTTTTAGGGTTAAAGGAGTGAAAGGATCTGTATTGTTTGTTAAAATATGGATGTTTCTTCAACTGATTCTTATTCTTATTCTCATTTCAATTCAATCAATAAATATTTTTTGTTTTTTTTTTTTTGTATTTGTAGACTCGTAGTAAAAAAACATAGAATTGTTGGAAATATTAAAAAAAAAAAAACAGTGAATGTACAGTTATAGAGCTTTACAATAAGTTTTGCTACAGAATAAAAAATAAATTTGTATTTAATTATTAGAAAATATTGTTTGAGTGTAATTAAAGCATTTTATTTTTCACTTACCAAATCCTTCTTCTGAAGTTCAGGCAGCGGCATGAAGCATGGAAAAAAGATTATTCAGATTATATTTGTATTACAGCAATACGTAAACTTTTTTTTTGCTTACTTTCCAATGTACAACAATACATTTAACAACACAATACTGTTACTTATACTGTTACTGTTACTGTTACTGCTACTGTTATTGTTTTACTTTTACATTTGCTATTTCAACACAAACTTTAGATTGTAATTAAATTGATACGTGTTTGTAACACTTCACTAAGCTAAAACTAAAAGCGAAAAAACGCGGCGTCGATACGATAAAAAAAATATATATATGTATATATACATACATATGTATATGTATGTATACATTTAATAAAGTGTTGTTCTGAAATAACACTACCACTGAGAGAGATAACTACAATATACAATTTATTTTTACTATTTTCTAAATGTCTACATAACTTGAAAATTTTAATACGATATTGTAACATATAAAACTACATACATATGTAATAATAATAAAAAAATAATACATATCTAAACAAACTTATATTGTAGCACATTTTTTAATGAAATACATGTTATGTACATATATTTGCGGGAAGACTATTTCTCAGAACTTTTTCAGAACTATCTATTCGAATGGTTCGTATTGTTAGGTTTTTATTTTCTTTTTATATACTATATATACATATACATACATATATACATTAGGGTGTCCCGAAATTTTTTTTAGATTTCCCTAACGCAAGACCTCCTAAAATTTGCGTAATTGATCATAGATTACCAAAATGATTTTAAAAATAAAATGAAACTATATCTTTAGGGTTCTACCAATCTTTAAAGTTTTGAAAAGTAGTAGTAGACAAAAGAAAACAGCTTGGAAATTGATGACTTTCCTTGTCACACACAAGCTGTCGAAAGATGTGTTAAACTGGTAACAGAAGCCTCTCAATGTGTAACTAACGCTGCTTCTAGAGATGGCCTTATTAGAAACAGTTTGAAATCACGAGCAGAAATGCCGAATTTTGGTCAAAAAAATTTGTTTAAATTTTAAGTTTTGGTCATTTATTATAAGTTTTATTTTCTTGTACATTAATTGCAAGTATAAAATATATTAATAAAATAAATTCGTATCTCGTATTTTTTTTTTATTTTAAGCATAGGGTTTAAGTTTGTAAAAACGTTTTCAAAAGTAGAGCACTCAAGATGGCATGTAATTCGATTTTTATTACTTTTACCGTAATCTGTGTAAAATTATGCATAATTTTGATACCTCTTGCGAAAGTGTAGCTCAAAAAACTATTTTTGTCATTCAAGGACGGGACAGCCTAATATACATATGGGCAATTTCGTGTCAAGTGACCCAATTTTTAAAATCGATGTCTTCCGATTTGGAAAAATTTTCCAAAGGATATTAGATAGCTATTTCTTCTTCTTACTTCTTAATGGGATGCGAGTGGAAAAACTCTAGCGTGCGATACTGAAGCTCTAGTAGCTCAATTTTATCAGCGAGATGATATGAGTCGAATGTTGCCAGGAATGAAAGACTGGGTGTCTGTTCGAATCGATGGCCAGAACGTCCAAATGCAGAAGAGGATGATGTTTTTCCACTCGCTTCCCAGTAAGTGACCACAGAGCTCTTAAAGGAAAAGAACTAAGCTTTCTTTAAGCAAAAAAAAAACATCCACTAAAAAAGAATATAGTGCATATGGTAAAATTTAAAAACTTTGGTTTTGAGTTAAAATATTTTTTTTCTAGATATGCCTCTTGCTACTAAGTGCCCACAGAGATCTTAAAGGAAATGGTCTAAGTTTTCTTTTGAGGAAAAATAAAAAAACTCCATTTCGAAAAAAATGGGGGAAAATGAAAATGGTACATGTGCCAAATATTGAAAAATCTTATTCTTGAGTTAAAAAATAATTTTTTTGATAGATATCCCACTCGCATCCCATTAAGCGATTATGAAGGCCTCAAAGGAAATTTTATAAGCTTTCTTTTAAGCAAAAAAAAAAAAGGCCCAAATTGAAAAAAAATTAATTTAAAAAAAAAAATAAAAAAAATTTTTTTTAAAATTAAAAAAATTATTTTTGGAAAGATTGAAGAAATAGCTACACACATTTTAAAAAAACCCTGTATGACCAAAATGTCCAACTTTGACCTCCTCTAACTCCTGCAGTTCTGGACTGATAGAGCTGAAAATTTGTGTCTGGCCAACTATCCAATAGTACTAACCTTGGTGCAAATTTCATCCAAGACATCGGAAGACATCGATTTTAAAAATTGGGTCACTTGACACGAAATTGCCCATATACATATGTATGTATATATAGACAATTGTATACTAATTTCTTTTAATAATAATCATACAAAATATGTATGTACGTCTATTATATATGCACATACATACATATGTATATATATCTACCAACAGCGAATTTCGAATTTTGCAAGTTAATAACGCCCACTTGTCGAAGGTTATCTTGGATCTGTCAAATTGGTTGGAAAAATCATTGGGACGTGTATTTTGGGCTGGAGCGATCGGTCCATTTTTCTTTAAGAACGACGTTGACCAGTCATTACTGTCAACAGCAAGCACAATAGGACGATGTTTACCAATTCCTTTTGTTCAGAATTGGATGATCTGGATATCAGGCTTTAAGAGGATATTCTATACGAGGGATTTAAGGGCATGGTCATCTCACGTGGGGTGATGTAAATTAAACACTGACACCGTGTGATTTGATCGCGTTATACTTTTTCTTGTATTGTTTTCTGAAGTCGCAGGTGTATGCGAATAAGGCACAAACCACAGCGGTCAACATAACACATACTATCGTAGAAATTTTGACACTTCGGACGATCTTCTGCCAAAGAAACTGTGGGGCATCATAAAAAAATTTCGTGTATATCTCACACTATGTTATATTTCAATTTAAAAATAGGTTCCACTAAATGAAAGAATCGATATGCATATCGCTCCTTTATTGCAACATTGTCATATCTCAAAAAAACTTGAACTTGGCAAAATGCGATTTAAGTTTTCAAGACATAAGTTCTATGATCTAATTGCCGCAAACACTTTTTGCTATAAATTCGGTTCAGCTTGGGATATAGAACTGATTTTTTTTTCAACATGTACAGAAGGTCTAAAAGAGCAGTTTTGCTTAAGTAACTACAAATTTTTAATTTTTTGAGATATGACTATGTTGCAATAAAGGAGCGATATGTCCATATATCGATATCCATCCTAATAAAATAATTCATGGAATTGTTTGTACATATGTACATATTGATTGTATAGAAGGGCAGTCTGTATAGAAAAATATTCAAAATTCTCTAAAGAAAATAAAAACTTGATGACAATCAAAATTATAAAATAAATTAATTATAAAATAATAACAATAACGTCTTTCCGAATTAAAATCTCGTCCTTTTTGCAATCAATTATAGTGGCATTATTGAGCTTTTTTCTAGCAATAGAAATAAATAAACATGTTCTATAGATTTAACTAGCTGATACGGAGTTAAAAATTTACAGTTTTTGACATTTTTAACATTTCAATGCCTTTTAAATTTTCGTATATTGGGAATACTTATTTTTAATCAGGCATCTTAGCAAAATACACTGAGCGCCATAAGTGAGTCAACACCTACTATAATTTTAAATTTTCTATTATAAAAAATATACTTGTAGCACAACAATAATTGAATTGTTGTTTTTGTTTTAACATTTTATAAGTACACCCAAACCTTTTTTACACGGTAGATACGTTCCAGTGGATACCGTGTAAAAAAAACGCGTAAAAAAAGACAAATATTATGTATGTATGTAAGTGTATAAACAAACTGAAAAGATATACATAGGATTGATGCAGCAGCCTATATATCCCTATAAAATTGAATAACTTTATAAAAACGCACAGATTTAGTTCAATAGTATACACAGAGTTTTTATTTTATTTCATTTTATGATTATAAAAAAATAAAGAAAAAACTCTAAAATTCTCTTCCATTTATAAAAATAAAATTAGTTATCAAACTCTTAAGACAATTAGGAACGGAATTATTTCCAATAAAAAATTTTTTTTATTTTATTCGGAGTCAGTTTCTGATAGCAAGCGCATTCTCTTTTGCTGGGGTGGCTCAATATCAGTCTCGTCAATTTGTTAAAAAAAACCGTGTAATTTCAAATTCGCGTAAAAAAAAACCGTGTAAAAACAGGTTTGGGTATAATAAATAAACGTTTTTATTTTTGGAAATTCATTCGACTATTCTCATTTACTTTTCTTGCTATCCTAAGAAAATGAATTATTTCAGTGGTGTTTACTCACTTTTGGCGCTCAGTGTATGACAAAGAAAACAATAAAAAAAATACAATATTTTCCGATTAGAGCAGTGTCAACGAAATTAGAATAATTTTCCGAAATCATCATTGTTTATAAAAATGTCGAGGAAGTTCTAGGTAGAAACTTTATATTGAAGTTAATTGTTTAGAAATTAAAATTCGGAAAAAAAACAGAAACATCTAAATACTTAAAGACTTTATTAAGTAGTAGCGACTAAATAAATTGTCAAAAAAAAAATGCGGATAAACCATAAACTATTTTCATATTTTTTATAATTTTTAAAATGTTTTCTTCTTTTATTAATTTTTTATTTTTTTTGCAATCACTTAATTTGTTATTGTTATTGTTTTGTTTTGTTTTTCTATTAATAGTATTATTTTATAAAGAAATTTTTATTGTTTTTTGTTTACCACTTTTTTTGTTTTTGTGTTTTTAGCATTTTTCATTCAAATTAAATAAAAATAATTTATTTTCTTTTGCACTTGACTGGTTAAATTAATTGCAGAATTCTTTCATGTTGCTGTAGTTATTTTGTTAGCTTAAGTGTTATTAGTTTTCTTAAGGGATTGATTATAAAGTATGCAGCGTATTAATTTGCATAATTTTTGTTTTGTTTTTATTATTAAATTTATTTTTTTGCTATTTTATTGAAAATAATATCCTGGGCTTTGTTAATTTTAATTAGTTTTTTTTTTATTTATTTTTTAATTTATTTTCATTCTCATTAATAACGATTATAAAACATTTTCTATTTTTGTTTATTTTTATATTTTAATTCTTAACAACAATTTTAATTTTCTTTTTTTTTTCCATTTTTTGCATTAATTTTTAAGGGGAATTCTTAAGGAGAGGCATAAGTAGTAGTAGTTTTTGTTGTTATTATTATGTATTATTATTATTATTTTTTTTAAATTTATTGTGAGTTCTTTTGTATATGTTTCTTATATATTTTTTTTTAAATTATAATTAAATATTATTTAATTTGTTGATAAAATTTGCAAAAATTTCAAGTAATTCTTAGTTTTTGTTTTTATTTTTATGGTTTTGTGTTTACATGTTATTTTCTTTTTAAAGTATTTCTGGCTGTTTTCTTTTTTTTTAAAAAAAAGAAAAAGAAAATACCTTTACTTTAATTCTTGTTAAATTTAAGTGAAATATTTATTCATTCTTTAAATAAATGGAAAAATATATATTTTTATTAACATTTTTGTTTGTTTATTTATTTGGCTAACTAATAAGCTAACAATAATAATAATAATAAAAAAAAAAGAAATCAAATCAAAATAAAATAAAATAAATAAAATCGGTTTTATTAATTGATATTTTAATACATTAACATTATATTGTTTTTATTTTTTTTTTTTTAATTTTTTTTTTTTATTATTTTCAATTTACATTTACACTATTTTCCAGTCTTTATATCTTGTTTTTTAAAGAAATTTTAAGGAATTATGTTTTTATTGGTTTTTTTTGTTTGTTTGTTTATTTTTTGGTTAAGTGAACGACTTTTAGTTGTAATTAATTTGAGTTAGAAGTTAAAGCATATACGCGTATGTATGTATGTATGTATGTATTATTTATTGGATCTTATTGATTTTGTCTAGTAAAAAAAATATTTATTTCTATATTTATAAACATACATACAATACGAGCATGTACATATATGTATGTATGTATGTATGTAGTGTTTGTTTTTTTATTTTTTATTTTGTATTTTTTTTTTTTTTTGTTTGGAAAACTTGAAACGATTGTTTTTAGTTAAATTGGGTTTCATTGAAAATTTTTCTAAGCAAAACGCTAAAAGCAAATTAACTCTGTTATTGTATTTTAGTTTTAAGAATTGAATAATATTTAATGCTGTTGTACAATATTTCAAACATATCAATCTATCAATCAATCAATCAATCAATCATTTTACAAGATTATAACCCCTCAAATTAATAAGAAATCAAAATCATTTCAAATTCATTTAATGGTTGAATTGAACGAACAAAGTCTAGTAAAGGGTTATCTCGAATAATTGAAGAGATTTTCTTTCAGTTAGAGAGTGAATTCGAAATTATTTTTATTATTTTGTTCAACGATATGTTTGCTTCTTATTTGATTTATTTATACTTTTTTAGTTTTTAATTTTAATTTGTTGTTTGCTTGAAGATTACTTAATAATTTCTCATTTGTTGCAGTAGTTTTTTTTAAAACTAGAAATTATTTTTAAAGTTTCTTAGTATTGTTTTTATTTATTTGGTATTTTGTTTTTGTCTATTAAGATATTAAAAAATTTTTAGAAAGGAAAATAGTTTAAGTTGTCTTATACATACTTACATATGTATGTATGTATGAAAATATGATATGAAATGGAAAACCAATAAAAAAGAAAAGAATAAAAAATGAAATATTAATAATAATAAAAAACTATTTTTTTAATGTTTTTTTTTTTAATGTTTTTTTTTTTTTAAATGTTTTTCATTTTCTATATACATTTTTACATTTATTCCGTTTTTATTTTCAGTATTTCGTTATTGGTATTCTATTTAAAATGAATTATTATTTTAAAAAATGGCATACATTTTATGTTATGTTATGTTATGTTTTTTTTCTTCTCAATTTTAATTAATTAAATTAGTTGAAATATTATTGAAAAACTATACTACATTAATTTACTAAATTTAAGCGTTTCATTCTTGTACAATATTATCTAAATATCTAGAACAAAAAAAAAAAATATAATATTTTACAATTTAATTCAAGTACATACTTAAACAAAAAGGTGGAAAAAACAAAATGATAATGTCATATAACAATTTAATTGCAATTTAATTACATAAATAATTTGAAAATAAAAATAAGAACTTAAATATCTAGTCTATCCATTTATACAAGCGGTAATTAATTAACTTATTAATACCAGATAATAACACAGTCTTTTGTAGCATGGCTGCTTCTTCTCCCTATTGGTCTACATGCTCGAAAAAGATCGTCAGTTTGTTTTATTGCAACAATAATGTGAAATTTACTAAACACTCTACATATGTACGTGTAATGGAATATTTGCTTTTGGATGGTCAAAGATCAATGGAAAAATCTTGAAATATTAGACTGATTTAAACACTCAAAACTGTCTTTAAAACATGAGCTTAGAGTCGCTTAGCTTAGACTTCATTCTTAGACTTTAAAGTATTCTTGAGCTCACATCTATCCTGGACTAAACTAAGTCTTGTATTAATTTGCGTGTGGATGAAATCACCTTAACGATTAAACAAAAAAAGTTCCTAAATGTAATTTATTTGTTTGGAAGAATTGAGGAGAATAAAGTTTTAACAAAACATCAGGTCAGAGTTTATTATTTGATTTCTACCAGATTATGTACTGATTTGTTAAGCAATCCCCAGTAAATACACTCGTACGTTTGTAATAATAGTGATCATTATTTCTTTCTTTCTATGTAATTTAAATAAATAAAATTAAATAAAATAAATATTCTTATTTGTAAGCAAATTATATGTATGCATATATGTATGTACACTATTATATGAAAGTGAAAGTAAAATTTTAATAAATAAAAAATTTTTTAAATAATTTTTTTAATTTTTTATTACTTTTTTTTTCTTAAATTTTACAAACTTAAATAGTTTTGTTTTTTCTTTGCATTTCACTTTAATTTACAATTTAAAATATTTTTTATTTATTTTTATTTGTATTTACAAGTTGTTGTATGCCTTTAAATACATTTTTTTTTCCTATTTGATGTTTGGTTTGGTTTTTTTTTATTTGTTTTAAATTAATAACATTATATTTAAACATATAATAACTTTGGATTTTTTTATTTTTGAACACATTTATTCCAAACTCTCAAAAATACATTCAACTTTCATTTTTTTTTTAATCATTTTTAGTTTTCTTTAATAATTTTTATTTTGAAATCCTTAAAACAAATGGAGCGTGTTAAAATTGAAAAAAAAATAAAAAAAAACTATATGAATATGTTTTTTTTTAAGCAGAAAACAAATGTTCAAATAAAACTACTCTGTTGATGAATATTTTTATAAAATCTTATTGTTTTAAGGATCTCTTGTTTTTTTATATTTTTTTTTATTTTTTTGGTTTTGTGTAACATTATAATACTAAAATGTATTAATTAAAAAAATTAATTTCTTTTTTTTTAATTGTTTTCTTATTATTTTTATACATAAAATACTAGTTTACCAATTACTTAATTAATTAATTAATAATTATATTTTAAATTATGTTTAAATTAAATTTAAAAAATAATACAATTTTAGTTTATATTGTTTGGTGTTTTGCTTTTTTTTTTAATTATTAAATACATATTTTTTTGTTTGTTTATTTTTTCTTAATTTTAAATTAAATTTAATTTAATTTTAGAATTATTCCTTCAATTTTTTTTTTATTGTTATTTCTTAAATAAATTTATTTTTTATGGGGATGTTTTTATGTACACAAACCAAAAAACGAGAACACGCCTTTCATGTTAAGCTCATGAGGACTTGAAGCAATGGAACAAAATATTTTAAAATCTTTTTTTTTGTTTTTTTTTTTTAGTTACAATATTACAGTCAAGATTTGGATGTTGAATTTGTTTCTCTTTACCAAATTTTTTCTTTTGGCACGTCAATTTAAAATGCAAGATTTACTACAATATACAAGACTGGGCAAAAAAAAAACCGTGCTAAAGCATTAATCAAATTTATCGTAGCAAATTTAAAAATATGAAACATATTAGTATGTAATTTAATTTATATTTTTGCAATTTTCCGCGAAGAAAATTTTGCAGAACAATTCTGCAAATACTGTTGAACATCATATTAAAAGAGTTTAAAAATGTTAACTTTGAGTTGCTTAACAAATGTGTTGCATTGTAACTTTGAAAATAAGATTTTAACAGTAAAAACCAAATTTTTTTTAACACTTAACGTACCATGATCATTTAAATGACCAGTTGCAGACTATTTATTATAAAATTATTATAAAGTGTTATCGATTTTTCCTAATAATTTATTTTACATAATTTGTGTATTTTTTTATTTGTTCAAACTTATAGGCACGTGTGCACTAGCCATTATTTAACAAAGTAAAATCCTTTTCTAAAAAGCAGTACAAATAAGTAAGGAGTGTGCACAAAAAAAAATGGGCCTACTTTTAAGCTTATAACTTTTATCATAATTGAAAAAAATGAATACCGTTACATTGTTTTTGTTAGTCATCTGTTTCAAAATCCATGTGCTAAATCTCATTGCAATAGCAAAATTAGTTTTTTGAAAATGGGCACCCAACAAGAATGTCGTAAAAAAATAATTGAAATTTTCAATGAAAAACCGCGCCGCTTACAAAAAACGATTGCTAGGCTCGCAGGTGTTAACCAAAAAACAGTTTCTAAAGTAAGAATAAAACAATATAAGGAGTCTTTGAGAATTGAAAGAAAGCGTGGAAGTGGAAGAAAAAAAGGATTTGCCGACCAAAACAAAGCAAGTAAAATAATACGTATTTTTCTAAAACACCCTAACATGTCTGGAAGAAAAGTGGCTCAAAAAGTTGGATGCTCTGAGACCTTTGTCAGAAAAAAATTTTATACACAAAAGAATTCAAATATTATTTACTTTAATTGAAATATAAAACGAAAAAAATCCGCCACTTAGTTTTATTTCTATAACGAAAAGTGTAAGTCCAGTTTTTTTCGTGCGCAGGCCTTACATATACATCCATACCTAGGTTTTTGGCGTTTCGTTTTGTGTTTTTCCGAAGTTGCATCGCTGCTGAATTAGTACTAATTTTCACTGTGCGTCGTTAGATTTTTGAAATTGCGTTGTTTTGGGTTCGAGTTTTTAAATTTTTTTTGAAATTTTTTTAAATATTCCTTTTTCTTCTAACAGATGGCACGACTTTTGCTTCTAATTGCGCCATGCTCTCAAAACTTGGGGATTCCCTTTCTAACTGAAAATAATACAATTTTATTTTCACCTTGTTTTTTTCTAATTTTAGAGTTCAGTTTCAATTAACACACTAAGGGCCATTATTACAACTTGCCGTTAACTAAAGGGAGGATATTAACGGGCAGATAAATTGTTTTTCATTATTATGAATACCCAATAAGATAGAAGTGATCGTTAAGCTAAAGGGAAGATCATCCTAGCTTTAATATTTAAAGGTCACTTTATGTTTGAACTTGCCATATCATATACTATTTTCGATATGGCAACTTCAAATTTAAACCAAATGAGCATATACAACAAAAAAACGAAGTCCGCTGTTGCCACTGCGCTAAAAAAAAACTTGTTTAATTGAGCAGTTTTATCGACTTTGCTCCGGCACTGCCATATTTTAATTTTATTTTATCTGTAAGTTGTAATAACGAAAATCAGTTAAAGGTAACTTTATAGTTCCCTTTAGCTAAAGGTACCTTTAACTAAACCTAAGTTTAACGGCAAGTTGTAATAATGGCCCTAATTGTGATTAATTAAGTGAATTTTTTATTTTATTTTAATTGAATTTGTTTTTTTGAATGTTTTTAATAAAATTTTATATTCACCCTTATTCTGGTTGTCGTCGTCGACGTTGTCTTGCGTCGACAGTTTAAAATTGGTATTCTGTTTGTCGTTATTGACAGTTATAGATGACTGTCGGACACACATTTGGTATTCTGTGAGTCAATACGCCGTCGATATTGTGTTGTGTCGACTCTGATTTTATCGACATCATTTTTGGTAACGACGACGACGGCGACGACGACGACGACAACCAGAATAAGGGTGATTATTTTTGGTTTCTAAATTGTTTACTTTGTTAAATTTTCTTTTTAAAAATAGTATCTTCATAACCCTGGAATCTATCTTTGATTTTTACATGGTTTTGCTATAGAAAATCATAATTCACTTTGCGTCGTTTCAATTTACATCGTGTTTTTTTTGGAACGTAACCACGCAGCAAAGTGAGGCATGGGTGTATAGTAATTCTCGGTATATTTAGTGTTAAATATAAGAAATCTTAATAGTTTGGTTTGTACTTATCGGCTAAAAATAATTTCATAGGAAAATTTTGATTTGTGAAATCAGAAAATTTCGAAAAGTGTAATTATTTGAAGATTCAAAACTATAGAGTAGCATGGAAATGTTGGAATAAAAAATGCATTTCCTTTATCTGCATTCTGAACACTTTCAAGTATGCTTTCAAAATTAATAACGTTTACAACTACAAAGCAAAATAAGCCGAAAAACGATTTTCAAGACTTTAATTTTTAATAAAGTCTCTATTAATAAATCTTGCATTTTATTTTTTAATTAAATTAATCACCATATATGTATGTATGTATGTATGTATGTATATTGTTTGTTTTTAAACCAAATAATTTTTTTTTGTTTTTTTTTTTTTGGAAACTAATTACGATTTTTTTTTTAATAAATGGTGTGCGTGGACGGTATTCAAAGCTTTTCTTTAAACTTTTATTTTTTTTTTTTAATTTTGTTTATTTACAGTAAATATTTCAGTTTATGCAAATTAAAAATTTAAATAATTTCTTATATTGCATATATTTTTATTCAGTCGATATTGTTTTAATCAATTTATAATACATAATAATGAAATATTCAAATTGGAAACAAAAAAAATAAAAAAAAAATAATTTCAATAAAATATCCAAAGAAAAAAAGAGAGAAAGGATTCTGCATCCAAGTCTTGAAGAAAAAGTGAAAAATATACACAAGTTATGTATGTACATATGTATACATATAAAGGCCTAATGTGAGAATAGCGAGTTAACTATCATTCTAATGAAACTTTATGTTTTCTATGTTATTTTAATTATCATTTTTTGTTTTTGTTTTTTAATTATTTAACTTTAAAAAAAATCATAAGAGTGTTGCTGTTTGCATGTTTGGATGTATGTATGTATGTGTTTGGTTTCTTTACTATTTTAATATGTATGTATGTATGCATGTAATTATGTATGTATATATGGATAAGTTATTTTACAATTCATGTTGTTGTTGTTTGTTGTTTATTATTATTTTACATCATACTATATTTGTTTGTTTGTTTGTTAATCAATTTTTATGTAATATTTTACTTTTTTTTTTTTTTTTGAAGATTTGTACTTTATTTGATCAGTTAATCGGGGGGTCATTTTAAGCAGAAAAATTAGATTAGTTGGGGTCAAAACTTTGTATTTCATAATTTTCATTTTGTTTTTTTTTTTCTTTAAAATAATATTCTTGTTATACGAGTATAAGAAAAGTAGCATTTAAATAAATTGATTATATTTGGTTTAAGAGATATTACTCGTACTGGAGTATAATTAGAGTAACTTTCTTTTGAACATATTGCATGACATGGATAGAGAATGGAAAGAATTTAACAATTAAAAAATTTATTGCTTTTGATTGTTTAGAAATTTTAATAAAAAAAATAAAAAAATAAAAAAATAAAAACAATTCGAAAGACACGAATAAAATTAATAGAAAAATTCTTTAAATGCATGTTTAATTTGATTTTTGTGATTCGAAATGCATTAAATTTTATTTTGTTTTATTTTTGCCATTGTCTGCCTGAATGTTTGCTACTGATTTGATGAGAGAATGTTTCAATTTTAAACAGAGTTTACGATAAACACTTAATAATTATATGCTTTAAATGTATTTAGTTTTTTTTCTCCCTTTCTTTAATTTTATATGTTTAAAGTATTTAATACCTTTCAACTATTATCAACAATTATTAAGTTGAATACATACATATTTTATAATTTATTGACGGCAGTATTTATATGTATATTCATAGCTTTATAATTTATAGTACTTATGTTGTTACTTATTTAATTGTTTTGTGTTATGTTAAAATAATAATAATGAAAAACAAAACACTTTAATTTCAAATTAAATAGGAAAATTTCAAAACTTTACTTAGTTCAACAGCTTAACAGCTTCTATAACCTTCTCAATACTTATTTTTTTCTGTGTTTATATCTAATTATATAGTTTTATAAATTACTTTAATGCACAAACTAAAGTAAAACAATAGCTGTCTAGACAGATCAAGCAATTAACGGTTTTTATATGTACATATGTATGTATGTACCTACACTGACAAAGTCTTTAATTACTCTTAATTACTCTTAATACTCATGTACTTTTGTTTTGAGATCTCCTGCTCTTAATTCTTAACAAATTTTTCTTCTTCTTCTTCTTCTTCTTCTTCTTCTTCTATGAAAATGTTAAACTGTCTTACAAGAACAATAATAAATGAAATTTCGAAATTAAGGATTTCACTTAAGGATTTTGCCTAAAAATATACTACACAGTTTGTGTTGATAATGTTGATTTATGTTGTTGTTGTTGTTGTTGTCAAATTGTATTTATCATGGGGGAATTCTGCACTTTTATTTGTTTCTTAATGAAATATTATTTAAAAGCTATTTATTTAGTTAATAATTTAATTTATTTACTTATTAAATAACTAAAATATTAAAGCTTAAGTCTTCCAATGTTTGTTTTACTTTTTTACTCTCTTCTATTATTGCTATTTATTGTTTTGTATTGTACAGAGTCAGTGTCAGAAGCAGCATAAATGTGAAGCAAGACTAAAAGACTTAGTCCATTTACTAGCCTCTCATGGGTTAAGATTTAAGTTTTACTTAAACAAACTAGAAAATTTCAAATACCGACTTATAAAGGTAGTGTGTTGGCTTATTAGACGTGAGGCCTCGGCTCAAACCTCAGGTAAGACATCAAAATGAAAAAAAATATTTCTTCGGCGACTTGCTCTTAGCAAATTTCTGGCAAAAAGTTATGGAAAGTTTCTAAAAAAAAATCGGTATTCGTTCGGTATCGACTTTAAACTGTAGATCCCGCCACTCATGTATAAAATTAACACACACAACATCAGTGGTGTGAAAAGCTAGATCGTAATCTTGAGTAAAGGGTTGTAATGAACAATTATGTATGTATGTATGTGTATGACTTATAAAGCTATCACAACAATTTTCATTAAAAAATTAAATCAAACTACAGAGGTTCAGCTAACTGAAAAAAACAAATCTATGAGAATATCTTATACAGTTGCATAGAGCTAATTAGGGGCAGTATAAATAGTATTCAATATTTAAATTGTCACGTTATACTATGTTCAGACATGCACTTATATTGAGTAAATCGCAATAAACGGCATTATTGATCTCAATATTTCAATACATTTAATATTATTAATAATATTTGAATATTTCATTATTATATATTGAGTAAATCGCAATAAACGGCATTATTGATCTCAATATTGCATACAAAATGTCAATTAATTATTGCTCAATAAATTCATAAATTGTTACGATATTGATTAAAACTTGAAATACAGCACTGTCATAAGTACGTTCAGTGAGCATATTACAATTTTCCAAACACTTTCTATTGATATTTCACAATTCAAATATCAACAACGACAAACAAAAAAAAAAAAACAACGAACAAAACAAAAACAATATTGTTGAAACAACCAGCTGTTTTGTTTACCAGCTGTCAAATGAATATTGAATAATCAGCCGAACTGCGTACATATATTGTTATGTCTAAACACTTAAAATATTGTAATCAATAAACCGAATATTGTCTCAATAAAAGTGCATGTCTGAATATAGTATTATAGATAATATCTACTACAGAAACCACTAAAATTTGACACTGTTTGGTTAATACAACTCCGTTCATCTAAATTTATTTATTTTGCACTAAATTAAGGACACTGATTAATTGTTTAAAATTTTCAAAGATAGGTTTTTTGGTTTTTGAAAAGGAAATCCTGTGATGTGAACACTCGTAAGATCACAATAGCCTGAAAAGTATCTAAAATAATTGGTTTTCAGGCGTATGCTAAAGGGAATATGATAATAAGAGGGATATTTCAATAAGTTAAGGATCACATCAAGGAATGATTATATTTCTTCACTGGCCTAAAGAGATCTTCACCAAGTTGTAAAAACCAAAGTAAGTTTGGTAAAAGTGATGTCAACTTTGTCGAAACAAAGAAAGGTTGGCAAGACATTTCAAGCTGTTGTGGTATATACATATCGCTCCTTTATTGCAACATAGTCATATCTCAAAAAAACTTGAACTTGGTAAAATGCGATTTAAGTTTTCAAGACATAAGTCCTATGATCTAATTGCCTAACTTCTAATTGCTATAACTTCGGTTCAGCTTGGGATATAAAACTGATTTTTTTTCAACAGCTACAGAAGGTCTAAAATAGCAGTTTTGCTTAAGTAACTACAAATTTTTAATTTTTTGAGATATGACTATGTTGCAATAAAGGAGCGATATGTATGCATGAATATCTTACCTCAGTTTGTTTTATGTACAAAATGTCTGCAGTACAACTGCGGACTATGAAAAAATCTCTATTGAGCTTTGTGGTGTTTTACACTGTTCCATACATTAAAAGAACATTTTATGATTGTAATTTCATTTTAAGAATATTTCTTAAGTTTTTATGTACTTAATAAAAATAGACCACAAACGATAAAAACGATTTCAGATTTTTTCTTTCAACTTCAACTTTGTATTTTTCTATCAATTTAAATTTGAAAATTTCAACTAAAGTGTCTAAAAAACTTAATTAAAGCCAGTGTATGTTGTGTTTCTTGCTTTGTTCTTTTCACCTCATAACTGTTGTTCATGTTGAAAATGATCGTTAGTTGCTCTTACGAATTGTAAAACGCCATTCTTTTTTTTTTCAACTTCGTTGCAATGGAAGAAGAAGCAAAAATACGTACGAAATTTATTTCATCAATGCTCTGTACAATTATTGTGATAATTGTATGTGTGTGTGTACATATGTATGTGTGAGTGAGTGTGTATGGGAAAGAAGTATAATTTATATCGTAAGCATTTTTTTATAATCCAAATATTTATTGCCGCCACTTAAAGCTTTCTAAGCTCTGCAATTGAGACGGTGTTTTCCCCTATTAAAGAATTGTTTTTGTTTCTTCTGGTTATTTCTATGATTGTTTCTTTTTTACATGTTTATTTGCCTCTATTTTATCTGCTTGAGTTTTCTTGGCTATTTTTTTTTTTTTTAATATAAATTCTGATCATATTCGTCACTAGCATTACTACACTAAACTTTGTATTTTGTTATGTACAATGGATAAGTGTGTGTGTGAGTGTGTTGGTGTATATGTGGCGGGTGGTGAGAAGGTTTATCTGCCTTTCACTCATTCATTTCCTATTGATTTACATGCATATTTAAGCCATTTTTCTTTGTTTTGGTTATCTTTATCACTGTAAAACTATTTTCTTTTTCAACAGCTGGCCTCTTTTGTGTGTGCTTTTCGTTTTCATTTAATTGTTATCAGGTTGTAATGGTTGACCACCCTTTTCTTTTTTTTGTATTTTGTTTTGATTGCTGCTGATAATATCCTCACAGTACATTTTCTTTTTCTAATTGTGTAGTGTTTTCTGTTTCTGTTTAAAGTTAAGTTTACTTTTCATGAACGGCACGTTATTTATCTTTTTCTTTACGTTTTTATCATATTTTTTCAATTTTTTTTTTAAAGAATTGATTTGATTTGAATGGTGATTAATTTTTGTTTCCTTTATTCATTTGGAGGGGGGGATTTTAAATTTTTACCTATTTCAGGTTTAGTTTTTTGGTTTTTCATATTTTTTTTAGATTTTTTCGATGTTTTTTTTTTTTATTTGTGTTTTTAGTTTTGTTTTTCTATATCTTTCTTGTTTGTTTGTTTGTATTGTAATAATTTTAGTTTGCTTTAATATTTTCTGTTTTTTCTATTTATATTTATATTTTTTAAATTAATTATTTAAATTACTACTTAAAATTAAATTTTAAACAGCTTTGGTTGTCGTTTCTGGCATCCAACGTATTGTACAAGGCCAAAATATCGCACGTAACGTCTTTTTTACTATACACGACGTATAATTGATATGATTTCAATACGATTCGATTCGATTCATTTCAATTTAAATCGTTTTGGTTTTTTACGATTGATTTCATTTGTTCAACATTTTGTTATTTGAGGGGGGGAATTTTTATTGTTTTTGTACGTACACAAACAATTGTTGACAATGCAAAAGAAAATAAAATCTTAATTTTTATATTCAAATTTTTAAACAATATGAAGAATTTACAGAAACTTTTTTTTTTTATTGTTTTTTAGATTTTGTTTTTGTTTTTTTTTTTTGTATTTATTATTTCAAATCTCTTATACTGTTTCTCATTTAAGTAAAATAGATTTAATTTCTATTTATGATAAGAAGGCAGAGTTTTTTTAAATATTTAAAAAAAAGTCAAATGTTCTGTATACATTTCTGTTTAATAGGCTAATGTAGTGCATTTTAAATTAGTTTATTAAAGTTACTTGCAATGCTTAATGCTACGTATTCCATGTATCAAATGATTTTTTATTAATAAAGTATACACATACGTACGCACGTATACCATATAAAATCGTTACATTCTCATCTACTCATCTCTCATTCAATGCTAAACTATATACATACATATCGCTCCTTTATTGCAACATAGTCATATCTCAAAAAATTTGTAGTTACTTAAGCAACACTGTTCTTTTAGACCTTCTGTACATGTTGAAAAAAAAAAAATCAGTTTTATATCCCAAGCTGAACCAAAGTTATAGCGATTAGAAGTTAGGCAATTACATCATAGGACTTATGTCTTGAAAACTTAAATCGCATTTTGCCAAGTTCAAGTTTTTTTGAGATATGACTATGTTGCAATAAAGGAGCGATATGAAATTGTAAAACGTTTGCAAATATGGTCAGCTTTCGAAAGCACCAAAAAAAAGAGAAAAAATTCAAATATCGTAATGCTGTAAATTGTATTTGAATTAGAAACTCTGACTTTTGACTCTGACTCAGCAATGAGTATTCAAAAAGATGAGTAGAATCTAATCATACTCATAATTTCTGATACTTATACGCATTCATACTTATTTTAATATGTATCATGGAACCTCTACTCATATTCAAAGTTTGAAGTACTCATCATATTCAACAACACGTATGATGTTTTTGATGTCGACTCTCCTTAACTCAACATATACAAGAATCACAAAATAAGTATAAATTGCTACGACGAACACTAAAATACTCACTAAAAGGTTGTGTGTTTGTTCTGTTTGCTGCTCTGTCTTTTTTGCTTATCCGTCTTTTTTCTTTTGTTGTAAATGCCTAACAACTAAGACTGTAAGAGTCACTCGAATCATTTATAAGTATTTTTCTAAAGTTATGGACCTAAATGAATCAAACATATTTCAAATGGAATGAGTTTGATGTCAATGTTGTACGCATACTCATTGCAACCTGTACTTATAAATCAACGTTGTAGTGAGTATGAATGAATCAGAGTACATAGTTAAATTTCAATATTGTTGACTCACTTATATTCAAAATTTCATGAGATTCATTGCTGATCTCTGGTATGGATTTTGTGATGGCAATGTCATCCACGGTAACTTTTAGAAAAAAAAATTTTAATTAAATTCAAATGTTTAGAGCACAATTAAATAAGTGATCAAATGACATCTATTTTGGGAAAATCTCTTTATCTTGGATCGTTTCTTTAAGCCACAACTGCCTCAAATTTCTGCGTTCGTCTGTCTTTTATGAAATTGTCAAGTACAATATCTAAACATATGTGATGTGGGCAATTTCGTGTCAAGTGACCCAATTTTTAAAATCGATGTCTTCCGATTTGGATGAAATTTGCACCAAGGTTAGTACTATTGGATAGTTGGCCAGACACAAATTTTATCAATTTTTATCTATCAAAAATTCAAAATTTTTATCTATCAGTCAAGAACTGCCGGAGTTAGAGGGGGTCAAAGTTGGACATTTTGGTCATACAGGGTTTTTTTAAAATGTGTGTAACTTTTCACCTCTTGGTCCTAGCCAAAATTTTCCAAAGGATATTAGATAGCTATTTCTTCAATCTTTTCAAAAATAATTTTTTTAATTTTAAAAAAATTTTTTTTTTTGAAATTAATTTTTTTTCAATTTGGGCCCTTTTTTTTTTTTTTTTTTTGCTTAAAAGAAAGCTTATAAAATTTCCTTTAAGGCCTTCATAATCGCTTAATGGGATGCGAGTGGGATATCTCTCAAAAAAATTATTTTTTAACTCAAGAATAAAATTTTTCTATATTTGGCACATGTACCATTTTCATTTTCCCCCATTTTTTTTTCGAAATGGAGTTTTTTTTATTTTTCCTCAAAAGAAAACTTAGACCATTTCCTTTAAGGTCTTTGTGGGCACTTAGTAGCAAGATGCATATGTATAAAAAAAAATATTTTAACTCAAAACCAAAGTTTATAAATTTTACCATATGCACTATATTTTTTTTAATGGATGTTTTTTTTTTTGCTCAAAGAAAGCCTAGTTCTTTTCCTTTAAGAGCTTTTGTGGTCACTTAATGGGATGCGAGTGGAAAAACATCATCCTCTTCTGCATTTGGACTTTCTGGCCATCGATTCGAACAGACACCCAGTCTTTCATTCCTGGCATCATTCGACTCATATCATCTCGCTGATAAAATTGAGCTACTAGAGCTTCAGTTTCGCACGCTAAAGTTTTTCCACTCGCATCTCTTTAAGTGACCACAAAGCTCTTAAAGGAAAAGAACTAAGCTTTCTTTGAGCAAAAAAAAAACATCCATTAAAAAAAAAATATAGTGCATATGGTAAAATTTATAAACTTTGGTTTTGAGTTAAAATATTTTTTTTTATACATATGCATCTTGCTACTAAGTGCCCACAAAGACCTTAAAGGAAATGGTCTAAGTTTTCTTTTGAGGAAAAATAAAAAAAACTCCATTTCGAAAAAAAATGGGGGAAAATGAAAATGGTACATGTGCCAAATATTGAAAAATCTTATTCTTGAGTTAAAAAATAATTTTTTTGATAGATATCCCACTCGCATCCCATTCAGCGATTATGAAGGCCTTAAAGGAAATTTTATAAGCTTTCTTTTAAGCAAAAAAAAAAAAAAAAAAAAAGGGCCCAAATTGGAAAAAAATTAAAAAAAAAATTAATTTAAAAAAAAATTTTTTTTTTAAAATTAAAAAAATTATTTTTGGAAAGATTGAAGAAATAGCTATCTAATATCCTTTGGAAAATTTTTGCTAGGACCAATAGGTGAAAAGTTACACACATTTTAAAAAAACCCTGTATGACCAAAATGTCCAACTTTGACCCCCTCTAACTCCGGCAGTTCTTGACTGATAGAGCTGAAAATTTGTGTCTGGCCAACTATCCAATAGTACTAACCTTGGTGCAAATTTCATCCAAATCGGAAGACATCGATTTTAAAAATTGGGTCACTTGACACGAAATTGCCCATGTATATAAATGAATGCTCTCATTTTATGTTTTCTTACTAGTCTCTAAGAGGATTGCATTAATTTTTCAATTAACACACTAAAAACAGTTTGAATTTGTTTAGATAACCCAAGATTATCGAAAGATTTGCTTTTTTTCAACTTTGGGACATTGTCGATATCGATGAGAATGTAAGACGCCTTTGCAATTATTTGCAAAAAAACCATTTTTGATACGTGGAATACTTAATGTTTGTTTGTCTCTACCATTGAAGATGAGAATGGAAAAAAAAAAAATTCGTAAAAATTATTGGTTTTCAAAATTCTAACAATTTTCTGAATAAAGTCGAGATTAGTATTGCCATTTATAGAGTAAGAGTAAGAAAAGACAAAAATTAATAGAAATTCAAAAGATTTTTTACTTTATTTACAAAAAAAAAGAAACGATTTACACAATCAAACGTGACATATCGTCAGGTACAATACAATTTTTTTCTCTTTATTTATCTTATGACAGGATAAGAGATCGTTTTCATTACAAAGAGTACAGAAATTAAATTAAAAATGAGAGAAGGAGATAGATAGTAAGTGTATGTGTGTATGTGTGTGTATATGTATATGAAACACATACATACAGAGTGAAACAGAAAGTTACAAAGAGAAGTAGATAGAGAGCGAGAGAGAGAGAGAGAGAGAGAGTGAGAAACTTACCCAGTAGTCAAACGTCGGTTTCGATACTAACAGCCAAAGCATTATTATGTCTATGAGTCTGAATGTTACCACTGCTGGTAACACTGATGGCAGATTGTGTGTAGCCATTTTGCAACTGGATTTGTTGCTGATGCTGCTGTTGAACTTGCTGCTGCTGTTGTTGTAGTTGTTTGTCCGGCGGCGTTTGCTGCTGTGGCTGAGGCGGTGCTGGCAGGGTTGTGGTAGCATTAGTTGTTGCTATTGGAGTCAAATGAGGATGATGAGTAGTGGCGGTGGCTCCCAAAAATGGAGCCAATGAACGACCAGGATGCGTATCAGTCATTCCTGGTGTCGATTCAATACCATCATCTAAATCCATCATATCCGATGAGGACTCAGATAACGATGATTTTTTTAAATGTTGACCTGACCGCGTATTGCCCCCAGAAACATTCGATTATTGATCGATTCAATAAATAGTTTTTGATTGTTTGTTTGTTTGTTTGTATTTTTTTTTTTTTTATATTTTTATCATGAGAATGATGAGAATCATTTTAGAGGGGAATTATTATTTGATTTCATTTGATTAATTTTGAGTGAGAATATACGAGAGTAAAAAAGAAAAAGAGATAAATTGATAATATAACGAATTACAAGAACAATGCATTACAATACATATTATCTATGTATGTATGTATGTATGTAAGTCTCTGTTAGTAGCAACAAGAACTGTTATTTTTAATAATAATAATTGAGTAAGGACTGTTTGGAAAGAGGAAAGGAAAAGATCGACAGGAAGTTAATGTATACGTAGAGAGAGGGAGAGGGAGAGAGAAAAAGAGAGTGTGTGTGTGTGTGTATACTAAAAACTACTATTATTTGTATAAAAAGCTTGCTTAAATAGAATGCTCAAAACTACCATTGTTAAGTGTGAATATGTTTGTGTGTGTGTGTATTAGTATGAATAAAAGTATGTGTATAGTGTGATTATCTGTTTATAAGGCAAGCTTTTTTTTGGTTATTTTTATAAATAAATATGGGTATGTTAATATAAGACGGCATTTGTTAAGGAGAGAAAAAAAAAGAGAGAAAATTGTTTTTAAATTAAGCGTACTTACCCAATGTACCAGGTAAATAGGGACAACTAGTAACGTGATTGAAGTTTTGGCTCTGCATCTCCTCTTGATCCGTTTCACGGTGATAGAAATAATTGAAATTACTGACAATAACCGGCACCGGTAGAGCGATTGTCAAGACACCAGCAATGGCACACAGTGATCCCACAATTTTACCCCAAACTCCGACCGGCCTACGTAACATCAAAATTCACATTCAATTTCAATTTTTTCAGCCGATTCGTTTTCAAAACACGTGATTTTATTTCGTTTTCATTTCATTTTGATTTGTGTGTTTTTTTTATTGTTTTTATTTTTTTTTTTTGGTTTTTTTTTATTGGGGAGGAAAAAGTTAGATGTGGGTTTGTTTTTAAAATCAATTTCATTTTTCATATTTTTCGATTTGTATTAAATTGGTTTTCATTTTCGTTTTCGATTCGATTCGATTCGATTGGTACAATTATTTGGTATTTTTGGTTAATATTTTTTTTTTTTTAAATATTGTTTTATATTGGTATGAAGAGAGAGAGAGAGAGTACGTAACGATGTATATAAAACGAACGAACGATAAAAAAAATAAACAAATGAAAATACAAATATAATAAATTATGGAGTAAAATTTTGATCATTTTTTTGTTTGTTTTTATTATTATTATTTTTTGTTTTTTGATTTCTATTCTTCATGTTAATTGTTATAAAAAATATCAAAATCAAAATAAAATAAAGGATTTATAAGAAGACATTTAATAGAAAATGGTTTTAATGTAATTCAAGATAGTAGTAGTAGTATAAGATATGTTTAAGATTACAATTATTACAATTATAATTAATAATAATAATAATAATATATTGTATAATATATTGTATAGAGAGAGAGAGAAAGATAGACGAAGAGATAAGTAGTATGTATGTATGTAAATATATATGTATGTATGTATTTAATATTATCTATAATATTGTATATACAATATAACATGTATGTATACAAAACGGCAGTAGTAGTAGTGATAATAATAAATGTGATAAATAAATTGTGTATGTATACAATTAAGGAGAATACAAAATGTTAAAGAGAATGTTAGAGCGAGGAGATAAGAATGTGAGGAAGAAAGTTTTTTTTTTTTTTTAGTATAAGATTAGTGCATATGATTGTAAAAACTTGCTATGTTAAATGATATATTCTAAAAAAATATTTGTAAGAAAACTGTATAAGCGACCAAAATAAATAATAAAAATTAAATCTTATAAAATGCATTAAAATGCAATAATATTGTTATAAGATTTTCAAATATATGTATTTCTTTATTTCTATATAATACGATAATTTTATAAATCCTATCCAACTTATAGATTATCTATGTGTTATACTAATGTCACAGATCATGATCATTTGTAGAGATTTTATTGAAATGATCAAAATAATAGAAACACCACAAGACAAATTCATTCAGAATTCATTTCATTTCCTATACATTTCCCCATTCTTCCCCATCTTTTATATTATTTACCTAATAATTTTTAGATATATACAGTCTAAGTACCTAAGAAATATCCTAATTTAAGAGCTGTTATTGTATTGTTTATTCCAATCAATATTTTTTTTTTTTGTCACATTCTTCAGTAGCAGTTTTCATAAATACCGGCATAATTTAATAATTCGTAAATCTAAATTCAATTAAATTACTGGACTGTGGCCATTTCGCTGGTGTTCAATCAGCTCATCAGTAGAGTGTTTTTGCTCAAAAAATTTTTTACACCAAATGATTCTTCATTTAGTTAAAAAATCATAAACGTGGAGAATGACAATTTGAAATTTTTAGTTTAACAAAGCCTGAAGAATTACTTTAAAAATTTTATTTATTATTATTTGGTATGTAATAGGATGATGCCATTATTTCAATTTCATTTTAAATAAATATCTACGACAACATTTTAATAAATTTTTTTTTTTAATTCTAGCAAATTCTAAATTTTGAGTGTTTTTTATTTCTCCTTTACTCCGTGGCAATAAGGAGTACGTATAAGGTACATATGTATGTACAGTGAGCGTCAAAAGAAAGTGTACACTATGGATAAAATTCTAACAATCTCAACTCAAGTTTTCCACTTAAGGAGAGTGCCCGAAAAAATTTTACAATATTTCCAAATTTTTTCTAATTCTTTTCTTCTTGTCTCAATTTTAAAAACTGGCAATAAAATAATTTGAAAAAAAATTAACGGTAATTTATTAATGTATATTTTTTTTGAATTGTACACTTTCTTTTGACGCTCACAGTATGTATGTATATGTATAGGCGATACATTTTTAAGTTTAAGAGATGTAGTAGTAGCATACTGTTATGGAGCATTGCGACGTATCAAATTGAACTGATCAAATTTGCATATGTATTGTCAACATTTGTTTTGCTTAGCATAGCAACACATCAAAATTGAACCTTCAAACTGCATTGTATTGTTGTTGTGAAGAAGAAAAGATATTTTGATATTCTTCAAGCTCTTCTCAGTTTATACGTGTGATTACAGTTTTACGAACACATTAACAAAAAAGGCGAATTTGATCTATTATTTGATGCGTGGCTGGGCGTCTTTATTATGTCACCATATAATGCTACCATACATATGTATGTAGTCTATTAATTCTACGGATAATAATAATATCTACCGGTTATAAGCGGGTTATTCATATTGGCCAACTTGTTATAATTTATTTTAATATGACATAAAAATGTCAGATGATGAATAAATGAAAGTAAAATTCTAGCAGTTTTTTTTTACGAAATGAATTTAAGCACTTTGTTTCATCAGTTAGATAGTTTAGCATTCTTTGAATAAGAAAATTGAGTCACTGGTATCATACTCGTATAATTTTTGTCAACACTGTACATGTACATATATACATATCTATGCATATATAAAAATAATTCTTAGTAGGGAACTAACTTGGAGTAAAGTATTATTATATTTCTCTACATACATATGTAACTTCAAATTATGGGAGAGCAGGAAATCAAAACCATATTTATGTAGTAATTTATGAAATAAAATGAATTTCCAAATCTGTGGTAAGTGGTTCTATTATTTTGCTCATTACTAAGGATGACAAAATTTAAATATAAATTGTTGACTATTAATTGAGAGATTAAGCCTATCTACTTATTGTCGATGAATAATTAATACGTGTCCTGTAAAATTTAAGTAAAAAATCTTTTTTTTTTTTTGAAAAATATTTTCCTAAATTCAAGTTCAATATGATAAAATGAGGTATGCATGTGCAAGAAAATATGAAATTGTATGTAAATATTGTAAAACAAAATACATAATGAAATAATGATTTCTGGAGTTATAGAGAGAGAGAGAGATAAAGTGAAAGAGACAGGGAAGAAGTAATAAATGACGAAACAGATATGGTAACAGACGCTTGTAGTTGAAATGGAAAATGCTTTCATGACATTATAATTATTAATAGAATATAAATTAAAACATTAATTAATTAATTAATTAATGAAAATAATCACCAATTGTTTTATTGCTTTTTATTAACAAAACAACTTAAACATGCCAACTTAAGGAAAAAAATTAAACAAAACAGCCAATTCAAAAAGGTCTAAGGAGAGACAAAAAGAAAGCGAGGGAGAGGGAGAACAAAAAAAAAATAAAAAATTTAAAGCAAAACATGCTGCAGACTTTAAGCAGTAAATTGGTACAAAAACAATTAAATTAAATTAAATAATACACAGAAAAGAAGAAAAAAATAAACTTAAAAATAGGCCGCTTTTCAAAAAGTTAAGCTAAGCTTTAAGAAATAAAATAACCAAATAAGAGTAACTAAAAAAAAAAAAAAAAAAAGAACAGCTTTAAACATAAAATAATTCGGTGCTCTTACTTAAAAAGCTCTTTTCATATTTAAACCCTTTTTATATTTTTATTTTATTTTTTTTATCGATAGCATAAGAATAAAAAATATATCGGTGCTGGTAAAATAGAATAGAAAAATTTCTTTTCGTGGTCACTATAAATAATTGAATAATTTTTTATGTCAAAATGATTGAATCCCTTACGATCGCGAGAAAAAGTGATTTTGGGGGACAGTGAATAGCGATGAATTAATGAATTAATGAACGAACTTATGAAATTATGAAAGAGTTTAAATGAAATTGTATTGATTTGATATGATTTCTTATACAAAAAAAAAATTAAATGAATTTCATAAATTTTGTTGAGTTTTCAAGTGCAAATTATATGGAAAATAATTGAAATTTTTAAATGATAGTTTGAATATAAACTAAATAAGGAATGCCACAATACTTTTAAAAAGGAATTGCTAAGCCTTTATTCGTAATGTTTAGGTTGAAATTAATTAAAAAAAAAAAAAAAAAAAAACACAAAAAATTAAGTGAAATAAGCACTAAACATTACGAATTAAACATTACGAATAAAAGGCCTTTGCAATTTCTGTTTGATTATTAGTAAACGAAACAAATGTAAGTAAAAAATTAAATAAAAACACAAATTAAACGAAAATCAAAACTTATTACAATAAAAAAATGTTCAAAATAAAACATTACAATAAAAAAAATGTTCAAAATAATCATTTTTTTGTTAATGTTTTTGAGCATTTTTCTTAAACAAACTCGATTCGAGTGTGTTAGAGTGAGAGAACGCACAACAAAATCGACTTGGAAAGTATTAAGACAAAACAATAACAAAAACAATAACAAAAAATAAAACATAAATAAACAAAACAAATAATTAAGATAGAGTAGTAAGTAATATATAGAGAGAGAGAGTTACGAGATAATAATAGAAATAGAAAAAAAAGTAATTGAAATTTATAGAAAAATTAAAGTTTTGCATACGTCATGTCACCATATCCAACGGTTGTCATGGTAACGACAGCCCACCAAAATGCATCGGGTATGGACTTGAAGAAGGAATTTTCGCTTCCAGCTTCCGCAAAATAAACCGCCGATGAGAAGAGTACAACGCCTAGAAAATTTGTAAATTTTTGAAATATAGAAAACGTTTGTTTGTTTGCTCTAATACATATATACTACATATGTATTGTTTTGTTTTTAATTTTCATATTTTTGTTTGTTTTTAATAATTATTATCTTTATTTTTATTTATATTTTTATTTTTGAGTTAAAATGGGGAAAGAAACAAATAAAAAAAAATTGTTAAAGAATGGCCTAAACATTAGTATGTATGTATCAGAGATCAGCAATGAGTATTCAAAAAGATGATTAGAATCGAATCATACTCATAATTTGTGACACTTATGCGAACTCATACTTATCATGGAACCTCTACTCATATTCAAAGCTTGAAGTACTCATCATACTTGATACTTAACAACACGTACATATGATGTTGTTGATTTCGACTCTCCATATCTTATGCGCACTCATACTTATCATGGAACCTCTACTCATATTCAAAGCTTGAAGTACTCATCATACTTATACTTAACAACACGTACATATGATGTTGTTGATTTCGACTCTCCATATCTCAACATATACACGAAGCAGAAAATAAATATGAATCGCGTACGAACAGTAAAATACTCACTAAAAGGCTGCTCTGTCTTTTTGCTTATGTGCCTTTTTTTTTTTTTTTGTAAATGCCTATCAACTAACACTGTAAATTTTGATGTATGATTCGAGTCACTCGAATCATTTATAAGTATTATTAAGTATTTTTCTAAAGTTATGAATCTAAATGAGTAGGGGCTTATGAATCAAACATATTTCAAATGGTATGAGTTTGATATCAATGTTGTACGCATACTCATTGCAACCTGTACTTATAAATCAACGTTGTAGTGTGAGTACGAATGAATCAGAGTATGTAGTTAAATTTTAATGTTGTTTTCTCACTTGTATTCAGAATTTTATGAGTGCTTATGAGTAGCAAAAAACGATTCATTACTGACCTCTGGTATGTATTATTTATTTTTTTATTTTTAATTTTTATTTTTTTGGATTTTTTTAAGGATGTGGTTAGTGAAAGAGGTAAGTGGGAGAGCGGACATTAGGGTGGATCGTGGTTACGTCTGATGTTTAGAAAATGCAAGTAAGTTTACTAATATATTATTGATAGATGATAATTATTATTATTATTAGTTGTGAATAAACGTATGTATGTATGTATTTTTATTATTAAATATGTATTATTAAAGTGATTAAAGTTTCTTTTTGTTAAAGTGTCAGGATTCCGTTTTCGTTTTTATTTTTATTTTTTGGTATTATAAAGTGTTGTAATGAAATTACCTAAAAATTGTTGTAATTTTCATTTGTTTTTATTTTTTTTACGCTATCAAATACAAAGCAAAAATGACTACGTATGTATGTATGTATATCTCTTTTAACCAAAAAACATAATACATAAGATCAAACAATCAATTAAAAAATTTCCCAAGCAGAAAAACCTTGTACATATTAAATACGATTTTATATTTTTGGAGAGGCGTTCTTATTCCTAATGGCATAAGCTGTAGGCTGTGTTGTATGCAAATTATGCGGGTAGAAGACCTGTTTCATTGAAATATGGTGATATTATTAGTAGTCTTTCGTTTGCTAAGATACATATCTCACAAAAAAGATCTCATTTAATAAAAAAAAGTAAAAAAAATTAAAAATATTGAAAAAATTGAAATAGAAAAACAAAAAAAAAAAAAAAAAAGAAACAAAGAAAATTACCAAAAAAAAAAAAAGAGTCATGCTTACTTAATTCATAATCAAATTAAATAATATTCGTTATTAACAATATTCACACGGTTGGTTAACATAGAAGTTTTCTTTTTGTACAGAATTTAAAAATAAGAAAGAAAAATTACGGAAAGAAGAATGAAAAACACCAAAAATAAAATTAAAAAAATTAGTTAAAATAGGCCAGTTTTACAAACAACACCCACCACAAACGTCATCAATCTTAGTAGACAACATCAAATATTCCGTAAGATTTTTAATAATTAACAACAACATAGGAGAAATTGGGAAAAGGGACATATTATCCAAGTGGGGGAGTCATAGAAAAGAAAACCAGTCCCCACAAAGTAAAGTTCAACCATTTCGAACGGTGACTGACTCTTCATAAAATTGAAATGTTCATCATTACATATGATGCCTATCTAAGTTAGGCGACTATTACCCTCTTCAATTAAACATGCATTTTTAAAATTTATTCTTTACGCATAATTTCAATGGAAAGGATTTCATTGCGTCAGCGTTACTTGAAATAACAATAAAAGCAAAATGTCCAGAGTTTCCCGACAAATTGATATTTAACCTTCCTATACCCGCGCCAAAAAGTGAAACACCAATACCCGCGGGACAATGGAAAATCCTATATCCTTGGTACTATTTCAAAAAAATTTTTTTGATGCATAAACGAAGCTTATTACGAATAATGAAGCTACCAGTGATATCAACTTACTGGCACTATTTTTTTTACAAAAAAAAAAATCGCAATAATAAAAAAATCGGTCTCACAGACCAACGCGCGGGTATAGGAAGGTTAAACAACAGATTTTTCGCTAAGTTACGTTTTAAAATTCTGCTGCAAAAAAGTAAATATAAAAATTACTACAAACCGATATTTTCGGATTGTACCAAAATATCGGTATTCTGTCAGTAAAAACTTTAAATAAAGCGTGTGGTATTAAAATTAATTGTAAATAGTAATATATTTTGACATTTTTAAAATTAAGTTACATATACGAGGGCAGTTCTAAAATTAGCTGATATAAGGTAAAGTTGGCGAAAATAGATTTTTAAAAATCTTACTTTGATCAGTGGTGGCAAACTTGTACCACATAGTGTATTTTAGGCTTCAAGGGACTACGGTGTTTCTTGAGTCATAAAATATAAACGAATTCAGTGAGTGTCGCATGTCAGTAATTTCGTTTGAATTGCCGCAGTTGAAGGAATACCAGATTGTACTCGGGGCGATTTTACTTCTTTATTTGCGACCATCTTATATTGGGTGAAGTCACCCTAGTATATTTATTTAATAAAGTCTATAGATATAATATCCTTACAGACTAGACAAATACAAATCAATAATTATTATTTAAATAAGAAATTAAATTACATTTAATAGTATTGACATTTACAGAAAAGTTAATGTAAGAATAAAGTTTATTAAATTCAGTACAAATTCTCATTAGCGGATCAGACTTGGCATAATTTGTCCTATAAACATTAACGGAAAGAGGACAGAAATGACGTGTAGGACGAGACGGAACATTAAAAGATATATTATTAATTAAAAATTCAGAACATACATTTCCTTTTATCAAGTTTAAGACAAACGTTACATTTAACATAGATCTACGGCTTTTAAGAGTTGGCAGCTTTATAAGAGCAAGTCTAATCCTATATGGCGGCAAGTTGAAAAGATCAAATTGCAGGCTCCGAAGACAAAATAACAGAAACTGTTTCTGCACGGATTCAATGTTGTCAGTGTGAACCTTATACATAGGGTCCCAAATAATTGAACCATATTCCAGAATGGGCCTCACAAGACTGGTAAAAAGCTGTTTGAGTATAGAAAGCAGTGTGCTCGCTTATTAGAAGTGGGGTCGCGGTTCAAATCCCTGGTCACAAATCGCAAACGAAACGAAATATGAATATAAACATATTTCTGCGGTGTCTTTCTTTAAACAGATTACTGGCAAAAACTATGAGAGTAAATAAAATTGCCATGGAAAGTTTCTTCAAAATCTGTCGTTCGGAGTTGACCTCAAACACAAGAGGCGTAATGTAAAAAATGCATGTATTATGTATCGAGTGGTCGAGTTACCAATTGAGGCCTCTACGAGGCTCAAGAGAGTGTTATTATGATTTTTTTTAATATCCTCACAGAGAAACAAACACTTATGTATAAAATTAACACACACAACATAAGTGGTGTGAGAAACTGCGGGCTTCTTGGGGACGATTGCTCTGTAGACTGTCTAATGGTGAAGCTATAGCACTGGCCATTTTATAGTCACCTAGCAGCAACTCGTTTCCTTGCCGTTCGCATCTTCCCCCTTTCCACCTTTCCTAAAAAACCTGCACAATGCACTGCATGAGTAGGGGCCTTCCCCTGAGCGCTGGTTTCATAAAAAAAAAGTGCAATGATATGTTAATTTTTCTAATATTTAACATTTGAAATGAAAAAAATATTTCATGTTTTTTGGGAAAAGAGAATGTGTTGCTTTATCGAGGAAATTATTTTCTATTTCCGTAATTCCGAAAAATTCCTCGCTTTGTAAAATACTTGGCGGCAATGCATGGATTAATCTTTTTGTTATTTGAACTTGAAGTAGTCGTAGTCTAGTATGTAGTGTGTTGGTTTCTTAGACGTGAGGCCACGGTTCAAACCCCAGGTCAGACATCTCCAATAAAATGAAATATGATGAAAATATTTCTTCGGCGACTTCCTCTCAGCAGATTTCTGGCAAAAAACTCTGAGAGTAAATAAAATTGCAATGAAAAGTTTCTCAAAAATCTATCGTTCGGAGTCGACGTTAAATTGTAGGTCCCGCCACTCACGTATAAAATTAACGCCCACAACATGAGTGGTGTGAGAAGCTAGGACGTTGTACAATGGGTCAATTCTAACCTAACTTAACTAGGTCGTAATCCTGACGAAAGATTTGTAATGTCCAATTATGTATGTACATATGTATGTATTTGAATTTGAATACAATTAGAACATTTCATAAATATATTTCGATTTTAACAAATTCATTTCCAGTTTTCTTTTCTATGTACACCCCCATGAGAAGTACTTAATATTTCTTTTATTTTTATTTTAATTTTTTTGAAATAACATTAATTATTATAGAATATTTCATCTGTATAGAATGAGACTTAAATGGAATTTCACAATGTTCACAAACATATTTATTTCACATCAACATTCATATTAATACGGAGAGCAATTTCATAATTTTTATACAACATCTTACAGGTTGTAAAAGGAAATTAAAAAAAATAAAAGAGAGAAAGAGAGAGAGAGATAGATAAACTAATTGGTTATACAATAAATTAAATTGTTAAAATAGTTTACAAAAGAGCACAGGAGAATAGAAAATAAGAAAAAAAAAAAAACGAAAAAAAAAAGTATCCAAAATACGTAATAAGTACTTAGTATTTGGTTTAATTAGTACGAGTATTTGTATAAGTATTTGGAAAAAGAATATTTTTAGAATTTGAGAATAATTCGGATTGTATTCATGTTTTATACCTCATATCACCATATCCCACTGTGGTCATGGTTACAACTGCCCACCAAAATGCATCCGGTATTGACTTGAAGAATGATACCTCGGCACCAGCCTCCGCGAAATACACCACCGATGAGAATAGAACAACACCTGTAATCGTTTTTTTTTTTTTTAAACGATTTGACATTCGTTTTTCGTTTCAATTTTCAAATAACAAAACAGTTTCGGAATTTTTTTTGTTTTGTTTGTGTTGTATTTAGAAAAGAAAAAATTTTAAAAATTATTAATCAATTTAATGTTTATTTTACATACACATACATACTATACTATATATTTATAAACATACTATATGTACATATGTATGTATGTATATATAGTAAAATATGAATATAATTTATATACTAAGAGATATGGAATTTCTTTTTTTTTTTTTACATTTATTCTGCTTGGGATATTTTCCTGTTTCTATGCTTAAAAACTCTAATCATTTTTGGTTAAATTTCTTTTTGTTTCTTTTTTTTTTTTTTAATAAGTTTAGCACAATAGCAGTTATTAATTAACAATCGAGTAATTATTAACAAAATATTGCAAACAGTTCCTTCAATTACAAAAGCTTTTATATTGTTACGAAAATAAAAAATCTTGATACTGGTGTTTTGCTTTTACATCGCTTAACATTAAAAATTATAAACAAAAGCTACAAAAACAAAACAATGCAGTAAACAAACCTGTTTACAAATCATCTTACTGCTTAATATAACAACAAACACCAGCATCAAAAAAAAAAAATAGTAAACAAGTACACAAACAACACTACAATAATAAATGTAAACAACGATGTTTCCATTTATAGAGATTTCGAGAAGGTAAAGTCACGAACATTTGCCTTTAAGAACATTCATCAGACTGTTTAGTCTGCCATATAAAAGGCAAGGCAAAGCAGGCGACTGAGTGAGTGAAGTTCAGTCAGTCTGGTGTGGTTTGAAGATCTCCGTTACAAAGATCTGTCGAATAATTGCCTAGTAATTTTTATTGTTTATGCAAAGGGATTAAAGCAATTGTTGTTGTTTACATCAAGTTGTGAACAGTGGCACACAGAATTGTGCGAATAATAAAGAATTTTAATTAAAGTTGAGTTCATATTTTAAACGTTTTTAAAAGGTAAAAACGGAACGATACATATTTTTTTTTTTTATTTATTTAAAAAAATATCTATGGATCAAAATCCTTACAGACTATTTGCATTTAAAAATTATTAATTAGAATATACATTTTCAAGTGTTCAAAGGAAGTATAATATTACGTTTTATGATATTAACATTCAACGAGTAATCAGTATAAGTGTAAAAATAATTAAAGTTTCTACATAATCTCCTTAATGGATCATTGTTAGCATAATTAGTTTGATGATATTTAAGTTGAAGGGGTACGAAATTTCTTGTTGGTCTAGAAGGAACATTGAAGCAGATATTTCCCAGTAGAAATTCCGAACAAATAGAGCCATTCAATACATTTTTTAGCTCATTTATTCTGCTGTAGCTCTAAATATTGTTTAGAGCTTTTTTAATTCATAGAATTTATTTTTATGCAATGCAATATTGTTCGTATGCACGGGGATTATATTCCATGAAGTCGCCGTAAACTAGTTGATAGTGTGTTGGTTTATTAGACGTAAGGCTACGGAGCAAACCCCAGGTCAGACATCAAAACGAAATATGAAAAAATATTTTTTCGGCAACTTCCTCTCAGCAGATTTCTGGCAAAAACTCTGAGAGCAAAATAAAATTAACACACAGAACATAAGGGTTGTAATGTAATTATATATGCGTAAGTTACATTAGGTATGGTAGTTACAAGGACGGTATAAATTTGAAATGACTAAACTCATTGCTGGTTATAAAAATCGTGGAACCTTTAATCAGTTTTAGCGCTTTCTATTTTTGATTTTAAATGAATTGAAATAATCATTTAAAAGACTTGCATATTAATACTATTATATTGCAAACATGGTTCAAATGTGCGCCACACGTCTTTTTTGAACGGAGTGCATTCGAAAAATAATTTTACTTAAATAATGGGGCAGAATTTGAACGACGGGCCATCGGTTATGTTATTGTTGAGGACGTCTTTGGTTTGTAGCTTATTCGCATACACCTGAGACTTAAAAATATTATTTTTTAAAGTTAAATATTCAATGTATCGTGAGCTTTGTCGTACGTAGCATCGTCCAGCTGATACCATATGTCGTTGGTATTCAAATCATTCAGTTCAAGCCAATAGAATTTCATAATCATCGACCCATGGAGCGCGTCATTAATAGTCATGACTTGGCCATCGTCAGAATACAAAGCAATGCCAACCGAGCTAAAATCGATTGCATAGTATTCGCCTGCATACTCTCATGTTTTCGACAGATCGTGCATTTCGTAGGACGATTAAGGCGATCGTAAAATGGGCAAAATGCGCAGTACGTTACTTGAACTGGCCGACAAAAATCCTCTACCAAACCCTCCACGTGGGTGTCGGCTGGTAATGGTGGTTGCCCGATGGGGTGTCCACCAGCCAAGGGGGGAGTCTATACTCATTTGATCGTAAGGTCAAGGATAGAGGTATGGGCTGGACTAAGGTGTTACACGACCCGTGCCGATAGTCAGCCTGGCTGGGGGCCCATCAAAAATATCCCAGTCGCTAACGGAATATCCTGGATACCGGGCGACCTCCAGGATTAACCAGCCTTACATGGGCACAGCGGATCCCTGCTCAGGCGGACCTTCCCGTTATCCGCAACTCGTGGGACCAAAATATGAATGAAAACAATAAAAAGGATAATATGAAAAACACCTCCACTAAGGAGGACGAGAACGGAACTCGTAAAAATCCGCGTACGGGTGTTAAGCCGACGCCCGTCTCCAAAAAAGGGGGAAAAGACTTGGTTGATGCTAAGGCAGACCAAGAACCCAGTACCTCAAAAGACTACAAGCAACAACAAGCCAAAGGCGTCGGCCTTTTCAAAAGCAAGGTTGCTCCAAAAGCCGGACCTTCGTCCAGCAAGAGTGGCCTTGGTAATGTAAAGGTTGACACGGCACCAAAAGTAAAAGAATTGAAGCAGCGGTACAGGGAGCGATTGAGCGCTAAGCGGGTTCTAGACAGGATCTCCAAGATCCCAATAGATAACCGCACGCAGCGCGAAGTGCAATCACTGGCCTGGGCCAAAGAAAAGCTCGAAGAACTTGACAAAACGTCGGCCACAGAGACGGCTGTCAAAAGACTACGATCTTCTGAAGGCGACGCACCAGGCGCCAAAAAACCACGCAGCTTGCATCGCACCAATATCTTATACAGTGAGGTGTTAAAAGATAGCATCGAGATGGCGGTTGTAAATCGCTCCGATCCAGACGGCAGTATTACACCGTCAAACTGGAGACTCGTAGCAGACGTCCGCAAGGACGTCTTTCTAGATGTAATGGAGGAGAATCCGGGACCGGCTATAGTTTACCAGATGAGTGGCTGGCACCAAGGACACGTGAAGTTAGTAACGTGTGCCGACAAGAGAGCCCTGAATCTCTTCTCCATCGCCTTAGCTAGGGTAGGTGAAATCTGGAAGGGCGCCAAATTAGAATTAGTGCCCAAGGACGCCATACTCAGCAGACCAAGAACACGCTCCTGGATACCTGTAACTCCAAAGGAGCCGGAAAAGGTACTCAGGATGATAAAAATATGCAATCCAAAGCTACCAACGCACAATTGGAAGATTGCAAAGATAGAGGAGCGCCATGGATCTCGCTGTGCGACTATCATAGTCAACCAGGAATCCCTGGAGCACATAGCAAAATCCAATGGTGCGGTGGCCTTTGAACATATCATCCTGAAAGTATACAAAAAGGATAACCGCCCCATGGAGTCAGGTGACAATGCCCCTCAGGGGGATAAGCCACAAGACGAACACATGGGCGGATCGGAGGAAGAAGAAGAAAAGGAGGGTGATAACCTCACAGCATCCTCAACACAGATCCATAGCCGATCCAGAGTTAGCTCTCTCTCTTCCACTGGATCGGACATAGCATCTGTCTTTGGTATGCTGCTGAGGGAATCTCAACTCCTAGACGAGGCTGATCAGGAGGATGATAGCCTGGACACAACGATGGGGGAGAGGAAAGAGGATGAAACAGACCAATCCAAATAAATCTCCACCACTCTAAGGCAGCATCGGTTGCACTACTTCTTCGGCTGATAAAAAGAGGAGAAGACATCGCCCTAATCCAAGAACCATGGTCTATGGCCAATAAGGTTTGTGCATTAGGGCTCAGGGACTACAGGCTGGTTCACGCCAAACTTACGGGTAGGCCCAGATCCTGTATACTAATTAAGAAAAACTTAATAGCATATTTGCTCCCTTCTTACAGTAACAAAGACCTAACTACGGTTGCGACGGAGATAAATGGAAGGCAGTATTGGATTTTATCCAGTTATATGCCACATCCAGCCGAAGATCCTCCACCAGATGCAGTAAGAAGACTGGTCACCGAAGCCAAGCGCACATGTGTTATCCTATGTAGGAGCTTTAACTCTTTGCTATGACTTATGGCCGGTGTTTCTAAATTCTAGTCGTCTATAATCATTGTAAAGATCATTGTGTAAAGTTCAAGTGTACAATCAATGATGATAGTGGGATAAAATTGTGTCTTTAACATCGAATTGCTTTCTTTCCAATTTTAAATAAGACCTTGTTGAGGAACTTTGAAGATAATGTAGATTTTTCGTTTAAAATACTTAATGCTTAATGGCTAACTGCTCATTACTGATTATATTTTGCCAATAATTCGTTAATTGTTTATTATTGTGCCTTTATAATCGTATTTCATTTGATATTTTTGCATTGAATTTTCAAATAATAAAAATAAAAAAATTAAAAAAAAGCAAAAACATTGTTTCAGAGTTGCATGGCATTGTAAAATATTGTGTTACTACGTATACGTTTACGTTTCCCTAAGTTAGGGGATCTGCAAAAAGAAATTTATTTAGTTTTTATTGATATGTTTGTTTGTTACTGATTTACAATTACAATTAATTAATAAATTAATTAATATTTAAATTTAATTAGATTAGTTTTTCTCTAACTACGGTAATATTGTTAAAACAATTGACTATGATGGTGCAATTTAATAAAATAAAATAAAATTAATTGGAGGGGAATAACTAAACTATTTGATTGATTAATTAATTACAATAATAATTAATTAAGTATTATTCAAACTAAAGTGCAAATTATTAATAAAGTTACAAATGAAAATAAATAAAATAAAACTAAGTTTTAACAAAAAGTTTTAAAGTCCGAATAATACAAAATCTAACATTTTTAAGATTTATACTGAACCTTGTATATTAATTGTTTTTTATTGTTTTTTATTGGTAAATCCCTTTGGTCAGTTGAATTCAACATGCTTAGCTGAATATTTGAAATATTTTATATGAAATATTCTTTTAAAGGCACTACAATATCAACAATTACACTATGCGACAAAATGGAAAAAATTTAATACACCCGGCTAATAACATAGTGTAGGTTGTGAGATTTGTTGAGTAGATCTCAAAAATACTTTTTTTTTATACTTCTCGAACCCTCCAAACTTTTTTTATTTGACAAAAACTGTTTTTTTTTGTGTCAATTTCACGTTTGAGCGACCACCAGAAGTTGGCCAATATTTGCGCAAAGGGAAATAATAATATTTGCAAAAAACACAAATATTAGCCGACTTCTGGAAGTCGTGCAAACTTGAAATTGACACATTTTCTGATAAACAATCAAGATCCATCAAAAATTCTGAAAATTTTTGAACTAAAAGTTCATTTGATGAGATGACATACATATATAGAAAATATAACACAACTGTTATACTTTTTAAATTATAACTACGGTAATTTTTATCCAATTTTATCAAATGATGACTCAATCTCTTCATAAGAGAACAAACTTTAAGAATATTATCACTTAACCTATATTTTTTTATTAAAGTTTGCTCCTATGAATGGACAAACTTGAAAAAATATGAAAAAAATTCGAATTTTCAAAGTTTACCTCATCAAATCTCATAGCATATTATGTTGAATAATATATATGTGTATACCGTTTTAAAGCTCCATCTCTCCCCTTTCCAACAAGATTTAAATTTTGGAAATCGGGGCAGAAATGTTTGAGTAATCCAGAGATTTGTACGTAAAGTCAAAAAAACAGTTTTTGTCAAATAAAACAAGTTTGGAGGGTTCGAGGAATATAAAATAGGTATTTTTGAGTTCTACTCAACTAACTGAACAACGTGGACTATGTAGTTACTCGAGTGTATTTTCACTGTCGCACCGTGTTATTGTTTTGCAATGCTGCAATTTGTGAAATCATTTGATTTCGATAGGTTAGAGGACGTGTACTTGTCCGTTAAGACAAGTACAATACCCGGAGGTCGAAATTGACCCATTGTACTTGATTTCGATAAGTTTGGGTAGTTTTTTTTTTATTATAATTTTTTATTTTTTGCTTACAAAACCTGTACATTTGACATCCTTTCACCCGGGTCAATTTCAGTAATCTTTTTAAGATTTGCTCATCGCTTCTAGAGAATGTTCTTGAGAAATCGTTTTATTTAGAATTTCATTAACTTCTGATTAGAGTTTCTCATGGGGGATGCTGAATTTAATTTTTTTTTGTAAAATTTTAATTGTAAAGTTTCGAGTTTTAAGAGAAAATCAATTGAAACCGCTGTGCTCCATTTACTAAGGATAACAAATAAATTCTGCAATTAAATTCGTGGTGATCTGATCTTTCAATATTGACTTAAGCGGTTAGTATACTTCATAATTTTCAAAAACAACGTTTTTTTCACACGGTTTAGTTATTTGAAGTCGCCGTGGTCTAGTAGGTAGTATGTTGGCTTATTAGATGTGAGGCCTCGGCTCAAATCCCAGGTCAGGCGTCTCCAACTAAACGAAAATATGAAGAAAAAAATATTTCTTCGGTGACTTCCTCTCAGCAAATTTCTGGCAAAAACTCTGAGAGTAAATAAAATTGCCATGAAAAATTTCTCAAAAATCTGTCGTTCGGCCTTAAACTGTAGGTCCCACCACTCATGTATAAAAAAATTAACGCACACAACAAAGGTGATGTGAGAAACTAGGTCGTAATCCTGACAAAAGGATTGTAATGACCAATTATGTATGTTTAGTTGCCTCAGAGCCGTATAATTAAGGTAGAAATCTTCTTTTTCCTCAAACGAAGTGAAAAAAGGAGATGCAAATGCAAAGTAGTACAAAGCGTCAATGTGTGCGCAACTTAAACGCCTTTTTCTCGAAATCACCTTCTTCTGACATGAAAGACTTCAATCTCATGTCAGTGAGCTAGAGGACTGGCTAGAGAAGTGGAAAATAAAAGTCAACGCTACTAAGTGCGTGCACATAACATTCACATTAAGAAGGAGAAATTGCCCATCTATTACAATTAACGGCGTTAGAGTGCCAGAACACGATAGTGTGAAATATCTTGGTATTCACCTCGATCGTCGCCTAACGTGGGCCCAACATATAGCTGCCAAAACAACCCAGCTAAAACTCAAAACAGCTCAGCTTTACTGGCTTATTGGAACTAAGTCAACCCTTGCCTTAGATCTTAAGCTGCTTTTGTACAAGGCAGTATTGAAACCTATTTGGCTATATGGTATTCAGTTGTGGGGGACAGCTTCACCTTCCAACGTGGAAAAGCTTCAAAGACGGCAGTCTAAAATCCTTAGAACAATTACTCGAGCTCCATGGTACGTCAGAAACCTTAACATCCACACGGATCTCAAAATACCTTTAATTCGAGAGGAAATCAAAATAGCGAGTACCAATTACCTCACTAAGATTGCAGACCATCCCAACCGTCTTGCAAGGGACTTACTTTTATTCGAGGGCCACTCCCTCAAACAACTGATCTGATCCGGTAATTATCTGTATGATGAGCACTTACAGCTGTCGGTTGCAGTGGCAATAACAACTTTTTTTTTTTAGGTTAAGATTTGAATACTTATTATAAATTCCGTAAGGAAAGATCCAATAAATAATTCTGTGGAAAAAAAAACCTTCTTCGACCTGGCGATCACGATTTAGCAAACACTACTTGATCGATTTCAATGAAATTTTTTTAAGACGAGGAGTTTTATCTCGAACTGTGATATTTTTGAACTGTCGATAGTTAATAATTTTGTTAAATAATTAAGGCCGAAAAAAATAGGCGAAAAGAGGAGAAACAAAAAACAGAACGCCTTTTAGACCATTTCAAATTATCCTATCTCAGGCTATACCGTGTAACATACATACTTTAGCAGAATTCATTTCGAATTTTGCTTTCAGACATTCCAAACTCCTCATGTCCTGGTTGCCAGATTTTGAGATGATCCTCTTCAGGCAACCCCATCACTGCCAGACTCTTCATTAGCAATCAAATATCATGTTTAATATATGAAAAGATTCATTTGTTTCAATAAATGTATTTTTTAATTTATCTTAGAAAGTATACTAACCCCTTAAAGTTTTCTGATTTTTTTGCAATAACGAATTGACTTAAAAAAAGAGAACAATTCACAAACTTTTATGTTTTATGGAGCATAGGCATTACTTTACAATAATTGCAGTTATACACAATACGAACGTTTTTAAAAATTACGTCGAAGCGTATTATGAGTTAAAATCGTTTAAATAATCTTTTTCAGCGTTTTAAACCATCAAGATTTTGTGGAGATGTTTTCATATACTTATCAGAGATCAGCAATGAGTATTCAAAAAGGTGAATAGAATCGAATCATACTCATAATTTCTGATACTACTTAACAACACGTATGATGTTGTTGATTTCGACTCTTCATAACTCAATATATACACGCAATATATACATGCAGCACAAAATAAGTATGAATCGCGTACGAACACTAAAATACTTGCTAGAAGGTTGTGTGTTTGCTCTGCTTGCTACTCTCTTTACTTCTTTTTTTTTGTAAATGCTTAAGAACTAAGCCTGTAAATTTTGATGAATCATTCGAGCCACTCGAATCATTTATAAGTCTTATAAAGGTCTTAAAGTTACGAATCTTAACGAGTAGGCTTATGTATCAAACATATTTCGAATGGTATGAGTTTGATGCCAACGTTGTACGAATACTCATTGCAACCTGTACTTATAAATCAACGTTGTAGTGAGTATGAATGAATCAGAGTACATAGTTAAATTTCAATATTGTTGACTCACTTATATTCAAAATTTCATGAGTGCTTATGAGTAGCAAAAAAAAAAAAACGATTCATTGCTGATCTCTGGTACATATCGCTCCTTTATTGCAACATAGTCATATCTCAAAAAATTAAAAATTTGTAGTTACTTAAGCAAAACTGCTCTTTTAGACCTTCTGTACATATTGAAAAAAAAAGTCAGTTTTATATCCCAAGCTGAACCGAAGTTATAGCAAAAAGTGTTTGCGGCAATTAGATCATAGGACTTATGTCTTGAAAACTTAAATCGCATTTTGCCAAGTTCAAGTTTTTTTGAGATATGACTATGTTGCAATAAAGGAGCGATATGTATGTAGGCAAGTGTATATAGACAAAATGGCATTAAAAAGAGCAACAAATAACAGTTATACATATATGTATGTATGTATGTATGTATGTAAATACAATGTATTATTAGTTTATATAATAAATACAAATAAATAAATTTTATTAATTAATAATATGTATGTATGTATGTATGTATTTAAGTGTGTATGTACGTGTATATTATGATTAGATTAAACAACAGCTAAACTACACTACTAAAACTAAAATAATATTTTTTTACAGAGATAGAGAGAGAAAAAAAAAAACAAAATAAATAAATATGTTAGAAGAGATAATATGTTAGAGCGTTGATTATACTAAATAATTGTTTCATTGATTAATTAATTGTTTCATTAGAAAGAAATACACTACCGCTAAGCTCTAGATTTATAATTAGTAACAGATATTTAATTATAATGTGCATTTAATTAATTAATATTTAATTACAAACAGTAAACAAATTTATTAATCATAATATAGTAAATAAAATTCATAAAACAAATATTTTTTTCGAAATAATTTTAATTCTAAAACAAAAAACAAACGAAAGAAATAATGAAAAACTAACAAAAAAAAAAAATAAAAAAAAGCTGAAAGCTTTCTGCAATTATACAATGTACATATGTATACTAAGTATATATATATTTATTTATATTTTTAATAATTTTTTAATAATTCTTACTATAAAGAAAACTTTAACAAGTACAGTTATAAGCACGCAACACTTACAGTTAAATACAGTTAAAGAGTTATTGTGGCTTTTTTTTTGATTTTTTTACAAAACAGAAGAATTATAATTTTAATTGGGTCAGTTCAACTGAAAATGCTGCATTATAGTACGAGACTCATCTACATATGCATGTATGTACATATGTATGTATAGGATATCTACTTCAATATCTAAAACTAATAAATTTTGTAAGCAATTTTGTGTAGAGGAAACATTTCCATTTAAATTTGTTCAATTAAAATTATAAACGACTGCTTTGGTTTAAAATTTTACTTTCGTTTACTTTGTCAAAGTATATCTCGAGTAATAGACTAAAATTCGAGTAGATTTTTATGTTTTCTTTTTTTTTAAAGAATATCTTCAGTTTTTTTTTCCATTTTTAATATATTTTTTAAATAATTATGGATTTGGCTAAGACAATTTATATACCAATTTGATTACATTTTAATGTTTTTTTTTTTTTGGTATTTAATTAAATAAACTAATCGATTTGCGTATCCTTACTGCTCATAGTAAGTCTCTTAGGTTGATTTTTGAGATAACGACGTGTGCATTATGAGATTTGCTTACAGTAATTCAGTTGATTAACTTTACTTTAAACAATAAAATAATAAATAAGAAGAGTTCATTTGACGTACACCCATACCTCAATTTGCGTCGTAGTTATTTTCCGCAAAGTGAATAATGATTTTCTATAGCAAATCCTGTAAAGATCAAAGTTAGACTCCCAGGTTACGAAAATACTACTTTTTTAAAACAGAAAATTGAACAAATAGGCCATTTACACTACAGCGAAATCTAGTAGATTAGATTTTAAATCTTGCTCAAAATCTAGATCGTTTACACTGGATTTATTTGACAGTAGCAAGATTTCATTTTATTAACAAAAACAGCTGACTGAAAATTAAAAGAAAATAATAATATTTCCAAATTTTGTTTAATACCAAACAAAAATGAAAAATATAGGACATTTATTATTATAATCTTTGTTTTTTTTTATAATTAATATTTTTTTATTAAAAAAAGCGCAACTACGTTTGCACAAACAATATTTTACATTTTTCGCACAAACTATCAATAAGTTATTCATACACATATGCGTAGAAATTATAAATAAGACATGAAATTAATTAATATAATTAATTGTAAGGAAAAAATCAAATTAAACAAATCTAGTATGTTATAAGGAGCCAAGCATGGGTTTGCGTCCAGGCCAAGCTTCTTTGGAATACTTCTTCTTTTGAGGTCCAGAACTATTGGAGACATCCGTTTGTAGATGATGATGTTAGCATGCATTAATATTTGCCAAAACCAATTTTTGAGCCACGCCAGAATTCGTAGGCATTGAGTTAACTGGCTCGGCCATAACATTGTTGAAATAAATGATGAGGGTTTGTGTTATGAGCCGATGTAGGTGCTAATGTGATAGGGGCTGAAATGCCCATATTTGAACCATCGTAACGAGAACATTTAGCAGGCACTATTGTGGTTTGTATTAAATTTCTAAAACGTCCCACATTAGGATCAACATCCTCAGGATTAATAATGATTTCTTCGTCGTTAAACGTTACATTAAGACATTTACGGGAAACTTTATTCTTTCTTCCGAACGTAAAGCTCCTATTAAAAAGGTTGATCCCAGATCCAGTAAATATGCAATATTTAAATGCTTGTGATATACAAAGGCTGCAAGAACACGTGAGAAGCTAGGTCGTAATCCTGACTGAAGGGTTGTAATGACCAATTATGTATGTATGTATGCATGAACACGCGAACAGGAGGAGTGGTCTATACAAAAATCATTCATTTGAGCATTTCGCCCAAAAAGATAACACTTTTTCTCATCCACCATTGGCTTCTGCACCAACTTATCATCTTTAAGAACATCCAATGTAGGCCTGTCGGTGGTTTTCTGGCCCATGAAGGTATTATATAGTTATTAGCCATATTACCCTAGACAATTTTTAATTCATCAAACAACACCGGAAATTGTTTATGTATTGCAATAAAGAGCAAAAAAAAATTTTTAGTTTTAGTTTTTAGTTTTGTTTTTAAATTGAAATGTCATTTTTTTCCTGCGGAGCGTTGTATTTTTAAATACTATTTGGAAAAAAACCCAGTTGCATTTCTATTTTTACTAGATTTTGAGTAGATTTTGCCGAAATCTACTAAATAAGTAGATTTCGTTTTGTATGGGAAATCTTGTTAAAATCAACTAGATTTGGCTCGAAATCTCATAAGTACTAGATTTCGCTGTAGTGTAAATCGGCTAAAAGTAAACATTTAAAAAACAAAAACAAAAAAATAAAAAATTAACTTAATTTATAACACACTAATTGAAACTGAACTCTAAAATTAGAAAAATAAGGCGAAAATAAAACTGTATTATTTTCAATTAGTTTTGATAGCATGGCGCAATTAGAAACAAAACTCGTGACATCTTTTGGAAAAAAAGAAGGAAAATTCAAAAATTAAAAAAAATAAAAATTTAAACCCCAACCAACACAACTTCGAGAATTTAACGAGCGACACACAGTGAAAATTAGTACTAATTCAGCAGCGACGCAATTTCGAAAAAACGCTAAACGAAACGACGCAAAGCGAGGTATGGGTGTATATTTTTTTCAAATAAGCAAAAACCATTCAAATTCAATAATCAACCATCAGAGAACGTTATTGTGCACCTACATATGTATATAACTATTACGGTAGACAAATGAAATATGTATACAGAAAATTATACCTAATAATATGTGTTTGTTTGTGTTTGTTATAGTTAGAATATACATACACCCTACACTAACGTTAATAAATAAAAAAATATAAAAAAAAACTATTGTAATATACGTTTGTACTCTATTAAATACTTAAACCACTTTATCACGCTTTTAAAAAATCATAATTTTTCTGGATTTGTTTTTTTTTTTTGTTTAAAATTCGGTTTGATTCCAAGGTACAGTACAAATATATTGTAATACACTTCATAACATTTCAATTCATTATAATAATATTAGAGTTGTTGTTGTTGTTATAAAATTAAATTAAAACAAGAAGCATTTTAAATAATTATTCATTCATTAATCCGTTCTTTGGTTTCTTTATTATTTTCGTTGTGAAAGAATTTTTACGAAAAGCTTTAGGAGAAGGGAAACGTTAAAAGTAAATCAAACTGAAAACTGAAAAAATACGACATAAAATTTGTTTTTAGGGAGTTTTGTAAAAGAGGGAAAATAATATTATATTTAAATCAAGTGCAATTATTTTAAATCATTTCATTTCATATAATTATTCTTTTTTCTAATTAGAACGTTTTCTCCAAAAAAAAATTATTTTTTTTTATTTTTTTTTAAATCAATCCTCTACGATCAATCCTCGATCGATGTTAAATGTTAACTATTAAAGCTTCTAAAGAGAGTGAGAAAGTGTAGGAGGCAGGTAGAAAGCCAGTAATATAATAAGAAAAGTCTTTAGCAAAGCCTTAAACCCTTTAAAAAAAATAACATAAGCATTGTTTTGAATCCCTGATCGCTAGAAGGCGGCTGTTTTGTTTTGTTTTGCTAATGTTTTCAATATTGTATACTCGTATGTATGTTGTAGAGTTAGTTTTGTTGTTGTTGTTGTTATTCATAATGTTTTGTTAAAAGTGTAAATAAATGGTGTAAGTATTTATTGTGTTTATATATATGTATGTATATATTGTTTTTGGATTTGTTTTACTATTACTGTTACAATTGCTGTTACAGTTACTATTGTTTACTGTATACAGCATACGTAGTATGTATTATATAATAGAGGAGACAAATGTAATTTAAATTGGAAGAGAGTCTTAGTGTGATTAGTGGGGGAATTAAGCGTAAATGATTAAGTCATTCGGTATACTTGGCTGTATTTTTGTGTTATTTTACGTTTGATTTGTTTTTGTTTGTTTTTTTGCTTTTTGTTTTTTTTTTGAATTTTTTTTTTTTTTACGTAACTTACCTATAAATAAGAAAAATATAAGTAAACCTAATTCCCGCATAGAGGCTTTGAGAGTTCGTCCTAAAATTTGTAAACCCTTCGAATGCCTAGACAACTTAAATATTCGAAATACTCGAACTAATCGTATCACTCGTAATATTGCCAAGGACATAGCCTGATTCGATGACTTGTCCTAGAAATTACAATTTAATAACGTATTTTACAAAACAATTATAAAAATAATTATTTAATTATTGTATTATGTAATTACGTATGTATGTAGTAAGTATATTAAGAAAAAAAATGAAAAAAAAAACAAAAATTAAATATTTTAATTACATAGAAAAATACAATTTTACATAGAAAATTAAAATGTATTTATAACGAGCATTACGTAAAAAATAATTAAAAAAAAAATAAAAATTTAAAACAATAAAATAAATAAATATTGTCAGTTAGTTTCGTTTCCATTGTTTTTTTTTTTTTGTTTGGTTAAATACAAATAAATTAATAGAATTACAGGCATTGGCACTCACGCACACACGAATGAACATACCTGTGGACTGACGGGCGCTTTCGGGAGATTTAGTGTGTCTTCTTCTTCGGCAACGACGGTACCCAATGTTATGAAATAAGGAATGATGGCGATTATGTCAATAACATTCATGACATCCCTGCAGAAATGTAATTTGTTCGGACATGCGAGGAACCTATTTAAACGCACACACATATATATATATATACTCATGTTTAATATTATCATCAATTATCAAACATTTTCATTACATTATCACTTTAACATAGTGAATCTTATACCCACCCAGTCACAATAAGAGTGTGGTGGTACATATTATGAGTAAAGCAGGATCATAAGTTAACCATCATCATACTTACCTAACAGTGAGTTCAAATGTAAACCAAATAATACATAACGTTTCTATAAGGAAGAAAGGATCTGTGATGTCAGGCACCTCATCTTCCTCGATTTTTGTGCCATTTGTAGTTGTGTTGAACACCTGAAAAATATCATCATACAGTATCATCCATAACAAAACTGCTTCTCTTTTCCAAATAATCCTAACACTTAAATTAACATCAGTTATCGACATGTACTTTTATTGAAAGATTTTAATTTAACAGAACAAACTGGCATTTGAATATGTTTTCAAACTACATATGTACTGAAATACATGTCAGCACATGTGGTTGTTGTGGGTGGTAACGATAGCATAAACAAAATAAAGGGGAGCCTTTGAAAAAATGAAACAGTGAATATAGACAGGATCTCGAATGAGTCTTCATTAAACATCTTCTTCTTCTATTTTTATTCATTTAATCTCAAAGAGAACATGAAAATTAGCTTTACAACTTACTACCTACGTATGTAGCTCTCTTACTAATATCCATAAACGTACAATAAAATATTAAAAATGAAAATAAAAATAAAAATAAAATTTAGGATTAAACAATAAAAATAAATTTTTATATGGTTTACCAGTTTTTGGACAGCATAAGCGCTCTTTTTTAAGTCCAATTAATGGAATAGAACAAAACAAATAATTTAAAAAATTCAATAAATATTCATTCATTCATTCAGTTTCAATCAAACTAATTAATCTCTTAGCTAATTTGTTTTCCTATCTATATATGTAGATACGTGCTCATAGATAAACAGAAAAAGAAAAAAATTGTTACTCTTATGATGCGAAATTAAAATTATCCATGAGCACAATAAATAATCACAATCTGCCAATTAAAGTTAGCAAATAATTTTTGCTAAACTACCAGTTATAATTAGATTCCTTTCCTCTCTTTCGAAATCGAACAGATTATTCGCATTCGCATTCGTTTGGTACTAAAGTACATACAAATCAAATCAAAAATATGTTATCAAACTACAAACTCCAAAGTAATTGATGCTAAAGCAGCTTTGTACGATTTGAAAGATTTTGAACTGTAATAGCCCATTCTAATCGTTAATGAATCGAATGATATACGAATTAAATGAAGTAGTAGAGGAAAAAAATGGAAAAATAATACAAATTATATGATCAAAGAAAGGACAGTTTTGTTTACGTAACTTAATAAGTTTATCAGCAGTGAACGAGGGAATGGGAATTGGATTCTATGAACTCCAAAAACAAAACATAAAAAATAATTTTTTATTTCCTTTCGATTAAATGAATAAAACCGCAAGTAAATTACAACCACTTTACAGTGTTATACGTATAACCCTCTATATTTATGCATGTAAATCAGAGATTAGCAATGAGTATCGAATCATACTCATAATTTCTGATACTTATACGCATACGCTTATTCTTGTTTTAATATCATGGAACCTTTACTCATATTCAAAGCCTGAAGTACTCATCATATTCATATTTAACAACACATATGATGTTGTTGATTTCGACTCTCCATAACTCAAGATTTACAAGAATCAGAAAATACGTACGAACACTAAAATACCTACTGTTTGCTCTACTTGCTGCTCTATGTTTTTTGCTTATGTGTGTTTCTTCTTTTGCTGTAAATGCAACAACAACTAAGACTGTAAATTTTGATGAATGATTCTAGTCACTCGAATCATTTATAAGTATTTTTTTAAAGTTATAATTCTGAATGAGTAGGCTTATGAATCAAACATATTTCGAATGGTATGAGTTTGATGTCAAAGTTGTACGCATACTCATTGCAACCTGTACTTATAAATCAACGTTGTAGTGAGTATGAATTAATCAGAGTACATAGTTAAATTTCAATATTGTTGACTCACTTATATTCAAAATTTTATGAGTGCTTATGAGTAGCAAAAAAAAAAAATGTTTCATTGCTGATCTCTGGTATATACATGTACATATGTATTTACTTACACAAGTGTTAAACGCTATTATTCTACATATGTATGTATGTATGTATGTCTACAACTACAACTGGAGTTAACAAAAATTATTCTTAATAATTAAGAATCTCTCAGAACACATGGTTTGCCATTATGAAAGATTCGAAATTCAAATGCCACATTTTAAGACAGTAAGTAAGAGGAATCGGTATTAAATAGTCAATTCAAACTCTGAGGTTTTAAGGAGAGATTAATATATACATAACGAGAGATAGAGAGAGAGAGAGAGACTGATATAGAGAGAGAGGTATAGAGATAGAGAAAGTTCTTATATACAGTAAATTAATATAATATATGGACTTACCTTATAATGCTTAAATTCGGGTAATGTTTCTAGACAAAATATAACAATTGATAGCAATATAACAAATACACTAATTATGGCTACAACTCTGGCGGCTTGTGAGCTTTCTGGATACTCAAAAAGTAACCAAACTTTCCTTTGATTTTCATTATCCGGCAAAGGTCTTTCTTCTTCTTTAATAAAGCCTTCATCCTCTCTAAGAAAATTTAAGAGAATAAAAAAATTTAAAGAGAAGAGAAAATATAACAGAAATGATTTATAACAGTTTTTTTTTTTTTTTTTTTAAATACAATGACATACATAGAAAAGAAACAAAATTAATTAATAACGATAATTTCAACTATATATATAACAATTAAATATGCATACATTCATACATACATACATACATATGTATGCATGTATAAAATTTAATAAAATAAAAACGGAAAATAATAATAAAAAAAAATATCGCAATTTATATTAATTATAACACACAATAATAATTGTTTGCTTGTTTTATTTTATTTTTTTTTTTATTCTTGTATGTGTTTAGAGTGTATGTGTGTGTGTTTTTTCTTTCTTCTTAAATCAGCAGTAACAGTGCCATGGCTTCTTTAAGCTATGAGCCTCCTAAATAGTGTTTTCGTTTTTCTTTTTTCCTTCTTTACACAATTGTACTTCCTGTTGTTGTTGTCATAGCTGCTGTTGCACAATAAAAGCCCATGCCCTCTTATAACACGTTTCTAAATTGCAGTTGCATTCTCTTACTTAATAAAGCTTTACTCTTGTTCTCTGTTTTTGTTTCCATTCCATGTTGTTTCTTGCACACGAGTGGTAAATTCGTGTTAATGTTTTACTTCATATTCGCTTTATTTCTCTATTGTGCGTGCGTGTGTGTGTGTGTGTGTGTGTGTGTGTTAGTAGTGAGTGTTGTGTGCGTTAAAGAGATTTTGTGGTTATGGGGAATACTTGAAACCACGGGCCGGCCACTTTAGCCCCCCTTTTTGCCGTATAAACAAAATTTTAAGCTGGTGGTCAAGTGAATTAATGACTAAAAACATTCCTCTTTTTGTTATTGTTGTTGCATGTACGTTAAGTGTTATACGATTGATTGTTGTACTTCGTATGCCAAGGCAGCCATATTCAATAGTTAAGTAACGGTAGATAACAATTATAACAACTGTAATGTGTTTGTTCTTGACAATTAGACAACGTTTGGCAATGACAAAAAAAAAAAAAAAAAAAAAGAACAAAAAAAAACAGACAATTTGTCTTGAATTTCGATAATTTTCAGTGTAAATTTGGTTTTTCGTTTTTGATTTTCGATTTTTTTAATTTTTTTCTTTGTGTAATAATAACGTAACAACAATTGCAATAAAAATCTAAAAACTACAATTTAAAAATCCTAATAAAAACACCACAAAAACGAAAATTAAATATAAAAATAAAATAAAATAAAATACAGTGGAGTACAATTTAATGAATTCAGCAGCAAATTGCTCTCCTTTGTATGGGTGGCTCACATGAAAATTAAAATAGATTCAAATAAAATAAGAATTTAATTTTCACTACAACATTGATTATAATTATTTAAAATTAAATTAAATAAAATTAAATTAATTTATTGTACATTTTGCAATTGGTGTTTCATTTTTTTTCAATTTTCAAAAATTTCCAAACAATGAAAACCAATTAAATAAAATAATACTCTTCTTATAATTGTTGCTGTTAAATTTTAGAAAAATTTTGATATTTTGATTTTTTTTAATTCAGTTACTAAAAACTTTGCAATACAATATATAATCAATCCAACTGAACTGAACAGTAGTAAGTAGTAGCGGTTATGTAGCAACGTTAAACGCTAACGATTATGGTAACGGTAATTGTAACTGTAACTGTAACTGTAGTTTGTCGATGAATCATCTTACCTGAATTTATTAATTGCTTGATCACCTAATTCATAAAATTTTATTTCTTCACTAAATACGTCTAAAGGGACATTGACCGGTCTCCGTAGTCGGCCACCTAAAAATTTCAATATGAATTCATTTTTTTTTTTTTTACAAAAAGGTACCAAAACCAATATAATTTTTTTTTTGTTTAACAACAAATAAAGAGTTTATTTATTAAGGTATAAAATAAATGAAAAATATTTGTGTAAAAGGAAAAGAGAAAATGTTTAGTTATTGATTAGTAGTATTAGAAAAAAGTATACAAAACATTGTATAGTTTTGAATAAATCGATAACAATTAATGTAATTAACTGGACAAATGGAGTGACTTACCACTTTGATAATAGTATAATATAGCATCGAAGCTCGGTCGACTCCGGTCAAAAAAATATTCATTTCTTAGCGGGTCAAAGTACCGTAATCTCCGAGCTGGATCCCCAAGCAACGTGTCAGGGAACTGATTTAACGTTCTTAATTGTGTTTCAAACCTTAACCCGCTTACCTTAAAAGAAAACAAAGAAAAAAAAAACCAGATAAAGATGAGATAAGGTAAACATAAAATCAGGAATGTAATCCAAAAAGTGCTATGGTTACTATTATGCATGATAACTGATGGCTGGCTATACGGTTATTAATGCTTGTACTACTAATAACGTTCTTTTAACGTAAATGGGGTTTCAAAAAAGTGCTCATTTAAAAATAAAATAAATTTTTGATTTATTAACCCTGGACGGTTACTGTTCGTCGAATTGACGAAGCTCATTTACACTTTATCATATAACTCTTTTATGGTTGACCAAATTTCGCTCTTTTTTTCAACAACGTTATTTGATAATAAAAGCTTTTTTTTTTCGATTCGACGAAGAGTAACCTTATTGTACAAAAATGATCATCCAGGATTAAAAAATGGGTGGCCCGGGTACGTTTACTCACTACAAGCTTTCGTAATCAATCGACATTGTTTATAAAAAGAGCGAAATTTGGTCAAACATAAAAGAATTATATGATAAAGAGTAAATGAGCTTCGTTGATTCGACGAGCAGTAACCAATTAGGGTGAAAATGTTCGTCGATTCAAAGAAGAGTAACCTTAATGTACAAAATAGAAGAGTAACCGTCTAGGGTTAAATGGGAAGGGAGAACAATTTTAATGGTATTCATTTGTGTTTGCAGTAAATAATAACATATTGGACCGTAGAATACTACAAAAAGTTTTATTACAATATCGTTCTACTTCAGGAAGCGTTTTTGCATGCTATAACCACCTATCTAAGGGCATGTCTGTGCTATAGTTTATTGGTCCATTAAAAATATTTGTTATTCTTGTCCTTAAATGTTAATGTGATGATAATACTTACATTTATAACAACTCTTTCACAAAAATCATGATCATGAGGAATGGGTTCAAAGTGTTGTGGGCCGCCACCATAGCCATGACCAGCCCCCCCTTCTTCGTCTTGACTGCTCAATTTGGGTAAAGACCTGTAAATGAAAAACAAAAAAAAAACAAAAAGATTAATAATATTTCAACAAAAAAAGAGAAAAAGAATTGAAAATTAAAAATTCATTAAACATTTATTGTTTAAAAGTAAAAAAAAGACATAATTAGGTGGTAGCTTTTAGTTTTCTGATAAATGCTGCCAAAAATACTTTTTTGATGATTGAAATTTAAATTTGGCTTGTAATTGTTGCAAAAAAATAAAAAAATTAAAAAACATCTTGTTGTTGTTGAATTCATTACCAACGACGACTATTGTAGCCAAAGTGCAAGAAGACAACAAAAAAAAAAAAGTTTTTTGGCTCGATTACAATTTGTTACTACTGTTCACACCGTAATCCAAAACAATTTTCCAAATCGTTTTACCACCATAATGGCAAAGAGTTTCTCTCTTTTTCTTTTAGTGTTTTTGTTGGCTGGCGTTGGCGCTTAATTTTTAAACTTTTTTTTTTGTTTTTTGGATTTCCTTTTTTACGAATGCTTGTTGCAATATATCATCATAAAATAAAAATGTTTTTCATTTTCATTTTCATTTTAGATTTTTCATTTGTTTTTATATCTTTATTTACATGTGTTCTTTGCTTGTGGTGAGTGATTTCATTACAATCAATTAATTTCCAAAAAAAAAAAAAAAATAAAACACACAAAAAACAATGATTTCGTAGGAGAATCTTTGCCAAAGATATTAAATGAGTTTGATTTATTATGGAAATTTCGTTATATTATTTTTATTTATTCGTATAAAAACAAAAAGAAAAAAAATTAAATATTTTAATTGTTTTACTGCTTTTCAGGAACGTAAAGTATCCTTGGAGTGAGTTTGTCAAAAAAAGAAAAATGAAAATATTTCTTTTTTTCACGTACATACATACATATCAGAGATTAGCAATGAGTATTCAAAAAGATGAGTAGAATCGAATCATGCTCATAATTTCTGATACTTATATGCGTTCATACTTATTTTAATATCATGGAACCTCTACTCATATTCAAAGTTTGAAGTACTCATTATACTCATACTTAACAACACGTATGGTGTTGTTGATTTCGACTCTCCATAACTCAACATATACACGCAGCACCATTGTAGCAAATTTGAAAGTTTGAAATGTTACTGAAATATTTTTTTAAAGTATTTTTCTAAAGTTATGAATCTAGATGAGTAGGGCCTTATGAATCAAACATATTTCGAATGGTATGAGTTTGATGTCAACGTTGTACGCATACTCATTGCAACCTGTACTTATAAATCGACGTTGTAGTGAGTATGAATGAATCAGAGTATGTAGTTAAATTTCAATATTGGGGACTCACTTATATCCAAAATGTTATGAGAGCTTATGAGTAGCGAAAAAACGATTCATTGCTGATCTCTGATGAATACACAATCGAGAACCACTAAGGCAGCAATTGCTCTTTATTGTTGTAAGAGAGCAATAAATCTAAACTGTGTTATAAACGCTCAAAAATGTACGAGGGCAGTTCGGAAAGTTCTTAGCCTAGCACAGAAAGCGCGGTATAAACAGAAAAAAGTTAAGTGTTTTGGAAACTTCCATCTCTGTTATGAACACTTGTTAAATTTTGTTTCGATCTGGCAACTCCTTCATATAGAAACAGGTGTTCAAAAAAGACTCATCCGCGATTTTTTACAATGGAAAAATTTGAAATGCGTGCTGTCATTAAATATTTCCATAAAAAAGGTTTATCGGGACAAGAAATTTATAATGATATGGTGAATGTGTTAGGTGAAAGTGCTCCTTCATATGCAACAGTAAAAAATTGGGTTGCTGAATTTAAACGTGGTCGTACAAGCATTGAAGATGAACCACGTAGTGGACGTCCAAAAACAGCAACAACAACAGAAATTGTAGCCAAAGTGCATGATATGGTATTAAATGATCGACGAATAAAAGTGCGTGAAATTGCTAACATCATGGGCATCTCAAATGATCGAGTCCATTTAATTTTGTGTGAAGAACTACAGATGAAAAAGCTTTCTGCAAGATGGGTGCCGCAATTGTTAACAGTCGACCAAAAACGCATAAGAATGAACATTTCTCAAGCTTGTTTGGATCGTTTTAAGCGAAATAAAATGGATTTTAAGCGTCGTTTCATAACTGTTGATGAGATATGGATCCACCACTATACTCCAGAGACAAAAGAACAATCCAAACAATGGACTGAAGCTGGAGGAAGTGCCCCAAGGAAGGCAAAAACAATTCAATCGGCTGGTAAGGTTATGGCAACGGTTTTTTGGGACTTCAAAGGTATTTTATTGATTGACTATCTGCAAAAGGGTAAAACAATAAATTCAGAGTACTATTGCAACCTTTTGGATCAATTAAATGTACAAATTCGAGAAAAACGTCCTGGCTTACAACACAAAAAAATAATTTTTCATCAAGACAACGCACCAGCGCACAAGAGTGTTTTAACAATGGCTAAAATCAACGAATTAAAGTACGAGTTGCTTGACCACCCACCTTATTCTCCTGCTTTAGCTCCCAGTGACTTTTACCTGTTCCCAAATCTAAAAAAATTCCTTGCTGGCAAGCGTTTTACCTCAAATGAAGATGCAATTACAGTTGTAAACCACTATTTTGAAGACCTTGAGGAAAACTATTTTAATCAAGGCATAGAATTGCTAGAAAAGCGTTGGACTAAGTGTATTGAAGTTTCAGGAGATTATATTGAAAAATAAAAATATTTTTGAAAAACTAACTATTCTCTTTCATTGATAGGCTAAGAAGTTTCCGAACCGCCCTCGTATACTGGCTGCACGACTTTGCAATCGAACCAATTCTATTATACCTAGCCGTGGTTTAGTGGTCAGCTTTATGGCAGAACAAGTGTAGTATGGCTGAAACAAGTGATAGTGAATGCCGCCACATTTGCAGCACTGCAATATCTCAAAAATAGATTACCTATGTGTATATGGAAATGATTATTTTAAAGGTATCTTAGGTAATTACTATTATTACCAGCAGCAATGGGAGATTTAGTCCAGATAATGAGAGTATTTGCACTGGCAATTTTAATAACATTATTGAAATAGAGGTTTTAAAAACACAATCACATACAATAAAACTATTAAAACGCGTAAATAAATTTCAATGGCATAATTGATAAAGAATTAATGAAATGTTTATTTTCTATTTGTTTTACTTATGCTTTGCCGCTGTTGCCTTTATTATAATTAAAGCGCATACGGCTTGCTTATGTCTGCAATTACAAAATTGCTGTGCCGCAAATGTTGCCTCTATTGTGTTTACAGCATGAGACTGAATGCCAGAGGAACATGTAAACATTTTGGGTATAGTTGATACGAATTTAACCTTGAATATATAGTATATATACATCGATATTCGATAGCTGAATACGCTTTCTAAAGTGGTTTTATAACAAAAATACCGCATTGATCGATAATAATTTCAACTCGCTGAGTACGTTTTTCAGGTATTGCCTGATGGATCCAGATCACGCATTGGATGTAGAATCTTTTTAGAACAACTTTAATATTAGATTGTGCCTTGCACTGCTCGATTACTGTATTATTATTCCGGGTGAAATAATGCCTATAAAGATGGCCTATGGGCAAATTCTCTATCAGAGTATGTCGTATGGTGATATACGCATACTTAACGACTGTAAAGCGAACATTAGATCCTTAGAGAATGTATAAACCACATTTAGGATTGTTTAAAAATGCCGGGTGTCTCTAGAGGAGATAAAGAGACATTTAACGGTTGCACTGACATGGGCTCCTGGACACGGAAATATTGAAGGTAACAATAAAGACAGTGCACTTGCAAAGTTTGGCACAATGGAAAATTCAATTGAGTTTACACTTGACATTGGCAGTCCTCTACATAGAAAAGAGGAGATAATGCATGCAATTGGATGTGAAATGGACAAATTTCTTCTGATATGACTAATAAAGGGTCCGCCAAATAACTTTTTTTTTTTTGAAAATGCTTTAAAAAAAACTACTGAATATTTTCTCAAATTTATTTTTTATTTGAAAGTATAATCCTTCCGGTTAATAATGGAAAATAAATGATTATGCGTTTTCGCTTCGCTAAGTGGGCCTGCGATCGACTTACAGAAGATGCCGATCTTGGCAAAAAAAATCATCTTTTCAGATGAAGCTCATTTTGATCTTGCAAAAAGCAAGCAAAATTGTCGCATTTGGGGCACAGAAAACCCGCACGTATACATTGAAAAGCCGACGCACACAAAACGAGTCACTGTTTTGTGCGGATTTTGGACCAGAGGCATAATCGGAGCTGCGATTTGACACCGTTGGACTATTATTTGTGGGGTGCCGTCAAAGATAGGTGTTACGCCGACAAGCCAGAGATAATTGACGCTTTAAAGGACAATATTCGTGAAGCCATTGGTGAAATACAGCTGCACACAATCGATAATGTGCTTAAAAATTGGACCGATCGTGTAGGCTACTGCATGGCCAGCCGAGGCAGCCATTTGAATGAAATTATTTTCCATTATTAAGCGGAAGGATTGTACTTTCAAATAAAAAAAGAAATTTGAGAAAATATTCAGTAGTTTTTTTTTAAAGCATATTAAAACATTTTTTAAAAAAAAAGTTATTTGGCGGACCCTTTATATTGAACAAAATTTGCTTTAATTTGCAGGCCAGATTTCATCCGAGAAGACTCATGGCAGCTTAGTTCGCAGTACTAACTTGTTTGACATCGAATTGAGAGCAGGGATTTCGTTTCATTTCAATTCAGAAAAATCGTCTTACATTTGATTTTGCCTTTAAAAAGTTCTACATTATATTCCGCTAGAAATCTAAAAAATGAAGTAAAGAGTGTGGTACATAAAATATGGTAGCATTTCCGTAGACGTATATACAGCAATCGTTGCACAATATCTAATACATTATCTATCTACCAACAATTTTAGAATTGTTTGAAGGAGATGCAAACGGTTTTAGTAAATCAAATAAAAATGTTCACACATACAAATAATATAGTGTTCACGGATGATAGCCTGTAAAATTATGTAAATCGATTAAATATGATTACAGTCTACTTCATATAAAAAAATAAAAAAAAAAAAAAAACAAAAAAAAAAAAATTAAAAAAAAGAGAAAAACTATTTTAAGACCCAATTGCTCTATGAATTGGAAGCTCATTTCTGATGATGACTATTTGCATTGAAAATTTATGCATAAATCGTTACGTTTCTATTGAAGGTAATTTGATTAATGTCGTCTTTTTAATAAAATTGTATAATTTGCGATGCTTTCGAAACAGGAAGCGAGGAAGGGGGAGAGAGGGATAAATTCTTCAGAATAAAGAAAAAACAAAACTGAAATTATTCTTTGAGACAAAATCATACAATTTTAAATACGTACGCCCTAATAAATCAGATTCAAGGCTTATTTATGATGTGAAACACAACTTTTGTTGAATGGCCTTCTATCACAAAAGCATAGAAAAGAGCAGAGAGTAGCGTAAATGGAACAAATATTCATACACTTATCAGCGTACACTTGTGAAGAGTGTTTAAATTTAAAAAAAACTATTTTAAATCAACATAGTTTTTATGCTTTTATATGGACGACATACAAACATATTTATGTATGTATGTATGCATATATGCATGCCTATGTATGGGTACGTACAAATAATATGGAAAACGTAAAGGAAAACCTTTTCTGATATTAAAATCTAACAAAGTGCATACATACATACATACAAAAACAAAGAAGAACAAGAAATCTCTAGAACTTCGATAAACTAAATTATATTGAAAAATTTATAAAAAAAAAAAAAAACAAAAAACAGAACAAATTTGAATAAAATATCTTCAAACAAAAGAATGCTAAATACAGTACATGAACAAAAAAAAAAAAACAGAAAAAAAACGAGCAGAAACAAATACAGACATTCATAGAGTAGAGTGAAGAAATTTAAAATAAGAAAATACGGACGACAATATTGTCATTTGAACATTTGGAGCGTTTCTATAGTGTCAGAGTGTCAGACAGAGAAACATGAATTTGTGTACACATACATACGTACACACACACGACTATGTATGCTTTTGTAGTGACGTCAGCCGTACATAGTATTCAAATTCCAACATCGTTATCACCTCAACTCAAAAATGTTTGTCGTATAGTTTACATTTATTGTTTTCTTCTTCTATATTTTGCCATTGTTCTGCGTGTGTGTGTGTATGTTTAGAGCAAAAAAATTGCAATGTAATCGATAATAATGATCATTTCAAAAAGTTCATTGAATTCTTTTACACAAAATTCGATATACACAGTTATACACACATGCATACATAAATACATACATACAAACAATATGTCCATGATATACATACGTATGGGTGATTCCAAGTGTACTAATATTTTAGTCGTACCTTTACTGCGAAAATGCAGAAAAACGCAGTAGAAAACCGAATTTGATTACAAGTAAAACATTCAATATGCCTACCTATCTACCTAAGTAAACAAACATCTGATGGAGGCAAAAATATTTTACAAAAATACAAAAAAAATTCAGATGAGCCCTTACACGAAATTGAAATGAACTGTTCAGCTTTCTTAACCCATTTCGCTCCGCTGTTCGATTTTTGGAACAAGTAAAATCTTCTTTTTTCAAAAAAATATTTACGTATGAAAAAGGTAAAATTTTGGTTTTGGTATTAAGTCTCAACTTTAGGAAAAAAGAAAAATTCGCCCGTAAAATATCTCTCTCCCCCCCCGATGCTAAGGGTAAATTACTTCAACCCATATTTTTGGATAGTTTTTAAATTAATTTTTAAAAATAATTAACAAAATAAAATTAAAAAAATAATTTTGAGGAATTATTACCAATATATGTAACCATGCACATGATTTACATCACATATGTGTAAACTTGACTGTTCGAAATTTCGAACGCTGCCGCTTATCCTATAGTTACTGACCGTCAGTCAACATTCTTTGTATTAAGTGTAACACGCATTATTTGTAGAAATAACTTCTTTGTTTACAGGTTATCTTTATTCTTTTATACCTTACTGTGGATCTGCGGACCAATGTAACAATGTTGTTGGATTGGGAGCTGATGTGGTTATGCGTTTGCTTTCGAATGTTAAACATCCAGTGCGACATGAAGTTTATTTTGACAACTTTTTCACATTATACCATTTGCTTTGTTTGTTGTCTGATAAAGGGTTTTGCGCTTCGGGAATTGTTCGTTCCAATCGACTGGCTGGTGGATCTGATAAACTAAAAACCAGTAAAAATGACAACCAAAAAATATTGCTATGTAGATGGCAGGACAACAAAGAGGTCATCATGGCAACAAATTTTGATCAAGTCTTGCCTTTGGAAAAAAGCATCGCCATCCAAAAGGAACCCGGAAGCTGGTAAATACGTCACGTATGGTCAGCCAGTCATGTTACACAATTATAACAAGGCCATGGGAGGGGGGGTGTGGATTTACACGACAATGCAATCCAGAACTACCGAATTAATATTCGTGAAAAAAAGGGGTATTGGCCTTTGTGGTGTACTACTTTGAATTCGGCAGTTGTGAATGCTTGGAAATTGTATCGCTTGATTGCAAAACACAAAGTTGAGAAGCCTTTGAGTCAAAAAGAATTCAAAATCTCGGTGACAGAAGCTCTTCTTTTGACTGAAAGGAAAGAAACTACCGATGATGATGTCGACTATAAGGAATATCGACCTCCAAATCTTCCAAAAATGCAGGGAAAACACGTTGTAATCCGAAAAAACCCGAGGGTAAACATCGTCGTTGTCAATTGAAGGGTTGCGGTAAGCCTACAATATATATGTGCGAGAAATGTAATATTCATCTGCATACAAAATGAATAAAAGCATTTTTTCATAGCTTTTAATTCGGCTATTTCGTATTTTTTTTCAAATTTTGATAACAAATTATTACAACATAAATTTAGTTAAGTATAATTTGTCTCTAAATTTAATAACTTTTGTGCCTTTTGATTCAAAAATAATAAAATAAATCAATAAAACAGCAAATAAATTTAAATATTTTACTTGCATATAAAGCAGACATATAGGATAAACGCCAGTGTTCGAAATTTCGAACACTGTTTTCTGGGAAAACGAAAAATCGGAAAAATTTTTTGAGCTGATATTTGACATCAGTAGGTCCTAATTACCCTAAAAAAGTATTTTTCTTCTTAAACAAAAAATAAAGTTTAATCTCAGAGCGAAATGGGTTAAGTTAAAAGCAGTGAGTTTAAAGCCGAAACCACGATAAGCAAAGTCTAATAATTTTATTCGGCTTTGCTGAGTTGTTTTTTTGTTTTTTGTAGAAACATCCATCCATACATACTAGCCACACACACATTCGTCATTAAAGCCTCTGTTATTCTTGTGTTCTTGATGGCGTTGTTCGTTTATCTATTCCTATTCCTATTTCATTTCATTCCATTTCATTTCGTTTTACAGAAGAGATGATGACAATAACGATAACGACGCTCCATAATGAAGAAAAATACACTTGACAAGGGTAAAACTATTAATAGATATCTTACACATACACGTACATGTGTATGTTTCACTTTTTATTCATATTTTTACCGCTATATACAAATAACCTTCTAAGGTATACACATATACATACATGTGTATGTATATGTATTTGTATGTGTACATACTTGTATGTGTATATGAGTGTAGATTGAAACGAAATGAAATGCATGACATTTTTCGTCATACTAAAGTATACTTCAGTCTATATGCTGTTAGATGTGTATGTTGTACACATTCAGACTTTCATACACACACACACATGACGATATTATTGTCGTTATTATTGTCGCTTTAATGGCCGCCCTCTAACCACCATGTCTAACGGCTAGAATTTTCCTTCTGTTGACATTGTTTTTGTGTTTATAAATAATTAACGTAGAAATAAATTGCTTTTTTTGGATACCACCTTATATCACGTATGTAGACGCATTTAAACATTCCTTATATACATACGTATACATACATATGTATGTATGTATATGCATGTGTCCCTTTTACCCCACAAAGCAGATAAGAATTTGTCCCATATACAAATACATCTCTTTGTATCGGTGTATGAGTGCATTTGTATGTGAATTTATATATGAAATGCATTCATTTGCATTGAAATTGGGTCAAATACTTTTTACTCATATTAAAAGCGTCGTAGAATATTACCATCATCATCATCATCATCATAATCATGTACGGTTTAATTTTCATTCTGAAAATCTTTTTCGTCATAAACATGCTCTGTGTTGGTTTTTTTTTTCAATGTTTTTGTTCTCTTTTTAAAACTACTCTTATTCGCCTTGTTATTTTGTACGTATGTATGTATGCGTATCATATTTTTGTGACGTCACTAAAAATTATGCCGCATACAACAAAGTACATAACCTTACAGGGATATACATATGTACATACTTACCTATGTACATACATACATACTAAATGGACAACAAGTACATGCATACTTAAACATGTGTATATACACACATACATACATATATATATACATATGTGTAATACATACATATATACATATATATGATATATATATATATACAGTGGCGACATCTCAAATAGCACGTTTCATAAATGGAGAAATTAATGATAATTTTCCTTCAATTTCTGCGAAAAAGTTATAAACTTTTATTATATTTAAACCACCTATATTGTTGTTAATTAATTAATAGTGATTCTATTTTTATTTTTTTGTTCATATATTTTTTTACATAATTTTTTAACAAAAAAAATTTTTTTGACGACAAATTAAATAGCACACATGAGAGTGCATCTAAAATTCATTTAAAACTTAAGATTAATTCAAAATTTTTATTATGTTAAATAAATTTAAATTTGTTAATACTATCAGTACTTTGTAGGAAACCCGTTATTTTTAACAACGGCTGTACATCGACGATGCATTGACTGAATCAACGATTGGCATCTTTCTAAAGGGATGGAATGCCATGCTCTTTGAATTTCAGTCCATAAAATGTTCAAATTTGTAGCATTAGAACGATCTATTCTCTTTTCAACATCATGCCATAGATTCTCGATTGGATTTAAATCCGGAGATTGAGTTGGCCAAGGTACTACATCAATTTTATGATCAGAAAACCATTTTTTAACGGACTTAGCCGTGTGTTTAGGATCATTATCCTGTACAAGCTTCCACTTTAGAGGCATTTCTTCCTCAACGTATGGCAACATTATATTCATTAAAATGTTTTTGTAAGCTACTTGGTCCATTATACCCTCTATTCGTGTTATAGAACCCACACCGTACCATGAGAAGCTTCCCCAAACAAGCACGCTTCCACCCCCGTGTCTAATGGTTTTTGTTGTGTACCTTGGATCAAATTCTGTGATTATATTTCGCCTTACGTATGACCTTTCATCCGAACCAAAGCGGTTAAACTTAGATTCGTCCGTGAAAAGTACATTATTCCAGTAAGAAAGTGGTTTTTCTAAATGGGCCTTGGCAAAATTAACTCGGATTATTCGATTTTTTTTGGACACATGTGGTTTACGCCTAGCAATGCGCCCAAACAAATTATTTCCTCGTAATCTGTTTTTTATTGTACTTGTGGATATGTTTAGTCCCAACTGTTGTTGAATTTTTTCCCGTATTCTTGGCGCAGTTAAAAAAGGATCACTTTTGCTCATTCTAACTATTAATTTATCTGTCCTTTGAGACGTTATTCTGGATCTTTTTCGTGTGATGCTTTCAAAAGATTGAGTTTTTTCATAATGTTTGATTGCGTTATACACTTTTTTTCTCGAACAATCCAGTTTCTGTGATATTTCGGTAAATGTCAGGCCGTCCTTGCGGTATTGAAGGACAAATCTTCGAAAGCTTGGATTAGCGTGTTGGCCACGCCCCATTCTATGAGAATAGTAATACTTTATATTTTAAATAATAAACTAGATAATAATTGTCAACTTTATACCTTTTTTTCTTAATCAAAGTGTTTATTTTAATCAAAATATAATTTTTTTTTTAAATATCTTAAGACGTGTGCTATTTAAAATATCAGCGAATATAGCGAGAAAGAAACAATAACTTTCAGTTTCTAAAAATACACTTCTTTTTTTGACAAAGCTTATATTACAAATTAACAACAACATGTTATTAAACAAATAACTGTAAAAAGAATTTAAATAATTGAAGAAATAAAAGAAAAAAAATTTGTATGAAAATTTTTACACTAACCGTGCTATTTGAAATGTCGCCACTTTATATATATTATAAACAATTTTCTATGAGTGTAGTTCGTTTTGTAAGTGCGAATGCATGAAAATTATATTGTGATACATTAAGGGCCCTTATTACAACTTGCCGTTAACTAAAGGGAGGATTTTAGCGGGCAGATAAATTGTTTTTCATTATTATGAATACCCAATAAGATAGAAGTGATCGTTAAGCTAAAGGGAAGATCATCCTATCTTTAACATTTAAAGGTCACTTTATGTTTGAACTTGCCATATCATATACTATTTTCGATATGGCAGCTTCAAATTTAAACAAAAATGAGCATATACAACAAAAAAACAAAGTCCACTGTTGCCACTGCGTTAAAAAAAAAACTTGTTTAATTGAGCAGTTTTATCGACTTTGCTCCGGCACTGCCATATTTTAATTTTATTTCATCTGTAAGTTGTAATAACGAAAATCAGTTAAAGGTAACTTTACAGTTCCCTTTAGCTAAAGGTACCTTTAACTAAACTCAAGTTTAACGGCAAGTTGTAATAATGGCCCTAAAAGTGATTATATTTTTCAATTTTAAATTTTATGTTTCTTTTTTCTAAAATAGCAAATAAAAAATTATCAATGCATCCGATTTCCTTATTCGATTACAAATAAAATATTAGTTTGGGTTAGGTAAGGTGGTTGACCCGTGGATCAAACATTCCCTAGAGCAGTGTTTACCATTTCATAGCACAATTGTGCGGAGAGAACTCACACGCATTCTTGTACTTTATGATTTAGTTGTCGATCAGACTGCGACAAGAACACATGTGCGGCGGATGCAATAGCATTTTATTTCGGAATGACACTCAAAAAATATTTTATGTTAAAAGATGCTAATATTCAATGCCTTATATGTATGTTATAAAACATTTAAAGAATGTAGGGAATATGTTCTTAAAAGACATTTTGTATGTTAATATGTAAAAAATGGATTTTATATTTTTATTTATCTAAAATTATTAAGCCGAACATAGATAGTTTTATGTACATATGTTGATGAAATGAAAATCCAAATTACCTTATATTAATAACACTTTTCTATGGCTGTAAATAAATAAATTCTCTCACTTATTTTCTCTCTCTTACTCACTAATACATAACCAAAAATTTTTTGGTAACCCTTGCCCTAGAGACAGATAGATGGCCATGACAGCCGTAACTTGGTCCTCTTCTTGTCCATGCGTGTCCAGAAGAGTCTAGCAATATCCCTGCTGCCAACCAGGTTGGGTTTGCCTGTAAAATAAGTGGATAACATCCAATTTAACTGAGGCGATTATACCGGCCCTGGTCAGCACATGAGCAATGCAATTTCCAACGATATCCCTATGTCCCGCAACACATATAAGAGTTACCTTTGATTCATGGTAAAGGACGGACGTTAAAACTAAGTTCGTTAGAATTTTAATTGCAGTCCCAGTAAGTCAAGAGATTTTCAGGGAAAATGCAAATGCACAACACTCCACTCAAGGTATTCATTTCTCTTTAATTCCTAGAATGAGGGCTGGTTTTTCCACACAGTGATTTTTGTTGTTGACATGTTTTTTTTTTGCCACACCTGGATCATATTCATCGTAGGGTGTCACACAAGTATTCATGTGTATTTAAAACGTTAAATTTCCGAAACTAGATATTTAACGATGAGCTATCAAATTAATGTAGCATTTAAAAGTATAGAAAGATAAGCAGATAACTTCTACTCATGCAGTAGTACATTGTATAGGAATAATAGAAATATAGATTATAGGAGAAAGGAAAGAGGAGTAGTGTGGGTCTCTGGCCGGAATCGAATCCATGGTCTCGACATTTGAAATTTAGCACACTACCTACTACACCACCACACATTGAGTGCCCCGCTTTTTTGTATAACGTCTTCAGATGAATGTGACTCTATTTAACCAAATTTACTACGCCTGTTGCTTTTCGAGGCTGTTTCTTAAAATATTTTTGATTCAATTGAATCAATAGCAAGCACTCAGCAGCAATAATTCATCATCTATAGCATATACATAAGTAAAGTGAGGCTGCCTTCCAAAATGTTAGTTGCTTTGTGTTTGAACAAAGTATCGTGTTTCATAATGCCGCTGTACAAAATATATACAATGTATTCTATTTCAAAACGTCGTCAGTGTGTATTTTTAACGCAGTCATCGGATTTATAGTTGATGCATTGTTTGGTTACTTTGCATATCTACATAGTTTATATACAGTAGTAGAACTGCATACAAACTTTGTATTGATACATTTTGGAAGGCAGCCTAAGTGATATTCCAGAACTTTCTCTGGGCGAAACCACATACCGTCGATACTGCAACCAACTAAAAGTGGATTTCAAACATTCTTATATGATCAACAAGCGATATTGAACTCCTACCACCCTTTTTGAATCCATCTGCTGTATTTCAACTAATTGTGTTTCAGTTTAAAATGCAAGGAGGAAAGGAGAATTAGAAGAATTTTTACAATGAAATGTAAAATATATTCACACACACTGTACACAGACAGATTCCAAACAAAAAAAAAAATAAAACAAAATACACTTTTTGAAATCAATAACTAAGATAAGAGAAAAAATTAAAAATTAAAAATAAATAAATAAAACACATTTAAACTTTTTTTTCTTTTTTGTATGCCATGAGTAGGAACATGTTGACAGGTAAATGGATTCACATGTTCTTTGACAGGTATTTATTTATTATTTTTTTTTTTACCAAATTCAATAAAATTTCTTGAATCTTAAGCTACGGAAATGTTCTACACGTTTTGTTTTACAAGCAAATTTTGATAGATTTCATAACACTTTTTAAAGTCGCCGTAGTGTAGCAGGTAGTGTGTGTTGGTTTATTAGATAAGGGCCTGTGATTCAATATTGAAATATGCGAAAATATATTTCTTTCGGCGACTACCTCTCAGCAGATTTCTGGCAAAAACTCTGAGAGTAAATAAAAAATTGCCGTTAACAGTTTCGCAAAAATATATCGTTCGAATTCAACGTTAATTTGTAGGTTCCGTCACTCATGGTTGATAAAGTCAACACATACAGCAAGGGTGGTGTGAGAAGCTAGGTTGTAATCAGAGATCAGCAATGAATCTTTTTATCGCACTCATGCAATTTTAAGTATAAGTGCGTCGACAATATTGAAATTTAACTATTCTGACTCATTCATGCTCACTACAACGTCGATTTATAAGTACAGGTTGCAATGAGTATGCGTACAACGTTGACATCAAACTCATACCATTCGAAATATGTTCGGTTCATAAGCCTACTCATTTAGATTCATAACTGGAGAAAAATACTTAATAATACTTATAAATGATTCAAGTGACTCGAATCATTCAATAAAATTTACAGTCTTAGTTGTTGTTGCATTAACAAAAAAAGAAAAAAGACAGATCAGCAAGCAGAGCAAACACATAACCTTTTAGTGAGTATTTTACTGTTCGTACACGATTCATACTTATTTTGTAATTCATGTATAAGTATGTTCGAGTTACGGAGAGTCGAAATCAACAACATCATACGTGTTGTTAAGTATAAATATGATGAGTATTTCACACTTTGTATATGAGTAGAAGTTGCATGATATTAAAATGAGTATGAATGCGTATAAGTACCAGAAATTATGATTCGATTCTATTCATCTTTTTGAATAGTAAATAGGGGAAAACAAAGACACAAGAGTTCAGATCAATAGTAATTACGCTGGGATATATCAACGAAAGGGGCGACAAACGCACAGATTAAAAACAAATGTCCAACCATGCTCATGGGGGATTTTCGTTTCAGAACGTTGGTTCAGAAGAATTCGCAACATATGTTCCTATCAGAGATCAGCAATGAATCGTTTTTCCGCTACTCATAAGCACTCATGCAATTTTGAGTATGAGTGAATCAACAGAATTGAAATTCAACTACTCTGATTCATTCGTACTCGCTACAGCATGGATTTATAAGTATAGGTTACAATGAGTATGAGTACAACGTTTTCATCAAACTCACAACATTCGAAATGTGTTTGATTCATACGCCTACTCATCATGATTCATAAATTTAGAAAAATACTTATAAGTGATTCGAGTGGCTCGAATCATTCATCAAAATTTACAGCCTTTGTTATTGTTGCATATACAAACAAAGAAGAAAGAAAAGACAAAGGCAACAAGCAAAGCATACCCACAATCTTCTTGTGAGTATAGTAGTGTTCGTACGCGAATCATACTTATTTTGTGCTACGTGTAAATGTTAAGTAGAGACGAGTCGAAGTCAATAACATCATGCGTATTGTTAAATATGAATACGACGAGTACTTCCAACTTTGAGTATGAGTAGTATGAGTATCATATTAAAATAAGTATGAATGCGTATAAGTATCAGAAATAATAAGTATGACTCGAATCTACTCATCGTTTTAAATACTCGTTGCTGATCTCTGGTTCCTATATTCCACAAGATATTATTTAGAACGCAATTTTTAAAAGATAAAATAAATTATACAATAAGTCCATATAGAGTTTCGAGCATGTTTAGGTTTAAGGAACTTTGGCATGCCAAAGACTGCTACAGGATTATGAAAAATTGGAAAAATATGAAAGGGAAGTTGGGAATAGACATTCCGATGAAATACTTTACGGTTACACCGCATGTCGAATGAATCACAATTTAGAGGAAGCTCTTCTAGTATTTGTTTGGAAGGTGGCTTCTGTGTGGTGGTGGTGTATAGTTCCTTTCGTAAAAATAAAAAAAGAGAGAAACTTAAAAAATACACACACTTACACTAACTGTTCTTTTTCAAGCAGAATTTAAATTTAAAGAATAGCAAGAAATCGCAAAATATCAAAAAAAAAAAAAAAAAATTAATAAGATTTACCTTCCATTCAATATTTTGTTTTAAAATATAATATGGTTTGTAGGTTTCAAATATACATACACTACATGCATATGTATGTGTGTATGTGTAAGCATAGCTTTGGTTGAGAGAGTGAGGGTAAGAGAGAGAGAGAGAGAAATAGAGTAAACAAAATAAATTTCGTATTGTGCTCAGGGTTAAAAGAGATGTATGCCAAGGTTTTTTTGAGTATTTTGTATCATAAAAGAAATGAGAGTCATTAAATAATTTATTATTATTTGTTGTTACACATTCTCTCTCTCCCTCTCTTCCTTTCACTCTCTCTCTCTCTCTCGCTAACGTCTTTTGATTGTTTCTGGTAGTTGATATAAATTTTCAATTCTATATTACGTTCGCAGTAAAGAGTAAAATTTCATTTTTAATATTCATTTTAGTCTCAAAGGGAATCGTTTTTATTGGCCGGCCTATTGATAGATGACCAACGAATGTGTTTTAAATATATTATGAGATTTTAACAATTGATCGAGTAGTAGTTATCGTGTTTTGTTGTTATTGTTATACAGGAAACTGTATTTTAAATATTATCTTTTGCACAGTAAATCATTTCTCTTTGGCATTGTTATCGTCATATATTGTATGCAAATACATAGTTGTAAGCCTAATAGTAAGCAATGAATTAAATATTTTAAATACAATTTTTAACAATACATTTGCATATGAAAAGAGATGTAATAAATAATAAATTAAATGAAATTAAATGATCTGATTAACGATGTAAATATTTAATTAGTTTTGCATGCTCCTTAGAAAATATTGTTACGAAAATGGAAATGGTGTTATTAAAATAATAAGCAAAAGTTCCAAAAACAACACAATGGACTTGATCACACATAAAATGATAAACAAAAGCTCCAAAAACAAAACAATGCAGTTGTTCACGTGATCAACGAATAAGTAAACATAGAGCAACAAAAACAACAGGCTTGTTTACAAGATCGATGAATAAACAAAAATATAGCAACAACGTCCGTGTATAAAAAAATATAGCGGAAAGACAAATAAACAAAACAACAACAATTCTGCCTGGACGAAAGTAAACAAGATACACGAACAACAATGATGACGAGTTGTTTACATTTTTGGATTGTTCCCGAAGGCTGTCATCATCCTTCAAGGGCATTCATCACACTGTTGATCCAGTGATATAAAAGGCAAGATAAAGCGAGCAACGAGGATTCAGTTAGAAATCAGTCAGTCGTGTATGAAGACACGTGATTTTCGGAGTTCGAGTTAAGTTAGCCGAGTGACGACGTCGCGTTGAATTGAGTGAAAATTCAACCAGTGGTGTGTGGAGATACGAGATCGAGTTATAATTCAGTCAGCCTTGTGTGCAGACAAGTTGCGTGAAGAAAACAGTTGTTAGAAAAAAAGGTTGTGAGCAAAGAAGAATAACTAACAAGTGTTGTTGTTGCTTACAAAAAAAGGTTGTAAGCAGAGAAATATCACGAACAAGCACATATTGTGAAAGTTATCATTGTATACGTGGAATAAGTTCGAACAGTGGCATAAAAGTTGTGCAGATAATAAAGAATTGACTTAAAATTAAACACATATTTATATTTATTTTATTTGCAATCTACGAACACATATTTTTAACGTTTTTAAAAAGGTAAAAACGTAACAATATGTATTTTTTCTTTGGAACAATATTCTTAACAATAGACTTAATGGGTATTGAGCATCAAAATATATATGAATATTCTTATTCTTTTGTTTTGTTAGGCCTTGCAACCAATTGCTGTAAACACAATGAACGCAACATTTGCTGCACAGCACTTTTGCAATTGCAGTCTCAAGCAAGCCGCATGCGCTTTAATTATAATAAAGGCAACAGCGACAAGGCATAAGCAAAACAAATAAAAAATAAACATTTCATTAATTCTTTATCAATGATTTTACTAAATCACGTTTTTACGCGTTATATTTCATATAACGTGTTTTTAAAACCTCTAATTCATGCATGTTATTGTATTGACAGCACTAAGTCTCTCTTTGCTGCGCGTAGAAATAGAATTACTATAAATTTTGAATTTTTAAACTATAATTTGAAATTTTTTAAAGTCTAAGTACAAATTTATCCATTTTACACAATTTAAATTTGTGTAAATGCTCTACACAGACTTTTAAAGCAACTACTGTGAACGGTCATATAAGAGGTGATTTTTTAAGAGCTATAGGAAAATTTTTCAAAAAAAAAAACACATAAAATTCAGAAAAATGCATGAAATCTTTATTTGAATCGATAGTACGGTCCATATAATTTAATGTTTGAAGATTATTTCATGCAAATGTTGACCGCGACTGCACCTCAAATGGTCCATCCGCTTAGTCCAATTTTGGCATACTCTTTCCAACATTTCGGCCGGTATCTCACGAATAAATGCTTCAATGTTGTCTTTCAATGCGTCAATTGAAGCGGACTTGTCTGTATAGACCAGACATCAGCAACTAGTATTCAAAACGATGAGTAGATTAGAGTCATACTTATAATTTCAGCTACTTATACGCATTCATACTTATTTTAATATCATACTCATACTACTCATATTCAAAGTTAGAAATACTCATCGTACTCATACTTAACAATACGCACGATGTTGTTGATTTCGACTCTCCATGAATCAACATATACACGAAGCACAAAATAAGTATGATTCGAGTACGAACACCACAATACTCGCTAGAAGGTTGTGTGTGTGCTTTGCTTGCTGTCTTTGTCTTTTCTTTTCTCTTCTTTTGTAAATGCAACAATAACTACTACTGTAATTTTGATGAATGATTCGAGTTACTCGAATTATTCGTAAGTATTATAAGTACTTTTCTAAATTTATGAATCTGAATGAGTAGGCGTATGAATCAAACAATGAATCGAATGTTGTGAGTTTGATGTCAACGTTGTACTCATACTCATTGCAACCTATACTTATAAATCAATGTTGTAGCGAGTACGAATGAATCAGAGTAGTTGAATTTTAATACTGTTGACTCACTCATACTCAAAATTTCATAAGTACCTATGAGTAGCGAAAATACAATTCATTGCTGATCTCTGGTATAGACATGAGCTTTAACATAGCCCCACAAAAAATAGTCTAAAGGCGTTAAATTGTACGATCTAGGCGCCCAATTTACCGGTCCCGAACGTGAAATAAAATGTTCACCGAACTCGCCTCTCAATAACTCCATTGTTACGCGTGCTGTGTGGCATGTGGCACCGTCTTGTTGAAACCACATGTCATGCAAGTCAAGCTCTTGCATTTTGGGTAGAAAAAAAGTTGGATATCATCTCACGGTAGCGCTCACCATTCACAGTTACGTTACGATTCGCAGCATCTTTGAAGAAGTACGGTCCAATGATGCCAAATTCAATGATTTGCAAGCGTTGTTCGTTTGTAAGATGATTCGTGGTTAAATTATAGACCAAACTGAAGATGTTTGACAGTGAAACAAAACACGAAACGTGCGTGAGCTGTTTAAACCAGTGTTGCCTAAAAGATAATAGCTAAAAAATCACCATTTGCAATCTGTCAAAACATTAGGAAAACCATTGTTTCCACTGTTTTATAAAAATTCATTTTTATTTGTAGGCAGAAAGCATGTGATCTTTTTTTTGGATTATAATGTTTCATTATAAATATTCTATGTAATAATTTTATAATTTCTTATTATTTCCTCTCTAATTTCCATGTATGTACTTTAAGCCATAATTACCAAAATCCCAAAAAAAAAAGGAAAAAAAAACGGTATGACAGTTTAAGTAAATTTAAGCCAATTTCTCTTTATAAATGTGATTTTGAATGAAATCAGAAAACAAAAAAACTACAAAACGGATACAGACAGAAAAGTAGAAAAATCCGATTGCAATGCATCACACACATAATTCACAAATCCTACCGATTATCCTTAATGCTCAGTTAAAATCAACATTGTAGCAGCATCAGCAGCCATCAAATCATATTTGTGCCTAAAATGCATTCGCATGGAAACAAAATGAACGAAGATGAACGACAAAGCAAAGCAAAGTAAAGCAAAGCAAAGTCGCCCCTTTGGCAAACATGGTGTTTCATTAGAGAACTAAAAACACAGAATTTATTGAAAAAAATTTTTGCCTTAATTTTGAAAGCTTAACTTGGAAACCCTGCTATTAAAGCGTCAACTATTTTGATGGTTTTTTTTTTACTGAAGATTGTTGTTGTTGTTGTTTCAGCCAAAAAACTTGTGTGACCCAACTTATACTCAGTAAGCTCAATGTATTTTACCGTCGTCTATGTGAATGTCGTTTGTGACGTCATTTAGGAGTAATATATTGTATTATTGTTTCCATCCGCTCATTCATCCTTCCTTCTTCTTGTGCTTTGCTTTATGGTGCATATTTAACTGGTTTTACATTTACAGCAGCTGTGGTGCTGGCAACCAACATTAACATTTCTTTCATACTGCGACTCTTTAATTTATTTTGTTCACTGGGGAAATTTCCATAAAAATATTGTGATAAAGCAGTAGATTTGTGATTTACACACACGATTATTATCATTTTTTTGTTTGTTTGTTTGTTTCATTTTTCGTTTTTTTTTCTTTTCTTGAGGTAAATACGACTAGAATATGATTTCTTTTTGCTGTCCTCTTTCTTAACCTCACATTTACCTTATGGTGAAACTATTCACACGAGAAGTAACAATAAAGGGTTTATACGCGTGCAAAAGTATTTTGTTTCTTCTCACTTTTCTTTTTTTTTTTTTACTTTTCCTTTAAAGCTCAGTGGTATATGAATACATATGTATGTGTGTGGTGTACATAAGAACAAAAAAAAAAGAAAAGAAAGTGTTGACAAATTGTTTGAATTTAAAATGTAAAATGTTCAACAGTTTTTCAATAAACAAATATTACTGCAATTAATATGAATTTGGATAAGGAATTCCAAGTATATTTAAATTCAATTTTCTTGAATCAAAATCGATAAAACAAAATCGGCATAAATTTAAGTCAAGAGAAATCAAAACAAATAATTTTTGTTAACAATTATCTAATATATAAAAAACTCGTGTCACGGTGTTAGTGGTTAAACTCCTCCGAAATGGATCGATCGATTTTCATGAAATTTTGTGTGCATATCGGGTAGATCTGAGAATCGGACAACATCTATTTTTCACATGCCTAAATGTTAAGAAGGCGTGGCAAATCGTTAAAATTGAATATTTAGGCACATATTGACCGTAGACGAATAAAATTTGGTGAGTGAGTTCGTAGAATCGATATCGACAATCCCATCAAAAATGGGCGTGACAACCCTCCCCCTTCAAGTGATACCTATAACCCTTAAACTACAGAACCGATTTTAACCATTCTTTTTTTGTTCGAAAGCTTATCAGGTTTAGATGGTTTGAAAAAAAATTCGATATAGCAAAAAGTAGGCGTGGCAAACCTTTAAAATTGAATATTTAAGGACATAGTGATCGTAGACGAATGCAATTTGGTGGGTAAGTTCGTAGAGTCGATATCGACAAACTCACCAAAAATGGGCGTGGCAACCCTCCAACTTTAAAAGATACCTATAAGTCAGCTAATTCGATGGTTTATAACTACATATGTATGTACATATGTATATAATACGTATGTCTGTTAGTTTTTGTTTTGGAGCCAGTACAACAACTACAACTTCGTCAGCGCTACCCATGATTCGGCCCTCTTATTGTTATTATTTGTATGTCTCACCTAAATGACGTACCGACTTCGATTAAATTTTGAACTAGATAGATATGTATGTATATCCACACACTTATAGTAGGTTAGTTATTTTTATATAACTGTTTTATGCAGCGTTATACAATAAATATATAATGTGACCTGTTTTGGGCAATAAAAAAAAATCAATTTTGGGCGGGACGAAGTTCGCAGGGTCAGCTAGTGTCTTAATAAAAAAAGAATGATACTCAGATAAATATTCACTCACTTGTAATTAAAATGCTTTTAAATTGGGAGAAAAAAAATAAAAAACGTCAATAGAAATGTGCTATAATTACACATTTTTAGTAATTATTAAGAATGTTATGTTTTCTTTTTTAAATTATTATTAAAAATAATTTTAGAATTGCTTGTCTTTTTAATTTTACACAAAATGAACGTGTGTGTGTGTGGTAGCTTATCGCATTCATTGTTGCTGCTGCTGTTAATGGCCACTGACGTTTGTTGTTTACACTGAAGCATTTTAAAAATATAAAAACAAGAAGACGCACAAGAAACAGAATAAAATTCAAGTCTAAAACTATTACATTTGCAAGATCATTAAATTTAAAAATTAAGTATAAAAACAAAAACAAAAAACAAAAAAAAATTTTTATCAAATATTTTTCAAGCAGAAAAGCATATGAGAACGACACAACCGATATGTAAACGAATTAATTCTTTTGGAAGTAAATAAACAATTAGAAAATGATTTCATAGCTTCAATTACAAAATCATAAATTTATTTTCTTCAGTTTATTGCGAACTATATTGATAATCGATTGATTTATAGAAATTTATTTTTTGCTAATCGCCATTCTTGCTCTTTTTTTTTTAATGAATAGTTCACTCTTTAAACTCTCTGCAAATAACGTTGAAGAACTCGATAATATAAAATGGTTGGTGGCGAAAACATGTGTTTTTCTAAATTTATTACAAATAAATCTGAATGGAATTAAAAATAAAGTAATAAACTATGCAGGTTAAAATGTTTGTTTGTTTTCGTTTCTCATACTCATTTCCAGAGAACTATAAATAAAATTAAAACAGATAGAAATTTAAAACAATAATAATTTAATTGATTTCAATCCAAAAGAAATATTTAAGTTGTTAAAATGTTACTCACAAATTCAAATACATACTGAAGGCATAACGATAAAGACAAATAAACTAAAAAAACAAACGATAATCCTAAATCTAGTGCTCTTCTATTCATGGTATACAGTTTAAGAAAACCTGTTGCCAGTACAAAATAGCCCTCGAATAGTATCGAAAACTATTAAGAGAATATATAAATAAGTAACGGGTGATTTTTTAGCTATTATCTTTTTGGTAACACTGGTTTAAACAGCTCACGCACGTTTCGTGTTTTGTTTCATTGTCAAAGATCTTCAGTTTGGTCTATAATTTAACCATGAATCGTCTTACAAACGAACAACGCTTGCAAATCATTGAATTTTATTATCAAAATGCGTGCTCTGTTAAGAAAGTTCATCGCGCGCTTCTTCCATTTTATGGTCAGTTTAATCGACCCACTGAAGCGGCTATTCGGGCTATTGTGACTAAAGTTCGCACCAAATTTACATTGTTGGACATTAAACCACCAACACGCTTACGTAGAGTGCGAACTGAAGAAAATATCGCAGCTGTATCGGCTAGTGTTAATGATGACCATCAATTATCGATTCGTCGCCGTTCGCAGAAATTGGGCCTCTGTTACTCAACAACGTGGAAAATTTTGCGGAAGGATTTAGGTGTGAAGCCTTTCAAAATACAGCTGGTGCAAGAATTGAAGCCGAACGACCTACCGCAACGCAGAATTTTTGGTGAATAGGCTCTTGGAAAATTGGCCGAAGATCCACTTCTTTATCGAAAAATTGTGTTCAACGACGAAGCTCATTTTTGGCTCAATGGATACGTAAATAAGCAGAACTGTCGATTTTGGAGTGAAGTAAAGCATTGCAAAAGCTACCAATGCATCCAGAAAAAGTCACAGTTTGGTGCGGTTTATGGGCTGGTGGCATCATTGGAACGTACTTCTTCAAAGATGCTGCGAATCGTAACGTAACTGTGAATGATATCCAACTTTTTTTTGCCCAAAATGCAAGAGCTTGACTTGCATGACATGTGGTTTCAACAAGACGGTGCCACATGCCACACAGCACGCGTAACAATGGACTTATTGAGAGGCGAGTTCGATGAACATTTTATTTCACGTTCGGGACCGGTCAATTGGCCGCCTAGATCGTGCGATTTAACGCCTTTAGGCTATTTTTTGTGGGGCTATGTGAAAGCCCATGTCTATACAGACAAGCTCGCTTTAATTGATGCATTGAAAGACAACATTGAAGCATTTATTCGTGAGATACCGGCCGAAATGTTGGAAATAGTATGTCAAAATTAGACTAAGCGGATGGACCATTTGAGGCGCAGTCGCGGTCAACATTTGCATGAAATAATCTTCAAACATTAAATTATATGGACCGTACTATCGATTCAAATAAAGATTTCATGCATTTTTCTGAATTTTATGTGTTTTTTTTTAAATTCCTATAGCTCTTAAAAAATCACCCTTTATATATGTATAAATATGTATATACATATGTATGTACAAGGGATATGATTAACAATTTTTTTTTTTGAATTTAATAAAAATGACGTATTGATTGTGAAAATGACAAGCAATGGCAACGTAATGCTAATTGAATTTCATTAAGTGATGTGCAGAATTGTGTTGACTGACATTCTAGAAATATAAATATTAAAAAAACTTAAAAGAATTAAAAAAAAACATTTTTTTTTTTGTGAAAATTGATTTTTATTTTTAGATTGAATGTTTTTCCAATTTCGTTTTAATGTAATAAATTCATTACAGCAAAAACAAAAAAAAAATAAAATAAAATAAATAATGAGCCATTATTACACCATTATTAATGACCTTGGATGACCTTGGAAAAATGTGATTAAAAAAATATTCAAAAATAAAATAACTTGGAAACCTATATTATAGAACAAAAATAAAAAAGAAAAACAATACCACAAGAATTACAAATTGTTTACAAATTATTTTGTATCGAAAAGTTTACACAGGACAAGTGAATCCTGTTCTTCATGTTGTTACATTAGTGTTTACATTAAATGTTTAACAATATTGTTAAAGACATTTTGCCCTGAATTTTAGTATGATAATATAGAATACAATATGAAAGAATTTAATCCTTAAAAGGAATAAAATGGATTTGAAAATTTTTTCAACTCTTTTAACAACAAAAATGACAAAATGTCTAAGGAGTCCCATTCGAAACAAAACATTTTCTGCAGAACGTTTCGTTTTCCGGTAATTAAGTTCTGTTAGCGCTAAAAATAGTAGGCACTTTAAGTGCCTTTTCAGTACCATTTTGCATTTGTGTCCGTTTTAAGTGTTTTTAGGCGCACATCATATAATGGAATCTGTAAAGTAATGCCGAATATTACAAAAAGAATCGTTTTTAAACGATTACATGAGAAGGAAGTCGCCGCAAAGAACAAAATATGACAAATGATTCGAAAATATTTTTGTTTACAGATGAACTGCATCAGAACATATCGCTCCTTTATTGCAACATAGTCATATTTTTAAAAAAATTAAAAATTTGTAGTTACTTAAGCAAAACTGCTCTTTTAGACCTTCTGTACATGTTGAAAAAAAAAATCAGTTTTATATCCCAAGCTGAACCGAAGTTATAGCAATTAGAAGTTAGGCAATTAGATCATAGAACTTATGTCTTGAAAACTTAAATCACATTTTGACAAGTTCAAGTTTTTTTGAGATATGACTATGTTGCAATAAAGGAGCGATATGAAGAGAGTATACAAGCCACACATCATTCGTAATCAAAGTGTCATAAAACATATGCAGCGTATGATTATTACGCATCTCTTGCAATTTCCATAACGTATACGTATAAGAGTCGCTTGATAAAATAAGCGTACGAATGAATGTTTTAACTCACACCCCTAACAACGATTAAAACGCATGTACATATGCATACGCGGTGTGTGAAATGAAACAAACGAACAAAAAAAAAAAAAAACAAAAAAGGAATGTAATTATTGTAACGTTGCTTTCATTTCTTCTATTCATTTTCCGATTTTTTTTTTATTAAAAATTCAAGTAATTGACGTTTCATAACAACACGTCAGTTTGTGGGAAATTCCATTAAAATATATCATGGAAATCCCTCAATGGATAAAATGTCAGGCAATTGTAAGACATTTTCGTATGCACAACAATACGTTGACACATAGAAAATTTCATTAACATGTATACACACGCATACACATACAGATAAACAAGCGATTAAACGTTAAAAGAGAGAGAGAGAGAGAGACAGAAAGTCATATACAAGAAAATAAAATGTTGCCGCAACAAGAATCAAGAAAATATATGAATTAGAGAGAGAGAGAGGGAGAGGGAGAGAGAGAGAGAGAGAGAGAGAGAGAGAGAGAGAAAAAACCAATACTGTTGAGTTAACCCTTTCATGCCCGTTGTTGCCTATAGGCAACGTTGTACATATTTGCTCATAAATCCCGTTATTTAAATTTTTGTAAAAGATTTATTTTTTGTAAACAAGCTTGATTGAAAACGCGTATTCAAAAAAAAAAAAAAAAAAAAATAAATGAGTTATCACTAGTGGTGTCCACTTAATCGGTGTTTGAATTTGCGTAGGCACGTGAAAATGCCAAAGTCAAAAAATATAAATTTTTCAAACTTTAAAAATATCGGTACATTTTTGAATTTTTTTCATAAAAAGTGTGTGAATAATTTAAAAGCAGGTAAGAGAGGAATTATAACCAAAAGAACTGGAATTTATGTTTTTAGTTTTGCTCCAGTATTTGTTTTTAACTCAATGTTGCCTATAGGCAACATTGGTCTATAATGTACCAAATTTACATGCGTCCAAAAGGCTTGTTTCAAATAGAAATACAAAGAATTGTGGAATTTGACTGGAATGAGTCTGAGGATGATGATGATGGTGATGGTGACAGAGGGGAAGAAGAAAATACTTAGCTGATCCACCAAAAGCGGTACGTTTTGATGACAAAAGTCATTGGACAGAATGGGGAGCAAAAGGTCTATGTAGACTATGCAAAACCGGAATTTCAAGATCCAATTGTACTAAGTGTAATGTACAATTGTGCTCAAGTCCACAAAAAAACTGAATGAAAAAAACTTAAAAATACGAATATATAAAAATAAGACTTTCATTAAAAATTTTGCACTACTGCCCAATGTTGCCTGTAGGCAACATTTTATAACGGTAAAACCAGAATACGTAGGACTCTGAATTTAATATTACTTCATATTTATGCCATGACTAACAAATACATGTCCTTAAAAAATTTTAGCTCTGGCCGAAAAAAATCGGGCATGAAAGGGTTAAAAGAATCCCGTTACATTCCTTTCAAATATAATTATAGAAATCATATTATTTTGTACATTTGAAATGTAACATTTCGTTTCGAAAAGGCTTACAATGATTTCTTAATTGCATGATTGGAAGGTTTTCATCGACAAAGGTATGCTAAACGGTCGCCACTGTTGTAACAGTCAACGATCAACGCAAATTGGTGTCTATCATGGTGTCAATGACAGCATCTACGACAATGCCAGACAACAAAAATCAAAAAAGAGACATCAGGCGCTCCTTAAACAACTTTTTTTTTCATAAAAAATTCACTTCAGAACTGAACTTTATTGTCAAAAACGGTGCATTTTTGAGCTGAGCTGTATGGTTTCCTTCTAATATAATGGATTTCTTGTATACAAGAAACCCTTGATGAAAATAATAACACAACAACAATAAAATGGAAAACAGAGCTGACAAGCAAAGTAGTACATACCAACAAAGCCATACAATACGATGACAATAATTGTGCTGACAATGTCAAAAGTCAAGTGAATAAAAGTCATAACAACTATAATAATAATAAAAGAGCAGCAGCAACAACAACAACAATAATATCAATAAGAGGAGTGATGGATGCAAATACATAAACAGCTATTTTATGTTTCACTTGTTATTGCCGTTGTTATTGTTGTTGTTACATTTACTGCCACTGTTGTTCCATTCACAGTTTCTCATTCCATCACAAACGTTCACATACATACATATGTATGTACATATACAATATGGTATGTACACACGATGCCAGAGCATATCTGTTGATGTTTCTACTGATTTACCATTTACGGGCACACTTACACACACACACAAACAGATGGTTGTGTATTTGTACACTTACTCACATTGTTATTTCTATACACTGATTCTCCATTTCTCTAATCAAAGGAATATTTATGGTAGCCATGTGTATTATGTGTGTGTATGCGTGTATTTGTGTTAAAGTATGTTGCAATTGCTACTTGCACTTGATAATGACGTCGATGAAGATGATAATCATGCCGATGAGCATCAAATCAAACCCTTGTCATTGTTGTTATCTATCTATTGTTGTTGCTATTGTTATCTATTCTAGTGTGGTGTGGTTGAGATGAAATAAAAATTGAAAAAAGAATGAACAAAAAAAAAATCATCTTTATTGATACTTTTCATCTTTTCATTTTGTCACTTTTTGAGTCGTGTATCGTGTGGCTTTTCTTATTTTTTTTTTTTTTTTCTTTTGTATCACTTAATCAGACAAGTACTTATCGACACTTTTGTTAATATACCCTCATATGTACGTACATACATACATACATATGTACATATATACCGATTTATTAGCAATTTAATAATGCCGTTTAATATGCTATTTTTATGCTATTTTGATTTCATTTAATTAATTTAAAAATTTTTAAAATAAAAAATATAAAACCTCTTAAAAAGTTTCAAATGTAAATAAGTTTTCTTAGATAAATTATGGATTGGAATTTCTAATACCTGGCAAAAGTGACAATGATTTCCTCATAAAAAAAGTACCAAAACTATCGTTTGAGTTGAGTTGTTGAGTTCAAATCGTTTAGGCTTGAACAATCTACACGTTAACATTCAATGTTCACACAGATTTATATTCGATAACGAAATTTAATCGATTCAAACTTTTTTTTTTTTTTTGAACGTCCCCGGCCTCACCTTAACGCACCCTCACCCGACCGCGGAGGGCTCGTCCCCATTACGTAGGGACACGTACACACTGCAGTCCGGACTGTAGCGGGTAAGGGAAAAGTAATGGCAACGAGAACATAAATCAGCTACAGAACTTAATCACAAGCTGAATAAAGTTACAATAAACCGTAACTACCTAAGACAAGAACGAGAATACATTTTTATACAAAAATTTACAAATTAAAGACAGCATATAAGCTACGTTTTATATTACAAACACTACAATTAAAATCAATAAAATCATAGTATAAGTTAAAATCATTACATAATCTACGAAAAGGAAAATTACATCCATAGTTCGTTCTATAAAAATCTAAAGAAAGAGGACGATAGTGCCTTGAAAATACTGAAATTCAGGTTACAAAGCAAAAACTCAGAATCGATATCACCTTTACCGAGATTAAAAACAAAACAAACCCCTAAAACAGCCCTTCTACGTTCTAAAGTTGGAAGTTTTATCAAACCTAATCTAGCCTCATATGACGGAAACCCATTGGCATAATCCCATTCTAAGCCACGTAAACAGAATAATAAAAACTCTGCACAGACTCTATTGAATCACTATGACAACGATAGTATGGATTCCAAATAACAGACGCATACTTCAAAATAGGTCTAACAAGTGAAGTGTATAGCAGTCTTGTTATATAAGGATCAATGAATTCCCTAGCCCATCTCTTCACAAAACCAAGAACAGCCCGAGCCTTGCCAATCATCATACTAATATGATCAATAAAAGACAGTTTCATATCCAATAATACTCCCAAATCAAGAAATGTAGTCACAGTTTCCAAAGGGCAAGAATTAATCACATAAGTGGACGAAATTACGCCCCCGCGAGAGAAAATCATGCATTTACATTTTCTCAAGTTAAGATCCATTAAATTTATTCTGCACCAAGTTACAAAGGAATCAATATTTCGCTGAAGAACAGCCTGACCATAATCATCATCAAAAGTATAAAATAATTTAACGTCATCAGCATACATCAGAATATTATAATCAGAAATAGCACACACGGAAGGTCATTAAGAAACAATAAAAACAGTAAAGAACCCAAATGGCTACCCTGCGGAACACCAGAAGTAACATATACAGTCTTAGACAATACATTCCTAAACAATATCCTCTGAGTCCTAAGGGATAGGTAGGAGCCCAGCCAACGATGAATAATATCAGGAATACCGATTAATGAAAGTTTAAGAAGCAAAATTCCATGATCAACCCTATCAAAAACTTTACTGAAATCAAACAATTTGAAAAAACATGTGTAGATTACAAGTTTTCTAAGGCAGTCGTATAAAAACCTTTTTGAATTTGAATAAACTCATCCATATTGCTTCATTCCAAATCAACAATTTTTGTTTGATTTTTGTCTAATGAGAACCTCACTTGCATTACAATTTAAAACATTCCACCACAGATTTTATCTCAAGATATACTTTGATAAAATCAAAATTTTATTACATAACATACTACATACATAATTGGTCATTACAACCCTTTACTCTTGATTACGACCTACTTTCTCACACCACTTATGTTGTGTGTATTAATTTTATAAATGAATGGCGGGACCTAAAGCTTGAAATCAACTCCGAACGACAGATTTTTTAGAAACTTTTCATGACAATTTTATTTACTCTCCGAGTTTTTGCCAGAAATCTGCTGAGAGGAAGTCGCCGAAGAAATATTTTCTTAATATTTTCGTTTTGATGTCTGACCTGAGGTTTGAACCGTAACCTCACGTCTAATAAGCCAACATGCTACCTACTAGACTGCGACGACAACAATTACGGATGCAAAATTCCATCAATTTCCATTTAAACTTTGTGTCGCACTATCACAAACACAGAAAAAATGTTAAATTCTCATTACGTTTCTAGATTGGCGCTTGCACACAACATTCATTACTTACACGCGATTCATAAACGATCTTAATTAATAAATTTAAAAAAAATGCATTTAATCATCGTAGTTCTAAAGCCAGACATCTACATATCAGAGATCAGAAATGAGTATTCAAAATATGATAAGTAGAATCGAATAATATTCATAATTTCTGATACTTATACGCATTCATACTTATTTTAATATCATGGAACCTGTACTCATATTCAAAGTTTGAAGTACACATCATACTCATACTTAATAACACGTATGATGTGATGTTGATTTCGACTCTCCATAACTCAACATATACACGCAGCACAAAATAAGTATGAATCGCGTACGAACACTAAAATACTTACTAGAAGGTTGTGTGTATGTTCTGCTTGCTACTCTTTTCTTTTTTGCTTTGTTGTCTTATTTGTTTTTTTATGTTTTTGGTAAATGCCTAACAACGAAGGCTGTAAATTTTGTTGAATGATTCGAGTCACTCGAAGTAGGCTTATGAATCAAACATATTTCGAATGGTATGAGTTTGATGTCAACGTTCTACTTGCAACGTTGACATTGGAACCTATACATATAAATCAACGTTGTAGTGAGTATGAATGAATCAGAGTACATAGTTAAATTTCAATATTGTTGACTCACTTTTATTCAAAATTTCATGAGTCCTTATGAGTAGCGAAAAAACGATTCATTACTGATCTCTTCTACATACATATGTGTGTACGTAAACCGCATATAATGATTCTTTTACTGAGAAGATCTCAAAAAATGCTACGTAAGTATAGAGAGTGATAGAGAGAGAGAGAGATAGTGAAAGGTACTCTTTCCTTCTGTTATACAAAGAGAACATGATAAAAATGTGTGTGTATTTGTGAGAAGCATGTGTATAACCCAGAGGAAAATTGTTACTAATTTTTGTTTCAAACAGTGTTCGAACAAATATTATGCATTTTAATGCCATTGGTATTTTTCGTACAAGTTTTTATGGATTTGCAGCAAGAGTCATCATTACATATTTCAAGTACCTGAAATTCAATATATTTAAAGCAACAAAATTATGTTTCCCAGTTTTTCTTCACATTTTAATTGAATTTTTCTTTGGGTGTATAATTGATACAGAAAAAAATTTCAAAAAGAAGCGACGAGAACCTGTTTCACTGAATGCTGACAAGCAACTGAATGCATTTTTACGCTCATTTTAACGAATATTATTGATGTTCGTGTCCTATGTGTGTAAAAAGCTGAACTTGTTCGGCTCCCGGGAGACATTGGTGCCGACGTCTGGTTATAACTGTTAACTGTTGTTATAATTAAATATATGCGTGTGTGTTTGCAATTAGACGCGCAAACAAACATATACAAATGTATGTATACAATGTATTCAATAAGTAAAATAAAAATAACAGTAACAAAAACAATAATGATAATGATAATAATAATGATCACTCAGTCTACTTTTGTTGTTGTTGTTGTTTATTGTTAATAATGATGATATAGACTTAATGTACATGAATGTATGTACATATGTACATATATATGTCAGTTTAGCAAAAGGTTATTGTCATCATCAGTTGTTTCCATTTTCATTTCATTTCTTCTATACATATATGTATATATGTATGTATGTACACATAATTTTTTTTTGTATTGTATTGTTTCGTTTACTTTTTTAAGTAAAGTAAAGTATTGTTGTTTTGAATTTTTGTTTTTTTTGAATAATAAAATCAACAAAACAAAATACAACAACAAAAAAAAAAAAACACAAATTTATTTATGGACTTTACTTTTCGTTTAGTTGTCTTTTTTTCTATTTATTTTATTTGTTTATGTATGTATGTATGTATGTATGTTCCTGAATGAGTGTAATTTTTATAGTGCTCTAGTCTAGTTGTGTGCTGTGTTTGACGTCATTGCTTTTATAAAATGTAGTTCATAGAAATAGAAAACAAATTGGAAACAACCAACCAACCAACCAACCAACAACAATAAAATGAAGAAATAAAAAAGAAATGTAGAATAGAGAGAGAGAGTACACTTTACATTGTATTTGTCTACTATGTACGTACATATGTATGATATGTTATAGTGTGAGTGTGCGTGTTTAAGAGATATTATGTGTATGTGTGAGTGAGAACATAAAACTGTTCCTTATTATTTGTTTTCGATTTTGTCCAGTAAGCATCTGTTTTTTTTTTTATTTTTCATTTTTCATTTTCTTCGTTTGACAACTTTAAGCATTTAAGATGTACACTGGCAAGCAAAAGCATGAGTACGGTCAGGTTTACTTCAAGTCTGTGGTGCGTTTAAATAGCTGGGGCGAATCAGCATCAAAAAGAAGTATTATTTATCCAGGTTTAAACCTCTGAACTGTTGATTTAATTGTCAGTTTCTAAACTTCAAATAGGTCAATTGTTTATACGCCTTACTGAATTAAAGATGCTTTATTGTATTCTTTTCGGACAGAAGTGACTTTGATTTTTTCTTTTTTAACTTTCTGCCAACAAACCCATTCAGTGAAGCTCTGTTCGGTTAGTTTATTCACTAAAGTCCTTTACTTATTGCATTTGAAATTTGCTTTGATATTTTAAAAATTCTTTTTTCATGTCCTGTGTTATTGACTGCATACAGATGTATGCATTAACAATCTGGGAGACCCAAAACAGTACGATAAGAATGATCAAAAGTCAAATATTTACCCGATTTTTTTTAATTTATGAATATTTTCCTTCAAAATCTATGTACGTCATGTACTTTGTGGTTTGTACTGTGTGATGATAAAGCAATTTAAAAAATATTTTTTTTTTTTTTTCAATTTAAATTTGTAAGTAAATTAAAAAAAAACTTAAAAAAAAACTTGAAAAATATCACAAACGATTTAACTGTGGATGAGATGAAAACTAAAATAAAGAAAAAAAAAAAACAAAAAAAAAAGCAGAGTGAAATTTTTCCACATGAACAATTGAGAAAAATATTTGAAATGAAATGCTTTTCATATTTGTAATGCCATTGATGTCACTACTAAAGGCACAACATCAATAACAACAGCAAGAACAACAACAAAAAAACCGACATACAAACTGTTATACAAATAATGAAAATAAATATTCAAACATACTCTCACACATACACATGCACATATATATGTATGTCATTTACAGTACACACGTTCTCTAACCCACACAAATTTATTTAACTTGTTTTTTTTTTTTGTAATAGGGAGAGAGAGAGAGCGAATATTATTCTTTACATTTGTACTTGATGGCTTATTAAAGTCGATTGATTGTTGTTGTAAAAAGGATTAAAATATTTAACAGCTGAAATGTTGAGAAAATCAAATCGTAAAATTACATGATTTAACAGAAATGTTTGTGTGTGTATGTTACTCACACGTATTAAATAACTTTACATAGCATAATTGTGTAGATTAGACATTCAAGCGTACACTTGCGATCATCCGTCGCTTAGTCAACGAAGAATGCACATGCGTGACAGTTATACAGTAATCCCTCGATTTATGTCGAGGACGTAAATCGTCGACGTCGTAAGTCGAATTTCATATTGCTCAACTGCGACGTTATATTTTGTATTTTTTCAAAACGTTGTATTTTTTTCAAAACGCGAACTAGCGCGAATTTCAAAAAAAGGTGAGACCCGTACTTAATTAAATCGACTAAAGATTAAAATATGTTAATTTGGCATTTTTATTACAAACAACCCCGAACAAAAAATTCAAAAACCGTTTTTTTTCACAGAATATCCTTAAAAAAAGGACATGGATGATCGTCCATGGAAAAATTGTATATACAGTTGGACGCGCCTTAAAAAACCTTTCTTATGATATACATATTGTATATGTTGGTAAGGAAACAGATCCTCAAATTAACAAAACATCCAAAAATAGATCCTTTTTCAAAATGGTCCAGCTCACGAGAGGTCAAAGCTGGAGCCGAAATATTTTAAATGTCATCTTAAAAAAGTCCAAGGTTCATTTTTAGGGGGGGTACATCGAGGACTTTTTTTGGTGAGTCGCTCTAATGTACATATGTATGTACATACTATGAGTTATTAAAAAACGAATTATTTTGTGCTAACTTTGTTAAGGTGGTTGATTTGTGCTTTTTGCTCTAGCCTCTTCAACAATAGAATATCCGGCATATCTATATTATTAACCCTTAGGTCAGGATTACGGTCTAGCTTCTCACACCACTCATGTTGTGTGCGTTAATTTTATACGTGAGTGGCGGGACCTACAGTTTAACGTCGATTCCGAACGACAGACTTTTTTTGAGAAACTTTTTCATGGCAGGTTTATTTACTCTCAGAGTTTTTGCCAAAAATCTGCTGAGCGGAAACCGCCGAAGAAATATTTTTTTTTTCATATTTCGTTTTGATGTCTGACCTGGGATACGAACCCGGGCTTTCCGTCTAATAAGCCAACACACTACCTACTAGACTACGGCGACTTCAGTCCACTGAATACAAACTGAAAATTATATCTTTGTGTATGCATCCATTTCTACAAAGTCGTCTTCAGACAACCGGGTCATTACCGGGTCCATTATAGGTATTCGAAATAAATTGTTTTATCTTCTCTTTATTTTTTTATGTCGCAAATTGTTGATTTAGGAACATGGAATTTTTCGGCAACCTGCCTAATAGTTTTTCCTTCATCAAGGCTTTGTAAAATATCATACTTTTTCTTTAAAGTTAGTGTTTTATGTTTGCGTTTATTATTTAAAGACATGAATGACACTTGGTATGAAGTTGGACAAACACGCTTGCGAAAGAATGTACCGAAACTGAAGTAATGATAGTGCAAAATGTAAATAAAAGTATGAATAACAAAACATGGGAGTTAGAAACGGGAATTTAAATTTTTTTCTTGCATAAAAAAAATTTGTCCGGATTGCAGAGGTAAAAATTTTAAGTTGTCCGAAATGTAGAAGTGTCCGAATTATTGGAATGTCCGGACTGGCGCATGTCCGGACTGTCGAAGTTGTACTGTAGTATGTTTTTAACAAGGAACTTAAAAAAGTTATATATGAATTTACAGTAATCCCTCGATTAACGTCGCAGTTGCTTCCAAAAAAAGGCGACGTAAATCGAATGACGACGCAAATTGAAGTTAGAGGGAACAAAAAATTTGAAGACATAAATCGAAACAACGTTAATCGAGGCGACGTAAATCGAAGGATTACTGTATTTCAATTTTTTTTTATTTAAATTGTTTGTTTCAGAAGTGAAATATGATATCGCATATCATTTAAATTTAAAATCAATAAAATGTGTATCAATAAAACTTTCATGACAGATTTTTTAATTAAAGCAATTAAGTGTACATACTACATATGGTTTTTAGATATTGTAACTTAACCTCATTTAAATAGCATTTTCCGCAGTTCATTTCTTACTCTGTCTCTCATTAAAACAATCACATTTTTAAGGCGCATTTCTGCTTTATAACACTCTAATCTCGTTTGTTTTTATAAGAATTTATTTTGGAGTATGAGGGATGGACGTCTGTTATTAGCTGCATAGTTGGATCGTTGCATTAATGATAATGACAAAAGTACATAGCTTAATTCTAGCTTATAACTGTAAATATTATTTGGAAATTTTACATACAAATATAACGTATGTAGTTGGTCATTACAACCCTTCAGTCAGGCTTACGACCTAGCTTCTCACACCATTTAAGTATGTTGTGTGCGTTAATTTTAATACATGAGTAGCGGGACCTACAGTTTAAAGTCGACTGATTTTTGAGAAACTTTTCATGGCAATTTATTATTTACTCTCAGTGTTTTTTGCCAGAAATTTGCTGAAAGGAAGTCATCGAAAAAATATTTTTTTCATATTTTCGTTTTGATGTCTGACCATAGGTTTAAACCGTGGTCTTACCTCTAATAAGACAACACACTAACTACTAGACTGCGGCGACTATTTGAAATATTATTGTTTGGTAATCGCAATAAGGTTCTTACGAGCGTATTATGTGAACGACTGAAGCCACTCGTCAAAACACTGATTGGACCTTATCAGTTGCGGCTTCAGATCTGTAAAGTCCACCATCGACCAGGTCTAAACACTACGTCAAATCCTGGAAAAGGAACCACGAAAAACAAGCCGACACACACCATCTTTTTGTCGACTATAAGATAGTCTTCGATATCCCCATAAGGGATCGTGTTTTTTGCCGCAATGCCTGAGATCAGTATATCTGCGAAGCTAATGATGTTGAGCAATTCCTGCAGCTCCGTGAAGGTAGGAATTGACCTTTTGTTCCGAACCTTTTGGTAACGTGCGATGTTTCAGACAAGGCGATCCCTTATCATGCGACCTCTTCAACTTCATCATGGAGAGGGTTCTGCGGAAGGCGGGAATGTATCGCAATGGCGCTAATTTACAAAAAAGGGTACGCTGACGACATTGCCATCATAGAGCGTACCAAGCCAGATGTTACTGCTGCCTTTAGTGCTATTGAACGTGTGTCTCTACTAAGATGGGTGTGGCAGTAAATGAGGGCAAAACGAAGTATATGTTATCGACAAGTAGAGACGTGCGGCGTATTGGATATCAGATAACGACCGATAACTATACTTTCGATGTAATCAAGGAATTTAGTTATCTTGGCTCCGCCCTTACCACTTACTTACCAAATGATGTCAGTCTGGATCACTTTTGGCAACAGGTGCTACTGTGGTCTCAACAGGCAATTGGGTAGCAGAGGCCTCTATCGTATTACAAAACTAATACTCTACAAGACAGTCATTGTTCCGAGGCATGGACTCTATGGCTGCACTGATGCAGCAGAATTGAGAGTATGTATTCGAGAGAAAAGTCCTACCTAAGATCTTTGATCCAGTGCGAGTTGGCGATGATTTTCGCATTCGATTCAACAGTGAGCTTGTATGAGATCGTCAATGACATAGACGTTGTGCAGCGTATTAAAATCCAGCGGCAGCTCTGGCTCGGCCATGTCGTTCGATTGGAGGAGGATGCTCCGACGAGACAAGTATTTGATGCGGGGATCTGCGGAAGTTGGCGAAGTGGACGACCTTGTTTGCGTTGGAATGACCAAATCGAGGAAGCCCTGTCATCGATTGATGTGACCAACTGGCGTAGGCGCGCAAGAAGCAAAGACGCCTGGAAGGATGTGTTAAGACAGGTCGAAATCCGTTAAGCGGATTGTTAATGGCCAATTAAGTAAGTAAGTAAGTAAGAATTCGTTTTTAAATACAGTTTAAAAGAAAGACAAAGTGGTGGTACTACATAAGGGGGAGTTTTTTTTTTTTTTTCATTAACAATGAACTTCGACTATAGAATTGATCTGCGGACTAAACAATATTTTCATTCTTCAAAATAGAAAACTATTTCACATCAAAAAGTGATTTATAAAGAGTGATTAAAAAGTTCTGTGATGCATTGCTGAATAGCAGCGACATAAATGAAATATCTACAAAGGGAGATCTTGGAATTCCTACAAGAGGGACTTGCAACATTGTCGTTGAAAGCATGGAATTTATGAATCTAATTTCATTTAATCGAAAAAAAAATGGAAGTATAACATTCAGTACTTTTGGGATCTTTATGATTATTGATGAAATAATAAGAAAATGTTTCTATTAAATTTAATAATATTTGATTATCGTGTAGGTATTGGAATATTCAAACAAGGTTTTCATTTGGCTTCTCAATACTATGAATACTAGGAATACCTTAATGTATCTAAGTAAATATTTAGAGGGGAATAATATGTTGTACAAATATCAATTTGGTTTTAGAAAAGGTGTTAACACTAGACAGCATCTTGTCTTAAACGTTGTAAGATATATTTGTAAAGGTTTAGATGATGGATTCAGTGGAGTTGCTGGAATATTCTTTGATTTTTCTAAGGCATTTGATCTTGTGGACCATGAAATAATTTTACAAAAGTTAAAATATTATGGTCCTCAAGGTCGTGAGCTTATGTTATTTAAAAATTATTTCATTAACAGGAAACAGTTTGTGCAAATTAATCAGTTCAAAAGTTTTGTAGGTACTGTCGAATACGGTGTTCCACAGGGAAGTGGCTTAGGCCCCTTACTATTTTCAATTTATTTAAATGACCTAAAAAATTTAGATCTAATGGGTCAATTATTTATGTTTGCTGATGAAATTTGCTTGTTCTATCCATTTCATTTTGATTTAGTTTTGAAAACACAAATTGAAAGGGATGCTGCTTTATTAATGGAATTTGCTCGCTTAAATAAATTATTAATAAACTCTGAAAAGACTAAGTTAGTTAGATTTAGATCTCGTGCAGTAAATTCAGATAATAATTTCTTTGTTTACATTGATGGCAACCCCATTTATGAGTCAAATTCAGTTAAGTACCTAGGAATTACGTTACAAAGTAACTTATCTTGGGACTGTCACATTAATAATGTCAAGAACCAAATAGCTCCAGCTATTGGTATCTTATACAAATTTAAAAATAAATTATCAGAAAGATCAAAATTAATGATTTATAATGCTTTAATTGAGTCGCACTTAAATTATTTAGTTTGTATTTATGCATTTAATAAAAATAATGTATTGTTGAAATCTTTGCAACGTTGTCAAAATAAAGCATTAAAAATTGTTTATAATTTACCAAGAACTTTTTCAACATTGTTGCTATATAAAGATATATGTGAAAATATTCTGCCAATTAATGGCCTATATATATGTATATCAGGTTCTATTGTTTGTTTTTAAAAGTCTTCACAATATAGGTGATCACACAATTCCATTTCTACAAAACCAAGCACATTTTTACACAAGAAATTCTTCAAACTTAAGAATCCCAAGGTGTAGATTGGAAAAAACTAAACAAAGAATTGATTATATGGGTGGCAATCTTTATAATAATTTACCTTCACACCTAAAAACTGTCGAGAGTATATCAATATTTAAAAGATTATGTAAAGAATTTTTGAATCATTCAATAGAAACGCTTTTATAAACTATATTTTGTTTAGTAAATATTGTAAAAATACACTTATTATAATTTTTATAATTAGTTTATTATTATAATTGTACGTTAAGTTTAACAGTTGCCAACTTGCCTCTAAAATGCCTTTAGAGCGCAGAGGCCAAATGAAGTCTATGTAAATATTTATTATTGTACAATTATCCGAAACAATAAAAAAAAAAAAAGTATGTATGTCGATATGTTTTTTGATAATATCTAGAAAATTATAATTGTTTGTCAATTTTTGGTATGAATATACATTGTATGTACGAGTGTATGTGTTGTATTTTTATGAAAAGAAAAAATAAAATTTTATTAAATTGTTGTTGTTATTATTTGATATTGATATTTACCTATCACGCAGAAGAGGGGGCGATGCCTGAGAGAGATTTTCACCGCTTAAGGGTTGTTCTTGTCGTGGTCGTAAGACTGGCGTTAGGCCCCATCTTTCGATGAAATCTATACGTGAAATGGTTGATGATGACCGTGTGGGAGGTATTTGCAGCTTCGCCAATTTTTTTGATTTTCTTTTAAGGCTCAAATAATTAAACGAAAAATATAATTTCAATTTGGCGTTTTCACAAAGCTTAACAATGCTGAACGTTTACTCTAAACACCGAACACTTTAAATGAAAACAACGCATAAGAATGCATAACACAACGAGGAGGCCACATTAATACACTCGTATTTCTTATCTCTGCGTTTGTTATCTTCTGCTTTTAAAGAGGATTTAGGTTTGCTTTAAAACTTTAAAAGATTCTTGTTTGAGGTAAAATTAGTAGGCAGACGAAGTAGTAGTAGAAGTAGTAGTAGCAGTAATAGTAATAGTATGTAGAAGATGAGTTTGTAAATTAGATTTTAGAAAAAATAATTTGCGGTTTTAGCTTAAGTTCAGTAGTAAACACTTTAGTAATTAATTAAATTATTTTGTTTTTGTTTTTTATTATTTCGTTTATTTGTTGAATAATTTATTGTTGTATAGAATTTTGGTTTAAAGAAAGGGGAAGGGGGGTTGATATTATCTTAAATGCATATTTAATATGTTTTGTTGTTTGTTTCTTAAACGAATAATTTAATCGAATAATTTTTTAATTTTTATTCTTTTGATTTTTGAGAATTTTTTCATTGTTGTTGTATTTTAAATAATTTTCATTTTTTTTTTTATTGAAAATTAAATTAAAATAATTTCCATTATGTTGTTGTTAATTACATTTATTTTGGCAGTTTATTTTTTTTATTTATGTAAACATATATATGCATAGATTATTTATTTATTTTGTTATTGTTTTAATAAAAATTATAATATTTTATTTTTTTTTTTTAATTTTTGTTTTTATTTGTTTAAAAAGTTTTCAATTTTGTAGATTTGTGTTTTCTTTCTTTTTTTTTTTTAGAAATATTTTTTGGTTTGACTCCTTTTTTTTAGTTATTGATATGATTGTTAATAATACTGTTGATTTCTTTTATTTTGTTAATAAAATTTATTTCCTTTTAATAATATTTATCATAGCATAAAACTAAAATTTTAAAATTAATAAAATTTTTAATTTTTTTTTATTGTTTATCATTAAATTTTTAGAATAAAACAAATGCTGTTATTGCAACAAAATCAAACATTTTGAAATTATAAAGAAAACAAAAAAAAAAAAAAAAGGCCTATTAAACTGACTTAAATTATGTATGTATGTATGCGTTATCTGACATCTTTTCATTCGTAGTCATGTCTGCCTTTTAATTAAAGTAATTTTCTACAATCGTCTAGAGAATGCATCGTCTTAAAGAGCGAAACTTTTAAAAATTATCAACAATTTTCATTACTTTTTAAAGTAATTTTTAATTGATTTTTTAGTTTAACTGTAGGCACTGTAGTAGTCAGTCGGTCTCAATGTTTAATGTACAGTTTACTATTTATTTATATTGTTACGAAAATGAAAAATCTACACTCAAAAAAAGAATCAAGCCATCCGGGCTTGAATCAATCCATATCGGTCACAATAGTACGGTAAGTACGGTTTGGCTTGAATCAAGTACAAAAGAGTTGAATCAAGCCCGAATCAGCCAAGTACAAAAGTGTTGATTTTTGCGCGATTTAAGGCTTTTTGGGATCAAAGTGATCTCATCATGTATTTGGTTTAAGCATATTTTTTTTTGATTTAAGATCGAATTCGTACTTGATTCAAGAGAATCAGAAGTTGAAGTAATCCTTAAGCGCACTTGTTTCAAGAATTATAAAGTTGATATAAAAGCTAGATTTTGTACTTGAATTAACTTATAAATGGGATCGAATTGAGGCAAATCGTACTTTATTCGAGCACAATGAACTTAATTTAAGCCCTAAATTGTACTTGACTTAAACCTAAATTTATCCAAAAACGAGCTTGTTTCAAGAATTTTGAACTTGATTTAAGCTTGAACTCGTACTTGATTTAATCCTAAAATCGACTGATTTGAAAAAAATGCAAGTCATCTACACAAAAAAATGCAAGTCATCGACCGGAATAATCCAAGTCATCTACCAAAGAAATGCAACTTGCGAAAAATACGACATTTTGTTGGATATATATATTGTATAAATACACATGAACTAAATGAGAATTATTAAAATTTTTACTTTTGAACTTAAAAACCCACAATTCCATAAATCAAATAACAAATAACTCAAAATAACACTTTTTTAAATAGATTTGAGCTTTTTAGTGTTGATTTTAGTAATATAAGGCTTAGTTTTTCACATCAATCCCGTTTTTTGCCTGTTTTAAGCAAACAATAGCCAAAACGGGCTTAATTTTTCAAACACGTTTTTTGGCTAAAATTGATAATAGAAAAGTTGATTTTAGCACGCCGTTTTTCTTTCTGTGTAGATGATATTGGTGTTTTTGCTTTTACATCGCTTAACATTAAAATTATAAACAAAAGCTACAAAAACAAAACAATGCAGTAAACAAACCTGTTTACAAATTATCATACTGCTTAATATAACAACAAACACCAGCATAAAAAAATGGTAAACATGTAAACAACACTACAAGAATAAATGTAAACAAAATATACAAACAACAATAATGAATGTAAACAACGATGTTTACATTTAGAGAGATTTCGAGAAGGTGAAGTCATGAACATTCGACTTCAAGAACATTCATCAAACTCTTTACCCTGCCATATAAAAGGCAAGACAAAGCAGGCAACTAAGTTAGTAAAGTTCAGTCAGTCTTGTGTGAAGACGCGGTATATTTGAAGAGATTAAACGTGGTTTAAAGATATCCATTACAAAGATCTGTTGAACAATTGTCTAGTAAATGTTATTGTGTATGCAAAGGGTGTAAACAGAGGAATAACAAAGAAAAGCAATTGCTGTTGTTTACATAAAGTTGTCAACAGTGACACACAGAATTGTGCAAATAATAAAGAATTTTAATTAAATGTAAACACAATTTTTTTATATTTTATTTGCAAATCTACAAGCTCATATTTTAAACGTTTTTAAAAGGTAAAAACGTAACACTATCTTTGAAGTTGCACGAAATGCTTACATCTAATATATAAAATTCTCGTGTCACGGTGTTAGTGCTTAAACTCCTCCGAAATGGATCGCCCGATTTTCTAGAAATTTTGTGTGGTCTGAGAATCGGACAACATCTATTTTTCATATCCCTAAATGTTAAGAGGGCGTGGCAAATCGTTAAAAATGAATATTTAGGGACATAGTGATCGTAGACGAATGCAATTTGGTGGGTAAGTTCGTAGAGTCGATATCGACAAACTCACCACAAAATGGGCGTGGCAACCGTCCCCCTTTAAAAGATACCTATAAGTCGGCTAATTCGATGGTTTATAACTACATATGTACATATATAACATGTATGTCTGTTAGTTTTTGTTTTAGAGCGAGTACAACAACTACAACTTCGTCAGCGCTACCCATGATTCGGACCTCTTATTGTTATTCTATAAACGTACCTAAATAACGTACCGACTTCGATTTAATTTTGAACTAGATAGATAGATCCACACACTTATAGTAAGTTAGTTATTTTTATATAACAGTTTTATGCAGCGTATTACAATAAATATATAATGTGACCTGTTTTGGGCAATAAAAAAAAATCAATTTTGGGCGGGACGAAGTTCACCGGGTCAGCTAGTTTTGTATATATTTTGCTGTACGAGATTCAATACTTCAATTTGACTTAATAAACAAAATATTTTTAATTTGTTAACCAACCATAATTCGTTTAATTACTCATTAAACACATTTTAAAAGTTTCTATCTACATAGTTGCTCTAGTTGCTCCAGTTTCTGTTGGTGACACATTTCAATAACATTACACTAATAAAACTACTTTTCCACATCAAAAAAAAAAAAAAAAGAGGAAAAAAAGAAAATATCGATAAATTCAAATCACAACAACAAAAACAACAAATAAGCAGAAATCTTTCTGTTCTGTATAGAAACCTTCAGCACATCACTGTCATCTAAAACTATGCAAATGACAGGAAAATCGACACAAAAAAGACACACATTTTTGGATGAAACATTCTAATTTCCGCATTTTTCACAAAATCTAATCAGGCAGGCATATTTTCGACAAAACTAAGGAAATTATAGTGTCATTAGAAATTAAAAATAAAAAAAAAATACCAACACAAACACAAATATGTACAATAATTTAAAATAAAAATTTAAAAGGAAAAAATGAATATGAAATGAAAATCTAGAAACATGAACGTTAAATGAAAAAGAAAAAATATTAAAATTTTTTAGAAGTTTTATAAAAAAAAATTTTAAAAACAAACCACAAAAGCAAGGCATATCCAAAAGGTAGCATCTTCTCAACAGCTGACTCTTTTTTGAATGTCAAAATTTTGTTGTTTTTTTTTTGTGTTTTGTTTCGATAATCATTTTCGTATTTATAAACCCTCATATGTACCGGATGTATCCTTAACGATACGCACTCTAGAAATTCTTCAGGATTACTATTTCAAAGCCAATTTTATTAAAATTTTTGCAAGATGATTAATAATATTTAAGTCTTTAACACTAAATACATATACAGTCGAACTTCCCTATAATGAATCTTGACGGGACCAGAAAATCACTTCATTATATAGAAACTTCATTATACAGAAATTATATTTTTCCCCCACTTTTTATTTAAAATAATTAGGCATATTAGTTTGGGTTACACTTTTCCATTTTTCTTCCACATCAAAACCTTGTAATACCAAATAACAAAACCATTATATAAAAATTATATTTTTTTCCATTTTTATTTAAAATAATCAGGTATTTTAGTTTGGATTACACTCTTCCATTTCTCTTCCTCAACAAAACCTTCTAATACATTAAGAGATTAATGGCCCAGATATAGGAAGATTCTTACCACGTGCGGCAGTTACCCATTTGAGCACTGCTTCATCAATATCCTCAAAAAGCCAGGTTCGAAGCCTTTTGCGTTTAGTGCTCAATTGCTCGTCTTCTACATTTTTTAGAATCACAGCCTTGTTTTTTAAAATATTTCATAATGTGCTGGGAAGAATTCCAAACTGCCTAGCCACATCTTTTTTTTAATCCTTCTTCAACTTTATTAATAATTAATAATTTTTTTTCAAGAGAAATGCTACTTCGCTGCGTCATTTCCGATCACTGAACACCGGCAACTGATGTCAAAATTGTTATTGATGTGGCTTTCTTCTTTTTTTTTTGTTCTTATTTTCCTCTTTTGGGAATCCCCTCATTATATGTGACATCTTTCTCGGTACACAGAATTGTTAGTATGCGTAACAGAAAATTGTTTGAAAAACTCATTATATGGAGACAAAAACGCATGTGAGTCAAATATTACACCTGCAAAATTGCTTCATTGTATAGAAAACTTCATTGTATGGAAATTCATTATAAGGAGATCAAAAACAATGAAATTGGAACGGAAAAAGTTGTGTGTTTGAAATCAATTCATAATAGGGAGAGCTTCATTGTATAGAAAGAAGTTCACTATAGAGAAGTTCGACTGTATCTTTTAAACTACAACCTAGATTTACTATATTTATATTTATTTAGACGAGAGTGATGAATTACCCAAACAAGATTTCGGTATCTCCAACTAGGTGCATAAACTATGACCAATAACAAATAACGTTTGCAGCTGCCATTTTTCTCGATGGCCATATAAAAACATGTTCTTTACATAAAGTGGAAATGTTATCGACTGCATGCATATTTTTTTTTTAATTTATAGGTGCCCCACTATTGCGTAATTAAGCATGACATAAAAATCAAAAGAAATTAAATCATAAAAATTTATTTAGTTTTTTTAATTGCTTTTATTAATTTCCTATGGAGGTTTGAGGGTTAATTTTTTTGACATTCCGCGTACTCTTTAACAAAAACAAAATGCCTGTTGTTTTTGCATTGTTGTACTTGTTGTACAGATGCTACTACCTATTGGATATGCCTTGCACAAAAGCAGGAGTAAAGGAAAAAAAAAAAGAAAGGAAGATGGAGAAGTAATCTTCAAAAAATACACCAAAAATACACAAAACACACATACACAGTAACAAAAAAATAAAAAGTTCTACACAAGGAAAAATGTTAAACGAAACGAAATAATTTAAAGCACAATAACAACAACAATTTATTGAGTCGAACGTAGAGTTTCTTTCATTCCTTGTGTCGTCTTTTTTTCATATTTATTGAGTCGAACGTAGAATTTGTTTCATTCCTTGTGTTCGTGTTTCTTTTTTCTATGTTTTATTGTTCTTTTTTTTTATTTACTACTACACTTTGTTTTTCTACGTGTTTGAGAGATTGCTATGTCCTTTGCATTATCAACCTTGAACGAATTTGTTGTTGTTGTTGCTATTCTATTCTGCTCTTGTTTGTGCTGGTTGATGTTGAGCACAAGCAATGCAAAAAACGAAATAAAATAAAATAAATAAAGTTTCAAATGTTTTCTTTCTATTTCTCTTTTGTGATAAAAAAAAAATTGTCAATTATTTATGTTTGCTCTCTATTTTTTACACACACATACATAGAAATTTATTTAAAAAAACTAAAAGCAAACAAGGAAAAGTAAAATCAGAAAAAACTAACAATTTACAGTTTAGGCAAGTAAAACGTGTGGAAAACACATTTATATAAACAAAGTTTTTTTTTTCTTTTTCTTACGCATAACTAAAGTTTGTTAAAAAAGAGAGAATGAGAGAGAGAGACAAAGAGAGATTAACAAATGGATTTGAAATTATCAGCAATAACTATAAATAACAATTTCTCTACAAGCATCAGTAGTTTTTATTGCCTTTAGTAATTTTGCATTTGTTGTGTATATGACAGTGTATGAGTGTATGTGTTCGTTAAAATAACTCCTGGTGAATTATTTCTTTTATTTTCTTTTTTCTTCATTCTCTTTTATTTTTGTTCTTTATCTGTTTAACTGTTAATGAACATAAAAACGAAAACACACACAAACACACATACACTTTCTCTCTTTTTCTCAAACTTTCTCTTACGATATTTTATTTTTAATTTCTTTTGTTGTTGTTGTTGTTTTGTAAAAGGTAATCCCAACAAACATTGCCATCAAATTTGAACTCACACACATAGGTGCCAGATAAATGAAGCATCAAATCGTCACATACTTGAGAAAAAATTGTCAAAATCGTCAAAGACGTTCATTAAAATCGTAAAAAAATCGTTAGAAAAAATAATTAAATTAATTGAAAGGTTTTAAAAACAAAAACATATAAAATCAATCTCAAGCAGTAATAATATTGCATTATCTATATCCATGTGTGGTGTAAATATTAGAGAGTCAGAAGATCTTGACGTTATGTTCATGAACATTCAGTGTGATGTTCGCTAAAACTGACACATTTTTCAGTGCTTTGGCTTCTTAAGATAGTGCAATAAATACTTCACTTTATCTGATCTACTTCCCATTTACACCATTTATAACCGACCGAGAATGGAACACAACTCTCATGTATGGGTTGGCCCTTAACGTCTATTCTGAGGCTTCTCGACCGTTTACAGGAGAGGCCGTAGTCCAACACCATTAATTCATTGGAGCATCGTTGCAATCTGGTTGTATTTCACTATTCTATCGCTACTACAACGTATATTGCTTGAGCGAAATAAGGGGACTTGTTTATGAAAATTATGTATTCCTGCGTAACACTCGTCTTTCTCGGCCAGCACATCCGTATGTGGTCGATTGGCCAGTGTATAGCACACTGCATTACAGACAAAGTTTGTTTGTTAAACGAACTATTCGTATGTGAAACTCCCTTCCTGCAGAGATCTTTTCTGTTACTTATGGTACTAAAATGTTATAAAAATATTCAAACCTAGTGTCCATAAACACTGCTCTATCTTTCCTTCTTCCTATAATATATTTTCCTAGTTCCAAACACAATGCCATCGTATGAAAAAATATTTGTTAAAAATATTTGTTGCGTAATCTCACTTATATGTATGTTATTCGAAAATAACTTAATCTCATCAAAATGGAAAATATGAAAATTATTCAAAGTACGATGAAATTTTAAGACGAATTTTTTACTTTTTTTTTTAGCAGTAGCAAATATGTACAATATAAGAATACTAATTAATTTTTAATTAATAATTAATTTTTTTTATTTGGAACTGAATACTGATCTGATAGGGTATCACATTTTGGCTAAGTATTTCTCAAGGAAATAAAAATCAACCATTAATCAAGGATACGTAAATTAAATTTTTCGTGATATTTTGTAATGTTGTAGATACGCAGTAGTGTTGGGAATCCCGGGATCCCGGGGTCCCGAAATCCCGGGATCCCGCAGTTTTTAACAATTCTAAAATCCCGGGATTGAACACTTAATCCCGGGATTTGACTTTTTAAGCCGCAATGAAAAAAATCGTATATTAGAACTCTCACTAATTCGAATTTCCAAAAATTAGAATCTGTTGTTTCAATGCATTAACCGCTCTGAAATTAGAAACAAAACTTCAAATTGCGATTTTTTTTTGAGATGTATTGGGATGCTAATCTGTTCACAGCCGATGTTGCCATAACTTTTATGTTAAAAAAACTTGCTAACAACGTTATAAGTCAAAAACTACATTCAGCCCTCATCCTTCGCATGCAATAAAGGAGAACAGATATCAGTGGGGTACTTCAGTATCTGCACAATGGTAGAACAAATGTTCAGTCCGAATCCGAAACAGAGTTCGTAACGGTTCCTTCTTCCATAAAATGTCGCAAATTAATAGTTGAGTTACGCGAAAGACTAAATGCTTCAAGTCCACTTCTAATAGCTTCTTAGTCAGAGGTTACACCTTCTGATTCAGATAAGGAACCTTTCGAAATTGTTTCAGATTCTTCTGGGCTTCCATCTGAATCTCTTTCTTGTTCTCTTGAAAAACCTATTTCAGACGAGCTCAATGAAGCTATAAAAAAAGCACATTTACTGAGGATAGTAATTCGATGTGAGACGTTGTCTGTAAAAAATCAGAGAGAAATGCACTTGCTTGAAAATGGAGGAACACGTGGTGACTTTTTGCAAAGAGCATACGATTTTTTAATGACTATTAAGCCAGCCAGTGTAGAGTCTGAACGTGCTTTTTCTGCAGCTGGATTTTTCGCAACTAAAATAAGAAGTCGTTTGAGCGATGAAACTTTGGATGCTCTGTGCTTCCTCAAAACGTATTTTAAAAAATAATAAAAAATAATAACATATCGCACTTGATCAACAAAAGAGTATATACATATCTATAAAAACAATTAACTCTTTATAATTAATTTAAAAGTGTGTAAAATTAAAAATAAAATTAATTTTCTTATAATTTAATAAATTCTTTCTTATAAACCTATTTTTGGATGTGTCATGTTATTAATTTTATTGAAATAATATGTTAATATCTTTCAAGAACAAATTTTTTAAAATACCGGGATAAATCCCGGGATCCCGGGACTAGGTAAATGAAATCCCGAAATCCCGGGATTGAAAATATAGAGCGGGATTGCCAACCCTATTACGCAGTCATATACATTTTCATTCTGATTTCTTAAAAAAGGAATGAATAAAGGTAACCAAAGGTAACAATCATAATGAGATTGCTCTTGAATGAGTGCTCTACGAAATATATAGTAAAGTAAAGTAATAACATGAAAAATATATCTGTTTTGAGATTTAGATGACTGGACTGAACTGGATGGTGTCAGTTGATGTAAAAGAAGAAACAGTGTTGTTGACAAATTCTAACATTTAAAGTCTTAAATACAAATATTTCAAGAAAAAACTCACAAAAAAAAAAAAAAATAAAAATTCAAAATACTATACAAATCCAAACATAAGATACATTAATAAGCTAAGGCGTTCAAGTAATTCGATCGTCAATCCGAATGGAATCCAAAATGTGGAAAAATTAAAAATTCTTTCTTTACGACATGACAAAACATAGCAATAACCAAACGACTTATACGCATCTCAATCTTTTCTGATAGCCAGGCTGCGATAAAGTCTCTGTCGACCGTTGGGGATAATTCTAGGATCGTCAAGAAATGCCGCCGCTGCCTCAACCTTCTTTCTGGGCGATTCAGTGTCACACTTATCTGGGTCCCCGGACACTGAGACATTCCGGGAAACTGCAGAGCAGACGAGCTGGCCAGGGCTGGCGCACTTCTTCCGGAATCCTCTTCAATTAACTTGGGAATGCCACTTACCTCCTTCAAACTGGCCATCGCGCGGAAATTCTCCCGGGACGCCAACCTATCCTGGATCAATGAGGAGTCCTGCACCACCGCTAGGCTCACTTGGCCTTCAATGGATAGAAGGCGCACCAACCAGTTACTTTGACTTGGTCGTAACACCATCTCGATCACAGTGGCCATGCTTACAGGTCACTGTGTTATGGGTAGAAGCGCGGAAAGAATGCGGCTCCCATTAAACGATTTCTGCCGTGGATGCAGATCCGCTGAGAAAGAGGAGACTGTTATCCACTTTCTATGTCAATGCCCATCTCTTGCGAGGTGCAGATATGGGTTATTTGGCTCTCCAACCCTTGTCAGCTTGACGGAGCTATCGTCCATTGACGTCAAGCCTCGTTTATCAAACTTTCTGGCTGGTTTTGCAGCGTGGGGTAGTCGTGCTTTAAATATGCAGCCCTTGCGCTGACCAACTTCTCCCTCATTGGCTCGGAGGAACTTGGTCAGTACAGGGACTGCGTTCACCTGTGGCGCCACAACGGGCCGCTATGCGTGCTCAAGTGAGCTTTTGGTATAAAGCTACAACACTAACCTAACCTAACCTATACGTTTTTAGATTGTGATGAAAGTCAGGTCAGAAAACTGTATACAGTAGTTTTCGTTTATAGTCACTACCTGTTATAGTCACATTAGTTATATTGTCAATTTTATTAGATTTATATGTCTCTATCGATCAATTTCATACAAAAAGTTTACTTTATAGTCCATTTTTGATATAAGAACTTTTCACATATGTATATGCCATCTATCCGTGGTTATTAAAAGTCATATTATATGAAAAAACTTCACGATATTGTCACATTCTAAAAAAATTATTTATCAAAATCACAAACTATAAATAAAATATAAAAGTAAATAAAAATGTATTTGGATACAAATGAAGAAGTTTTTGTTGAAGAAAAACGGTTTTCGATTAAAGATATTTTGCGAAATTTTTGCTCAGAGCAAGATATAAATACAAATTTTTTATTCGAAAAAATAGAGGATACATCTGTAAACAATATCCTCAAGCTAAAACAGGCTAAAATTACTGATTTTTTTTTAAATAATATTAACAATAATTATTTTTAAATGCAATGAATTCATGTACATTTTATTTATTTTTGTAATAAAAATGAATTTTTATTTTTTTTTTATATTCACAAAAATTTAATATATGAGATTTTCTTTTTAAGCACATTGTGGCATATAAAAAAATTTTGCTTATAGTCACTTTAGCGATATAGTCCTCAATTTGTGTGCAATTAAGGGTTGTGACTATAAGCGAAAAGTACTGTACCATTACATCACAAGATACAAGTGGTTTTAGTCAGGAATTATGAAATGTGGCGAAAGATTAGTATACAAAACTGTCGAAATGCTTCTTAAAATACAAAATCACCAATGCGCTCCGAAGACAACAAACAAACATTTTATATTACAGACAAACTTCGATATAACGAAACTGAAGGGGATCAAAAAATACTTCGTTAATATGTGTCAGTAAAACCTTGGTATAACGAAATTAGAAGATATACGAATAAAATTCGTTATAACTATAGTTTTTTCTCTAAAATCTATTTACTCGAAACTATTTTTTGAAACGGGACTTATACTATGTTCAGACATGCACTTATATTGAGTAAATCGCAATAAATGGCATTATTGATCTCAGTATTTCATGTTAAAATGTCAATTAATTATTGCTCAATAAATTCATAAATTGTTATAATATTGATTAAAACTTGAAATACAGCACTGTCATAAGTACGTTCAGTGAGTATATTACAATTTTCCGAACACTTTCTATTGATATTTGACAACTTAAATATCAACAACGACAAACAAACAAAAAACAAAACAAAAAAAAAACAACGTACAAAACAAAAACAATGTTGTTGAAACAACCAGCTGTTTTGTTTACCAGCTGTCAAATGAATATTGAATAAGCAGCTAAACTGTGTATATTGTTATGTCTAAACACTTAAAATATTGTAATCAATAAACCGAATATTGACTCAATAAAAGTGCATGTCTGAACATAGTATAACATTACTCAAAATTAAATTTTTTTTTATTCTCACTTCGTTATATAGAGGCTTTTGAAAGAATACTTCGCTATATAGAGGCTTTGCATAGCCGAGACTGATTTAGCTTTATTATTAATTCGTTGTATAAAGGCTTTGGTACGAATTATTCGCTATATAGAGGTTTTATGGCTCAGTATTTCTACGTTATAGCTATTGTGCATTTTTATATGAAAAACTTTGCAGTAAAGAGGTTTTTTCAAGGGACTCAGAAATTAATTCGTTATATTGAGTTTTTCGTTATAACAAGGTTCGTTATATCGAAGTTTTACTGTATATTGTATTTACACTGATTGTTTTATAAAATGAGATTTTCTTTAAAAGAATTTGAATTAATTTCTTTCCTAATAAATGTTAAATCGCCTTTAAATTACTTTTTCACTAACGGTTGTATTGGATTTGCACAACAACAGTTGCTATAATTCATACATACATTACGTTATAAATTCTCGATTTTTCAATTCTTGCAAAAAGAATCAAATAATGTGTCATTTTTTAAAATCTTTCATCGGTTTTTAATCATTAAATGCTGAAGTATTTATTTGTATTTTTTTTTTTTCGTATAAATACCGTAACAATAAGGTCACACATACATAAACAAATAGAGGATACATACGAGATTAAATAATTTTGATTTAATTTTTTTTTTAAAAAATTAAAAGGAATTCGTTTATAATTTTTACACACAAACACAGACACATGCATACACACTCTTGAAAATTTGCGACAGCATTTGTCTTACAATACGTTTCCTTTTTTTTTGTTAATTAAACTTTAATTTTTTTGTATTAAAAATTAAATAAAAAACATTTTCAAAAAGAAAAACAACGTCTCTCTAATATATTTTTCCAGCAGTTTAAAGGGACTAAAAGTGGAGGTAAAATTTCTTTTTTTTTTAATTATTAATTTTCCAATGCATTTTTATTAAACAATTTACACGTTTTTTTAAAGCTTTAAATGAAAAAGAAAATTATTTTTTTTTGTTTTTTTTTATTTTGATAGAAAATTCTAATTTTTATTCATTCTTTCGTTATTTCATTGTGTTACAAAGAAAAAAATGAAAGAAAGAAAGAAAAAAAAAGAAAAAACGAAAAAAAAGAACAAGAACTGTAGAGAATATTTCCAACAACACAGAAATATACAAAGGACATTTTATGCATGCAGATATGTACATACATATATGTAGATATGTATTTGTATGTATATATGTGTGTGTGTGTGTGAAGTACAAGTGAGCGTAAAATCAACGATATTAACGAAAAGAATGAAAATATACAAAAGGAATAAGAAGAAGAAGATAAAAAGGAAATTTGTTAATATACATTTGGCTGCTGCAAAGGAAACTCTACACACACAGATAGTTTTCCTTGTCTAACTTATACAGTTTATACAGATAATGGGGTGCGTATACATACACATACACACATATAAATATAGTGTGTGTTAGTGAGTGTATGTTAAACGGTGTCTGTATTAGCCAACTTTACACCAACGAATTTAATGATAAAGGAAATAAAAGGGTTTGTAATGTTTATGTTGTTGTTGTTGGCTGTTATTGCCAATTCAACACTTTCAACAACGTTATTAACAGTTGCGCGTTCAAGTGTTTTCGTTTGAGAGAGAGAGTCTATTTTGTTTTGTGCAGACATTGTGAAAGTGTGTGTGTGTGTGTGTGTGTGTGTAAGGGAGAGAGAGAGAGCAAGAGAAATAAGAGAGTACATTAGAAAATTGTACCTTAATGGAGAAAATGTTGACATGTGTAGAAGAGAATTAACAGTTCATCTGTCTCTATACAAATATATTCTGCTTTATTTTTATTTTCAATTTTATTTTGAATTTGTTTTATTGCCTATCCTAGCGTACGTTTTAAGGGCCGGGTTTATTAAAAATACAGAAAAAGAAAAGCAGCCGAAAGAAAAATCACGCAAAACTTTTAATTTCATTTCATTTTCTTTTTCATTATTTTCGTCTTTGTCTCCGATGAGACTCATTTAGTGTACCACATTCCATTTTGTTCCCTTTAATATACTTAATATAAAAGCCAAGAAGAATGCTTGTTTTGTGTTGAGAGTGCGTTTATTTTTGTTTATTGTTTGCATATTGTATACATGACTGGCTGGCTGGCTGGCTGGCAGGCTGGCTGGCAGCCTGAGTACTGTAAAGAGTGTTTGTGGAGTGTCAAATTCCGTTTGATGTCCTTAAAATATCCTGTAATTTTACATAGAAATTCTATAATGCTTATACCTCTTATTCATCTTTTATTTTATTTCTCAAGTACGTATACAAGTACATACATATATTAATAATTTCAGTTGTTAAGGAAATTCTTATTTTCCATTTTCATTGAGATTTTTCTAAAACCAATTCATTTAAGACATTCTTTTTCTTTTCAATACAGTCAGTCTATATATTAATTGTGATTTTAGAGTTATTCTTGTATGCAATATTTTTACTATGTGTATGTTCCTATCGTTAATTAAAATGAACGATTTTATTTTCTCTTCTTTTGCCACCTGTTCTCTCTCTCTGTTTGGTTTTTATATATTTCCTTTTAAATTTAAAAAAGTTTAAATAATTCAAGTCTATTCAAGATTATATAAAATTTATGTTCAAACATCAATTGAATTTTTGAAGTCAAGGTTATATTGTTAATAAGGTTTTTAACGCATTGGCCACACTTTGATAATTAGCTGATGCTTTAGTTTCGCTTATTTCACGATTTAGAATGCTTTTCTACAGTAAAAATCATTTAAAAATATACGCAAATACATATATTTGTGGCAATTGAAATATCAAGTGAATAGAATTTGTGTGTTTTGAATACCAAAAATACTCAACAGCGGTGATCAAAATGTGTTATGGTTTATACCAGAGATCAGCAATAAATCGTTTTTTCGCTACGCTACTCATAAGGACTCATGAAATTTTAAATATAAGTGAATCAACAATATTGAAATTTAATTATATACTCTGATTCATTCGTACTCAATACAACGTTGATTTATAAGTACAGTTTGCAATGAGTATGCCTACAACGTTGACATCAAACTCATACCATTCGAAATATGTTTGATTCAGTGTTGAAAAATTGAAATTTTGAAATGGTACTGAACTATAACTGAAAGAGTACTTTTTTGCATTAAATGGTACTTTTGTAAACAAATGTATGTATGTATGTACACATTATAACCAGTCGTCGGCACAAAGAGAACATATGAACATATAAAGCCGAAGAAAATCTTCTCCTGAGGGACATTGGTGCCGACGTCTGATTATAACCCTTCAATTAGGATTATTACCTAGCTTCTCATACCACTAATGTAGTGTAATTTTATACATGAGTGGCGGGACTGACAGTTTAAAGTCGACTCCGCACGACAGATTTTTGTGAAACTTTTTCATGGCAATTTTATTTACTCTCTTTCTCTTTTTCGTTATGTTGGAGATGTCTGAGACGGGGTATGAACCGCGGGCCCACATCTAGTAAGCCAGCACACTACCTACTAGGCTATTTATTTATTTATATTTAATACACGCACGGTACGGAACAGAAAAACTAACGACTTATACGTGTTCCTCACATATAAAACAAAAACTACAGATTCTGAACGTAACAAAATGTAAAAGTTCCGTGTAGTCAATGTACATAGTTATGGAACATACTTTCATTTGTAGCATATGAAGAGCAATGTAAATCCTTACCGAAATCACATTACAGTTCGGCAAGCGTTCTCATTGCTTTTCGTATTATAAAAACGAACGTACGTTCCGTGGACGTTTGGCTAACCAGGGCTAAAGACTAATTCTACCTTTAGCATTACATGGCTAATGCATTAATAGTTGAAAAGCGCAAGACATACAATATGTAATAATAAAAAAGTACTGAAAACGTTGCGGGGGTACTGCGGTATTTTTGAAATGAAAAAGTACTGAAAAAAGTACTGAAGTACTGAATTTTTCAACACTGGTTTGATTCATAAGCCTACTCATTTAGAATCATAACTTTAGAAAAATACTTATGAGACTTATAAATGACACGAGTGACTAGAATTTACAAAAAAAGAAAAAAGAAAGAAGAAAGAAAAGAAGAAAATTTCGTAATTCGTGTATATGTTGAGTTATGGAGAGCCGAAATCAATAACATCATACGTGTTGCTAAGTATGAATATGATGAGTACTTCAAACTTTGAATATGAGTAGAGGTTCCATGATATTAAAATAAGTATGAATACGTATAAGTATCAGAAATTATGAGTATAATTCGATTCTACTCATCTTTTTGAATACTCATTGCTGATCTCTGGTTTATACCAATTGCAGTGCGATAAGATCATTGGAACGACATCAAAGAAAACCTTAATTAATTAAACATACAAGTGTGTGTGTGTCATATGGCTCAAAAATGAAATTTCATTATATTGTTCGTCTGCTGAAAACATATTAAATGTATTGCGCTCTTTAGTAAGTTTCGCTAAAAAACATGTTTAATTTAAATGAGCTGCAACAAATTTATTTCTGACAAAACAGAACGTTTATATAAAAGAGATGAGTTACAACAAGACTGACTAACTGCCTGATTATGTCAATAACGCATAGTTAAAACACTAGAAACTTGAATTGTTGACTGGATCCATCCATTAGCGGAAGAGTAAAGAACAAATTTTCTGAAATTATCAATTGAAGGAAGGAAGGAAGGGATATATTAATATTCCTTATAAATCCATAGCCTTGGGTGTACTGTGCTTTGATTAGATCTTTCCATTATTTATTATGTTAATTTATACTTTTCATTAGGCAAATGTTCTGTCAAGTATCGTATCATATCGTAGAATGATTTGGTAGAACATCTGTGAAGAGTACTTTTAGAGTTCTGTAACACAAGTTTGTTGTTGAGTGCTAACACAGACAGGCATATGAGATTTCGAATTTTTTAAAGAAAAACAACAACATGGAGAATTAGAATTGAGTTATGAAGAACTAACACTATCAAGCCTATGTCAAACGATGAAATTTCCATTTACGAACCAACAAGGGTTTAAATTTGTTTAGTTTGGAACAATTCCTGCTGCTGTTAAAAATATTCTAGAAAGTCAATAAGATTTTATCACTTTATTAGACGTCATTAGATTTAAATTGTGGAAAACTTGTACAGGAAAAGTAAATTTTTCAAAAACCAATTTCAACTTTTAATGACAATTTACATGTTTGGTGTAATAAACAGATCCTATGTAGATACGGAAGCATTGTGTGAACATATAGTTATTCAGTAAACATCCCCCCCCCACCATTTAAAATAAACAATCTAATACTATTGTTAATGACATATACATTCACACTCACACATACAAATTTAGTGTATTGGAAATATTATCGAAGAAAATTAACTGCTTAAGTCATGTTTACATATTGTAAATTTAATGAAAATAATGAAACTTAAACAACAACAATGAATAAATACACTGTATATGTATAATACAGACACACACACAGACACACACACACAAAACACCAAAACTGACCCTATAATACTTTATAGAGGGCGAGAGAGAGAGAGAAAGTCAGCAGTAGTAACCGCGTTAGCAGTGTCATGTGGTTTTACATATTTTCGATCGGCATATTGCACGAACAAACAATCTCAGCACTTACACATGCTAAAAAATTGTGGTCAGCAGCACACTATGTAATAACGAATGGGCCTTAAGAAAGATTTGCTTTATTTATCGATAACCAAATGAAATTAAATGAATAAAGAAATTGAAATTAAGCTGTGCTCCTCCTAACGCACATGTTCTCAAGCAATATTTTCGTATACAAAATTAATAGAAATGTAGAAAAGTCGCCGTAGTCTAGTAGGTAGTGTGTTGCCTTATTAGAAGTAAAGCCACGGTTCCAAAGCCCAGGTCAGATATCAAAACCAAAATATGAAAAAGATATTTCTTCAGCGACTTTCTCTCAGCAGATTTGTGGCAAAAACTCTGACGGTAAATAAAAAATTGCCATGAAAAGTTTCTCAAAAATCTGTTGTTTGCAGTCAACTTTAAACTGTAGGTCCCGCCACTCATGTATAAAATTATCGCACACAATATAAGTGGTGTGAGAAGCGAGGTAGTAATCCTGACTGAAGGGTTGTAATGATCTATCTACTATATAAAAATAAGTCGGGTTTTCCTTCCTGACGCTATAACTGCAGAACGCACGAACCGTTATATGGGGCGTGAGGAGTGTTTCTGTGTAGTTTGAAGTTCGTCCGACAGATGGCGCAATATTTAGTTTTTTTTTTTTTGTGTTTTTGCACAGTAACTCAAGAGCTACTGCACTATGCTGTGTTTCGTTGAAGGCGTTGGGTTGTTAATCAGCGTGCAGTGGCGTTAATTAGCCCGATACCGACTGAAACCTAACATCTTTTTGTGAAAAAATATATTTAAAAAAAAGTAATTAAATATCTATCTATCACTCTTTTTTAAACTCTATTTGCGCAATAAGCCTATTTTATGTTTTGCTGAAGGCGTTAGGTGCTTGATCGGCGTGTGGCGGAAGCTTATCAGGTTTAGATGGCTTAAAAAAAATTCGATATAGCAAAAAGTAGGCGTGGCAAACCTTATATTTAGGGACATAGTGATCGTAGACGAATGCAATTTGGTGGGTAAGTTCATAGAGTCGATATCGACAAACTCACCAAAAATGGGCGTGGCAACCCTCCCCCTTTAAAAGATACCTATAAGTCGGCTAATTCGATCGTTTATAACTACATATGTACATACATATCTAACATGTATGTCTGTTAGTTTTTGTTTTGGAGCGAGTACAACAATACAACTTCGTCAGCGCTACCCATGATTCGGACCTCTTATTGTTATTCTTTGTATGCCTCACCTAAATAACTTATCGACTTCGATTAAATTTTGAACTAGATAGATAGATCCACACACTTATAGTAAGTTAGTTATTTTTATATATAGTAACTGTTTTATGCAGCGTATTACAGCAAATATATAGTGTGATCTGTTTTGGGCAATAAAAAAAATCAATTTTGGGCGGGACGAAGTTCGCCGGGTCAGCTAGTTATGTTATGTATGTATGTACGTAAAAAAATTCCATAGGCGCTACTACTGCTCATATGGTAATTACTTCGTATTAGAGCTGCTTTTAGCTGTAAGCAATAAGCTGTTATGCTTTTAACAGTTAGGCTATGAATACAATACATATGCAATACATTTGCAACCCAGCAATCTTTACATGGGTGTATATGGTAATGATTACTTAAAATACAACACGACGACAAGCGATGATGATATTTGTGCTGCCAAATGAATGGAATAGTGCTGTCGATAGAAAAAAACGCCTGAAATGCAAGTCTTATAACTATTAAAACCGCGGAAAATCTTTTAAAAAATAATAATTTAGGTTGGAATAAAAGTGGTGATTCCAACATTTAAGTGGCTTGTACCTATCAGTAAAAGTTACAAAATTAGCAGCATATACTCATCCCTGTCGTTAAGAGAATACAGAAAAAAAAAATATGTATAACATTAACATTTGAATGCCATACGTAAAGAAACAAAAATGCTGTTTTTGGGGAGCATTAGAAAATTCATACAATTCACATTGCATTTAGAACGGCGGTGCTGTTGTTGAAGTTATTCAAGTGCACCGAAAAAAATTTAAAATTTCATGAACAATTATCGCTTTGCAACCGAGTATTCAGAAGGAAAGTGTCACGACATTTGCACTTTTTAATTTTGATTTCTGTTTTTATGTGAATTCGTAAAAAAGAAATATTAAAGGAGAATCTAAAGTTATACAAAAACTTTCTTTCACCATATTGTTAACGCGAAAATAAGGAAAGAAGAAGAAATAGGAAACAGAACAGAAACAATTTAAACGTGTTGTGTTTAACAATGCCAAAGAGAATGATAAAACAGTTACGATAAATGAAAATTAAAATGAAATGAAAAAAGGAAAGAGATTAAGGAAAACATAAACAAAAGAAAATAAATAATGTGGTATATAAAATTGAGAGCGAGTGAGAGAAAGAGAGAGAGAAAGAGTGATTCAAGGTAAATTTATTGTTCTTAAACATATACTAACATATGATGAGCATGAGTTAAATACACCATAATATTTTACTACTGACCCCCTTGGAGAGCATTTTCTTAAAAATTAGAAAACACATACACACACACACGTACAAACAAAATTTAAAAAGAAATAAACAAAGTATGAGAGAGAGAGAGAGAGAAGAGGGTAGAAAAATTATTTAAAAATATTACTGGTTCCACGAGTGACTGACTGTATGCTGCTTAACTGAAGTTTAAGTTTGGAATTTTTGTTTTCGTCTGCTTTGAAAGTGTTAAACATACGCGACATATGTACTACACTTGCAAATGTTTTAAAGCAACTGATCGGTATTTAAATCTGTATGTGAGTGTTTTCTTTTTGTTTTTGGTAATTGAAAATAATCAACCATTTGTGCACATAAACACAATTTGTGTTGGAACGAGAACAACAATATTCCTTGCTCTTTGTAGCTGCAATTCATGAGTGTCAATACTAAAATAGCAATACAGGCAATGTGTAGAAGATATGACATCTTTGGCTGTATAAGATATACTATATAAATGCCATCCTTTTCCACTAGCGCGATCAATGCAAATTACTTGAATTTGTTTCTAAGAATTCGTAGGTTTGATCTAACAAAAATTTAGGCAAATGCAACATTTTCTCTCATTCTGGTTGCCCACATGAAGTCACAGAGGTCTAACATCTACTTTTTTTACAACAATTTTTGCAAAATGTCTGCTTTTAGAAGTAAATATTTACACATACATCCACACAAATATATTTACATGTGCTTACTTACCTAAACTATTGAAAAATGTGAGATAATCTAACGTAAAGTGTCAGTGTGTGTATAACTTTGTATCACTCCATTAATGTGAGAGTTAAATAAACAATTCGATTTTGTTTTCCCTGTGTTTGTGTGATTTTTGTTGCCACTATTTTAGACTAACGGAGCCAGACAACATGTGTGTGAAAGTACAATATACAATACATATGTATGTATATAAACGAACGTATTGTTAAAAGAGGTCAATCAAATTGGCGTAATGCTGTTAAAGGTGTCGATAATACTTAAATAATTGACTGTATTTTTCTTGAAAACTTTACTGAAATGCCATTTGGTATTATAAATTACTGTTAGACCAGATAAATGGCGAATACCAAATAAATTTTTTTAATTAAGGAAAGTTTAAATACGTTTTTTTTAGTAATTTCTCAATAATGAATTAAAAAAACCCTTTCCTCTCCTTGTCACCTTTACTGTACCATGTATTTTACAATGTCACTGGGATAAGTTTTCAAACACACAGACAAGGTATTCAAAAAACAATTAGAAATCTTATTGTATTTTTCTTAGGAATGGAATTGAAACCTCAAGAAAACAAAAAAAAAAAACACCCTGAAAGCGAGTGCATAAAAGATCGAAAGGGAATAATATGTATAATCAGGACAAAGAATTGTTTTATTATGAACAGAAATTTTAGATGAAATCATTAGTAACGATTATTATTTTGAATATTAAAATTTCTGTTTTGCCTTGTTTAAAAAAATCAGCACAGTACCTACATTTCAACACTTATGCGTATGAGTAATATTCTGATAAATATGTAATATGAATTAATTATTACTCATACGCTCAGGTTACAATTAAAATAAAGAGCTTCTTCAAACAATTGTCCAAAAACTTTTTTCTTTTACAAGGATATTGAATAACAACAACAAAAAATAAAAAAAAATATATAAAAATTTTGTAACTGTTAAGGACACATACTCGACAAAGTTTTCTGCCAATTCTTTGTTTTTTTGTGTGTTTTTTTTGCTTGAATAAAAATCACTTTTCAAACATGTTTTAGAACGAAACAGACAATTTGTATTTGCTAATCATAACGATGTCATAAATTTCGAAACATACACACTCATACACATACAAATACACACATAATAAATTCAAAAAACAAAAAAAATCAAAAAAAAAAAGTTTGCCTGCAGTTGAACTTCTACACAACATTCATACACAATGTTATGTAAAAAATGAAGAATAAGAAGAAAATAAATCCTTAGTTTGCACATGCCATCAGACAGTGAGTGTAGTGAGTGTATAATGTGGGCTCAAACAAATTCAAACACAAACAAAAAAAAGAAAACATTTACTATGATGCTTGACTTTTTTCACATCATTTTTGTTTTTTATTCTTTGTTTCTGCAGGTTCTGAAACTGAGCAAGAAAAAAAAAAAAAACTGAAAGAAAAAGTAAAAGCAAACAAAAAAAAAAAAACACAAACATGGAGAAGCATTTTAAATGCTTCATTGTATATCGTATGAGTCGTATGAGTTTTATTTTAGAAAAGCACGTTTTTCAGCTCAAGCATTTAAATTTTTGTGTTCAACATAGTTGTTGTTGTTGTTGATGTTATTTTATATACAATTGCACTGAGCTGTGATGTGATGTGACGAGGTGATGTTGTTGACAGTTAAGCAAATGTTAAAAAAGTCAAACTAACACACACACAACATCACATCACACCACACAACACTTTCATGCCTATGCATGTATACAGTGATATTAAAAATCTGTACTATATTTGCTCCTAAATATGAGAATACATATGTATGTATATATGTATGTACATATGCATTTGTATGAAAAATAAAAAATAAAAAAATAAACAACAACAAAACAGTTAAAAAAAAGAATATTTTAATGTAAAAGAATATAAAGAATTCAGTTTCTGTGTGTGTGTGTGTGTATAATATACACTCTGTAACATAGTAATGCTCAATTCAAGAGCAGTAATAAACAGCTATAACGGTATTGTTTTTTTTATTTTTTTTGTCTAAAAGTATGTTTCTTTTGCAGATGACATTATTTTATTTTTTTTTTATTGATTTTAAAGCAATTTTATTCAAGTTAATAAAAATAGCAAATATTTCTGTAGGTAAATAAAGGGTTTTTCTCTTAAAATATTATTCTAATTTTTTTTTTTTGTTTTTTTTTTTTTACTGAAAATGGATAAAAATCAGAAGCAGGATATTATGGAAGTTTGATCATTTAAGTTTTTTATTTTTTGCTTTTAGTAAGGTCGCCTCCTTATACATATCTTGTTATAATAAAGAGACGGAAGTTTCTGACATCTTTGACCGAACTCTCTAATATAAAGATTGCTGCCATAGCAAGATTTATATTGGACTCGGAACGGTTTTCTCTAGGGAAATGCTGAAAACCGGTAGAATGGTATTGCAATGGACCTAAATGCTGGGCTACTTAAACATATGTACCAGACAGAGATCAGCAACGAGTATTCAAAACGATGAGTAGATCGGAGTCATACTTATTATTTCTGATACTTATACGCATTCATACTTATTTTAATATGATACTCATACTACTCATACTCAAAGTTGGAAGTACTCGTCGTATTCATACTTAACAATACGCATGATGTTATTGACTTCGACTCGTCTCTACTTAACATTTACACGAAGCACAAAATAAGTATGATTCGCGTACGAACACTACTATACTCACAAGAAGATTGTGTGTATGCTTTGCTTGTTGTCTTTGTCTTTCCTTTCTTCTTTGTTTGTATATGCAACAATAATAAAGGCTGTAAATTTTGATGAATGATTCGAGCCACTCGAATCACTTATAAGTATTATAAGTATTTTTCTAAATTTATGAATCAGAATGAGTAGGCGTATGAATCAAACACATTTCGAATGTTGTGAGTTTGATGTCAACGTTGTACTCATACTCATTATAACCTATACTTATAAATCAATGCTGTAGCGAGTACGAATGAATCAGAGTAGTTGAATTTCAATTCTGTTGATTCACTCATACTCAAAATTGCATGAGTGCTTATGAGTAGCGGAAAAACGATTCATTGCTGATCTCTGGTACCAGAGTATAGAAATGATGAATTTTTGTTTTATCTCCTACAACATTCCATATCTTCTTCAATAGACGATAACGGCAATTCTTTGTTATAAGGGGTGATTTTTTAAGAGCTATAAGAAAATTTTTCAAAAAAAAAAAAAAAACACATAAAATTCAGCAAAATGCTTGAAATCTTTATTTGAATCGATAGTACGGTCCATATAATTTAATGTTTGAAGATTATTTCATGCAAATGTTGACCGCGACTGCCCCTCAAATGTTCCAGCCGCTTAGTCCAATTTTGGCATACTCTTTCCAACATTTCGGCCGGTAACTCACGAATAAATGCTTCAATGTTGTCTTCCAATGCGTCAATTGAAGCGGGCTTGTCTGTATAGACATGAGCTTTAACATAACCCCACAAAAAAATAGTCTAAAGGCGTTAAATCGCACGATCAAGGCGGCCAATTGACCGGTCCCGAATGTGAAACAAAATGTTCACCGAACTCGCCTCTCAATAAGTCCATTATTATGCGTGCTGTGTGGCGTGTGGCACGTGGCACCGTCTTGTTGAAACCACATGTCATGCAAGTCAAGCTCTTGCATTTTGGTCAAAAAAAAGTTGGATATCATCTCACGGTAGCGCTTCAGTGGGTCGATTAAACTGACCATAAAATGGAAGAAGCGCGCGATTAACTTTCTTAACAGAGCACGCATTTTGATAATAAAATTCAATGATTTGTAAGCGTTGTTCGTTTGTAAGACGATTCCTGGTTAAATTATAGACCAAACTGAAGATGTTTGACAGTGAAACAAAACACGAAACGTGCGTGAGCTGTTTAAACCAGTGTTGCCAAAAAGATAATAGCTAAAAAATCACACGTTACAAAGGACTGAATGATTAACACGAATTATGAAACTTGATTGAAACGATTAGGAATTTTTGGCTTTTTCATTTAAGACAACCACAAATGCTGTTTACATTTGATTTTGATTATAAAACATGTAAAACCTGTTAAATGATTAAATATTCACATCCTTTTTGTCAGGAGTACGACCTAGGTTCGCACACCACCTAAGTTAGGTGCTTGTTAATTTTATCTATGATTGACAAGCGTACAGTTTAAATTCCACTAACAACGACAGATTTTTGAGACACTATTCATGGCAATTTTATTTTAGTGTCAGAGTTTTTTAAGAGAATACTACTGAAAACAAGTCGCCGCAAGAAATATTGTTTCATATTTAATTTTATTCGAAACGTCTGAGATGCGGTTGACTCACGTGGTCGCATTGAATTGGTCAATACACTACATAAGTCGAAACTGATACTAACACAGAATTGTTTCTTTTCTAAAAAAAATAATATTAAGAAAGTGCTTTAGAAAAAAATTATTGTGAAATTAAAGAACCTTGTGCCAAGATCAAAAACGATAATGAAAGTTCGCATTTAGGCAAAATATAAATATGATGGAGTCTTCATTTCAGCTGCGGTCAATATGTTTTTAAAAATAATTTTTTAAAAAACATTTTTAGAGAAATGGGGATTTCACAAAAATATGTATTTTGTTAGTAGAATACGAGGGCGGTTCGGAAACTTCTTAGCCTATCAATGAAAGATAATAGTTAGTTTTTCAAAAATATTTTTATTTTTCAATATAATCTCCTGAAACTTCAATACACTTAGTCCAACGCTTTTCTAGCAATTCTATGCCTTGATTAAAATAGTTTTCCTCAAGGTCTTCAAAATAGTGGTTTACAACTGTAATTGCATCTTCATTTGAGGTAAAACGCTTGCCAGCAAGGAATTTTTTTAGATTTGGGAACAGGTAAAAGTCACTGGGAGCTAAAGCAGGAGAATAAGGTGGGTGGTCAAGCAACTCGTACTTTAATTCGTTGATTTTAGCCATTGTTAAAACACTCTTGTGCGCTGGTGCGTTGTCTTGATGAAAAATTATTTTTTTGTGTTGTAAGCCAGGACGTTTTTCTCGAATTTGTACATTTAATTGATCCAAAAGGTTGCAATAGTACTCTGAATTTATTGTTTTACCCTTTCGCAGATAGTCAATCAATAAAATACCTTTGAAGTCCCAAAAAACCGTTGCCATAACCTTACCAGCCGATTGAATTGTTTTTGCCTTCTTTGGGGCACTTCCTCCAGATTCAGTCCATTGTTTGGATTGTTCTTTTGTCTCTGGAGTATAGTGGTGGATCCATGTCTCATCAACAGTTATGAAACGACGCTTAAAATCCATTTTATTTCGCTTAAAACGATCCAAACAAGCTTGAGAAATGTTCATTCTTATGCGTTTTTGGTCGACTGTTAACAAATGCGGCACCCATCTTGCAGAAAGCTTTTTCATCTGTAGTTGTTCACACAAAATTAAATGGACTCGATCATTTGAGATGCCCATGATGTTAGCAATTTCACGCACTTTTATTCGTCGATCATTTAATACCATATCATGCACTTTGGCTACAATTTCTGTTGTTGTTGCTGTTTTTGGACGTCCACTACGTGGTTCATCTTCAATGCTTGTACGACCACGTTTAAATTCAGCAACCCAATTTTTTACTGTTGCATATGAAGGAGCACTTTCACCTAACACATTCACCATATCATTATGAATTTCTTATCCCGATAAACCTTTTTTATGGAAATATTTAATGACAGCACGCATTTCTAATTTTTCCATTGTAAAAAAATCGCGGATGCGTCTTTTTTGAACACCTGTTTCTATATGAAGGAGTTGCCAGATCGAAACAAAATTTAACATGTGTTCATAACAGAGATGGAAGTTTCCAAAACACTTAATTTTTTTCTGTTTATACCGCGCTTTTTGTGCTAGGCTAAGAAGTTTCCGAACCGCCCTCGTATGGTGGCATAAATAACTCAAAATGACCAAAGTGGACTAATTCTGTTATTGCCTTTAGGATTGAACAACAAACCAAATGTAGATCAGAGCGAATGTATAAGAACTTATGATGATTTTCTCGAATGTTTAAAGACTTGTTTGTATATGAAATTATTTTGAACGATAAATATAAGAAATTCATATTGATGGTTTTAAATTTTTCTACTCCAAAAAACCTACAATTTGCATTCTTTATTGTTTAACATTATCCTTAAGCCTTTCCTTTGTATAAATGTTGCTGTATGCTGTGCTATTTCATTATGCACAACTACTACATGGTGAGTAAATGTGTGTGCGTATGTGTGAGTGTGTGCGCCTGAGTTGTATTTTATTCATTTTCATTTGTTGGTTGGATGGTTGGACTGTTTCCATGGTAGATTTGTATAGGTGTATGCGTGTGTGCGTGTTTGTATGTATAGAAAATAGAATATGGAATTATGTATAGTATTTTGTATATACAAGAAAACAACAACATTAACACCAACACCAACAAAAGTAAAATTAACGACAAAAACAACAATAATAACAATAAAAAATAATAATAAAATACGACAAAAAGAAAAAACAGTGAAAAATTCACTGAGAAAATTTCATGTATAAGTGTGTGTGTGTGCGTGTATGTGTATGTGTATAATATATTTATTATATGTTAAGGATGCTGATATTATTATTATTATTATTCAAGTTGCTGTTGTTATTATTGTTGTTGCTATTATTGTAGTATACTATTTCTATTGCTATGGTTGTGGATGGCCTGCTGTTATTATTTGTGTTGTTGCTGTTGTTGTTGTTGCTGTTGTTAAGTTGTTTGGTTCGTCGGTTCGTTGGTTGGTTGATTGTTTCGCGTGTGAAATTGCCTTTGGAATGTCCTTAAGAAGGACAGGTTTAGAAATCATTTCTTCACTTACATATACACAAGCATCTACATTTCTACATACCTACACATACATACATACATACATAAATAGATGGATAAATATCGTCAAATCAAAAAATAAACGAAAGAATGAATTTTTAGTTGTGTTTTTCCAACGAATACAAACAAATTAAAATTTAAAAAAAATTTTCTTTAAAACGAAAAAAGGAAAATTTTCATTTTAGAAAAGCGATTTCCACCCAAAAAAAACCTACAATATGTTTGATTTGATTCGAGGATAGACTATTTTCTATTTTCTTTTATGTTATTTCTGTTGGTTTTTTGTTATTTGTAGAGATTTTTCTTTTGAATTTGATTAAAGCATTTATTTGTTCAAATTTGTTTTTTAATTATTTTTAAAACGGTATAAACTTTTTTTTTTTTTTGTTAATTTTATTTTATTATTTGAACGAAAGAAAAGTAGTAGGTATGGATGGTATGGTACATATATTGTTGATAACAGTGTTGTATTTTATTTTTGTTATTTTTTTTATAGTGTTGGTTTGTTTATTTGGTTGTTTGTTGGTTGGTTTGGATGATGATACATTTGTTGTAGAGAGTAGAGTCGTCTTGTCGTGTGATATGTCAAGGTTAAGTAGCAGCCAACGAGAGTAGAGTTAAAAAAAAAAAATTTACACACATACAAAAAATATGGCCAGAAATTCTAACTCGCGCACTGTATATAGAATTTATGTGTAAAAATTTTATATTATTTCCATAACATTTTATTCTTTCTTTGCTTTTTTTTTATAAACAAAAAATTTTGATTTTCATTAAATTATTTCTGGTCATTTTAATTGGCATTATGGTATCATTCGATTTCATTTGATTTCATTTTTTTTTTAATTAAACATTTTTATTATTTTTTTTTTTCAACATAAATTCACTTTATCTCACGTAAATACTATTTTTCAAAGCCATTTATTTGCTTCTATAGATATTCAATACATATATATGTACATGTATGTATGTATATATAAAAAATTCTTTTTTATTTTTTGTTGTTTCTTCTTTTTATTTTTTCTTTTTTGATATTTAATTTTTTTAATTTTAAAATTTTACATTTTGTTGACAATTGATATCTTTCTCTTTTTTTATTTTTATTCTTATTTTACTGTGTAATAATTAATATATTAAGTCCTCTTATTTTTGTATATTTTTTGAATCACTAAAAGCATCCATCCGCTGACCGTGCCATTTCAGTTTAACGCTCTTCGCATTACTTTTGCATTTACGTTGATACTGTGTTTTGCCTTTTCAGCTGCTTTTCGAAACTGTAGAAAACAGCCGATTAACAATAGCAACAAACAGATGCTGCAGCAGCTAAAGCAAAAGAACAACAAATTTACTCTCATTTCTCATTATAAACACACACGATGAATTTTTTTTCAACAATTCAGAAAAAAGCATTTACATATACACGTACACCAACGAAAAAGGAACATAAAACACACTCTCCGTGTGAGTGTGTGTGTGTGTGAGAGAGAGAGAGAGAGAAAGAGTGTGTGTGTGTGTGTGAGAGAGAGTGCGTGTTTCAATTTCAAAACATTTCATTAACAACACACTAACAATAGAAACGTTGCATGGAGATTATCATCTCTGGAAATGAATGTCTGCTTCCAGTAGACACTTCCATTTGTCAAAATGATTTTCGAACTGTTCTTCTTCTACTTCTTCTTGCGAGCAAAGCATCTCTTCTTCCATCTGTTTCCTTATCAATTTTGACAGTTTCTTTTGTCTATAATTTTTATTCGTTCTGTTGTTTTTATTTTTCCATTCGTTTATCCAACCGTACACAACAACAACCACAACCACAGTGTTGGTTCTAAAACACAATAAAAATTGATGCTGCTGACTGCTGCTGACTTTTTTTTTCAATTTTTATTTGAATTTGAATTTTTATTTCTGTTTTCACTGTTTTTTCTTTCGATTTTCAATTACATTTCATTTTATTTATAAATTTATACACATTTTAATTTAAACTTTTGCAATAAAATAGGTTTTTCTTTTGCTTCACTCTCTTTGGTTTTTTTTATGATATTTTATGCGTATCTCTGTGGTTGTTTTTTTTTTTTAATCGAATTTCTTGGCGGTTTTGATTGCTTTTGTTTTTGTTTTTGCTTTTGTGTTTGTAGTTTAAATTTCAATTATTTTCGATTGTCAATGTCATGTTTATTGCGTTTGCACTTAAAATTTAATTTCGAATTTTTATAAATATTATTTTATTTTATTTTATTTGTATTACATTTGTTTTGTTTATAGTAAGTAGCTAGCTACACGTTGTTATTGTTTTTGTTTTTCTAGGGCACCACCAACCATCAAATTGATGAATTGAATTTTGTTTACTTTCGGTATACGAGAACCAACGTTTAATGACCTTGAGCATTTTGTTTTTATTATTATTGTTGTTATTGTTGTTATTGTTTTTGTTTTTTCCTTCATCGTAAATAATTAAAGACTTTACTTTACAATAGAAACATTAAAAATTTGAAATTTGTTTACCTAATAAAAATTTGCACATTTCTTTATACAAACATATATACATATATATGTACATATATATGTATGTATATTATGATTAAATTACTTTATAAAATACTAGCTGACCCGGCGAACTTCGTCCCGTCCAAAAGTGATTTTTTTATTGCCCAAAACAGGTCACATTATATATTTGCTGTAATACGCTGCATAAAACAGTTACTATATATAAAAATAACTAACTTACTATAAGTGTGTGGATCTATCTATCTAGTTCAAAATTTAATCGAAGTCGGTACGTTATTTAGGTGAGGCATACAAAGAACAACAATAAGAGGTCCGAATTATGGGTAGCGCTGACGAAGTTGTATTGTTGTACACGCTCCAAAACAAAAACTAACAGACATACATGTTATATATGTATGTACATATGTAGTTATAAACCATCGAATTAGCCGACTTATAGGTATCTTTTAAAGGGAGAGGGTTGCCGCGCAGATTTTTGGTGAGTTTGTCGATATCGACTCTACGAACTTACCCACCAAATTGCATTCGTCTACGCTCACTATGTCCCTAAATATTAAATTTTAAAGGTTTGCCACGCCTACTTTTTGCTATATCGAATTTTTTTTAAACCATCTAAACCTGATAAGCTGTCGAACAAAAAAAGAATGGTTAAAATCGGTTCAGTAGTTTAAGAATTATAGCTATCACTTGAAGGGGGAGGGTTGTCACGCCCATTTTTGGTGGGATTGTCGATATCGACTCTACGAACTTACCCACCAAATTTTATTCATCTACGATCAATATGTACCTAAATTTGCCACGCCCTCTTAACATTTAGGGATATGAAAAATAGATGTTGTCCGATTCTCAGACCTACCCGATATGCACACAAAATTTCATGAAAATCGGTCGATCCATTTCGGAGGAGTTTAACCACTAACACCGTGACAGGAGAATTTTATATATTAGATATTGTATATGTACAGAATTTGTTATTTATTTATTAATTATACTTCAATATCTAAACCATCTTACAGTATTCAAACTAAAAGTTCGAATAATTCAGACTTCAATAACACTTTGCTGGTAAGATCTAGAGATTTTCGTAATTTTACGAACTATTCTTTTCATATTGTCTATCAGGTGGGGATCAGCGCAACTTAACACGTTTACGCCGGCCCTGTAATTCATGCTTGTCACCCACTGGCGGCTGCAGTTAGTGTTTTTAGATCTATCGGACGGCAGCTATTATGCAGCATAGACGATCCAACAATGCAGCGGTATCGTGTAAAGTTTAGTGTGAATTTTTCACATCACTCTCACTAAATATTTATTTATTTATTTATTTATTTTGCCTATGGAAATGCACCTTGCAGGCAATTAAGTAACATTACAATATTAAAATACTAAAAAACTAAGAATTTAAATATTTAATTACATTATTTTTTATAACATTATTTGATAATGAAAAATCAATTATCATATACAATTTATTGAATTCATAACACATTCTACTTATTGGATCAGCACCAGTATAGTTGGATCTAAAAGATTGAATTGATAATGGGGAAAAATGACGTGACGGACGTTGAGGAACATTAAATGAGATGTTATGAATTAAAAAACTGGAGCCAATATCACCAGTAATTACATTGAATATGAACGAGATATTTAACATAGTTCTGCGGCTTTTAAGTGTCGGAAGTTTGATTAATGCAAGTCTGGCAGAATAAGATGGTAAACTTGTGGGATTAAAATTCAGTCCTCGGAGACAAAACAACAGAAATTGCTTTTGTACAGATTCGATGACGTCGGAATATTTTTTATATAGAGGATCCCATATTATGGATCCATACTCGAGTATAGGCCTTACAAGAGATGTATAGAGCGACTTAGTAACATAAGGATCGTTAAATTCTTTTGCCCACCGTTTTATAAAACCAAGTACACTCCTAGCTTTATTTACTGTCATAGCTATGTGCGGAATAAAATTTAGTTTGGGATCAAGTAGAACTCCTAGATCCACGAAGTTATCTACAAGCTCAAGCTCATATCCATCAAATGCATAGTTTGCAGGAATCAGATTCTTTCTTACAAATCTCATGTATTTACATTTTTTGAGATTAAGCTGCATTAAATTTAAATTACACCATAAATGAAACGAATTTAGGTCTTTTTGAAGAAGTTTTTGATCGGAAATTTGGCGATAACTTAGGAAAATTTTTACGTCATCAGCGTACATTAGGATGTTGGAATAGTAAATAATATCAGGTAAGTCGTTAATAAATAATGAAAACAGAAGCGGTCCAAGATGACTACCCTGTGGTACACCAGAAAGGACTTCAATACTTCTGGAGCTGCAGTTTTTGAAAAGTACGTTTTGTTTTCTGTTGGTTAAATATGAGTAAATCCATTTTAAACTAAGATCAGTAAAACCCATTAACCCTTGCTTGCATAAACCCTTGCTGAAATCCGTGTAGATAACGTCTGTTTGTTGTTGATGGAAAAATCCTCGAAACAACTGTTGAAAGATGAAGCAGGTTTGTTGTTGTAGAACACTTCTTTCTGAAACCGGAGATAGCAAGGTAGAAACTTGATAACATAAATCATCAGTAATCATTTTTTCAAATAGTTTTGGAATTATGCTCAGTTTTGCAATACCACGATAATTTGGAATAATGAATGAATCCTTCCAAACGTTAGGAAAATAACCACATTTAATCGATTTGTTAAATAAGTATGATAGTGGAACAGCTATGGCGTCGGCGCAATTAATTAAAATGCTACTAGGAATGTTATCAGCATCTGAATTTTTACCGTGAAAATAGAATAGAATATAATTATTACGTTCGTAATTATAATTGCTATTCAAAATAAATGCCTTTAATAGAGCCTAACTCTCAAGTATTCTTATTTAGCAGTAGAAGTGTCGAGGTCTAAATATTTGGTGTTACGTACCATCTAATAGCATAATCAAATGCGTACCACCGGTAGTTTACGTCACCCGATGTAGCAATCTAGTGCGGGCAACCGGCGGTACGCGCCGCCCGATAAGGCAGTCTCGTGCGGGCCTACAGTGGTACGCATCGACATGAACGTGTTAAAGAAATTTTTTACAACGAAATTTGTTGTAAATAATTCAAAGAATACAAACTAATAATATAAATATAAAATTGCCCACTCGTATCACAATTCTTTCTGCACTACATATGCAGGAAATCAAATATCGGGTGATTTTTTAGCTATTATCTTTTTGGCAACACTGGTTTAAACAGCTCACGCACGTTTCGTGTTTTGTTTCACTGTCAAACATCTTCAGTTTGGTCTATAATTTAATCATGAATCGTCTTACAAACGAACAACGATTTCAAATCATTGAATTTTGCATTATTGGACCGTACTTCTTCAAAGATGCTGCGAATCGTAACGTAACTGTGAATGGTAAGCGCTACCGTGAGATGATATCCAATTTTTTTTTGCCCAAAATGCAAGAACTTGACTTGCATGACATGTGGTTTCAACAAGACGGTGCCATATGCCACACAGCACGCGTAACAATGGACTTATTGAGAGGCGAGTTCGGTGAACATTTTATTTCACGTTCGGGACCGGTCAATTTGCCGCCTAGATCGTGCGATTTAACGCCATTAGACTATTTTTTGTGGGCCTATGTTAAAGCTCATGTCTATACAGACAAGCCCGCTTCAATTGACGCATTGGAAGACAACATTGAAGCATTTATTCGTGAGTTACCGGCCGAAATGTTGGAAAGAGTATGCCAAAATTGGACTAAGCGGATGGACCATTTGAGGCGCAGTCGCGGTCAACATTTGCATGAAATAATTTTCAAACATTAAATTATATGGACCGTACTATCGATTCAAATAAAGACTTCATGCATTTTTCTGAATTTTATGTTTTTTTTTTTTGAAAAATGTTCCTATAGCTCTTAAAAAATCACCCCTTATTTCTGAATTTGCCTTCTCAGGGGGAACACAGTCTGCTGTTAGACAGTGCTGTCGAACAGCTCTACTATTTGTCAGCTAAATTAAAGCTTAGAGCTCTCATTAATAATATCAATTGTAGTATACTGCGCGAGGTGGTCAGCCTATTCTGGTTATACTTCTATTACAGATATGTTACACCGCCAATACAAAAAGATAACTAAACTAAGAATTCAATGTGCAACAGTACCAGTTCACAGAAAAATTCTCTTTGTTTTGCAACCGTTAGGAAAGCCTTTCCACTATTGGTATTCCGTTTCTAGTACAATACTGACTATTTATATGCAATCGCCAATAGACTTATTAGACCATTAAGAGAGTAAAGAAGCATTTGTGAACTTATATAACAGACAAAATGATTTAGAATTTATAAATCGCAAATATTTTTATTTAAAGCGAATGAAACTAAAGCATAAATTCAGTCAATTCAACTGACACCACTTTCATAAGACCAAGCTATGATTTAAAATTATTTTCTCTTTATTTTCATTCTCACATGGACTATATAGCGGATGTTAAACGCGTTGTTAGAATGGTTAAACGGAAAAGAATGTCGTACGTAAATAACACAGTATAACATCTCCTTCAAATATAGTCATACATAGACACCCTGACAGGTAGAATTTGATATTACTTTAGAATATTTGACTTCTGCTTTCATTTTATTTTCTTCTAAATCATATTGACATCTTTCTATATCAGATCAATCATATGTGTTGCCTGCAGACCATAACCAGCAGCACTTAATGCTGGTTATAAAGCTAGAATTAGCCAAACGTTAAGAAACGTACATTTGCCTTTAGCATATTAATATCAATGGAAATGCTTACCGAAATTACATTCTTGTTCGGTAATCGATCTCATTGCTTTTTATATTCCAAAAACGAAAATACGCTCCGTTACGTTCTGTAAACGTTTGGCTAATTCTAGCTTTATACCCAGCATTAAGTGCTGCTGGTTATGGTCTGCAGGCAACACATATGATTGATCTGATATAGAAAGATGTCAATATGATTTAGAAGAAAATAAGATGAAAGCAAAAGTCAAATATTCTAAAGTAATAACAACTTCTACCTGTCATAAGTAGGTTATTAGAAAAAGTCAAGGAAGTTAGAGGTTCTTGAGAAAATTGTTTCTGAATACAAGACGATTACAAGAGTTTTACAAAAAAACAAAAACAGCTTCAGCTTCAAAATAAAAACATTACAAAAAAAAAAACCGTTTTGTATTGAATCCGATTCGATACCTTTGCGAATGGAATACGTTTGAATGTAATAATTAATAATAATTTGCTTGTACTCGTGAAAGTTCTGTGATGTGTCATAAAAAATAAAAACTTAAATAAACAGTTATACAGTTATACAGCAAATGTAGTACAAGAAAGTAGGAAAAAAAATTCAAAAAGAAGAAGAACACACAGCAAAACAATTTCATTGAAATGTTTTTCAAGGTTTTAATAATAAAAATAAAATATTTCCTTGAAAAGGATTTTCATTCATTGATGCTGAATTAGTTTCGTTCGTTCTTTCTTCTTCGTCTCTATACTTATGCATTGCGTTTCGTTTAATTCCATTGCTGGCTGGCTTATTATTGTTGCTATTGACGCGGTGACGTTGATGCCGATATTGCCGTTTAAGGACATTTATTCCAGTTGTCAGTTTGACACTTCCAGCAAATGTGTATGACAGACAATTTACAACACATGCTTATATTACTGGTTGTACCACACCAGCAGTTGTTCGAAATGTTCTAAATTTGCATCACCTTATAGTGAAAGCTTAACATACTACATATTTAATTTCTTAAAGTGAAGCTGCAATCGTATAGATGGCGCTGCAGTAACAACTGTTCTACTGCTGTTATACACAATTATTAAACAGGACAAGCTTCTGTAGCATTCTATTTAGACTGTTATATATGTATAACATAAGGATCAGAATCTGAAGAGGAGACGACAATAAAAGAGAAAAGCTTTGCGAAAATCAAAATCAAAATAAAGAAACAAAACAAAGTTTTACCCATTTTCATTTGCCGCAACAAATAAGATGAAAAGATAACACAGTTAAAGATAATATAAAATAAAGCACAAAAAAACAAAACAAAACAAAATGAAATAACCAGAAACCAACAACAATCACTATATATAGGCTATACATATGTATGTACAAATAGGTTGGAAGAGAGCAGTAGAGTGGAAAACAAAAACAAAACAATAAAAGAGAAAAATTCATACTAAAATAACGTGTTTAAGTAAAATTACTTGTTTTACGTGTATACAATATATGTATGTATGTATGTAAAGGAATCAATGCGGCTAGAGACAAATTTATGTGTGCATGTGTGTGTGTGCGAATAATATATGTATGTATGTATTAAACGTGTAAAGAGATGTGTAAATACATAAAAGTATTTGTGTGAGTGAGGGCATTCCGTTTTTGTTTTATTTGCCTACATAAACACGTGTGCTTAGTATGGAATTCTGTGTGTTGCTGTAAGGTTAAAAACAACAACAACAACAACAACTGCAAAAGTGTGTTAAAACAATATAACAAAACAGAATGCGAAATTATTGTATGAACAATGGCTACAAATATGGCAGCACTGCTGTAAGAGAGAGAGAGAGAGTAGCATAATTTTTCACACACTTGCAATTGTAAGTGTGTATTTTTACTTTTATGATTATAAAATCAAATCAAACCAAATGCCTCACGATGAAAATTAATTAATGCCGACGTGCATTGTTAATGTATCACATGTATTGTGTTCATCATGCATTGTCCTATGCAGATGATTACTCATTCCTTTATTACCGAAACCGGCAAAATCTTGAATCTTGTAGAACAAAATCTTATCGAAAATATTAGATCATAAACGCTTTTTTTTCACGGCACGGAAATAAGATTTTCTTTCATACGTATTAAACGGGGCGGTAAATTTGTATTTATTTTGAAAAACTTTATGATCTAACCTCTCAGTCATCGCATCTATTGAATTTTTTTCTAATTTATTTCAGTGATTTGTTCTGTGCAATACAAGTTATAAAGGGACAGGATATGTACTGGTACCTAAAAATCGCTTATGATCAACATATCAAATTAGTCTGAGTAATATTTTATTTATTTATTTATTTATTTATTTGCTTACAAGAGCTTTAAGAATGTTATTCTTTTATAGCTCAGTAGGATATACACAAATTACATTGGTCATTAGTATTCCCTAAATTATAGTGCAATTTTTTGTAAAGTATATAACTAATACACAAAAAGGCAATAATTATATTTCACATAAAATTTCTAAAATAACATTTAAAAAATTAAAAGTAATATAAATTTTTTTTTTTTTTTTTAATTATTTGAGGACACATAGTCAAAAAGTGACTTCTTAAAACTGCTATTTCTCGAAATGTTTTTAATAGTCATTGGTAAGGAATTCCACAATTTAATTGCGTTGACGAAAAACAATCTGCTAGTATTGATGTAAGTATATCTAGGTATAATTAGAGTTGTATATCTAGTGGATCTACCAAATACAAGCTTCTCAAAGAGATAGGGTGGTTTCTTACGATAAAGAAGATTATGTAAGAATATAATATTTCGCATCTGAAGGTAGTCAATTAAGTCACAGCCCAAGATTATTTTCCTCCAGGACGATACACTGCTAAACCTAGTTAAACCATACACATACCGCGTAGCATTATTAAAAGATACTTGCAACTTATGTAGTGACAGAGAGTCCAATTTACTGTAAACCTCTGCAAAATAATTAATCAGTGGAAGTATTAATTGAATTATAAGTTTCCTCTTAACTTCAACTGGTGTGAAGTTAGACGACATTCGTAAATTACGAAGCAAGAGGTATACGTTACGCACAACATGATTAATATGGTCAGTGCATGACAAGGTGGAATTGATCCAAAATCCTATTAGAATAGAATAAGTTGAATGAACAACTTCATATGTAGCACAATGATAAACTGAAGAAAAACGGGCAAGTTATGGTACGAATTGGACTTTGTCATGATGAATGCTATTGCGGTTTATTTGCGAGGTTTTTACTCTCTCGAATACGTAGTATACATATCAGATATCTGCAATGAATTGTTTTTTCGCTACTCATAAGCACTCATGAAATTTTGAACATAAGTAAGTCAACAATATTGAAATTTAACTATGTACTCTAATTCATTCATACTCTCTACAACGTTGATTTATAAATATAGGTTGTAATGAGTATGCGTACAACATTGACTTCAAACTCATACCATTCGAAATATGTTTGATTCATAAGCCTACTCATTTAGATTAATAAATTTAGGAAAATACTTTTTTTTTTTTTTTTTTTTTTTTTTTTTTTTTTTTTTTTTTTTTTGTAAAACCAGCACTCAGGGGATGGCCCCTACTCATGTAGTGCATTGTGCATGTTTAAGAACATAGGTTATAGGAAGGTGGAAAGAGGGAGTAGTGTTTGTGGACATTTGATTTAAATTTACCAATATCGTAACTGACGGGAAAAACTTCCGCAGGAAGATCATTCCACAAGCGGGCAGTGCGGGCAAAAAATGAATTTTCTCTGTAATGCATTGTGCGGTTCACTGGACAATCAACCACAAAAGGATGTGCTCTGCGAGAGGTCCGAGTACCACGTAAAAATATGTGAACCAAGCCCCTTATCTCTCGAGAACACCTCCCATTATAGTACCGATAGAACAATGAAACACACGCCACATTGCGACGATGCTCCAACGAATCAATAAAGTTGAATACCCTACTCTCATTAATAAGCACCTTCGCCCTCTCCTGTACGCGGTCGAGAAGCTTCAAAATAGACTTTGAAGCACCGGCCCATACATGAGAGTTGTACTCCATCCTAGGTCGGATAAAAGTCCTGTAAATAGTAAGAAGGTCGGATAGAGTGAAGTATTTTCTGCACCGTTTCAAAAAACCAAGGCACAACATCAAGAGCATCCGCCTCCTCAAAGACAGAGCAGCAATCAGAGCACATACACACAACCTTCTAGTAAGTATTTTAGTGTTTGTACGCTATTCATACTTATTTGGTGATTCTTGTATATGTTCGAGTTATGGAGAGTCGAAATCAACAACATCATACGTGTTTTTAGGTATGAATATGATGAGTACTTCAAATTTTGAATATGAGTAGAGGTTCCATGATATTCAAATAAGTATGAATGCGTATAAGTATCAGAAATTCTGAGTATGATTCGATTCTACTCATGTTTTAGAACACATACATACATACATAATTGGTCATTACAACCCTTCAGTCAGAATTACGACTTAGCTTCTCACACTATTTATGTTGTGTGCGTTAATTTTATACATGAGTGGCGGGACCTACAGTTTAAAGTCGACTGCGAACGACAGTATTTTGAGAAGCTTTTCATGGCAATTTTATTTACTCTCAGAGTTTTTGCCAGAAATCTGCTGAAAGGAAGTCGCCGAGGAAATATTTTCATATTTTCGTTTTGATGTCTGACCTGGGATTCGAACTTGGGCCTTCAGTCTAATAAGCCAACGCACTACCTACTAGACTACGGCGACATGTTTTAGAACACTCATTGCTAATACAATTTTAGGACAGATTACATACAAACCGAGTGTATAAACCGATAATATATACCGAATATATTACTTTTTTTTAATTCAGAAAGTAGGGATCCTTCTAAACTTTCAGAACTGTCGTTCTCATTCAATTAAAAAATTTATGTTGATTTGTTGAAAATGAATCACACATCCATTGCAGTAGATAACTTTAAGAGGGGTTAGGCTCAAATGTATGCACATATTCAACGGCCATAGATCAAATCAAGTGTAGCCAATAACAATTTATTAACCAAAATACATTGGAGAGCATCTGTGTATTGTGTATGTGGTGGTGCAAGTGCACATCATCATCATCATCATAATCAACCTTGAGTATAAAATGTTATCAATGAATAGCAAAATAATAAAATGATGCCACACACACTGGCAAATAAACAGTTTCATTTAAATCCTTTCCACACAACGTTGTTTGAGGATTGGCGACAATAATCAACGTAAATACGTGGCAAAACATCACACATTGGCATCATTGGTTCAACATTTTCAATGGAATTTTTTTTATTTATTTTATAAGCTTCATGTTCTTTTTGGCATATTTACGTGGGACTAAATGGAATTTAATGAAAATTTATGTAAAGAGTACCATAAAGTCGACATAATAAACACTTTTCTCTCGTGTTCTTGATAACATTGATAAACAGTGGCGCAGCAATGTCTGCGTTATGCTTTGTGCACTAAAATCGATTTGTTTTTAATACTCTGCTGATGAAAAGTTTATCCACATATTTGAGGTGCGTTTTTCTTTATTGTTAGATAATGCTAGAGAAACCTTTAATATTGTAGATGAGAAAACAACATAAAATGAAAATTATTTTTTATACACAACGGAAATCTGTACGTATTTGCTGCATAATTATTGTCATTTAAATAAAACAGGAAATACGTGGAATCAATTCGTTTTATTTTCTTTTAAGTTTTAGTCTCAAGAGATTGCTGAGAATAATCATGTTTTACATACAAATTTATGTACGTTTTCCTAATAGCCTCCCATACATACATACATACAAACATAGTGATGATGATGATGGTTATTGTCATTATTATGATGGCATTAAAAATTATAATCCTTTGACCAAATACTACAAATAAACGTATGAGACTGATGAGGAAAAAGGTGAATATGTATGAACAAATGGATTGAATTGCTGCAATATATGTATGTATGTGCATACATATGATGGTAGATTACATAAGTAGATTACCCCCTGTAGACAAAAGTCAACAATGAAGAATAAGAAAAAATAGATTAAATTATTAAAAATTTATAAGAAATTACGAAAGATTTTTAAATATATTCATTAAAGAGGTCAATTCAGTGCATTTACATACATACATATGTATACGATAAGCATACACAATTACGCTTTTGAGGCTAAAAATCTCAAGAGTTGAATTTTTCATTTGAAACTAATTCGTTAATTCGTACAACAATATGGACATTTACCTAAGGTAGTGAAAGGAAATGAGACTCTAAACAATTGGTTTTCATTAAAAGATGTTCATTAGAGAAGCAGCATAAGGACCAAAAAACTCCGTAAAAATTCGAATATAAGCTTATTATGAGATTAAACGTATACTTTCTATACTGTTTTTCCCTAGACAGATTTATTTAAACAAATAATTTGTTTTATATGTCATCTCAAAATGTGGCGAACAAGATTTGAGGAGTGTCTGAAAGCAAAATCTAAATTGATTCTCATAAAATATGTTACTAGCCATAGTCTGAACTAGAATATTTTAAAAAATTAAAAAAAAGGCGGTGAAGTGGCCATGGTCTAGTAGGTAGTGTGTTGGCTTATTAGACGTCAGACCTCGGTTCAAACCCCAGGTCAGGCATCTCCAACTAAACGAAATATAAAAAAATATTTCTGGCAAGAACTCTGAGAGTAAATATAAATAAACTTGCCAAAAAAAGACTTTAAACTGTATGTCCCACAACTCATCGCTCCTTTATTGCAACATAGTCATATCTCAAAAAATGAAAAATTTGTAGTTACTTAAGCAAAACTGCTCTTTTAGACCTTCTGTACATGTTGAAAAAAAAATCAGTTTTATATCCAAAGCTGAACCGAAGTTATAGCAATTAGAAGTTAGGCAATTAGATCATAGGACTTATGTCTTGAAAACTTAAATCGCATTTTGCTTAGTTCAAGTTTTTTTTGAGATATGACTATGTTGCAATAAAGAAGCGTCATAATAAAAAATTAACGCACACAACATAAGTGGTGTGAGAAGCTAGGTTGTAATCCTTACTGAAGGATTGTAATGACCAATTATGTTATGTATGTATTGTAGGTTTCGTACATGGCGCTATTAATTCGCTTTGTGGAGGTAATTGAATAGGCCAAAAATGTATATAAAGCTCTGTATAAAAGATGAAATCAAAAATCATTTAAAAACCTGACTCTATCAATTCAATAGATCGGGTTTGCCTTGGCCTTCGCTGCTGGAACACTGCAAAATCTAGTAATTTTTGAAGTGAATGTTTAATGGCAAGGAAAAGTTGATAATTGACGACAACATCAGGCGAAAACGATAACAATTGAATCAGGGGAAGCTGATCCAAACAGTAGGACGAGATGAACTCCTATTTCAGATCTATAGAGTTCAATATTTGGTCTGTTGGAAGCAAGCAATGTCCACCAAAAATTTCCTCCAAATGCTGTCAGTTTCATTTGTATAGTGTAGTATCTAAGAAAGTTCACTTTAAAAGACTAGTATACCTTCTAAGTGTATTTTTTCGCCAAATCTGGCGACCATGATTTGAAGACTTAGGAAAGTCTGGCTATAACCTGAACTAGGATATTTTGAAAAGGTAAGAGCAATAAGAAAATGGCAATGTTTTGATTTTTTTCCTGTTTTCGGCTATTTTTCCTAGCTGAATTGTTAAGTATTATTGACAGAACAAAAATATTGTTACGAAAATGGAAATGGTGTTATTAAAATAATAAGCAAAAGCTCCAAAAACAACACAATGGACTTGATCACACATAAAATGATAAACAAAAGCTTCAAAAACAAAACAATGCAGTTGTTCACGTGATCAACGAATAAGTAAACATATAGCAACAAAAACAACAGGCTTGTTTACAAGATCGATGAATAAACAAAAATATAGCAACAACGTCCGTGTATAAAAAATATAGCGGAAAGACAAACAAACAAAACAACAACAACTCTGCCTGGACGAAAGTAAACAAGATACACGAACAACAAAAATGGAAACAAGTTGTTTACGTTTTTGGATTGTTCCCGAAGGCCGTCATCATCCTTCAAGGGCATTCATCACACTGTTGATCCAGTGATATAAAAGGCAAGATAAAGCGAGCAACAGAGATTCAGTTAGAATTCAGTCAGTCGTGTATGAAGACACGTGATTCTCGGAGTTCGAGTTAAGTTAGTCGTGTGACGACGTCGCGTTGAATTGAGTGAGAATTCAACCAGTGGTGTGTGAAGATACGAGATCGAGTTATAATTCAGTCAGACTTGTGTGCAGACAAGTTGCGTGAAGAAAACAGTTGTTAGTGTTGTGCTTACAAGAAAGGTTGTGAGCAAAGAAGAATAACTAACAAGTGTTGTTGTTGCTTACAAAAAAGGTTGTAAGCAGAGAAATATCACGAATAAGCACATATTGTGAAAGTTATCATTGTATACGTGGAATAAGTTCGAACAGTGGCACAAAAGTTGTGCAGATAATAAAGAATTGACTTAAAATTAAACACATATTTATTTTTATTTTATTTGCAATCTACGAACTCATATTTTTAACGTTTTTAAAAGGTAAAAACGTAACAATATTCTAATTTGGGGCTTAAACTACTCGTCTTAGGAACATTCTCCCAAATTTTCAATTAAATCAGTTGAATAATTATTGTTAAATCTTGGTCGCCAAGTCGAAGTAATGATTTCAAGAAAAAAGCGTATAAGTTGTGCGTTGTACTATTCTGCGTTTTTGGTGTATTCGTAACGTTTGAGGGAAAATAATATTTCTACCTTAATTCTGTGGCTATTAAATAATTAAAACCGTGAAAAAATTGACTTTTTGAAAATTAGAAAGTATACTAACCCGTTAAACTATAGCTATACATAACTGGCAACACTTTTCAATTTCATAATAAATTTGTTAGAAATCTGATCGGACTCTGATAAAACCAAAATGAAATCGCCGAGTTTCACAATTTCTAGACAATAACAATAAAAAAAAATTAAATATGAATTCTTAATGACAAGTTTCAAGTACTAACAAGCCGTTAATAATTCTAAAATTTTCAATGCATTTTTACATTTATGTTGATGTAACCATAATTCTTCATTCATTTCAAACTATTAAATCAATATTTAACTGCCCTGAGAGAGTAGAGGTTATAAGTTTTCGATGGACTATGAATTACACCGTTTGTATGTTTTTGCAACGTATTCAATCCAAACATAGTGTAACCTTCGACACGCAATATTAAGAAATTATTTTCACCATCAACGTACAAAAATAGAAGAGAACTTTATTGGTCGTACGGCAAATATACTTTTTTTCTTAACTTCAATCGATTAAAAAAAAAAATAAATAAATAAAAGGAAGCCTTTATGGACTCTAAATTTGGCCGATATTTTTAGAATTGCTGATGGAATTTTCATTTTTTTTTTATTTAAAGAGTGTTACAAGAACAATAATCGATTGTTTATTTCATTTTTTGTTTGTTTATAAACAAAATCCAGTCCTTTCTTTTATTTATACTTTATTTTTTTATTTTATTATTTTATTTATTTTTTTGTATGTGTAAACTTTTAATTTTATTAAGGCATTAGTGATTGTGTTTGGGTCGGTGTGTGTGTGTGTGTGTGTAATATAATAATGTGACATGACGATAACATGCTGTGTGAATAAGTTCATACAAATTGTTCAAATTGAGAGTGAAAAGCAAAAAAAAAATATTATTACACTGTCTCTATATATGTAGCAGGCTTTTCCAGAGGATAAGTGTATGTACATATGTATGTGTATGTGTATACGAATGTGTATTTTTCGTATCAATGTAAGCATACATGTGAATGTATTTAAATACAAGTGCCGGTGCAAGTATAACGTTTACATAAAATATGTTCGTATGTACATACATATGTATGTGTGTGTAAACTATTGTACAGTAGCGAGAAAAAAAATGCAACGCTATGTTGTATGATATTCAATCGAGGCTCCAAACTTATAACGTTATCCAATTCCACTCCACTTTTGTTTTTTTTATTCATTGATTTCTAAATTTTAATAAAAGGTATCATTAAGCGTTGTTTGCTTCTCTTTCTACTTAATTTTTTTCGATTTATAAAAAAAATTGAAAAAATTTAGGGAGAAAAAAAATGCAACGCAATGTGGTAAAGGTAAAAGGAGATCAACTAGAGCAATTAAAATAAAAGTTTAATGAAAACTTTGTAAATTGTGAATTTTAAAATAGAAACAGCTGTCAGCAGATAGCAAATTTGCCATTGTAAAGTCTTTGGCAAAAAGAGGCAAATCAATGAATGAAGTTGCTCATCAATTTAATATCAACAAATCAATGGTTTGTCCGATTTCATCGCGATATCGTCAAACAAATATCGTGGAAAGAAAGAGGAAGTGGTCGACTTTGTAAATCTACTGCCCGCCAAGACCGTCAAATGGTAAAAATAGTAAAAGTTGACCATCGGAAAACGGTAGTAGATGTCACTAATTATGCAAACGACCAATTAGGGGTTTCTATTGGCGTCCACACAGCCAGAAACCGATTAAGAGAGGAAAATTTATTAGCTAGAAGACCAACCAAGAAGTCACTTATAAGTAAAGTTAATAAGAAAAAACGGCTTGACTTTGCTAGACGGTATCTGCATTGGTCAAAAGAGCAGTGGCCCAAAGTTTTGTGGAGCGAAGAATCAAAGTTTAACTTATTTGGCTCTGATGGTACAGAATGTTGTTTATTTACAGAATTTTGTGAATTTCTTTGTTTTAGGGGCCAACGAATGTAATTTAACCCATCAGAGCCAAATAAGTTAAACTTTGATTCTTCGCTCCACAAAACTTTGGTCGTTTGCATAATTAGTGACATCTACTACCGTTTTCCGATGGTCAACTTTTACTATTTTTACCATTTGACGGTCTTGGCGGGCAGTAGATTTACGAAGTCGACCACTTCCTCTTTCTTTCCACGATATTTGTTTGACGATATCGCGATGAAATCGGACAAACCATTGATTTGTTGATATTAAATTGATGAGCAACTTCATTCATTGATTTGACTCTTTTTGCCAAAGACCTTACAATGGCAAATTTGCTATCTGCTGACAGCTGTTTCTATTTTAAAATTCACAATTTGCAAAGTTTTCATTAAACTTTTATTTTAATTCCTCTAGTTGATCTCCTTTTACCTTTACCACATTGCGTTGCATTTTTTTTCTCCCTAAAGTTTTTCACTTTTTTTATAAATCGAAAAAAATTAAGTAGAAAGAGAAGCAAACAACGCTTAATGATACCTTTTATTAAAATTTGGAAATCAATGAAAAAAAAAAAACCAAAAGTGGAGTGGATTTGGATAACGTTATAAGTTTCGAGCCTCGATTAAATATCATACAACATAGCGTTGCATTTTTTTTTCTCGCTACTGTATATGAGTATAACTGCCAAGTCGAGTGTTGTGTGAGTGAATAAATAAAACATTAAAAATAATGTTTTTTTGTTTTTTTTGTTTTTTTTTTGTTTTCAAGTGTCATGTTTTACAATTGTAATATTTGTTTGGGGCACAGCAGTAGCAACTACAACAACACCAACAACAAAATGAAAGAATGCAACAAAATTTATATGATTTTTCCATTATTATGCAGACAAAAAAAAAATATGAAAAAAAATAAAAGAAAAAAAAACGAAAACATTGTTGCCAAATACATTAGAACCTAAGAGAACAGAAAATTATGTTTTCCTTGCTTTTTGTAAAACATTACAGTGTCCATTTAAATATCGTCTATCATTTTTTGTTTTTGTTTTCTTTTCTTTTCTTGTTTTTGTTAAACTATTAAACATTACTTGTGTATATTTAAAAAAAAAAAACAGGAAAATAATTTGTATTTACTTAAGGGTTCACTTTAATGTGAATTCATGTGACTAATGGGAATACTTTTTGACAAAATAATTAAAAAAGGCAGAAAGAATAATTTTATTTTCTTTTGTACGGCATGTTTTAAACGTTTGCTTTACTTGTACTTAGGGGCTCGATTAAAAAATTAGAAAAGGAATTGTTGTCTTATATTCTCATGGATTTTTAGGGATGGATAATTTGGTTGTCAGTGTGACCTGTTAGTTTCTTTCAAGATAAACTTTCCTTTACTGTTCGATCGATTTAAAAACTTTATAAAACTTACTTAATTCATTTCAATTTCATTTTATTTTATTTATTTCTTTACTTGATACACTTGATACAATAAGATGATATGATATGATATGATCTCATAATTATAGTACCAAACATGTATTATGTTTACAATTTATAAATGAAATAAAAATAAAAATCATAACAATAAAAATAGATTACAACCTACATAGCTTCTCCAATTATCCGTGCTGTATGTGTTAATTTTATGCACGAGTAACGTGGACCTATTTAGTTAAAAATAGACTCCGAACGACAGATTCTTAGACTCTTAGAGTTTTTGCCAGCAATCTACTGAGAGAAAGTCATTGAAGAACCCTTTTTTCGTATTTCATTTTGTTCGAGATGTCTGACCTTGGGTTTGAATCAGAGATCAGCAACGAGTATTCAAAACGATGAGTAGATTGGAGTCATATTTATAATTTCAGCTACTTATACGCATTCATACTTATTTTAATATCATACTCATACTACTCATATTCAAAGTTAGAAATACTCATCGTACTCATACTTAACAATACGCACGATGTTGTTGATTTCGACTCTTCATGATTCAACATATACACGAAGCACAAAATAAGTATGATTCGAGTACGAACACCACAATATTCGCTAGAAGGTTGTGTGTGTGCTTTGCATGCTGTCTTTGTCTTTTCTTTTCTCTTCTTTTGTAAATGCAACAATAACTACTATTGTAAATTTTGATGAATGATTCGAGTGACTCGAATCATTCGTAAGTATTATAAGTATTTTTCTAAATTTATGAATCTGAATGAGTAGGCGTATGAATCAAACAATAAATCGAATGTTGTGAGTTTGATGTCAACGTTGTACTCATACTCATTGCAACCTATACTTATAAATCAATGTTGTAGCGAGTACGAATGAATCAGAGTAGTTGAATTTTAATACTCTTGACTCACTCATACTCAAAATTTCATAAGTACCTATGAGTAGCAAAATACGATTCATTGCCGATCTCTGGTTTGAATCGCAATCTCATATATCTTTTATTGGCATTGTTAGCTCGGCTAATTTTGGAACAGGCTTTGAATATTAATGGCCGCCTATTCATTAATTAAGAGTGGAAAGAAAACGTTTATAGCATATAGTATGGTCCACTATGAATATCTTAAATCGTTCATATTAAGAAGAAAATCAGCAGCTTTTTCAAAAAGAAAGAAATTGACAAAAGAATGGGTATGGGTGTTCGAAATAATCTGAAATCGAAATGGTTTTATCAGTAAAACTGGACATGCAGAAAATAAATGCGTTATAAACTGGTGCATAATTACTTTTGGCCAATAAAAAACAAAAAATTCTCTTTTCCCAACAACAATAGCCATTCAAATCAATTAACAACTTGATCAGGAGTATCATTAATTATTTCATAACATGTATCTATAAGATTATGCCCAAAAGCTATCAGAAAATGTATTTGCAGAATGCAAAGTCGATTTTAAATAAACACGCACACATGTTAACTCACATAGCAGAGAAAGTGAACTGGAAGAGAAATCAGTTTCTACTGCAGAGGTCGCCACAAAGAGAACATGATTAAAATGTGACTGTAGTTGTGAGAAGCATGTGTATAACCCAGAGGAAAATTGTTTGTAATATTTTCAAGCGTAACCTAAAAAATATAATAAGCAAAAGTTCCAAAAAACAACACAATGGACTTGATCACACATAAAATGATAAACAAAAGCTCCAAAAACAAAACAATGCAGTTGTTCGTGATCAACGAATAAGTAAACATATAGCAACAAAAACAACAGGCTTGTTTACAAGATCGATGAATAAACAAAAATATAGCAACAACGTCCGTGTATAAAAAAATATAGCGGAAAGACAAACAAAAAAAAAAAAAACAACAACAACGCTGGCTGGACGAAAGTAAACAAGATATACGAACAACAAAAATGGAAACAAGTTGTTTACATTTTTGGATTGTTCACGAAGGTCGTCATCATCCTTCAAGGGCATTCATCACACTGTTGATCCAGTGATATAAAAGGCAAGATAAAGCGAGCAACGAGGATTCAGTTAGAATTCAGTCAGTCGTGTATGAAGACACGTGATTCTCGGAGATCGAGTTAAGTTAGTCGTGTGACGACGTCGAGTTGAATTGAGTGAGAATTCAACCAGTGGTGTGTGAAGATACGAGGTCGAGTTATAATTCAGTCAGACTTGTGTGCAGACAAGTTGCGTGAAGAAAACAGTTGTTAGTGTTGTGCTTACAAAAAAGGTTGTGAGCAAAGAAGAATAACTAACAAGTGTTGTTGTTGCTTACAAAAAAGGTTGTAAGCAGAGAAATATCACGAATAAGCACATATTGTGAAAGTTATCATTGTATACGTGGAATAAGTTCGAACAGTGGCACAAAAGTTGTGCAGATAATAAAGAATTGACTTAAAATTAAACACATATTTATTTTTATTTTATTTGCAATCTACGAACTCATATTTTTGACGTTTTTAAAAGGTAAAAACGTAACAATATGTATACGTAGCGGAAAATATAGAATAAACGTACAGCGAAAATTCCCTAAAACCTGCATATTTAACTTGATAAATAATCTTCCAAAATGGATATCATTTCTCATTGTTATTAGTGAATCTCACTGAATATTAGTGAATCTTACTGTAATTTTTTTTTGGGTGTATAATTGAAACCTGAAAAAAGGGACATATACCTTCTTATTCAGAAGCTGACAAGCAACTGAATGCATTTTTGTTCTCTTTTTTACGAACATTGTTGATGTTCGTGTCTTTTGTGTGTAAAAAACCAAGAATGTTCGGCCCCCTTGGGCTATTGGTGCCGACCTCCGTTCTACTGTAAAATGCCTCTCCGAAGATACTGAGTGTTACAGCGTAAATTTAAATCATAACTTATGAAAATACTCCTACCACTACAGTCACAAAAAAATACAACGACAGGCGTTAACAGTAAACAGGCAGTATATTGGTGGTTGGCATAAACAGATAAAAAAAAGAAAAAATCTTTTTCTCTCTCTTTTTTTTCGTATATGGGATGTTAAATTTTAAATTATGAATATAGGGACGGAAAGAGAAAATACGAGAGAGAGAGAAAGAGAGAGGCGGAGGAGAGTGGTCGAAAACAGTAACCGGAATAATAAAAAATAAAGTGAATAAATGATACATGAAAGACAACGCCAAAAAAAAAAAAAAAAAAACAACAACAACAACAACGTAAACAGTAAATAATAAATAAATGAAGTATTCGTTCGTTAACAGACATTGTGGAATCAAAACAGCAGCCAACACATCATGTAGTGCCATCCATGATTTCGTTGTTATTCTTTATTATTATTGGCGCCTTATAATGATGCATTTTGCAAACGAAATAACCACAATTACAATAACAAAACTGAATACAAATCACCCAAAAAAAAAAAACAAAAACTTTTGGAAGTCAACAAACCAAGCCAACCACCGTATTGTTCATCCGCGAATGCCACCACAAAAAATAAAGAGAAAAAAGGACCAGAAATCTTCTCTCTCTCTCTCAACGTAATGCTGCTGCTGTCGTCAAATGTGGTCTAGTGGCGCCAACTACAACAATGAAAAAAATAAAAAAAAAATATTTTTTAAGTTCAACGACGATAAATCTCCTTAAAGAACGTGACATTTTTTCTTTCCACATTCACTATTTAGTTTTTATTTGAAATTTTTTTATTTCCTTAATTTTTTTGCGCCATTGTTTTTGTAGTAAATTTTGAAATTCTTTGATTCTACAGGATTTATTTCAGTCATTATGTATTATTCTTAGTGTTTTGTACCCAACGTTTCCTAAGTGTGTGATTTCAAAGATACAAATTCTTGAAGGGATTTAAAATAATCAAATTGGCGTATAAATACGGTTAGCATAGGATCGATTAGTTTTTTATTTTGGTACCATGGACATATGTATAAACGAGATCGGCTAAGTTATGATAGTTTTTCGGATACATAATCCTTGAAAGATGGCCTCGAGTTTGCCGTAATAACATTAAGGCGTCGAAGGTAATTTTAACTGTACTCTTTCTCGAGAATATTGGCTCTTGGTTCCTGGTGTTTGTTTGTATAAAAAGCCGTAGTCTCATAGGTAATGTGTTGGATTATTATTCAAGTCCCAGACATCAACGAAAATATGAAAAAATATTTCTTTGGTAACTTCCTCTCAGCAGATTTCTGGCAAAAACACTGAGAGTAAATAAAATTGCCATGAAAAGTTTCTCAAAAAATCTGTCGTTCGGAGTCGACCTTAAACTGTAGTTCGCCAACCAATTATGACCAATTATGTATGAATGCAAATTCACCTAAAGTGGGAAAGAATTCGTAATGTTTCCTACTTCCAACAAGCTGATGAACCCAAACACGTTGCTGCTAATATGTGATTGAGTATGTGTTGAGTATGTGATTCACCTAACAAAGTTTAATACTCCTGCATAAACTCCCAATATGACTCCAAAAGAGTATTTAGGGGATCATTTTGGAAGAACGTTTACGTAGTCGCTAAACCTCAAACAAAAATCAACTGAAAAACTTGCTCATGAGTGAATGGCTTTAAATATCAACAGAAAACACATTCAATTCTAAAATGGTTAGATGGTGTTCTGCTGTTTAAGGGACATCCTACTAAATTTAATGCTACTTGAGTATAACATTTTGCAGTGGGCTTTTGTACTTTATATTTACTACTTTAGAGTAGGTTAGCAGGTAGCTTGCCAGTCACAGGCAAGTTTATTTAGTGTTCTTATCCAAACCAGGAGCAAATTTTGCCTTGCATACATACATACATACGTATGTGTGAATGGATGCAAATTTTATCAAAGAAAGATTTAAATACAGGGTTTTTGGCGTTTATTATGTAATAATTAGTAGCACAACTAGCCTAACTGTGGCAGCATGTCATCCATCTAGGGTTGCCAGCCTGGCTGGACTTGGCTGGATTGTCCAGCTTTTTTGATGCTTGTCCAGTTTCAAGCTAAAATTTAATTTGTACAGCTAAATAGAAATTTTTAGTACACTGCAATAACTTGAGCAATAATTTTCATGTTATCTTTGTCAAATCATGATTGTACATTTGTTATACAACTAAGTTATGATTTCCCTCTTCTATCATCACTGACATGTCTCAGTAAAAATAATTTGCGGAAAATCTAGAAATGGATATTGATGAAGAAGCTGGTCCATCAAAAAGACGACTCACAACTTTCTGTGATAGATGGAAAGAGTTTGCAAAATATGCTAATTGGATAAGAAAAAAAAGATAATTACACGGCAGAGTGTACATTATGCCAAACAGACATTATAATCAAATATGAAGGCAGCCGCTCGCTTGATAAACACATAAAAACAAAAAAACATAATAAAATGGAGATTTCGCAGAAGTTGTCTCAAACTATTTCGAATTTTGTAGTCCCAACAGAGACAAAAATTGTATTTTTTTATGTCCAGCTTTTTTTTGTTTTGTCCAGCTTTTTGCGAATCGGAATCTGGCAACCCTACATCCATCCCGTACATAACTGCTGGATCATCAATTCAAGGAAATGGAGAATAATTAAATGATATTATAAATAGATAGATAGTAGTTATGTATGTACATATATGTGAAGATCGTTAAGAAATTGCATTAAATATGTTGAATATTCCACCATTCTCATTTAAAGTACAAAGAATACAAAACAACTAGATTTGTGACAACATACATACATACATACTTACATAATTGGTCATTACAATCCTTCAATCAGCAAGCATTATGGACCTAGTTTCTTGCACCACTTATGTTGTGTGTGTTAATTTTATACATGAGTGGCGGGACCTACAGTTTAAAGTCCATTCCGAACGACAGATTTTTGAGAGACCTTTCATTGCAATTTTATTTACTCTCAGAGTATTTGCCGGAAATCTGCTGAGAGGAAGTTGCCAAAGAAATATTATTTTTCATAATTTCATTTTGATGTCGAAACTGGGAATTGAACCGTGGCATTACGCCTAATAAGTCAACACACTACCTACTACACTACGGCGACTTCAAGATTTGTGACAAAGTCGTGAAAAATAGGACTGAAACTGTGTTTTCCATTTTACTTGATCTACAGTTTGGTTCAAATTTATTTTTATTTATTTATTTATTTATTTATTTTCTATCATAGGAACATAAGTGAAATTATTTACAGTGTTTTGAGTTTCTATCTTAAGGATATTTCAACAAATTATCACATTTTGATTATTACTAAACACTTATTAAAATTATCTATTTAATAGGAAAAAGATAGTAAGAAACCTAAAATTTAATATCACATAAGAAAATTGAGAAGCTCTAAGACAACATCTACTGAATGCTATACATAATAGTATAGCTGAAATTAGAAGTTATCAAATCAAACCTCTCAGATGGGCGTAGTTTGACCTTCTGCATTTTTCTCTAAATGACAGCGCCAAGTCAGTTATAAAGTTTTAAATCATCTGGATGTTAGCCTTTGAATGCAGTTCAACAGTAGGAAATCTTGAAGGCAGATTGTTAATTATTTTCAAATTCTTATTCTGTATTACTTGTAACTTGTAACTCTCAGGTGTGACCTGGCACAATCATACCAGATTTGGCAGCCATACGTAAGAATTGGCCTTAACCACATTTTGAATAAAAGTAATTTATTTTTAAAATTTAATTTTGACTTTCTATTCAGAAGAGGATATAAAGATCGCCCGCACCTGATTGCTTTAAGACATGTATTCTCTAGGTGCTCTTTAAAATTTAGTTTTTGGTTCAAATTTAAAACTTTACATGTGACACAAACTGTTTTTATACTACAAATCTTTAAAATGTATAATTTTGCTTTAATTAATTACATATTGTTATTATTTTTTCTAAATAATTATTATTTTAAGGCAATCCGATTCTACATATTCATTTTCATTGCATTGGCAAAAATAAAAAAGAAAATTTAAAAAAAGAAAATCGTTGAAGAGTGTCTCATGCGTAATAAGGCCAAACGAACGATATATATATTCGTACTTGTTTTAAATTTTATAATTGAGAAACTCTAAAAAAATAAATAAATAAAAAGAAAAAAGAATCGAATAAAACTGGAAGAAAACTTGTGTGTGCAAGTTTTCTTATCCTGATGCAGTCTCTCTAATATACAAAATTGAACATTGTAAAACTGAATTAAAAATTTCATTGAAAATCAAACTGGAGCCATTGCAGCATACTATGTATGAAATAAAAAAAAAAAAAAAAACAGCAACAACAGCAACAAATAATAGGAGGCAAAAAATAAAAATAATATAGAAAATAAAGAAAATAAAGAGCAAAAGAAAAAAAAAAAAATTAAAAACTTTTCTTATTATTATTCCTACTATAACGGTCTCAGTAGAAGCAGAAAACAAGAAGAAAAAAATGGAAAACGAAATACAATGTTTCTTTCTCTCTGGCACACTGCCAAATAACAGACGAGCGTAAAATAGCCAAGCACAGCTCAACAAGAGAAGAAGATTTTTCTGCAGTTCTGCCGACACAAACGAAAATAAAAAACCAAAAAAAAAAAACACAAAAAAAAAAATAAAAGAATCTTACATTTGCTTATTTAAGGAAATGTACAAAAAAAAACCTCAAAAGAGGAAGACAAACGAACAAGTGATAGAAAGAAGACCACCACCACTGAATGAACGGTGGTGCATGTAGGTGTGGTTTTGCGGAAGGCAAGCAGAGACCGTGACTGAGACCGAGAGGTATTCATTTGTACATTCATTTGTAATTATATTAAATACTCAGTATTATAGTGGCCCCCCCCCTTTCCTCCTCCATCTCTCAAGTTAAACACACGACATACACACATACATACATACAGGCAAAGCCTGTGTTATTGTTACTCTTTTAAATTCTTTTCCTTTCGTTTCGTTTCAATTTCTGTTTGGGGGGGGGGGAGGCGTCTTTACATATTTTTAAAATGATAATCCTTATTTGACTAGTTGACTATACTAAGAAAGAGATAGATAGGCAATGATGGTGAGAGGGTATAAGAGATCTGTTAGGAGGATAAAAAAAATGTAAACAAACGTAACGTAACGTGATGTAACAGTTCTAGTGTTTCAAATGCAAATATTAGGATTTTCAAAATACGCTTCTTTTGACGCTTATTTATGGGCCTTCTTGAAAATATTTTATACAAATGGATGAATAAGTCTAAGTGTGTGCATGTGTGTGTGTGTGTATTTAGATTAAGTACTAAATTTTAATGATGGCGGATGGGGTAATAATAAAGCTTACTTGTCCAACAAACAATATCATTCGCCTTCAAAATTAAAAAAAAAAACAAAACAGGAGGCAACCGTAATTGTGGTCGTTCGTATGTAAGTTTGGATTTTTGAATTAAATAGAATTAAAGTCTAATAAATTAGGGGAGAGTTTCCTTTGAAGTTTGGACAACATATTGCAATATTTGTTTGTAATGTGATCTTCTCTTGGTGCAATGGTCAATATTGTTGACTCACTTATATTCCAAATTTCATGAGTGCTTATGAGTAGCAAAAAAAAAAACGATTCATTGCTAATCTCTGGTGTGTATGATAAAACAAGCCTTAGATTTCATGCAAAATATACCGTATCTATTCAAAATAATTATTATGTGGGATATGCCAAAAGTTGGAACACATGTGCCATTTTTCGAATACTGCTGTCAAGCTAATCTCGTCGTATCTACGTGATAGAAGTCAATTTGTGTATCATGATGGTACTAAATCGGACAATTTTTTAATATCTAAAGGTGTACCACAGGGCTCGATTCTTGGTCCACTTTTATATTCGATTTATTCTAATGATCTGCCAACTATGTTGAAGTTTTGCAAGGTACAAATGTACGCAGATGATGTTCAATTGTACATTAGTTGCTTGCCATCTGATATTACAAATTGTATAGGGAAAATAAATTGTGATCTGCATAATGAGTTTTAATGGGCGTCGATTAATGGTCTTTGCCTCAATCCGAGGAAATCAAAAGCTTTAATAATAGGCAAGGTAAACTATACGGCACAGCTTACACCATTACAGATTAATGATACTACCATTGAGACTGTACATAATGTTAAGAACCTAGGAGTTATCTTTAATAACAGCCTTAACTGGTCCAACCATGTGAATTCTATCTGTGGTAAAACAGTTGCCATGTTGCGAAGTCTTTGGCTAACGCAATATTTAACTCCGTTTGATATTCGTATGCTGCTTGCGAAAACATATCTCATCCCCACTTTGCTGTACGGATGTGAACTGTTTTCTAGTTGCGACTCAGTAAGTAGGAACAGGCTCAAGGTCACTTATAACAGTATTGCTCGATATGTTTTTGGTCGTACAAGGTACAGTAGGATATCTGAGTTCTCATATCGAATCTATAACACATCTTTTGAGAATTTGTTGAAATGCCGTACTCTGGTGTACCTACATAAAATCATCTATATTAAGAAACCCCATTATTTGTTTGATAGATTAGTTTTTTCAAGATCTAATAGAGGCTTGAGAATTAATAGCGTTAGATACCGCAGGCAGATATCTGAGAGACACTTTTACATCAATGCAATCCGTCTCTGGAATGAACTCCCAAACAACATACAATTACTAAGCAATGCTAAGCATTTCAAGACTGTAATAATTAAATTTTTGAATGAACATAATGCGCATACGTAATTAATCAATCATATTTTTTTAATATAATTATAAATTTTGTTTTTAATAACATTTGTTATGTTAATTTATTTTTAACGTTATTATTTTGTATTTTCTTATATTTTGTTATGCCTATATCCTTAGCAGTACTATTAAATAAGATGATATCTTGTTGTACTGTATTTACGCCTGAATGAATAAATAAATAAATACAGTATTACCTCGATTTACGTTGTTTCGATTAACGTCGTCAAAAATGTTGTTCCCTTCAACTTCGATTTGCGTTGTCATTCGATTTACGTCGCCTTTTTTTGGAACCAACTATGACGTAAATCGAGAGATTACTGTATCTTTTTTAAGTTCCTTGTTAAAAACTACTTTGTAGTATGAGCAATATGAAATTCGATTTACGTCGTTTCGATTAACGTCGCCTTTTTCCGGAACATTCTACGACGTAAATCGAGGGAATACTGTAAATAAAGATCCTTCCTTGATCAATGCTTCGTTGATGTTGCGTATTTTCAAATTAAATATTCTGAAAATTAACTAATTTTTTGTTTTTATTATGAGTTTCCCTGTTTTGTAAAAAACGTTGTTTGTTTTCTAATTAAATTTACAACTTAGTGTTGTTTGTAGTTAATTTTAGTTTTTATTTTTTAACCAAATTTAATTATAATGCCTTTTAAAGAAAAGGTATTGAAGCTGCTTTTAATTTTTTTATTTTAAATTTTCTTTTATCTTTTTGTCTTTGGCCCAAATAACTTAACAAGTAACTCCTACGGATGCTTCTACTAACCCTAATATTTTATTTGTAATTTCTTCCGTTTTTTTTTTAATTTTTTATTTTTTGTTGCAATTTTTTCACTTAAAACATCATTACTTCCACATGAACAATAACTTAACTTGGCTATGAGCTGAAAGCTATGATGTATGGATGTGTGAGAGCTTTCACATTTTCTTTTTTTCTCTTTCATTTCCTACAAATATTTGTACATTCAACAAAATACACATACAAGCACACACAGATCTAGTGATATATGAAGAATAAAAAAATCTACCGCAACAACTCTCAGGGATATTACGTGGAAAAATGAAAAAAAATATATTAAACTCACACACACACACACTCCTACACAAACAATTACACAGTCATACACATATGGTGTATAGATGTTTGTGTTTACATATATAAAAATGTATGACGTTGGAAGTGGTAGAGTAGCCATAAAACACTGTTTGCTATTGCAATTGGTACGCATTTACTGTTTTTACTGTTTAAAAATGTTCAGAAACAGAAAGAAAGAAAAATTCATTTTTAGTTTTTAATTTAATATTGTCGAGTGTCCTTATTTAATAACACGCCAGTGTTAGTTAGTATTTATTTATTATTTGATATGAGCTATCTTTGTAGGCCAAAAAAAAAAAAAAAAAAAAAAAAAATAAAGAAAATAAGCAAAAAATTAAAAGAGAAAAAGTTCGTTGAAAATACACCAAAATAGAAAGCGTGTGCAAATACTTTAATCTGTCTGTAACGAGAATGTTACTCAGTTTGCATAAGTATGCACATCCATGCAATGGTACGTACATACTACGTACTATTATAGCTCCTTCACTTTTCTGTTCACTTTTTCGGTTTTTTATTCAATTTTTTAAATATTCATTTCAATTGAAGAAATGCAAAAAAAAGCGAGAAATCTAGTATTAAATTAGGTTAATACGATGCATGCTGTTGGTTGGAATGTTTACAAGATCAAGAGGCTTTAATAAAATCTTATGAAATTTAGTTTAGTTTAAATTTAACAGAGAAGTATTTCAAAAGACAGCTTCATTATGTACATATTAGTATTAGAAAACGATTTGAATTGCATGAATTTATAATAAAATCAAATTGTTTATTTAATCTACTTAATATTCAATATGTTTTATTGAAAATTTCAATTGAAATTGATGAAAAGCCAAAATTATATACTACTAGCTGTACCCTGCGCGCGATGCTGCACCACCAACTGAAATAAATTTGGAGGAAAGACATTACACAAATATCCAATTAATTTTGAGTCATTTTATTGTTTTGTTTCCCGTTGTCCAGATGATTCAGACGAACGGGCCTGGGTAGTACGCTTTCGATCATTTTCTAATCTCACTTCTCGTTGTTCAAGTGATTTATTCGAACGGGTCTCAGCAGCATGTACTCAAAGATTTTCCAGTCTCAATGCTCGTTGCTCGTCTGATTCTGAGGCTCGTAATGCTCTTTTCTTCCGTGCTTGAGGTGTAGGTCGACCAATTACTTGTTATTCATTTTGAATAATTTTCAGTGGCGCCCTCGCGCCAACTTAGAAACCTCCGTCGACTCATGCGCAACAACTTTGCTAAAGATCATATCATGATTAAATACACAGTTTACGATTTAATTAATTTTTAGTAAATTTCAGTGGCGCCACCTGTCAGATATTGGTCATACCAACTTAGAAACCTTCGTCGGCTCATGCGCAACAACTTTGCTAAAGATCATAACATGATCAAATAATGACGAAACACAGCATAGTGCAGTAGTTCTTCAGTTACGGTGCAAAAACACAAAAAACTAAATATTGCGCCATCTGTCGGACGAACTTTAAACTACACAGAAACACTCCTCACGCCCCATAGAACATGTATATTAAGTTTGGTCAAAATCGGTTCGTGCGTTCTTATAGCGCCAGGAAGGAAAACCTGACTTATTTTTATATAGTAGATAATGGCTACTCTAGCTTATTACAGATCTTTAAAACATATTTCTTTAACATAAATATCCACCTGTTCGGAATTAATTGCATTTTTTTTTTCTTCTGGTATTTTTTTTTCTGTTTTACATAGTTTCATAGGCCAAGTAATTTATTGATAAATGAATTCACAAACAAAAAAAAAATTATTGAATGTCTTTTGAAAGTAGGAAAATATGTTTTTTTTGTATGCCAAATTATGTATTTCATTTAAAAGCAACAACAATAACTAATATTTTGTATTTGTAATTTGAATATAATACTCCTCCCATCTTCATTTTAAAAGACTACTTTAACAGGCAATATCACGCAACACTTTGCTGTGTTAGAAAGCAAAAAAATTAAAAAAGAAAACATTATTGTGAGGAGCTTAGAAAAACCACATTTTAAAAATAGAAATGAAAAATAACCGATACCAGTCGACAAAGAGAAGAAGAAACAAAAAAAAAAAAAAAAAACTAGCAACTAGGTGGACTACTTAATTATCATGAAAATGTTAATGAGCAGAGTCATTAAAAAAGAAGAAGAATTTTATTAAAAAAAAAAATTAAACTTTTTTAATTGAAGAAAATAAAGCAAAAGCCATTGACAGAGAGCAGTATTATGTTTCAATTAATATTTCAATTTAATTGGTAAAAAGAAACAATTCCTTTCTCTTGTTTATATTCATAGAAGATTTGTTTACAATTCCATTGTATTTTTAGACGGAACTCTGCCTTCTTAAGTTGTTTGTAAACATTTGCAATTTATTTTTTTTTTCTTAAGGAAAACCTTTAAAGTTGAAATAAGAAATTGTACAACAAACAAATCACTAAATAAGGTGTTGTCCTTAAGAGATTTATCCTTTTTTATTATCAATTTGTTGTTTTTTTTTACGTTTTTATGTTTTTATGTTTAGTGCGTTATTGCCTCTTGTTTTAAATATTTTTCTTTGTAAATATCACGTCCTATTATGCCATAACGTTTCATAAAGATAGCCGCAACGACAATTAAAAAGTATTGTCAACATTGTTCGTGCAGCTAAACTACGAGGAAGTTGAAACAGATTACAATAACACCAAAGACAGAGAGAGAGAGAGATAGAGAGAGAGAGTGAAAGATGGCTGATAGCAGTTCAGTTTTCATTTCCTTATAAACGAATTCATACACACATGACTTAATTTGTTTTCATGTATTTCTGTCAATCAAACACTAAAATGTACGCTCTCTTCCATTCCTCATATTGTTAGTCTCATTCGACCTACCTTTCAAAAAACCATGCTGGAAAGGGGATATTAAAGATCTCGTATTAAAAAAGAGGTAATCAGTCACCAGTTTCTCCATTAACTTGGGAATAGCACTGAGTTTGGCAATACCCCTGTAATTGGAAATATTGGATCTATTACCCGACTTATGCAAAGGAATTATAAACGAACTCTTCCAAATAGATGGAAAATGACCAGCCCTCAGAAGCCCATTAAATATAAAGGTCAAAGGACCACTCAATACAACAGCGCACTCCTTTAAAATGCAGGCCGGTACCCCGTCAGGGCCTGGCAAGTACGTAAGTTTCAGTCCAGACAAAGAATCAAGAACAGACTCCTCATCAAATGAATATATATTAGAAATAGAGACACTTCCCACTGAATAAGGATACGAAAAGCCGCAACTCAAATCAGGGTCCGAGTTCAACTGCCTATAAGTAGACTGAAAAAAGTCAGCAAACATATTCGAAATATCCAGGTAACTAGAGGATGATACGCCATCATAAAACATCTCCGTGGGAAACAAAGATGATTTATGTTTAGCTCGAACGAAGTCATAAAACGACTTAGGATCACTAGCGAAGTTCGACCTGACCTTAATCATATATTCCTCATAACAGTGATGATTCATCCTACGATAATCCACACGCGCCCTAGAGTAAAGAGCATAATCAATATCAGTACCTGATCTAACAAACTTTTTAAATAACCTCGATTTCCTGTTCCTCAACCTCGACAGTCTAGCCGAATTCCACGGAGGACCAGAACGCTCCAAACGACTATTCACAATTGGAACACACTTTCTAAAACATTTAAATAATACCTCATAAAAGCCATCCAAGATCCTGTCAAGTGAAAGAGAGTCATATGAAGGTGAAATAAGTACAGACGACCAATCTACAGAGGATAGTAGTGTATTTAAACGACTAAAATCCGTACGATGGAAATTAAAACGCCCCTCAACACCAGATGAGCGATCAATTACAGGAGGTAAACAAACATCAACTTCAATAGAAAGTAACAACGTAGGATGATAACTATCCTCAGGAAAAGATATAGGATCAATGCGAAATAAGGAAGAAATACTTGGATCCTCTAAAAATACAAGATCCAAAATTCTACCCATTGAATTCAATAAACCATTAACCTGGAAAAGACCAAGATCACACATAGCGGACAGAATTTCATCATAGGATGGATCATCATATTATGTATAATGTTACCGTTTTGCATTTAAATTTCAATTTTGGAAAAAAGTGGACTTAACACCTTTGCGAATTATACTAACGATATTCATTCATGATTCTTATAGTTCCACTTAAACGATTACGCTACCATGTACACATAACGTTTGCTTGTTTCGTAGTTTCGAAATTGGTTATTTTCTCTTCAAAGATGAGTAAATGTGAACTTTGCGTTGTATTTTCTTTTTTTAATTACGAATGTGATGCAAAGAAATACAAAAAGACATCTAAATAAGGAAAGTTAATCGAATGTTAATGCTGTTAGCCGTTAACTTGTAAAGCATACTTCAAATCACGATCGTTGCGTGTAAAAAGATTGGAAGAATTGGAAGATTGGAAAAAAAATCGAATCTATCGATGTCGAAAATGCGATCGGAAATGATTTTTCCTCAAATTGCGGTATAGAAACGATCCCCATTATTAACGATCCACAATCAATAGTGTAAACCAATGATGCCCATTTCATAGTGCTTTTGCGCAAACTAAAAACACACATATTCTTATTCTCTTTGGTTAGTCGTCACTCAGACAGCGACGAATGTACATGCGTAGCGGGTGCACGATTTTTTTTGTAATATTTTTTGCTTAAAGCACTGAAAAAAATTTACTATGACTTACGAAACATATTTTATGATAAAAAATGCGTTTGGTGATGCTCAATGCATTTTATGTTATAAAATATTGAAGGAATGTAGAGAATATGCTTTTAGAAGGCACTATTGTTCTTATCATAGTGATATGGATGATTTTAATGATCGGGAAAAAAAAGATTTATTTTGTAAAAATAAAAAAATTTATTTGGAAAAATTGAAAGAGTGGTTACTTGAAGAAGAAAACAATGAAAAAACCTCAGAAAATACAATGTTAAAAATGGAGTTATCAAGCTTAATAAGCTTGGATATTGTTAGGCATGGTAGACGACCATTTTCTGATGGGGAGTTCATTAAAAAAAATTTTAAATAAATGTTTTCAAAAACTTAATTTTAAGCTTATCGAAAATCTTCCATTGTCACGCAGTAATGTTATTCTGCGCATTGATCAATTGGGGGCATCTTTAGAAGCCGCCATTGTAGAAAAATTAAAAAACTGTACTTTTTTTCTGTTTGTTTTGATGAAAGTACAGATATTAGTCTTTTTACATAGTCACTGATTGAACAAAATTGCTAGATGATCTAATATTTTAGTTGACACGTGCAAGGCAAACAATTCGAATATTAGTGAAATTTATTTCGTTCGTTCAACAATTGTTGAACGATGATAAAGCTATAGTTAGTAATGATGCGTCTTGGATGGATAACATTGAAATCAACCTTCATTAATTGCCATAATCAATGAATTATTACGATTGGTTTTGGGCCAAAATCCTACAGAACTGAAAAGCTCAATGTACACATCTGAGAGAACCTTACATAGAAGCGTATAAATTTTAAGAAAAAGTAACAGTTTATTATCATACATATTTGTTAACGTTCGGACCAGAGATCAGCAATGGATGATTTTTTCGCTACTCATAAGCACTCATGAAATTTTGAATATAAGTGAGTCAACAATATTGAAATTTAACTATGTACTCTGATTTATTCGTACTCCTCACTACAACGTTGTTTTATAAGTACAGGTTGCATTGAGTATGCATACAACGTTGACATCAATCTCATACCATTCGAAATATGTTTGATTCATTTAGATTCATAACTTTAAGAAAATACTTAAATACTTATAAATAATTCGAGTGACTCGAATCATTCATCAAAATTTACAGTCATAGTTGTTGTTGCATTTACAAAACAAGCAGCAAGCAGAGCAAACACACAACCTTTTAGTGAGTACTTTAGTGTTCATACGCGAATCACACTTAATTTGTAATTCATGTATATGTTGAGTGATGGAGAGTCGAAATCAACATCACATCATACGTACATACATAATTGGTCATTACAACTCTTCAGTCAGGATTATTGACCTAGTTTCTCACACCACTTATGTTGTGTGTGTTAATTTTATACATAAGTGGCGGGACCTACAGTTTAAAGTCGACTCCGAACGAGAGATTTTTTGAGCACCTTTTCATGGCAATTTATTTACTCTCAGAGTTTTTGCCAGAAATCTGCTGAGAGGAAATCGCCGAAGAAATACTTTTTGTATTTTTGTTTTGATGTCTGGCCTGGGGCTCGAACCCTGGCTTTACGTCTAATAAGCCAACACAGTACCTACAAGACTACGGCGACTTCACATCATACGTGTTGTTAAGTATGAATATGATGAGTACTTCAAACTTTAAATATGAGTAGAGGTTCCATGATATTAAAATAAGTATGAATGCGTATAAGCATCAGAAATTATGAGTATGATTCGATTCTACTCATCGTTTTGAATACTCATTGCTGATCTCTGGTTCGGAAGAACTATCAAAAATGAAAACAAGCTAAAAATCATAAAAAGGAAATATTTATTGCTTCCGTTTAATAATTTTTTGTTTTCTTTTTTTTTTGTGTGGATGGAAACATTTTGTAGCAACTACCGCTATCCACTACCGTCATCATCGCTCATTTACTCTATTATTTGTCATTGTCCTTCTTCTTTTTTTTTTGTATATTTATTCTTGTATTGCTATTGCAGTGGCTGTGTCATCACAAATACAGGAGTTGCTTGTGTAAAAAGTAAATTGTTGTTGTTTTATTTGGTTTCGGGAGTGTTCGCGTAGAAGAATTTTTTTAGAACGCGAGATACGAAAGTTGTTTGCTTTGATTCCTTAATCTGTGGTAACCGAACACAAGATGATAGACAGACAGACAGACCACTTGTATGTTTTTATTTTCTAATCGTTCAACTGCATCTTCTGCATGAATTAATAATTATTGTCCAAAAGTTATTTGCAATTGTAATTGTTATCGAAAAACGTTTAACCTCTTCACGCCCTTGGCCACATATGTATGTGGATGTTTAATTTTTTATAATTATAATTGTAATAATAATAAAAACAATAAAAACTTGATAATAACTTATTGACTACCAAATCCTCTAACATTTTAAAATCGAAGGCCCAGTACTTTCATAATAAAATAAAGGAAAAGTCTGAAAATTTAATGCTAGTAATGGATGGATGAAAAACTTTAAATGACGCCATGGTATACGCAGGCTAAAAACATGTGGGAAAAAAACCTTTTATTATAACTTTTTTTGTTTAATAAATGAATTAATTATTTTATGTTAATTAAATTGCTTGTTTTTGTTAAAAAAGTAATTTAAAAATTGCACTGTATTTAGTGGTCGGTTATTGCAACATTTCGAAATTTGCAACAACCCCGATTTCCTATCGGTTACGCAAATCGAGCCCGTACTGTAGTTGTGATTATACAAAGAATACAATACGAATATACATAAATGGTTTTGAAAATCGTAACAATTTTTGATTTGAAACGAAGTTCAGATTTAATACTTCTGTACTAGAGCAGTTAGATTATGAGATTATTAGATATGTTAATTAAAGTTTTACATTAAAAATGTTTTCGATTTTGATTTTTGCAAAACTGAACAGTAGTCGCCGTAGTCTAGTAGGTCGTAGGCTGGATTATTAGACGCAAACCCAGCCCATACATCTCGAAAACAACAAAATATAACCAAATATATCTTTCGGCGACTTCCTCTCAGCAGTCTTCTGGCAAAAACTCTGAGGGTACATGAAATTTAAACTGCAGTACCCGTTACTCAAACACAACATGGCTACTATGCGAAGCCATGTTGTAATCCTAACTAATAATCTAATCACCAATGTAAGTAAGTAGAACTGAACAGTTTTTAAAATATAGAGTTTCTTATGCATTACGTGGTTTTTTGTTATTTTGAGTTTGAGAAATTTAAGTTCCAAGATTAATCGAAATATTCAAAAAAAAAAAAAAAAAAGTCGGACTGTACAAGACAAGCTAGTTTTTAAGACTTGACACTCTGGACTTCTATAAATTTCCTTCAGAATTGTGAAAAATATTTTTATTTTAGTAATGGAAATAGAAATATTGACCATTTAGGTGAATCACTAAGCCTTCAGTCAGGATTATTGACCTAGTTTCTCATACCACTTATGTTGTGTGTGTTAATTTTATACATGAGTGTTGGGACCTACAGTTTAAAGTCGACTCCGAACGATAGATTTTTTGAGAAATTTTTCATGGCAGTTTTATTTGCTCAGAGTTTTTGCCAGAATCCGCTGAGAGGAATTTGCTGAAGAAATATTTTTCTTCATATTTTCGTTTTGATGTCTGACCTGGGGTTTGAAACGTGGCCTTACGTTTAATAAGCCAACACACTATCTACTGGACTACGGCGATTTCATAGTTTTCTAAAACCTTTTTTTAAATTTAAACAAACAAAAAAATTTACTAAGTAAACTCAGTAAAGGTAGACTAAGTCGCTATATCACAAAACTCAATCTCATATACATACATACACATGTACATCATATATAAATGCATGTAAAACGTGCATTAGAACGTATTAATATTTTCACATAAACTATGAGAGAGCATTTTGTCTTAAGTTAGAAATTTGAACTGACACTGAACTGATGTTAATGTATGCATAATATGTACATATGTATGTATGTATGTATATTTAAATATTGTATACATAACATAAGTACAATATAAACTGAAAGGGTTTAATAAATAATCAAAAAGTATAGGAAGAAGAAATTATAACAACAAGTTTAGAAATAATCTTTGTATAGTATACGTCACCCGTCAAATGATGGCCTTTGTATATCTTTCAAATACTGCTGTTGATCTCTGGCTAACTTACGTTCGGCCAGTTTCTTTTGTTCTTCCTTTTGTTCACGTTGCTCCAGCTGGTGTTGTTGTTGCTGTTGTTGTTTCTTACGATGTTGGCGATCTTCGCCCAGACCATAAAGACCCGCAACTGCAGCCATATTTTTCAATAATTTCACTCAAATATTAAAAACTTAAACTTACACACACAAAAACAAAATAAAAAATAAAGATATCACAGTCTAAATGCGTTTTTCAACAAACCACCACAATAACTTGCCAACATGGATAACAAACTTTAGTTTTATTGAACATGTTTTATCTGATTTTGTTTTTGTTTTTCTATTTTGATTTTCCATTAGAAAATAGTAAACAAAAGAAAAAGGTGAATAAAAATTAAGAAATCGAATAAATGCATCACATTTCGTCATGTATTTGAGATTTAAATTTTGGCATTTTTAAAACTCTTTTCGTAGACAAGCATTTCTTCATTAAGACACCGAATGCTGTTGGTAAACTTTACAAATAATAATTTAAGGTTTATGTTGGTGGGTGCAGGTAATAGGCCTGCTTAAGGCTTAATATTACTTTTTTTTTTATCACTTCTTTTTCTTTCTTTCTCTTCCGTTGTTAAAAGTCAAATTTTCTCATTTTCATTTTAAATGCTGCCACCGCATATGTTATCTGATTTAATTTATAAAACTTTTACTTTCTTTTGTATCATTTTTACAATTCTGTGTATTGCTTTATTATAAAGCGATTCCAGAATAATTAGAAAATTTAAAAATTAAAACGAAGAAAGCAAGCAACAAACATTACTTTTCACTTTTCACTTGATTTTTATTTTATTTCTTTTTATCATTTCATTTAAAATTGATTGATGTTTAATTGTAGTTGTGATCACATGTGTTTATATGTATCTGTGCTGTTATTATAACTCCCGTATTCCGCCTACTCTCCTCAGCCATTATGTTTTTTGTTTGTTTTGGCTGTCTTACATGTGCTTTGAGACTTACTTCTTTGTACAGTTTTTGTTTATTTTCATATTCATTTTGTTGTTGTTGTTATTGTTATTGTTATGTTTTTTTTTGTATTATATTGTTTGTTAACTAGTTTGCCATCAACCGGATGTCACTTAATATGCAAAGGCATGACATCTATTGTATAGGCAGGCAGTAAGTAGTAAACACATATACAGTAGGACCTTGATTATCCGTGATTCGATTATCCGGCAACATCAATTTTCCGGGATGGAAAAAGAAAATTGTTTGCATCGACTTAATTTTTTTTTGGATCGACTTAAATTTTTCTGCATCGTTTAACCGTGATTACGTCTATTATCCGTGATTATAATCAAAAATTTTTTTCTATTATTTTGGACAAACAAGCGAAAAACGGGAATTCCCTCTTTAGTACATGTTCACTGTTTTCTGACAAAATTATTTTTTTTTTATATTTTTAAAACATGTATGTACATATATAAAATCCTTGAATTATTTAGTTTTTATATAAATATATACATATTCATATATTAACTAATAAAAATATCTATTAAAAAACTAGCCAAAATTGGTACCCAATTAACCGGGAAAATCGATTATACAGAATGCTTCCGGTCCCGACCATCACGTAAAATCGAGGTCCCACTGTACATTAACATTCACAGAAAAATCTGTGCTCATATGCATGTTGGTGTCATTGTATGGGCACTTATGTATGTATGGCATACCATCAACTACTTACTAACTAATGTCATTGTATTCGAATGTAAAGAGCAACAACAACAAGTACATGAAAACAAACAAACTGTGCACGCCACTGTGTTTATTGTTTATTGTTTAACCTCAACTTAATACAAAAGAAAAATTCTAATAATAATCAAAAGACAATTTAAGTTCTTTCTATTTTTTTTTATTGTTTCTTTTTTTATTGTTTTCTCGCAATTATTATTATATACAGGATATTGAACATTTTAAAATAAGTTTCATTTAAAAATTTCAGAACTTTTATGTTCATTTGATTTGATAAAATAATTTAAAAATAGCCTCTATTCATGGCTTCATGCTGCGTTCAACATACGAACGTAAAACAAAGTCAAAGTTTTCTAATTTTCACCGCACTGAGGATTTTGTCGTTTATAGGTTAGGATCCAAACATTTAGAATTTAAAAAAAGTACGATATAAACCAATGGGTGTAAAGATAGATTTTAAAATCTATTTCCCTAGTCGCAAACCAAGTCAGTTAACAGAACTATGTTATGTTACTAACAGAACTATGTTATGTTACTAACCGAACTCTGTGAAACAATTTATTTAAGGCTGGGAAAGAAAAACAGGAAAAATTATTTAAATTCCTAAGTAAAATAAAATAAAAAAGTAAAAGTTGATCAAATATGTCCTATAGACAATCACTGTTACAAAATATTGCGTAATAAGAACTACAATAAACAGATATTCACAGATTTCCGAAAGCTAATGTAATGCGATAAATAAATTAATAAATCAGGGATAAATCAAGACAACATGGGCGGACAAAGTGAATTTTTTTTAAAGTCTTTTACGTTTCTTTAACTAAGTTCAACAAGAACCCTTAATAGAGCGAGTTTTCATAGTAGATTTTGAATTTTTCCGAGATTTCAGTTTTTAAAATCTATTAAGTGTCCTTTTGCGGGAAAACAGGACAACATGGGCGGACAAAGCGAATTGTTTTTAAAGCATTCTACGTCCCTTTAACTGAATTAATCGCTAGAACCCTTAACAGAGAGAGTTTTCATAGCAGATTTTGAAATTTTCCAAGATTTCAGATTTGGTTTGCGTCTAGGGCAGGGTTTACCAAAAATTTTTTGGTTATGTATTAGTGAGTAAGAGAGAGAAAATAAATTGAGAGAATTGATTTATTTACAGCCATAGAAAAGTGTTTGTAATATACGTTATTTTGATTTTAATTTTATCAACTTTCATATGTAAAGCTATCTACCTTTGGCTTAATAATTTTAGATAAATAAAAATAAAATAAAAAAATCCATTTTTTCTTAAAAGATCGTAAAGGCTTAAAAATTAGACCATGTTTTTAGATAAATAAAAATAAAAAAAATAATAAACCATTTTTTATTAATAGAGAAAAAGCAAGCATTCCAAAGCATTTAAAAAAAATTATACTATGCGACAAAATATATATGGCATTGAATATTATCAAAAGCATCTTTTAACATACAATATTTTTTGAGTGTCATTCTGAAAAAATGGTAAAGCATCCGTCACATATGTATTCTTGTCGCAGTCTGATCGACAATTAAATAAAAAAACACAAGAATGCGTGTGAGTTCTCTCTGCACAATTGTGCTATGAAATGGTAATCGTTGGTCTAGGGAGATAGATTTTAAAACCTATCTTTACACAAATTATAAACCTTCCGTTTTTCGTTTCTTTAAGACTGTCATCTAATTACACTTTCATTAATTAAATTTTCAAGCCTTCTGTGGACTCAAATGCAGTAGACTACCAGTTTCCTAGATTGTAATAAAACGCTGATTTATTATTTATTGAATATTAGGTCCGCGCACAGGCTATGTAAATTCATTAATTTGTTAAATGTATTGGAAAAAGAAAAATACCAAGAATCTATTGTTCCAAGTGTTTACTGTTATCACACCAGCATACCATAAAACAATCGATTTGTATCGAATGGAAACTATTTCGATTCGTGCAAGAATTTTTCGATTTATGCTCAAGGTATAATCGATCGAAGATGGAAAGCTTAACCTAAGCATACGAATTCACTGGAAAAAAATCCAGTTTATTTAAAACAGGACAGTTCTGACTTTTCTACGAACGCTTATTATCAGAATATGACACGATAAAGATGTCGTTTTGTCGACAAAGGATAAAGTGTTCAAGAAATATTAGCCCAGATCGAGATTAATCTCTTTTTATATACAATGTAGTAAATGTAATAGGAAAAATGGAGATTACACGTAAATATAGAATTTGGTTAGTAGAATATGATGGCATACATATCTGAAGTCAGCAATAAGTATTCAAAAAGATGAGTAGAATCGAATCATACTCATAATTTCTGATACTTATACGCAGTCATACTTATTTTAATATCATGGAACCTCTACTCATATTCAAACTAATCATATTCATACTAAACAACACGTATGATGTTGTTGATTTCGACTCTCCATAACTTAACATTTACAAGAATCACAAAATAAGTATGATTCGCGTACGAACACTAAAATACTTACTAGAAGGTTGTGTGTTTGCTTTGCTTGTTGATCTGCTGTTTTTGCTTATGTGTCTTTTTTATTTTTTTTGTAAATGCAACAACAACTAAGACATTAAATTTTGATGAATGATTCGAGTATTTTTCTAAAGTTATGAATCTAAATGAGTAGGCTTATGAATCAAACCTATTTCGAATGGTATGAGTTTGATGTCAACGTTGTACGCATATTCATTGCAACCTGTATTTATAAATCAACGTTGTAGTGAGTATGAATAGGTAAGAGTACATAGTTAAATTTCAATATTGTGGACTCACTTATATTCAAAATTTCATGAGTGCTTATGAGTAGCGAAAAAACGATTCATTGCTGATCTCTGATACATATACAACTCAAATTGACTTAAGTCGACTTAGGCTGTTATCGATTGGGACCACAGTTATATATTTTGTTTAATATTTTATTTTTTTATTTCACATTTTCAAATGTGTTCTGTTGTTTCATTGTCGTTAAGATCTATTAGAAAATTGTTACAAATTGTGTTTGTTGTTGGCATTTGTTCTCTCCTACAATACAACATATAGACGTGTTTTGTTGTTATTAAAAAACAAAAACAAAACAAAAAATTATAAAATTTGTATTTCTGTGTGCTGTTCCTGTCAACATGTGTTTACCCATCAACTTGTATCTTTTTTTATCGATTATTTTTGTTTTTTTCTAGTTGTTACCCATTGTCCAAAACTACACGTAGTAGTTGTTGAACTTTATCCTGTTGTTTGTTGCTGTTAGTATTGGTGTTGTTGGTCTGTTAAAAATAGGAAATAAAATAAAAGTGTTGTAATGTCATCTATTTCCTGTGGGGCTTATAACCTGGTAACCCTTTAAATTAAATACATTTTAGAAAATTGTTGCTAAACTTTCATTTTATTTTAGTGACTTGTATACGTATGTATGTACAGTATTGGCCAAAACTAAAGCACCCCCTCAGTACATTTAGGATTGAACAGCTGTCCGTTTGGCCTGCCTCTGGATGCCTTATGCCATCTGAATCCTTTAATTAAAACTTAGATTCATCAGAAAACAGCACATTCATCCATTTTTGGACACTCCAGTTGAGATGGGCCTTGGCGAATTCAAGTTTGGCGATATCAAAGGTTTTTTGCTGGTCGTCGACTGAATAATCCGGCCTCTATCGCCCTTCTGGGAATCGTTCTTTCGGTTATTTTTAAATCTAAGCGGTTTCGTACGTGACTAGAAGATGCTGTAGGATCATTTTGGATTGTCCATTTAATTAAGGAGTCTTCATGTCGCAAGGTTTTACGCGACCTTCCTCCAGAATGAGTAGGAGATGTGCGACCAGTCTGTAAAAACTTTTAAATTAGCCTAGAAATAATTGATCTGTTGATTGAATATTTTGCACTCAATTGATGCCTTGATAAGCCAGCTCTCCAATCCAATCATTAACTTAAAAATCAACCCACAAAATTGCAAAACCAAAGAAGATTTATTTAAAGCCGCAAAAATAGCCTGGGAAGCCATATCTCCTGAAATAATTAATAATTTAATGTCCCCTATGCATAAAAGATGTGCGTGTGTCATTCAGAATAAAGGATTCGCAACGAAATATTGATTTCAATAGTTTTTTGTGCACCTTAATTGGGGGCTGCTTTAGTTTTGTCCGCTTATATTTGCGACTTAAAATGTTTTTTGAATTTTAACTTTTTTTTTTAAATTCTGAATTCCTTAAGTTTGTGTTTTTCAATAATAAATAAATAAATAAAAAAAAAAAATAATAAAATATTAATAGCTTTGTTTTCTTAAAAAAATTATCATTTAAAAAAAATGTACTGAGGGGGTGCTTTAGTTTTGGCCAATACTGTATATATGTATACTTAGTATTTTATTTTATAATTTTTGTTTACGTATTGTATGCATATGACAAGGATACACAACATTTGTTTGTTCGTTTGTTTTTTCTTTAAATTTAATTTTATTTTAACACGAGTTATTGCGGTTTAATATGCCACAGACACAATCTAAAAATAACTTTTTTTTTTTAAATTGCATTCCACAATGAGTTTGGTTGGTATGGTACTGAAATAAAGTCAAGAGAACTTTAACAGAAATTAGAGAAAATTTAAAATGTTACATTTCCAGCATTGTTTGGGAAAACTTTAAAAATATTGTAGACGTACAGAAAAAAGAAATTAATTGAGCAGCTAATTTGAAGTGCAGATTTTCACCTCCATGTACCTATCAATAATTCATCATTTTCTAATAAGAAAAAAGTATGTACTTGCGCTGGCTTATGATTAGATTTGGGAATTCCCATTGAGTATCTATAAGAATAGAACTTGCTACCAGCACAACTTCCTATGCTAAATGACTAGCATATAGAAATTATGCTCAAGCTCCAAAGTAGTATGTTTAGACTCGTTTTCGGATTCTATTCAAAATATTTTGTTTAAGAATCACTATTTAGAAATATCATCAACTTTAAATAAAATCCGTGGGTTAAATGATTGATTACATCACGATTTTTTTAATTCTAATGTAAGATATTCAAGAATGTATATCGACACCTCCATTCTATAACGTTCTAAGTGTACTTAGAACGTTTTTAATGTTCTTGCATTTTTAAATTCTACGTTATAGGGAAAAATCTACTTAGAATACACATATAGTCGTATGTAGCGTGAAAACTTTGAGAGCTGATAACTCAAAACACACTTTTCCGACTTAGAATGTTATAGAACGGAGGCGTCGATATAAAAAAGACTTTGAAAGCCTTTTTGAAGAATCAAAACCAATCTAGAATACAAGAAATAAATACAAAAAATGCAATTAAGTTTTTCTGCTTGAGAATTTAAAAGCATTTTATATAAAACATTTAAAATAAACTTAAACATCTACCGTTTGCACAGATTACCGTGTAAAAGCAAGTTACAAGCCTTTAGTCAGGATTTCGACCTAATTTCTCACACCATTTATGTTGTGTGCGTTAATTCTTATACAGAATGACAGATTTTTGAGAAAATTTTCATGGCAATTTTATTTACTCTCAGATTTCTTCTCAGCAATCTGCTGAGAGGAAGTCGCCTAAGAAATATTTCTTTATATTTCGCTAAGTTGGAGATGCCTGAGATGAAGTCGCCGTAGTCTAGTAGGTAGTGTGTTGGCTTATTAGACGTAAAGCCAGGGTTCGAGCCTCACGCCAGACATCAAAACAAAATACAAAAAGTATTTCTTCGGCGATTTCCTCTCAGCAGATTTCTGGCAAAAACTCTGAGAGTAAATAAAATTGCCATGAAAAGTTTCTCAAAAAAATCTGTCGTTCGGAGTCGACTTTAAACTGTAGGTCCGGCCACTTATGTATAAAATTAACACACACAACATAAGTGGTGTGAGAAACTAGGTTACTAATCCTGACTGAAGGGTTGTAATGACCAATTATGTATGTATGTTGGAGATGCCTGACCTGGGGTTTAAACCAAGGCCTGACGTCTAATAAGCCAACACACTACCTACTGGACTACGGCGACTCCAAAAACCCGTTAACGGCAATTAATATTATTTAATATTTTGCGCAATTGATTTAAGTTCTCTTAGCTTCTTAATGGACTTAACGATTATGTCTGCTTACCGGACGGTAGAGCACATGTCTTATAAAAAGTTTTCTGTACAGAAAGGCTAGACTGGGTAACCGATTGTAGAGAAGGTCCATGATGGCCGATTATTGAACATTGAACATTGACATTTAATATTTAACTTTAGCAAACAATATACATTTTGTTGTACAATGGGTCAATTTCGACCTCCGGGTATTGTACTTGTCTTAACGGACAAGTACACGTCCTCTAACCTAAAACAATATACATACATATGCACATAAAAATGTACATATACTGTGTCCATATAAATACGTTCACTCGTTCACTAATAAAATCATAATTTTCGAATTATTAAGTTGTTGAGTGAGTATCAATTATGCCTACCACAACAGTTTGCCTTCACGTGTCTGTGTCTTTGCCTTTGTATACTGGTTGTCATTTAAAGTGCGTTCATATCATACCATATACGCACAGGCAAACAAATACGAAACAAACGATACACATTCAATCAAGTACTAACACTTCTACAAATTACTATAATTAACACCCATACTTGGTAGCATTTTTCCAATGAAGACAACATACCTACGTGAGAGAGAGAGATATAGAGAGTGAACAAAGAAAAAACAAAAGAAATATTCTCACTTACTGACTCAAATGTATGTGTGTACGAGTGTGTGTGTGTGTACGTGGATGTACAAAAACGATACTCATTATACAGTTCATTTAACCTGTAATCAGTTTATTGGTCTGTTTATTAAAAACCTTAACAGTGGCAAAAAGTGTTTGTGTGCCATAGTTTTGTAATTGCATGAATGTACGTACGTACATATGTAAAGAAATAGAAATTCCTTATGGAATATAAAAGCGGAAATTAAACAATATGCTAAACTGTAATGTGTAATGCAATACAACACAATAGAGAAAGAAATGAAAGGAACGGAAGGAAGGAAGGAAAGAAGGAAAACGGTCGTATAGAATAGAATGGAAACATAATTTCATTTCATTTTATTTCTCTTGTTCTGTTTTTGTGCACAATCTCTCCTTCCCTTCTACTTTGTTGCTGTACAAATGAAATGAAAAGAAAAACTTGACTTGTTTTGCTTTCTTTAATAATTTGCATTTGTTTGCATTTTTATCATTCATTATCTGCTCTTTTGTGATGTTTGTTTTTATTATATTATAATTTTTATTGCAGAATGTTATTGTTGTCAAACGATATGCCATAAAATGTTAACAATTGCTGTTACAATTTATTTACAAAAAACAAACAGAAAAACAAATAGAAAAAATATAAAGAATTATAAATTATATGTTGAAACATTTATTCTGCAATTTGCATATGACAATTATTAAAAATAACAACAACAACAACAAAGAAAAAATAACAAACAATTGACCTCATTATGAGATAAAATTGAGAAAAAATTACAACAAAAAAAAAAAAAAAATTTTATAGGAAAACAAAAAAAAACAGTAATTGGGGTTCAAAATAATAAAATAAATAAAAAAGAGTTTGCATTTTATGTGCAGAAACTTATTTCACATATTCAAGTATAGATCTTTGACAAATAACTCGTCCTTCCATATTCAATAAAATAATGAAACGATTCAAATGTGACGATTCTTTTTCCGATAAAAAAAAATGTTGAACTTATTTGCCTTTTGTAGTCAAAATAATATTTTACGTTCTTTTTTGAAAACAATGTAACAATATGAAGAAATAGTTTCGTGTTCTTTTTTTGCCTCTTTAACAGAAAAATGTTGCACTTTCCTTCCCCAAAAATAGTACGATACATTCGTACCAGAGATCAGCAACGAGTATTCAAAACGATGAGTAGATTCGAGTCATACTTATAATTTCAGCTACTTATACGCATTCATACTTATTTTAATATCATACTCATACTATTCATATTTAAAGTTAGAAATACTCATCGTACTCATACTTAACAATACGCACGATGTTGTTGATTTCGACTCTCCATGACTCTACATATACACGAAGCACAAAATAAGTATGATTCGAGTACGAACACCACAATACTCGCTAGAAGGTTGTGTGTGTGCTTTGCTTGCTGACTTTGTCTTTTCTTTTCTATTCTTTTGTAAATGCAACAATAACTACTACTGTAAATTTTGATGAATGATTCGAGTGACTTGAATCATTCGTAAGTATTATAAGTATTTTTCTAAATTTATGAATCTGAATGAGTAGGCGTATGAATCAAACAATGAATCGAATGTTGTGAGTTTGATGTCAACGTTGTACTCATACTCATTGCAACCTATACTTATAAATCAATGTTGTAGCGAGTACGAATGAATCAGAGTAGTTGAATTTCAATACTCTTGACTCACTTATACTCAAAATTTCATAAGTACTTATGAGTAGCGAAAATACGATTCATTGCTGATCTCTGATTCGTACAAGTATTTAATTTTTTTTTTTGACATAAACCTTTCAAAGTTGTTTTCTGTCTTGTGATAATAAATTTCACTAAATTTGTAAACGGATACCAACCAGAGATCATCACATCATACTAATACTTAACAACACGTATGATGTTGTTGATTTCGACTCTCCATAACTCAACATATACACGAAGCACAAAATAAGTATGATTCGTGTACGAACACCAAAATACTCACTACAAGGTTGTGTGTTTGCTCTGTTTGCTACTCTCTCCTTTTTTGCTTATGTGTCTTTTTAGTTTTTTTTTATGTTTTTTGGTAAATACCTAATAACGAAGACTGTAAATTTTGTTGAATGATTCAAGTCACTTGAATCATTTATATGTATTTTTCTAAAGTTATGGACCTAAATGAGTATGGTTATGAATCAAACATATTTCGAATGGTATGAGTTTGATGTCAACGTTGTACGCATACTCATTGCAACCTGTACTTATAAATCAACGTTGTAGTGAGTACGAATGAATCAGAGTACATAGTTAAATTTCAATATTGTTGACTCACTTATATTCAAAATTTCGTGAGTCCTTATGAGTAGCGAAAAAACGATTTATTGCTGATCTCTGCTACCAACCACAGTCACACTTTTTGCATAACAAGTTTTGTTAATAAATTGTTCTGCATGTCTTCACTGTTCGATGAAAAATGAAATGATGAAAAAGTGCTGGCGGGTGGAAATTTATTTTTTAAGAAGCATTACCCGATATTTTTTTCTGCCAGCACCACATTTTGACCTTGTAACACCACTAACCTGACCACATGGTCAGGTTTTGCATACTAATCTAAGAAAATAAAATACTTGAACGCTAATAATAATTTTTATTTCAATACTACACCAAACAGTTTTGGAAACAATTGCGTTTAATTTTAGCCTCAGCCTGAATAATTTCTTCGTTCGTGTTTTTTTATTTTCTTTCCGGTAAGATGGCCATACATTAATGACTAAATGTCCTGACGATTCGATATTGGATTTTTGATAAAAACAAAAAAGGAAATGGAAAATGTTTTCATTAATTTGAATTTTCTTTTTCATTTTTCCTATTTGTTTGCTTTGACATTAAGTCGTGCTGGAGAGAGATATTAACGTTGATACATATAACTCATAATATACATTACCATGTACAGTGTTGATCAAAACGAATTGAATAAATAGTAACAAAGCCAAAATGGATATTTTTAAAAATAGAATTCTGTATTATAATATCATAATCATGACCAGAATAAAACACAGTATAGCAAAGAGTCGACGGCTCCTTATAGGTTTTCAAAGAGGCGTGTCTCACAAAGAGCTTAAAAAAGCACGACATGTGGGAAATTTTTTGTTATGTACACATATGATCAATAAGTTTAAAAGAACTGGAACGCTTCAAGCACCTTATTCCAGACGGCCAAAATACACTATTTTGTAAGAGGCTTTGCTTGAATCGTTTGAGTATTTAAAAAATTTAATTTTAAATTTATTTGGAAATGGATAGATACAGGGATACATACACCTGTACATACATACGTATATTTTATTCGAATTGACATGTTATTAGCTTTGATGGGGTAAATCTAAAAAGTAGGTTTGACATCGGATAAGTGTTGGTGTCCCTAAAGGGCTTTCTTCATTGAAGAGATTGATTTTTCGTTTAATAAAATCGGACCAAAATTCTTGTTAAAAATTGCCGTATTCTAGTGGGTTTATTAGATTTGAGGCCGTGGTTCAAACCCCAGCCCGGACATCGAAGTCAAATATTAAAAAAAATTATTTCTTTCGCACAATGAATTGAAATTTCCTTTAAACTGTATGTTTAGCCACTCTTGGGTAAAATAAACGCACACAACATGAATGGTGGATGGTCGCAATCCTGACAGAAAGGTTGTTAATGGCCAATTAAGTAAATTCATTAAAGGACGTGTCAATTGCTGAACTACTCACTGTACATATTGGCTTTACAGATTAATTTTATAAAAATCTAGACTTGTTTTGTTATTAGTTTTATTGTGCGTTTTTTGTGGCTATCCTTGTAATTGATTGAAATGAATTTGATCGTCTGCTTATACTACTTACAAATGATTCGAATCTTAGTTGTTGTTGCATTTACAACAAAAGAAAAAAGACAGAGCAGCAAGCAGAGCAAACACACAACCTTTTAGTAAGTATTATAGTGTACGTACGCGATTCATACTTATTTGGTGATTCGTATGTTAAATTATGGAAAGTCGAAATCAACAGCATCATACGTGTTGTTAAGTATGAATATAATGAGTACTTCAAACTTTGAATATGAGTTGAGGTTACATGATATTAAAATAAGTATGAATGCGTATAAGTATCAGAAGTTGTGAGTATGATTCGATTCTACCCATCTTTTAAAATACTCATTGCTGATCTCTGCTGCGTACATTCATGAATTAATGCCATTCTGTTATCAGCCTTCGTTCCTTTACATAAGACCTGTACGATTACGTTTTCGATGAAAGCCGAATTGCATTAAGAAAGTAGAGTCATGTTGAGTCGCTATAGAGCTATTTGAACTCCTTATTTGACACTTTAAGACATTTTTGTTGATTCTAGCAAACAGCCACCCAGCCATAACAAACCATAATGAAGCCTTGAAATTTATCTTAGAAATCGTACAAGGTTAGGTTAGGTTAGGTTAGGTTAGGTTGTCACAGTTGACAAGTACAGTACCCGGAGGTCGAATTGGTCCATTATACAACGTCCTAGCTTCTCACACCACTCGTGTTAACGTGCGTTAATTTTATACATGACGCCACTCATGCCTACAGTTTAAAGTCGACTCCGAACGACAGATTTTTGAGAAGCTTTTCATGACAATTTTATTTACTCTCAGAGTTTTTGCCAGAAATCTGCTGAGAGGAAGTCGCCGAAGAAATATTTTCATATTTTCGTTTTGATGTCTGACCTGGAATTTGAACTCGGGACTTTCGTCTAATAAGCCAACACACTACCTACTAGACTACGGCGACTTCACAATCGTACAAACCTTTGTGGAGATTGAATGCGAGTGACAAATGTTGGTGCTTTTAACTAAAAGCGGAAAGATCTCATTATTAAGCAAATAATCTCATTATTAAACGTAAGGAATCTACTTGAAATTTCACAAAATTCAGTTGAGTTTACTTCACACAGGAGATACTCAATGCATTGAAAAAAAAAATAAACTTAAAATTACACTACAATTCTATTAGTCTACGGGTATACTCGTACTTTTTTCCCTCATTTCATGTGCATTAACAATTTAAACACAGAATTATTGTGTTCATGATTTGCCAAAATTGTTTTTAATTCACATTATTTTTAAGAAATTAAAACAAATGAAAACAAGAAAAATATTTTTTGTTTAACTAAAACTAACGACTGAACAAAACAACAAAGACACCAAGACCAAACTGTTCGTTGCTTTTGTTATAACAATTGTTTTTTGAAAAACCCATACAACCTCTCTCTCTCTTTCTCTTTCTTTCTGTTCTCTTATTATTGTATACATATTATTATTTCTCTTATATACACACACACACACACATATGTAGTTACGGAATAATGAAAATTATCGTTAATTTATGCTCAAAATTGTTTTATTTTACAGGAGTTTAAAGGATTGAAATGATTTTAACATTAAAATATTGTGTACGTGTGTACGGCTGTCGTCTTACTACTGGTGAATGGATCAACTTGAGAAAATATGTGTGAAGATAAATTCGAATTTGAAAACCAAAGACGCAAACCCACATTTTTAGCGGCGCCCCTTCTTGCCTTTAACAGGGCAATATTTGCTATTAACAGAGCACTGTTAACCGTTTAACAGTGACAGTAGTAGATTATTCTTCTACTTTGCAAATTTTTGCAGACTATTCATATAAAATTTAATTCTCAATATGATCATTATTATTTGTGAATAATATTGTTAGAGGGGTGGAGGTGGCAAATTAAAATTATTCCAGCTATTCCATTATGACGTTTCGAAAGAGGACCCTCTGGACTACCATTTGCACATAGTCGGTATGGTGTACTATTTCTTATATGTTCCAAAATGGCCACTGATCTTCTAGAGAATTTTCAAGCAAAAAATTGATATTTTCAAAGTCAATTTTCTTTTCTCAATACCATATCACTTTATATGTGACTATATTGGTGATTATAGTCACCTTCCTTTGCATATAGTATAGTACTCATAGCCATAGAGTATTTCCCAAAATTAGCTCCTAAACAAGTGGGCTTGTTCAGATGGATACTGTTAAATAGCTAACAGTGCTCTGTTAAGGGCTAATTTTGTTCTGTTAATACTAAATGTGGCGCTGCTAAAATTTATGGATTGCGTCTTGGATTTTAAAATTCGAAATTATCTTCATACACATTTTGAGAAAATGTTTCGTTTCCTTTAAATACTGTTTAGTTATTTAGCGGCTGAAAAAATAGAATTAAAATTGCATCTATGTAATGTTGCTTTTGTTTCGTAATTGTAGCATTGCATGTCATTATGCTGTTTTGCTGTTTTTCTGTTCAGCGTATTGTCTTTCTTATTCGAATGATTTAAAATGCTTGTGTCATAAACTTGCATACTTGCCTGCGATTTGAGTAAACATTTCAGAGTAGACTTTTACATATGCTCAGCATTGAATTCATATAATCATGTTTAATATTCTATTTATTTGGATTTATTTTATTAATACCGATATGCCTACAATAAAAGAAACGGCTCTATAACAAGGCCTAGAAAGTTTTTGAAGAAATTCTCAATGGTGGTGTTCTGCACTTCTGGACATTTGATAAAATTGTGGACATTTGTGCGAACAATGTGAGATGGTCTAGGTGGCAAAACCTGTAAAAATTTAGTGGATAGTATGCTAAACCGTATCAAATCTGTGATTTAAAATTCATTTTGTTTACAAAGATTCAGATTTCAGGGGAACCTTGTTTTGCAATTTATTTCCTGATTAAAATTTTTAATACAACGTCTGTCAAAAACAGTATAAAAAGGGAAATTTGAAGAAATTTTTCTATTTTGTTTTGTTTTTTTTTTTCCCCACATACATAGTACATAATTGGTCATTACAACCCTTCAGTCAGGATTACGACCTAGCTTCTCACACCACTCGTGTTGTGTGCGTTAATTTTATACATGAGTGGCGGGACCTACAGTTTAAAGTCGACTCCGAACGACAGATTTTTGAGAAGCTTTTCATGGCAATTTTTATTTACTCTCAGAGTTTTTGCCAGAAATCCGCTGAGAGGAAGTCGCCGAAGAAATATTTTCATATTTTCGTTTTGATGTCTGACCTAGGATTCGAACTCGGGCCTTCAGTCTAATAAGCCAACACACTACCTACTAGACAACGGCGACTTTTTTTCCTACTTTCTGTTAATTATTATTCAATATTAAAAGCAACAACAAAATTGACCTCTAAACACGAACAATAAAAGTGAAAAAAAGGTGGAAATAAAAAAGAAGTATTACGTGTAGGAAAGTTTTATTAAGAGTACCATTATTGATGTTGTGTGTGCAAGAGTAAGTATTTTAACCGCCTTAATAACACAAAACAATAGGAATAGTAGTAGTAGTAGCAGCAGCAGAAAAAGCCATAGCAGTGGCAAGAATTAATCAATAATTGCGGGAAACTACCAAGTAAATCCCCCTCTTTCCCGCGCTAATTCAAATAAAAATCAAATGTTTTTTGTTTTTGTTTTTTTTTTTTGTATTCCACTCTTATTATAATTTTTTTTCTATTTTACTGTACTGTACTGTAGCTCTTTGGTAAATTTTTGAAATTTTTTTTTGTGATTCATTTCATATTAGACGGCGGATAATAATACACCACCTCAATGCATACAAACATACAGTGTATACAGTGTAAATATGTATGTGTTATATAAAGTATGTACATACACACATATGTATGTATATATGTATATTTATTATATAGTATATGTATTACTAGGAACATGTTGTTGTTATTGTTTTACATTTTCTTTTTTTTTTTCTAACGTTTAACACGCTATTTACAGGCAAAGTTTTAACACGACAACCACAAAATAGTATCTCAACACCAACTACCAGGACAACAACGACAACGCCAACGACAAAGTAAAAATTAAAAATATTAACAACAACAACAAAAATTTATTTAAAAAAAAGATACAGACTGACTGAAACAATCATCAAACAATTGATTTTTTTTTTATTATTTTATATTTGACTCTTTAGAGGATTAAATACCTGAACCGTTTAGATTGCTAAAGTTTGTAAGAAAACAAATCTCTTTTTTTCTTTTGAACTAATCAAAGCAGTCGACTTCGTGTTACGGAAACCGGTAAAGAATCAAAGATTTCTTTTCGATTTAAAGGTTTACTATAGTCATCGCCGTAGTTTAGTAGGTAGTATGTTGGCTTCAAAACCCAGGTCAGACTCTCTCCGTGCAAATAGTATCTGCTAGGCGTTCCGAATATATTTTGATTTTCTTGTCAACATGTGAATTCATGGTTGGTGTCAACCAACACAAATAGATTGGGTTTGCCTTGGCCTTCGCTGCTGGAGCGCAGCAAAGCGTAATAATTTTTGAAGAGGATGTTTAATGGCAAGGAAAAGTTGATAATTAAAGACAACATCAAGCGAAAAACGATAGCAATTGAATCAAGGAAAGCTGATACAAACGGTGCTCAGTAGGATAAGGGTAAACATCATATAAACTTCTTATACAGATCTTTAGAGATCAACATTTGGTCTGTTGGAAGAAAGCAATGTGCAAAAAGAATTTCCTCTAAATGCTGTCAGTTTTATTTGTACAGCGTAGTTTGTAAGAAAGTTTACTTTAAAGGGTTAGTATACCTTCTAAATGTCTTTTTCCACCAAATCCGGCGACCATTATTTGAGGAGTTAGGAGTGTCCGGCTATAGTCTGAACTTGGATATTTTGAAAAGGTAAGAATAATAAAAATAAAATAGAAATTTTGAATAGTTTTCCTGTTTTTGGCTATCTTTTCTACAGAAATTGTTTAATAAAATTATTAATTATTGACGAATCAAAAATATCCGAGTTTGGGGCTTTAACTAGTCGTCTTAGAGACACATACATAATTGGTCATTGCAACCCTTCAGTCAGGATTATTGACCTAGTTTCTCACACCACTTATGTTGTGTGTGTTAATTTTATACATGAGTGGCGGGACCTACAGTTTAAAGTCGACTCCGAACGACAGATTTTTGAGAAGCTTTTCATGGCAATTTTATTTACTCTCAGAGTTTTTGCCAGAAATCTGCTGAGAGGAAATCGCCGTAGAAATACTTTTTGTATTTTGTTTTGATGTCTGGCCTGAGGCTCGAACCCTGGGCTTTACGTCTAATAAGCCAACACACTACCTACTAGACTACGGCGACTTCTCTTCTCTTCTCGTCTTAGAGAAATTTCCCAAATTTTCAATGAAATCGGTCGAGAAATTATTGCTAAATCGTGGTAGCCAGGTCTAAATAATGATTTCGAGAAAAACGCATATAAGTTGTGCGTTGTACTATTCTGCGTTTTTGTCCTTCTTCTTTTCGTATTGTTTGAGGGAAAAGAAGATTTCTGTGGCTCTAAAGCATGAAATTTTAAGTATAAGTGAGTCAAGAATATTTAAATTTAACTATGTACTCTGATTCATTCGTACTCACTACAACATTGATTTATAAGTATAGGTTGCAATGAGTATGCGTACAACGTTGACATCAAACTCATACCGTTCGAAATATGTTTGATTCATAAGCATACTCTCATTTAGATTCATGACTTTAGAAAAATACTTATAAGACTTATTAATGTCACGAGTGACCCGAATCTTTCAACAAAATTTATAGTCTCAGTTGTTAGGCACTTACAACAAAAAAAAAAAAGATATCCGAGAAAAATAGACAGAGCAGCAAGCACAGCAAACCCACAACCTTTTTGTGAGTATTTAGTTTTCGTACGCGATTCATACTTATTGCGTATATGCTGAGTTATGGAGAGTCGAAGTCAACCGCATCATATGTGTTGTTAAGTATGAATATGATGAGTACTTCAAACTTTGAATATAAGTAGAGGTTCAATGATACTAAAATAAGTATGAATGCGTGTAAGTATAACAAATTATGAGTATTTCTACTCATTGCTGATCTCTGCTCTATAGTAATTAAAACCATGAGAATAAATCGATTTTTTGAAAATTAGGAAGTAGACTAACCCCTTAAGGGGAACTGAACCAAACGGTGTTCAGGAGATAAGATTGTTAATGCGATCAATGAGGTGCTGCTACTATGAGGTGATGATCCTCTGCGGATAAAATCCTTATTTAGATCTATACAGATCAACATTTGGACCTATTTAGGAAAGCATCTAAGAAAGTTTACTTTAAAAAAAAAAACAAATCTAGTATCGATTAGCATATGAAACATATTTTCTGAGTAATTAAAACAGTCAACAATTTTAACTAAACTAACCCGTATTCCCTTTACGCAGCCTGTTTCAACAAATGTATCTTAATTTTAATTTTATTATTTACAGATTCAAATTATAAATTTAAATTTCTCTTTATTGTTCACAAAAGTTTTGTATGTATGTGTGTGAGTATTGTGTTCAATTTCATTTGGAAAAATGAATTTATTTCAACAATTTAAGTTCACAGACCTTTTGAAAAAATAGAGCAGAAGAGAGTGCTATAAAAACTATAAAATCTGCTCCAAAATGTTGTTCTACTTTTACGCTCTGCATCGAAATCAACCGACAATCAATTGAGAAAAAAAAAACCATTCAAACACTTTATTACTTAACTTTTCTTCTGCTTCTTGTTTTAGTTTCCCAAATTATGATTTTTTTTTTTTCCTTTTGAAGTCTGTGGTAAAATGCTTTACAGCGTCTGCCTCTGTCTCTAACAATGTTGCTTAAAATTGCTCTGTTCCCCGTGTTTTAATTTAGAAATTAGAAAACAAGCCAACTTTTATACCAACTTTTTATTCATTTTATTTCAGTTGGTTTTTTGTTTTTTTTTCTGTTTTTGAGAAACAAATTTAAAGTTAAAGTTTTAAAAATTGAGAGAATGTTACTTGCAACCGGCTTTATCAGTTGGCTTGTGGTGGAGCATTCGGAATTTTTGTGTGAATTTCAAGTATTTCTGCATGTGTTGATGACGAGCCATGTGTTTCTGTCATGTCTGCCGCCTAACCATGTACAAAATGATGACAATGAGAGCTGGTAGGTATGCAAAAAATAGTGGAACAATGCAACTGCAATGCAAATCAGAGAAGTACGATGTTGTTAGTAAATTACCACACCTTGTAATTATAGTTTCCCATTAAATCGGTACAAAAAAAAAATACGAGAAATGGATGATGGAGGTGTACTATTATGGAAATTGCTGTATTTAATGTATATAACGCAATGAGAAATCTTGTAATGGATGCCATTACATTAAGGGGAAAACACATTTGCCTTGTAAAACGTACCATGAAATACTCTTAGAATTACGTTACATGTTGTTGCCATCGATTCAAATCGATATTAACACAATGCATGTGTATACATATGTTCAAGCGTTAATCATAGTTTTTTATTTCATTCTTTCACATTTTGTTTTCAAATCAATGAAATTAAGAGGCTCCATCCTCCTTGAAGAACGTATGTATTTAGAAGCCCACCTGACCTGACTTTACCCCCAGAGAGTTAAACAACGGAAGGTCAGGCGGCTCACAGTGGCTCAAAAGGCCAATCTAGCTGGAAAAAAGTCATAACTTCTCTTCGGAAGCAGCTAGAAGTATGAAATTTTGGAGTTATATATTTCCCATTGAAGGCATTCTTTGAACCAAAAGTGGGCGTTGTAAGTAAAATGGGCGTGGCGTTGTAGGTAAAGAGGTAAATATGAAAATTTTTAAAATAACAAATTCTTTGTAACAATTACGATAAAAACGTGTAAATGATGGACGTGGGTTGTCCCATATGATATCGTTACCGTACTTTAGCTGTAAAGGTGCCAAGCTAATTGCAAACAAATATTCATCTGTTTTACAGGAATCATTTGAACTAAAGCTTATAGGTTGAGTGCCCACTGCTACCATTATACCCCCATTTATAAATCAAATTCAATTCCGTATAATTGAATTCCTCTATGACATCTTTTTGTAACTTTAAAATTCTACATGCAGTGTGATCAACTAAGTACTGCAGAGACACTTCTGCTATTACATCGGATACCTTTATTCCATTACTTGGGTAGCACTTTTGTTTAGCTTCCAAAATTCTATGATGGGTATATACCCATCGGATATATATCCGCGTTGAGAATCTTAACAACAGTACGCATCGCATTATAACTTGCTTTTATATATTTTCCATCGATAAACAGACGTAATGCTTCTTCATCTGTATGTGGTACTGGTTCCTTAGATTGTACATTAACAATTTTTTTAATTTTAGTTACTCTTGTTGGAGATCCATTTATGTTCTTTAGAATCGCGGCAGCATCCCTTTTGCCAGATTTATAAAGACTAACGCCAGCAGCAAAAGCTAGTTTCACATATGAACATCCACTAACTAAAGTAGACACTTCCACACGGTTTCCTTTTTCAGATTTACCTTAAAAATTTGATCGTAAATCCTCTGGAATTTTAAATACGTTTTCAGAAAGAAGACAAAATAGTCCATCTAATCATATTTTGTTAGTCTTCAAAATATTTCTTACATCCTTTTGCTTTTATCCATCTTTCATTAATTGTATACGTTAATCTCCGTACAGCTAACTTAACTTTATTGTAATAATTTTCTGTTTTAATTTTCTGTAACCCACTCTTAGCAAAAAAAATAACTAATGACAGCATTTGCCCTTTCTATGGTTTTCATTTCGGAAATCCACACATTATATAGATCTCTCCGTGTTATGGGTATGTTATCTATATATGTATATAAAAAGTTTACCGGTAAATAATTGAAGCTAATTTTTTTTCCATCTAAAGTGGACATTACACACATAAACAGGGCACAATTCATTTCACGGGAATCCACGGGAATCCTATTTAAAAGTTACTCTAAAAACTATAAAATCCTAAATATTTACTACACAAACAACATGTTTCCTCTTACATACTATTTTACACACAGAATGTTTAAATTCGATATTTATTTATAATATAGCTAGAACATACCTGACATAATGCAGTATAAAAAAAGAAAGTCAAACTGTGCTATTGTTTGATGTTACGATCAGTTCAAAAGTTACGCTGTGAATCGACTGTCCTCTTATAACAACAGAGATAACGCAATTGATCATTTTTCAAACACCATAACAAAGCAAATAAGACAAAAATAAAAAAACCTGATATACAGTTATGAAGAATGGATAGTTATTTAACAATTACCAAACAAATTATGTCAATTTTGAAACATAAAAAATTGACTTTTTTCCAGCTAGATTGGCTTCTTGAACCACTGTGCGGCGCCTACTTTTGAGAATATAGATATTTTCACAGACATCGTTCTAGGCCTTAAAGGCGAATCTGTTTACCTGAAAAGTTTTGTGTACTCTGAGAGTAATCCAAGAAATATTAACATTATGAGGGGAAATGTTTTCTGGCAGCCCCAATGTTCCTTAAAGGTAACAATGAGGAATAAATATACAACATATACAACAAAAAGAAGATGTTTATTTTACATATATGTAGAAACGTTGGGGGTTACCGTAGTCTTGTAGGTACTGTGTTGGCTTACCCCAGGTCAGACATCTCGAACAAAATGAAATATGAAAATAAAAATATTTCTTCGGCAATTTCCTCTCCGCAGATTTCGGTAAAAAACTCTGAGAGTAAATAAAATTGCCATGAAAAGTTTCTCAAAAAATCTGTCGTACGAAGTCGACTTTAAATTGTAGGTCCCGCCACTCATGTAGAAAATTAACACACACAACATGGGTGGTGTGAGAAATAGGTCGTAATCTTGACTGAAGGGTTGTAATGGCCAAATTAAGTATGTATGTAGAAATAAATCGATTTGCGAGTTTTTTTCTATCTTGAAAACTAAAAACCCAAACCACCTTTGTGGTTTAATTTATTAAAATGAGGACTAAATTTAAAAGATTCATTCAAGAAGAAAATTATGAGTTTCAATTTGACCTCCAAAAATAAAACCTATTATTGAATTCATAATACATATCTAATATAGCGCAATTTAGGATGTACAATATCCACACAACAACAACAGAATCATGTTCGAAATTGTGAAACAGAAATGAAGTGAATCTGATTCCATACCATACAGCCATATTACTAGTAACTCCAGAGTTAATACATAATTAAAGTAGCCGTTTAAATTTAAAATTAATATTTTTAAAATAAGCTCATAAGCCGCTTTCTATTGAATACAATTAAGTTTTTAATTTGAAAGTCTTCATAGCCATACACTGATTAGGCGTGTGCGGCATGTAATACAATTTTAGTCTTGAAGTCGACCAATTTTGCCTCTTGATGTTGCAGAAGCCGTAAACTTGTATTTGCATTTAAGTAATCGAAAGTAAAATATTTGAACAAAAATATATTAAGTTTGTTAAAAAAACAGAAATTAATAAATTTTTTTTTGCAGATGAATAATTACACTATGCGACAAAATAAAAAAAAAATTAAATACACCCGGCTAATGACATAGTGTAGGTTGTGAGTTTTGTTGAGTAGATCTCAAAAATATTTTTTTTATTCAAATAAAATTCAAATTTTTTTCATATTTTTTCAAGTTTGTCCATTCATAGTAGCAAACTTTAATAAAAAAAAATATAGGATAAGTGATAATATTCTTAAAGTCTGTTCTCTTGTGAAGAGATTGAGTAATCATTTAATTACATCGGACAAAAATTCCCGTAGTTATTATTTAACAGTCGAGTGATATTTTTTATATATGTCATCTCATCAAATGAACTTTTAGTTCAAAAATTTTCAGAATTTTTGATGGATCTTGATTGTTTATCACAAAATGTGTCAATTTCACGTTTGAGCGGCCACCAGAAGTTGGCCAATGTTTGCGCAAAGGGAAACAATAATATTTGAAAAAACAGAAATATTAGCCGACTTCTGAGAGTCGTGCAAACGTGAAATTGACACATTTTGTGATAAACAATCAAGATCCATCAAAAATTCTGAAAATTTTTGAACTAAAAGTTCATTTGATGAGATGACATATATAAAAAATATCACTCGACTGTTAGACTCTTTAAATAATAACTACGGGAATTTTTGTCCGATTTGATCAAATGATGACTCAATCTCTTCACAAGAGAACAGACTTTAAGAATATTATCACTTATCCTATATTTTTGTATTAAAGTTTGCTACTATGAATGGACAAACTTGAAAAAATATGAAAAAAATTTGAATTTTCCAAGTTTACCTTATCAAATCTCATAGCATATTAAGTCGAATAATAGATATGTGTATACCGTGTTCAAGGTCCATCTCTCCCCTTTCTAACAAGATTTAAATTTTAGAAATCGGGTCGGAAATGTATCAGTAATCCAGAAATTTGTACGTAAAGTTAAAAAAAAACAGTTTTTGTCAAATAAAACAAGTTTGGAGGGTTCGAGAAATATAAAAAAGGTATTTTTGAGTTCTACTCAAATAACTGAATAACGTAGACTATGTAGTTACTCGGGTGTATTTTCACTGTCGCACCGTGTTATTTTTAAAATTATTCTTCTTTTAAGCTTGATTACTTGATTGATATTTTTTCAACTACAATGTTTGGATCTCAACCTTTAAAACGCTCATGACGAAAAACGAATAACTTTTAGGTTTCTTTTCACTTTATTGTGCTTCTTATTTTTTAATTAAATATGTACATACATACTCGTACATATGTATGTAATTAATTAATTTCGTTTTTGTTTTAAATTTTTACATCCATTTTGTTACACTCATCACTATTTATTTTTGTAAGCAATCGTATCGTAACACATTTCTTTATGATTTTGTTTTATTTTATTTGTTTTTATTTTTATTTCATTTATTAAATTTAATTATTTTCATGGCATTTAACATTATGATTTTTAAACTGAACCTTTGTCGATTCTTGTTCTACCTGAAAGCCTTTTTAAGTTTTCACAACGTATTAAATCCCGTGTAATAATAATCGCAATACAAAATAATTACTATCATCATCGAAAAAAATTAAAAATAAAAATGTTGCTGTTCTCTCTCACTTGAACGTTGAACGAGCATGAACACGTTGCGTACAAAGCGTGGTTGCTAGCCTTTAACTAGAGAATTAAAGTAGCGAGAATAATAATAACAAAAAACGTATCCCCACTAATGGCTTTTTCTGAAGAGAAAAAGCAAAAACAAAAACTATCAAAAGAGGCAAAAAGAGAAAAAAAAGGACAGGAAAAAAATTATGGAAAAGGATTGTCCAAAAAAAAAAAAATACATTCACACACAGAAAATTACATTAAATTATATATGTACACGCACACCACATACAACGGCATATACGCACTTAGCCATGTATGTATGTATGTATGTGAACTCTCTTGTGCACACTAATAAAAATTCAAATGCAAAGAGAGTACAAGAGAGAAAAAATTAAAAAAAATCACAGTATGCCCTTTCGTGTTGTTGCTCTGGCTGTTATTGTTTTTTTTTTTTTTAATTTCCTGTTTCAGAGGTTTGGTTTGTTTTTGTATCTTTCATTGTGTGTGTGTGTGCTCATCGGTTTTTTCTTCTATAAGTGTACGTCTGTGTGAGTGAGTGTTATTTTGTATGCATAAAATTTTTTATGAATATTTTTTCTTTTAAATATAAGTGTGTGTGTGTGTTTTCGTGCGAGTAAAAGTTAATATGAATAGTTTATATTACAGTTAGTCGTCGTCTTGTTAGATTATTGCGTGTTTTTATTTTATAAGTGCCTGTAAGTGTGTGTGTGTGTGTGTATGTTTGGGTTACCATAAGTATGCGTATGCGCAGAGTTACAATTGTGTGGAGCACGTGTAATTCATTTTATATAAACACACATACACACACACACATATATACATTTAGCCCAATGCATAAATAATAAAAGATATAAAAATGTCTTCAAAATATATTGCATTTCTTTACACGTTTTTTTCTTCCACCTTTTTTTTTATAAACGCCTAAATACTACACTGGAACACATTTTATTTCATTTCAATTCAATTCAAATTTGTATTTGTATTTGTATTTGTGTGTGCGCGACTGTAAATAAAATTGAAATTCTTCAAACAATAAAAGGATGGGAGATTTGATTTCTCTTTTTTTATATTATATTTATAATAAATTGTTGTTGTTGCTGTTGTTGATGTTTTTTGTTTTCAATTTCTTTTGTTCATTTGTTTGCTTTACTAGTTTTACCCACATGGCTCTTTGCGGTCTTTTTTTTTGTGTGGCTTTAATCCTTATTTGGTTTTTGTTTTTTGTTACAACATCTACACAATGTTTCTGTAATGGTGTGCGTTAGTTTTTCGTATTTTTATTAGTTGTCAGTTTTTGTTTTATTACCCTCGTTTTGTTTTTTCGTTTCTTTGTTTTTATTTTTTGATTTGAATGTTTATTTTTGTGGCGACCATACATATTGTAATCAATTTTAATTGTTATATTTATAGTTGTTGGTACATACACATTGTTTGAGGTAAGTTTATGCGCTTAATTGATTTCAAAAAGAATTACCGTAAATTAATAATAATTTATAATTCAATTACAATATCATTTAAAGTGATTTTAATAGCGACATTTGCGCCAATTTAAATTCAATTTTATAGAAAATTTATTACCATTGCGTAGACGTTAGTTGCGGTTTTAAAACGCAGCAAACAATTATATTTTGTAGGTAAAGGACTTTTCAAGTACGAGTTTCCTTTTTTATATCGATGTATTACTTGTGTTAGATCTTTGGCGAATTTCTTTATTACTTAAATGAGTTCCATTTTATACAAAAACTACATTGAAAACTGCAAAACTGAAAACAAAACCGTGTAAAGACGACTGGCTCATGCCTTCGAATACAAATATTACGCGTTTATATTAGTTCTAATAATTCAAAAAGAGTATGTGTGAAGTCGCCGTAGTCTAGTAGGTAGGGTGTTGGCTTATTAGACGTAAAGCCCGGGTTCGTATCCCAGGTCAGGCATCAAAACGAAATATGAAAAAAAAAATATTTCTTCGGCGATTTCTTCTCAGCAGATTTCTGGCAAAAACTCTGAGAGTAAATAAAAAACCTGCCATGAAAAAGTTTCTCAAAAATATGTCGTTCGGAGTCGACGTTAAACTGTAGGTCCCGCCACTCACGTATAAAATGAACGCACACAACATAAGTGGTGTGAGAAGCTAGGCCGTAATCCTGACTGAAGGGTTGTAATGGCCAATTATGTATGTATGTAATTCGAAAAGAGATATCGTCGCAGCAAGAAAAATGAATCAAATTTTCAAATTAAATATCGTTTATAGCAGAAGCATATCCCTGCAGCCATCACATATTCAATTCTACTACAAAAGAACTGTGAGTGAGTGAGTTTTCTAAAGACTTGAGAATTCAGCACTTATTGTTGGCTCCAATATTCATTCAATTGAAGATTCAATAAATCGATAATGAGAAAAAATGTTTCCATAAAACCATGCCGTTTACCATCAATGGTTTACGATATCATTACCGTATGTGATCAACATTTTTTTCTTTCTTTCTTTTCTGAAATCCAACGAAGAATAGTTTGTTTATAATCAAAAAGAGTTCCTACGAGTTCTAAAACAAATTAGCCAAGTAGTGTTAATGAGTAGGCACTGGGATATTTGCACAGATAGCGTTCACAAATAAGAATCCAATCTAGGGGGATTTGTAAATAAAAATTAGAATTTTTTCAATTTACGAACAATGTGTAGCAGTACTGTGAGATAATTCTGAATGTATTTCCAAGAAACGATTTGTATTTACATGAAATTATTATAACATAAACGATTAGGTTGCAAATCTTGGACGCATTTTGACCATGTTTATGACTATTTTTAATATGCTCCTGTCTTTGAAACATTAAAATCTAATTTTCTGCTTCAAGTGAATAAGCGAAATGAGTGAATGAAATAAAGAATAGTTTTCCAAAAGAAATCTAAAGTCTTTATTTTCATTTTATGTTCCATAATGTTAAAGATTTGCATAGGTTTACAAAAATATTTCCATCTTCAACTCGAAGTTATGAAAAATTTGAAATTCTTTTGAAAGTTATTGTATGAATATTTTGGCATTTTATTTTTTTATGTTTTTCTATGCATTTTACGATTTCTGCTGAATATTAAAAAGAACTGAAAACGTTTTACGAAATCATTCACTCAATATAACATGACAGTGGAAAACATTTGACGCAGTACTATGGACGAGACAAAAAATGTTCAGTTTTAAAATATTTATGTATGTCTCCAGCAAGAAAATGAAAAATTTACGGCAAAATTTCAATTGTTTTCTTTCTATCTTTTGGGCTTTTTGTAAAGTTCCTTTGTTCAATCCGGTTATCATGGTAGAAGAAATACAAGAAAACGTATGAAGTATGAGAAGATGTGGCTGTAAACTTAAATGGATTTCAACGAAAATCCAAAACAGCAAAAGTGAACAGTAAAAGTATTAAATATCAAACGTTTTAAACTTTACTTTTCATGGGATATTTTCTGTTTTTTATTTTTTTTTCTCGAAAACTTAAAATTTTGTGTAATTTCTGGGAAATTATTCTCGACATTAAATGAAGGCAACAACAAATCTTTTTGTTTTTGCTTTTTTTATTTTTCTTGCTCACTTGACTTCATTTCAAATTTTTGTTTTGTTTTTGTTTTTGCAAATTCTCTACATAATTATAACCAGAGTTGTGTTGGAAAAGTTTGACTCTCGACTCCGCTCTTCTGCTCTCTTTTTGCAAAATGTTTACATATTGGCCTGTAGTCTATGTTTAGGGGCATACAAGTAAATGTGTGTGTGTATGTATAGTACATTTGAAAATATGTATGTATGACCTCATTTACATCGATAACAAAACTGTATGATGCAGTAAGAAGTCATCATTTAAAGACACCAGGCTGTCTGGTGGTTCTATTTGAGTTTGTTTTTTCTCTTAATTTTCCAACCGAAACAAAAAAAAACTGATGCCATAACAAGGAAAAGGGAGGTAAGATTCAGCAAACGGGAAAAGAAAAAAAAAACAGAATGAAATATAAATAAATAAAGAAAATACGGCCAGCAGCCAAAAGCATTGCAAATTGCATTTGCAATCGTCATTAAGCATTGAATTCAATTGAATTGGATTTAAAAGATATTCATATACACACACACACACAGAGAGGACACATAGAGTAGAGAATGAAAACAGAACAGAGCAGCTAACAATCAAGTGTCATACATTTTGTTTTCTACTTATTGTTGCTGCTGTTGTTGTCATTGCTAATGACATACGCTTCCAACAATACCCCTTTGGATGTGAGCAATATAAACGCAATAATGGTCTCATTTGTATATTAAAAACTGCTTGAGTTTATGCAATTACAAGTAAAACATCAAAAAAAAAATAATGCAGACTGTGTGGCAAGTGTGTATATGTGTACTCGTATGTGTAGTTTTCTTTTAACACACTTGTAAAGAAGGGTGGGGGGGGGTTAACAGGAAGTGCTATAAAACAAACCTATACGTATTGAAATCATAACACAAAACTGTAATAAGAATACGAAAAAGAAACAGAAAAACTTGGCATTCGCTTTAATAAAAAATAAGTATAGGATATCCAGGCAGCATCACAATAATAATGTAGACGAAATGAAAACAGACATACAGCCGTAGAGCTTCTTAAATTGTTTCAGTTTTTCATTTAAAACGATTTCATAATGAAAAATGTTAATATTTCTTGCTCAAATCATTTTCAATTTTATTTAACTTTTGGACATACTCGACAAGATCTGTCTGTCTTAAAATTTTCAAAATACAATTGCAGATATTGTTGCGATTTATTAATTTTAATTAAAATTCATTAATTAAAATTTATTTAATTATGCATTCGCATTAGAGATGAGCGATATTTTCAAACCTGTGATTTAATCACGGTGATTGATAATTCACTGGTAACTACAGTGATTGAAATTGCCAAATAACAGTTACTAATAATGTCTTTCTTTCAAAATTGTTACATACTCAAATTTATTTCATTTTATTTAGAGCGAGGCAGAATTACTATTAGATGATGGTGATTATTTACTTTTGTCTTTTATACATGAACTTTCTGTGAAACTTAATTGTCAAACTTCATATAAAAATAAAAATTACATTAAAAATAATAACATTGATGACACCACTTTGATTTTGTTTAGTAGTCTTTTCGTAGTATGTATCTAGTTGTCTCTTTCTTATGACTTAATAAAATACGTTATTGTCATTATTGTATTATTGGAATACTGTGATCACAATCACTGTTTTAAAGAACAGTGATTAACAAATCACGTTCACTGAAAACAACGTTCTTCAAAAATCACTGGATCGCTCATCTCTAATTCGCATACATATTCCTTGTCAAAGGTAAACAACTTAAAAATTTCAATGAAAAGCAATTTTTTTCACTAACAACAAACTCTTCTAGATTAAGGTGTAGTATGAATCTTTCAGAAAACTAAAGTTTTTCTTTATCCTCTACAAATTTAAACAAAAAAAAAAAAATTAAATTTTATTTTTTATTTTCTCATTTTCAATGTGTTTCGTTTAATAGAAAACAAAAAAAGAAAAAAAAAAACAAAAAAAAAAAAACAAAAAACAAAAGAAATTACAACAACCTTTAGCGAATCTTAAAATATGCAATTGTTCTCCTCCTATGAAAATATGAATTTATTCAAGAACACTAAATGGAAATGTCACTTGAGTACCAACAAGAACAATAACAACATCGAAATAAAACAGTAGAGGCAACAACAAAATAAGATTGAAGTAGCTACAGGAAATGAAAATAAAAACAGCCATATTGTCTAATATATTATACGATACAATCATACATCCATAAATACATATGTACATACACCCAAATACATAATGTTTGCATATGTAAATAAATCAAAAATTATCGCCTCTTTAACTATTGCAAGAAGTACCACTTGAGTACTTGTTCTTAAATTTATATGCGATAGACGATATTACATACTTAAAGCAACAACACCTAGATCATGTAGAATATTGTATTTCTCTATAAAAATTGTTGTTTTTATAAAATCAAAACATTTTAATATGAGACTATCATTTAACAACAACAACAACACACGCACACACACACACATACATACACTTGTAAATCTTTCTATGTTTACATAATAAACAAAAAATAATAACAAAAAAAAAAAACAGTAAATTTTTGAAACGTGTAAGAGCAAGTGTATGTAAGAGTATGAGTGTAAGGGAATTTGAAGAAAACGTGTTTAAGTTTTTAGCCAAGAGAGGAAAAAAAAAAACAAAAAAAGAAGGAGAGTGAGAGAGAGAGAGAATACATTGTGTACATTAAACGCACTTATACTTGTGTATAACAACAATAACAACTAAAATATTGTGTAGGACATGAGAAAGATTTTGAAGAAAGCAAAACAAAACAAAACAAAATAATGACGAACGAGATAAACATGATAATGATGATGATGATGAGTACAGCTTATTATGTAAACATGTAAAAAAAACAAAATCTTGTTTTTGCTTATTTTTATAATTGCTGCTGTTGTTGATGTTATCGTTGCTATTGTTGTTTTTGTTTGTTTGCTTGTTTCTCTTCATGTGAATAATTTGTTTTTGCAATTGAGTTTGTGATACATAGTTATTGTTTTGTCCTCTACTCTTTACTACAATTTGGCCAACATCATCAAAGACATACTGTCTGAACGGGTATACGAATTTTACATGAACAGACGACACACGTTTGCACTTCTGACGCCACTTTATATACATACATACATATATGTATGTATACGTAAATATTAAAACGGTGGATTGCAATACTATGTATGTATACACTGCGTGACGAAAATCTGTGTGAATGTATCAAATTTCAAGATGGTTCATGTTTTACGAGATATTTCAAGAAATTTTGTGTTTTTTTAAAAAAATAATTATTAACGATACTTTCAAATTACGAACAATTAATAACAGGCCAGTTTTACATCAGTTCAGGAAAAAAGTATGCAAAATGTACTATGTGCTACTGGCACATAAAATGATCAGAATTCTAAGTGGAATCAGTTTAAAATTATTTTCAAAATCTCTTCTAGAGCTACAGAGTGTAATGTCTCTGAGTTCATATATTTATAGGCCACTGTTGTTGTTGTTTGTATTAACTGTTAGAACAAAAAATTGTTTTTATACTTCATTTTTAAGTGAGTTATATGATTTGCATTGCATATTTTACGGGATAATTCTTCAAAATTTACTGTTTCTTGTCTTTTTAACACTTCTAAGCTAAAAATTTATTTTTAAATTGTTTTTTTTTTTTTCTTTTTTAGAATTCTTTTGAATTTTCTTCTTTTGTCAGATGTTACACAACAATTTTCTTATCTAATCGCCTCTAACAACTACACAAAAACAGGAAAAGCCGCACTGAACAGAAAGTTATTGTTTTCTTTGCTTTATTTTTATCTGTAGCAATAGTAAGTTGGTGTTTTCAGTGACGTAATCATTCAAAAACACATCAACAAATGTGTGTGTGTGTTCGTTGCTATTTTTGGCTTAAAAATAATAAACACGAAAAATATAAGAAAACGCAACACAGCAATTGTTTGTTATTCGTTTTGGCCTAAAGATTAAAATGATGACAATCATTTGGTCATACGCACCCATTGACTTTTTCCTAATTAAAACAAAAAAAAAAAAAAAAAAACGAAATTCTCTTGAACATTAATATTGATTTTGTTTTTTATTTTTATTTTGGTCTAAGAAATCAATTTGAAAATATTATTAAAAGCCTAAAAACTCCTCCTCATATTAATCTTTTTTTCGTGGAAAAAAAAGGAAAAAGAAATTGCCATAAGAACTACTTAGATAATACTCTGAGAATATTTAAAATTAATTCAAGCAAACTAAGCCCAAAATTTTATCAATAAGAGAATAACTAAACGTGGGTTGAAAGTAAACCTGCCTTAAATGTAGAAATAACAGGCTAAAGAAGCAAACATTTAGCATAGTTTGGTTGTGCTTTGAAAAGCACAATTCAATCTTTTACACAAGCAAGACATCCCTTTGATTCCTCATTTAATTGAACAATTTGTAAAAAAAAAAGAAAACGATTTTTCCCCAAGAAATAAAACCTCCTTCTTCTATAAAAAATTAGAAAATTTTAACACACATGTGCTCTGAGAGTACAACAAATGTGTTGAGTACTTCACTTTACATAAAACATGACAAAATCGACGACATCGGTAGACTGAAGTTTATGTAGATTTCAGCTATGAATAGGAAAGAGTTTTAATAAAAGATGAATAATAGGATGGAACTCCAATGAGTAGAATAAGAATAATAATTAAAGGGCATTTGATGGTCCAAGCAGCATGTCTAAGTCTTATTAAATGTATCGTGGTCTCAGGATATTTAACAGTTTCAACTAAAGGCCCTATCCGAGTTGCCAGAGATGTTCACAAAATCGTATTTAGAAATTCGATAGCCATTGTATAAATGCAAACGTGAAGCAAAATAATTTCAATTATTTTGAAAATAGATTTTTATAAACTTTGACATTTTTTTAACTCCATGTACGAATCATGTGTAGCTCTTGTACATAAACTTGTGCAGTAAGTTGGAAAGTATTTTTTTAAAGGTTTTGTCGTCTCTTAGACTGAGACTGTCGTCATCTTTTAAACTGTAATTAGAGATTAACCTTTAGGAGTTTCTTTGCAAACAACTGCAAGAGTTAACTGAATAAACGAAAAATTTTTCTGAATATTTTTTTTAGATTTTGAAATGTCATTTCAATATCTCAAGTGCAAATTAGCTTCAGTTTAAATCTAAACAAAAATCTAGAAAAAATAACGACAAAATTTTGCATACATGTGGCAGAGGCAATGAAATTTTATTTTTGAAGTTCTTTTTTCTGATTCCAAAGTCATATTTTTAATAATTCCTGCAGTGTCTTACAGATTTAACGATTACAAATTTTATGTCTTTACATTGCAGTGAATTTTACTTTTCATAAATGATCATAGTGTGGCCTTTTAGCGACAGATTTATATAAAAAGAAAATCTGATCTGAAATATCAGGATTTAGATATTGTCATGCAAAACATTGCTGTTCTGTGTGATCTTTATCGATAAAAATTTCTAGATATTGTTTCACTCGTTGAATAAACCTAGAGCTCTTGTATATGTTTGTATGCAGCAAACGTTTATAAAATATCATTAAAAAACTTGAACAGTTTAAATGTTTACTGAAGTATCTCTTCTATGCGTGTGAGAAATCGAATTGATTTTATTTTGCAAAAAATAATGAACCAAAAACTCTTTTTATCAGTCGTATTAAAAATTATATTAGAAAGCACAAGTTTTGTTTGTTTTAGTTTCTGTGTCTGGATGTACGTATGTATGTGTGAATGCATGTTGGGGAGCATTTCTCCAGTTCAATCTTATGAATATTAAATTAGAATTTCTTCTAATTTCTAATTGCTTAATAAAGCAGTAATAATGTTATGCATGTACTCTGCATACACGCGCTCTCTCTCTCTCTATCACTCTCTTTCGCTCACGAATGGTTAATTTAAAACGCTGATTGTTAAATAAACTTTCATTACATATATATACGTACATACATATGTACACACACATAAACATGCTTTAATACAAATGCAAAATTTAAGCAAAACAATGGAAGAAATCTTAACTAAGCCAAACTCAACTGAACTTAATTTTGAAATGTACTGTGCTGGTATTTGTGTTATACTATCATCACTATTTAATATGTACATATGTATGTGTTTGCGTGTATGTATGTATGTGTTCGTAACAACAACACCAATAGCAACAACTACAATAATGAAGTGAAGAGTAGAAGAAATAAAAAAAAAAAAACGAAATTATTATTGTTGCTGCTGTTGGTGTTATTGCTGTTGTTGTATATAATATAATCAAGTTAAAACAAGTCACAGGTAAAACCTGTTTTATAAACTGTGTCAGTCAGGTAGATTTTTTTCCACATTCTGATTTTTATTCTCTCACTCTCTCTCTCTCTCTCTCTCTCTGTTTGCTGTTGTTATAGGATTTTTCTGTTGTTTTCTTTCAGTTTTTCATAAATAATTAATAATCTCTGTTGTAATATGTATTGTACAGTACAATACAGTGTATGAACATACACACATATGTACGTGCACTCATCTCATACAAATAAAATGAAATATTTTCGTAGTGTGACTGTAATACAAGACTAAGCCAGTAATTATTAGAGGCTAGCAAATAATATACATACATACACATGTATGCTAGAACACAAGTAAGTAAATTTTCAAAAAGAAACATCATTTGATTAAATGATACAAAAAAATGTGATTTCTAAACTTTACAGAGAAAAGAATTTCGAAATTTTCGCTTCTAATTTTACTTTTTTAGGGAGAGATAACAAACAACACAGATTTAAAATTTTTTTTCTTTTACTTTTGTTGTATACTGTACTAGAACTTTTTTTTATTATTAACTTTCAATATTTTTCACTTTTATTTTTTAAGAAAACGTGTGTTGTTTTTTTTAAATACTTATTTTTTAATTTAAAGAAAATTGCCTGCACTAATTTCATTTGTTAAGTTTACTTGTTTACTTTAAACATTCACTATTGAAACACGATTAAATTTATTAATTCATACGCTATAAATATGTATGTGATTAATTTTATTTATTTTTTTTTTTTAATTTAGTTCTAGTGTGTGTTATTTATTTTAATTATTTATTATTATTATTATTATGATTATAGTTTTTTATTGACAGCCGCCGAACGATGTATGGCATGTGTTTTGCTACTGAACTAAACAACATTGCGCTCGCACCGCTTAACCAAACTGCAATCACATTTCAGTTCAGACACCAACACCGACTCACATATACGTTCTCTCTAACCCACTCACACATACACTATCGTTCACGTTTACGCTTTATTCCTTGTTTTCCTTTAACATGCGAGAGTACCAAACCATTTATTCGTGTGTCAGTGCCCAATATTATCTGTGTGTGTGTGTGTGTGTATTATATTAAAATCGTTTTCAGCATGCCATCGCATTACATAGAGAAGTATGGCTGGTTAAACGGATATAATAAATAGAAAAAGGAAGAAACAACAACAAAATCAACACGAAAGAAAAACATACCAAAGGGAAGAAAATAAAAATATAGAATAACACAACATCGTCAACGCCAACGCCATAGCCAACTTGTGTTTTTGTGTATTAAAACAGTATTCGGTATATTCCTAAAAATTACACACACACACACACACATACACTCACACTGAAAGCATAAATTAGGGATATTTAACATTCGTATATCGCAATGCTCTCGTACTGTTATTAAAAGCCCATATTAACTTTTAACACAAATGTTAACAGAGTGTTGTACAGCAGGAAGAATGCGAACTGCTCTGTGCACAACAAGGCAATGTGTGAGTGTGTATTGTGAAAGCTTAACATTTTAATGGTATCACAACTGTCTCAATAGCATTGTTATGTTTCTCTCTTACTCTCTCGCCTTATTCGGTATGTTACCTAACACTGGTTTAACGGCCTTAATAAAAGAGTTCCAGAGTTTAGAAGAACTTATAGAAAATACAAGTATTTTCATATTAAAAATCTAAAATAGTTCTCTTAGCTTATAATTTAAACGAACTAAGATGTTAAGTATGTTTTATTTTCAATACCTACGACTTTTATTGGTTTCTGCCAATAATAAAGAAGAATATATAAAAAATGCTCTAAGTACTTATAATTAAGATTTTATTTGTATTTCAAAATCATGATAATTTCCAGGCCAGATTTAGTAAATATTCGAAGACAGAACTCAATGATAATTATGATTCAAAATGGGTTTGAATATTAAATTTAAAGGGCATATGAATGTCTTCCTTATGGACTTCAGATGGTTCAAAATAACAGGAAATTTTAACGAAACTTCGTGTAACTCTCGCTTTTTTCTAATTGTTACGAAAAAATTTATGAAGCTAAACAAATCTCAACGTAAAAGCACAGGCATTATTTTTCTGGATATAGAAAAAGCATTTGACACTTTATGGCACAATGGTCTTGTTTATAAACTGAATAACTTTGGATATCCTATGTTTATTCAAAAAATTGTAAAAAGTTTTTTGGCAAATAGAACATTCGTGGTGGAAATAGATGGTAAAAGATCTGCCTGTCGTAGAATTTTAGCTGGCTCAGTTTTATCACCGATTTTATATTCCATATATACTTCGGATTACAAGATACCAAAAAGTTCAACATTGGCCCTTTACGCTGATGATACAGCTATTGTTTCAAGTGGCAAAGTTTCAAATGCTATCGTCAAAAAAGTGAACAAGAGCTTCTTGCATATTGAAAAATACTTCACAAAGTGGAAAATACAAATTAATGAAGGAAAAACACAGGCAATAATTTTTCCCTTCAATAAGTCGCCAAAGAGAATTCCCAGCATTTCGCTTCGCATTCAGGGACACCAAATTCCCATTCAAACCTCCATCAAATATCTAGGCTTCGATCTGGATAATCGCTTATCGTTTAAAGAACATGTGCTATATTCTTGCGAAAAAGCTATAAAATGCGGGAGAGCACTTTTTCCTCTATTAAATCGTAAATCAAAACTGAACACTAAGAATAAACTTCTACTTTACAAAATGTGCATTCGTCCGATTATGACTTATGGATGCCAAGTATGGGCAGATAGCTGCGCCAAAACATATTTGAAAAAGCTCCAAATAATTCAAAACAAAAACCTTAAAATAATATATAATTTACCCAGATTATATTCTACTGCTCGTCTCCACATGCGATTTAAAGAAGATATGTTTGAAACCACAACCACTAATCTTTGCCGATGATTAGAAGATCGAAACAGATCTTCACGTTACACTATCTTAAGAAATTTGAATTAATAATTCCTTCTATTATTTCAATAATGAAATTCTATAGAAGTAATTAAATTATCAAATTTTTCTAATTAATTAAAATTAATTGGAGTTTTTGTCTATCTTTTCCCCTAAACTGCCTTATAATTAATAAGCCACCTAGTTTGTAAAAATAAGTTCCTAATTTCTGCAATACTTTATTTTAGTTATATCTCAAGCTCTGTATGTATTAAAATTATTTTTATTTTTAAAATTGTAATAATGATAGATTTTAATATAAAAAAAAAAATATATTTGTTACGAAAGAGTTTATTGTCGAGTAAATGTCTAGCAAAGTTATGATTTAGGGATTTGGATTTAAAAAATTATAAAAGTCTGTATTACAAATTTAACTCAAAGTCTGTATAAAATTTATATGCACATGTTTAGTTTTCTTTTTGTCCTTTGCAAAAATTAAAAATTTAATTTCAAACGTTAAAAAAAAACCAAGAAAAAATTTTCTTAATTATGTTTTGAAATTAGATTTAAAATTTGGGTTTTTTTTTTTGCTTCAAATCACTCCCTGTACTATTTTCGTATTGGAAGCGAAAGTATAAAAAAGGAGAACATTACCACAAACACATACACATTTAATAGTATTGGGTCGCAGCAGTGCAATAGCAATTTTACCCCGGCATTAACATATTGACATGAATATTAACAGTAAATCCTTTAACATGAAAATGAGAAAATGTATACAACATACGAGATGTTACAGAAAACAGCACTAAAACTATGTACATTAACATAATACGGTATTCTAACATAATAATTAAAATGGCCGCATTAGACACCCCTACTGTAACACATAAATATAAGCTTTTGGTAAGCTTCTACCATTACATTCTATGTTATAACATAGAATGCTGTATGTTATTGAGGTAGCTGTGTGTTAACAGGCTTTACTATTTGCGGTTTAATTTGTGTTGGAACTTTAAAAATAATATGCAAGTTTTTCGAATATGCATTTCAAGTCAATATTATTATAAAAATAACTAAATAATGCTGCACCTATTTTATCAAAATTACAGAATTACATTTAAAATAATATTTGATTGGGATTTAAATAATTAAGTTTCCTTTGAAAAAAAATTAAATAATGAAGGAATCTGTTAACCTTTGTTGGTTTTTCTGTTTTTTTTGTAATTTTAAAGTTTGAAAAATGTTTAATTTTCGATTTAAATTAACGTTACGTTATGTTTGTTAGTATTTAGAAAAAGCTTTTCAGTTTCTCTTTAAAATAAAATAACAGAGCTTTTGCAATAATCATAATATGATTTAAAATAGAAGAATACAATTTCTACTCACCAAAATTGCAAGGAACGCAATCTGACAGTTGAATAAAATATTTAAATTGCCACAATCTTTCTTTATTAGTAAGATGCCGAGTGGAGTCATTGGGCCTATTAACAAGGGCCTACTAACAAGATTTTCAGCAATTATACCATATCCATATAAAGATCAAATGGTTTAAGAATTGAAATTAAAACACCATTTCAATTAAACACAAAAGTATGTTTTCCAGTTAACTGATCTACTCTTGCATATTGCCAAGCAACTGCAAGTGCATGTGGTATTACGATAGCGTGATACGATAACAATTTTCTTGTGATCAATTGCTGGTGTTATGTTGACAATGAGACGAATTCCTGAAGATCAAATTTAAAGATATAAAACTTTAGGATAAATAAATGACGCGTGAAAAGCACACAACCGACTTATTATTGTCCAAATAAAGAAGAATTATGGCGAAATGTTATTGTACACAAAAATACGATTGTACATGTGAAAACATATACATTTTAATAATCCTCATGATCAATTGCATTTGAAAAACCAATTTAAATTTTTAAAATTAAAATTTAATTATTTTGTACAGTTTTTTATGCGTACGTGCATATGCACTTGAAGAAAGAGTGTGTACTTTCTGCCTTTATTGAATGGGGGTCTCAAAGCCGTTTTTTATTATTTCGTGTATTAACCGTAGATCGAGCTTTGTACCAAAAATGATACATTTCAATTTTTGAGACTATACAACTTTAATTCAGAAAAAGTTAGATGCCTGATATTTTTTTAATTCGTTAGTATTCTTATGGTCATTATTTTAAACTAAATAAAAAAAGAAAATATCAAACGTGGGTAAATAAATTCAAAAACTTCATAATTCTGGCTTATGTATCATTTTTGATACATACGACTTTCCAAGAGATTCTTTGGTGTTGTGTATGAAACTTTTTAGGTTTTCAAAGATTTTTTGAAGTTTTATCGTAAATAATACATTATTTATGGTATTTGAGAAGGAATTGAAAGTTGTGTTGGATGAAAGTGAAATGGTTGAACTTTTGGTTCATGATATATTGACTGCAGTAGTCGTAGTCTGGTATATAGCGTGTTAGCTTATCAGGTGTCAGATCAAGGTTCAAACATCAGGTCAGTTATTTCCAATTTACAACGAAAGGTTGCAATGACCGATTATATATGTATGTATGTATGTAATATTCCTGCTGCTGAAGACTCTAAAGAAGAAGAAAACAGGAGCTCGTCTTATGAACTGACTGGCAGCAACAAACCTGACAATAGGATGTTTATCGCCAAAGATGGTACTACTTGGAACAGAGAACCGCATTCCTTTAGCAGTTAGGGAAGAGAAAATATTACCAATCTTTACGCAGATTGCTAGCAGCTGTTTCCTGAAATGTTGTAGAGTCTTTCTTACTGCTCTTCTCATATTTATCTCACGTGACAGACAAACATTAGAAAAAATTGTTTCGTCCTATGTTTTATTTCATAGATATTACAGATGATAATATTTCGGTCAACTACGTACGTACATATGTGATAACAGAATCATTCGCTTTCATAAGGTGCTACTCAGAAATGATGACAAGTTTACACCTATAATGCCTTTTTCGAAAAATGAGCTGAAAGTATTTCAGCTTTTAATAATCCCAATAATTTTGTCGCTGTAGATTAGTAACTAATTGAATTTTATGGTCGTTATAAATTTCGTGGTCCACCGAAATCGAATTGGCAGTTTTAGATTCAAGTACATGCTACATGTTTAGCAAGAACTTACAGCTGTACTTGGGAAACCTGTATCCGGGAAATCGGTAAGGAATCAAAGAGAGAGCATTGTTATTGACATAATCGATGTTCTATTGCTACGGGAAACTTTTTTACCTCACATGATGTTGACAACAATTTTTTTAACGATATATAACAATGGTTTGTACCATCAGGTTTCAGGCAGCCCTCAATTGAGAGCGTTACTGATGCGAGTGACAATATGCTGCCCTATATAAACAATTGAAAACTTATAAATCGCCGTTAAGCAAGGGTGCTAGATGTCAAATTATTACTATTTAGAAAAAAACAAAAAACAAGCTGACATGAATTGTTTGATTTTTACTTAGAAAACCTTGCTGCAAGTATATCATGTCAAAAATATTGGCGTAAATTTCATAAAAGTGATAATAAAATGCAATAATATAAAATAGTTTTATTAAAATGAATTGAAATAAATCAAAATATTTAAATTTTTTAGCAAAATCAATCAATAATTGTGACAATACTATGTACTACAAGTATGTATCAAAAGTGATACATAAGCTAGGATTATGAATTTTTTTTAAGGCTCGATCTACGGTTAATAAAGTTTTGCGTGCGTTGCATAACTTTTTGTCAGATTGATATTTAGAAGAGTAATAAAATAAAGAATCAAGCTTCACTCAAAGAACTTCCCGAGAAGAAATATGATTTGATGATGAATCGCAATAGAACTTAAGATTTTGTTCACAAAAAAAAAAAAAAAAAAAATTATTTTGATTAAAAATTTGGCAAAACTAAACCCTTGGCTACAATCTTTGAATAAAGGACGAAAAAAAAAAAAAACTGAATATTTGTAAGCACAATGATGTCTCTTTGGAATATTCATATGAAAAGAAACCGTATAAAATGGATTCTTTTAAAATCAGTTGTTGATTATAAAGACGTTTTTCTAACATTCACGTTAAAAAAAAAAAAAAACAAAACAACAAAAACTCACCAGAAAGATATAAAATATTATCGAAAATACCCACCCACATCATCACCGCCAGTAGCAAATCGTTTTCATTGCCATACTTAGGCTTATCATCATCAACATCACCATGTTTAGAGTGTGAGTAAGGTTATCAATCGTCATCATATGAAATTGGTTTTCGAAACGGTTCAGTTGCCGTTTATTAACAATTTAAATCAATATTTAACATTGTTGTTGTTGTGTATTTTCTTGTTCTAAAGTGCTAATAAAAAGAAAGAAAATGTTTGCGAGACAACCAGTCACTTAATCAAAGAGTTTTTTGCATCAAATTTATTTCTCTTTTGCTGCCATATGACAAAAAAAAAGAATTTTTTTCATTTCAATTCATTGCTCTTTCAAATTATTTATTCGACATACACACTACATACACATATAGATGTATATGTATATACATACATATGTATGTATATGTATATGATGCTACTTTAGCGAGTGTGTGTGTATGTGTGTTAGAGTTGCATTTATTAACAGTTCATTTCTTTTTTAATCGTACGAAATGACACAGTGTTTGAAGACATGACATGTGTCTGTCTTTACTTGACTATTTGAATGAACGGCTATACGAACGAACATTGAAGATAGTTGTGTTGATGCCGATGATGGTGACGACCGTTATTGCTCGGTTCAAAATGTTAACGAAAAGTATTTGAATGCATGAATGAAACAATGTTGTTGTTGCTGTTGTTGTTGTGCTTCTAAAAACAAAACTCAATAGCAGAGCATAATTTAAACAGTTAAAGAATTCAAATGCCTGCTTTGAACTTAAGCACATTTACTATGACTGTATTTACCCGTCGAATTTCAATTACACAATCAACGGCGTTAAAGTGTGATTGCTTAGAACGTTTTTTTATTTATCATTTTGATCTCGATTACTTTTATTTTAATTTCTTTGATTTTAATTATTGAAATTTATTTATTTTTTTTTTTTTTTTCATTTCATTTAAATTTTCTGTTTTCACTTGTGCATTTGAACTTTAACTTTCGCTTGGTTTGGGCAAAGCCAAGCATTTTAGCCGTTTAACGAAAATTGTCCTCAGGTCTTAAATTTCATGACAATATTGCAACAATAAAGAAAAGGGATAATTTATAAAACTCTTGGTTAAAATCAGGAGAAAAAAAAGAAAAGAAAAATGCAAAATGATAGTGGTTAGATGTGGATGTCTTATGAGTTAACAATAGAGACCATGACTATGAGGTTTTATAGCCTTAAACTCCACGATAACATGAAATACAACAATGGGACGCAAAAGTTGTGCTTAAACAAAGTAACAGGCTGCCGTAACGTCTTCGCTCTCTTTACCTCCTGCTTTACAAAAATACTCAATGACACTGATGTGACAGTCAGTGTCTGTGTAAAAATAACGAACGATTGTGGTTGCAGCAACAAGAACAAAAAAAAAAATCAGGAAAAATCAAAATTAAACACTTGATGTCAGTACTTTACATTGTAATTGAGCTGCTGAACTGGGTTGTGGGCATGATGATAAGTATAATAATAATGATGATGATGATGATAATGATATTGATTTTAAGTTTCATTCCCTATTGGTTGGTGGATGGACGACCACTGAGAATAACGCCATGAACACAAGTTCAATGAGAAACGTGCTGGAACTGTGTAAGAAATTTAATCTGTCATCTTTTGCTTTGTGGTCGCATTTTCATTTTGTTTGTCTTTTTCTTTTTCGTTTTTTTTTTTCTGTTCTTAATAATAAAATATTTACCTGTTAATAAGACCTTCAATTAAATTTTATGAAAATTTATTTACAAACAAAAAACCATTTAAAAACGCTTGTAATTGCTTTCAGTTATACGTACCTAAAGAAATGGAAAGAGAAAGAGAAAAAAAAATAAACGAAAACTTATTAGTATTTCATGTTAAACAATTATAATTTGCAAATTTATTTTAATTTTATTTTTTTGTTTTTAATTAATAAAATTTAATAAACAATAGCATAAAAATAAAAATAAGTATTAAAAAAAAATAAGCAAATATAGAATATTTATTTACTTTGCTACAATTAAAATTGCAATTGAATTGTTTATAATTTTATTTTTATTTATTTTTCCAATTTTTTAAATTTTTTGCTGTTTATTTTTATTTTAAATTTACGGCCAGACAAACAAACGAGCTTTAGGAATAATTAATATTCATTCAAAAGTTTTAACTACTCTACGTGATATTTAAGTATTTTCAATACAATAAAATACAATACAACATATTTATTTATAAAATTAAAAATAAATCAAAGGATCAAATCAAATAAAGTAATAATATAGTGTATAAAAAAATGTTTCTAAAAGAGAAGAAGAACAAGTGTTTTAAATAAAATATCATTCTAAAATGTATTGATTGGTTACAGCCATTATAATGTATTTTTTATTTTATTTTTTTTTTATGATAAAAAATTAAACTTTATAAGTTATAGGCTATCAAACGTTTGAATTTGTAAAATATAAATCAATTATACGAATGTACGAGTATATTGTATTACCTGCTATTATACTAGGCCATCTCCACTTCTAAACTAATTATGATTTGAAGGTACACAATAAAAAGTTTCCTTTTAAATGGATCTACTATTTATATGAGATACGAATATTCTAAATTATCGATGGAGATCAAATCAGATATTCAAACTATAATTGATTTTTTGTGGGAAATTTTTTTTCTATTGAGAGAATAAAAAATTAAAAACTCAACACAATAACTAATGAGATAATAAGCAGTAGGCTGTTAATATGTATGTAATGAATGTTTCACAAATAATTTGAATTCAATCAATAGAGGAATGTTGAAAAAGAAAAAGATTAATGGTGTTTTCTTTTCTACCAAAAAATGTGCATTGTGCAAGTGCAAAATGCAATTTTGCGTTTGTTTCTTAAAAATGTTTCGCCCTCTAAAAGGGTGGTATGTTTTATTCTAAATAATTCGCACTTGCCAATGGTGGAGGGCATTGCATTTTATGCCCTGTATAAATCGAGAGTGCTGATAATGCCCTGTAAAGCAGATGACTCTTGTTTATGTATAGGGCTACCAGATGAAATTTAAAAAAGCCGCATGATATCTCTATCCAATTTTGAAGTTAATTTTTTCATTGTTTTGTGGAGTAACATTAAGGAAACATTAGATTATTAAAGATACATGGTCAGTAACAATAAAAAATTTGCATTCAGTGTTAGAACAGTGTTACAAAATATTTTTGGTTATAAAAAATGAAGTTGAAAATTTAGCTATCTGGCAACACCTTTCTCATGTTTACATATGTATTTTATTGAAAACAAATCAATGAATACAACATATTTTTAAATCTAAAACCTTAACTTTAATACATGTAAAACATTTAATACGTACAAAACACTTTTTTAAATTAATTTTAAATATTATTATTTACATTGAACTGCTTTTGAACAAATTGTCATTTCCTCATTCATTTTCTTAATAAGTGGTAAACACAGTGCATACCCTTTTTTTAATATTTATGTTATGTTCTTCTCAAATAAAAAATTACATTACAACATGGTTGGTCAGCAATTTTTTTAATGCACCTTGTAAGAGGGTGACATTTTCTTTGTAGAAAAGAAAACACCATAAGAGATTTTATCAGATCAGATTTCCAAAATATAATATCGTGAACAAAACTTCTTAAAATAAAATGTGTTTGCTAACAATGAAATTTCTTCTTAACTGCAACACATGTACCTCGAATTAAGGAAAGAATCTTTTTCTTAGAAAACCAAAAATTCTCCACAAAACACAAATGATTTCAGATCAGATGTGATATTCAAAGAATCATGAAGTCTAGTGGAAAGATGTGTTGCAAGAGTTGGGAGAAGCGCCCGAATTTACAGTAACAACAGCAGCACAGTGAAAAATATTCTGTGGTGTTGTGTTTAGGAAATGTAAACTTGCAAGAAACGCATTGACGTACTTTAGAGAAACAGCCAACGGCTTGTTCAACTGTATAAGTAAGTTTTGTTTATTACTAAACAAAGCAAAGAAGGAATGAGTCACTTTGAAACAGCAATATGTGCTTTTTAGGAATGAAAGGGGAATTAACATATGATCAGACGTCGGCACCAATGCTCTGTAGAGCCAAACATCTTCGGCTTTTCACACACATAGGACACGAACATTAACAATATTCGTTAAAATGAGCCTAAAAATGCATTCAGTTGCTTGTCAGCATTCAGTGAAGCAGGTTCTCGTCGCTTCTTTTTGAAATTTTTTTGTGTATCAATTATACACCCAAAGAAAAATTCAATTAAAATGTGAAGAAAAACTGGGAAACATAATTTTTTTGCTTTAAATATATTGAATTTCAGGTACCTGAAATATGTAATGATGACTCTTGCTGCGAATCCATAAAAACTTGTACGAAAAATACCAATGGCATTAAAAAGCATAATATTTGTTCGAACACTGTTTGAAACAAAAATTAGTAACAATTTTCCTCTGGGTTATACACATGCTTCTCACAAATACACTCACATTTTTATCATGTTCTCTTTGTGCCGACGTCTACATATGATCAGCAAATAATGATTATTCAACGATCCATTATTCACCAAACAGAAAAAAACAAATTTTTCGTACTATATGGGTGTTGTGAGAAGCTGAAGCAATTAAGTTCAGTAAGTAAGTACAGTGACTCTCTCCTAAAGGACACCTCTCATATACAAACACTTTTTAAGCGGACAATCCTCCCCTCAACAGAACGCTTTTTTCCACGACTTATACAGGGTGGGGCAAAAGTCGCGAAGGGATTTGAAAAATTAATAACTTTTCTAGTTTAATTTTTTTTTTTATTTTTCTTTTTAGGACTTGTAAAATAAATCTGGGATATTAATTATGGAAGGTTACAACGTTATCCAGCGAACCAAAATCATAGAACTTTATTTTGAACATCATCGATCAATAATTCAAACTCAACGAGCCTATCGTCGTCATTTTAATGTGCGGAATTCACCATCCGAATCAATTAGTGACACGTTTTCAGGAACAAGGCTCACTAAGGGATCTTCCACGAAGCGGAAGACCACATTCTGTAATTAATGAAGCAAATATTCAACGCGTTCTGGAGAGTGTTGAGGAGAATCCTGAAACATCAACTCGAAGGCGCTCTGCTGAGCTGCAAATGTCTCGGCGGTCTTTACGCAGAATATTAAAGGGAAATTTACATCTTTTCCCATACAAGCTGCAGTTATTGCAAGAACTAAAGCCACGAGATTCCCAAGAACGATTAAACGATTAAACCCCTTCGTGACTTTTGGCCCACCCTGTATAACAGTAACACACTTTTTTTCGATTACATTTTACTTTATGCGTAATCAGTGTTGCTGTTTTGTTATTTTGAACCAAATTTGGTAATTTTTTTTTTAAATTTAACAAAACAATTAAAGTTTTCTAAGAAACGTTGGCAAACTGTTCTAAAGATGAGCTAGAAACTGAAATTCAAGACCAATTAGCTTCTTATAAAAAGGGTTTATTTAGCCGTTTCAAAAGCTTCTTCTTTACATTGCAGCGGCCTAGAAGGAGGAGAGAGTACACTGTATAGGGACTTTAGGGTGATAAGCCTGCAACTAAAACAGGTTATTTCTTGCAAATCTCTTTATTTTTCTTTTTAAATCTTCGATTTTATTTTCCAGTCATATGTTATGTATTTCGAACTGATATCTTTTTAGTGTTAAATGCATTTTAGCAAAAAAAAAAAAAAAAAAAAAAAAAAAAAAAAAAAAAAAACAGTTTAAAAATAAATTAAAATTTTTGTAATTTTTTTTTTAAATTTGTTGCTCTAAAACAAATAAAATGTTTAAATAACACATAAATTCAATTAAATTCCTAAAAAAGTATCACAATTTTTTGATTATTCTTATAACAATTAGAACAAATTCGCTAAAAATCATAAAAACTTTTTGCAATTTTCCGTTTTTGTTTTGTGTTTTTTGTTTTTTGTTTAATACGGAATACAATTGAAAAATTAAACGAAAACAATACAGACGTAAAACAACGACAACAACAACAATAAACAAAGAGATGTAAAAAGTACAGTAGGACCTTGATTATCCGTGATTCGATTATCCGGAATGGAAAAAGAAAATTTTTTGCATCGATTTAATTTTATTGTGGATCGACTTAAATTTTTCTGCATCGTTTAACCGTGATTACCTGTATTATCCGTGATTATAAGCAAAAATTTTTTTCTATTATTTTGGACAAACAAGCAAAAAAGGGGAATTCCCTTTTTAGTACATGAAATCCTTATCTACTGTTCACTGTTTCCTGACAAAATTATTTTTTTTTTATATTTTTGAAACATGTATGTATGTATGTATATAAAATCCTTGAAATATTTAGTTTTTATATATGTAAATATGTACATATTCATTTATTAATTAATAAAAATATCTATTAAAAAACTAGCCAAAATTGGTACTCAATTAACCGGGAAAATCGATTATACAGAATGCTTCCGCTCCCGACCATCACGGAAAATCGAGGTCCCACTGTAGTTCCTAAAACCAAAATGAAATCGAAATCATAAAAAAAAACAACAATAAGAAAACCAACAACAAAACTGACTTGAAATTAAAACACAGACACACTTACCCTCCAGCAACAAGTATCATCTGCATTATGGTTTAATGCTTTTCTTTTTCTCTTTTTTTTTTCTTTGGTTTTTTATTGTTTTTGTAATTTGCATTCATTCATTCCATTCCATTCCATTCCATTCCATACAATTCAATTCAATAAACATGAAAAAATATGTGTGTTTTACGATAATTTTTTTTTATTTTTTTTTTTTGGGTTTTTGTCAAGCTTAAAGGCTTTTCTTCTGATTACATATTCAAATTATTATTATTGCCATTAATACAATACAATATTATAACTGACAGGGAGACTATTAAAATATATTTAATTATTATTATTATTATTAGTACAACAACAACATAAGCCGAACAGCCAGCCAGTCAGCCAGTGAATCGGATAGGCGGCAGGCGAAAAACAGCCCCAGTATACAATATAAAAAAAAATAAAAATATTTAAATTAAATTAAAACTTAAGAAGAAAGAAAAGAATGAAACAATGAAAACAATTCATATAAAATACAATAACAAAAAATAAACATTTTTAAATAACCGCAATTAAGAAAATCAAAAAGAGTTTCGCTTTAACAGTTAATTATCCATTCAAGCTTAATAACTTGACTGAAATCAGTTATGTTATGATGTTTAAAAATTGCTTGTGCTTAAGAAACTATTCATTCAAGAGTTTTCTAATTTTTTTTTTTAATAAAACGAACATTTAAAAAGATTTTTAAAACTCAAATTAATGTTATCATGCATGTTGTCTGATAACAGTGAGTAAATTAAGACATAGGAGAGCCTTAAATATTTCATTTTATTCGTTTCAAATAAAAAAAAAATGTTTGTAAAATTAAGCCATTCGAGCTTAAATTTGTATTGTAAGGTAGTTTAAAATTTAATTTTTTTAGTTGTTTTATTTTGCACTCATTTTTACTATGCATTAAAATTTTAATTTGCTGCAGAATAAAGTTTTATACGCATACGAGAAAACTTAAATAAATATGTTTTTGGCATTAGTTTGGTTTAAAAGAACAATGAAAACTTTGTTAATTTTGAAATATGCCTTAGAGCTGGGGAAAAAGAAAAGAAATCGAATACGATTTTCGAAATCCTTTATACTTCAAAATAAAATAAAATTTAATTAAATGTATATTGGCTCATGTAGCTAACTCCAACAAGCACGATAAATAATATTGTAATAAACAAATATCGAGATAAATAATAAAACAATGAAGACATTGACTAAATAGTGGAGCTTAATAATTTCAACGAAATCTTTTGTAAGAAGTTGGACCAAGAACTTGGATACAGAGTTATGACTTTCAACATTTAGTTTCTAAAATTCGACAGCAATGCTAGAAGTTGAGTTCGAGCCACTAGATCATAACGTGTGGCTTCAGTGACTTTCCAAGAGTATTGAAATTGATTCAGGATTAAATAGCGACAAGGATATCTTATGTAAAGGGCTATTCATTTCGTGGTTTCAAAAGTATGGGACTGGAATTCGACATCTGCCAAACTAAGTTGTGAAACAAATTTTTTTCTTTTCAGTTGAAAGTCTGACATTGACGAAAATGGATCGCTTAACTATCACACAACGCATAAAAATTATCAAAACCTACTACAAAAATGGTGATTCTGCCACAGCCACGTATCGTGCTTTAAGAGGAGATTATGGTTTACATAATCGTCCAACTACACAAGCAATTGGCAAAATTATGAAGAAATTTGAAGAGACTGGAGTGGTTACAAATACAAAAAAGGCCTGTGCATCATCGTTTCGCTCGTTCTGCTGAAAATATCGCTATTGTAAGTGAAAGTGTTGCCGAAGACCCGAATGTGTCGATTCCTCGTCGTTCCCAGGAAATAGGACTGTCTTACGGCACATTATGACGTATTTTGCATTTAGATCTACACCTACATCCATATAAAGTCCAACTCACGCAACAACTGAAGCCAGCTGACCATTTACAACATCGTAGATACGTGGAATGGGTGCTTGAACAACAGGCGGTGGACGGCAATTTTTCGAACAAAATTTTCTTCGGCGATGAAGCACATTTCACACTCGGTGGGTATGTTAATAAACAAAATTGTCGTATTTGGGGTTCTGAGAATCCTCAAGTAATTGAAGAGAGGCCATTACATCCAGAAAAAGTCACTGTTTGGTGCGCTCTTTGGTCCGAAGGTGTGATTGGACCTTACTTCTTCGAAAACGTCGATGGAACGACTGTCACCGTCAATTCGGAGCGTTATGGTCATATGATAACCGACTTTTTTTTGCCTGCTATTGAAGAATACGACTTGGAGAATATGTGGTTTCAACAAGACGGTGCCACATACCACACAACTCGAGCGAATATGGCTTTATTGCAAGAGACATTTCCTGGCCGCGTAATTTCTCGTCGTGGCGATATCAACTGGCCACCAAGATCATGCGATTTGACACCATTAGACTTTTTTTGTGGGGCTACGCGAAAGACTGTGTTTATGCAGATAAACCTTCAACTCCTGAGCACTTAAAAACCAACATTCGTCAAGTTATGGCTGAGATACCGTCCAATATGTGTCAAAAAGTGGTCGAAAATTTCCTCAAAAGAATCAATGCTTGCAACACTTCGCGTGGAGGTCATTTAAATGATGTAGTGTTTCACACATAATGTCAACGTTCAAACTTTACAATAAAAAAGAAATATCATGTAAAAAAATTTTTATATGTGTTTTATTGACGTTTATTTTTGAAACCACGAAATGGATAACCCGGTATATGTTTATAGGATATTAGTTATCTTTACAATTAACTTTTAAAGTGTAAATAATTTTTATTTTACATTCTAATACGAGTATACAATATATTTCGTTATACGCTAATAATGCACAATGCAGACAAGCAAGCATAAATTGAGATTATCAAATTATGTTCGAAATTACTTTTTCTCCAAATCAATTCGTGTGCGTATACGTCCATTAGGATGTTTTCACTTTAATAAGGAAATTTTATTTTTGTAGACAACAACAAAACTCATGCTCATAATGTATGTAGATATACATATACACACACATACAAACAAATCATATACAATTACGAATATTTATGATTCGATATACAAGTGCATTAAAAACATATCGTTATGAATTGCCGAATTACAGTTTGAAAGTAACGAAAATTCATTTTGAAATAACACAAACTCAAACACAACAAACAAAAAGAATTAAAAATAAAAATTATCCCACAACGAGGAAAGCGAATTGGTAGAGCTTATGATTTCTTCCTTTATAAAATATTTTCTAGAAAATTAAACTTGAATTGCAGATGTATGTACATCAGTGGTCGGCATCAACAGCCCCTGGGCGCCAAACATCTTTGGGTTTTTACACACATAGAGCACGAACATCAACAATATTCGTGAAAAAGAGAGTAAAAATGCATTCAGTTGCTTGTCAGCTTCCAAAGTAGAAGGTTTATATCGTTTTTTTTTTTCAGGTTTCAATTATACACCCAAAAAAATAATTCGATAAGATTCACTAATACTAATGAGAAATGATCTCGATTTTTGGTAAAATATTTGTCAAGTTAAATACGCTATCTTTAGGTATTTGGCGAAGTACATTTTTTCTATATTTACCACTACATATACATACATATTATTGGGTTAATAAGTGCACTTGAAAATATTACTAACAATTGTAACTACAGTCACAGTTTAGGTCACAGAGGTCAGCAATGAGTATTCAAAAAGATGAGTAAATCGAATCATACTCATAATTTCTGATACTTATACGCATTCATATTTATTTTAATATCATGGAACCTCTACTGATATTATGATAAGTTTGAAGTACTCATCATATTCATACTTAACAACACGTATGATGTTGTTGATTTGGACCCTCCATAACTCAACATATACACGAAGCAAAAAATAACTACATATGATTCGCGTAGGAACACTAAAATACTCACTAGAAGGTTGTGTGTTTGCTCTGCTTGCTGCTCTGCCTTTTATGGTTATGCTTCTTTTTTTTGTAAATGCAACAACAACTAAGACAGTAAATTTTTTTTATAAGTATTATAAGTATTTTCCTAAAGTTATGAATCTAAATGAGTAGGCTGGCTTATGAATCACACATATTTCGAATAGTATGAGTTTGATGTCAACGTTGTACGCATATTTATTGCAACCTGTACTTATAAATCAACGTTGTAGTGGGTATGAATGAATCAGATTAGACAAATTTCAATATTATTGACTCATATTCAAGTCGCCGTAGTCTAGTAGGTAGTGTGTTGGCTTATTAGACTGAAGGCCCGAGTTCGAATACCAGGTCAGACATCAAAACGAAAATATGAAAATATTTCTTCGGCGACTTCCTCTCAGCAGATTTCGGGCAAAAATTCTGAGAGTAAATAAAATTGCCATGAAAAGCTACTCAAAAAAACTGTCATTCGAAGTCGACTTTAAACTGTAGGTCCCGCCACTCATGTATAAAATTAACGCACACAACATAAGTGTTGTGAGAAGCTAGGTCGTAATCCTGACTGAAGGGTTGTAATGACCAATTATGTATGTATGTGTGACTCATATTCAAAATTTCATGTGGGCTTATGAGTAGCGAAAAAACGTTTCATTGCTGATCTCTGATACACTTGCTTCTCACAACTACACTCACATTTTAATCATGTGCTCGCTCTTTGTGCCGACCTCTAATGTACATACATACATATCATCATCATACATCGTTAATTTCAAATCAATTACACTCTTTGTGAACAAATGCACGTATGAGCAATATTATATGAAAGAATAATGCAATTATTTATTACTCATACGTTTAGATGGGCGAACAATAATTGGTACAAACTGTTGAATTTTGCATTTTAATGATATTTTATCATGCCAGTTGCTATTTTTTGGTTTTTTTTTTTTGATCGAATTGAGAAATCCCTTTTGAATGTTGGTGTGTTTGTTCATGCCTCGCATAATATCCATACAATACAATATAGAGTGTGTTAAAATAGCATTTTAAAATAATAACACAATATTAAAACGTTACCTGTTAACAATATATTATTATGTCATAATAATAAACAAAATAATAATGACAATAATAATAACAAAAAATATTAAAAGGTTTAGGCTGTTATTGGCAAATATTTATGTATAGAATTGAATTCATATGTATCTTACAAAAATAACGTTTGAAAGATTAAATTAAATTGAAAAAGAAAGAAAGAAAAAAATAATTATAAGTAGAAAAACTCAAAAGAACAGTGGAGTAGTAGTTAAACATTATCACACATTAAAACATTCACTTAAAATTCAAGGCATTCAAATAAATTTTTTAGAATATTTTTTTTGTTGTTTTAAATGTTTCCTTTAAAAGTTTTTTTTTTTTTTTGATATTTCTTATACAGCCACATGACAATGAACACAAATACATTAAAACAAATATTATGTTATAATTTACTAGTTTATCTGTCTTTTCAGTTTGTACTTAATTCTGTTTTTTTGTATTTATTTTTAACATGACAAACGATAAACGATTTATGCATACATGTAGTATATATAGATATATATGGTGGGTATGTAGTTACAAACATTTAAACATAATTGACGACAGCAGTACTAACATTATTTCTATTAATTTCTTGTTGCATTTGCATCCTCAGACATTTAGCTGTTGTTGCTGTTGTTGTTGTGTTAGGCACAAAAATCGAACATGAAATCGATAACGAAATTAATTTTCATTTTTATTATCCATTCATTCCGTTCATTTTCATTTCATTTGTTCATTTGTTTTCATTTGTTAATAAAAAAAAAAAAAAGAAAATCATTTTTTTGTTTGTTTTTGTTTTTATTGCAATTATTTGAAATTCTCTTCCAACTCAACTCATTTGCTTAAAAGCTTTTGCCATTAATTTTTCCCTCAGTCGTTGGACGTTCATTTATTTGCTCTACAAATGTTCTGTAAAATGCATTTAAAAAATATTTTTATTTCTTCTTTTAATCTAAAGTCCTTTAAAGAAATATTTTTTTTTTTTTTTTTTAATTTAAGTCTGCAATATTATTAAAATAAATTCACTCAATTGCTTCTTGTGTGCATGTGTGTGTTGTACTTTCTTTCTTATTTCTTTTAATTCAATGAAATTATTATTCTCGAGGTTGTTTCATGTGGATTTGGTTTTTTTTTTATGGAATTCATAAGTTTTAACTGCCAAAAATTGAATTGAATGAATCAATTCGTGTAATAATTAACACAGAAAAAGTTCTCAGATGCTATGTTTTGCAACATGTCACCAATAGATTATTGTTTACGCGTGTATTAAATTTTCATAAATAGGCATTTAAATAGAAATTAATGATTCTACGGCAGGTTAACTTAGAACAGTTCTCATTGGAAATCCTATTAAAATAAGAATCGCTTCATTTGATTTGATTATACGAACTATAGTACCGACATGAAGTATAAAAGACGAATTTATGATTATATTATTTGCTATTACAACCGAATTATATTTATTATAGGACATACATACATAATTGGTCATTACAACCCTTCAGTCAGGATTATTGACCTAGTTTCTCACACCACTTATGTTGTGTGTGTTAATTTTATACATGAGTGGCGGGATCTACAGTTTAAAGTCGACTCCGAACGAAAGATTTTTTTGAGAAACTTTTCATGGCAATTTTATTTACTCTTAGAGTTTTTGCCAGAAATCTGCTGAGAGGAAATCGCCGAAGAAATACTTTGATGTCTAGCCTGGGGCTCGAACCCTGGCTTTACGTCTAATAAGCCAACACACTACCTACTAGACTACGGCGACTTCTATTTATTATAGGAGAAACACGAAAAGTCAGTACGGTAAATGCTGATGTCGCAATACCTATAAAGAACTCCGTCAGTTAAATTTGAAAATTATCTCAGTAACAAAGATCACAATTTCTAGTTATTTTTCCAACAAGTACTCTCAATGTGGAACGAACGTCTGTTCTTATGAGAAAAAACAAACGTTCGTCAGAAACCGCTTGCCTTGCAGAAACAGCACATTAATCATTTCGAGGTAAAATTATTACCTACAGCATGTGAAATAGTACAGGATGGTAACAAATGAGATGACAGTGACTGGGCATTAAATTTAACTGACGGTTTTATGTTCCAGTTTCATATAAATGTGGGAAAAATTGCATAATCCACTATCAAGAGATTTGGTGTAGTTAATGATGAAGGATTCAACAATTTATAGAACAGAACTCCTTATATGTATTTCAGGTATTCATAGATATTTGTTTTAAATCTGTTAAAATACTGCAACACCTATTATCGATCGGAATATGTAGTTCAGGAACAATACGTGAAGGCCGAACAGAAAAATGGCCACTTCATTCAATCCCAGTTATGAAAAAGAGGAAATGGCATCTGTAGATCATTGATTTAGAAATAATGGAAATATATTGCTCATGCGATAGAAGGATAGTAATGTTGTCACAAATGCAACAAATGTTGATGTCATTTAAATGGCGCCAACGATTCGTCGAAGAAGGAGGTGCTGTAAAAATTTTCCAACCAAAAGTGGTTTTTCGATATGGCATGGAAGACGTTGGTAAGATGCATCTAAAAGTTATAGTCTACCGCTCGCGAATCAGACACAAGAAATGGCGGTGGCCAATATTTGCATGGCTGCTGCTAAAAAGTTGCTTCCCAATGATCAGACATATGCGTCTCTTCACATTTTTTGTCGACATCTTGCTAATTCTTACCTTAAAACGTATGGTGCCCCACATACAAGAGGTTTGCCCATAAACAAATTGATATGATGGTAGAAACAACTTTTTTTTTTTTTTGTGAAACCAGCACTCAGGGGATGGCCCCTACTCATGCAGTGCATTGTGCAGGTTTTTAGGAAAATGGGTTATAGGAAGGTGGAAGAGAGGGAAAGTAGTGTTTGTGGACATCTCAAGATTCGAACGACAAGGAAACGAGTTGCTGCTAGGTGACTATAAAATGGCCAGTGCTATACCTTCACCATTAGACAGTCTACAGCAATCGTCCCCAAGAAGCCCGCACCCTTCAGTCCTAGCTTCTCACACTACTCATGTTGTGTGTGTTAATTTTATACATGAGTGTCGGGACCTACAGTTTAAAGTCGACTCCGAACGACAAATTTTATTGAGAAGCTTTTCATGGCAATTTTATTTACTCTCAGAGTTTTTGCCAGAAATCTGCTGAGAGGAAGTCGCCGAAGAAATATTTTTCGTTTTGATGTCTAACCTGGGATTCGAACTCGGGCCTTCAGTCTAATAAGCCAACACACTACCTACTAGACCACGGCGACTTCAACTTTATTGAATATTCTAAAATTTGAAAACGATGTGGATATTGCGGAAATAAAACAAATTTTATTTGCAACAAATATGAAAAAGGCTTTCTTCCCGAAGAATTCTTTAAAAGTTATCATGTACCTACTGCTCAGTGTCCCTTACAAGGGATGGTCTATAACTTCAAAACTATACATTTTTTGAATAAAATATTTTTTAGACGAATTAATCACATCATTTTTAATAATAATTATTGAAAATTATAGAAAGAGAGTGACCAAGGAACTTCGTTCACTAATGGGTTAAGAAGTAATTAGAATGCAATAAGTACTCAAGTCATAAAGAGGAAGCTAAAAGTCTCTTTCTCTACAGCCGACTTAAGATCGTCTAGAAATGACCATCAACTTTAAAATACAGTTTTTTTTGATTGTGATGCCTTTTTCTTCTTTAAAAATCACACATATGTACATCTACACACAATACAACCCTTATGTAAGGATTACGGTGCCACGATTGCTGGCACCAAAAGTTTAACGTCGACTCTAAATGACAGACTTGAGATATCGTTTTCGTGGCATTTAGTTATTTTCAAAGCTGCTGCCAAAGGATCAATTTTGTTATGTTAGTAAAGGCACACTTCATAGCCCACATCGGATATAATATTCATCGTATAAGAGAGGTTTTTAAAGCAATTTGAGCACTCATTGAATTGCAGACGGGTCATATAAAATTTTTAGTGAAGACAAAGTGTCAGGTTGTCTGATAAAAAATATGGCAAAAACAATGATAAATCGAATATATCCGAATTATGTTTCAATTGGATAATAACAATAACACCTTAAATAGACAGGCGATGGGAGAGAGGGTGAGAGACGGGCAACATTGATTACCTATATACATATAATAACTGACCTCTACCATGCGACTTAAATCAGAGTGACACACTCAACTCAACACATGCACCTCACATACACAGTATAAAAGAAAAGAAAAATAATATCCTTTCATTTCAATTGTTTTTAAATCCATGAGTTTCGTCAATAAGTTTTCTATTTCAATAAAAAATTGCATTTCATTTTTGTTTTTATTTAAGATTCCGTCTTTCGTTTCTTTTCTTAGAAACTCATCCTTTTAATGTCTCATCACTATTTCCACTTTCCACTTCGTTTAGATCTTTGTCAAAGGTTTTCTTTAAGTTTCTTTCTTTCTTTCTTTTTTTTTTTTTTTTTGTTCACCCTCTTTTCTTGGTTGTTTTCTTTGAACAGTATGATTAAGAATTTTTTCTTTTGCCGTTTTTTTTATTTAGTTTAATTTTTCACTACATAAGTTTTTTAATTTACAATTTATTTGCTATTAATTTAGTCTGTTTTATTATTATTTTGATTATTATTCCTTTAATTTTTGTATGGGTTTTCATGGGATTTATTTTTAGTTTCATTTGTTTAATATTAAAAGCACATGTTTCTTTATTTTCTAACTTTGTTTTTCTACTTTTTTGCATTCACTTTTTTCTTCCACTTTGTAACGTTCTCCTCTCCTTCTTGCTCTTTTAATCAGTGGCTCTGTATTATGAGTATGAAACTTTATTTTTTTCTTTGTGATTGTCTTTCAAGGTCGCTTTACTATGAAACGAAAACAATTTTCTGTTCTATGGTTGTCTCTTTTACTCTTGAACAAATAAATTGCACTCTAATGGAGCCAAAACCTAAGTTTGAGAGAAACACTCACAACGTGAATGGCACGCTGACACACAACAGCCCCATGGATAGAAAGAAAAACACACATATGTACACACTCGCACACATACACACACACACACAAAAGAAGAGAATTTTAGCTTGTGAGTATTTAATACCAATTGCCAAATGCAATTGTTGTTTGTTGTTTGTAGTTGTTGTTTTTATCTTTGTTTATTATTTTATTGAGCAGAGAAACATTGAGGGACACTGTAAATTAAATTGCTTGCATTGCTACTGTAGCTGATTGTTAGCTATATTATTGTTATTGTTTTTGTTGTCGTTTTTTTTTTTTGAGAATATTTAATTTCACACTTGATATCATGTCTCCTGAATATGTATGATTGTATAAGATGTAAACTTTTTAATAAACAATTAAACATTATGTGCACATGATGTTATCTTGCCTTTTTTGCACTCTTCATAAAATACATAAAAATTTAGAATTTTTCCATTTCCACATTTCTACTGCAATTTACTTTCTCAATACATATTCTGATTCTAATTCTGATTCTGTATTAGGTTGTTTTGTTATTATAGTGGACGGACGTATAATTAATATGAATTAGAAATGAATTATTACGATACGCCAAGTTGCACACAACGAATTAAATTTATTTAAACACATACTCTGGTATACATTATTTGCTTTTCACTTCATTTAAATTTCAAACTAAACTGAGAACAAAACTCAAGTCATCATTTTGGTACGTGAAGGACTTTATGAAACACTCTATAATTTAGATTTCAAACAATAAAATAAAACTCTCGCCATTATTATGAATATACGATACGATACACAACGAAAAATAGCATCGTCAACAAAAATGTTACACTCGCACATACATTTTCGCATCTCTCTACTCTACATCTACTAAATGATGGACAACGAACGACAAGAGTAACCAAGAAAATAATAAAAATGAAAATGAAAACAGAAACAAAAACAAAAATACAATGAAAGCAAAAACAGACACGAGACAATGAAGAGAAACTAATGTCATCATTATCAACAGCTGCCTAAGGACACCATCCATACACATACGTGCAATATTATGTAAAAGAACAGAGAGACAGAGAGAGAGAGCAAGTAAAATAAAACCGAAACCGAATAACAATAATAAATACGTATAAAAAATAAATGTAAGAGACACATACAAAGTAATGTTGGTAATGCTGAGCTGTGACAACAAATGAACAAAACAAAAAAGAAGCAGAAGAAGCATTAAAGCCTATAAACAAACTAATAAACGAATTTAAAACAAGAGCAAAGAAAAATAAAATAAAAAAATAATACAAAACAGTTGTTTACATTATGAAACCGGGTTACCAGTGACAAGTGTATAACAGCACAAAAATATAATCGAGAGAGAAATAAGGCACACACACAAAGAGAAATAGAGAGAAACACTCTCATATACTATACATACATATATACAAAGATAAACACGAAGTTTAGGATACTTTATCAAAAAAAAAAAAAAAATGTTGTGAAAAAGAGTGAAAGAGCGAAAATATTATTGTTACAGAGAGCGCATGTTTATCAAATAAAATGAAAGAAAAATGAAAAATTAAAACCTTAAAAGGAGAGAAACAAAAAAAACAGAAAAATAGAAAACAAAATATTGAAGATTTTAAATTGAAGAACAGAAGACCAACAACACAAGCAAACATTGCAATGAATTTGCATTAAAGCATATTTTGTTTTTTTTTGTTGTAATATTTATTGTTCGTTCGTTTTTAATTCAAATATGATTTTTCTATGCTGTTGTTGTTGCTGTTCTGTTATGATTATATGTTCTCATATGATTATTGTGTTACGACTGGGTGATAAGCAGTGCAAAGCAGTTGAAATCAATTTCATGGCAAAGAAAAAAAAACGATTTTACTATTGCAAAATAGCTACTAAAATGCGATGATCTCATGTTGTTTTTTTTTTCAGTTTTAAAATCATACAAAAAAAAAAAAAAAAATTAAGAGAAACAGAAGCTTTAAAATCATAAGTAATGCAATGCAATGCATAATAAGCATATTGAACACTGAAAAAAGCAGTTTTATTTACAATAAAACAGCGGTTTTATATGTAAATCAATCCATCGCAATCCATGATGACAATGTTCGAAATTAATACTCTCCTCCACATCCAAGAGCTCCAAAAGCGAATCGTAATTAGCTTTTAGCTTTCAAAACCAAAATGGAGTACATGTTTGATTAATTAAATCTGACAATAATGTATACGACCTATTAATTGTAGGAAATGACAGAAGACTGACAATTAGTTCGACTTTAAGTATTGTCGACTTTAAATATTGTATTAAAGAAATACAAAAAAAAAAGGAGAAAAAACCAACTAAATTTATTGTATTGTGGCACGTAGTTACTTTATATTTTTGGTTTAGTAAGTCTCGTCCTTAGTGTCATAAGCTCATGAAGTATAGGTGCAAAGTCCAGACTTTTGCAGTTGATGCTTTAAAATCTTCAATTACAGACATGTATGTATGGGCATGTATGTGGAGCCTCATGTAGAACAAAAAATTCGACGTTAACGTTTAGATCTATACACAATCCGATATTTGATATTTCAAAAGAGTCGCAGACGTTATTAATTTTGGTTAACGTTTAGATCTATACACAATCCGATATTTGATATTTCAAAAGAGTCGCAGACGTTATTAATTTTGGTGGCTTGTTGTTTTTGTAATGTCATTGTAAATGATTTCTTGGATCATTACACAATCGACGTATTTGGAAATTTAACGAAGAATTTAATTAAAAGTCAAATTATTTGAATTTTTTTTGAAAATTAAAATAAAAAAATATTACAACAGATTTTAATAACTGAAATTCATCATTTTATTGTAACTTTAAGAGATTTTTTGTCACACGCATATGCAACTGTTATTAGAAATATGAATTGAATGCCTATAAATTGGTAAAAACAAGACAAGATTTAATAATTTCCGTCACTATTTTTTTTTTGGCTCAAAGTCTTGTTTATGTGACCAATTCCTTGAACTATGACGTTTCTTCGCACCAAGCCAACTTATTGATCCATAAACTAATTATATGACCGCAATCCTCATTACCATTAACCCCGCTTCCAAAACAAATTTAGTGCCAAATAAAATATTGTAAATAATCTTTAAAATCATAACAATTGAATAAGAAAAAACGATTTGTTATGAAAGCTAGAAGAATTGCATAAAAAAAAAAAAATTCCAAAGTTCTGTTTTTGGTGAAAATCTATTTTAAAGTTTACAGTTTAAAGTCGGAAACCGACAAAAAAAAAGAATAGAGCAACAAACAATACAAAATCAATAGATGGGGGTAAGAAATATAAGGCAAAAGTGAAGTATTTTCATTCGATAGCAATGAGCGGACGACGTAGACAATAATAACAGCAACTCGTTTTAGATTGTCTTGCTCTTGTTTTGCATGTTGTTGTTGATATTTTGTTAGACAAAAAAAAACAATAACAACGATGACTACAAACTGGCGTAATAAATAAAAAGTTTTTGTTTTATAATAGACACACACATATACACATACATACATACATACATACATATACATATACAATATATAGTATATCGAAACAAAATATACACACAAATTTAAATTTTAATCCGTGTATGTGTGTCAAAGAAGGAGGTTAAAGAGCAGAACCAAACACACAACTCCATCAATGTATGTATGTGAGTTGTTTTTGTTTTTGTAGGACCGACAAACAAAACTAAAATAATAACAACAACAACAATAACAGCAATAAAAACACAATATGGGGTTTGTTTTGTTCGTCCTTTGTTTGTCGTTGTTGCTGTACTTTTTTTTACTTTTTAATTTTTTTTTTTGTTTTTTCAATGGAGATTTCTTTCCTAACACTAGCACGCAGAGAGAAAGAGATAGCGAGAGAGAGAGAGAGTGCTTGTAGTGAAATTTACAGTTATAGACACGTTTACCCTATGATATCGTGTAAGTATTCAGTCATTCATTTCGGATTACCCTATACTATTCGATAATTGGTTAACATGTACACGTGAACGTGTGAAATTAATGTTAAACGAAAGGCTATACAGGTTCAACGTTACGTATGACCAGCTGTGTATTAATTGTCTGACATTGAAATAACACAACAACTTCATTTTGATTTGATTTGCAAGAAACTTTTTTTTTTTAATAAATAATGCATGCGTATCCCCCTAAGAATCTAACCTTTAGAGGTAGAATATTTGGAAAAAAGTTTGTATCCTTTAGATGTCATGCAAATATTGAAAAAAAAAAGAGGTTGAGAAATATATTTCAAAGCTTAAAGTCTCTAGCAAAGATTATCTATAAAAATATTGAACATATACATGGTACTTTGGACGCCTTTGGCAAACAAGTTTTATGTGATGTTTTTGTAACACAGGCTATTTTACTTGCCTGCCTGTTTATATGGGAAACACAAACAAAATTGAGTGTTTTTGTTTGTGTTTTCCATGCAAACAGGCAGGCAAGTGGAATAGCCTGTGTTACAAAAACATCACATTAATTTGTACCATATAAAGTGAAGTAATTTAGTTCTTTAAGATGATTCAGAAAATAATTCACTTCCATTTTGTACTATTTATACCGCCTACATACATCCGTCAGAAAATAGAATATATGGTTCCCAACCGCCTACTCGACTGAGTACAGAGTACAGACCACACATATCAAATTAGATTTGATATGGCCTGTGATCTGGTCAGAATGTAATACAATGGATCGCTTAAGGGTTTATAGTGAACTTTTACTTTTTATGTGATTAACATTCTTTCTGCACAAGTATTTACCGCATCGCTCACGAATAATATTCCTCCATTTACCGCACATTCAATATTTTCTTTTTTTAATTTCAATCGCTAATAAATTAATATTTCCATTTTCCTGATAATTTAAATCTAAATTTCAACTTCTGAATGAAGCACTGATCCATAAAGTTCCGTCAGAATGTTAAGAAAACCTTTACAAGTATCCAGTATCCTTAATTTTTCAATACAATATCATTTTAATAAAATTAGCAAAAGGACCGATATTTTTAAACTTGATCAGAAATGTCTCCACTAAGCAAAGAATCCAATTTCTCGATTATTTTAAATTTTGAATAACTTACGACAAGGAGATCTGACATACATATGCACACAACCGAATGTATTAAATTAATAACGATTTCAATTTCACTAAGAGCTACGTCCAATTGTAAGTAAATTTGAAATTAAATTATACGTAGGGGTCATAACATAACTGGTGTTCCGACTGGTATTGTTGCATTCACTATACAGTGAAGATCACAACACAATACACGCACTGCACATTGTTTAATAAAGAAAAGTTTTAAAAAACGGAAAAACAATGTTATCACGCGAGTGCGTACGAGTAGGGTACATATACATATGTATTGAAACTCTTTTGCAAACTTTTTATTTCATTTTTATTTCGTTTATATATGTACATATATATGTATGTACGTACGACACACACACATGCTCTATATTAAATAAAGTAATAATTACTTCTATTAATTGACTTTTGATTAAGAGCTTATACAATTCAGTTATGGAGAGGATATGGATTTTAAAAAAAATTTCAACAAAATTTATATTTTCATGTTTTATTCGTTGTTGCACAGGACGGAAGCTGTATACGGATTAAAATAAAAGTTTTTTTTTTATTTTTAATTCACACGCACGCACAACACGCACACGTTTTTGTGTGTGTTTACGATTTTCTTGTCTTATGAAACGAGTACAAACACACGAAAGAGAACAATTTCTCTGAAAGTAGTAAGAAATACTGAGAGTTGTAATCCCGTTTGAGACAGAAGTAGAAAAAAAAAACTGAAGAAATACAACAGCAACTATAACGTAATAAACAAAAACAAAAACGAAATATAATCTAATGTGTGTGTGTGTGTGTGTGTGCTTGAGTGAGTGGCAATGGTTGAGCTGTAAATGGCATACACAACATGATGTTACGTATACTTAACCTAGTGCAACATAATACAGTTGTATTACGACAGCAGCAACATTAACAATATGACAAGACCATATCGAACATGTGCTACAACTTGTGTGTTGTCGTAATGTAATGTTTGACGCACAGTGTTAACGAGCGTTCTGTCTAGCAAAAAAAAAAAGAAAAAAAAAACAGTTGCACAGAAAAAGCGGTTGTTTTTCTTTGTGGTTGTTGTTGTTCTTTTGGTTATTAACAATAATAAATAATAGAGCGCTCGGTATGATCCACAGAAATTAATAAACAGTGACAATGTCGACTGCACTGCAAATAATTCAATAAGTCCTTTTAAAGTACTTGAAGTACTGATGCAGTGACGACTGGGATCTGTACAATAACCTCTATCTCGACGACGACAGCAGAGAGAGTTGTCTTTTGCAACTTAGGCGACTATACAATGACGACAAGTTGCTTAAGTTGTAATGGCTGATGCAGAAGCAGAGCATTTCAATGGAGAACAACAACTAGTGTTTCAAAAAATCATTACAAATACATTCATTAATTCGTATTTATGTATGTACGTTTGCATGTATATAAATGAACGCAATCGCATGTGTGTTGCTTTAAAGTTTAACTATCAGAAATGCTAGTCTCCCAGGATTTTAAAATAAATAAAATAATTAAACAAAAAAAACAACAAAAAAAAAATTATAATAATACGGGTAATAAAACACTAGGCCAATAACAATGCTACATGGTGTTGATGTTATTTGTTTTTCCGGGTTTAGGCGTATAAATACATATGTATGAATATGCTATATATGTATGTATGTATATGTATAGATATTTCATACATATATACTTATTTATACACATATACATACATACATGCATGTGTAAGTATGTATGTATATTGTATATTATTTTTTCTTCTACTTATTGTTATGCACTTCTCTTTAAACACATTTGAAAACTCAACTTCATGGAAATTTTAATCGCTTTCTTTATAAATTTTTAAACTTATTTTTCTTTTTTTTTTTTTAATATGTATTCATTTATTTTTTAATTTTTTCTTTTCCTTTTTTGCTGGCTTTTGTAAATAAAAACTATTTAATAATTTATTTCTTCTTCTTTAATAATTTTAATATTTATTTTAATTTGTTTTAGTGTGGTTTATGCAACCAATCAACTACACAAGAGACACACAAACTGATTGTTTTTGGCAACCATTTCTATAACCAACTAAATTTACACTCTGCTTCTGTTATTCTACATTTTAATTTTAAGTTTATTATTGCTACCGCCGTTATAGTTGTAGTTGTAGTAGTTGCTTTTGTTTTTCTTTTTTTTTTTTGTTTCATTCAGTTTCTTAATAGGGGGTTTTTTTTGATTCGTTTTCATTATATTCTTAACGTAGTGTTAGTAGGTAGTAGTGATAGCGATAATGTTGGTGTTGGTTGGGTGACTTTAATAATTTTCATAAAAGAGAGGCAGAAAGAGAGAGTTAAGGTATGTAATCATCAAATATCCATGCACTCATCTACTTATAAAAACAAACACATATTCACTCACACATACATACATACACATTCATATGCTAGACGCACAATGGGTTGAATGCCAATCAAAAACCAAACTAAACACCTAACATCGGCTTCAAAAATTCGAATTCAATTCAGAATTCATCGAATTGGAAAGCATGAAACGTTCCTAGTGTTATCTCAACTAAGATTAGAGGGTGTTTGAGAAGACGCACGCATAGTCTTTCATACGTACTTATGCACATATGTATGTATTTGCTGCCGACAATAATAATGGAGAAACTGTTAATTCATGTCTATTCTTGTCTAACAAACGATCCACTGTTCATCGGCCTCTGTTTAATTCACGATTTTATTGTGAGTGTGAGTGAGTGTGAGAGTATAGAAAGCAGAAAAAACTAAAACCACTAACTCACACATGTTGCAGCGTTGTTTAATGTAATTTCTTTTTGCTGTGTTGTTGTTGTTATCGTTGTTGTTGTTGCCTATCGTTAATGGCAATATGTATGGTAATGGTGTTTGTGGTAGTTGATAGTTGTGCTGTTGCTGTTGTTGTTGTGTTTTGAAATAATTGTTATACAATTTTGTTAAAATTTCGTCATACTTTTAAGTATGAAAAAAAGTGTTTTGTTTTTTTTTTCCTAAAAATTTTATATTCCGCCTCAGAATAGTGTGAGTGTGTGTAAGCGTATGAGCGTAGTAAAACTATTACAGTATTTGAGTTTTTTTTTTTTTTTCAATGCACACCGCACACATACACATGTAAATGATATGTTTGCTTGAATGCGAATGATATTATGCTTATACGTTGATGGCGAGAGAAATTTTTTTGTGGTATTTCCAATTCGTGAGTTACTTTCGGATTATTCCGTTCAAGTATTTGAAATTTATGAATTTGAATTATGTTATTGCAGGAAGAAACATTTTTGTATTTATGTTTTCTTGCATAATTAAGTGCTTAAATGAACAAAATAGAACAACGAGTGCATTGGCTCTAAGGTTAGCTTTTGAAATAGTGGAACATGGGAAACTCGATCGAACTCAACCAAAATTATTACTTATGGAAGCAAATTCACATAAGGAAATGCTAAAATCCGTTTTGACAGAATAATGACCAGAAAACATCACTCGAATGTTTTCATGATTCTGAACATGATTCTGTTTTCAGAAGCAAAAGGAAAGGCAACCAACTCCTAAAACTTGTATTAAATTTTAACATGGGTAAGCACGGATTATGCGTCAAAAAGATTATGGTGCAAAATTTTAGACAAATTTATTACAAGTAAACTGGCTTGGAATAGAAATTCTCGCACAAATTCTTATTTTTTTTTTTTTTTTTGTTACATGTACTAGTGACTTTTATTTCTCGCACTACCCACATTCATTCATACATGTTTACGGTGGTCTTTTTTTATTCATAAATAAATACACATGTTTACTTGGCACCTCACTGAATACATTCGCATTCAGTGAAAATGAATGATATAAACTGTTTTCCCTTATAACGATTGCTATTGTTGTTGTTGTTTTTGACTTTTTTCAGTTTGACTAGAAACAGGGTGTATACATTGAAAGCAACGGGTTGAGCAAATATTTACGGAAATAAATTCATTTGAAAATCATGCTACCAATTGTGTTTGTGTATGTGTGTGTTTGAGTATGAAAACCATTTAAAATACCTGTCAGGTCAACCTATTGGCCAAATCAATTGATTCTGATGTAATCTGTGTGATACAAAAAAAAAAAAAAAATACGAAAATACGAAAATGCAATATGAATGAATTTCAAAACGACAGTTTGGAGATGATATCTGCAATCGTGCCGTGACACTATTCTGTCTTAACTCTTAGTGGCATACGCCTAATGGAATCGAAAAACAGCCCTCGGGCGTTCACTTCAATAGTCTAAATTGAACTTTTCCTGGGTTAAAGATTATCATTCCAAATTGGAAAGACAATTGTAAATTTTTTCAGACAGTTACATACATACAAACATAATTGGTCATTACAACCCTTCAGTCAGGATTTCGACCTAGCTCCTCACACCACTTATCTTGTGTGCGTTAATTTTATACATGAGTGGCGGGGCCTACTGTTTAAAGTCGACTCCGAACGACAGATTTTTGAGAAGCTCTTCATGGCAATTTTATTTACTCTCAGAGTTTTTGCCAGAAATCTGCTGCTCCTTTCATATTTCGTTTTGATGCCTGACCTCGGATACGAACCCGTGCTTTACGTCTAATAAGCCAACACACTACCTACTAGACTACGGCGACTACAGACAGACAGTTATCTTTACAAAGTGGAGAGCAATTGATGCTGTAGAGTTTCTAGTGCAGAAATGGGTCCGAGAGGAGGGGCAGAGATGCTAGCAAAAGAGGCTGAATTGCTATGTGACTTGAAATATGCCCAAAACATGAGATTGGTAACGAAGTCATTATGGTGTCAGGTTAGTGCAGAAAAGTTCTCTGTTCACTTTGTTCTCGAGACTGTTGCAGACAGATGCCTGAACGACAAGATCAGAATGTCCAGTTTATACAATGTCAGCGAGAATAGAGTCACCCAATTAAGGTGTCGTTATTTAGATTGCTGTTCGTACGAAACAGTACCTCTACCGAGTATTTCAAATATAAAAATGCAGAAGCGATAATTGCTCTTGACGATAATGCTTAATTTCCCGTGTAAAAGCACAAATGAATATAATAGAATAATAATAATAGAATTAGGTACGTTCATGTTCAATTGTTATTCTTCAATAGAAAGTAGAAAAAGAGTTTACAATTTTCTTGACACGAAAAACAAAAACAAAGAAAAATGAATTTTAATTTTTCTCATACCCTACCAGTTGTTTTTCACAGTGTTCAATGAGAAAATGTCCAAACGAAGGACATTTTCTCTTCAAACAGTATTTTTCACTTTTAATTCCGAAAGATAACAACTTGGACTACTGTATTGCTGAGCTGTGCTGTGTAGTTTGAATTTTCATTTTTGTTGTTGTTGTTGTTGTTGCTGTTGCCGTGTTTTCTTCTTATACACCAGTAAACAAACATTTTTTTAAAAGCTGACAAGCCATATGACCGCCCTGACTGACAAGCGTAAAAGTGTGAATGCAAAAAAAAAAAAAAAAAAAAAAAAGACGATTATTAACCCGACAAGAGGACATGTACAAATAAATTTATTTTTATAAAACATACATACTGTGAGCGTCAAAAGAGAGTGTACAATTCAAAAAAATATACATTAATAAATTACAGCTAATTTTTTTTCAAATTATTTTATTGCCAGTTTTTAAAATTAAAACAAGAAGAAAAGAATTAGAAAATTTTGGAAATATTGTAAAATTTTTTCGGGCACTCTCCTTAAGTGGAAAACTTGAGTTGAGATTGTTAGAATTTTATCCATAGTGTACACTTTCTTTTGACGCTCACTGTATATAAATAACAAATAACAACAACAGCTACAACAAATACTATAAACAAAGGTAGTGATGTATTACAAAACCACGTACAAATGAAATTATATACGCGCCCTTTAATAGTTATGCGAGGCATGTGTACATGTTCAGGCATTCAGACATTAAATAGATTGTCTTCTTTAACAAATTTGTGCATGAATGAATGCATTTGACAACGTGCATTAAATGCCACGCTTATACGCAATTGATATACAAACGCATCCATACAAATACACTTAAACGCACTTACACATTCATACTTAACGCAATGAATTTAATTGACTCGTCTTGCGACGCCGACAACAGCAACAACAATTAAGTGGCATTTGATTATAAAGACATTAAATTAAATTGTTCACGTAACCAGAATTCGCCACCTTTTATGAAAAACGATTACATTCTCTTTACTAAAACAGATACAAGCATACAACACTACCTCTCTCTATCTCTCTCTCTCTCCTTCTTGCACACACACACGCGCGCTAAGCTCACTGAAAGCATTTCATAGTATTTGTTTTCGGTTTTTTTTTTAAGATTGTTTACTGCGTGAGAATTTTTTATTCGCTAGTTTATTAGTATTGTCCAGTGAACATTTGTGAAGAATTGCTATTTATAAATTGAGAGAGTCTTTGTTTTTAGTGTATTTTTGATACCAGTATTCGATTTCGATTCGATCTTTACACGAATTTTTTGGGAAAGCATCTATCGTGTAAGAAAATAGGTGTACTACGTACATATACAGTGAAAGCTCCACTGGCGGACAGCTCTAGTAGGCGGACATCTCCGCTAGACGGACGATTTTCTAAGTCCCGTCAATTAGGTCGTATTTTTAGAGCAAATTCATCTCCCCTGGACGGACGCTCCCTTGGACGGACGCGGACACCTGTTTTTCCAAAAACATCTCCCATAGGCGGACAAATAAATATTACAAAAGGCAAAGCTGAGCAATTTTATTGTATTTCGGTTATCCCCCTTTTATACTATGCGCAATGTGTAGAGTTTACATAAATTTTTCTTTGTTGAGTGTGGATTTTTCAACTTAATCAGATTATGTAACATTGCGTAGTGCTGTGATTTCCCGGTTTATTATTTTATGTAATGTGATTTTCATAGACAAAATCTAAATTGTGATTCTCCTAAAGTTAGTGTGTTTCAAAATCGCATGGTGTTAAGATGGCTCCGCCAAATTTTCTTTCATTAAAAGAAAAAGTGTCTGTAATTGATGTTGCAGAAAATGAAAAACTTTCAGTTCGAGACATTGCAAAAACGTTAGTGTATTTAAAATTTTGGATAGGCCAGCCTTATTCATCCTTGTTTTTTGTAACAGATTTAATATTGGTCAATTGTTTAAGGAAAGACTCACAATTCTATTTTGCTTTAATACGTTGGGAGAGAAGGAAAAACTATTGGTTATTGGTAAAGCGGCTCGCCCAGGAGCCTTTGAAAACACCGCAGTTGCCCTTTTCCGGTTAATTGGAAATAAAAAAAGAAGGCTCATTAAAAAAATGATGTTATGCAACAGAAAGGTTATTTTATTTCTAGATAATGCTGCATCTAACCTAAAGGAGTTAGTGCTAATAAATGTAACAATACACTTTTTACCAGCCAATACCACATCTGTTTGTCAACCGCTAGACCAGGGCATTATTCAAAACTTTAAAGTTAGTTATAGGACCTTAATTTTAAAGCACATCATATCAAAAATGAATTTAGCGAATTCGGCGTCAGAGCTTTCAAAAGGCATAAATGTTCTTGATGCCTTATATTTCATAAAAACCGCTTGGAAAAGAGTTGAACCTGCCACCATGGAAAATTGTTTCCGGAAGTCCGGATTTATGCAAACAAACGATGATGTTGAGGAATTTGAACCCCAAGATGACTTGAAGATAATTTTGAAGATTTCGTTAACATTGATGAATTTGCTTCAACTGAAAATGATTTGATGGAAAATATTTTGGAAGATCCAGAAGAAATACTTATTAGTGATGAGGACCAAGAAATTCATTCGGAGCCCAACGGAATAAATACCTTTGAGGAAGCTTTTACACAAATTCAATGATTAAAAGCCTTTTCGTCAAACGACTTTGTAGCATATTCAAAATTAATAAATTTAAAATACCACTATGAGGATATGTGGAAAAAAAAACAAGCAAGCAAATATAAACAAACAACAATACAACAATTTTTTAGATCTTAATAATATTTCTTGCCTTTATATGTCAGTTAATTAGTTACTCTGAATATAAATACATATCTACGTATGTACAATGTACAATATGAATATGAGAAAAATAAAAGTTGATGAAAATATTTTTAAAGATTATTTTTTATCACAGTTATCATTGGCAACAAATAATATATAGGTAAATATGTATTTATTAAATTTTTCCCGAAGTATTTTAACAAAATATCCGTTGGACGGACATCTCCCCTAGGCGGACAAAAATGCCTAATTTAATTGTTTTTTTTTTTTTCAAGGGCTATTGTTATAACACAAATCGTAGACTAAATGCTTGCTGGGGTATGTACGTGTGCATGTGAACGATTTGTTTACTGCGATTCAACGTACTTGGTTTCATTGCAACGAGAGACAGACTCCATCCCTTAGTCACTTAGTCAAGCAGCCAGTCTGCCCAGTGAGTGAGGTGAGTCAGTTTTTTGAGAGTGTCTTGTGATTTTGACTGTTGACTGAATTTTCTTTTTTTTTTTTTTTAATGATAAGAGAAATGAAATGTTCTTAAAGGGTTTATTTCTTAAGCATAAGTGTAAAGTGTTTATTAGCGCCTGTGTGCCAGTCTGTATGTGCGTCTGTGTTTGAGTGTTTGTGATAAAGTGCAAAGAATCTTGAAAAACTAAAAGTTAAAAGTGATGATAATAAAAAAAAAAAAATTAAATGCATTGAGAAGGTTTAGTTCAACGTTTTAACAACATTTTTTTTGTTGTTGTTTTTCCATTTTTTCATTTCTTCAACAACAGCACATTGTTTTTAACTACTTTCGTTTATTTATTCATTTGTTTTCCTTTTAGAAACACACGCTCTTTGTGTAACGGCTTGAATGATGTTTCTCCTCGTTAAAGAGAGAGAGAGAGAGAGAAAGTGGAAATGAAAGAGTGCAATTTTTGAGAAACAATACAAAACAGAATAAAGCTTTTCTTATGTTGGTTTTAGTGAAAACAAAAGTTTTCCTTTTCAGCTGGCCGTTGTAAAGCTTTTGAAATTTTGAACATTTTTAATTTTCGATTTAAAAGTAAAAACAAAAGCAAAAAAAAAAAACAGAAATGAAAATCAAAATTACCACAACAGGGATATGAATTTCTTTTGTGGCAACAAAGAAGGAAAAACAAATTTTTATGAGTTTTTCAAAAACAATTCTTTTTTTTTTTTTTTGTCAATTATTGACAATTTATTCGTTACAATAAATTACAAAAATGTTCTTAAACGTTACCACCACCGAATAATATTCGTAATTTATTGAAAGTTTAATTTTGTTTGGAGAACAGGGTCAGGGAATGGGGTCAAGTGAAGTAATAAATAATTGACGTGAGTAGTCTAATGCGCTCTAGTTAATCATTTGTTGGACGAAATTTTCTTAAAATTTGGAATCGCTCTGGAGATTATCAATGTCATTAGAAAATAAAATTTGGAATGCACAAAAATATCTTCAGAATGAAAAAAAAGTTAGAGAAAAATAAATCAATAAAGCAAAGAAAATAACGCATTGTTCTTGAGAAATGTTGAACGAAATTATGATGATTTAGATTTGAACAAAAATGCTTTACTTTTATGAAAGATTTTGTAAGAGACAATAACGAAAAACTCATTTCAATTAATCACCTAAACAGGTGTGTACATAAAACAGTGAGTGAGATACTACATTGAACACATTGTTTGTGATATCATTGTGCATAGCACAAATCACACCTTAACAAATTTAAAATTACTATCATAATTTTAATTTATTTTAAGGTTTTCTAATCACGTTCTATTTGTTTAAGTGGTTTGTATATGTTATCTGATTTTTAATGAAGTAATGATTTCAAAAATGTAATCTACACATTACACGATTTCAGTTAGGATTACGACCTAGCTTCGCACATCACTCATGTTGTGTGTGTTAATTTAACGCATGAGTGGTGGGACCTACAGTTTAAGGTCGACTCCGAACGACAGATTTTTTTGAGAAACTTTTCATGGCAAATTTATTTTATGCTCAGAGTTCTTGCCAGAAATCTGCTGAGAGGAAGTCACCGAAGACATATTTTTTTTATATTTTATGTCTGGGGATCCTGGGATTTGAACCGTGGCCTTACGATTTATAAGTCAACACACTACACAGAAAGAAAAACGGCGTACTAAAATCAACTTTTCTATTCTCAATTTAAGCAAAAAACGTGCTTGAAAAATTAAGCCCGTTTTGGCTATTGTTTGCTTAAAACAAGCAAAAAACGGGATTGATGTGAAAAACTAAACCTTATATTACTAAAATCAACACTAAAAAGCTCAAATCTAGCTAAAAAAAAGTGTAATTTTGACTTATTTGTTATTTGAGTTATGGAATTGTGGGTTTTAAGTTCAAAAGTAAAAATTTTAATAATTTTCATTTAGTTCATGTGTTTTATACAATATATATCCAACAAAATGTCGTATTTTTCGCAAGTTGCATTTCTTTGGTAGATGACTTGGATTATTCCGGTCGATGACTTGCATTTTTTTGTGTAGATGACTTGCATTTTTTTCAAATCAATCGATTTTGGGATTAAATCAAGTACGAGTTCGAGCTTAAATCAAGTTCAAAATTCTTGAAACAAGCTCGGTTTTGGATAAATTTAGGTTTAAATCAAGTATAATTTAGGGCTTAAATCAAGTTCATTGTGCTCGAATAAAGTACGATTTGCCTCAATTCGATCCCATTTATAAGTTAATCTAGCCTAAATCAACTTTATAATTCTTGAAACAAGTGCGCTTAAGGATTACTTCAACTTCTGATTCTCTTGAATCAAGTACGAATTCGATCTTAAATCAAGAAAAAATATGCTTAAACCAAATACATGATGAGATCACTTTGATCCCAAAAAGCCTTAAATCGCGCTAAAATCTACACTTTTGTACTTGGCTGATTCGGGCTTGATTCAACTCTTTTGTACTTGATTCAAGCCAAACCGTACTTACCGTACTATTGTGACCGATATGGATTGATTCAAGCCCGGATGGCTTGATTCTTTTTTTCAGTGTACGTACTAGACCACGGCGACTTCAGAACACAAAATAGATATTACAAAGGCATTAACAAAATGCCTTACATGTGCTAGAGATTATTTATTAGTTGAAGTATTAGAATGTTTACCAAATCGCTAACAGAGTTATAGGTTGTAGGTGGCCGATAAGGTGGAGAACATGAATTAATTATGAAATTTTTAATTTTTTTATTGCTTAAGTGATGATAATATTGTGAAGCTGAAAAAGCACTTTACATTTCATTTTTAATTCACAAATTAACAGGAAATATAATTACTTAAACCCCTAAAATTATACAAATTATGGAGCGAAAATGCTTTTAATTGTTTATGATTATGAAAAGCATGCATCAATTTCACAAGACGTTACTTAATTCCAAATGGTAGAGAAGGAAGTCATAAAATTACATTCAAATCCACAATTGTATTATAATTGATACGGGTAGGGTATTGGGTAAAGAACAAATCAAATTAAATCAAATGACTACGAAATATTACAAGAAAAAGCCTTCATGATCATCATCAACGTTGTCATGATTTTACCTTCTAATGTCATCATTCACATGCATTTTTAATATTTTCAATTTAAATAAAATCACAAACGCTACTAAAAATTATTTTGGCAAGCGAAAAAGGTTGTCTGTTCTTAAAAATAAAAAAAAAAAAAAAATAAACTAGAAGAAGAAAAAGCAGAAGAAAAAAAAATGACATTCCAAAAAAAAATTAAAGGAATAGGAAATACAACAGCTGAACATCTTCTAAGAGACATGCATACATATACAAAAGAAACGAGATAAATATGCAGTAGAACTTTATATGCACCAAAGGTGGGGGGGGGGGGTCAAGAAAGTAAAAAATATACACAAACAAATCTCATATGATACTTTACATGTAACAATATCGCACTCAATATCTTATTTCTTATAAAAGTAGTGGAGTAGAATAGTACAGGATGTGTGTAGAGAAGGAAAAACTAAACAACAACACAGAGCAGCAGGGCACAGCAAATGAAAGCCTATGGAATTTGTGTTTCTCGGTGTTGGTGTTGATGTTGGTGTTGGTTATTGTGTGTTGTCATAGACTATAGAGTGGTGGCATCATTATTAGTATTTGCAAATGGTAAGTAGTATTTAGTAGGAAAGAAAAAAAGGAGGTCAAATTGTTGTCTTAAGCTGTGTTCTATTTTGTTGTGTTGTTTAATTTTTGGTGTCAATAATGTGTGTGTGTAATATATTTAGCTAGAAAATCTGTAAGAGAAAAAGAAAGAAAACACAAAAATTGACTTGTCGTTCAAGTGAAAATTCATTCAAAATATGTATATGATGAGGAAGAGTTCAAAAATTATTAAGTGAATGATTGTTATTTTTTTTTTTTATTTATTTATTTATTTATGGGTTATTGGTTACACATTTAATTACATTTTCTCCAGCTCACTCTTAATGGCGTTATAGATAAACATGTTGAGTGTGTTTTTTTTTTTGTTTTGTTTTGTTGGAATCCTTACAATTCAAAAATATCTGTGAATTTTTTATTTAATTTTCCATTTCTTCAATTTTTGTATTTTTCATACAAAAACAACAACGTGGTTTCGTCGTCTAACACTCTAGCACAACACATTTAACCACTTCGTACATGCCTTAAACACAGCACTGACTTCCGTTTCCGTTAGCTTTTACGTGTAAACTTTGTTTTCAAAATCATAAGCATATTCCCATTATATTTCACACACATTCACATTGCTTTAATGAAAAAAAAAATTATTTTTTGTAACCATTTTCAATTAGATTTTTGGTACAGCATTATTATTGGTTGGTATTGCTTTCGATGTCGCCACTCTAAGCATTTTTATATTTTATTTTTTTTTTAGTTTTTAATTTCTTTTGTTTCTTTTGCTCAAAACAATACGACTTAAAGGAGCGTCTGTTAGAGAACTAAGACGACTTCCACTAGATTGCACACTGAACATTTCTTTTTTTTTTTTTTTGGCAGTAAAAAAATGTCACTATCGCTGCAACGATGACTGTGTGCTGTCACTTTTAGAATTCGTTTTTTCATTTCTCATTTTTTTTTTTTTTTTTGGTTTCCTTCCATATTTGTAGTTTTTAAATTCTATGCCTAACCGTCCGTCCATCCTATTTTTTCTTCGTTTGTTTTTTTGTGTTTTTTTGTATTTTTTTTTTTGTTTGTTTTTTACTTCTAAAAACACATGTTGTTGTGCTTTTTTTTCCAAATGCATTTAGAATTTTTAGTAATTGAGTATTATTTGACAAATGCTTGCTCGCCAGCCAGTCTAACTGTCTAACTGACTGTCTGTCTGTCTGTCTGTCGTCCACCTTTAATTTGCTACATGACTTTCTTTATTGGAAAGTTTTATTGTTCGAGAATTATACAAGAATTGCTTGCTTTACTTTACTTCTTGAGGTTTCTTGAGATGATTTTTGATTTTCAAGTCTTACATTTTAATTCTTTTTGTTTTTTTATTTGGTGCTTTTTCTGTTTAGATTTGCAAAAGTTAGAGAGGATTTATCATACAGTGTTACAACAGTTAAGTGGAGTAAATTTTTGTCAACTCATACTCATAATGCAGTAATAAAACCAGCAATCCTTACAGATTTACCATCCATTCAAACACCATACACTACATGTAAATTGAAAATGATTGCAGCTGTATGCCTAACTTATCTTTAACGTCCTAAAAATTATTTCGTTTTATTCAAACAACATGGAGTGTACAGTGAAAGAAATCAGTGTCATCATTAGTCTCAAAGGATTGCTTTACTTGGCACAAAACACAAGTAAAATTTGATTCAAAACAGCCAAATGTTGCAAATAACTGGTATTGCTAGATACCAGTAATGCACGAGTAAGTAAATGTTACAAAACCTCAACATATGAACGAAAAACTAAAAAAAAAGACAAAATTTGCTTTTCTACACAGCAATACTATGAAATTTGTTTTTGAAATTTCAATTTTCAAATTAACGTTTAAATTTTCAAATGATTTCTCTTTAGAAAAATTTTCGCCTGTAGGCATGTCGTTCAACAAAAAAAGACTTCCGCTTTGGCAAACGAATGTTTTTGAAATTCTGTTTGTGGTACATTGTTGAACACAATTTAACAGTTTGCCACGTCATTTACATTATCATGTTTGGTAATGGGTGCCGTTTTGAATTTATTTCCAAAAAGCTTTGACTAACACTGTTAGAAGGCAAAGCTTTAAATCGTAAATAATATCGGTTACTCTGTAATCGTGTGTCAGTGTAACGAATTGTCAGGAGGTCAAAAGAACTTTCAAAGTTTAACAAAATTTCGTGGAATTTCAGATCATTGTAATTTCAATAAGAGTAAGAAAAAATGGCTGAATTCCTTTTATCTATGAAAAGAAAATTTTATAATTTTACAACACAATTATTAAAGACGGAAGCAACAAGACCTTTGTAAAAATATTTAATTTGTGTGTGTCTTTTCATTTGTTTCGTACTGGCAAATGGGCTGAAGGTTCTTAGAGGTTTTTTCATATGGTACGAAACGCCTGAACTCCGCTAATACAAGTGGCAGAAGTTTAACAAAAGCAAATCAAGAAGTCGCCGTAGTCTAGTAGGTAGTGTATTGGCTTATTATACGTAAAGCCAGGGTTCGAGCCCCAGGCCAGACATCAAAACAAAATACAAAAAGTAGTTCTTCGGCGATTTCCTCTCAGCAGATTTCTGGCAAAAACTCTGAGAGTAAATAAATAGCCATGAAAAGTTTCTCAAAAAAACTGTCGTTCGGAGTCGACTTTAAACTGTAGGTCCCGCCACTTACGTATAAAATTAACACACACAACATAAGTGTTGTGAGAAACTAGGTCAATAGTCCTGACTGAAGAGTTGTAATGACCAATTATGTATGTAAATCAAGAAGATACCGAAGACGAATTAATCGTTGGGCTTAACAACATTTCACCAATTTTTAGAAACAAAGAAGATGTGAAGTAAACGGTGCTAGAACTTGTATCCAGTGAAGTTTTTTTCCACAATTGCTAAATAGAAATACAATACGACACTACATAGAAAGATCGTAAAGCTGCCAACCAGAAAATAGAAATACAATACAACAATACATAGAAAGATCGTAAAGCTGCCAACCAGAGATCAACAATGAATCATTTTTTCGCTACTCATAAGCACTCATGAAATTTTGAATATAAGTGAGTCAACAATATTGAAATTTAACTATGTACTCTGACTCATTGGTACTCACTACAACGTTGATTTATAAGTGTGCGTACAACGTTGACATCAAACTCATACCATTTGAAATATGTTTGATTCATAAGCCTACCCATTCAGATTCATAACTTTAGAAAAACACTTCAAGTGACTCGAATCATTCGTCAAAATTTACAGTCTTAGTTATTGTTGCATTTACAAAAAAATAAAAAAGACAGATCAGCAAGTAGAGCAAACAAACAACCTTTTAGTGAGTATTTTAGTGTTCGTACGCGAATTATACTTATTTTGTGTTTCGTGTATATGTTGAGTTATGGAAAATCGAAATCAATAACATCATACGTGTTGTTTAGTATGAATATAATGAGTACTTCATACTTTGAATATGAGTAGAGGTTCCATAATATTAAAATAAGTATGAATGCGTATAAGTATCACAAATTATGAGTATAATTCGATTCTACTCATCTTTTTGAATACTCATTGCTGATATCTGTTGCCAACCATAAAATAAGGCAGTACAACAGAGCAAAGGGAGAGTGTTGATGGTAGTATGTCTCCTGAGTAACTAAACAAGAATTGTATTAAGATATGCATCTGGAAAGTATAGTGGTATTGAACACAAAAAATTTGATTTTTATTAAGAAGGATCGTGAATAAAATTTATATTACAGTATTAAACACTTAAAATGTGTTGGTATTTAATTAAATCCTTTATTTATACAAAAATCTATTTCTATATGGAGAAAAGAAAAAAAGCTATCAAGAGTAAAAAATTTCTTTCAATTTTTATTGCAATTTTCGCACCCAAATAAAATAAAGTAAATGTTTTGACAAAATTAAAAACATCACAGTGTAATGGTAGAGATAAACGTGAGTCACACAGGGATTGCCCGGGTGATAACTCATTGATATAATGTCAGAGCCAAAATGCATGAAGAAGAAGAAGCACGAAGGATAGAAGCTTGTAGGGGTCGCCGTGGTCTAGTAGGTAGTGTGCTGGCTTATTAGACGTAAAAGCCAGGGTTCGAGTCCCAGGCCAGACATCAAAAAATAAAAAATAAAAATACAAAAGTATTTTTTCGGCGATTTCTTCTCAGTTTCTCAAAAAATCTGTCGTTCGGAGTCGACTTTAAACTGTAGGTTCCGCCACTTATGTATAAAATTAACACACACAACATAACTGGTGTGAGAATCTGCGGGCTTCTTGGGGACGATTGCCTGTAGACTGTCTAATGGTGAAGGTATAGCACTGGCCATTTTATAGTCACCTAGCAGCAACTCGTTTCCTTGCCGTTCGCATCTTCCCCCTTTCCACCTTTCCTAAAAAAAAACCTGCACAATGCACTGCATGAGTAGGGGCCATCCCCTGAGTGCTGGTTTCATAAAAATAAAAAATAAAAAATAAAAAAAAAGATGCATATCATGCCGTTTACATTCATTACTTTGGCATTGACTGCGGAAAGATTTTACCACAATAATCCTACAAGCAATAAAGAGTCAATTTTTGTCTGGAATTTAAGATTTCTTACACTGGAGAACATTCGACGGTTACCCTCATTTGGAAAATTGCCGCAGAAAATTCCTACATGAGATTTGCGCTCCTCTGTAGAGAGTCGAACAAATGGTCTTACCAAAACTGCATTTATTTTACTTTTATATTTATTAATGGCGGAGGTAAGATGAGTTAATGAACTTTCTTATAGCGATACCACACAGCTTCGAATCGATATGGATATATGTAGAAAGGAATTTGCATTAAACCTATTAAGGTTTTACCTAAGGAACCTCATAGCTGTTATAATAGGACACAGACATCTAGGTGTACGTGCCGGCAGACTGGGTATACCTCATAACGACTTCTGTAGAAGCTGCAATGACGAAGAAAAAGCACAGAACATTGCCTTTGTCATAGTACGGTATGTGGGAACCTAAGAAGAAGAATTTAGTGACAAGACTAAAGCAAATCCATATGTACGCATCCATATAAAGAAATATTTTCAAAAATTAAACAGTAAAATCAACAAACGAAAACAAAAATAAAAAATTTTGAAAAAAGCAAACAGTTTTCTTGCAGATTTCGAAACAAGAAGAATAACTTCAAAAGAATAACAATAAATAATGAAAAGAAAAACCAAATGTTAAAGAGAAACTTGGATAACCAATACAACATAAACGTTGCCTGTACTTTTGTTTTATTTATTTTTTTTTTTTTTAATTTTTTATTTGGCACATTGAAAGCAAACTGCATGAAACCATGAAAGATAAAAAAGAAAACCGACAGAGGATAAATAGAAAGTTTTCTCAGAAAACTGTCATATACTGCAGCACATGTTTTATAAGTTTGTCACGGAAAATAAAAAGTTCATCAAATCGAACATACTTCATGAACTCGCTGTTATCATCTCTAAAAGAATTTGCTATAAGATATGTTCACAAAAATGTTTGAATAAATTTTTTAAATTAAAATTATTTTTAATTCTTTATTATTATTTCGGTATTTGTTCCTTTTCTTAAAAAAAAGAAAAAAAAAAAAAAAAAAAAAATGAAAATTATAAAGTACATCATCCATCATACATTATTATGACTGACCTTGACATCCAAAAATATGTTGTGTTGAATTTAAATTTAACGCACGCTCACATTTACAACTCTCTCATTCACACATACACACTGAGAAACGGATATTTTAATATTATGTGTGTCTATATAGACATGTGAGTGCGATTGTGAGTGCCTTTCTGTGTACATTTTTAAAAGTGATTATGACCTTAACACCGGAAACATGTTATTTACAGTGTAACACCGCTGAGCGGCTATCGCCATTATTATTAAGAACCGCAGAAAACACAGCTCACAACTACAAGAAAAACAACAACAACAACAATGTTATACTATATGTATGCTAATATGGCGTTGGTTGTAATTTCTTTCTTTTTGCAGCATTGGTTTGTTTTGTTTTTGGCTTTTTTTTTCTTTTTTGGTATTTTTCTTTTGGTATTTCATATACAATTACCGTTATTTTTATTTAATGTTCTCTCATTTCTTTATTTTACAGTTGCATATGTGTATGTATTTGGAAACATGTGTTTGCCAAAACTTAAATTTGTTGGGAACTTAATTTATCGATTTTAACGAAAAATCAATAGAAGTGCGGCTCCAAATGAAACACCCCAGCAATAGTACTCAAATGGAGTTTTGTATTTGACGGATCAAAAAAAAGAAAATCAAAGGAGTTCGATTATAAGTTAAGTGTACTAGGCCATGTTCAGAACACTATATAAATAAAGTTGAACTTTCTAATCGTATACGAAAGGATGTTCTATTTCAATAAGATGTGGTTTTTTGAAAAATATTTTATTGTCGTGATAGAAGCACGATACGTTCATTCTGTTATTAATAAGCATTTCGCCTTATATATGTATACAGTTGAGCATCGATTATCCGTGATGCGATTAACCGGGAACATCAATTATCCGGGATCGGTAATGAACAAAAGCTTTTTTATTTTTAATCAATTATCCGGGATTACATCAATTATCCGGGATTACATCAATTATCCGGGATCTTAAACGATTTGTTTTTATCACTAAAATTTGTTTTGATTGAGTTAGCAACACCTAACATGTAAAACAAAAGCAAACAAGGGTAAATTCCTTATTTTTATGCTTTTCTATTTATTTGTCTGAAAGTTTGAGAGCGCAGGTTGTTATTGAGTAATTTGAGAATGTCACCGAAGTCAATAAAATCTACTAAAAGGCAAAGGAGAGTGTTAACAATTCAAGATAAACTTGATTTACTCAACAAATATTACCGTCAATAGCAAATATTTCGGGGTATTTGACGAGAGAGGAAGCATAAAAGTGGGTCAACTGTGATAATGATGTTCCTTCATTTCCTATTTTGTCTGACGAAGAACTTCTGCTCTTATCAACCCACCATGAAGAAATCGAAACAGAATTAAGCTCCCAGGAGTCTGATGAAGATGATCTAATTGTTCCGAAAACATCTTTGAATTTTCGAACATAACAGAACAAGATAAATTGCAATTCTATCGTGTTCAAGAGAAGCTTTTGGCAGAAAAAATAGAGTTAAAAATAACAAACAAACTACTTTAAATTTACATTTTTTTAATTATTAATTACATATACATGTTAATACTATGTGCTCCATGTGTATATATTATTTACATAAATAAAAAACTTATGTAAAAATACGTATAATGTTTTACCCCAATTAACCGGGAAAATCGATTATCCGGGATGCTCCCGGTCCCGACTATCCCGGATAATCGATCCTCAACTGTATATTGAATTACACATTTCATTGAATTATTCCATGAACAGGACGTCAAAAGTTTTACACAAGTATCAGATCCCATATAATCAACGGCATCTGGTATGCATTTAAATCAGAGGTCGGCACCAATAGCCCCGGGGGCTGTCGTTTTTTATTCAGGTTTCACTTATACAGCCAAAGAAATATTACAGTAGGATTCATTAATATTCAATGACATTCACTAATAACAGTGAGAATTGATTTCGATTTTTGGAAGAATATTTGTCATGTTAAATACACTATCTTTAGAGAATTTGCGCTGTACATTTTTTCTATATTTTCGACTACAATATACTATATTATTAGGTTGCACTTGAAAATATTACGAACAATTTTCCTGTGGGTTATTCATATGCTTCTCACAATTTCAGTCACATTTTAATCATGTTCTCTTTGTGCAGACCACTGATTTAAATCGACTCTATTCAAACAACTCTCTATGGAAATTCTTTACACATCACGTATGTTCACGAGTCATTTATTCCGATGCCTTTCGTTCAATTTCCAAAATATATGAAAAAGTTATATGAACAAAAAAAATTTCTGACATTCAGAAAATATTTGATAAAAACGCATAACAATTTAAACTGACTCATCATTAATATCCGCGAAAAAGTTATTCGAATTAACAATCGCAAAAATGACCTTCGGTAGGAGTTCAGGTTTTAAAAGTGCTCATTAAAAGTCTAACCAAAAATAAATAATAAAAAAAAAAAAAAAACTATTACGAATGGCTAGCAAATTAGCTTAATTTCATGCAATTATATTCGAAATTGCAAACAATGCTACCTGTACGGTATAATTAAAAGTGTGGCCTGTATTTACAGCGCGTCATAGCGTACATATGTATGTCTGTGATATTGTTTAGATGTAAGGTATCCAAACCAATAAAAGTCTTTAATGTTTTATTAACTCTCTCTCTCTCTCTCTATCTCTCTCGTTATTTGTCTTGTGAAATTTTGCAGAATTTCTTGTTTTCTTCGTTAAAATTTAATTTTATTCACTGCCCTCACTCACTTTCTTGAGCCATTATTTAAAAATGAAGAAGAAGAATAAAAAAAAAACATTACCTTTATCAACGTCACTAGATTTAATGACCAGCAAGAATAAATGGACTCGCGACAAATTATTGCCCCACCACATAAGAAAACTACTCTCAGACGCATATGCATTACCGGACTCTCTTTCTCTTGCACTCTCTTTCTCTTTTGCCATCGCCTAGGCCTAGTGGCAGAGGTTATAATAGAAACAAAAAAAAAAAAAAAACAGCAACAACAAATATAACATGACTATTAAAGGAAAAAAAAAAATTAAATGAAGAAGAAGAAAAAAACCAACTCAAGGTCATCTCGTGCATGAAAACTTCATATGAAAGAAAACACAACTCCACCACTACTTTATAAACAAACAAAAAACGGAAAAACGAAATCACAAACACAATCAAACATTATTATAAACTCACACGGAATAGTATGTAGAGAGTATATGAATACCATTATAAAGGAAAATGAGCTGAAAACAGCAACAACACACTGACGTGCAATTTCGTTATTTTGATTGAAATTATTCTCGTTTTTTCTCGTTTTTTCTTTTCTTTATTATATTTTCATAATTTCCAAGAAGAAAAAAAAAAACAAAAACAATACAATTTCACATGAACATTTCAACAGTGATACCGACGATAAATCCATATCTACACTCACAGAAATTAAGAAATTCATTTACGGGTGAGCCATTTGGGAGGGAGTTGCAATATTCAGAATGATCACAGAATTATGGTGATCACAGAAGATTGCAAAGAAAAACAATTGGAGCACACAACATTATCACACTTGATTGAACAAGTCAACTTGAACTGATGACATACATATGTATGTATATCTGGCATATACTTTAGAGTGTATGCTTGTATTGTAATGCAATGTATTGTAGTGCCTGTAAAGCCTATTTAAATTCGTTTCACTTGAGATCAATGCATGTAGTTGCCTGAAAGGCTTCATTTTTAATTTTAGGATTCGATTTATGCTTACAACACCGTTTAGCTATGGGTCGAGCCAAGAACCATGTAAAAATAATTAACAGTTCTTTATCAACCCATACATACATGAAATCGCCATAGTCTAGTAGGTAGTGTGTTGGTTTATTAGACGTAAGGCCACGGCTCAAATCCCAGGTCAGACATCAAAACGAAAATATGATAAAATATTTCTTCGGCAACTTCCTCTCAGCAGATTTCTGGCAAGAACTGTGAGGGTAAATGAAAAATTGCAATGAAAAGTTTCTCAAAAATCTGTCGTTCGGAATGGACTTTAAACTGTAGGTTCCGCCACTCATGTATAAAATTAACACATACAACATAAGTGGTGTGAGGAGCTAGGTTGTAATAATTGTAACTGAAGGGTTGTAATGGGATTTGTGGACCACGATAGGAGAGGGTTCAGTAGAAGATTAAATTTTAAAATCTGCAATCAATGTGTGATAAATTTTCATACGATTTTTGCTCGTAAGTCTAACAGGAGCTGTATTGTACTTTCAATTAAGAGGTGTGTAGTTGGAAAATTCGTGGAACTCATATATTTTAAATCATAATTTGAAACAATCAGGTTATAGGAAGGTGGAAAGAGGGAGTAGTGTTTGTGGACATTTGATTTAAATTTACCAATATCGTAACTGACGCAGGAAGATCATTCCACAAGCGAGCAGTGCGGCCAAAAAATGAATTTTCTCTGTAATGCATTGTGCGGTTCACTGGACAATCAACCACAAAAGGATGTGCTCTGCGAGAGGTACGAGTACCACGTAAAAATATGTGATTATCGGGAACTCTCGAGAACACCTCCCATTATAGTACCGATAGAACAATGAAACACACGCCACATTGCGACGATGCTCCAACGAATCAATAGAGTTGGATACCCTACTGTCATTAATAAGCACCTTCGCCCTCTCCTGTACGCGGTCGAGAAGCTTCAAAATAGACTTTGAAGCACCGGCCCATACATGAGAGTTGTACTCCAACCTAGGTCGGATAAAGGTCCTGTAAATAGTAAGAAGGTCGGATGGAGTGAAGTATTTTCTGCACCGTTTCAAAAAACCAAGGCACTTGAATGCTTCTTTCGACACTCGAAAAATGTGATCGTTCCAACGAGCATCACAACTAATTCTCATGCCCAGAACATCAAGAGCATCCGCCTCCTCAATATTTACATTACCCATAGATACAGATGACAGAACACCAGCACCAGCATCACGCCGGTGTGTCAAAAAACAACATTGGGTCTTGCGCGCATTAAAATCGACCCTGTTCGCGCGTCCCCTCTCAGAGATTGTTATCAGGTCATTTGTGAGTGCGTCATTCATGTTCGACCTCCTCAATCAACCTGTGGTGAAAATGGAAATTGAAAATGGATACACTGCGAGCAACTTCAAACGATGTTCTACCTTTTAGAATGACAGGCGGAAAAACCGATCTACGAGATGTCTACAGAACCTTTTACTCTCATAAAACTTTTATGATTTTGGCTTTTTTTTTCCTCTACTGTAAGAGCAAAAGGATTTATAGTAGAGAGTGTAGAGAGTGATTGGCAAAAAAAGTAAATAAAGTTCTACATGACAATCACAACTCACTCTTATTTATGGTAGTCCTTTTAATTTGGTGTACATATGTATATATTCTGTATCCTTTTGTTGTTTTCATTTTTTATTGTTATTTTTTTTTTTGTCATTTTTCGACTTTTCTTTTTTAATTTTGTATTGTCAACATTGCGTGTGTTACTTTTGGGTACATGTGTGTCAATGTCACACGATTAATTATTGTCGTGAGAGTGAGAAGTAATAACGAAAGACGCCTTTTGGGAGGGGTGCACCACACACATGCTTACATAGCATTGAGAAAACGGTAATAAAATGATTAAAATTCATATGCAAGTACATACAATATGTTTAAATGAAACGCAAAATAATTTACAATTAATTCCGAAATACGTAAAATTCCCATTTCGTAGGATTTTTGCCGACATTTTCAATTAAACTTTTTCGGAAAATCTATTGCATTTGTTATTAAAGAGAGTCTCTTAAAGGGTGCAGAATTGGAAAATTTTTTAAATTTACAGGAAAAACATATATTCGTAATCAGACCCACCAATTCTTTCCTCTTTATGGCATTCTCTCTTCTCCTCATGACTGTTAATATACTGTGAGCGTCAAAAGAAAGTGTACAATTCAAAAAGATATACATTAATAAATTACCGTTAATTTTTTTTCAAATTATTTTATTGCCAGTTTTTAAAATTGAAACAAGAAGAAAATAATTAGAAAAATTTTGGAAATATTGTAAAATTTTTTCGGGCACTCTCCTTAAGTGGAAAACTTGAGTTGAGATTGTTAGAATTTTATCCATAGTGTATACTTTCTTTTGACGCTCACTGTATGTATCCTACACTCGTTTACAACTGCTAATTAGCATTTGTTTGTGAAGTATTTGCGAAACTCATTAGTGGTTGAGTAGAAAATGTTTTTTCTTCTTCTTCTTTTTCTCTTATTTATCGATTGTTTGCCGTAGGCGAGTTGTATTGGTTGTTGCTGGTCATTCAGTTGTGTTTCACAAACAGATTTTGCGATAAAAAAAAAGAAACGAATGAAAAAAAAAATACAAATTGATGTCCTTGCTTTTACTACACTTTTACGTACATACATATTCATGCAGTGAATAACTACACTCACACTAATACTCACGCACAACCATTCACACACACACACACAGTCATTGACAGACGGTAATAGGGGTTCTGTAATTGAAGTTATTATTTTACCGTTTTCCTTTCTGTTTTTTTTTCCGTACTGTTTTAGCTGTAAATTCATAAAACAAGTTTATGAATTATTTATAAAATTCATTTCACAGTTCATTTCTAAAGCAAAAACGCCAACGACAACAACAACAACAAGAATAATAATAACATGAGTAATAGAATATAAACGTAATCGTGTGGTATATATATTTTTTTTTCATTGCGGTCACGTGATTCATACGAAATCAACGCAGAGCAGAATAACCCGCAAATGCTACTTATTTTGAAGATTCTAACCCCCGCCCCCCTCCATTGAAATCGCTTTCGTGGATGAATAACAATGAATTCAAACTTTCTAAACTTGCTAAAATATAGATTAATGAAATGGTAAAATATAAATCTGGAGTAAAAATTTGGCCTCGATTGGAAATATTGATCATAGTGACACGTTCAGAAGCATTCAATATTTCTCTCTAAAAGACAAAAAAATTGTGAAAACAAGTGTTTCATGTGTTTCTGTTTCTGCCTTAGATTTTGCGTAAAAAATTAAATTAAAACTTAACTGTGGAACAGAGATCAGCAATGAGTATTCAAAAAGATAAATAGATTCGAATCATACTCATAATTTCTGATACTTATACGCATTCATACTTATTTTAATATCATGGAGCCTCTACTCACATTGAAATTTTTAAGTACTCATCATATTCATACTTAACAACACGTATGATGTGATGTTGATTTCGACTCTCCATAACTCAACATATACAAGAATCACAAAATAAGTATGATTCGGGTACGAACACTAAAATACTCACTAGAAGATTGTGAGTTTGCTCTGATTGCTGCTCTGTCTTTTTTAAATGTAACACCAACTTAGACTGAAAAATTTGATGAATGATTCGAGTCACTCGATCTAAATGAGTAGGCTTATAAATCATATAATATCATACATATTTCGAATGGTATGAGTTTGATGTTAACGTTGTACGCATACTCATTACAACCTGTACTTATAAATCAACGTTGTAGTGAGGAGTACGAATGAATCAGAGTACATAGTTAAATTTCAATATTCAAAATTTCATGAGTGCTTATAACGATTCATTGCTGATCTCTGCTGTGGAATACAGTGAGTCTGGTCAGAGTGAAAATGAGTGTAAGTGACGAAAGCTCTCCCAAATTGGCAGGTAATGTGTTAATGATCATATTTGCTCTTGGCTCTTAACTGACGGATATTTTAAAGAGAATTTTCTGATGAAATCGGCATTCTAGACTCAAGCATTTTTTCTTTTAATATGATTGGAGAGACATTTAAGTTCGAGCTAAACGAGACAGACTTGACTTTGACCTTAGTTTATTATTGTGATTGATTGGAAAAAAAGTAAATAAAGAAATGTTAAATGCTGTTTACCAGTAGTAAATTAAAATTTAATGAAGTCGCCGTAGTCTAGTAGGTAGTGTGTTGGCTTATTAGACCTAGGCCAGATATCAAAACAAAATACAAAAAGTATTTATTCGACGATTTCCTCTCAGCAGATTTCTGGCAAAAACTCTGAAAGTAAATAAAATTGCCATGAAAAGTTTCTCAAAAAATTGTCGTTCGGAGTCGACTTTAAACTGTAGGTCCCGCCACTTATGTATAAAATTAACACACACAACATAAGTGGTGTGAGAAACTAGGTCAATAATCCTGACTGAAGGGTTGTAATGACCAATTATGTATGTATGTCTGTAAATGAAAATTTTAACAGAATTGGATGTAAGACTGGCTTAGAATTAATTTTGGCTCAAAACAAGTGTGATTGAAAAAGCATTGGTGTTTGGGTAAGTAAAGAGTTATGGTGTCATAGATTTGTTGTCTATGAAAATTAAAACAAAAGCTAAAGAAATTCTTACGGACAACATTCGATTAAAATACGATTAGGGGAACTTGTTTCAGCATTTCATTTAGCTTACTTGCATATACTGCAGAGACCATATTTTCCATATTGAAGCAAAATTATATTTCTGACCTTCATTTAGACATCGTGACCTTTTATAAAAATGATATAAGGACGATTAGAGTGTATATGTTTTCGAAAAGATTTACTTTCCCTGCATGTTACCTGCAATTTTAAATGTTAAAGTTTTTTCTTTTTTTTTTTTTGGCACTTTTTAATTCAAAACGAACGAATTTTAATTAACAACAAAAAACCAAAGTTATTCTATAAAAATCCATTAAAAAAAAAAGAAAATATTCAAATTTAAATTCATATGCTTAAATACCAAGTACTTGGTAATTACAGCAACAAATTGCCAGAAAACTTTTGTAAAATTAAATTTTATTATTTATAAAGTTTAAAGTTTAAGAGATTCTCGAAAAACTGAGTGGCGCCTAATAGACACCAAACTGGCTGATAAAGCAAAAAAAACAAAAACAAAGAAAAAAAATTAAATGGAAAATATAAATTTCATAGAAAAGAAGAAGAAAAAGAAGAAAATAAACTGACAATATAAAACACTGGCAATAAAAAAAAACCGAGTCATACACAGCTTGAATACAGAGTTTGGCAGCCAACAAATGACAAAAAAACCAAAAAAATTCTGGAGATTTCAACACACACACAGAAATGAGAAAAAATAATAATAATTCCGAGTAAAAATACTCAATGGATGCCAAGAAAAAAAACCGAACCGAATTACACACATTTACACAATCTTCCATAAGTTCATTGACTTGTGAATATGAATGTAAGAAAATATTTATTTTCTATACTTTATGCTGAGGGAAAAAAAACCAAAAAAAAAATCTGTAAAAGTGCCCATCATCATACGCATTTTGCCAGTAAGACAGCTTTCAAAGAAATAAAAACAGAAAGCCTTCCTATAAATAGTTTTATTAGTGTTATAAGGAAATCAAATCAAAACATATCAAATGAAGAGAGTATGACATCAACCTTCAGGAACAACCCTAAAGTCAATTATTTTATTTGATCAATACATGAGCGTTACGTTTACGTTTACACATGATGCATTTGTCGATTACAGTTCTCTGTTTTTTCTTTTTTTCTTGTGATTTTATTTTGTGTTCGTTTTTGTCTTTTTATTTGTGGTCGAAGTTTCCATAATCAGAGACACACACACATACACAGTTACAATAATGCTGACACGAACACTACACTACTGCTGTAATAGGCTTGTAGACGAATTCTCACACAAAATACATGTGCAAATATGTACAGACGTATGTATGTATGCATATTGTTTATAATAAATATGAGGGCATATAATTTATTTAACCTTTTTTTGAATATTTAATTCAATTCCGTCCTAAATTAATACACAATTTAGAAGGTTAAATATGATTTATCCATTTTGCATACACGAATACAGGCATGCAGACATACAGAAATGCATATACTTACTTACGCATATGCTATGCAAGACATGGTAACGGCAATCAAAAAGAGTAGGTGAGAGCAAGAAAGAGAATTTAAATATGATAGCAAAACATTTGTCTTATTGACAATTTATTTATTATGGACACTTAATTTATGTTCAAATTAAATTTGTGTGCCATGTGAACGCATTCAAAATTTAGCCCCAGAGAAGTTTTACAAAAACTGCTGAGGGCTTTTAAATCATGCATTCAAAAAAAAAAAACGTTGTCACTTTCTTATTAGGTTGTTCCATTTTAGAAAAAAAAAAAAATAAAAAAATAAGAATTGATTGCAACTGCGAGAAGTGTGTGTGAAGATAAATTCGAATTTGCAAATCAAAGACGCAATCCATAAATTTTAGCAGCGCCACATTTAGCATTAACAGTGCAAAATTTTCTCTTAACAGAGCAAATTCAAAAATTCAAATTTTTAAAATCTCAACTCTCAAAATTATTCCAGGTATCCCACTAGAGATGAGCGATATTTTCAAAACTGTGATTTAATCACGGTGATTGATAATTCACTGGTAACTACAGTGATTGAAATTGCCAAATAACAGGTACTAATAATGTCGTTCTTTCAAAATTGTTACATACTCAAATTTATTTCATTTTATTTTGAGCGAGGCAAAATTACTCGTAGATGATGCTGATTATTTACTTTTGTCTTTTATACATGAACTTTCTGTGAAACTTAATTGTCAAACTTCATATAAAAAAAAATTACATTAAAAATAATAACATTGATGACACCACTTTGATTTTGTTTAGTAGTCCTTTCGTAGTATGTATCTAGTTGTCTCTTTCTTACGACTTAATAAAATACGTTATTGTCATTATTGTATTATTGGAATACTGTGATCACAATCACTGTTTTAAAGAACAGTGATTAACAAATCACGTTCACTGAGAACAACGTTCTTCAAAAATCACTGGATCGCTCATCTCTATATACCACTACCATGGTTCGAATGAGGACCCTCTGGATTACTATTTGATATATAGTCTGTATGGTGTACCATTTCTTATATGTTCCCAAATGGCCACTAATTTTCAAGAGAGTTTTCAATCAAAAAATTGATGTTTTCAAAGCCAATTTTCACAATACCGTAACACTTTATATGAGACTATATTGCTGATTGCATTAAGAGGCCTTGGAACACTCTTTTAGGTATGATATTTTACTCATAGACCTAGTATAATGCCGTAAAATTGGCTCCTAAAGAAGTGAGCTTGTTCAGATGGATACTGTTAAACAGTTAACAGTGCTCTGTTCAGGGCAATTTTTGCACTGTTAACGCTAAATGTGGCGCTGCTAAAATTTTTGGAATGCGTCTTGGATTTTCAAATTCGAATTTATCCTCACACACATAACTGCGAGTGGAGAATAATTTTTTTCACATACAAAAATATTCGCTTCTAATAAGGACAAAAGGAAGAATAGGGAGAATTTCTACAAAAAAGCTGCACTGAAAGTTGCTAAATTTCTTGAGATATGTACATTATAATATCGAATGATTATAATTTATTTCAATTTCATTGGCTTATTTTGATCTCAAATAACTGATTAATTCTTTAACAGATTTGTACGCACGTGACTTAGAATGTATAAATATATGGGCAATTTCGTGTCAAGTGACCCAATTTTTAAAATCGATGTCTTCCGATTTGTATGAAAAATCTTATTCTTGAGTTAAAAAATATTTTTTTTGATAGATATCCCACTCGCATCCCATTAAGCGATTATGAAGGCCTTAAAGGAAATTTTATAAGCTTTCTTTTAAGCAAAAAAAAAAAGGTCCAAATTGAAATTAAAAAAAAAAAAAAAAAAATTTAAAAAAAAAATAAAAATTAAATTTTTTTTAAAATTAAAAAAATTATTTTTGGAAAGATTGAAGAAATAGCTATCTAATATCTTTTGGAAAATTTTTGCTAGGACCAATAGGTCAAAAGTTACACACATTTAAAAAAAACCCTGTATGACCAAAATGTACAAATTTGTCTAACTCCGGCAGTCCTTGACTGATAGAGCTGAAAATTTGTGTCTGGCCTACTATCCAATAGTATTAACCTTGGTGCAAATTTCATCCAAATCGAAAGACGTCACTTGACACAAATTGCCCATATGCTTGTTTATATAAAAAAATAACATACTTTACGGGGCACCCTAAAACAATATCTTATGATTGTACAAGTGCATGTGTGTACATGTGCGCGTGTTGCCATCATAAACAGATGAATTCGAATTAAACATGATATTGAGCAAACATTAATCTAATGGTTGTAAACAATCGTAAAATAAACGTTTTCCTAATCAATACAGACATTAATTGGACAGACAGACAGACAGACTTAATCTATGGTTTTCATGAATCATGTGCCAAAAACTTCTACGAACAACACTTTCTTGAGGCAACAAGCGTACATTTAGTTGGTAGTTATTAAAAAAGAAACCGGTTGTGTAAGATTTATTGCAAAGTCTTGAGGAAAATATTCCCTTAAACTCAAATAAATATTTATTTATAATTAAGCATACGTTTGTTATGATCTAGGCAAAATTCTATTTCAAAATTATTATTGAATTGGAAAAACTTGCAAAATATAATTTAGCATAGCTAAGCTGTAAACAGAAAATAAAATGTATAATTTTGGGTATTGAAGTAAGTTCCTTAAACGGTGTGGTAGTGTGTAGAGTGCAAATGATTTGGTTTTGAAATTAAACAAAATAAGTTCATATAATAATGCATAAAACATGTATATATGTACATATATATATACATACATTTACATATGTATATGTGTATATGATTTATGAATTATATATGCATGTCTATACATAAGTACATATACATATTAACCATGTACAATAACAATAACAAATAGAAAAGCGGCGGCATAATAAATTGTTGTAACTTAACCTTTTGAAGCGTTCTATATTTTCTTTCTTTTTTTTTCTTTTATTCCACAAAAATCAAAAACAAAAACAAGTGCAACAAAATGGTGATAATTTATTAATATTTTCTGTATTTAATATTTAATTCTATGTTTTATTTTCCTTTTGATTTGATTTTCATTAAAAAGCTTTTTAAAAAAAATAATAATAAAAAAATTGATTTTCTATAATTTTGTTTGCATTATTCTTGTAGCCATTAAAACAAAAATACTTCTCATAAAAGTTCTCCTTTTGATCGTAGGGATTCTGCAATTGCTGCTGTTGTTGCTGAAGTGGATCATCCTTGTCTTTGCTTTTTGTGGTGTTGCGACGAGGACGATTCATCATGGGATCATCCATTTGCCGGGAAGCTTGAGCCCGTACTTGGGGCGGTGGACCTGGGGTTTTCTTTTTTTCCTTCTTCTTCTTTTGTTGTTCGTAAAAGGCTGCATTGGCGGATGCCACTGTAGCTTCCCGTTCCATTTGCTGTTGCTTTTTGGCAGCCAAAGCGGCCGTTTGAAATTGTATGAGATGGGAACTGCGTCGTCTTAAGGCAGAACCATAGGGGCCGCCATTGCCCACGCCAAAGAGTCTTTTAATGCGACGTTTGTTAATGAAACCTAAACCGGAACTTATGGTGGAACTGCCACCCTCGCTGCCGGCCACCATGCGGCTAAAGTTCGAGTCCAAATCACAGGAATGGCTGCCGTTAAATGTTATGCCGCCTATAGTTCCGGCCGAATCAGCGCCACAGGGAAAAAGATATGTGTTCAATGTACTCAAAGTGGTCGAAGTGTGCTGACGTGTCAAATCACCCCCGCCTCCACCGCCAGCAGAGAAGCCGTTGTTATTTTCATGATCACCTCCAGCAGTGTTGGTTGGCGGCAGAGACGCTGTTACTGCTTGCCCGGCGGCAGCTGTTGTGGATGTGGTATTAAGGGACACTGCGGCTGCAGTGGATCCGGTGGCAGTATGAGAGGCTGTTGTGGTAAGACTAGCGGCAGTGTTGGTATCATACGAGTGTGGATTTACATAAATATGATTGTTGTTATTATTATAAACATAATCGCGTGCTAGTTGGGGTGCTTGTGCTGCTGCTGCTGCTGGTAGTTGTGGTGCTGGATTATGCTGCGGCTGCGGCTGTTGATGATTATTGTTGGTTAAATTCAAGTGGAGATTCACTTGATTCACATAGTGGGCAACATTTTGGTGTGCGGTTAAATTGAGGTTATTATTATTGTTGTTATTGTTGTTGGGATTATTAATATTATTGTTGTTCTGTAGATCTGGTGGTATTCGAGGATTTTCACGTATAACTACTGCATGCGGTGGTTGTTGTACAGGAACAGCAGCAGCAGCACCACCACCAAGAGGTGGTGCTGGTGCTGGCAATATGGGCTGAATGGGTAAGGGTGCTAATTGTGGCCTGTTAAGAGGCCTTTGCTGATTATTTTGCTGTTGTCTACGTTCCGAATTAGCATTGCTGCGATCGCTGGAAGTGCCACAACAATCACAAGAGCCCGAATCATGAGAACCAACCATTTTTGTTTTTTTTTTTTTGTTTTTTGATTTTTCTTAAAGTTTTAGCAAAATTTTGATATGATCTCTAAAATATAGAGTTTTGATTAATTCCTTTTGTATACTTTTTCTTCTTGTATTACTAATTGCTAGTTTTTCCGTGTAGCTTAAAGCTTAGTTTTAATTTAAAGCCATTGGTATTTGAGCGTTGGTTGTAAATATTTTTCTTAATTTGATTTATTTTTTACGATAATTTTTGCTTTTTAATATGCCTAGTTAAGAAAATCACACATTACTAAAGATTTTATTTTATTTATTGAATTTTTTTATAAAAATTTTATATTTGTTGCATTTTCGTTTTATAGGAAACCATGTGGAGGGTTATTTGATATTTATATATACTGTGTATTTTTTAATTTTTTTTATTTCTTTATTTTCTTTTTTTCTGTTGTATTTGTTAAGAAAAACAAAAAATTAAAAATTGTTCGCAATAATTTGAGCACTAATTAAAATTTATATAATTTTTAAGCCACTTTATAATATCACAGCAGTTTAATTGTATCCTTATAGCTTATTATTACATTTTATTACAATTTTTTTTTTTGTTTTTTTTAATATTTTAATATTTGCATTGAGTTAAAGCAACAGTTACGAAACAGTTTTTTCGTTTTTTTTTTTTTAAATAGTCCATATGTAGTCTATAATTAGGCGCGTTGCAAGTAAAATAAAAGAAATAATAACGATACTAAGCCACTAAGCACAAATGATAATTGAAAGTGTTTATTAGAATGACTAATAAAACAAATACTTTTAAATATTTTGTAATTTGTTTAAAACTTTTTTTGTTTGTTATTTAACTGCCTTTTTTTTAAATATTTATTGTAGTATATATCTAGGCGTTGTCACATTTTTTTCATTTTTTTCTTAACAAAAACTGTGTGTGTAGCTGAGTTCCATCCAACTTTATTTCTTCGTTTCAACACTTTTTATTTTTTTTTCTCTCTTGTCAATTAGAGATAAAACTTTAGCTTTATCCCAACAACTAAAACCAGCACATGGGTTAGTGTCAGCAGAACAACAATAACAACAATACCATACAAATAAAAATATTAAATCTCTTATGTTGTTATGAACCGTTATATTATAAAGCAACTTGCGCACTTTTTAAACATCAGCTGTAGTAGCATTGAATCAAAATACTAGACAGATACTGCAACGGCTGCTGCATTTTGAAACTCTCGAAAAACTCATTTCGTTTTAAAACACTGGTTAGAATAAATCTCCCAAAAAAAGAAAAACTCCAGCATTTATTATTTGCCTCTTATTTTAATTTTTGATTTTTTTATTTTTATTTTATTATTGATTTATAACCACACTCGTATGACTAAAGAATTTCTAGTTAATTTTGCTTATTTTAATTTTTGTTTATTTTCGTTGCGATATTTTATTTTTAATAATTTATTAAAATTTTTCTGCACTTCCATAGTATTTTTCTTCTTTATTTTAATTTTAATTTTTTTTTTTGTGTCTGTTCCGCTTAAATTATTCACTAATTCTCTTCGTTTGGCAAACAACAAATAAAATTTGCTAACTTTACTTAACTCGAAATAACCAACAATCTGCAGAACACAAAAAAGTTACAACAATAACAGCAAAAGCGAAAAAAAGAAATAATAACATTGTTGTAGTTGTTGTTTTTAGTCGTCTTTTTTTCAGTGTTTTTTGTTTCCTTTTTATTCTCAATTTTCGGTGTGTTTTTCTTCCTTCTGTTGTTCACAATTTTCCACTACATACATACTTCCGTTTGTTGTTATTATTACTGTTATTGTTGTAGCTCCTATACAGTAATAGTCTTGTGTGTGCATGTGTGTGTTTTGACATTGCCATACCGAACACACATACAGCCAAAAGCAAGGCTCTCATAACTATACGATTTATAGTGTAACAGTGTTGCCATTTAGTTAGTTTCGCTATACCTTTTCAAAATGAACAAGGAAAATAGCGGAGAAAAAGCGTTTTAATATTGTTTTCAAATACATTCAGAGCATATGAAAAATTCATATATTAAATATATTTTTTTTTTTAATATTTGATTTTATCAGTTAAGAGCCTTCGACTATCTTTGTTGCTTCAAAATTATGGTCATATTTTTTGTATTGCAGTCATATTGTAAACTGTCTTTTGTGTGGGCATTTTACCCATTATAAAAGAAGAATCCACAAATTTAAATGATTTTTTATATTTATTCCAGAAAACAATAGCCGAATATTTTACCTCACTTTGTTATTTGTAAATATGTACTATGCACTCTTATGTTTGTTAATTTCAAACAAAATTTCAACAAAGCAGACGTATCTTCTTTTTTATTCTCTAAAAATAACAAAAATCTTGCGTTATTTTTGTCAATAAATTCACTGAAAAAAATTGCCAACAGTGGCAACACAGCTGTTAACTAACATATCGAAACACATACAAAACGTAAAGAGAAAATTTACAGGAGCAAAAATGATATGGAAAGTATGATACTCACACTACACCATCACAAATATGATGGCTGTTGCGAATAATGTAAATACAATTTGTTGCTGTTGTTGTATAATAAATCCTATACTAGAAGTATAAATTCTAGGCATACAAGACTTGTGTTGTACATGTTAACGGTTTTTTTTTTCACTTTTGTTTTCGTTGTTGGAAATAATAACAATTTCATGTTCGCTGGGATTCGCTCGTATTTTATCCTTTTGATTCGTAAATCTTGTGTCGCCACACTCATGGACATTTAAGCATACAACACTCACACCTAAAATTGCAACTTTCCGTCGAACTCATACCAAAATCGTACACGAATCATTAGACTTCTTGAGTTGAAAAGAGACACACACACACACACTCACACCCCATAAACACGTTAATGGCTATCATTTCCTTTTACTTTTGCTTCCTTTCATTTTATGTCATCCTCTTGTTTTATATGTAAACTTTTCTCTCTCTTCTCTTATTGTCTCTCTTTCTCTCTCTCTCTTTCACTTTGACTCTTTCATTGTGGTGGTTTGGTATTGTGTTATGTCATGGCTGCTAATAATAATCGAGTATAAATTTGCATGTTGGTATGTTATTGTTTTTTTTTTCTGTACATTTGTTTAGTATTTACCAGGCTCTCATCAGACTGAGTATGAAAGGTATCAACCAAACACAACACAAACATCTCATACAAGTGTGTACCTCTACCATCATCGTAATCGTTGCTATTGTGTCTATAAAAATGAAAATTTTTTGTTCTTGTTGTTGTTGTTGTTCTCTTGCTTCTTTTCGTTTTTGAGAGAGCGTTTAACTGTGTTGTGTAGTCTGTTGTCGTTATTTTTTGCAGTTATTTCAATCGACATATTCAAGTGCACGAGGTCAAAATTGTTACAACAATAACAATAACAACAACAACAACAGAGGTAACAGCAGTGTGCGATAATGTTTGCGTGCGTTTTGTTTTTTATTTTCTTTTTATTTTTAGTTTTTACTTTTAAATATAATCCACCGTCACCGACAAGCAAATATTAATGATCATTATTTTAAATATGCTGTTGGCGTTGAGAGCTTCTTCATAGTCAAACGACGTTGAGTAAGAAATTCACAAGGTGGGAGAGGTTAATGTGCGAATAAAAATCTCTGTATGAAATAGTTTCACAGATAGAAGAAATAAAATTAAAAAAATAAAAAAAAATAACAATAATAGTGTAAAAAAATGTAAAAATAATGATTTTCAAAAGACTTGGTTACATTTCTACGATTTGCTATACGTAAAGCATTGGACCACAAAAAATCGTTACTTATTAATCCGTTAATCTGGGAAAATGTCTCATTTAATAAAATTAAAATTACATTTAATCATAAATCACATTAAACGCCAGATGGTCGGTAACACAGTACAATAGGATAGAGTAGATATTGTAACAAAAAAAAAAAAAAAAAAATAAAATAAAATATTAACTTGACTTAACACTAATGAAACGTAAAATATTTATGTCAAGGTCTAGTGAATCATTTCAGAGTTCTATAATAAATTACGTTATTGTTTTTGTTCTTTATGTAATTTTCTCGCGCTATTCGAATATATGTATGAGTACGTGTTCAACACGTTTTGGAGTAGGCAAACGTTGTGTTGTTGGAGTGGCAAGACGCGTTATTTCCATTAAACTTTGTTTTACTAATGGTGTTTTCTTTTCTACCAAAAAATGTGCATTTTATTTAAAAAAATGGAATTTTGTGTTTGTTTCTTAAAAATGTTTCGCCCTCTAAAAGGGTGGTATGTTTTATTCTAAATAATTTGCACTTGCCAATGGTGGAGGGAATTGCATTTTATGCCCTGTATAAATCGAGAGTGCCGATAATGCCCTGTAAAGCAGATGACTTTTGTTTATTTATAGGGCTACCAGATGAAATTTAAAAAAAGTCGCCTGGTATCGTTATCCAATTTTGAAGTTAATTTTTTCATTGTTTTGTGGAGTAACATTAAGGAAACATTACATTATTAAAGCTACATGGTCAGTAATATAAAAAAAAAATTTTATTCAGTGTTAAAAAAAATTTTTGGTTATAAAAAAAAGGACTCAAAAAATTAAGTCGAAAAATTGGCGATCTGGCAACACCTTTTTCATATTTACATATTTTATTGAAAACAAATCAAAAAATACAACATATTTTTAAATTAAATTTTTAAATATAGATTTTGCTGCATCTATTTTATTTGCGAAAATTGGAATAAATCAGTTATTAGATTCATCTTCGTCATCTTTTGAACAAATTGGCATTTCCACATTCATTTTCTTAATAAGTGGTAAACACAGGGCATACCCTTTTTTAAAATTTGTGTTTTGTTCTTCTCAAATAAAAAATTATATTACAACAGGGTTGGTCAGCAATTTTTTAATGTACCTTGTAAGAGGGTGACATTTTCTTTGTAGAAAAGAAAACACCATAAATTTCATTATATTCAGTAAACACACACGTTCATATGGATTATTTAAAAATACATTAAAGACGCCTTTCTGATGTACATAACACCATCCCATTTAGTCTTAGGGCCTTTGGACTTGGTCTTGACTCATATCCCAAACGATGTCCCTTCTAATACGTACTATTCGATTAGTTCAGTTGAATATTTGAGGAAATCTAGATATATTAAAACATTGAATGCCTAAATCTTTCCTATTTCTGTTTTCTGTAAGATCTTCCTTTTGGACAACTTAACTAAAACAATTCTTCGCGATCACCAAAAGTTCTCAGCCTGAGTGTTGCTCCTCTGAGAGGTATTTCACCCTTATTTAGTTTCAACTTAATGCTGTCCTACTTATGATAATTTTCTGTTTTTCAATTTTCTTATGGCATTGACTGTCTAGATATCATCTGGATAGCATATGTACATGCATTGTATTGGCTTCATGCGAAGGATAATGGACATATACAAATAGTGTTGCCATTCCATAGCAGAAATCCTATCATTATGACTGTACTTATTTAATGTGTGCAAATAAAGCAAAGCGATAACGATCAAAGCTATAAAACTCCAAAAATTACAAAAACAAATCTCTCTCACACACACACAATAATAATAAAAAAAAAGTAAATTTAAGGTCATAGACGCCGTAAAGCCCTTGGAAACGAAAAGTGTACTAACAAAACATGAAAAACAATAACAACTAACAACACTAGCTAGCAGCACTAGCAATCGAAAACAGAAAATCATTAAAACTAAACGAAGAAAACCGAACAAAAATCTATTAAAACATATGGTGGCGCCAAAAAATAAAAGCAGGAAAAAGCAAATAAAAAAGAAAAACAAAAACAAAAACATAAAATAAAAAGGAATCAACAACACAACGAAAACAGCATAAAACAGTTTATAATACATACGACAATGTTCGTTACAAATTTTCATAATATTTGAGCACAAATTGAAACCAATTAACAGCTTCATCCTTGAAAAACAATAACAGGCAACCAAAAAAAATGTATGTACATACATACATATATAAATTGTATGGAGCGAAGTGAGAAACATAATATAAATGACATACATATGCACATACATAGTGTTGCCAACAGTGCACCGTTATACGTGGTATATAGTTTGGCTGTTCTCGTTGCTTATTTTTTTAATTCACGTTTTTAATACTGTTTCTAATTTCATATTCTTGTACTGGGGACTGATGAAAATTCAAGAGCTCATCTGACACACAATGCACAATGGTGGCATCGGAAGTTTCAATAGTATTTCATACATGCAAGCTGATCTTCGATTTCGATTATCTGGAGTGCTCTACAATCTAGAAACAGAATCGAAACACAAGATACGGGTGGCTGATATATAATGCAACAAAGTAAAGCGCTATATTTTTTTAATTTTTTTTTTTAATTTTATTGTTCAAAAGCAAAACATGTTGGAAATAACATCAAATTTTAGAATCAGTTTAGATTTGTTCGAATTGGCCACCTTTGTTACGAATTATAGCCTTCAAACGGCCGACAAAGCCATCACAGGCTGCACGAAAGTGGCTCTGCGGTATTTTGGCCCATTCCCGGCGGTATTTTTTAGTGAGAACCTTACTCTCCAAAATGCCCCAGGCGCAAAAGTCCAACGGATTGAGATCCGGAGATTTTGGTGGCCATTGTGCGGTAGAAATGAAGCGAGGACCCTCCTTTTTAAGCCATTCTTGGTTGACGCGTGCTGAGTGCGGTGGTGCTGAGTCCTGTTGGAATGTCCATGGTCTGCGGCCGAAATGTTTGTCTGCCCAGGGCTTCAATACTGTCTTTAAGACATTTTCCCGATAATATTCGGCATTTATTTTGACCCCACGGTCTATGAATACGAGCGGGGAGCGACCATCGACCGTTACGGCAGCCCACACCATTACCATCGGCGGCGCTTGAGTTCTGGTGGCCAATCGCAGGTGTAAATTTTCAGCTGACCTCTTTGGCAAGTAAACCCGATCATTTTGTTTGTTCACAAACTGCTCAATTTGGAATGGCTTCTCATCGGAGAAAACCAAATTCGGTAACTGGCCACTTTCGTGCAAGCGAAGTAACTCCTTGGCTCTTTCCAGTCTAACTTTTTTTGTCCATCGGTGAGCTCTTGCACTTTTTGGAACTTCAATGGCTTTAGTCCAAGCTCATTTTTCAATATGTGTTGCATCCGTTCTCGCGATATGTTCAGCTCACGAGCAATTTTTCTACCACTGCGGCGTGGATTCGATGAAATCTGGCCTTCACTTTTCGGATCATTTCTGGTGTTGTTACCGTTTTTTTTCGTCCACTTTTTGGACGCGATGCAACACTGCCAGTATCACGGTAACGAGCAATGGTACGAGAAACAAAAGATTTATTCACATTTAAATGCTGGAGGGCTCTAACGATAGCCACCTGTAGTTTTCCAGCCAAATATAAAGCAATCACACTATCACGCTTGAATTCCATCACGAATAACTTTTTTTCTTAATGCAATAGCTCAAAATGCTTTTGTAAGCTTGTAAATAATAAAATGAACTGTCACTGGAATAAATCTGTCAGCTGTCAGACGAGCGGTTTACAAATGATAGCAACCTGAAGTTGGTTGCAATACATATCAGCCACCCTATATACTGACCAACAATTCTTTTTTCATAATTTATTGAAAGAAAAAAAAATTGGAAAAATGTCTTAATTATGCAGACAACTTTAATTAGTGCTGAGAAAATATTGCCAAGATCTTGACAAAAGCATTCATTAAAGTGAACTTTGAGCGGAAAATTCGCTACTGTATTCGAGAATGTAATGCAACATTTGATTAATGGAGAAACGAGACACAAGTAATCATTCGTGGCAGAGAGGTTAGTAGTACACCCACTTCCAACATGTATGATGAGCAAGTTAATAAATAAATGAGTCTGGTAAGTAGTCCACTGGCTTATTAGACGTTAGCAGCGTTGCCATTTGCCAAGTTTTCACTTTTTTTTCAAGTTTTTGGAGATGCGAAAAAGTTTTCATTAAATTTGTTTTCTTACAAAATAAGTTTTTTCGACAAAAGTGAATTTAAAATTTTTTTCAATAAATTCAGTATTAAAACAGGAAATATTTACATTTTTAAATAAAATATTGTGTATTTTATTAGTCCCGGACAAAAAAAGCAAAAAAACACCAACAGAGGGCACCGGGCTCCGGAATTTCCTTTAAAAATGTTGGTACTTTTGTAGAAAACAAATTTTTTTTTTTTTTTGTAAAAAAAAGTTTTTTTTCCCAGAAATAAAGTTTTTTTAAAAAAATCTGGCAACGCTGGACGCAAGGCCGTAGTTTAAACTCCAGCCGAGAGATCCCGAGCAAAACGAAATATGAGAAAAAATATTCCTTTCGCAGGTATTCCTTCCTGCAGATTTCTCGCAAAACCTCTGAATAAAAGTAAAAATTGCTGTGAAAAGTTTCTCAAAATTCTGTTGTTCTAAATGGACACACACAGACTGAGTGGTGTGAGAAGCTATTGTGAAAACGCAATGTGTTTTAAGAGAGTAATAGTGGTTTAAAGATCTCCGTTACAAACATCTGTCGAATAACTGTCTAGTAATTGTTATTGCTTCTGCAAAGGGTATAAATAGAGGAATAACAAAGAAAAGCAATTGTTGTTGTTTACATAAAGTTGTGAACATTGGCACACAGAATTGTGTGAAAAATAAAGAATTTTAATTAAAACTAAACACAAATTTATTTTAATTTTAATTTTATTTGCAATATACATACGAGCTCATATTTTAAACGTTTTTAAAAGGTAAAAACGTAACAATATCAAGAATTCAAAATGAATAATGCTTAAAAGTAATGACAGGCAGACCTTAGATATTTACATTTACGTTTTTTTGGGAAAGAAGAAAACTACAACAATTAAGAGAGAGAGAGAGATCCATTTCATATTTAAATTACTTCCTACCTTCCCAAGGTTCAAAAACAAAATTCCAAACCTTAGCATAATGGCTTTAAACACAAAAAATAAAAATAAAAATATAATCGATGTTAGAATTAAAGTTACAGGAAGTTTATGTTAAATATTTGAGTTTTCTGGTATATTTTTTTTTTATTCTCTTGCGAATGGCATTGGAAATAAAAAAGCCTTCGAACTCAAAAACACAAACAAGTTAGAAGAGATAATCAATGTATTTGTTATTTTCGTTTCAGCCTAAAATTTATTTCATTTTAGCCATTTAGGAGAAAGACGATAGACAGACATTTAAATTGTATGACGAAAACAAAACTTTTCAACCTTAAGGGCCATTATTACAACTTCCCGTTAAAGTTGGGGTTAGTTAAAGGTACCTTTAGCTAAAGTGAACGGCAAAGTTACCTTTAACTTATTTTCGTTATTACAACTTACAGATAAAATAAAATTAAAATATGGCAGTGCCGGAGCAAAGTCGATAAAACTGCTCAATTAAACAAGTTTTTTTTAACGCAGTGGCAACAGCGGACTTCGTTTTTTTGTTGTATATGCTCATTTTGTTTAAATTTGAAGCTGCCATAGCGAAAATAGTATATGATATGGCAAGTTCAAACATAAAGTGACCTTTAAATGTTAAAGGTAGGATGATCTTCCCTTTAGCTTAACGATCACTTCTATCTTATTGGGTACTCATAATAATGAAAAACAATTTATCTGCCCGTTAAAATCCTCCCTTTAGTTAACGGCAAGTTGTAATAATGGCCCTAAGACTTCTTTTGGTTTTCATAATTCATATGAAGGAATGGTATAGCCGTTGTCTTGTACTCAAATATTGTACGAAATCGTTGAGTTTATTCCTTTTGCTGCCACAATATTTGCAAATCTTTACGTTCATATAGCCAAGTTGAAATAAAAATGGGAATAACAAAAAAATAAAAATAAAAATAAAAATGAGTACCATATTGAATTATTACCGCACAAGTGAAAATTTGATCAATAAAACAAAAACCTTTTGTATGTTACACAGCCAAGAAAGAGAACAAAAAAAATATATATTCGCAAAATAATATATAATTTAGGTTTTATTTTTCAACTATTTTTCGTCTTTCATTTGTTGCTATGCTCTTTTAAAATGCCTTCAATACTTTCCATATATTGAAGGTTAAAATTATTAGCAGAGCCCTCTGACTGATGAATTGCATACAAACGTGTCGGATTGCAATTGAACGAAAACTTTACAGTGGCGTCATTAAGGCATAATACGAGTAAAGAAAATATTTCAAAAATATATTACGTACGTCGTACTCTTCACTCTTCTACCATTATTTATATACATTCGAGGTACGCATAATATAATACAGGTGGATGGGGGTGGATGGACGGTGGTGGTTGGTTGGTTTAAAAGCAATTCGCTTTTAAATATTTTCAATAAAAATAAAAATTAATCTGCGTATAAATTTATTGATTTTCTTACGATTCTCCATAACCAGAACTTGTTATTGTGGGCGCTACAAAAGCCGTCTAGATTTTAAATTAAGAAACTAGGTTTTGCTTTCTTAAAGATTTCAATGCGCTGAATAAGAAGTCGCCGTAGTCTAGTAGCTAGAGCATTGCCTTATTAGACATAAAGCCAGGGATCAAACTCTAAGTCAGACATCAAAATAAAATACAAAAAGTATTTCTTCAGCGGATTCTTCTCAGCAAATTTCTGTCAAAAACTCTGAGGGTAAATAAAAAATTGCTATGGAAAGTTTGTCTCAAAAATCTATCGTTCGGAGTCGACTTTAAACTGTAGATACCGCCACTCGTGTATAAAATTAACGCGCACACAACATAAGTGATGTGGGACACTAGGTCGCAATCCTGACTGAAGGGTTGCAATGACCAATTATGTTATGTTATGTGAATACGAATTAAAATCCAAATCCCACCTCAGCATTGCTCACCGAAAAAGTAAAAAAAGCAATATATTCCAATAGGTATTACATCGTGAGTTAATTCTTTTAATCGTTGTAGTACAAAGAAAAATGCTGTTAAATTTACGCAAATCGTTTAAGTAAAAGTTCAGTCAATCTTGTGTGAAGGCGCGATGCGAAGAGAGTAATCGTGGTTTAATGACATCCGTTACAAAGATCTGTCGAACAGTTGTCTAGTAACTGTTATTGTTTATGCAAAGGGTGTAAACAGAGGAATAACAAACAAAGCAATTGTTGTTGTTACATCAAGTTGTGAACAGTGGCACACAGAATTGTGCAAATAATAAAGAATTTTAATTAAAACTAAACACAAATTTAGTTTTATTTTATTTGCAATCAACGAGCTGATATTTTTAAACGTTTTTAAAAGGTAAAAACATAACAATTTCACGTTTCCTTTTCCTTATTTTCCAATGGAAAAATTTACGAACAACTTCAAGACAGGTTTTATTATTCTTTTTTTACGTTAAAAACCAAATTGTGCTCGCCTTTCGAAAAGACATTAACGATTGACGCCATCCATTATACTAAGGCGATTGAAAGTTAAGAAGTCTGAGAATTATAAAATTTGATTGAAAATATCTTGAAGCCAATGGTTTTGAAAACGTATCCTGAAATTATTCTAAAGACTAAATGTTTCCAAGCACCTTATCTGACTAGTTAGGAATGATTTTTCAAATAGAATTCTGTGCTACGAATATGAGAACGTAGTAGTATCATACGGTACTGTACTCTACTGCAAAACGTTATGGTACGTTTGAGAATCGAATGAGTTGGTTGGCGCAGTACAAAGTTCTTTAAGTCGATATGTCTTAGCGGACAAAAGATTGTTGGAAATTCAAGAGCCAGCAAGAGTTGAAGATGCTTACTTGGATCATAAAATACAGTCAAGAGGAAAATGTTATCCATTTAAGGAAACATCTTATCTTGTCTTAGAGTCTACTGTCTATGGTACTAGCTATTGCAGGCAAAGGTAGCTAGACCATCTGGTAAAGCAAATTGAGCACTAACGGAAATCAAAAAGAACTTTGAAAATTTATCACAATACATTGTAGTTATATACGTTGTCTACAGCTTAATAAAGGCCCTCAACATCACAATAAAGTGCCAAATGTGTTAAATGTTCTGTTCTAATGCTTGAGATTTCCAAAACTATTGAATGGAAATATTGAAAAGAAGCTTCATTGTAGAAGTAAGGGAAGCGCTGCGATCAGAATAGGAAATTCGCAGGGTAATAGTGTGATGTTGAATATGGTGATGATTTTTTCTCGCTTAGAATACAGTGTAGCAAATAACTTCCAGGAGTTGAGCCTCTTTTTCTAAAAGCTTTTGTCTTAAAGTGATATGAAGTGGTCTTGTTGGTAATAATGGAAAGAAAAACCTATTCAAAGCAGTTATTTTGCTCATACTGTCATTAGTAAATAGGTACGTAAATAGAATTTTTAAATTTTTTTGATTTTTGTAATGATGGATTCCCTAATATTCATTATTTTCGTTTAAAGTATACATATGTAGATGTTTAGGAAAATTATTTTATTTACTGTTCTGCACAAAAGTTTATAAACTTCTGTGTGTTTATTTTCAAGTCTTATCGTTTATAGTTTTTCATATAAACATACATTTTAAAGGTACATCTTTAAATAAATCAAATGAAAAAAAATATATTCTAAAACAGACATAAGTAGCTACAGAACACAAAAGTTGTATACCATACATGAGGCGTTTATTTTGAAAGTGGTTTAAGTCCATTTTTTAAAAAAAATTAGTTAATGCTAACAATAATCATAATCCTATATAATCTTTTATTTTATAAAAAATTTAAGTCTAGTATCATTAAAATTGCTATAATTTGGGGCACTTGAAAATTAGTTAGTTAACGAAATGGAAAAACAAAAATAATTTTGAAACTGGTTTAAGTCCATTGAAAGAAATAATTTTTTTTCATAAAAGATTAAAAAACATTAGTGGCTAACCTGTAAATTGGCTAAGGTTATGTTGGATGCGATTTATAAAAAGTAAAACCTATAAAATGTTTTAGAAAGAATCTATGGAAGTGGATACAGAGTTCAAAATACTTGTCGGGGAAGACCAAGGAACTTCAATAAAATAAAATTAGCACCACTATACAAAAATGTACGTCCCATTTCAACTCCTAAGTATAAGGATATGATGGAGTTAGTAAGGTATATACTACCTAAGCACCATGAATATTTTAACAACCTCACACATAATCTAAATGAGGAGAAATAATATGGTAAAATCTTTAATATTATCCTTAATAAATGAATGTTGATTTAATTTTTTAATAGATGAATTAATATTATTTTTAAGTATATGTTTTTCTAATTACATATATAAAAATCTGTATCTAAATTGAAAGCTTCCCTATTTATTTTAAAGCTATTACATTCATCTACATCAAAAATAAAATATTTACAATTTCTATTATTTAAATTCTTTAAAATAATAATTTCAAGAACTTATCTTAAAAACCTAACTAATTAGAGGAATCACCAGGTATACAATTCTTTTGTTCAATATTATTGTGAAACTAAAGTATTTTGTTGACTTATAATAATATTAAACAAAGAACACTAAGGGGACTTATTCCTTTTCACAAAGCAAAAAAGTCATTTTATTCATTTTGAAAGTGGTTTAAGTCCATTTTAGGTTCTGAAACACAGCTTATTTTTCTAGTAAAGTTTAAAAAAAGTATTACGTTATATATTCTAACATGTTTAAGGTTACAAAGCCATAAAAACAACTTAATACCAGTTAACAATATTTTTGAAACAATTCAAACGCAAACTCTTAAATATCTCAATATAAGAAAAAATGGGCTTAAACCACTTTCAAAATAAACGGCTCACATATGTACTTGGTGCAATCCACTTGGATAGGGTAGGGTAGGATAGGATAGATTGGTAAGCGATACAGAATTAAATAGGAAACAAAAAATACGATTTTACATTTTATTATAATTATCTTGCATAACAAACTGCTTCTGTCTGTAGATTTGAAAAGAAGGAATTATTTTCCATTTACCATGTTTTTTCATTTCGTTACCATCGGCATTACCAGCAAAAGAATCAATCGAAATGACACGTTTAAAGACATGTTTAAAGTTCAATAAATAGAAATGGAAATAAAAAAAGAAATGGAAAAGAAGAAAAGAAAATTAAAACACACATGTTAAATTAATTGAATGGCAATTAAACATCAAACAACAGCAAATTAGCTTTTGCAATTCGTAAATGAATTGCATTGAGAGAAAGATATTGAACGCACCTCTTCTTTTTATGTCTCATTTCAGCCGGTGAACGAACATTTTGTGTGCCGTGCATTTTCTCCACAAATTATTTTATTTTTTTTTTATTTCTTATTTTAACACTTTATGCTCCAATTTTTTTTTTTTTTTTGTTTTATAAATTTTACTATTAATAAAATTAAATATTTTAAATATTCATAAAATGGCACTTATTTCAGAAAAAAAAAGAATTTTTTTGGAAGACATTTTAGTCCACTTGTTTGTTTTTTATTTAATTTTTTTTTCTAGATTTTCTTTAGTTTTAAATTCTCTTCAACTGGCCTTTGGTAAATCGATTTTACACACACACACACAAATATTAATTGATTTTATATTGCAATTATTAATTGAATAATCGAATTTAACCACTCTTTATGCATTGACAATTATGAATTCTAAACCAGACTTGGAATAATTTGAACAAAAAAAAAAGCAAAAAACACAAAAAAAAAAAACAAACCAAATATTGGAAGTGTGTATAGAAATGTAGAAAGCAAAAAGAAAAAATCCGCTAAAAAGCCAAGTGCCAGTTACAAATTGAGAATAATGTTGAGCAACATATTTTTTCTAATTTAATTTTAATGTATTGATCATATACCCCCCGTCCACCCCCCTCAAACGAAAACTGTCGCATATCTGGTAAATCACTCATACGCAGTGACAGCTACCGGCAACAGTGCAATGTAAAACGTTGAAAACGTTTACATTATGCACAACAAGCCTTGGCTTTGAAAACATACATATGTAATTACCTTTAGTTAACGAGAAGGACAGCCGCGGGTAGTAGCAGCATTATGGGAAGATAAAATTAAATTAAGAAACGTTTAAAACAAAACGAAACCATTTTAATACTCATTGCAAGTCTAAAAGAATTGAGTGAAAAAATGCTTAAGGAATCGTTAAAATGCCCAGCAATTCTTGACAATTCACTTGAAATGCAACATTTTGACAAACATGAGTGGTTAACCGTAATTGTTGTTTATTTTAAGTTAATCTTCGTAGCTCAGCCATATCCAAACATAAATAACAGTTTCTTGAATATAATTAAAAAGGTGACCAGATATACCACCTACTTTATTATCTATCACCAGGGACGGATAATTATTAGAAAAATTCACCAAAAAAAAAAAAAAAAAAAAAAATTTTACTTAAGCTCACGTTTAATTAATTACATTTATGTACATAAACATTCATTTAAATTGCTGAAAAAAAGAAGGGGCGTGAAAGCGTCCAAGTATGATAATTTTCAATTTATAACACACTTTCCAAAACAATATAAGAATTTATATATGTATGTATACATACATATGTATACATAGTTTCCCATCTCTTTGCTCTTTTGCTTAGTTAATTATTTGAAAAATAATAAAAATATTTTCGTCTTCAAAATAAACAAAAAAATTTCCAAACATTAAAATTTTGTTTGGAATTATTAAGAACCCGACATTGATGGCCTACAGAGAAGGCGTGCACATGCTGTTTTAATGGCCTATAATGTTACTGATGAGATCTTTTGTTGTTATTGTTGTTTTTAGTTGATTAAAGGAAAATATATACTTTAAAGTACATACAAAATATGTATGTTCGATAGATACACACATACATATGTACGTAATGTGTATGTATACGCAAAGTTAACATCAATAAAAAGATTAAAATAATATTATTTTTGATTTTAAGAATTTCTTAACGCCAGATATCAATTAATTAGTGTGAAATAGTTTTTAATTCAAGGCAAAGGCTTTACAAATGGTGGTAGGACATCAAAATCCATATTCTTGAAACCACATGACTGACAAAACTGACTTACGTATGTGCCAGAGATCCGCAATGCGTCCTTTTTTCGCTACTCATAAGCACTAATGAAATTTTAAATACAAGTGAGTCAACAATATTGAAACTTAACTACTCTCGATTCATTCATATTCACTACAACGTTGATATAAATATAAGTACAGATTGCAATGAGTATGCGTACAACGTTGACATCAAACTCATACCATTCGAAATATGTTTGATTCATAAGCCTACTCATTTAGATTCATAACTTGAGAAAAATACTTATAATATGTACTTATAAATGATTCGAGTGATTTGAATCATTCAACAAAATTTACTGTCTTAGTTGTTGTTGCATTAAACAAAAAACGAAAAAGACACATAAGCAAAAATGACAAATCAGCAAGCAGGACAAACATACAACCCCCTCCAGTAAGTAGTTTAGTTCGTACGCGATTCATATTTATTTTGTGATTCGCGAATATGTTGAGTTGTGAAGAGCCGAAATCAATAACATCATACGTGTTGTTAAGTATCAATATGATGAGTACTCCAAACTTTGACTATGAGTAGAGGTTCCATGATATTAAAATAAGTATGAATGCGTATAAGTATCAGAAATTATGAGTGTGATTCGATTCTAATCATATTTTTGAACACTCATTACTGATATCTGCTACTGACTAACAAATTAGCAGGAAGCAGTCATTAAAGTTTGTTTCCATCTACAACTAAGAAAATTGTATTTTTCTTCTTTGGATAAATTCATCGAATAGCGTAAAGTATGTAATCCAAGTGAAAACATTTGTGCCTAATTAGGATTTTTGTTGCTCCGTTACGGTCGACGTAGTCTAGTAGGTAGTGTGTTGGCTTATTAGACTGAAGGCCCGAGTTCGAATTCCAGGTCAGACAACAAAACGAAATTATGAAAATATTTCTTCGGCGACTTCCTCTCAGCAGATTTCTGGCAAAAACTCTGAGAGTAAATAAAATTGCCATGAAAAGTTTCTCAAAAAACTGTCTTTCGGAGTCGACTTTAAACTGTAGGTCCCGCCACTCATGTATAAAATTAACGCACACAACATGAGTGGTGTGAGAAGCTAGGTCGTAATCCTGACTGAAGGTTTGTAATGACCAATTATGTGTGTAGGTTACGGTCATTTTAAGGAATATGGGGCTGTCATACACTTCCTTCTTATTATTTCGTTGCTTTATTGCAACAAAAAGCTATCAAATCACGTTTAAAACTAAATAAATTATTTGAAAAGTCAATTTTTAAAGCTTGTTCCTTTTTAACACGTTAACTGCCACGCGCATTTACAGTAAAGTTTTCTTTAGGCCATGCGTACCAAGTAGTTAAACAAGCGTCACCCCAATACGGTTAACGCGGCTCGATCAGCAGCTTTACTGTCATCCGAATATGGGTGACTGGATGATGAGGAGTTCAAGTAAGTTCTAAAAGCAAAATTCAAAAATACTCTGACCAATTGGAAAGGGTCTTTTGATGTCCACTTAAAGTAAAAACGTGCCTTTCTTAGGGTTAAGGATTCACAAGACTTTCTTTTTTTCCCATGTTTTGTAAGACAAACAATTTGAAAACGATTTGTTTTCCGCACAAACAGGCATTATTCTGAAATCGTTTGGCTTACAAAAACAAGCCCTTAGTTTTTGTTAAGGAAAGAAAGTATATTTTGCTAAAATAAATAATGTTGCGTAAAAATCGTGATGCTTTAAAACTAAAATAAAAGACGGCAACAATTCAAAATTTTTTAAAAATTGTTTACATTCATATCAAGGCAAACAAATAAATATGCTCTGAAGATGTGTAAATAAGATTTCAAGTTAATGAGATGAATTATATTTCAAAATGAATTACATATGGAAGTGATAAATAAAATGTGATTTTCATTTATTTAGGTTACCTTGGAGCTTGTGTTAAGCTACCATGCGCCGAGATATATGCCATGCAAGTGATCCATTTACATACTTCAACACCGGAACGACAAATATTTGCAACACGATCGCACACTCCCCTAAAGAAGTGTGGGTCGTGTATTGTATAATTATGGGGATTTCTTTTAAAAATTTTAACAAATATTTATTGAAAATAGTTTTTTATGTATTCTCTCAATTACATGAATTTATATATTATTTTTCTTTGTTATAACAAAAATTGACCTTTTAAACATAATACGATATGCACATACATATATTGTATATTGAATTAATTTTTTTTTCTAATTTATAATTTCTAATATACACTATTTTTATACGAAAATTTTTTAAAAATATTTCTTATAATTTTCCGTTTTGTTTGAATATTTTTTAAAATATGCATTTAATGATACTTATTTTTTTTTTCAGACTTTTGTAGAAACTAGCACTTGATAATATACACCATTAGGCTAAAAATTGTATTTCTTATGTCACAATTTTAACACAATAACCACGTCAACATTTCTTTTTTAATTTTTTTTATTTTTTTTTTTTTAATAATTTGTCCAAAAAAAACGAACATTTACGAGAAGAAAAGCTCTCAAGAATTTGACAACAAAATAATTATAAATAGAGCGAAAACAACAGAAGACGACAAAAAAAAAAAAGAAAGACACATAAACATACACACGAGCACAAATTCTTATGAAAAAAAAAAAAAAAAAACATTTAAAAAATTTTTTTAAATTTGTCACACATATTCCACCACGAAGCAAAATTGTAAACGTCATCAATATTATTGAGGAGTTAAATTTTCACCGCATAACACTGATGATGCTGTAACTAAGCCGATCTACCACCGTATATGAATGAGGAAATTCAACACTCTGTTTATTAATCACACAGGTTGTTTGAAAAAACACAGGGCTCTTGGGAGAAAACCAGAAAACGAAAACCCGATAAATTTCCCGTTAAAAAATGTTACGTTCTCTTGATCGTCGCATGATCAACTGATTCAAATATTTCACCAACAGTGGACTCAAAAAAAAGGCAATTTGAGCAAAAAAATAAAAAAAAAATACAAAAAATTTTTTTTTTTTTTTTTATAAACCAAAAAGCACAGAGTTTTTCACACTTTGGAATAGAATTTTTTTAATTTTATTTTATTTTCAAAATTTGAAAGGCAGGTACATTCTATTTTTTATACTTTTTAACGAGTCTATCATTTCTGAAATAAGAAAACAACAAAAATTCTTTATAATTTTTTGGCTGTTTCTCGTTGGACGTCATAATTCCATGAAAATTTTTTTTTGAATTTTCAATTTTTTTTCGCTAGACAGAAAACAGAGTTCATTTCTTTATGATGGTAAAAAAAAACATCAAATATTGAATTTTATACATATGTATGTGAAGATATTGTTGTTTGATTGTTTTATTGAATCATTTGGTTCATAATTTTGCTCTCGATTATTTAATGATGGATCTATGGCTTTATAATTGTGCTATTATTTGTCAATCAACAATAGCAGTATGCTCTTGTTTTAATAAATTCTGTTATTATTTGATTATAAAAAAAGATTTCAAATTTTCTAAATCTAATAACATGCATGTGTTGGATACTTGTTTAGGTGATGCATCAATCCCAAGTCTCAAAATGAATCTATTTTCCGAAGAAAAAAAAAAATAATTTAGAGACTGAAAGTTATCTATGGTACGTTAGTTATACCGCAGGTTTGATTATGATTCGTAGCAGAGATCAACAATGAGTATTCAAAAAGATAAGTAGAATCGAATTATCGTATAAGTATATACGCATTCAAACTTATTTTAATATCATGCAACCTCTACTCATATTCAAAGTTTAAAGTACTCATCATATTCATACTTAACAACACGTATTGATGACGTATGATTTCGACTCTCAATAACTCAACATATACACGAATCACAAAATAAGTATGATTCGCATAAGAACACAAAAATACCTACTAGAGGGTTGTGTGTTTGCTCTGCTTGCTGCTCCGTCTTTTTTGCTTATGTGACTTTTTTCTTTTGTTGTAAATGCAACAACAATTAAGTCTGTAAATTTTGATGAATGATTCGAGTTACTCGAATCATTTATAAGTATTATAAGTATTTTTCTAAAGTCGTAAATCTAAATGAGTAGGATTATGAATCAAACATATTTCAAATGGTATGAGTTTGATGTCAACGTTGTACGCATAATCATTGCAACCGGTATTTATAAATCAACGTTGTAGTGGGTATGAATGAATCAGATTAGATAAATTTCAATATTGTTGACTCACTTATATTCAAAATTTCATGAGTGCTTATGACTAGCGAAAAAACGATTCATGGCTGACCTCTGGTACATATGGCATGTTGCTTATATCGCAAGTTTGATTATGATTCGAAGTACAAAAGGGAAAAAAAGGACAAGAAATTAAAAAAAAAAAATTTTTGGATATTCATGTGTAGTTTGTAGTTGATTTCTCATTCAGACATTTCTAAATAAGATAAGTGAATTATAAGAGCCGCCATTGACGCCAGCGTCTCTTACACCAGTCAATATCTGTAAAAAGGGATAACGCCATATTCGCGGTATAATTCAGAACATCGCTTCCTGTTCTACAGGTTCATAATAATTTTTCTGATCTGATCCAGTAATACATAGTTTTAAAACTTGTTTCCTAGCAATCTCAAAGACCTTACGATTGGTGATACTCAAGCGCTTAAATTCAAATTCTGTCACCGTTCACTTAACAATTATTAAATTAATCTTCGAATGCATTTGGCAGCGAAAATGGCATACATATCAGAGATCAGCAACGAGTATTCAAAACGATGAGTAGATTCGAATCATACTTATAATTTCAGATACTTATACGCATTCATACTTATTTTAATATCATACTCATACTACTCATATTCAAAGTTAGAAATACTCATCGTACTCATACTTAACAATACGCATGATGTTGTTGATTTCGACTCTCCATGATTCAACATATACACGAAGCACGAAATAAGTATGATTCGAGTACGAACACCACAATACTCGCTAGAAGGTTGTGTGTGTGCTTTGCTTGCTGTTTTTGTCGTTTCTTTTTTCTTCTTTTGTAAATGCAACAATAACTACTACTGTAAATTTTGATGAATGATTCGAGTGACTCGAATCATTCGTAAGTATTATAAGTATTTTTCTAAATTTGTGAATCTTAATGAGTAGGCGTATGAATCAAACAATGATCGAATTTTGTGAGTTTGATGTCAACGTTGTACACATACTCATTGCAACCTATACTTATAAATCAATGTTGTAGCGAGTACGAATGAAATCATACTCAAAATTTCATGAGTACTTATGAGTAGCGAAAATACGATTCATTGCTGATCTCTGATACATATGATACCACAACAATGTATTTTATTTGCGCGTGTTCACCTTTATGGACTTGTCTTACAATGTTCAAGAGCACTGCCGAGTACAGAGGGTGGGGCAGCTATCCCACATAACATTATAACATATCCATGCAGTACATTGAAAACATGAATTTGGTTATGAACTTAGTCCCTTGATTAAAAGTTGGCACACTCTATGTTAGCTACGGTTATCGCATTCAATTAAACTATAAAATACGATGGTGGTAACAGAAATTAGCCTCCGTGTATACTATGCAGTAGAAATACAATTACCAGATAAATCTCTAAATACTTTGGAATCTCGGCAAACTGTTTTTCATTTCACCAACTACAACACAATAAGTGCAGTAAACAACACAGTGAATATAATAACTTTTACGAGAGACTCATAGTTTCCACAGGAATGTCTCAACCGTGCAATAGGTACGGAAAGAAATCTTATAAAGCTTACAATTTAATACCACAATCAATCGAGTAAAGTGCACCATAAAAACGATTCTGTTCTTATCATTTGAATGACATCCTTACAAAACTAAAAGATTTCAAATTAAATCGAAATCGATATTACGATATACAGATAAGCAGCTGCTTATGTTTTGGTTTAATGTCATTAGTTTGGTTATCTTTTAATACAAAAGGTATCAAAAACTTTACACATTTGCCGCTGAAGAAATCTTTAAATCTTCTTCCGGCATCCTAGTTAGTGTAGAGCAAGGGTTACCAAAAAATTTTTGGTTATGTATTAGTGAGTAAGAGAGAGAAAATAAGTGAGAGAATTTATTTATTTACAGCCATAGAAAAGTGCTAGTAATATACGCTATTTTGATTTTCATTTAATCAACATACATAAAACAATCTATGTTCGGCTTAATAATTTTAGATAAATAAAAATAAAAAATCCATTTTTTACATATTAACATACAAAATGTCTTTTAAGAACATATTCCCTACATTCTTTAAATGTTTTATAACTTACATATAAGGCATTGAATATTAGCATCTTTTAACATCAAATATTTTTTGAGTGTCAATCCGAAATAAAATGCTAATGCATCCGCCGCACATGTGTTCTTGTCGCAGTCTGATCGACAACTAAATCATAAAGCACAAGAATGCGTGTGAGTTCTCTCCGCACAATTGTGCTATGAAATGGCAAACACTGGTGTAGTGTATCATATGATTGGATTTGATTGACTTTAATTTTATTATTTAAGTTTGTTTATTTTTTTCAGATTTATGGAAGGTAAACATAATAAAATACAAATCTTTAAGTCCAATAATTAATAATAAAACCAAAAAGTGTTTTAAATTATATTTTCGGCAATTGATTGACTACAATTACTATTCAAACAAGTTGCTGGAAAATTATTTTTTGATTTTAGCATTTAAAATTAAAAATTAAAAAAAAAAAAATTGGTCAACTGCCAAATTCAATGACAAAAATCTTTTCATTTTTTCTCAATTATGCCTCCAAGTACTTGAACATAATCAGACAGAGAATAAGTAATGAAAACTGTAAAAAACCAATGTAATCTTAGAGTTACAATGAAAACGAAAAAGGAATGTAAACATATTCTTAATTTATCGATTATTATCGATTTGAATTTATTGTTTAAAATAAAACATAAATTTTAAAATTTCCCACCCACACCCACGAACACGTACTTTCTCAAATACATCGTGATTATTAACGGCGTCTGTTGGAGACGATTGTGAAAGTGGCACCCAAAAAAATATTAACAAAACCGCAACAACAATTCTGAACAGCTGACTTATTTTTTTTTTTCTTTTTCCAAAAGAGATAAAATTTGATTTTCACTCTTAACACTCAACATATCTAATTTATTACACTCAAAGAATTTCTGTTAGTCGCCTTGTTTTATAATCTCAGGAAAACAGTATTGAAAAGAAAATCTAATTCATGCTGTTCGTTGTTTATTGGTTGCAATAGAATATTTCATGTTTATGTTTTGTGTGTGTTGAAATTATTCTAATGACTGGTTCAAGGTCATTATTATGAGAGGGTGAAAATACTATACGAAATAATTTTTCCATTGAAAAAGTGAAATGCACAAATTGCCCAAGAATAACGAATTTTCTTTCACGTTTCCCACGTTCGGTTAAACAAAAAAAAATATAAAAAAAATAAACAACTAAAAGCGATACAATTCACAGAAATTTGATGGAGGGATTGATAACTGACAGGTTGATGATTTTCGGGGTTTGAAAAGAAAAGTTCATTCGTTAGATATGTACACATACGTACGTATCAGAGATTAGCAATGAATCGCTGTTTCCTAATCATAAGCACTCATGAAATTTTAAGGATTAGTGAGTCAACAATATTGAAATTTAACTACGTACTCTGATTCATTCATACTCACTACAACGTTGATTTATAAGTACAGGTTGCAATAATTGTGCGTACAACTTGGACATTAAACTCATACCATTTGAAATATGTTTGATTCATAAGCCTACTCATTTAGATTCATAACTTTAGGAAAATACTGAAAATATGTACTTAAAAATGATTCCAGTAACTCGAATCATTCATCAAAATTTACAGGCTTAGTTGTTGTTGCATTTACAAGAAAAAGAAAACAGACACATAAAAAAGACAGAGTAGCATGCAAACAACCTTCTAGTAAGTATTTTAGTGTTCGTATGCGAATCTTACTTATTTTGTGATTCATGTATATGTTGAGTTATGGAGAGTAGAAATCAATAGCATCAGACGATGAAGAAAATATCAGTAGAATAAAGCTTCAATGGGCGGAAAATTTTTAATGAAAAAGGATTTCACAACTACAACGGTGTGGCAAGATAATCAATGATCTTTAAACTGCTTGACGTGTAAGCAAGTATCGATAAATTTAACTTTTATTATCGATAAATAATTTTAAAAGAAATGTATAATGTTGAAGTCGCCGTAGTCTAGTAGGTAGTGTGTTGGCTTTTTAGACTGAAGGACCGAGTTCGAATCCCAGGCCAGACATCAAAACGAAAATATGAAAATATTTCTTCGCGACTTCCTCTCAGCAGATTTCTGGCAAAAACTCTGAGAGTAAATAAAATTGCCATGAAGAGCTTCTTAAAAATCTGTCGTTCGGAGTCGACTTTAAACTGTAGGTCCCGCCACTCATGTATAAAATTAACGCACACAACATAAGTGGTGTGAGAAGCTAGGTCGTAATCCTGTCTGAAGGGTTGTAATGACCAATTATGTATGTTATGTACACGTTCAGCAGAACGGCATCTAAATAAAGATTTCACTACACCGTTTGTTCGCTCAACGATATTTCGGGCTTTACCATGAATAGCATCAAATTTATTTTCTGGTGTATTCGGCTCTGCTGAACGATAGGATGTTAATCGAAAATATTGTTATACATAATATGATTTCAATTGCCATCCATAATATGAACTTTTATTTCAGTTGCATAGGATTGCCAACATAATGAACCCATTAATGTCGAAGTTGTTCGAATAAACGTTTAAAAATGTGCTCGTAGATTGCAAATAAAATAAAAATAAATTTATGTTTAGTTTTAATTAAAATTCTTTATTATTCGCACAATTCTGTGTGCCACTGTTCAGAACTTTATGTGTACAACAACAATTGCTTTGTTTGTTATTCCTCTGTTTACACCCTTTGCATAAACAATAGCAATATATAGACAATTGTTCGACTGATCTTTGTAACGGAGATCGTCAAACCACGATTACTCTCTTCAAACACACCGCGTCTTCACACAAGACTAACTGAACTTCACTCACTAACCTTTTATAAGGCAGGGTAAACAGTCTGATGAATGCTCTTAAGGTCGAATGTTCGTAATCCTGACTGAAGGGTTGTAATGACCAATTATGTATGTATGTATAATGTTGAAGAACCTTTTCTCAAATTTTCTTTAGGCTAAAAGGAAATGAAAATTGTTGTTTCATCAACACATATTCAAAATGTTCTATAGAATTGTTATCGATAAATGCATATCTACAAAATCTCTGTAGAAACCTGTAATTAATATTTCATTTAAAGCACAATTATCATTAAAATTGTTAAAAGCTCTTCTAAAGGATTATATTTCTTCCAATTTCAATCTATGTATTGCTACATAAAATGTTTACACCTAACAAATCGATACATTGTTATCGAATACAATCACAAATTTAATAGACAACTACTGAAGTGATGACAATAATAACTATTATATTTGAACTGGAAACACAAAAATTCTTTCTAATTAATTTAGATATCGTACTCAGTGCATAGACTAAGTCTCAAATTTGGCAGATGAGTTGTTCCTTTTTTGAAGTCGCCGTAGTCTAGTAGGTAGTGTGTTGGCTTATTAGATGTAAAGCCAGGGTTCGAGCCCCAGGCCAGACTTCAAAACAAAAATATGAAAAAATATTTCTTCGGCGATTTGCTCTCAGCAGATTTCTGGCAAAAACTCTGAGAGTAAATAAAATTGTCATGAAAAGTTTCTCAAAAAATCTGTCGTTCGGAGTCGACTTTAAACTGTAGGTCCCGCCACTTATGTATAAAATTAACACACACAACATAAGTGGTGTGAGAAACTAGGTCAATAATCCTGACTGAAGGGTTGTAATGACCAATTATGTATGTATGTATGTTGTTCCTTTTATTATTAAAATTTTAAGTGATCATAGTTTATTTCATTTCTTTAAAATAGTCGAGCTACAAATGTCCTTTGATTTGGAGTTTACAAATAAAATTTTCAATCATAATCATTGAGCCAAGCGTATAAGATATCTTTAGTCTCCTCTCTGAATATTGATAAATGAACCTAAATGGTGGCCTTAGTGAGACCTCTACCTTTAAGGGGGATACGCCACCTTACCTAACCTAACCAAAAAACACCCTTAAATTGTACTCATATTTAAGGTGAACATAGTACATACGTAGCAATGGGGAAAAGGATTCTAAAAATAAAATATGAAATTAATAGTACAAGTCATTGGTATTCATGCAGTGACGGTCAACGTATTTTATATTTTTATTTTTAAAGCAAAACGTGGGCTATTTTTAACCATTAAATGAATACCCAGCCCCATTGTATGTGTCTTCTGTGCAATAGGCAACAAAAAAAAAATTTAACACGACTTCCGTTGTAAATCGATACACAAACTTTGTGTTTAATAAGATAATCGAAATCTGTAGATTTTACTACGAACTTTAATTTTACACCTGGGAGATTTGAATATTCTTGTTGTCCATTTCAATTTATTTTCACGTCTTTCATTCATTTTTTTCCTTTATTTTTTAATTATTTTCTAAATTTTATGTTGTGATTGAATAAAGTTAAGGTGTGGGTATTTCCATTGAATTATTATTTCGAAGGTGTTTCATAGAAAAGCAAAAATATTTTTTGTTTGTTTATAGTTGGTATCGATTATTAATGGTGTTTATAATAATAACGGAAATTTTAATTCGAAATTTTATTTGAAACTGCCGTATTAACATGGCAGCGTAGCTGTGTTCGGAAAATGTTTTCTTCAAAACCAAGCCCATTACAAAGCAATGTTTTAAACTAGGAAAATTAATTGTATAATGAGTAAAAACAAAGGTATGAGTAGACTAATTTTCAATTAACTAGTATTCACAGATATGTTTGCAAGAAGAGTTTTTCAATATAAAGATCATTCTACTTGTCAACGAAGGGATGTGATTTGATTCAGGACAAGCACAAGTACACATAAAAATATGAAATTTTTATAAGAAAGTTCCTTTGTTCATTTTGTTGCAAATAAAAAAAAGTTAATTAAATTAACACTAAAAAATTGATAGAAGATTCGTAACAATCTCCCAACAGCTAGCATGAATAGCAAATGATGCTGTTATCTGTAAAATAGTAGATTATAATTACAAATTAAAGGGAGAAGATCATTAAGAAAGTTAACAGAGGTGAATATAGAATCGGAACACGTTTGATGGTTGCAGTAACTTGCTGCAACAAATGTTGCGATATATCGAAAATATATAAAAAAAAAAAAGATATTTTGACAAATAAAGTTCTAAAATGATAGAATTATTATCATAAAGTCTAATAAAATGTTAAAAAGAAAAGATAAGAAACGTCAAAGAAATTGAATTACACGAAAATCATTTGATTTCATCATAATACTGTTTGTAATTGAAGACAATTTCGTTCTAAACTGACATCACAGGCATAGCTGCCAGATTTGACGATTTATCGTCATTTTGACGATATTGAGCTCCAAAAATATAATTTTGACGACATGACGATTTATGCCCTTATTTTGACGATTTTTAGTAATTAAAAATTTACATCATATTCTTTACTTTAGTACATTAAAAGCCTCCTTAAGCTTTGTATTTCCTTTGCAATTGGAATGCTTACGCTAGTAATAACAAGGAGTAACGTATTATATTTTTAAGTTATTTTCGAATACCTGTGATGATTTTTGCGTATTTTATGCCTTTTTAATCCCTTAAAAGCCAAATAATTACAACTCCTAAATAACATCGTAGTTGAGCATAAATAATCATTTGCCGTTGCAGACGATTTTAAAAATTTGATTATAGCTTCTAATATTACCAAGACTCCGGGAATGGCATTGTGTTTGGAACTAGGAAAATATATTATAAGAAGGAGGTAAGAGGGAGCAGTGTTTTTGGACACTAGCTTTGAATATTTTTATAACATTTTAGTACCATAAGTAACAGGAAAGATCTATGTAGGAAGGGAGTTCCACATACTAATATTCCGTCTAACAAACGAACTTTGTCTGTAATGCAGTGTGCGGTACACTGGCCAATCCACCACATATGGATGTACTGGCCGAGAAAGACGAGTGTTACGTAGGAATACATGATTTTCATAAACAGGTTCTCTTATTTTGCTCGGCCTATATCCGTTGTGGTAGCGATAGAACAGTGAAACGCAATCCACATTGCAACGATGCTCCAATGAATCAATAGAGTTGGACACACTATCGTGATTAACGAGCTACAATGGCCTCTCCTGTAAACGGTCGAGAAGCCTCAAAATAGACGTTAAGGTCCAACCCATACATGAGAGTTGTGTTCCATTCTCGGTCGGTTATAAATGGTTTAAATGGTAAGTAGATCAGATGAAGTGAAGTATTTATTACACCGTCTTAAGAGGCACTGAAAAATGTGTCAGTTCTAGCGAACATCACACTGAATTTTCATGCCCATAACGTCAAGATCTTCTGCCTCCCTAATATTTACACCACACATGGGTATAGATGATGGAATATTTTTGCTGCTTAACATTGACTTTATATGTTTCTGTTTTTAAAACCTTTCAATTTATTTATTTATTTTTTCTGACGTTTTTTTTTACGATTTCAATGAACGCCTTTGACGATTTTGACGATTTTTTCTCAAATATTTGACGATTTGATGCTTCATTTATCTGGCAGCTATGATCACAGGCACTGTTTACCAAACAATGGCAATAAAAATTAGCATAAAAAATGCATTTTTATTCACTCACATTCAACAACAACAAAGAAATAAAAAAGGACACGTTAAATATACAACCATTTCGAGCATAAAAGCGTACATATGTATATTTGAAAATGAAATTAGAATTAAACAAATGGGAATGGGTATGGGAATGGGAATGCAATAAAACCAATTGCAAATAATTGCAAATAAAACTAAAAGAGGACAGTGAAAATATAGTGAAGAAAAAAAAAATTATAAAAACAAGTAAAAATATTAGTGACGTCAAATGTGACACAATAACCTTAAAACATATACCTCTATATATGTACATATGTATGCGTGTATATGTTTATCCATATATACATACATACCCACAAACATTGTGAAAAGTGTAACGTAAAATATAAGCAAATACATATTTCCAAACAAAACAACAAAATGCGGCACAATTCTTTGCAGCATGAGGCTGAATTGTATGTTGATTAGGGCGCATGATTCACATTTAGAACACAACAAAAACTATAATTTCATGGTTAACGAAACAGAACAAACAATAAAGGAAAAACACAACGCAACATGTATAGAAACAATGTTGCTACTTAACATACACTAGGAATCCGATTGTATACATAAGCCAACTACATACTTTTAATTACATTTTGCAAACTTGTATACGGTGTGTTTAACATAAAGCTTTTGAAAATGTTAAATTAATATTCAGCTAACAGTATTATTCACTACTAAACATTTAAAGAATATTTTGTTTCCTTTCTTTTTCTAAATATAATAAAAAAATGTTAAAAACCAACCTGAACTTTTGAAGTGCATTTTTGCTATTTAAAGGACACTTACCTGTAAAGAAAATAAAAGAAGAAGAAAAAGATTAATTTAAATAATTAATAAGCTTTTGTTGTTTATTTTTTAAAACTAAAAATAAAACCAATGGAAAAATAATTATTCTTCTTTTTTTTTAAATTTATGAAAAAAAAGCACATGTCATTCGCTTTACATTTTAAAAATAAACGCAAACGTCCTATTGACCTGATTTCAGTGAAAAAACAAAATAAGAACGACTTGCCCCCAGAGTTTAATACTCTTCTTAAGAGTTTAATGTTCAACATGTTTTAAATATTTAATATTTTTCCGTTTTTTTGCTCTACTGTGACGTCAATGACAAGTACATACAAACATATGTACAAATATACATACATACACATATACATGCTACATACAAACGATTGGTAGAATGATTTTCATTCTCATCTCGGTTGACAGACTGGCAGAGGGTTTTCTTTATGCCACCTTTTTAAGCCACAAGCCTTTATTTTAATTGTAATTAACTGGCATCATTTTTCATCTCACGTTAATGATAACAAGAGTGCACCTTGTGCAGATCCTATTCATCTTTTTAACGAACTTCATATTAAAACATTGCCAAAAATTCAAAGCGTATTTATGTATATTATAAAGTTACATTAATCAGTATGGCTTTATATTGTCACGAAAATTGAAAAATATAGATACCGGTGTTTTGCTTTTACATCGTTTAACATTAAAATTATATACAAAAGTTACAAAAACAAAACAATGAACTTGTTTACAAATTATTGCACTGCGTAATATAACAACAAACACCAGCATAAAGAAAATGATAAACAAGTAAACAAAAATACAACAACAAACACTACAAGAATAAATATAAACAAAATACACAAACAACAATAATGAAACAACGATGTTTCGAGAAGGCGAAGTCATGAACATTGGCCTTTAAGAACATTCATCAGACTGTTTACCCTGCCTTATAAAAGACAAGGCAAAGCAGGCGAGTAAGTGAAGTTCAGTTAGTCTTGTATGAAGACGCGGTGTGTTTGAAAAGAGCAATCGTGGTTTGACGATCTCCGTTACAAAGATCAGTCGAACAATTATCTAGTAATTGCTATTGTTTATGCAAAGGATGTAAGCAGAGGAATAACAAACAAAGCAATTGTTGTTGTATACATAAAGTTGTGAACAGTGGCACACAGAATTGTGCGAATAATAATGAATTTTAATTAAAACTAAACAAAAATTTATTTTTATTTTATTTGCAATCTACGAACTCATGTTTTAAACATTTTTAAACGTTTATTCGAACAACTTCGACATTAATGGGTTTATTATGTTGGCAACCCTATGCAACTGAAATAAAAGTTCATATTATGGATGGCAATTGAAATCATATTATGTATAACAATATTTTCGATATAACATCCTATCGTTCAGCAGAGCCGAATTAACCAGGAAATAAATTTGATGCTATTCATGCTAAAGCCCGAAATATCGTTGAGCGAACAAACGGTGTAGTGAAATCTTTATTTAGATGCCGATTTGCTGGTCGTAGCAATAATAAATGCATGCCGTGCATTATACAACATTGGATAGCACTATAACACTAGTGCCATACGCCTGAGAGAATCGGGTTGCTGGAAACAGCGCTCGATAGGTCACTCCAGAGTTCTGAGTATCGTCTTTCCTGACGGAAGGTATGGACTTTCGGAAAAAGCCACTGATTACATTGTGCCCGAGGCTATATTCCTACCTGGTTTAAAAACACTTATACCGGATAGGGCACAATGGAATGGTGGGGTACTCCGGGGGCAGAGTGGTATACCCATTTTCACAGATGGGTCTAAGTTAGGTGGATGTACAGGTGCTGGGGTTTTCTGTAGGGAACTCGGTCTTGAACTCCACTTCAGGTTGAATGATGACTGCAGCGTTTTTCAGGCGGAGATTTTCGCAATACTGAAGGCTATTGAGGCCATAGCTGGTGGCCCATCTTCGGATTCGGAATCTTACATGATCTTCGTTGACAGTCAGGCTGCCCTTAAGGCCATTGCGTCGGTCTGGTGCAAATCACGACTGGTTCGCGAGTGCAAAGAGTCGTTGAGGTCTTCTGGACCGGACCGTATCCGTCTATGCTGGGTTCCGGGTCATAGCGGAATACTGGGCAATGAGACGGCGGATGCCCTCGCTAGGTTAGGTTCCCTTTCGGGGGGCGATTTAATAGTTGGTCCTGAACCCCCAGTCTGCCACCTCTATGGCCTCATCGATGGATGGGTCAGGGAGGAAGAGCAGAGGCGTTGGGGGAACGGAACGGGTTGTTCTGTCTCTAGACGTCTATGGCCTGCTGTGGACAGTAAGAGAACAGATTGGCTGCTGGGCTTGGATAAGGCCAGCTTAAGGTTGGTTGTCGGTTTTATCACAGGGCACTGCGAGATTAGGTCGCTGACGGGGATCTGGAACAGATCCCAGCCGGACTATTGCAGGGTATGTCGCGATGAGGAGGAATTAGAGACTATCGAACACCTCCTCTGTAACTGCCCAGCCCTTGGTAGGTTGAGGTTGAGGACCCTTGGCAAGGCCTTCTTTGAGAGCTTGAGTTCTGTTTCGAGAGCCGACATCAAGGCTCTCCACAGATTCATTAGCAGTTTGAGCTGGTTGAGAGGTGCTAGGGCTTCATAAGTGTAGTCGCGCTCTCAACCCCTTTTGCTTGTGTCTGTTTCTTTCCGTGTGATTCCCATCCCCCCCCTTACCTTTATGCCCTCCTTTCATCCTGTTCCCTCTATTTCCTTCTCTCTCCAAGGACGTTGTACAATGGGTCAATTTCGACCTCCGGGTATTGTACTTGCCTTAACGGACAAGTACACGTCCTCTAACCTAACCTAACCTATAACACTTACTGGGAAAATGAACCCCCGGAAATACTTGTACCATAAGCATGGTTGAAAATAATGAGAACCTTTTGACAACGGTTGTTTGAATGAATGTAAACAAAAGTTTTATATTTAATTCATTTTTTTTACAACAATAACTAAACAAAACTAAGCAATCAAGACAAATCGACAAAAACCAAATTTACATGTCATACGGGAAACATAAATTGCACAAACAAATACGTAGAAACATAACAAAGGTCAAATATCTAACAAAACAATGCATAAGCAGACATTGTGATTAGTCGGTCAATGTTGAGACGTGAATCTGTAACCGGGAGTTGTATTGAAAAGTTCATGTTAAGCACAGTGGTATTGAACACTGAAAGTTTGACCTTATGTGGTTACATATATGGCTTCTGACAATTTTTACAATATTTATTCAATAATACCGATAGAGCAAGCTTTAGGTCTACAAGTTGGGGATGCTTAATGTTCGATTCATCTGATTCCTGCCGTAGATTACATACGTTCTGCAGCGCCATAAATGTAATCTAATGAATTAAAATATATGGAAAACAAATAGGTGTAGATTAAATTTTGAAAAAGTAGACTAAGCTGTCGATATATATGAAAAACAATTTTTGAACAAAAATCTCAAAATAATAAAACCATGAAACTAATCCAGTTACTAAAGGTATGAAGCTTTTCAAGTTTACACCAAAAGATGTATTGCAAAAGGCTATGCAAAGGTGGTTTACATACATACATATGTATGTATGTAAGTGAGGATCGGTATGGTAATTTATGAAAAATTTGTTCAGAATACCAATAAATTTTAAAAGTTTCATAATAAGTAAAAAAAATCGATTTACCGTTAAAAGAAATTTCCTATAAAAAACATATTCCACAGCTATAAAGTGCCCTCTATTGTAATTGAAAAGCAACCAGAATCTTGACTATTATTCCCAAAAGCTTTTGTTCATTACCAAAAAGTTCTTGAAGCTTACAAAAGTTTCATGTTTATTTTCGTCTCTTCTTTTAAAAGAGAATTACTGGCTCTCTGTTTTAACGTTCTCTTGCTATTCCAAATCCGAATTCTCTTAAAACTTTCAAGTTCACTTTAGCAAAACCGAAGCCAAAATAGAAGAAGTATGTACATCCGCTTCGTAGAGAGCTTGAGTGAGGTCGTCGTGTTTATTTTATTTTTTTTTTTGCAGCAACAATAGCAGAAAAATAAAAACACGTGAATGTTAATACATATTGTTGTAGTCCCCAGCAATAACGTAGTTGTTGCTGTTAACAAATTTCTATTTTGTTTGACTTTTAACGAAAGCATCCTCTACTAGTACAACAAGAAAAACCAAAAGACTACTATCAGTTAAGCTACATAGTAGCTTGCAATGATACCCCGCTTTTTACTCTCTCTCTCTTTCTCTGCCATACACACTCTCTTAATGTGAGGGAGTGTATGTGTGTGTGTGTGTGTGTTCGTTTGTTTGTAGAATTTGTAGAATTACTACCGCAACAAAATTCAACTTTGACATTCTCAGAGAAAAAAAGAAAAACACATAAACAAACACATACAAGTACACAATAAAGAGTAAAGCAGAGAAGAACTGAAAATGAAACTAAAACAACGACAACAACAACAACATAAAAGTGTTAATAAAAAAATGTGTTTTTGTAGTTAAAAATAAACAGCCATCAAGTAAAAGAACCAGACCCAAACAGACACACACACACACAAATAAAGAGATGACATTAAAAAACGAATTAAAACCACATTTTCTCAAACACTATTTCGGTTTAACATTTAATTCCTAATGTTTTCTTTTTTCTTTTTTTTTTTTGTTCCGTCTTTATGTTCAGGAAACATTGAATTTCCATCCATTTGATTGTCATTTGAATTCTTTTTTTACTTTTAATTTATTTTTTGCATTAAAATTGTGGTTTGTTGTTGTCGTTCAATGAAAAATCATGACGTTTTCTTTTAGGTGTCTCTAGATGGCTTTCTAATTTATTTTCTAATTTATTTTGTGCACTTGCACTTGTACGAGGTCTAAAAATATATCGATTATCGACGAATGCCACTGTATGCCTCATCAAATTAATCGATCGATTAGATTAGAGAAGGTTTTCTATGAACATAAAATTTTACATTTGAATTGTGGGACAATATCAATTCTTTTTCAATTGATACTCTTTGAAAAAATTAAATTTGTGTGTTTTGCATGCTTTCCACAAAAAATGTCGATTCTCGTACTTTAGATTCTCTAAAGTAAAGTAAAGTAAAGTATAAATAATAAAATGATAATAAAAATTTTAAAACATTACCATTATCATACCGTATAACATGTTCTATTAATAAAGTAGAAGTACCCTGATACAGAATTTAATTTTGTCCCATTAGGATAGTCTTCTTCGATGAATTCTTCTCAATGCCGTTGTTACGATGATCCTTAATTGTAATAAGTGTTATAACAGTCAATAGTCAAACAAAAAAAAGTAAGGCAGAGGATTTAAAATTTTCAATCTTCAAAAGTACATTTGACGCAGTAGAGATCAGAAGTTCTTAAAGTTATGCCACGTTTACAAGACGCAAAACTATAGGGAAACTTATAAAAACATATAATAAATTTTGCATTTCTGACGACAAAAAAATCGCACACAAGTCTGTCGTTTGGAATTGTACTAAAGGGTAGATCCCACCACTTATGGATGATATTAACACCCACAACGTGGGTGGTATAGAAAACCAGGTCGCAATCCTGTCTAAATGTTTGTTATGACCAAGTAAGTAAAGTATGTAAGTTAAATGTTCCTGTTTCCAAAACAGGCTGTCCCTTAGGCTGATGAAATGATGAGATAGATTAGAAGTGTTTTGAAGTAATACTGCTGTTGAACAAATCACACATCATGTTGTATTTATACTCTTACGGAGATGTAATCTGAACACGCTTAGTATTTAGCTCGGTTAATAATATTCAAATACTAGAAATCATTAGTCGTTTTGTTATACAATTATAGCAACTCAAGGATATTGATTTTTAAAATCTGAGTTTCAAATTCCTTTCCTTTTTAGACAATTTTATGTGAGGATTTTCTAAATTTCTTCTGAAGTTCGTCGTCGTATTACACTCAAACCTCGTTTTATGCGATTAATTCGTTTCATAAAACGATACACTAGCTTCATACAAAATCCACTAATAGGGATTTAAATAAAAAAAGCGCATAAATTAAAATTTAACCCTTAGAATTCAAACAAAATCGCATATAAAAAATGAACAAAAAATGAATCCCTTGCTGAGACCATACAAAATAAGGAAAAAGATAGGAAATGAACAACAACTAATACAAAATTCCAAATAATGAAGAAAATACATAATTTTTCAATAAAATAAAAATATAACATGCCGAAAAAATTTAAGGATAGTAGTAACTTTTTACGAACAACACATTTTTTTGGATTTTAACATTCAATATTTCCTTAAAATCGTTTTTGCAAAGAAAAAATTTGAGAATTTTGAAGCCGCATAAATTTGAATTCGCATAAAATAAATTCGCATAAAACGAGGTTTGGGTGTATATTGAGTTCACACCGAAAATTAGAAGAAATACAGAGGAATTCACTAAATAAACTGCATTTTAAATAAAAAAAAAATCTATTCTCAGCATTGCTGAAAAGTTGAAATTGAAAGTACAGCCACTCACTTAAATTCATGCTGAAATGAGTGAATTTCTGAAAAACATTAATGGGTTGCAACAGTTTTCAACCGCACACACGATAAGGATTTTGTTTTCTTCGTCTAATTTAATTTAATATTCTGCACTATTTGGTTCCTTTGGTTTTTGCAGCATTGAAAAATGAAACGAACGAAATTTGTGTGTGTGTGTGTGATAAATGCAAAGTGAATGGGTTTTACTTTATTCGGATTCGGTTTCAATTTTTTTTCTTTTCCTTTCTATCTTTTTTTTACATACTACAATACGAGTATACTCTCATCACTGGTTTATTATTTTATTTTTCTTTTCTTTCTCTTTAACGGCAAATAGTTTTATTGTCTCGTTTATCACAAGTGTTTCTGGTGATGATAATGGAATCCATAAAACGTCGTCTCATTATAATGAAGTTAACAAAAGCGGGAGAAATAACAAAAAAAAAGAAAGAAAATATTATTCACACTCACTTGGTATTATTTTAACAAGTAAATGTTTACAAATTGCTTATGACACACTGCATACAGAACACACAACCAAACGTATGTGCTTAGACAACTCGTAATGTAAGTGAAAGTAGGAAAAAATTGTTGCACATTATATGTATGTACATATGTATGTGGTGGTGGTCTGTGTATGTCTCTCTAAATGAATTTTATTGAATCAAGGAAATACGAGTTTTATTTTTAATACAAAGACACAATGTTACAGACACAGACACACACTCCCACTCACGAACAAACACACACATATCCAGTAACTGACAAACGAACGTTATTGTCGGATTTTTTTTAACACAACCGTTTAACAACTGACAAGTGCAGAGTGCGCGTGTGATTATGTATGTGAATGTGAATGTGGTTGTATGTGTGTGAAAATCTATACGTTTAGAGAAACTCACAGAAAAGTTAGAGGGAGAGAGTAAAACACACACACACATATATTAACCGTAGATCGAGCTTTGTATCAAAAATGATACATTTCAATTTTTGAAATTATATAACTTTAATTCAGAAAACGTTAGATGCCTGATATTTTTAGAATTCGTAGGAATTGTTATCGTCATTACTTTAAACCAAATAAAAAAAGGAAATTTTAAACAGGGGTGAAAAAATTCAAAAACTTCATAATTCTTATCTTATGTATCATTTTTGATACATACGACTCTCCTAGCGATTCTTTAGTGTTGTGTTTGAAATTTTTTTAGGTTTTCAAAGATGTTGTGAAGTTTTATCGTAAATAATACATTATTTATGGTATTTGAGAAGAAATTAAAAGTTAAGTGTTGGATGAAAGTGAAAAGGTTGAATTTTCTGTTTTGGATATATTCTTGAGATTGATTGACGTAGTCGTAGTCTAGTATAAAGCGTATTACATTATTTGACGTAAAATCAAGGTTCAAACCTTAGGACAGTTATTTCCAATTTACAACGGAAGGTTGTAATGACCGATTATATATGTACGTATGTAATATTTCCGCTGCTGAATACTCTGAAGTAGAAGAAAACAGAATCTCGTCTTATGAACTGACGAAAGTATTGGCAGCAACAAACATGACAATAAGATGTTTATCACCAAAGATGTACTACTTGGAACAGAGAACCGCATTCCTTTAGCAGTTAGGGAAGAGAAAATATTACCAATCTTTACGCAGATTGCTAGCAGCTGTTTCCTAAAATGTTGTAGAGTCTTTCTTACTGCTCTTCTCATATTTATCTCACGTGACAGACAAACATTAGAAAAGTGTTTCGTCCTATGTTTTATTTCATAGATATTACAGATGATAATATTTCGGTCAACTACGTACGTATGAGATAACAGAATAATTCGCTTTGATAATGTGCTACTCGGAAATGATGATAATTTTACACCTATAATGGCTTTTCGCAAAATGAGCTGAAAATCTTCCAGCTTTTAATAATCCCAATAATTTTGTGGCTCTAGATTAGTAACAAATTGAATTTTATGGTCGTTTTAAATTTCGTGGTCCACCGAAATCGAATTGACAGTTTTAGATTCAAGTACATGCTACATGTGTAGCAAATACTTACGGCTGTACTTGGGAAACCTGTATCTGGAAAATCAAAAAGGACTCAAAGGGAGAGCATTGTTATTGACATAATCGATATTCTATTGCTACGGGAAACTTTTTTACCTCACATGACGTTGACAACAAATTTTTCTAACCAAATATAACAATGGTTTGTACCATCAGGTTTCAGCCAGCCCTCAATTGAGAGTGTTACTGATGTGAGTGACAATAAGCTACCCCATCTAAACAATTGGAAATTTATAAATCGCCGCAAAGCAAGGGTGCTAAATGTAAAATTATTGCCATTTATAAAAAAAAAAAACCAAACTGGCATGAAGTGTTTGATTTTTACGTAAAAAACCATGCTGCAATGTACATCATGTCAAAAATTTTGGTGTATATTTCATAAAAGTGATAATAAAGTGAAATAATATAAAATAGTTGTATTAAAATGAATTAAAATATTTCAATTTTTTAACAAAATCTAACAATAATTGCGAAAATTTTATGTATTACAAGTATGTATCAAAAGTGATACTAACCTAGAATTATGAAGTTTTTTTAAGGCTCGATCTACGGTTAAAACATTTCAATTATTGCCCTGACTTACTTTAAGATTAGGCCATCCTCAGGGATGGATAACTAAAATGGATTTTAAAAAGAGAGATAAAAAGAAAAATTATTTTGCTTTAGTAAAATCTTATCAAAAACTGTTTAATCCTGTTACATTTTTTTTTGTATTTCTTGCTTTAAGCTATATTACATGACCTATTAATTTATTTTGATTGTTTAAGATTTTTAATGTCAGAGAATTTTAATTTTAATAACGTAATCTATTCATAAGGATACCGGTAGTACTCTTATAACATACGCTTGTTGTATGCCTGTATGCCTGTCTGTCTGTCTGTCTGTCTGTCACCTGTGATACAAAAACATGCCATTTCATTTCATTTTCATGCTTTAATACCTTTTGATGTCAGTGTCACTTTTATGTCTGGGTAATCATCATAAAAGAGAAATGATGCTGCATATTTGCTTACAGACAATAGCGATAATAAAACCATATGAAGGTAAAAAGGCAACAACAAAAGGATGTCATTTCTTTTAAATAAATGCTAAAACACAAAGGACAACAACAATAACAGTAACAAGAAGAACAAGAATAAACATGATTATTATTAAAGGCCAACAACTTAATGACACATTAAAGATCTAAGAAAATCAGGCACACACAATCAGATCAGCTTAGAAAATAAGTGAAGAAGTGAACAAATAAACAGACAAAGAAACAAAGTAACGAACAAACAAATGCAAAAAATTTAATAGAAACAAACAATTTTAGACTTGATTATGTGATGTAAAGCGGCATACGAACTAAATCATATATAACACTATGCGACAAAATAAAGAAAATTAAATACACCCGGCTAATGACATAGTGTAGGTTGTGAGTTTTGTTGAGTAGATCTCAAAACTATTTTTTTTATATTTCTCGAACCCTCCAAACTTTTTTTATTTGACAAAAACTGTTTTTTTAGACTTTACGTGCAAATTTCTGTATTACTCAAACATTTCTGACCCGATTTAAATCCTGTTGGAAAGGGGAGAGATGGACCTTTAAAACGGTATACATATATCTATTATTTGACTTAATATGCTATCAGTTTTGACGAGGTAAACTTGAAAAATTCGTGTATTTTTCATATTTTTTCAAGTTTGTCCGTTCATAGTAGCAAACTTTATTTAAAAAATATGAAATAAGTGATTACATTCTAAAAGTGCATTATCTTGTGAAGGGATTGGCATTTCGTTTGATCAAATCGGACAAAAATTACCGGAGTTATTATATAAATAGTATAACAGTCGTGTTATATTTTTTATATATGTCATCTCATGAAATGAACTTTTAGTTGAAAAAATTTCAGAATTTTTGATGGATCTTGATTGTTTATCACAAAATGTGTCAATTTCACGTTTGAGCGACCACCAGAAGTTGGCCAATGTTTGCGCAAAGAGAAATAATAATATTTGCAAAAAACATAAATATTAGCCGACTTCTGGAAGTCGTGCAAACGTGAAATTAATACATTTTGTAATAAACAATCAAGATCCATCAAAAATTCTGAAAATTTTTGAACTAAAAGTTCATTTGATGAGATGACATATATAAAAAATATCACTCGACTGTTAGACTCTTTAAATAATAACTACGGTAATTTTTGTCCGATTTGATCAAATGATGACACAATCTCTTCACAAGAGAACAGACTTTAAGAATATTATCACTTATCCTATATTTTTATTAAAGTTTGCTACTATGAATGGACAAACTTGAAAAAATATGAAAAAAATTCGAATTTTCCAAGTTTACCTCATCAAAGCTCATAGCATATTAAGTCGAATAATAGATATATGTATACCGTTTTAAAGGTCCATCTCTCCCCTTTCCAACAAGATTTAAATATTTGAAATCGGGTCAGAAATGTTTGAGTAATACAGAAATTTGCACGGAAAGTCTAAAAAAACAGTTTTTGTCAAATAAAAAAAATTTGGAGGGTTCGAGAAATATAAAAAAGGTATTTTTGAGTTCTCCTCAACTAACTGAACAACATGGACTATGTAGTTACTCGGGTGTATTTTCACTGTCGCACCGTGTAATTATATGATTTAAGTTATCCGATTAAATTTAAACTCCAAATCAAAGAATTATTCGATATCATATCGGAGTGATGACTTTAACGTTTTCACAGTTTTTATGCTCAGATCCTGTGAAAGATAATAAAACTTTTGAATTTAATAAATATGTAATAAGAATAAACAATAAGAATCTTATATGAAACATTCATTCGAGAAGGGACTGTAGACAAAATAAAGATTGTAATGTCGATTTTTACATTTCATTTAATTTGTTTACCCATTCTATTCATACATAATTCGAAAGACCTCCTATTTTGGTACTCCCTCTGATTGTGTTTTTTCAATCTCCTCAATACAAACAATACAGACCATTACTTTTCGATGATGTACAGGCATTTTGTCCACACAACCAATTCTTGTTAACTTTTACCGAATTTCAGAGTTTTGCTAGATTATAAAACGATTCATATGCTCTGGTCTTTTTTTTGCATTGTACTCTAACGGTCAATCCACTCTTTTCAAAAGTCATTCAGGTATGTGATGAAGAACGATTTGAAACCGATAAAAGATGTGATGCATCTGAAAACATCGTTTTGTCTAATTGATTTCAAATTCCATTTTGTTTCAAGTAAAAAACAATAGTTTTGCTATGTGATGAAAAACGATTAAATCTGTTTAAAATTGCTTTTAAAACAAGATCATTCCAAGATTTTTTTTCGTAATTTGTCATTTTCAAATTTTCATTTGAAACTTAAGAAATGTAAGTAGAATTTTTTTGCCTAATAAGTGTTCAAAAAAATATAAATTTTTATATGTATTTTAGGGGAACGCACAAAAATGCACGACAAGAAGACGCATTAATAGAATTTATACAAAATCACAAGGATTTGGCTAGAGGATTCACACGAGGGGATAAAATCGATGTGGAAAATTTGTGGAAGGATTTAGTTAAAGAGCTTAATAGTTTAGGTCCCCCAATTTAAATCATGCATTGGATGGAAAAAAGTAATTTAAAATAGTTTTATTTAAATATATGTATATCTAAACTTTATGCTTTAAAGATATGGACATGCTGGAAAGTTACTGTAAAAAAATTTCAACTAACAAGAAGGAAGTTGTGGTTACAGGTAGTGGTCCGTATAACCAAATTTATATATCAAAAAAGGAGGAAGAAATAGGCTTAATATGTGGATAGTACGCATTTGTTGAAGGCATTGCAAATGCAAAATCAGTGGGAGGTGAGAGCGCAGAAAGTACTTCGTCATCCTCCGATGATGATGATACTACAAGTTTAAGCAAGACGGACACCAGTGGAAAAAAGATGAGGGATGCACCTGAAGTTATAGTACTCGTGGTACGTCGAAAAGGTACAAAACGAGTGTTAAAAAATCGTCAGATAATATAAAGGACCACCTAAAATAATATATTAAAAGCGATACGAATAGAGGACAAGTGTTGGACAGAATCATTGAAAAAGTTTTCAGAAATTTTAGAGAAAACTAATAATATAAATTTAATAGCAAGTCATAACAGACGTATCTATAAATCCATAGAAAATCTTACTAGCGAGCAATAGGGAAAAACCAACCGAAAAAAATAGATATAGAAATTAAACAAAAACAATTCCAATTAGAGCAATTAAAAGATGCTCTCAAATTAGTTATATATAAATTAAAGCTTTATTTTTTAAGTTACTATTATTTTTACATTGAATGAATTTTTTTGTTGCTATTATTTTTACATTAATATAAATCGCAATTGCTTTCTTTGTATGTTCTCCATCCTGTGTTCTTCATCTATCAACACTAAAGCTGCTGCTACAACAAACGCAATTATAACTTTTGTTTTTAGTTTAAGCACATTAAAAAAAATAATTTGAAAATGTAATTTTTATATTTTTGTAAATTTGTAGTAAACTAATGCAGAGTTGTATTTATTGTTGATACCGTTGTTGCATTTTCAAGAGAAATAATATGGGTTGAAACAAAAATTGGAATATGAAACCAATCAGTATTCATCACATCTAAGTCGTTTTCATTATTGATTTGCTTTTCCAAAACGATCGTTTTTCATCACATACCTAATTATTTTTTTTAATAAAATATTAAAAAGAAAGAAAAAACCTACAAAGGAATATTGATTTACAACATAATACACTAGAGCCCCGACTTGCGTCGTTACTGGGGACCGGAGAATTGCGACGCAAATCGAAACGACGCAAATCGAATCAAATTTTTCTATACAAATGCATTGAAATTCATCAAAATGAAGCAAAAAAACTTAATATTTCGGATAAAACAGAATTATGAAAACATTTTTCATTATTTTATTAAGTTCAGTAATAATTATTATAAAGAAATAGTAAAAATATAAATTAATAAAAAAAAACTTAACAAAAACCAATAAAATTTATTTATAAAAAAATAAATATTATAGAAGAAATTGTGCTTTGTTTAGTTTATGTGGTGCTTTCTTCAGATAATAAATTCAAATCAACAACACTCCATTTGATTACGTGGTCTTACAGGTTTGTTAACAAAAAGTTTTGTTGAATTTTTAGAGATTTTTTTGCTGATATGTTTCCTTGTAACAACTAAAGGCTTGGTCAGCAGATGCTGCTACGCCCTTGCTACGATTTTCGTCAGGATCGTTTTCAGAAAATATATCTAATGCATGGGAAATTAATTGCATAGCTTTCGAAATATTGGAGATTGTTATTTTTTTTTCCTCTAATGTATTATCAATTATCATAACATCATCTTCTAAAGCATGCTGAATATTAATGGATAATAAATTTTTATTATCAAGCTCCTCATCGTGAGACAGTAAAAGTTCATGTCATCCTCTTCCATTCCTGCAAATTCGGCTAAATTTAATCGACGCAAGTTGAAATTGCAACAACGCAAGCTGAGTTTTGTCAATTTTTAAAAAGCGACGCAAATCGAAACGACGCATATCGGATCGACGCAAGTCGGGGCTCTAGTGTACTTCAATTTAATTGTAAAAACATTTACTACCTCTAACTGTTGCATTGTAAACGTATGTATAATACACATAGTATCTGTCTGTTACAAGTTGCAAATTTGAAAACCCATTTGATGTCGTCAATAAAAATGGAAAAATAATACAAAAAAAAAATAAAAATAAATAAATAATTTAATGGCAAAACACGGAAGTGAATAAATGAAAAAAAGCAAATAAAAGCAAAATATATCTTGACCACACGCAATATTTTTCTTAAACTTTTTTTCTTTTCCTATGTACGTACGTGTGTTTAGTAATTCGTATCAATTTTTTACATGCATTAATAGAGAGAATTGCAAACAGAAATAAAAATCACATACACACACACACATATATATATAAAAGTTATCCTAGTGAAAATATTGTGTAGTTGTTGTTTAAGAAATATTTCCAGCCATGTTGCCACTTTAAATCTCTAATCATGTTCGCTGTTGGCATTTTTCTTTACACGAAGTGTTTCGAACTCAAACCTTTAAATTCTAAATAATTTTCTATGGATGTACAAATGTATGTGTTGTCGAACACATACATGCATATGTATGCGCAATTGTGTTTATTGTTTAGATTTATGTTATGCATACAGTCGTAATGGGTCATTTTTATGTTAAATAATCGTTTGTGTTTGCGTGTTATTGTGGTGTTGTGGCCATTTGCTGGCGGTCTTACAAGTTAATAATCATTTTATTCGCATACATAGCGAAGGGAGAGAGAGACGTCGAATGAAGTCTGTTTCTTTGCTTGCGGTATATCCACGATGATTCAAATAACATCAAGGGGGGGTGATGTGTGTAAGTAAATAAAGGTTTCAGTGTAAACTTATAAATAAACAATAGCGTAATGACTTTATAAATAAAACCGCACAACATTGAAATAATGCATACAGGGAACATCAATTTGAAATCAGTTTCTTTTAAAATGTCAGAATCAGAGATCAGGAATGAATCGTTTTTTCACTACTCATAAGCTCTCATGAAATTTTGAATATAAGTGAGTCAACAATATTAAAATTTAACTATGTACTCTGATTCATTTGTACTCACTACAACGTTGATTTATAAGTACAAGTTCCAATGAGTATGCGTAAAACGTTGACATCAAACTCATACCATTTGAAATATGTATGTTTGATTCATAAGCCTACTCATTTAGATTCATAACTTTAGAAAAATACTTATAAATGATTCGAGTGACTGGAATCATTCATCAAAATTTACAGTCTTAGTTGCTAGGCATTTACAAAAAAAGAAAAGACACATAAGCAAAAAAGACAGAGCAGCTGGTAGAGCAAACTCACAACCTTTCAGTAAGTATTTTAATGTTCGTAAGCGATTCATACTTATTTTGTTCTGCGTGTAAATGTTGCGTTATGGAGAGTCGAAATCAACATCACATCATACGTGTTGTTAAGTATGAAGATGATAAGTACTTCAAACTTTGAAAATGAGTAGAGGTTCCATGATATTAAAATTAGTATGAATGCGTATATATACATACATAATTGGTCATTACAACCCTTCAGTCAGGATTACGACCTAGCTCCTCACACCACTTATGTTGTGTGCGTTAATTTTATACATGAGTGGCGGGACCTACAGTTTAAAGTCGACTCCGAACGACAGTATTTTGAGAAGCTTTTTCATGGCAATTTTATTAACTCTCAGAGTTTTTGCCAGAAATCTGCTGAGAGGAAGTCGCCGAAGAAATATTTTCATATTTTCGTTTTGATGTCTGACCTGGGATTCGAACTCGGGCCTTCAGTCTAATAAGCCAACACACTACCTACTAGACTACGGCGACTTCTGAATGCGTATAAGTATCAGAAATTATGAGTATGATTCGATGCTACTCATCTCTTTGAATACTCATTATTGCTGATCTCTGGTTAGAATTAGTTCAAATCAATTTAATCTCACTTGTAACTCATATCAAAATATGTAGAAACTCACTTCCAAACTGTTGGATCTGTTACAGATTTTTGATTATGCTAATAATCATTTTTGATTAACATAATAAAAAAAAATATTTTTGGCTCCGTCTTAGTATTTTAAATAAATCTCTAATTTTAATTTTATGCCAAGCATCATGGCACGAATAGTTAACGTGGCGTGATTTAATATCATTAGAGAGACATTTTTTTTTTTTAATTCTATCATAAGTTTTGATAAAATTCAATTTTATTTGATCTCGACGATTCTAAAAGATGTTAAGAAACACTACATATACAATGTATTTTTATGCAGCAATTCTATTCAAGTGTGCACTAGTTAGTCGCCGTAGTCTAGGAGGCAGTGTGCTGGCTTATTAGACGGGAGTCCTCTGTTCAAAACCCATTTCAGACATCAAAACGAAAATATGAAGAAATATTTCTTCGGCTACTTCCTCTCAGTCGACTCTTACCGCTCATGTATAAAATTAACACGCACAACATAAGAGATGTGAGAAACTAGGTCGTAATCCTGACTGAAGGGTTGTAATGACCAACTGCGTATGTGTGTTATGTAGGTCATCATTCAAATGATTAAAATCTCATTTTGCTCAGCACTACAACAGTCCGTTACTAATGATGGGGATGGGAATGGATGACGACTCAGTTCCTATTATCTAACAGCTGTGGCTTAAAAACGAGCATTAATAAGTTGTCCATAATTTGCCCACTACAATAGATTGCTTTAGAAGCCTATATCTCACATTACATAAGAATAAGTCAATCATGTTTAGGTGAAATTGCATAGATATGATTAATCTGAAGCTAAACATTTCAAATCATAGGATCGATGCATCTCATTGATCCAATTTTCATCTGAGAAAGACTAAAATGAGTCGAAATAATGGCACCCGCTTACAATAACTTTAAATGGGAACAGTCAAGTCCGGTGGTTTATTTGTGGATTTTTCAATATATTTAGTGGAATTGGATTCTGTTTTTCTCTGCATAAAATTATAATACAACGGATATACTTTTACTTTTTATAACCACATTTTTACAATGCCTAACATTCCACAGTTGGGTCATGCGTAAAAGCCACATGAATAAATAAGATTGTGATGTGATGTGATGTCACTTAATCTAGGTTAAACATGCGTAAGTCTATGTACGTACGTACGTGTAAAGCACATAAACATACATATGATAAGGTAGAACGTATGTATGTATTTAAGTGTATTTTTCTTCACATACATATACTGTGAATATACATACATATAAAAAGGAGTTCAAGCCATCAAGCCATATGAAATGATAGTGTGTGTGTGTGTGTATTTAATGATGATAATTAATTAAAATCACTATAACAACACTGTTCAACTATTTATAGAAACGATGGTTTTAAATGATTTTAAATTAAAGCGACTCTGCTAAGTTTTTGCAAAGTACAGAAGTGATAAAGAATCTAAACAGAGAAAAAATATTGAATCAAAATCTATGCTGGCATAAAGCAAAATATAAATTTTTGTAAGAGATTGTAAAACAATTGAATTTCTTATGTGTGAAGATGAATTCAAATTAAAAAACCAAAGACACAAACCCACACTTTTAGCAGCGCCACTTCTTGCTTATAACAGGGTAAACTTTGCTATTAACAGAGCACTGTTAACTGTTTAACAGTGGCAATAGTAGATTATTCTACTACTTTGCAATTTTTTGAGACTAATGACATTAAATATAATTCTCATTATGGTCATTATTATTAGTGAACAAAAGTGTTGCTTGGTGGGGAGGAAGGCGGAAATTTTCTTAACTCTCAATATTGTTCCAGCTATCCCACGATCACGATTCGAAAGAGGACCCTCTGAACTACCATTTGCATATTGTCTGTATGGTATACTATTTACTATATGTTCCAAAATGGCCACTGATCTTCTAGAGTATTTTCAATAAAAAATTTATATTGTTACGAAAATGGAAATGGTGTTATTAAAATAATAAGCAAAAGCTCCAAAAACAACACAATGGACTTGATCACGCATAGAATGATAAACAAAAGCTCCAATAACAAAACAATGCAGTTCTTCACGTGATCAAAAAATAAACAAAAATATAGCAACAACATCAGCATAAAAAAAATATAAGAGATAAAAGATGTAAATAGCCAACAACAAAGTATAGCGATCAGAGAAGTAAACAACCAACAACAAAGTGCAGCGAATAAAGAAGTAAACAAGCAAAAACAAAATGCATATAAGACATACAAACAACAAAAAAAAAATTTGTTTACATTATTGGATTGTTCCCGAAGGCCGCCATTATCCTTCAAGGGCATTCATCACACTGTTGATCCAGTGATATAAAAGGCAAGATAAAGCGAGCAACGGGGATTCAGTTAGAATTCAGTCAGTCGTGTATGAAGACACGTGATTTTCGGAGTTCGAGTTAAGTTAGTCGTGTGACGACATCGCATTGAATTGAGTGAGAATTCAACCAGTGGTGTGTGAAGATACGAGATCGAGTTTTAATTCAGTCAGACTTGTGTGCAGACAAGTTGCGTGAAGAAAACAGTTGTTAGTATTGTGCTCACTAAAAAGGGTTGTGAGCAAAGAAGAATAACTAACAAGTGTTGTTGTTGCTTACAAAAAAGGTTGTTAGCAGAGAAATATCACGAATAGCACATATTGTGAAAGTTATCATTGTATACGTGGAATAAGTTCGAACAGTGGCACAAAAGTTGTGCAGATAATAAAGAATTGACTTAAAATTAAACACATATTTATTTTTATTTTATTTGCAATCTAGGAACTCATATTTTTAACGTTTTTAAAAAGGTAAAAACGTAACAATATTTTCAAAGGTGGCCCTGCTAAAATTTATGGATTTCGTCTTGGATATTTAAATTGAATTTCTCTTCTTTTTTTTATTTTAGGTAAACAATGTTAACTTATGCCATGGATTTTTATTTACACAACAAAAGTTACCACAATGCCTTAAAATAGCTTGAAAAGCTTCAAACTCCTCATTGACACTGTATACGTAGCAAATAGTAAAAAAAAGTTTTTAATTTTATTTAAAATCCATTCAAATCACATGGAAATAAAATTTTAAAGCAAAAAATATTCACAATTGTTTATACTTGAAACATGGTATATGTAGATGTATATGTAAGTATTTCAGTCTTCAGTCTGTAAAAACTTATTTTCTAACAATTTAAATTTTAAAATAATAAATAAAATATTTAAAATTCAAAGGAAAAAATTTTCTGCTTCAATTATTCCAAAACCAAACTAGCAATTGACCACAACAACTAATTCCAAATAAATACGACATGGATTGAAGAAATCTGATTAAATAAGTTGTTTCCATATTTATTACAATTTTTTCTTAGAAACATTTCAAATTGTTATCTTTCTTGTATCAAGAAAGAGAATTTATAAAAGCAATTAAAATTATTGTCTGATAAAGAATTTATTCGAATGAAGAAACATGAAATATTTGAAATATCCGTTGAGAATGCAAAAATGTTGTGCATCAAGTTTAGCAAACGCTATTTTTTGTTAGGAATCAATATTAATATGGGTTAAAGCACACAATTCTGTAGTTCAACTTCGAATGAAGCCATGAATGCAAAGTTGTCCGTTATAAAACTGTACTTAGGCCAATATGGACTTAAGACGTCCATATGTAAGTAATGAAAAGAGAACAACCGAAACGCTAATATACATACATACATACATACATACATACATACATACATATACACATAATTGGACAGATTTTTTGAGAAACTTTTCATGGCAATTTTTTTGACTCTCAGAGTTTTTGCCAGAAATCTGCTGAGAGGAAGTCGCTGAAAAAATATTCTTTTTTTATATTTTCGTTTTGATGTCTGACCTGGGGTTTAAACCGTGGCCTCACGTCTAACAAGCCAACACTCTACCTACTAGACTACGGCGACTTTACAGTGGGCGACCAAATGAGTTAGGCAACAAAAAAAAGCCCTACTATTAATCCCCCTGTAGGTGTAAACAAAAACATTCCAAGAGCTTCAATTTTTAAATATTTTTTAATTTTAATATCATCTCCCGTTAGTCCATGTGGCACTATTCATTCAATACTCCAATTAAACATGAACAAAAAAAAAAAAATTGTTTTGAAACCATAAATTCCAAAACAATTAAATGAAAGTAATTTGCCTTTAACTTTTGATTGATTTAAGCCACATTGAAATGGAAATCATAATTTGTCTCAAACCAAACCAAAAAAAAGATAAGAATGAAATTAAACAGTGATCCACAGAGGCAGGGGCAGAGTCTGTGAAGAAGACAAAGAAATAGATAAATAATGTGATATTTCGTTGAAATACACACGAGGGTAATAAAACTAAATGTGTAGAGACATTAATGGATATGTAATTCATCATTTTGTGTTAAATTTATTACAGACAAACAAAACCAACATCGTGAATCATGATAATGAGGTTGCCAGAATAAAATATCAAAAGAAAGTCAAAAACAAAAGCAGGAAATCAGAGAAGCATGAGTAGAAAAAAAATTCTAGACTTGGAAAGTGGTCATGCAGACAAACAATTTGTGAAAGGAAATCCCACAGCTATTAAAATGAATACGAGATTTCACTCACACACCACACACACACAGTTACAGTTTTGCCGTTTTATCTTTTAATGATTTAAATTCATTCAAGGATCTTATGTTACATGAATAATTACAATATTTGACATTCCCATCAGAGATCAGCAATGAGTATTCAAAAAGATGAGTATAATCGAATTATACTCATAATTTCTGATACTTATACGCATTCATACTTATTTTAATATCATGGAACCTCTACTCATATTCAAAGTTTAAAGTACTTATCATATTCATACATAACAACACGTATGATGTTGTTGATTTCGATTCTCCATAACTCAACATATTGTTACGTTTTTTACCTTTTTAAAAACGTTTAAATATGAGTTCGTTGATTGCAAACCAAGTAAAAACAAATATGTGTCTTATTTTAATTAAACTCTCTTTATTGTCACACTTTCGTATGTGCCACTGTTCACACTTAACCGATTCAACAATAATTACTACAATTTATTGCTTGTTCACTATTATTCACACACAACTATTCGCTATACTGCTCACAACGGATATCTTCGAACCACGACTTTTTACTTCGCACGCAACTTCACTCAAGACTGACTCAATTATAACTGACTCACTCCTGCCTTGTCTTGCCCTTTTATATGCGAACGTCTTCAGTCTGATGATGGTTCTCGAGGTGGAAGGTTCGCGTTCTCGCCTTCTCGCCTTCTCGCCTTCTCGAGAATTCTTTAACGACTACATTGTTTATTGTTGCTGGTTTATTTAGAAGATGTTCGATGTATTTGTTAATGTGTATTTGTGTACACATTGCCTCTTATTCGTTGTGCTTGCGTTTTCTATCTCTTTCATGCTCATGGTCTTTGTTTTTGTGGATTTTGCTTATTGTTTTTATTGTTAAACGATATTATGTCGTTTCGTTTGTTCTTGCGTAACAATATATACGAATCACGAAATAAGTATGATTGGCGTACAAACACTAAAATACTTACTAGAAGGTTGTAAGTTTGCTCTGCCTGCTGCTCTGTCTTTTTTGATTATGTGTCTGTTTTCTGTTCTTTGTAAATACAACAACAACTAAGACTGTAAACTTTGAGTCACTCGAGTATTTTTTTAAAGTTATTAACCTAAATGGGTAGGCTTGTGAATCAAACATATTTCAAATGGTATGAGTTTGATGTCAAACTCATTGCAATCTGTACTTATAAATCAACGTTGTAGTGAATACGAATGAATTAGAGTACACAGTTAAATTTTAATACTGTTGAATCACTTATATTCAAAATTTCATGAGTGTTTATGAGTAGCGAAAAAACGATTCATTGCTGATCTCTGATTCACATTTGCATTCACATATCTTACATACTAGTTTGGATGTGCCTTAAACATTGAAGTTTTAGCACAACTTTTAGCACATATGAGAATTTCGTCTGCAAGGCTGATCGGTAACTCAACGTCTGAACAATCGCTATTGACATGACATATAAATGCTATGCAAATTTGTAAAGACTGTTGAATGTTAACCATATTTAGTAGTGCCCATCTTATGTTGAATTTTTCTTTCCTTTATTTTTTCTCTCCTTTGGGATATGTTATATCGTTTTTTATTTTTTTCGTTCTATTCTCACGTCTCTTTAACCATGATTAATGTATGGGCACATTACATTTTTGACCTTAAGCCATATCCGTATCCTCACTTACCTAAGAACCAAGCATCCCTTATCATTTATTGTCTCAAGGCTACCGCTTCACTTGTTTGTGAAACACAAAAGTTTTCAAATTATTTGCTTTGGATGTTCCCTCCCCAACAACAACAAGTGGAGCAGCAACAAGTTTGGGCCTTTACTTTAGGGCTGGTGTTATTGCTGTTGTTGTTGTCGTCGTACCTCGAAATTAATTTTTTATGCTCTTTTTAGTTTAACATTCTTGGCAGGCCAAAATTGTAGGCGGGGAAGTTTATTTTCTTTTGTTTCCTTTTTTTTTTTTTTTTCGTTAAAGTATTTTAAATTGCCAAACATTAATTTTCGACGTTATTTATGCAAAAAAAAACTTTTCTATTTTAAATTTTATTCTTCTTCGAATTTGAAATCATTTTTCAAAAATAAATGAAATGTAAATAATTTCACAAAGTAGAGGAGTGGAGACGGACTTCAACTTAAGTGAACGTAATGAATTTCAATGGGAATTTATTAAAGAGTCAAAGAAGATTTACTTTAACTATCTTAAAGAACTTTTACAATTAAAACAATGGAAATTAAACGACAAACTGACATGATTATACATACATACATAATTGGTCATTACAACCCTTCAGTCAGGATTACGACCTAGCTTCTCACACCACTTATGTTGTGTGCGTTAATTTTTATACATGAGTGGCGGGACCTACAGTTTAAAGTCGACTCCGAACGACAGTATTTTGAGAAGCTTTTCATGGCAATTTTATTTACTCTCAGAGTTTTTGCCAGAAATCTGCTGAGAGGAAGTCGTCGAAGAAATATTTTCATATTTTCGTTTTGATGTCTGACCTGGGATTCGAACTCGGGCCTTCAGTCTAATAAGCCAACACACTACCTATTAGACTACGGCGACTTTCAACATGATAATAACACGGTTTAATTAGAAACTAATTTCAACCTGCCGTTTAGTTATTATTAAGGGGTTAGTATAGTTTCTAATTTACAAAAAATCGATTTTATTCCTTTAGGGTTTTAGTGAATTAAGGTAAAAATTTCTTTTCCCTCAAACGATACGAAGAGAAAGAGAAAAACGCGTCCATTTGCGGGCAGCTTAAACTAGTTTTTCTCGAAATCACTTTTTTTAATCTGGCCACTATGATTTGGCAAAAACTACCTGACCGGTTGCGCTTAAAATTTGGGACAATATTCCTAAGACGAAGAGTTTTAGTCCGAACCGGGATATTTTTGATTCGCCAAAATTTAATAATTTTATTAAACAATTACGGTAGAATAAATAGGCGAAAACATGTTCAATTCATGAATTACTGACAAGATTGTCAGCGAACATGATTAATTGATTAATTGTTAAAATTTTATTGTGGCCGTACATTATCTACAATTTATCTCCTAGAGGATAACCCTTAACAACAAAAAATTAGATTTAAGCAAGTGAAAATACGCACAAAGCGATAGTGACTCGTTTAATGTTTACGAAACTTCATTGAATGGCACGTACAGTGGACAGCAAAAGTCTTAGTACTCCAATATATTTTGACAAAAAAAAGTCCCCACAGGCTTAATACTCTTGCACAAAGTCCTGATATGACTTCAAGAGAGTATTTAGAAGAGCATTTGAAAGAACGGTTACGTAATCGCTAAACCTCAAACAAAAGTCAACCGAAAGACTTGTTCATGGTGGCACCAGAAAACACTAAACGAAACTTGTGCATTCAATTCCAAATGGGTTAAGTGGAGTGCTTCACCTTAAGGGATATTCTACTAAATACAAGGGATAACATTTTCATATAATAAATTTACTCAGGATTCTCCTTGGGACTACCTATGGAGTTATCTGAAACTTGTTTGTTTTATAACAAAACAGAAATAAATTAATAAAATAAATATAAAAACCTTAATTTTTTATACAAACTGTTGGTTAAAATTTATTTATTTATTTATTTATTTAAGTCAATGGACAAATTCCTTACTGACTAATAACAAAAATAGGTACGAATAAAATTTAATACGATTACAAACAGTTTCTTCAAAAATACAAGTAATTGTTACAATAAAAATATGAAAAGTTATGAATTAAGAAAAACAATAATATTTCGTTTTATAACGCAAGAATTTAAAGAAAAATCAACAAAGTCTGACAAATAATTAAATTGACGGCAAATTCTAGTCAACGGATCAGCAACAGCATAATTAGTTCTGCAGAATTGAATATAAATAAGATTATAACAGCGGAAATTACGACAAGGAATATTGAATTTAACCGATCTTAACAGAAATTCACAGCAAATATTACCATTGATCAGATTAAACAAAAAGGATATATTTAACATCGTTCGACGGCTCTTAAGGGTAGGTAGTTTTATTAATGCCAGTCTGCTAGTATATGGAGGCAAATGTAAATAATTCCATCCAAGGCCACGCAAACAGAAGAGAAGAAATTGTTTCTGCACAGATTCGATGTGTTCACTGTAAACATCATAGTGAGGATCCCATACAATGGATCCATACTCCAAAATTGGTCTGACAAGTGATACATATAGCTGTTTCGTAATATAAGGATCAGAAAATTCTTTTGCCCAACGTTTTATGAAGCCAAGAGTGCTTCTTGCCTTATTTACAGTCAAAGTGATATGATCATTAAAGTTTAATTTTGTGTCTAATAGGATCCCAAGATCAATAAAAGAGTCAACATTCTCCAATTGATGACCTCCAAGCAAGTAATTAACCATGATAAAATTATTTCTTGAGAACCGCATACATTTACATTTTTTAATATTCAGCTCCATCATGTTGTACTCGCACCACAAAAAGAAATTATTGAGATCATTTTGAAGATACATATGCTCGATGAAATTATTAAAGGAGAGAAAAACTTTTACATCGTCAGCATACATCAAGATATTGGCAAAATTAATTATGTTGGGAAGATCGTTTATAAACAGTGAAAAAAGAAGTGGACCAAGATGGCTGCCCTGAGGAACACCAGATAGCACATAAATATACTTAGATAAGCTATTGTTCACACATACGGTCTGCTTTCTACCAGTTAAATACGACTCTAGCCATCTTAAACTCCTATGATTTACACCCATTAAATCCAATTTAGTTAACAGTAGTTTGTGATTCACTTTATCGAACGCTTTGCTAAAATCCGTAAAAATTACATCAGTTTGCTTCTGTTGAGAAAAGGCCGCATTTACCATGGATGTTAACTGAAGCACATTAGTCGTTGTTGAGCAGCCCTTTCGGAAACCATGTTGATGAGGTGATAATAACGATGAAGTATGATGAACCAAAAAATCGGCAATCAGTTTCTCGAACATTTTTGGAATAGCACTCAGTTTTGCGATGCCCCTATAATTTGTAACATCAGACTTATTGCCAGATTTAAAAAGTGGTATTATATACGAGTCCTTCCAAAAAACAGGAAAATAACCATAATTAATCGAGGTATTAAACAATATGACTAATGGTGTGATGAATGATTCTGCACATCGATTTAAAATACAACTTGGAACCCCATCAGGACCAGGACGAAAAGACATCTTTAAACTTTTCAGGTTTCCCAAAATATCGCAGTCACTAAAAGTTGGAATAGATATTACTTGAGTCGATGTCAGCGGAAAAGGGTAATTATTTGTATCCTTGTAAGCAGAGTTAGAATAAGTACTGGCGAAGAAATCAGCAAACATATCACATATGACATCAACACTTCCGGATTCTTTATCAGCAAATTTCATAAAGGATGGATAACCAGTAGATTTTCTCTTGGAATTTACAAACGTATAGAAAGATCTAGGATTCTTAATAAAATTATTTTTCATTTTATCCATATATGTTTTATATAATAAGTGATTTAGAATGTTATATTCAGACCGGCAAATAGAATATCTTCCATAATCAATAATGGAGCCAGAACTTTTGTATTTCTTGTAATGCTTGTTCTTTCGATTTTTCAGTCGCGACAGTTGTTTAGAATTCCATGGTGGACCAACCAGAGTATATGACGGTTTTAAGGGAACACAAATTTCAATTATTGAATGCACTTTCTTATAGAAGTTAGAAATCATCAAGTCAATATCAGAATCATTGTTAACAGGAATAGATAAGGTTTCATTCCAACAAGTATTTTTCATCATGTCATTAAATAAATGGTAATTGGTTCGATTAAAACAGTAAACTTTACTAATTTTAGAAGGCTTAGCTCTGAAATTAGTTGGAAAGAAAAAATTAGTTTTTAAAGTTGGATGATATCGATCCTCAGGCAAAGTTACAGGTTCAGAACGTAAAACACTACAGTGATTAACATCATTAACAAATACAAGATCCAGTGTTTTTCCAAAGTCATTACAAAGTGAGTTTATTTGATATAGTGATAGTCCAACAATATCGTTTAGGAATACGTCATGGCAAGTTTTAGTTTTAATCGGAATTAAATAAGGCACATCAGGTACATGTTTCCATGCAATTGAGGGTAGATTAAAATCACCCATAACAAAAACAGAATCATCTTTTTTAGCACATTGGACAACAGATGTTATTGCGTCAACATGATCAGAGTAAACAGCATAGTCAGAATCAGGGGGAACATAAGAACAAGAGAAGAAGACTTTAAACGTTTTTAATTTTACAACAACAGCAACAAATTCAATATTAGAAGTATGGGTTACAAACTGTTCCGATGGATATAATGAAGAGACAGCAATTAATACACCACCTCCTCTACGTGTATTACGATTGTATCTATAAATTTGATATTTGTTACACAGAATTTCCTCATTAAAAACACTGTCATTAAGCCAAGTTTCAGTAAAGATAATTACATCATACATAAAATCATGACTATTAACAAAGAGTTTAGACAATTTAGTATTTAATCCACGAACATTTTGATATACTATTGATAAACTATCACAGTGAATATTTAGTTTTTTGTAATTTGCGGTGTAGGTAGACGTACAATATTATTCCTTTGTCTCTCAGAAGAAACATATTCCCGGACATATGTTTTTGCAGGCCAAAAATTAATATCAAGTATTTTTTCAAAGTATTCGTCCGGAACTGTAATTTTAAAAGACGATATTGTTCTCGGTTGCGAGTATGTAAATTTATGAATCGATAAATTAATCCCGTCACCTATTTTAGATCTTATATAAAATTCAATGTCCTTTATGGCAGTGTCAGAAGCTAAACGTGAGATAAAAATGCTTCTAGCAGGTGGTATGACTCTTAACGGCTTAGGTGAGGTTATCAAGGTGTTAATATCAGTGACATTTGCAGCAGCTTTCGAGCAACTTGAAGTAGGTTGTGAGTTATTAGAATTTACAGTTACGGACGAAATATCAGCAGCACGAGGTAATGGTGAAATTAAATTTGTGGACGGTGATGTACAATTATTATTCAAAGAATATGACGGTTGCAATTCACAAGATGGAGTTATTACAACATTCTCATTCGGATCAGCAGCAGGTGGTAGTAATGGAGAAACATTTTGAGCAGATCTCAGACCATCCCTTTTACGTTTAGGTGATGCAGGATGTTGATTACTAACAAATTTATCCAAATTAGGATATTTAGCAAATAACTCACCAAACTCTGTAAACTTCTTTTGCAATTCCATGAGATCATTACTAATTGTGTTAAATTTAACCTTAGAATCCTTAAATAGTTTGTAGAATTCAATATTGACCTTTCTACAATCAGGACAAGTCCATTGAAGGAACTTCTGTGGATCAGCCAACGCATCCGCATCACGAGCCTTAAGACCACTACAAGTTATATGATAGAGGCTCATACATAGCCAACAAGAGACCATCCTAAGATTTCCAGTAGTTGAACAATTTACTTTTGAACACTCCATTATATTAATTTAAAAGTATAAACCGCAATATACGAACTTTAGCAAATTCACAAACCAAGGCAGTTGCAATAAATAGTAGTGATAGCAAAAAGTTACAATGTTTAAATATATTTTGACTGTCAATACTTTAGATAAATTTGGCAGCACTTAATAAACCGGTAATTAGTGTAAACAGCTGGTTGTTTTTAATTTGTTTACTTTTACTTTTGTTTTTGTTTTATTTTGTATAGGATAATGTTGCTATGTAGATGGTAGGATTAAAGATACTGTGTAAGTTTGTTGTTGTTCAATTGCAGTTACTTAATTTTGTTTTAAATTTTGTGGATGAGTCACCAAAAATAAGAATAAGATTGTCCGTTGTATATTTGTTTTTGTAAATAATAAATAAATATTGCATAAAGAGTTATATTCTGTTGCTGTGTTATTTCAATTTGATAAATTTCAAATTGTTATTGTACACTGTAGGATTTACTTATTTTTATGTTAATATTTATTGTACAAAATGTAAGCATAAAAAAATATTTTAGGATAAACCGTTTATAGAATATAAAATTTCAAAAACACAGATACTGCACTTAACAAAAATCTTGCAGGAGCACAAACATAAACACGTCCGATCACTTCAACAATCAGATTATTTGAAATTGCCACAATATATAGTGGAGTACTAAGACTTTTGCTGTCGACTGTATACGAGTATGTCAGATTTTGCATAAAATGCGTATCAATTGTATCAAAATTCGAAAAATCGATTATCTCAGCGTTTGTTCAATATGTGAAAGACATAAACTTCAATAATTCCGTTTTACAACCTGAGCGTAGCCATCCGAACTAATTTAAAATTTAATTTAAAATATAAGAAGCACTTATTAGAATTGGAAATCACTAGAAGAAAATCTCCACAAGACCATTTTAATCCGTCAAGTAAACATGTATGTATCAGAGATCAGCAATGAAACGTTTTTTCGCTACTCATAAGCCCTCATGAAATTATAAATAAAGGGTGTTTTTTATAGAGGTATAGAACTTTAAGTTGGCATTACTTTTCAAGATGGCGACCGATTTAACAGCTGTCAAGTGATTTATTCTCAGTTTGGTTTGGCAATTCATCATGAATAGACTCACGCCTGAACAACGCTTGCAAATAGCGCAATTTTATTTCGAAAATAATGGTTCTGTGCGGAAAACGTATCGCGCACTGCGTCCGTTTTTTCGTCGACAAAATCGTCCATCAGAGCAGTTAATTCGATTAACCATGGAACGTTTTCGCACCACGTTTACTCTTACTGATAACTCGCATCCCCAGAGACGCCGTACGGTGCGTACAGAAGAAGCTATTGCTGCTGTAGAGCGTAGCATTGAGGAAGACCCGAATGAGTCCATCCGCCATCGAGCACAGGAATTGGATCTGTGTCCATCCACTTTATGGAAGATTTTGCGGAAGGATCTTGGTTTGCGTGCTCACAAAATCCAACTCGTGCAAGAATTGAAGCCAAACGATCATCAAGTAAGGCGTAGATTCGTCGAATGGGCCCAAAACGAGATTACCGTTGTTCCCGATTTTCATAAGCGAATTTTGTTTAGCGATGAAGCGCACTTCTGGTTGAATGGCTACGTCAACAAACAAAACTGCCACATTTGGAGTGAAGGTAATCCTCAAGTGTATGTGGAAACACCGTTACATCCAGAAAAACTGACTGTTTGGTGCGCTTTATGGGCTGGTGGAATCATTGGTCCGTACTTTTTCAAAAACGATGGTGACCAGAACGTTACAGTCAATGGTGATCGGTAGAGAGCCAGGATTACTAACTTTTTCATTCTTGAATTGAATACCCATGATGTCCAGGAGATGTGGTTTCAACAAGACGGCGCAACATGTCACACAGCTCGTGCCACAATAGATTTATTGAAAGACACGTTTGGTGACCGCCTAATTTCACGTTTTGGACCTGTTTTGGACCGATAGACTACTTTCTGTGGGGCTATATAAAGTCATTGGTCTATGCGGTAAAGCCACAAACGCTTGACCATTTGGAAGACAACATTCGCCGTGTTATTGCCGATATACGGCCACAAATGTTGTGAAAAATCATCGAAAATTGGGCGTCCAGATTGGACTACATCCGCGCCAGCCGTGGCGGTCATATGCCAGAAATCATATTTAAAATGTAATGCCACAAGATTATCTTTCGGATAAATAAAATTCATGTCAATCGAATAATCCATCGTTGTTTTATTGCAACTTAAAGTTCTATACCTCTATAAAAAAAACACCCTATATAAGTGAGTCAACAATATTGAAATTTAACTATGTACTCTGTTTCATTCATACTCACTACAACGTTGATTTATAGTATGAGTACAATGAGTATGAGTACAACGTTGACATCAAACTCATACCATTCGCAATATGTTTGATTCATAAGTCAGCCTTCTCATTTAGATTCATAACTTTAGAAAAATACTTATAATACTTATAAATGATTCGAAATGTCAGAGCAGTAAGCAGAGTAAACACAAACTTCTACTTATTTTGTGCTTCGTGTATATGTTGAGTTATGGAGTTATAGAGGTTCCATGATATTAAAATAAGTACGAAGGCGTATAAGTATCAGAAATTATAAAATGAAATTTTTGAATACTCATTGCTGATCTCTGGTATGTACATATGTGCATATGTATGTATGTATATGTGCATCCTTTAGAAATTCTAATTCGTATAGTTTCGTAATTGTACGAGTAACAATTTTATCTTGCTTATCTGTTAAGTGTTTAACTTTTAAATTTCTGTTGTGACATCAATTTGCTGGCAGGCAGCATTTGCAAATTAACACTTTCACACTCTCACTCTTATAATTCTCTATCTGGGGCTGGCATAATGGCCTCCGCAAACAGCTTAAAATTAATACTTAAATATTAATGAATAAAATATGTGCGTTCTTTACTTGTTCTACGATACGCAAAGAAGAGAAAGAGAGAGAGAAAATTTATTTTCTTTCATCTCTGCCGTAATAAAATGTTTGTATTGTTTCATAGTGTGTGTGACCTTTAGGCTGCTGCAGAAAGTATTTCTCATTTTATGCCATAGTCAGCAAACATATTTATTGTCCACTTGTAAGGACAAGTGACAGAAGAATAAGATGATAAAAGATGGCAACAATCATACAAAATTAAATGAAATCAAATAACAAATAATAAACATATGAAAAATATGTGTAGAAAAGCAATTTATTTATTAAATCAAATTGGATCGGCTACTATTGAAGATTCCAAGAAATCCGTATTCATTGAATTACGCCCTGTCAGCTTATAATCCGGCCCATCAAGCATCGGACTACAAAAGGAAACCATTATCTGCAGACAATCATAAGCATATTTTTTTTTTTTTTTCTATTGTAAATTGGATACCAGTGTTGCAAACATTTTTTGCCAATCTTTAATTTAAGTTTTTGGGAAGTACATAAGCATTATTCGATCCAATGCTGGTTTTAAGTGTAAAAGAGGGCTAAGAGATGTTATTCACACACAGACACACATAAACATAGCATAGAAATATAAATAATAATACTAGGCTTAGGAGTATGCTGGCCTTATTTGTTATAAAAACTTGTTAAAATGGAAAACTTTTCTCTTTTTTTGTGCATTCAGTATCAAACAGAAACGAAAACAAAAACAATTTCCTGTAATGACATCCTTGACCTGCTCTAAGCAGTCTTAACAGCAACAAGAAAAAAACAAACTTTAGAAAACAGAATGACCAACAAAACATTTAGAAATTTAATAAAGTTTATGGCCGAAATATAAAGCCTTTAATTTATGCCATTAAAATGTTAAGACCTCCTCTAAAACAAATGAAAGAACAGAAGACAAGTAAAAACAGAAACAAAAGAAGAAAACAAGGAAAACACTGAAAACACTGAAAACTTTATACATTCCTAGTTGGAAAAGAGATTCTCTTAGAAATGTCTAAAACGGATATCAAGTATTTGCTTTAGCCTGTTTGTAATTTCCCTCTCTTACTCTTACTGCTCTTGGTTTTCTTCTTAAATTTCAAATAAACCTCGAAAATAATGACAATGATGCTGCTGCTGCTGCTTCTACTGCTACTTTATACAGTCACAAGTTTCTTTTGTGTTCTTCTTAAAAAAATTTAGTTTATCTGTCTCTAACACTCTGTACGTTTCGGAGCTATGAATAGAAAATGAAAAACTTTTTTAAAATACATACACACGAACGTAAATATGAAGACCTCTTGAGTGTGTAAAGCTTAAACATATTTGCCATCTACTTCCGTTTCCTCTTGAATATGTTTTTTTTTTTTTTTGCAATTTTACAGAGGTTTTTCTAATTTTTTGATTTAGACAACGAGAAGAACAAGAAAAAAGGTGAACAAAATGTTGCATGTAACAGTTGTGACAATAATAATGCCAGAACACATACACGCACTCACACACACATACACAGTGGATAAAAAAGTTCGAGCATGGCTTTGTGAGGCAGGATTGATGCTTGCTGCACACAAAACAGAGGCTGTGTTAGTAAGTGGCCGAAAATAGTGAAGAGGATGGAAGTGACACTAAAATCAAATCGCAGAGGGCTATAAAATACTTGGGAATGATTATCGACGACAAGTTGAACTTTAAGGAGCACATAAAATTCATTGGCGAAAAGGCACCTGTAACCCAAGGAGCATTGACGAGTATGATGCCAAATACCGGAGAACCAAGTCCATTTAAGAGAAGGAAAATATCGATATGTGTGAAGATAAATTCGAATTTAACTAGCAAAGATAAAAACCAAAAATTTTAACAGAGTTAATGTTAAAGTGAACAGAGCAATGTTAAGTGGTTATGGGATATACCATTTATTGGGTTTAATTGGGGACACTTTAGGCTACAATTATATAGTGGGATATCTACAGCAAATCCCATTTTTCCACAATATCGATCCGCCTATGCAGGCATTCTTCAAAACAAATACATTTTTTGTCTAAATTTTGCAATTTTTAATAGATTTTCCGTATTACCACAGCTGCTGTTCCACTGAGGAACGTGTGGAACACAATTTAAATTTGATATCGTATATTTGGGTGATTTCTTCCTTGACTATTTTTCGTATGTTCTGTTAACTGCTTAATATTGCACTGTTAACTTTAACATTAGCTCTGTTAAAATTGTTGGTTTTTGTCTTTGCTAGTTAAATTCAAATTTATCTTCACACACATCAAAAATATCGAGGGTTGTAATCTCAATAATGTTATATGCTTGCCCAATATGGTTGCAGCCACCCTCTGTGGGGACGACAAAGAGGAAACTCGCCTCAGTTTATCTCCTAAATGCGATTAGATAGATAAGTGATTTCAGGACACTGGTACTGGTATTGACAAAAACAATACCGATAGACATATTGGCGAATGAGAAGAAACGAATATATTTTCGCTTAAAAATTTATTCATTCTGTCTTCGATCATCTGTTCAGAGAATTTTTACACTACTCGTATAACTCATGTCTTCTGTATCCTTATTTTATTGTTTCAGTATTTCACTTCTTTTCTTTCGGATACAATAAGGAAAGAAGAAAAGAAAACGATTTTTTTTTTCCAAAAATTAATTCTCGCTCATTTAACAGATCAAAAGTCACGTCTTCCTTACTCTCAAACCTACATTATTAAACATTATAAAATAGAAAACAGGCAACAGCTGATACAAAAAAATAAAAACCAAATAAAATATGTAGTGACTGTGAAATACTTGTACACAAAACTTAATAAACCTCTTGCTGGTGTTGACATGTTCTCATGACTAATGAATGTTTAATAAAGCAACAGTTACTAATTTCTTATGACCAGGCTAACTGTTTGGCTGGCTAAATGGGAAATAGTACTCAGTTTATACATTTCAGCCATGGCACACACACACATTTTTGGCATTTTGACAAAAAACAAGTTGCACCAGCAATGGTTAAACAACAGCTGAGCTGCCACTCGCAATAGAGAAGAAACATACCAGTAAACCAACAACGGCAACAACAGCAACATATATAGAAATTATATTTCTTTTGCTAAATACAACATAAAATAAAATAAATTAAATAAAAAAACTAACAAAAAACAAAAAAAGAGAAAAAGGAAGTGTAGTTTTTCTTTATTCATGCACACATACATACACTCGAGCAAATAATGTTCGTAAAACGAAGAAAGTCACATACTGTGCTGACATTTAATAAGAAAAATAATAACAACAACAATAAATGGCAACAACCACTTACTTTCCTATTCATTTCACATAAAAACGCAGAAGCAGCAGCACCAGCAACAGCAACAGCAGCAAAACGTAAAAATGTTTTAAAATCGAAATGGCATGCTTTGAATGTGAATGTGTACATGGACATGAACATGGACATGAACATGAACACGAGTATGAAACATGAATGCATGTTGAATGCAACAGCAAAGCAATTCAAAGTCAACTCTTAAGCCACATAACACAACTTGAAAAGGCAATAACACAAATTTAAATCGAAATAAAAACGAAAGCTATGATTACAACAACAACAACACGGTGGTATAATAAAAAAAAATTCTATAAATTATATTTTATGACATTTGTTGCATGCAACAACACATTTTTATTGGAATACGAATAGTATTTATGTTGTTATTGCTCGTTTATATCGTAAATTTATAACATTATGTTGCCTTTTTTTTCTGCACACTATTGTAGTTCTATAATCCCCTCTGTTGGAATAATTTACAGCAATATTGTGAAAAAATTAATTTAAAAAGAAAAAAAAAGAGAAGAAAAAACAACGAAAAACTTTCTTTTGTCAGTTCATACAATTAAAAGATCTCTAGAGACTTACAATAACTGCAGACTTGCATGAGTTCATCTGCAACGGATTTGTTGGATGAATGGAGATGGAGTTAATAGCTTTCCAGTTACATAATTAATCACAGTCTCAAGACTTAATTCAATGAACAAATTAGGAATGTCTTTAAGGGTTAAACATTTCTTTAAGTGTATTTTATCTTCACAATGATAGAAGCATTCATACGTTTTACAAATGCACCCATGCATCAGCACGAATAAATGTTTGATTTAAGTTTTCAATACGTTGTTCATACGCCATGTATGCTTACAAGTACTTCAAAGTCACACCAGAGATCAGCAATGAGTATTCAAAAAGATCTGTAGAATCGAATCAGACTCATAATTTCTGATACATCTACGCATTCATACTTATTTTAATATCATGGAGCCTCTATTCATTTTCAAAGTTTGAAGTACTCATCATATTCATACTTAACAACACGTATAATGTTGATGATTTCGATTCTCCATAACTCAACATATACACGAATTACAAAATAAGTATGAATCGCGTACGAACTCTGAAAAACTCACTAGAAGGTTGTGTGCTTGATCTGCTTGCTGCTCTGTCTTTTTTGCATATGTGTCTGTTTTCTTTTTTTTTTGTAATTGCCTAACAACTAAGACTGTAAATTTTGAAGTATTATAAGTATTTTTCTAAAGTTATGAATTTAAATGAGTAGGCTCATGAATCAAACATGGTATATGGTATGAGTTTGATGTCAACGTTGTACGCATACTCATTGCAACCTGTACTTATAAATCAACATTGTAGTGAGTACGAATGAATCACGAGTAGTTAAATTTCAATATTGTTGACTCACTTATATTCAAAATTTCATGAGTGCTTATAAGTAGCAAAAAAACGAATCATTGCTGACCTATGATTGTGATAAGAGCGTAGAGATTTTGTTCATTGGTTAGTATTCATATAACTAAAGCACGCGTAGCTTTAGGAATTAGCTCCAACTTCTAATAGACTCTAATTGAGCTGTGATATGCATACATAATTGGTCATTACAACCCTTCAGTCAGGATTATTGACCTAGTTTCTCACACCACTTATGTTGTGTGTGTTAATTTTACACATAAGTGGCGGGACCTACAGTTTAAAGTCGACTCCGAACGACAGATTTTTTTGAGAAACTTTTCATGGCAATTTTATTTACTCTCAGAGTTTTTGCCAGAAATCTGCTGAAAGAAAATCGCCGAAGAAATACTTTTTGTATTTTGTTTTGATGTCTGGCCTGGGGCTCGAACCCTGGCATTACGTCTAATAAGCCAACACACTACCTACTAGACTACGGCGACTTCAAGCTGTGATATGCAATCAGCTTAATAACGTACAAATTATAATTTTGTTCAGGCGTGATAATAGATTAGTTGCCCATCTCACTTTATTCAACTCCACATAATCATTGCAAATAGTTGATGACGTTGTACGTATTATCTTTGGAACCTGTACTTATAAATCAACGTTGTAGTGAGTATGAATGGATTAGAGTAGTTAAATTTCAATATTGTTGACTCACTTATATTCAAAATTTCATGAGTAGCGAAAAACCGATTCATTGCTGATCTCTGGTACACACACTCCGCTTTAAGAATAGACAGAAACTATATTAAATTATTAAAAAATAAAATACGGAAAATATTGAGCTTCGCATTCATGATTCAAACAAAAACAAACTAAATGTGTTAAAAAATTAAAAAAAAAAATTCCAAGGAAAGCAGTGTCAGACAAATTTCAAATGAATTTAATTCGAAACTGTTCTATTCAGTAAAAAGTAAAATCGCAGGCATAGTGATGAGAAACCTTTGAGAAGTGTTAGTGGTTGTCCCGTTTTGCAACATTAACATCAGAGCAATTACCAAATGGATCGCCTATTGGGTGATCCGAATCTGTTGTTCAAACACTAAAAAAAAAATTGTCACTTTTTTCGGCTTCAGTAGGCAGGATATTTTATTTAGATTGTTCAAGTTCATTGAATCTCCTCTGAAATTCAACTTCAAAACTTTTTTATTGCAATATTTTTTAAATCTTAATCTGTATTAAAATTTTAAGTAATTTTTTCTACAATCTTTCATTTTGTTTTTGACATGGTCCCCCTTCATATACGAGTATTATTATATACGACAACATCGAAATAATTCACATGAAATTTTAATTGCTTTGAATCTGAAATTAAAACAGACTGTAATTGAATGAAGCAGAAACAGACAAACAAATCGAAAGAAAAACTAAATAAAAAGTGTGTGTGTGTGTGTGTGTGTGTGTGTGAAAATTAAAACCAAAATAAATAACAATACGCTTAAAGCCTTAGGCATTCAAGGCATGAGAGCATAAGAGAAAATAAAAAATTTTTAATGGGAAAATTTTCGACTGTAGGGCACATAAATTTATGAATGATCCTTTCGGCTAGAAATACAAAAAAACACAAGAAGCCTCAAACCATTAAGTGTCATAACAAGTGACAACAATAATGCTACAAACAACAACTAAAAGTATTCATTTATGCACATGAATTGTCTGTGTTGTGTGTATATGTACGTATGTTTGTATGTATGTAAGTGTAAAATTTAATCTATTCTACGCTCTCGCAGTCAATTTTCATTTCAACATGCACTGGCTTATTTGATTGCGTATGGATGAATGTTTGCAAGAGAACGAGTGACAGAGAGAGAGAGATGAAGAGAGAGTAGTACAATGTCAATAAGTATACTTAGGCACTCATACGTCCATACAAAAATAGTTGAATGCTTAACAGTTTATTTAAATACCAATACAAACATTTGCGATAACATGTATGAGTGTGTGTACGTGTATAATATACAAACACACACAGACATTTTAGACACATGTACATGTCAATCAACACTTTTAGGCCATCTTTACAAGACGGATAAACGTTTGCATGTACATTCCCCATCCCATCCACACAATTCAATAGAAAATATCCGGCTGTGTGTACATGTTTCGATTTTGTTCTTAAAAGGACAGCAGCTACTAATACTACGTTCCAACTCAACTACTCAACCAACAATAACAGTAAAAGTTAAATAAAGAGAATTTAAATTGTTTTTATTGTTTTCTCATCTAAATTTCTAAACAAAAAAATATTTCTAGAAATGGCAGAGAGAGAGAGAGAGAGAAAAAGCGAGACAGAGAGCAAGGGAGAAATGTAAGGACATTTTGTCGTTGAATTAATAAAGTTCGATTAAAAATTCACTCTTGTTTTTTTGGTGTTTACTTTGTGAGAAACAACGAACAAAAGAAAGATTGTCTTAATTATACTTCTGGAAGTGTTTGTGTATCATGCTACGGAGATAAATAAATTTAAAAATTTAATATCATTTGGAAGTGGCTTTAAACCACAGATTGCAATCAATTGTTGTATGTATGGAAATAAATAATTTTATGTGAAATACTACAATGAGTACTTCTGGGAGAGTGCTTATCAGAGATCAGTAATGAATAGTTTTTTCGCTACTCACCATTTACTCTTGACTAATGCTGTGTCGATATGCAGGTGACAATACCCAATTGTCAATATTGCACTTAATTATGCACTTTATTCATTAATGAGAATAAATTTCCTTAAATATGCATTTGAATATGCTGCCCCCTTACTGCTTAAGGCATAAGAAGCTATAAAGAAAATCGGGAAACTGTTCTTTAAAGAAAGTTTATGCATCTGTTTAAATTGAATTGAAATGAAACATAAATTTGAAAGTGTTCTCCCTTGATATACATTAAATATGCTCCGCTTTATTCTTAAACAAACTAAAATATACGCTAAAGTACTGAATGAAGTTCTAAAACCGCTGTGAAAAGTTTTTTTTTTATAACTTCTTGAAAATTCTTGTCTATTTTTCAAGTCCGTAACTCAACATGAATTCATCCGCTTACCGCAACTAACAGACATGATTTGGTTCTATTAGGTCTTTTCCATTTTCTAAATTTATTTACCAAAACGGAATACAAATACAATTGTAGATAATATTCAAATGTATTTGTTTAGCATTTTGTAAAGAATGTTTATATATACATATGTATGCATGTACATACATATGTATGTATATAGGAGGAAAATATTCAACGAATGTTATAAAATGTTTAAAATAGTATCTCCATCAACTCATTAGATTTTATATTTTTATTACCACAACTGACCTAAAACGGCAACATTTCTTTTATATTTTCCCTTCTTTTCTTCCCGTATATCTTTGCGTTGAATAATAATTTTTTTTTTCTTTAATCCTCTAAAAATATTTGAGTTGAAAGAGAACCTACGTCTCATTTTATTGAGTTTGTTTTTTCTTAAGTTTTTCTCTCTCTATCCCTAAAATATGTGGCTTAAGGTCTTTTGCACATCCCCCTATATGTGTGCTAAAGAGCTGAAATCGTGGCCTTTAGCAAGAATAAGCAATAAACTGAAATAAATGTTGATATTTTCAATGAATATTTCTATAGTTCATGTATTGAAAAGTAAAAGTATCTTTCAATATTCTTGAATAGGATTGTATGTAACAATAAACAGAGTGAATGAAGTCGCCGTAGTCTAGTAGGTAATGTGTTGGCTTTCTAGATGTGAGACCACGGTTCAAACCAGAGATCAGCAATGAATCGTTTTTTCGCTACTCATAAGCACTCCTGATATTTTGAATATAAGTGCGTCAACAATATTAAAATTTAACTATGTACTCTGATTCAATCGTACTCACTACAACCATAGCTGCCAGATTTGACGATTTATCGTCATTTTGACGATTTTGTGCTCCAAACATATCATATTGACGACATGACGATTTATGCCCTTATTTTGACGATTTTTAGAAATTCAAAATTTACATCATTTTCTTCAGTAAAGTATTATATTTTAATACTTAATTAGTATTATGACTACTTAGTTTCATAATGACAAGCATGAGACGTATGAGTAATATTCAATTCGATTAGTTTCATACACAACGAAATGAAACCTTCTTTGTTGCATACTTTTCAGAGTAATAATACCAGTACGAGTAATACGACGCGTATAAGCAATATATTTCAAATCCAATTAAATATAAAGTATCCGGTACTTGGGAATTCAACATTTACAAGCTAATATGACAAATATGTATAGCGAATTTTTTAAAATTTTAAGGGCCATTATTATTATTATAACTTGCCGTTAACTAATGGGAAGATTTTGTTTGCTATAAGTACCCAATAAGATCGTTAAGCTAAAGGTAGGATCATCCTACCGGTAACTTTTAAAGTTAAGTTTATATTTGAACTTGCCATATTATATATGTTGCATAATATCAGAGTAAAGTAGTATATTTTTAAGTTATTTTCGAATACCTGTGATGATTTTTCTGTATTTTATGGCTTTTTAATCCCTTAAAAGCCAAAAAATTTCAACTCCTAAATAACATCGCAGTTGAGCATAAATTATCATATGGCGTTGCAGACAATTTTAAAAATTCGATTACAGCTTCTAATATTACCATCGGAAGAACAAAGGAAACTGCCATTATTTTTTTTTCATAGGACCAACAATCAGGGGATGGCATTTTGTTTGGACACTAAGTTTGAATATTTTTATACGATAAGTAACAGGAAAGATCTGTGCAGGAAAGGAGTTCTACATACGAATAGTCCGTCTAACAAACGAACTTTGTCTATAATGTAGTGTGCGATACACTGGCCAATCGACCACATGCGGATGCGCTGGCCGAGAAAGAGAAGTGTTATGTAGGAATACATGATTTTTATAAACTAGGCCCCTTATTTCGCTACAGCAATATCCGGTGTGTATTATTGCTGCTTAAAATTGACTTTATATGTTTTTGGTTTTTAAAAACATTTCAATTGATTTATTTATTTTCTCTGACGATTTTTTTAAGATTTCAATGAACGTCTTTGACGATTTTGACGATTTTTTCTCAAATATTTGACGATTTGATGCTTCATTTATCTGGCAGCTATGACTACAACGTTGATTGATAAATACAGGTTGCAATGAGTATGCGTACAACGTAGACATCAAACTCATACCATTCGAAATATGTTCGATTCATAAACCTACTCATTTAGATTCATAACTTTGGAAAAATACTTATACTTATATGTAAATGATTCGAGCGACTCGAATAATTCAACAAAATTTACAGCCTTCGTTGCTGTTGTATTTACAAAAAAGAAAAAATAGCCATAAGCAAAAAAGACAGAGCAGCAACCTTCTAGTGAGTATTTCAGAGTTTGCACGCGATTCATACTTATTTTGTGATTCGTGTATATGTATGTTGAGTTACGGAAAGTCGAAATCAATAACATCATACGTGTTGTGAAGTATGAATATGATGAGTACTTCAAACTGTGAATATGAGTACAGGTTCCATGTTATTAAAATAAGTATGAATGCGTATAAGTATCAGAAATTATGAGTATGATTCGATTCTACTCATCTTTTTGAATACTTATTGCTGATCTCTGGTACAAATGTCATACCGGTTACAATGGACACATGCTTGATATTGGTGGGATTTAGTGCTTCCTGATGCCGGTTTTAAGTGTGATGAAATTTCTTAACAAGAAATAATATGTAACCTATTGTAAGGGAAACAGTAAAATAATTGAAATGTTTCCATCACTTTTGAAAATAAATTTGCCAAAAATATTGTCAGCCTTTGCTGGGACAAAACGAAGTGAAATAAAACGAACGTAGTTCCTGCAAAGGATAATGGCATAATAAAAATAAAATCCCCAAAATAAATACTCGTTTACATGACAACACTGTATCTTTAACAGTCAGCCAGCCAGCCAGGCAGCCAACCAAATTTATACGTTCATTCAGTAACAATGCAGCAGGCATCAACCCTTGGATTTTTTTTTTGGGATTTTTTGTTTTATTCGGAGCCTTAAGTGAGATTAAGCACGTAACCCATGTTAAATTTATTTTTTTCTGTACACTTAAACCATTTTTTTTTTGCCTTTTTATTTCTTTTTTTCACGGTGTCATAATATGTCACGGTAGAATTATGTATGAATCCAAAGAAGAGAAGAAGTACAAAAATGGAAAGAAGGGTGAAATAATGAAACAGTCATTGCTGCAATGAAGTGAAAAATGTAGGAAATAAATGTTGGTGGGTGGCATTATGATAATAAAGTTGATGATGATGATGAAAATAATTTTTCAAGAAATTCCAAGCAAAAAATCCTTTAGTTTTTACTGAAAATGGAAGTCACAGAAAATGCGAGATAATTCCGTAAGGTTTTTCAAACCGGGACAATCAAATTTATAATATTTTCAAGAGAAATACTCTTAAGGACAACAGAAGAGTTTAAAAGCAGATAAAATAAAATGGTGGATACAGAAAGAAACTAAAGAAAAGTATACTTACTGATTTAAATTCCTTTCGTTGGAACCACTCTGACTGGTGACGTTGTCCGTATGCCGTCGCTCCTTGTGTACAATGCCCATCAGCTTCATCCATGGATTATTTTGGGAGCCATGACCTCCTCCCATGCCACCACTCTGCCACATAGTCATTTTGGCGTTTTTATTTTATATTTGATTTGAAGCCAACAATGGCAAACAAACTAAATATCATTCACTATGTATGGCAACTCTCTGGTAACAGTGTTTGCCAGCGTTTAATACTAATTTCTAACGTTTTAACACTTTAACGCGTTAAATTTGTTTTACATTTTTTTAATGCATTAAATTCCCACATATTGTTTATCTATGATTTTCTACGATTTCCTTTCTGTCAAACACACGATCACACGTCATTTTCAATGGAAGAAGAAATTTTTGAAAGCAGACGAATTGATGAATAAACACACACTCATTTAAGCGAAATCTTGTATAAGATTTTTTTTTTTTTTTTGTTTTTTTTTTAAATTATTTTAAGTCAAACTAACTATTGAATTAATTTAATTAATTTGTTAATTTGTTATTTTTTTTAATTTCTTTATTTGTTATTAATTTCTAAATTTAATTTGGCCACTTTCTCTCTGTTATTTTAGGTATTAGTTTCTAATTATAATGCAATTTCATTTGAAACTAATGGATGGATGGATGGATATTTTTGTTTTCTTTACTTTTCTTTTGTATTTTCAGTTGCTTTGCATTACTTTGTTTTACTTTGGTTTGATTTAGTTTGGTTTGGTTTGGTTTGGTTTTAAAGCTAAAGATGTTTTCCTTTTTTTAGATTTTGTTTATTTTGAATTTCTATTAAGTAAGATTGCAAGACTTTTATTATTTGTGTTGGTTTGTTTTTCAATTTAATTTAAATTTAAATTTATAATTTGCTACTGAACAACGGGCGGCTTTGAATTAATTTTTATATTTTTATTTTGTTTTCTTTTGTTTTAATAAAAAAAATATTTAAGCTTTTATTATTTAATTTAATATGAAATTTAAAGCATAATTATTTAATTAATTTAATTTAATTATTATTATTTTATTTATTTATAATTAATTTGCTTTAATTAGTTACAATTACTATTATTATTTTTAAGAATCACAATAAATTGAAAAATCTTTCATTATTTTTACTTTTATTAATTATTATAATTACTATTGTTTATTAAAATTTATTTTTATTTATATTTATTAAATTATTGCAATACATTTTGATGACTAGCTAATTATTAATTTTGTATTTCTTTTTTTAATTTTCTTTATTTATTTAAATATAATTCTCTAAACACACTTTTTTTCTTGGTACCGTTTTGTAAAGGGTATTTCTTTTGTTTTGGCTTAAGTTTACTTCTTAATGAACATTTTCTAAACTATTTTTGGTGTTACCATTAGATAAGATCAATTTTTATCTGGAAAGAAAAGAAATTCGAAACGAGTTATTAAAATAAAAATGTTTTATTTGTTTTAGATAAAAAATAAATAAATTACTTAAATACAAGAAAATTACAAATACAAGAGACTTAAAAACTGCTGTCTGTTCAAAATTTAAGTATTAAAAGAAATTTATAAATTTCAGGTTAAACATAAGAATGATATATTATTACAGTATTCCCTCGATTTACGTCGTAGAATGTTCCGGAAAAAGGCGACGTAAATTGAAACGACGTAAATCGAATTTCAAATAACTCATACTATCAGATGCATTTATTTATGCACATTTTCCAAAAAAAAAAAAACTAAAATAATTCAATTTTTATTCTGTATAACTAAGTACATACATACATAAATATAGATTGAATTGTGATTTGTTATAAAAATTTATTTCATATGTTGTTCACAAAAAGTTTAATAAAAAACAAAAAATTATCCATTAGCACTTAAATACTTATTTATTTTTCAAACTCTATTTACTATATTTTATTCAAATAGTTACACACAAATATTGAATTTTTTTTAAAGAGGGAATTCCCCTGATTTTGTTTATAAACAACAGAGGCGACGTAAATCGAAACAACGTAAATCGAGACGAAGTAAATCGAGGGAATACTGTATTATGAAAATGAAGAATCTAGATACTGGTGTTTTGCTTTTACATCGCTTAACATTAAAATTATAAACAAAAATACAACAACAAACACTACAAAAATAAATATAAACAAAATACACAAACAATAGTAATGAAACAACTATGTTTACATTTATAGAGATTTCGAGAAGGCGAAGCCACGAACATTCGTATTCAAGAACATTCATCAGACTGTTTATTCTGCAATATAAAAGGCAAGGCAAAGCAGGCGAGTGAGTGAGTGAGTAAAGTTCAGTCAGTCTTGTGTGAAGACGCCGTGTGCTTGAAGAGACACAAAGACTTGTCGAACAATTGTCTAGTAATTTTTTTTTTTTTGTTTATGCAAAGGGTGTAAACAGAGGAATAACAAAGAAAAGCAATTGTTGTCGTTTACATCAAGTTGTAAACAGTGGCACACAGAATTGTGTGAATAATAAAGAATTTTTTACAAAACTAAATACAAATTTATTTTTATTATATTTGCAACCTATGAGCTCATATTTTGAACATTTTATAAACTTAGTTTGTTTGTACCTGTAATTTTTTATTATTTTATTACTTGTAATAAAATGACTGAAACAGTGACAGCATTATTAATATCTAACTTATTCAAGGATCTGCATTTTTACTAACAAGTATTATCAGACGAATTGAATAAACCCAAATTTACCTTCATTTATTCTTATTATATAAATGAATTCTAAAGGGAAAGTAATGAACTGCCAAAGATAAAAAGGAATAACTAAAAACGATTTTTAACAAATATTTATTTCTGCATTAACGTATATGTAAACTAATTTGAAAGTATTTACAAACCGATTGCAAGAACCAACGTATTTCACTCTTTTTAAAAAGAAAATTGCCGCCTTTTAAATACCACCTAGCCATTCAACTGCCTTTAATTGGAATATTTTATGGTGACCATATTAATGTCAATTACAAAATAATACGTTTGTATACGTATTAATAAAAAGAAAAGAAAAAAACGTAGCATATCTTAAGGTTCCGCATTAAACGGCAAAAAGGAATTGTTTTTAAAATACATACATACACCAGCTTATGGTCATACAAACTCATATTACATACGCACACACACATATAGTTAGTAATATACCAACATAATAATAAAGGAAGAGAAAATATTTTTAAAATATCGTAATTACCGTACTAAAGAAAAAACCAATCAAGGTGTAAAAACTACATGTTGTAATGATTCTTACTCTGTCTCTCTCGCTCTATCTCATTCTCTCTTTCATTGCCGTAATAAACATGTGTTCACATGCGTTAGTGTATGTTAATTTTATAAGAAAACAAGAAAATCAGCAAACGGAGTAAGAAGTGGACAAACAAATATTTATTATACGAGAAAATTTCGGACAAAACGTCGTCGTCTCGTGAATGCGTAATGCATGAATGGAGAAGAAGAGAAAATGAAACTCAGAACATAATGGACACCAAATGGTATTCAATATATGGTGTCGTGTCTTTTTTATTTTAAATTTTTAAATGTCACAACCACATGTATTGCTTCTTACTGTATGTATGTATGTATGTGCGTGTATGTGTGTTTGTATGTGTATTCAAGGAAAATAGACAGAAGGATAAAGTGACAGCGTGATATTAAGAACATTTCGAGTTGATGTTAATTAAAAAAAAAAAATACCGGAAATGTTACAATTCAATGGTTTGATCTCGTACATGACAGAGCATATCCTGTTAAGGAATTTGCATTTAAAATATTACACTCACAGGTAAATTACAGCGACGGTTTCAATTTATATTTTGTAAAAATCACAAATTTAATCAAAATATACTTAAACTTGAAACACGACAGTAACATTTATTCTAAATTTAATTTAATTTTTAATTCGAACACAATACCTCGCATAATGATGGAATATGCCCTGAATGTTAGTCGTATGAAAAATAAAGAAAAATTTAAATTTTAAAGAGAATACCGTGATATTTGTTAAATTCATTTTCCACAGTTTAAGAATAATCGTTTGAAGTGATATTTTATGTGTATTCGTAAGAAGTTTTTCACACCAATAAAAGTATGTATACATACTATATATTTGTACTCAATTGGTTTCAGATACGTATGCCGGGTATTTAAATGTCTGTATTACATTTAGAGCATATGACTTATTTATAAATAGTATATGGGACTAATCGGTTGATTCTTGAATCGTGTCTTCATAAATTCTTTTAATAAAAATCTTAACCTTATTTAAATTAAAATGAAATTGAAGCAGGTTAAGTTAACTTTTTCGTAAACTTTTCAACTGTGACAAATTTATGAAACTTCAGGTTACATTTATGATTTTAAATGAAACCGAGGTATGACTCAAGAATATTAAAAATCTATATTCTACAACAGAATAATTAAAAGCATGTAAGGAACTTGTAACAATATTTCCTAAAATAATTACAAAATGAAAAACAAACAAATTCTTTTAAATGATCTTATTTTGTAATCACATTACATTTATGCTCTAAAGAATATATATATATTTTTTTTTCATTACAGCTGATGCATTTAAAGTGGCCGCTTGAATGACAGAGTATCATAACGAATAACAAGTAGCTGAGTGATTGCTTTTGAAGTATAAAATATAGGGTCTTTTATTAAGAGTAACCTATCGTAAAATGTAAATAAAAAAACGGTGTGTGTGAGATGTCATCGTAATTTTTTATTCGTCGGTAAAGCCTATTGATGCCAGCATGTGTGGTCATTACAACCCTTCGGTCAGGATTACGACCTAGTTTCTAACACCACCTATATTGTGTTTGCTAATTTCATCCATAATTGGCGGGACCTACTGTTTAAAGTCGACTCCGAACGACATATTTTTGAAAAACTTTTCATGGCAATTTTAGTTGCTTTCAGAGTTTTTGCCAGAAATCTGCTGAAAAGAAGTCGCCGAAGAAATACTTTTTCATATTTTCGTTTTGATGTCTGACCTGGGGCCTTACGTCTAATAAGCAAAGACACTACCTACTAGACTACGGCGACTTCAATGTGTGTGGAATATAGCATCTTTTAAATGCCCGCAACGGGTTCTTTAGGTGGAGCGCATCCAAAATGTCGAATTTGCCATGATTCAAGCGTACAAATTACACTGAATTTGATCGATGGCATGGGTTATGTCGGCTTTGGGGACCGCTGTAGTTTGTGATTTATTCGCATACAACAGAGACTTAAAAAAAACCACAAGAAAGATTGAACGGTGTCGGTTAGCACGATCTCGTCGACTTGTTTACATTGCCTCCACGTGAAATCCCACGTGAAATATCCCACATGGGATATCATGAAAGATATCCCATGTGACATGCGCTGTGTGGCACATAGCGTCGTCCTGTTAAAACCACATGTCACTGGTGTCCAGATCAAACAGTTCAAGTTAAAATAAATTAATTAACGACATACTCAAAGATATATTGACCGATGGCTATACCAGAGATCAGCAATGAATCGTATTTTCGCTACTCATAGGTACTTATGAAATTTTGAGTATGAGTGAGTCAAGAGTATTAAAATTCAACTACTCTGATTCATTCGTACTCGCTACAACATTGATTTATAAGTATAGGTTCCAATGAGTATGAGTACAACGTTGACATCAAACTCACAACATTCGATTCATTGTTTGATTCATACGCCTACTCATTCCGATTCATAAATTTAGAAAAATACTTATAATACTTACGAATGATTCGAGTCACTCGAATCATTCATCAAAATTTACAGTAGTAGTTATTGTTGCATTTACAAAAGAAGAGAAAAGGAAAGACAAAGACAGCAAGCAAAGCACACACACAACCTTCTAGCGAGTATTGTGGTGTTCGTACTCGAATCATACTTATTTTGTGCTTCGTGTATATGTTGAATCATGGAGAGTCGAAATCAACAACATCGTGCGTATTGTTAAGTATGAGTACGATGAGTATTTCTAACTTTGAATATGAGTAGTATGAGTATGATATTAAAATAAGTATGAATGCGTATAAGTAGCTGAAATTATAAGTATGACTCGAATCTACTCATCGTTTTGAATACTCGTTGCTGATCTCTGGGCTACACCCCAAAATCCAGACCAAATAGCAACATTTTCGGAAAACATTGGATGTTCTTGCATCTCATGCGAATTGGTATCGTCTCTAATTCGTATACGCAAATTTACAGAAATGGGCCTAATCGCTAAAGATGATTTTACGATGAAAATAAGTGTTAGAACATTCAAGTCGCAGGTGTTGTTAAATGCTATATCCGTCCACGGTGATTTGGCAAAATAGACTGAATAGATGACAACTAATTTGTCAGGCTGCCATCCCTGTTGAAAGACCCTTATACAAGTAGCATTTCAATTTTATTTGTTTTTTTTTTATATTTTTCTATCATAATATTTCCTTACTTTTGAATTACTGTGTAAAGCTATACGGAATTCTGCAAGTTGGCTCAAAATAAGTATAAATTCTACTTTTTTTATGGTCCCGCAGTATGCATACAATTGTAGAGGCAATTGTAGCAACAACAATAACTACATAAAATATGCATACACTTTAACAATAACTATTATTTGGCGAATTTCAATAAAAACAAAAACGACGCATACTTATGTATGATGTGGTAGAGGCGATGGTGCATATTGCACTTGTACATTGAAAAAAAAGGAAACTGAAAAGATGTAATAATTTAAGTTCCCGTAATTCCGAAGTGGATTCTAAAAATATGTCACAAAACTCACAGAATATGTATTATAACACAAGGGATATGAGATAATCTAGATAAAAAAGAAAACAATACATTTATTTCTCTCAGTGTATTTTAGTTCTTATATAACGCCTTAAGTGTTTATCATGGTTTATAGCTCTACAATTCTCAACGCTTAAGGCAATTTAAATATTTTTAAATGCCAACAGTTATTACGTATGAAAGCAAAAACAACAATAATGCCAATAACAACAACAACAATAATAGTCATAACAAAAATATTAAAAACTTCATGAACAAAAAAAAATGGAAAAAAGTCGAGCCATCTGGTGATAATTTTAAATGATAAACAAATTTCTACAAACAAACAAGAATGAAAATAATGTGAATATTATGATCATTTACTTGCCACGAACACATAATAAAAAAAAACAAAAAGAAAGTCAATTAGGAAAACAGTATTAAGAGTAGAAATTTATTTGATTTTATTGCCATTAAACTAAGCATTTAATAGGCGCCGTGTATGGCGCTATTCCTTCTTTCATGTATGGATTCTAGTGTTCGTTTAGCAAATCAAAAACAATGCAAGTTTGGTACGAGAGACAAAGAGTTGGCATTAGAAAAAAATTTCCTCCAAACTATTCTATTGTTCTCGCATGAGTTTCTCAAAGCCAATATCTAGATTTGCCGTAATGCTTCAGTCTATTTTTTGTAATTAACGTTCGCTTAAATCTACGATACAAATGATACACTGTGTAGAAGAATTTGGTATCTGCATATGTATCTCACCCAAAGCATCTGAATAGATACTATACTGCAAGAACGCCTGACGTAGTACACAAGCCAAAGTAGATTGATTACCCATACAATTTCCAAACGCGAGTAAACTGCAAACGTAAATATTCCTTACGACGATGCCTTCTCAACAGTCTCCTGGCAAAACTCTAAAATTAAATCATTACTACAGTTCGTTGTCCGACACCCCCAACAATTTAAGTAAATTAAGCTACGTCCTAATAGAGACTAAAGAGTCGTAATGTGAGTGAAGATAAATTCGAATTTAAAAACCAAAGACGCAAATCCACACTTTTAGCAGCGCCACTTCTTGTCTCTAACAGGGTAAACTTCGCTATTAACAGAGCACTGTTAACTGCTTAACATTGGCAATAGCGGATTATTCTACTAGTTTGCAATTATTGGAGACTACATATTGACATAAAATATAATAATTATTATGATCATTTTTATTTGTGAACAAAAGTGTTGAAATGTAAAGAATGGTTGGTCGGGATAGAGGACGGACCAGCTATTCCAATACCAAGGTTCGAAAGAATACTCTCTGGACTGCCATTTGCATATAGTCATAGACATAAACAAGTGGTCTTGTTCAAATGGATACCGTTAAACAGCTAACAGTTCTCTGTTAAGGCAAATTTTGTTCTGTTAACGCCAAATGTGGCGCTGCTAAAATTTATGAATTGCGTCTTGGATTTTCAAATTCGAATTTATCTTCACACACATAGAGTCGTAATGGCCAATAAAGTAATCTTCGTAGTATGTGTGCATGAACGTAGAGGATATAACTTCGCTCAATTCATTTAAACATTTCAAATATAAATTTCTGTTTTTCTTTTCCTAATGAATATCAATCCCACTATGTGTAAAGGAATCTTAATTAAGAAAAACTTTATAATAATAAACAACAAAAAATTAAAAAAAATTCTTTACTTGAAAAACTTTAGCAGAAAAACAAGAGCACAACAAAATTTCATTTCAACAATTAAAATATTTTCCATTTCCCAAAAAAACAAAAAATGTTTGCGTTTGTGACCCAAAAACATTGAGTGAATAAGACTGGAAGAAAACATTTTTATGTTCATCCTTCAACGAACATACTACACCATAGAACGACGCTATTAGAAAGTGTTTTCATTTTGATTTGTATTCTGTTTTAAATATTTAATTAAAATAGAAGAACAGAAACAAAAAGAAATTATTAGACAACAAATACAAAAACAATAACACATCACAATATGCATGGATTATTTGTGTCTTATGAAAAGGGATTTACACAGGATTTCCCCAGGATAAACGCGTAAAACAAAAGATGCAAAATAAAGGGAAAAGAAACAGGAAATACAAGTTAAACAAGCAATAAACAGATAACATATAACAGCAGCAACAACAACAATAACAGTTTTTGGAACATAAAGTCCCCCAAAGGACAATGGCAACCTTGGAAAATAAAACAACCATTATTGTTGCCAAGTTAGGGGAATAAAAGGAAAACTCAAACGAAATAAAAACGTATAAAATGAATATGAAACAAAAGTAAGCGGCAACGGAATGATAATAATTTAAAAACGAAAGCCTACAAATATTATCACTTCTAAGATTCAATGAAACGTAACTTCTGCGGTGAATTGTTTATCCACAATTGTATTAACACTGATCCTGAATTAAGGAATACTTTTAACGCTAGCTCGTGCGTTAGGTAACATTTTAAATGTAACACCAATTTCATCACGGCATACGTAACATAAATGTCATACGAATTCAATGAATTCGAAAGAAGCATCGAAGGACTCTAAAATCGTTTCAAATCGTGTCTTGACTCTTCCAGTGTAAATCAATTCAAATCTTTAGCATTAACGCAAAATTAATTTATAAACACTATGGCTAAAATAATAATAATAAATTATATGTGTGAAGATAAATTCGAATTTAAAAACCAAAGAAACCATACTTTTAGCAGCGCTACTTCTTGCTTCTAACACGGTAAACTTTGCTATCAACAGAGCACTGTTAACTGTTTAACAGTGGCAGGTAGGTAGGTAGAGGTGGCTGCCCATCCAAGAAAAAGTCCTTGGATGGAATCACTTAGGCCGCATTGGGCCCATTGTGTTACCACAGTTATCCGTTATCCCCTAGTCCCGGAACCACTCGGAGCTCCTGATGAAGCGACTTAGGCTGCCAATGTCAATCCTTGACAATTCCTCCAGATCATCCATGTAGTAAGTACCCAAGTACTTCCTTCTCCTTTGGCAAAGAGCCGGGCATGTACCCAGCAGGTGAGAGACAGTTTCCTCCTCTTCTTCATCTCTGCAGCTTCTGCAGAAGTCGTTAGCAAGGTGTCCAAGACCAATGCGCCTCGCATGCGTACCCATAATGCAATGCCCCGTAATGACACCGACAACTACACTTAGCGCGTCTCTTTGGAGTTTAAGTAGACTCATTGTGCGCCCCTCATCCAGCCTTGGCCAGATTTTACGAGCCGTTCTACCCGTGTCCGAGGCCGCCCACCTGTCGTTGACGGAATCGACGATCGCATTATCAATTATGAGCTTGCAGGTCTTCATAGGTATGGCCAGATTCGAGAACTCATCGGAGAGTTCGATGGTCGTGCCCCGCCTGGCAAGTTCATCAGCTCTGCAGTTACCAGGAATGCCACTGTGCCCCGGTCGTTCCGCTATCTCGTCGAGATATCTGCGACAGCCATACACCGTCTTGGAGTTCATCACGTTAGAACTCAGAGCCTTGATAGCCGCCTGACTATCAGAAAGTATGGTGACGTTCCGCTTGGAGACCCTTCCGTCCCCAATAATACTCGCCGCAGCCTGTATTGCCACCACCTCCGCCTGAAAGACACTGCTGTGGTGCGGCAGTCTTAAAGACTGGGCTATTCCAATCGATTCCGAAAAAAATTCCACTGCCAACAGCTCCGTTCAGCTTAGAACCGTCGGTGTAGATTTGTACGGAGTCTCTTAACAGGTGGGTCACACCACCCTTCCAGGCCCCATTGTCTGGAACCGATTTCCTGAATCTCCTCGTGAAGTCGTACCGCGGTGTCATATAGTCACTGCTCCCAACAACTCCAACTTCCCTCAGGATCCTTGCGTGGCCGATATCCGAGTCATGCCACTGTCCAGTCGCCCAGAGACGTTTACTTATTTTTGCAGCCACTCCGCTACAGAAGAGGTCAAGCGGAAAGAGTGAAACAGTGGCAATAAGTAGATTATTCTACTACTTTGCAATTATTGCAGACTATTGACATAAAATATAACTCTCATTATGATCATTATTATTTGAGAACAAAAGTGTTGAAATGTAAAGAATGGTTGGTGGGGGTGGAGGACGGAATTATTCCAGCTATCGCACTACCACGGTTCGAAAGAAGACCCTCTGAACTACGATTTGCACATAGGTGTACTATTTCTTATGTGTTCCAAAATGGCCACTCATCTTCTAGAGAATTTTCAAGCAAAAAATTGATATTTTCAAAGACAATTTTCTCAATACCATATCACTTCATATGTGACTATGTTGCTGATTATATTAAGCAGTCTTGGAACCTTTCTTTGCATATAGTATGCTACTCATAGACCTAGAGTATTTCCCAAAATTACCTCCTAAACAAGTCGGCTTGTTCAGACGGATACTGTTAAATAGCTAACTGTGCTCTGTTAAGGGCAAATTTTGTTCTGTTAAGAGGAAATTTTGCTCTGTTAACGCCAAATGTGGCGCTGCTAAAATTTATGGATTGAGTCTTGGATTTTCAAATTCGAATTTATCTTCACACATTGTGACTAAAACTAGAATCTACAAAAATTTTTAAGAATACCAACATAGAACAGATGACATCATTCTTATTTACGAATTAAATTACGAATTCCATATTGTTGCCCGCTTTATTTTTGTTCACACTGTAGGCATATTATATCTCCCATACACTGTAATGTCGCTTAAATTTCTGTCTGTAGACGCATTCATTAGACGCATTCTCAATTTCTGGTTTTTTGTTCTTTTTTTTAATCAAACTGTTGCTTAGTGATGGCCTGTCCACAAACACATTCAAACTTTTGTCCGCCTTGACGCACACTCCTCTGCGCCCTAAGGGTAACACGTCAAATGGGCAATCAGCAATCTGCTTACCTGCACAAAAATCAAAAGCAAAACAAGATTTTCTTTTCGGTAAAGCAGGATGGTTTACTTGTTTTAACAATTGTTGTTGCCATAATAACCATAAATCTCAACACGAGGCCAAAATGTGAGCACCGGTTACAGTGCTGTGTTAAAAGTTGGATCAATAATTAAAGTTCCTTCGAGTAACAGACAGTGTTAAAAGTACAAGTGTTCGGAACAAATAAAAAATTGAATTTTTTATTAAAAAATTTTAAATAAAAGCGGAAAAATGGTAATTAAAGCTTAACAACAGCAACAAGATTAACATGGATTGTATTAAGAAATCCTTTTTATTTTGGTTTTTTGTTGATTAGCCACCAAAAAAGAAGTTGACAAAAAAGGAAAAGGCCCGCTTGGAAGCTGAACAAGCAGAATTTTTGCGCTTGGAAATGGAAAGAGAAAAGTAAGGCAAAAAAAAATTTAAGAAAATAAAAAAAAAATCATTAAAACTAAAGATAAAGTTTTTATAGCTCTGTTCTCGTATAAAAAAACAAATTTAAGTTCTTGAGGGAGATCTTTAACAAGAACAGCCTTGGTAGACATTACTATTTTCTTCTTTGCTCAAAATTATATCAAATCTTATTATAGCCGTTCCAATGTGTTGGACTGTGGTTAAGAAGGATTATATTCAACTACAATTAGTGGTTTTAATAAACTCTTCGATAGCTGTCCGCTTTTAATAGAGCATACGGCGTTCAATCGCCATATCAGAGACAGCCTCAGATTTCAGAAATAGGTGTTGATATATTCTCTAAAGATCTGTTGATTTCTAAGTCTTAGCACATGTAAAAGTCCTAAATACGATCTTTCCAGACAGTCTAGCATCAGGTAGACTATTGAACGCTTCCATCAACAATGCGATGAACACGCAAAGTTAACGCCTAAGCACTATTTTCAAGACTGTATGCCACGTCAGGATCTTAAGAAAACAATATAGATGCAGGCCGTGGTCTAGTAGATAGTGTGAGGCCGCGGTTCAAACCCCAGGGCAGGTATCTTCAACTAAACGAAATATGAAAAAATATTTCTTCGGTGACTTCCTCTCAGCAGATTTCTGGCAAAAACTCTGAGAGTAAATAAAATTGCCATGAAAAAGCTTCTCAAGAATCTGTCATTCGGAGACCACTTTAAACTGTAGGTTCTGCCATTTATGTATAAAAATTAACGCACACAACCTAAGTCGTTGTAATCCTGACTAAATGGTTGTAATGATCAATTATGTCTGTATGTAGTTGCTGGCCAATCCATAATCAAATGTATGCCTATAAAGCTACCCCGCAATGTCATTTGTAGGCGGAAAATAATGTAGAAATTCACGTTCAGAACCGTAAAGAGCTTACATGGATTACATAAACTAAGAAACGGTAAAACAAAGCTCGTATAGCAGTATTGTAGACACTCTTTTTTTAATATTATTTCTCGCTTCAAAAATTACAATCGAGTATACTCTTTTATATCCTTCTAGAGATTTGCTTTATAGGTCCCTTTGGTTTCACAAAGAAAAACCATAACGGTAAGGAAATACAATCGTGGACTTCACATGGTCTCCTTAACAAACAAGCCACAACAAATCAACGATAACCGTCAAATGTACTCAATTAAACTAAGTTCTACAAATAATTTTCTCATTACAGACTCAAAAAGCTAGAAGAAGCCAGACAACGACGCAAAATCGAACGAGAGCAAGCCAAACGACGCCTACAATTGGAGATTCAAGAAAATAAACAAAGACGAACTCAACTCAAGGACAGCATGGCATTTTTCCAGCGTGTGCGGGAACAGATTGATGACATAAAAATGGCGGATAAAAATGAACGTGATTGGGAAAAGTTTATGCGTTGCAATGGTCTGCCTAATACCAATAGTCCCAGTGATTTACGGAAATATATCCATCAATGGCAAATGGATATCGAGCGAAGAAATCGCGAGTCTCGCAACTGGCTATTGCAAACCGACGAAAGAACTTTATTGACTCAAGACACTAAAGTGCCCGACTTGACAAAGGCAACCTTACGTAAGCGACAAGGAAATTTGGGTGACATTTATGCCCAAAGGGTGCAGGAAATATTGGGGGTGAGTGGAACATTAGTTAAGGATTTATAAAGGTGTTCGTACGACAACAATTTTTCTTTTCGAATAGATTTTATGTGAGCTTGATGAGGTTTTGAGTGATAAACAAAAACCTCAACATACTCTGGCCGATTTAGGTAAATTGAAGACAGAAATCCGAGTTTTACTTAAAGGCTATCTGGACGATTTTACCCATAAAATAATGTCTCACATAGAAAGGGATATGGAGTAAGTAATATGGTACGGGTTCTTAAAATTTTAATATGATCTAAACAGTTTTGCCTCTTTACAGAATTGATCGTCCTGGCGTGTCTAAACATATCTATGAATCGGTCGTATTCAAAAGCTTTATATGGACTTTTTCTAAGGATGCCCAAATGTAGGTAAAAGTTTTGGGGGGAAATTCTTTAATTCAATACTAATTTGTGGTCTTCTTTTAAAGTTCCTTAAGTGCTAAGCCACGTATTGGTGAACAAAATCTTCATAATGAAATAGACTTCCCTCTAATTGAGTTGCAAATCTCTTTGCCGCCAACAGTCAGTCTATACAGCTCTGCCTTGAGAGGTTTATGGTTAAATTATGATCATTTCAGTGATTATTGTCCCAGTTTCAATCTAAAAAGACCACGTCCAGACTATATCAGTAATTTATTTCAATTCAATTTGTATTTCCTCCATCTTTTCCCTTTCATTTCATTTTCATACATTTTCTTGGTAGACATCTTAACACAAACGAAAAAAGAGTGGCGAAAACGAAAAGGTATTTTGCAGAATATGTTGGATGAGTGCTCCAGAGAGGTTCCCCTCGCTGAGTTGGAACAATTTGAACAGGAACGTGATTTGAATGCTCAACAGGCCCGAGAGAAAAGCCTCGATGTGGACAAACTTTATTTAGAGTATGAGGATGAATTGAATAAATTGAGGAGAAGAGCTATTGGTCCAGAAGGTTTCGGTTTAAAGGATACAGATGTTAATTTAAGAAAATATCGTATTATAGGTGGCGTATATTGCACAGATTACCTGGAAACCCCTCAACAGGATAAACAATTGAATGCCAGATCATTCATTCGTACCAGTAAGCTCAATTCAAAAAGCAAATTGCATATAAATGTATTAAAAGCATGATTTTTGTAGTTTTAGCCCCTAATTGTCTGACACAGAAGAAATATTATCAAACCTTTAAACCACCACCACCACCCCAGCCGGGTGTCAGACGTTTGCCAGAGGAAATTGAGGCTGAAATGCGTATGGTTGAAGCGGCTTTAGATAAACTGGCTCTAGTTACTGTACAGTAAGTTAATCTCGTTAGACTAGAACTTTTAATCAAAATTATTATTTGAACTACAGGTTACCGGACACAGTTATTTGGTTTGAACCACCCATAGCCTGCCGTTGGGAAACTCACATGGAGAGCTTAGAATCGGATCTCATAGAAGGCGACATTCCGGCTTTGAGTACAGGCAGTGGTAATACGACTGAAGCTACACCTTTGTCAACCACTGCAAATGTAAGTCCGCTTAAAAGTCTCTCGCCACATTTTCCCATCTCCCGCATACGTAAGAAGAGTTCACAGAGATACTCTGGCAGCAATTTACCGATACGTGAAATAAATGATTTTGATTTGTTTAACATGACCAGTGACATTGACATTCATAGTCTACTTAAGGATTTTATACTGCCACGTCTCCCGCAACATTTTAATGTGCGTTTGGATGTTGCCGCAATAAGACGTAAAAGAAAATCACAAAAGCAACCAAAAGTATTATTTCTAGCACGACCTAAAAATACAAGTCTTTGTCGTCTAACAGCCTCACCACCTCAAATTCCACCAAACTCCCCAGAGCGTAAGGACAATGAAGAAAAGCCAGAAACAGGAATAGCAACAGCAGTCAAATCATCAAATATTAAGGATTTACAAAAATGCAATAAAACGCGTATTACAGAGGATTTTCTGGATTTTAATGAGCCAAAAGAATGTTTTCCCTGCATGCGATTCGAAAAAATATTGAAAATTAAGCCAATGGTTGAAAAACCTGAAGTCAAATTAAATTTAAAACAACTGAACGAGGCCAGTTGTGACAAAGAAATTACGGAAGAGAAATTAAAATCGATAAGCCGCAGTGACAGTAAATCTAGTATTGGTAGCGTTAAAAGCCTTGAAATTAATTCAAGCCATGAAGAAACAGCAGCATCGAGACGTTCATCACAAAGTAGTGAAAGGAAAGAGGCTAACGACACATATATGTTTTCACAACTCATTGAGGTAAGAAGATTGGTTTAAAATTAAAAGAATTCTTAATTCGAAATTATAGATATTGCTGTTTCGATAACGTTTAACCGATTTTGGTTTCAAAACTAAACGTTTTTACTAAACGTTGATAAAATATTTTGGGGCAAAATAGCACTCTAGTGACCTCTATGCAACAATTGTCTGCAGAATAAACAAAAATCTGCCACATAAATACCTTCAGTAAATTCGTATGCACACAGTCCAGTAGTGATCTTAATCCTAGAGAAAGGAAATTTCACAGGAAAAATAAGAACATTGCTAATATGTATATATACGTACCAGAGATCAGCAATGAATCGTATTTTCGCTACTCAGAGGTACTTATGAAATTTTGAGTATGAGTGAGTCAAGAGTATTAATATTCAACTACTCTGATTCATTCGTACTCGCTACAACATTGATTTATAAGTATAGGTTGCAATGAGTATGAGTACAACGTTGACATCAAACTCACAACATTCGATTCATTATTTGATTCATACGCCTACTCATTCAGATTCATAAATTTAGAAAAATATTTATAATACTTACGAATGATTCGAGTCACTCGAATCATTCATCAAAATTTACAGTAGTAGTTATTGTTGCATTTACAAAAGAAGATAAAAGAAAAGACAAAGACAGCAAGCAAAGCACACACACAACCTTCTAGCGAGTATTGTGGTGTTCGTACTCGAATCATACTTATTTTGTGTTTCGTGTATATGTTGAATCATGGAGAGTCGAAATCAACAACATCGTGCGTATTGTTAAGTATGAGTACGATGAGTATTTCTAACTTTGAATATGAGTAGTATGAGTATGATATTAAAATAAGTATGAATGCGTATAAGTAGCTGAAATTATAAGTATGACTCAATCTACTCATCGTTTTAAATACTCGTTGCTGATCTCTGATACGTACATTGGCAAAGTAAACAGTCTGATGAATGTTCTTGAAGGCAAATGTTCATGACTTCGCTTTCTCGAAAGCTCTATAAATGTAAACATCGTTGCTTACGTTTATTATTGTAGTGTTGTTGTTGTATTTTTATTTACTTGTTTACCATTTTTATGCTGGTGTTTGTTGTTGTATTTTCATTTACTTGTTTACCATTTTCTTATGCTGGTGTTTGCTATTGTATTAAGCACTGCGATAATTTATAAACTGGATTGTTTATTTGCATTGTTTTGTTTTTGTAGCTTTTGTTTATAATTTTAATGTTAAGCGATGTAATAGCAAAACACTAGTATCTAGATTTTACATTTTCTTAACAATATAAATTAATTAAAGGAAAACGGTCTATCTTCACAGTCATCTAATCGAATTTGTTATCACCGCCTCCGTATTTTTAAACAAGTTCTAACAAATAAACTTCAGAAACAAACAAAAAAAAACAATATTATTTTTCTGAAAATCTTCTGTAAAGCAGAATTGGGTGTTGCCGCATTAACGTTCTTCTATTTCTATCGATTTTTTTTGTGTGAATTGCAATAAAAAAAAAAGAGTATCTCATATATTTTTATGATGTTCGAATCTATTTCGAGCATTTTCCATTTCCATTGATATGTTTTGCATTCAACACAACAACAAATAAAAAATGAAGGAGGATGACAATAAAATTTAATGGCGTATCAAATACAAATCCAAACACTCATATACTTAAGGAAATTCGCATACAAACAATCAATTCAAAGCAATCAAATTGCAAGAAGTTGAAGAAGCAGTCAAAACGTTAAGAAACAAAGTCGTTTATGTATTCAGTATTAAAACTCATGTACCTCCTTGTAGTCTTTCACCATTTTTTTCTTTTCATTCCTTTGCTTTTTACCATTTGAAAGGACTTGGATCGCTTGTGCGATTTACAAACACCGCTGCTGCAGCAGCAGGAGCTGGTACAACACATTTCAGATTTGCTAATGGGCAAAAACACAACGACAACAACAACAACATTGTTGTCAAATGGCAAAGACAACGAGGATATTGCAATGGAGGCTGTAGGCGGCAATGGAGGTGAACCGAAAACATTAACAACAGCAGGAGCTCCATTGACAGATGTAATGCAACAACACGCAACTCTTCCCTATTACTCGGGCATATCTTTTGCACGTGATTCAACCATGGTCGAAGGCAATGTCGATAATGATGATGGCGCTGATGATGATGATGACGCGGAGGCTGATGAGACCAGTTCAGAGGATGACGAATACGATGATGAGGATGATGACTATGAAGACTACTTCCTAAACGAAGTCGCCGACAACGAGGCAACAACATTAACAAAAACAACAGCCACTACAGCAGATGGCAATTTAGCTTCGTATCGCAGTGAAACCAGTGGAGGAACAATTGCCACAAATCCTGCTACAACAACAACAACAGGAAAAGAGGCCATACATGATTTTTTAAATAAACACAGTTCAAGTGATGCCAGCAGTAGTGCTGATGGGTAAGACTGACAAGTTTAAATATATAAAATTCTCATATTATTTATAGCTTTCAAAAGATATGGTTCCCAAAGCCACTGCCAATAATAATCCCGTGGCATAATAGTTGAAATGTATACAGTGACTGCAGATTCTAGAGATTACATAAAATTCAATGTAAAAATTCAAAATACCTACGCTTAACAGATGCATGACACAATTTTTTATTTTTGATTTTTCTTTAAAAATTTTGTAAATTTTCCAGTAAAATTTTATTAAAGTCAGAAAAAAGAAAAAAAAAAATGCCACTTAAAAATAAATGTCTCTCGATACAGCTTTAAGCACCCCCTTAAGGATTTCGAACAATGAAGGCTTTCATGGATAACGGCACAGGCAAGTGGATGGAAATGATCCTTAAATGATGAGAAAACCAAAAAACAAACGTTGACTGAAATTTAAAGCAGACTAGCAGTTCGTTTGTTTTTCAAGTATGTAGTCTATTAGACAAAGAGATTATGGTCAATGTCTCTCTAGCTCTCGCTTAACATACACACACACACTCACACAGCCAGACATATAGGACATAGAGAACAAAACATTTTCATAGACATTACAGCATACGATGATTTTTTCTCACTTTCTTTCTTTTCAATTCTGTTGAAACGTTTCTATTGTAAAGAAAGATTTTCATGATGACAATGACAATAACAATGTTGTTACTGTTGTTACAACAACAATAATAATTATTTCAATGGCAAAGACAACAACAACAGTAATACTAGTGACAATTTTTTCCTGTCAAAAAAAAACTGAACGAGCAGCTATGATTGAGGGTAATGAAAAAGCATCGCATGAAAATGTATAACAAACATATAGTTTTTCTAATCAACTGTCCTCTGCTGTTCTGTTCATTTTGAATTCTAGCTTCCCGCGTGTTGGTAAAAACTACCTTTTTTTCAACGACAATAAATTTGAAATTTGATTTTCTTCAACTTTCATTTACCGATGCCAGCCACAACTGCTGTAAGTCTCCAATTGAACAGATTTATTGTTGTCGTTTTAAGCACTTTTCCTTTTTTCCATCACCACCACCGCCATATAGTAGCAATACACACACACACATACTACGTACATACAATTGGTGTCAATTGACTTGTGTTTTCCTTTACATCTTCTCCTCTCCATTTTAACTGACAATTTTCAAGTGCTCTGATTCGATTTGATTTGATTTAATTACATAAATGTCATAACAGAGAGAAAGAGAGAGACGGACAGACAGACAGTGACACTTTCAACAAACGTTTATTTTATTTTAGAGATGGCAGCAGATCGATAAAAATCATATTGAATTACAAGCGTATTTGAAAAAATAACATTTCAAAGGAATTTAAATAAATGCAAATCAAATGAAATCAAATGTTTGTGCCGTCGTATTGGAAAAATAATTTAAAATCAATTTCTTTTCTTTATTTTTTAACACGAAAGCCAAAGAAAGAGCGCAAATACTGATTCGTTGATATTATTTCCGTTCATCATCAATGATGAAAAATGTTTCTTTATTGAATTAATGCAAAGCATTTCTAAGCGTAAAATACTTAAAAAAGGACTTTTTCTTTTGATTTTTCTTTTAGGAAAAAATCGAAAGTATTAAATGAAGCCACATTTACACAGGGTAAATGGAGCACTCGTGATGTCCACGATACCAAATTCAATGAGGATAAACTATCGATACAATTTCGTACTGGTCGTTTGGGTACGTACTTTTCAGCAAAATATTCTATTGTTTAAACAAGAAAGTGAGTTCGAAAGTAATACAGTAGCACAAAGAGAACATGATTAAAATGTGACTCTAGTTGTGAGGAAAATTGTTTGTAATGTTTTCAAATGTAACCTAATAATATAGTATATGTACTGGAAAATATAGAAAAAATGTACAGCGCAAATTCTCTAAAAACAGTGTATTTAACTTGATAAATAGTCTTCCAAAAATCGAAATCATTTCTCATTGTTATTAGCGAATCTCATTGAATATTAGTGAATCCTACTGTAATATTTTTTTGGCTGTATAATTGAAACCTGAAAAGAAGCGACATGAACCTCCTTCTTTAGAAGCTGACAAGCAACTGAATGCATTTTTAAACTCTTTTTAACGAACATTGTTGATGTTCGTGTCCTATGTGTGTAAAAAGCCGAAGATGTTCATCCCCCGGGGACTATTAGTGCCGACCGCTAGTGTAAAGTTAGCTACATACATACATAATTGGTCATTACAACCCTTCAGTCAGGATTACGACCTAGCTTCTCACACCACTTATGTTGTGTGCGTTAATTTTTATACATGAGTGGCGGGACCTACAGTTTAAAGTCGACTGCGAACGACAGATTTTTGAGAAGCTTTTCGTGGCAATTTTATTTACTATCAGAGTTTTTGCCAGAAATCTGCTGAGAGGAAGTCGCCGAAAAAATATTTTCATAATTTCGTTTTGATGTCTGACCTGTGATTCGAACTCGGGGCTTCAGTCCAATAAGCCAACACACTACCTACTAGACTACGGCGACTTCAGCTATGAAAGTTATATTCTTTTTCTACAGTGAATGTTAGGTTAACAGAGACTATTAAGTTAACATAACTGATAGGTTTGGAAAAGTACAAAAAGAACATCACAAAAATAGAAAAAAGTTGGAGAAAAATTAAAAGAAAGACGAAGGAAAACCTTTGAATTAAAAAAAAAATCAAAAAGACAGTTAGCTCATCACAGATATTCAAGTTGATAAATCGTACAAATCAGATAAAAAATGGAATTGTGGGGAAATGGATATCATGTTATCATACGATCGAGTGTTACTTGTGGCCGGAGATATAAACCATAATGATAATTGTTTTCTTCAATTAAGAAAAACAGTGCCCTATATAAATCGGGCAAAATGTCGATAACTTGTCTGACATTCATTTTTTTGGTCGATGACTTGAATTTGAATAGAATGAGAACGGAATATAACTCGAGAACAACAATACTATTCCTCTTGAAATAGTAGAGTTAAGAGCTTTTTAGTAAAAACCTTACCATATATTTTTTTATTAATAACAAGTGCAGATGACGTTACCACTATTTAGCTATTTAAGTAGTCTTTATATTTTATACAATACTAGCTGTACCCTGCGCGTGTTGCTGTGCCACCAACTAAAATAAATTTGAAGGAAAGACATTACACGAATGTCCAATTAATTTTGAATCATTTTATTGATTTTGTTTCCCGTTGTCCTTATGATTCAGATGAACGGGCTTGAGTAGTACGCATTCGATCAGTTTCTAATCTCACTTTTCGTTGTTCAAGTGATTCAAGCGAACGGGTCTCAGCGGCATATATTAGAAGATATTCCAGTCTCAATGCTCGTCTGATTCTGAGGCTCGTAATGCTCTTTTCTTCCGTGCTTGAGGTGTAGAGCGACCAATCGCTTGTCATTCATTTTGAATAATTTTCAGTGACGCCATCCATTAGAAATTAATTGCACCAACCTCCGTCGACTCATACGCAACAACTTTGTTAAAGAATGCACAGTTTACGATTTAATTCATTTTGAGTAATTTTCAGAGGCGCCACCTATCGGATATTGGTCATACCAAATTAGAAACCTTCTTCGGCTCATGCGCAACAACTCTGCTAAAGATCATAACATGATCAAATGCACAGTTTACGATTTAATTCATTTTGAGTAATTTTCAATGGTGCTACCAGTCGGAAATTGGTCATATTCACTTAGAAACCTTCTTCGGCTCATGCGCAACAACTTTGCTAAAGATCATAACATGATCAAATGCACAGTTTACGGTATAATTCATTTTAAGTAATTTTCAGTGGCGCCACCTATAGGATATTGTTCATACCAACGTAGAAGCCTTCTTAGGCTCATGCGCAATAACTTTGCTAAAGATCATAACATGATCTGCACAGTTTACGATTTAATTGATTTTAAGTAATTTTCAGTGGCGCCCCCTGCCGGAAATTAGTCATACCAACTTAGAAACCTTCCCCGGCTCATGCGCAACAACTTTGCTAAAAATCATTACATGATCAAATGCATAGTTTACGATTCTATAAGGATTCTATAAGGTACTCTCCAAGGACGTTGTACAATGGGTCAATTTCGACCTCCGGGTATTGTACTTGTCTTAACGGACAAGTACACGTCCTCTAACCTAACCTAACCTAAGGTACATACAAACAAACAAATTGGATTTTGCCACGCCCCACCGCCCACAGACCGGAAATAAAAAATCAGTGTTCACAGTGTTACCCGCCTGAATATTCTGAAGATTCCCTGAAAATTTTATCAAAATCGGCCCAGCCGTTTTGGAGTCCATACCTTACATACATACACACATCCACTTTTATATATATACATAGATAGATTATAGATTATTATCCTGAACAAATTCGAATGAGAGAATCACTTTTTTAAGTAGAAAAGAAAGAAACGTTTCTACTACCCTAATAATATCACACAGAGTTGGATTTTTGTTTTAGACATAAAATTTTAAGTCTAAACTACATTGATGTAACGGAAAAAATTGTCCATTTTCAGTATTTTAACGATTTTCTTTTGCTTTTTTTCCGTCAATAAATTCAATAGATTTTGTTGCTAACACCAATAAACAAGGCCAATAAAATACATACATATGTATGTATGTACGTATATTGTATGAAATTTTATGAATTTTATTTTTTCTTTTTCAATTTCTATTGTGCTGTCTAAAAAATCCCGAATGAATATACTGCCCTACATTGCACATGAATGGCTGGCTATATGGTGTTGGAAAATAATAATAAAAAAAAAAAAATCACAAAAAAGGAATATTTGGTTTTGCCTTAAATCGTTACAGCAATATGCCGTATCAAACTTGGGAAATTAAGCCCGATGCCAAATGGTGAGTGAATAAAGCGTAAAAAAAAAACATTTTGTTTTCTGTTTTTTTTATTATTTTAAAAAATATTTTCATTTCAATAAAACTTGATTGTAAAGTATCAGCCAAAATAATATAGACGTTCAGTTTAAATTCATTTAAACAGAGCAACCATTAACGCAGCGCTGTTATTAAATTATTCAAAACCTTTTTAAAGCATTTACGGCTGAATTTTTTTTTTGTTTGTTTCTGTGAGCTCACAACACAATACATATCTCTAGCCACTACAAACATTTGTTTGCTACAAAATCCGTTTTAAACCGTTTTCTATTATTTATTGTTTCTGGCTGGAATTCAGTTTTTATTTACTCATGCATTTGCGCTCTTTTTCGTACCTCACCTACAATAAAGGGGTTTTTAATTGTTTGTAGTCTTAATTCGTTTAATTTTTCCTCCGTTTTTTGTGTTTGCTTTGATTCGGTAAAAGCTTTTACAATAGTTACATATTCTCTTACAATTCTTCTTCTGCTCCATGCCCACATTTATAGCCCTGGCAACATTTTGTTTAGTTTTACGGCCTCTTTGATCAGCCTGGACGTAACCATTACGTCGGAGGGTTACTGTGTTAATAATTTTCAAGGTGGCTCAACTGCTGCCATCAATGGAATGATTGGTAAAACACTATCATTGGATGACATTAAACAGATTTTGATTTCGTCAGCCGTCGACATATTCCCCGATGAGGATGCCTTCTGTTATACGGAGGGCTCGTGCGAGAAGAATTACGTTATGGAAATGCATTTGTACGCCTGCATGTCGACGTTGGCATTGTCACATAATTTCAGTTGGTCACGATGGAATCTCTTGGCTGGCAGTCGTATCGCGGTGTTGCTATTAAGGGAATTAGTCGATGGAAAAAAAGTCGTAAGTGTTGCAATAACAATAACAATTAAAAGCGAACAACAATATCGGGGATTTGCTTTTATTTAATGTGAAATAAAAAATAATCCTCTTGTACACACTTCCTTTAAAGATTGTTCAATTTCTTATATTTTTGGAAATTTCATCTCTCACCACCGGTGAATGTTACAAAGTTTAAAAATAATTTTCTTGTTTTTTTTTTGTTTTTTAGCCGAATCATTCGACTTTGCTGGTGACGCCTTTGAAGGCAGCCATTATTGATTGTACCGAAGTTTCGGCCAGCTTTAATTCGCAGGGCATTGCAGGCATGGAATATTATGCCGATTTGTATCAATTGGCTCAAGTTCATGCCCAACCGAGCAGCCTTGAAAAACAACGCAACATGAATGCTGTACTCAGAGATAATGTGGCTATGATTTTAATGGCCATTAGACCTTTAAGTTTTTGTTGAAGGGAAATGTATAAAAATACTCTTGTAATATTATAAAACAAATACAGCTCAACACGGTGAAATAGTAATAAGTATTTAATAAAAAATTTTTAAAAAAAAATATTTGTTTGTTGTATTGAATTTTTCTATTTTACTTCACTTGAGTTCGATGTTTTTTCCAATGCTAAACTCATTTCGAACAACTACGTGTTGATCTTTATCCATCCGTTCAATCGTAATACAAACTGTTGCACTTTGGAAAATATCGAAAGAATCAGTCAAAATTCTTTCCCAAACCATTTGAATGCAGTTATACACCAGAGATCAGTAATGAATCGGTTTTTTGCTACTCATAAGCACTCATGAAATTTTGAATATAAATGAGTCAACAGTATTGAAATTTAACTTGTCTGATTCATTCATACTCACTATAACTTTGAAATTATGAGTATGATTCTATTCTACTCATCTTTTTGAATACTCATTGCTTATACACACGGTTAGGGCCATAGATCAAGCTAGATTAAGTTAAGCTCAAACCATTTTGCCGATTTAGCCAGAGACTTTCTCTGTGTTTTGGTAATGTTGAGCAGTAATAGGAGAAGTAGATGCTAAAGTGCTTTTCATAGTTATAGCACCACCCTAATTTTTTGAATTTCTAAAAAGTACATTTATAATAACAGAAACAAAACATTTCATTATGTGTAGTGTTAACGTAAAAGAAAAAATAACACTAAATTTTTTCAAATTGTTACCGCTTTTTTTACTTCAGTATAAAAATTAAGGTTTTTGGTCTTTGCATAATTATAGCACCAGTCTCAGTTTTGTTAAATAAGAAGCTTTATTTACCAAAAATTTTGATACTTAAAACTTAGTAATCCCTCCCTTAGAGCTTATTAAATTAAATATTCGATCTTTCATACTCGTATAAAGATTATTCAACATTTCTCCGTCTATTTTCCCCAATTCTTCGATTATTTTTAATTTCAAATCTTCAACACTGGTAAATTGTCTGTTATTTGAATATACTCTTCGGACAAAAATTCCCCAAACGTTTTCAATAACATTCATGTCAGGAGAGCAAGCTGGCCACGATAAAACCTCAATAGATTGGTTACGAAATCATTCCATACTCAGTCTGCTGACATGAATTCTGGCATTGTCCCGTTGGAAAACATAATTTTTTTCATTATTTTCTCTCAAGAAGGGGACCAAACACAGCTAAGAGCAGTATGTACTCTGTACTATTCATGTACATGGATGGAAACTGAAGTTCGGGGCAACCACTTGAAGAAATAGCCCCCCAAACCATGAGACTACCTCCCCCAAAATTTCTTTTAGTAAAATACTTTGGTTCCTGTCTAAGGTCACGCCAGTAGTATCGATAGGCATCTGGTCCATCTAAGTTCACTTTTTTTTTATCAGAGAATATGATCTGAAGACAAAAAATTGTATATTCATTGTTTGTTATTATTGAAAAATTACTCTTACATTCTCCCAATTCCTATCCATGTTAAGTTCTGCAAATTCGCATCTTTCTTTTTTGTGCATAGGAAGTAAATGTGGAGAAACTTCCAATTTTGTCTTTCGATGTTAAGATTGCGTTTAACTTTTCACCAGACGGTTAAAATGCTGACGGCCTGGTCAAGAACTTGAGAAATTTCACAGCAACTTTTTGATGTACCGGAAATCTCCCTTGCGATTTTAGTTGCGCTGTGCACCAAAAGCCTTCTTGGGTGACCCGTATGTTTCGTCTTACCATATCCGTCTGGGTTTTACAGAAAATTTATGACAACCTTGTGAGATCTTCCAATTTTTCTTGTGAAGGCACGTACTGAAAGAGATTGGTCTTTTAAAACTAAAATCTGCGCCTTTCCAACACCACTCAACATTTTCTTGGGCGGAATGTGTAATTAAATATTATTTTTCTTATTAGAAACAACAAAACAATAAAAAAAATCAATAATTTTTCTTCCCCGCTTTTCAGAACTGATGGTGCTATAATTATGCAAAGACCAAAAACCTTAATTTTTATACTGAAGTAAAAATTGCGGTAACAATTTGAAAAATTTAGTGTTATTTTTTCTTTTACGTTAACACTACACATAATGAAATGTTTTGTTTTTGTTATTATAAATGTACTTTTTAGAAATTCAAAAAATTAGGGTGGTGCTATAATTATGAAAAGCACTTTAGTATTATCGTTTTTCATTTAGATTCAGTTAATCCATTATACAAACTTCTTTAAAGAACTGCTAGCAATCGCAGTAATCAGCGAGCGGTGAACATGAAACCTGATTGAGGTGTTCTATTACAATTTTTATATCGAAGTAATAATACAACAATAAGGCAATATGAGTCTTAATCCCAATTGGGCAATTCACACAAGCCGTTATATCGTTGTATTGATTGTATTGTTGGACGATTATACAACAGTGTATGATTTTTATTGATAATTTTCATGTAAAAATCCGATACATTTATACACATTTTTTTCATATGTTTTTAAAAGTTGTATTGATTTCGTGCTATCAAATTCTGTGAATGAAAAAAATGTGTATTTGTTTTCATATGTTTTTCAAAAGTTGTGTTGGTTTCGTGCTATCAAATTGTTTGAATGCCAAAAAAATACATTTGGAATACGAAATACACAATACAGCATAGCATTGAGCGTTCACAAACAACCAAGTGTATTCAATACAACATACACGATACAAAGTCGTGTGAATTGCCCAATTATTTTACCTACAAACATACGAGAAAACCTACAAACTCCTATTTATACCTATTTATCACTTCAATAATTATTTTTTTAATAAATCTATGGCAATAGTTCTAAATAATCTGCAAATGCTGTGCAACAATATTAAATAGTCCGCATTCTTTACACTGATTAAAGCGTACATTGGCAAAAATATCGAAAAAAGCAAAAGCCCAGTCTAAAAAGACAAAATTAAAGAATGAAATAAAAAAAACCAAAAAAAAACGTAATGATGTAATGAAGTGGAAAATTAAATGTTTCACATTCATTTTTCACTCGTTCGCAATGGATGGTGTCCTTAAAAGCTGCACAGGGGTTAAGTGAATCGTTAGTCCAGTTTTGAAACAATTCAGTTGAAAAAAACGTGCTAAAAGAGAATGAAATAAGTAAAGAAAAAAGAAACGAAAACCTTTTAATAATAAAAACAACATAAAGGATAGCTAGACAATCAAAACTTTCAATCCCTAATACTTGCAACTTGGTGCGGCGAAAGCAGGTGTACTTTTTATTGTCGTTTTAAAAAAAAGAAACCAATAACAATAACAACATCTAATAATAATTAAGCGTTGAAAAAAGTAAAGCAAAAAAAAAATATCCAGCATCGTCTGTTACTATAGATAACTGTACGATCTGAATGAGTGCGAGAGTATGTATGTCTCCGGTTACCTACTGTGATATACAGTTATACAGTGATGTACAAAATAATAAGGACATCAGGATAAGTGACACTTGGAGACTTGATGAATTTTGATAAACATTCTGAATTAATTTCAAAGAAAGGTATCAGAAATTAGGAGGTTAGAATACTTCTAAGAATCTTTTTCGACTTCTTTAAAGATAAATTTATTTGTACAAATGAATCTGTTTTTATATGTTAAAGAGAACATTTAATTTGAGCAGTTAAGACTGTCGGAAAGCAAAAATCGAAATGGAATCTTATAAAATATGTTACTGGCTAAAGCCTGAAAAGCTTCTTCCTCTATTTTAGTTACCTTAATTGTTAAATAAGTCGCCGTGGTCTAGTAGGTAGTGTGTTGGCTTATTAGACTGAAGGCCCGAGTTCGAATCCCAGGTCAGACATCAAAACGAACATATTTCTTCGGCGACTTCCTCTCAGCAGATTTCTGGCAAAAACTCTGAGAGTAAAAAAAATTGCCATGAAAAGCAAATTTGTCGTTCGGAGTCGACTTTAAACTGTAGGTCCCGCCACTCATGTATAAAATTAACACACACAACATGAGTAGTGTGAGAAGCTAGGACTGAAGGGTGCGGGCTTCTTGGGGACGATTGCTGTAGACTGTCTAATGGTGAAGGTATAGCACTGGCCATTTTATAGTCACCCAGCAGCAACTCGTTTCCTTGCCGTTCGCATCTTGAGATGTACACAAACACTACTCCCTCTCTTCCACCTTCCTATAACCCATTTTCCTAAAACCTGCACAATGCACTGCATGAGTAGGGGCCATCCCCTGAGTGCTGGTTTCACCAAAAACAAAAAAAATAAGTTATTAAAATTTGTCTTTAAATTTTCGACGAAATCGGTCAAGTAGTTTTTGCTAAATCGTGGTCGCCAGTTAGAGAAAAGTGATTTCGTGAAAACGCGTTTAAGTTGCGCGCTGCTGGTCGCATGTTTTTATGTGTGCAAACAAACCCCTTAACAAAAATTTTCATTAAATTTATTCCTTTGCCACTAGGTGGCTACTACCCCCAGTGGGGGCCATTGAAAATTCCAGCTTTCGCACTAACAAGGTTCGAAAGAGGACCCTCTGGACTACCATTTGCATATAGTCGGGTAGGTATACTCTTTCTTACATATTCTCAAATGGCCACTGATCTTTTAGAGAATTTTCAATCAAAAAGTTTATGGTTTTAAAGACAATTTTCGCAATACCATATCACTGGTGGGGTGTCACAAAGCCATAGGACATAAAGCCATAATGGCTTTATGTCTCAATCCAAACGGACATAAAGCCATAATTTTGATATGGCCTTAAGTCTCATATAAATTTTATTGAAATGGGACATAAAGTCATTATGGTTATATGTCCCATTTGTTTTGTTTTGCGTTACAAATGCTTTATTTCACTAAATATGCCTATTTATCTATGAAATTAATGATTTAAAAGAATCCAAAATTTCTAGGCTCCAGGAATTACAGCTGCAAACATTTTGTGAAAGGAAAAATCCTTAGTTATCATTGGAAAACATTTTTTTATTCTTGTGACGCACGAAGGAAAACTTTATTCAGCGAAGCCACCTGCCGCGACCTACTGGAGGAAAAAACCCCTAAGTGCGGCCACAGGCCGCCACGGAGAAAAACTTTATTATGCGAAGCCAGATTTCAATACTTAACTTTAATGTCTCAGGAACCGAAATGAGAGATAAAGCCGCTTTCTAATATTGCTAATGTGAGCTAAGGCCATGATGGCTTTATCATGCAATCATTATTAAAAATATGGCTTTATGTCTCATTTTCGGAAAAAAATTATGGCGTTAAGTCCCATTATAATGAGACTTAATGGCATATGCCCTTATGTCTCAATGGAATGGGACTTAACGTCTTATGGCTTTATGTCCTATGGCTTTGTGACACCCCACTCATATCACTTTGTATGTGACTATATTGCTGGTTATAGAACCATCCTTTGAGTATGATATGGTACTCATAGCCCTAGCATATGTCCTAAAATTAGCTTCTCAACAAGTGGGTTGGTTCAAATGGATACTGTTAAAAAGCTAACAGTGCTCTGTTAAGGGCAAATTTTGTTCTGTTAAGAGGAAATTTTGCTCTGTTAACGTCAAACGTGGCGCTGCTAAGATTTATGGATTGCGTCTTGAATTTTCAGATTCGAATTTATCTCCACAAAACATTTGGAATAAAGACTACGGAACATAACTAAAATGAAAAAAAAAAACAACCTTTGGTAGACAAACTTACAAATGTAATTGCATTGAATACCTAACTCAAAAAACAAGCAAACAAAAATAATAAAAAAACAATCATTTTGAGCAAAATGTAAAACAACGAATTGCAACCAAATCCCTCTTAAACTTTGTCGACAAGGAAGAAAAAAAAAATTGGGCAACTAAAGTCTAAAGCACACTGAAGCAAAAGCACTTCCGTTTAACAGTAAAAGTGTTGAAATTAACAACAACAACAAAATAATGTAAACAAACCAGATTCATATCCGGTGATGTTTATATGTTGCAATGCATCATCATCCAAAAACCACCACAAGCGGAAGCCACACAATGTTCATAGAAACCACAAAAAAAATTGGAACACAAAAGGATTAAAAGATTGAAATTTTTTTTAAAATCTCATCTCTACAATACATACATATGTATTCGATTTCTAATTACACTTTTTCCAATCAAAAAAATTTAATTTAAAACGCTTTGCTGGCATCAGTCAGTCAGTCATTTAAAAATAGCGAGATTGAGTTATTCAACTGAGTTGAAGATTATTTAGCAATTTGTTGATTGACTGATTCGGATTTCATTTATTTTTCTTTTCAAGAATCACTTCTGTTGTGTTATGTGGGAAAATACCATAAACGAGGAGATATCTAAAGGATTTATTTCAAAAAGCAGAGAGAAGAATAACAACAACAACAACAACAAAAAGAGAAGCAATTTTGGTAACAAATTTTGTGCAATACATCCGTCAATCTTCTGTTTCTTCTGTAAACTCTGCAAAAAGCTGTGATTAATTACGAAATAGCAAAACACCAGCGAATGCTAAATGTTGCGAGGCAAAAGGGTAAAAGGATTGAGAATAAAGATTTATCATCTCTCTTCTCCAGTAGCTCTTCTCTACCAAACTTGTTTCAAGGATACAATTTATTCAGATGTTCATGAAGCTGTAGATGCTGATGGAACTGCTACTGCTGCGACATATGCTGTTACATATGGCTACAGATGGTGCGGGGTATGAACACATTATAACAGCAACAAAATATTTGGCACAATTCCAAGAACTTCTTTATGACAGTTTTTACGATACAACAAACAAGAAAACAAAACATTTAAAAAAAATGTTACAAAACAACTATTTGTTGGAGAAATTAAACAATCCTTCCAAGAAACTATGTTCCGAAAAATGGCAAACAGATGATATTCAAGAGAAACCATTGTTTCTTTTACGATTAAAGGAAATCAACTAAAATTACCAAAAAAAAAAAAAAATGTACAGCAAGCAATACAGTAAAAAGAAATGAAAACGACTTCGTCTTACATTATACTTTGGTTATTTTTTAATGCCACTTCCAGACGCGTAACATTTTTTGTTTCTTGCACAAGCACATTAAATAATTGGGCAATTCACACGACTTTGTATAGTGTATGTTGTATTGAATACACTTGGTTGTTTGTGAACGCTCAATGCTATGCTGTATTGTGTATTTCGTATTCCAAATATATATTTTTGGCATTCAAACAATTTGATAGCACGAAACCAATACAACTTTTGAAAACATATGAAAAAAATGTGTATAAGTGTATCGGATTTTTACATGAAAATTATCAACAACAAGCATACACTGCTGTATAATCGTCCAACAATACACTCAATACAAGGATACAACGGCTTGTGTGAATTGACCAAATGATGTGTGTGCAGATAAATTCGAATTTGAAAATCCAAGGCGCAAACCATTAATTTTAGCAGCGCCACATTTGGCGTTAACAGAGCGCTGTTAGCTATTTAACAGTATCCATCTGAACAAGCCCAATTGTTTAGGAGCTAATTTTGGGAAATACACTAGGTCTATGAGTATCATACTATATGCAGAGAAAGGTTCCAAGGCCTCTTAATATATGTAATCATCAACATAGTCACATATAAAGTGATATGGTATTAAGAAAATTGGCTTTCAAAATATCAATTTTTAAGCTTGGAAATTCTCTAGAGGATCAGTGGCCATTTTGGAACATATAAGAAATAGTACACCATACAGACTATATGCAAATAGTAGTCCAGAGTATCCTCTTTCGATCCGTGGTAGTGGGATAGCTGGAATAACTTCTAGAGTTGAGAAAATTACCGTCCTCCACCCCCACCAACCATCCTTTATATTTCAACACTTTTGTTCACTTTTGCTGTCTGCAATAATTGCAAAGTAGAAGATTAATCTACTTATTGCCACTGTTAAACGGTTAACAGTGCTCTGTTAATAGCAAATTTTACCGTGTTAAAGGCAAAAAGTGGCGCTGCTAAAAGTGTGGGTTTGCGTCTTTGGTTTTTAAATTCGAATTTATCTCCACACATATGAGTAATACTGCATTTACCAGGAAGCGCCCTGGTAGTCTAATGGGTACTATGCTAAACTATTAGCGTGAGGGTTGTGGGTTTGATGCCCACCAGTGTCTCTGGTCTGCTACACTACACCCAGCAGAAAGTCGAAGTTACTCAGTTCGTAATAACTAAATATAAATTGTAATTGTATTGGAATTAATAAATAAATAAAATGAATAAAAATTCTTCATATACCTGTTCACTCTCTATTGTTTGCGATTTAGTTTTAGGAAAACTATACTGATATTAACCACCAGAACCAAACATTTTCAATGAAATTAGTTTCATGCTAAGAAAACGCAGCATGTCAAAACAAAACAGACTATAAAACGGTAAAGTGTATGTGAAAGTGTATATATGTATATGTGACAGGTGAATGCTCTTGAAATTAATTAAGACTCATTACACTTTACAATAACTAACTTTACACCTTAAAAAGGGGAATTAAAACGAAGAAAGGTGAACCTTCTAAAATGTGATTTTTGTTAATAAATTACATTTAAACAGTAATACTTACAGTCAATTAAAGTTTATTAAATCACCAAAAAAAATTAATAAAAATAAAGAACGAAAATCTATTTAAATTTGCCATCGGGTAAATTTTTAATTATTTTAAACAACTTTCTAAGTGTTAGTTCCGTATATTGAAGCTCCGGCAAGTACCCTATATAATTTACCTTATTTATACGTGTACCACCCCCCCTCTCTTTCTAAGAAAAATTATTTTAAAAACTACCAGCCTAACCTATTATTTATCTAAACTACGTCCAGCACAAACATACAAATATATTTTTCTTTAAAAAAAAAAAATTAACCTTTAATGGAAAGGACAGTTTAAGTGAAAATTTATTGTCCTTAAATCATCATTAGATTTTATTAATTATAAATAATTTATCGATTTTCAACGCATGATATCGTTCATCATTTATCTCATTCTGTGTTCGATAGTACAAACAAATATGATGAGAATGATGATAATGATAAAGGGAATGAATGTGTGCTCAGTTAAAAGGTTGCGTTTATGTTCACAAACAATTAAATACGAATAACTACAACAACAACAAATAATTTAATGTAAATAAAATCAAGGCAAGAGCAAAGAGAAGCAAGAAGAAGAAAAAATTATAGAAAAAAGAAGGAAAAATTATGATACAGCAATGCATTAAATGAATGGAAAAAGAAACACTCATTTGCACTTATCATCTCTTTCGTATGTAAAAACAAACATTTTGAGTATGACACACAGTATTTTGTTTGAGTGGGTGCTTAGAGGGGAGCAGAAAGAGAGCACATAAAATGTGAGTAAGCAAAGTAAGTGAACTAAACTAGAGACCAACAAAAATAGAAAAACAAAAAAAAAAACAGAGAAAGAACGAAGACAGAAAACAATACTTAACCTTTATAGCGTTAACAACACAGCGGCAGAATGTAGATTATGTTACAGTAGTTATTACAACATACGTTCATACAATACAACTGCTGCTACTACTGCTTCTACTGCTACTACTCTGTATACTAAAAATGTGACTGCAATTTTCTTGCATACGTTCAAACATTAATGCTGCTACTGCATGTTTGTATGTTTGTGTGTACTGAACGAAGACAATGCATTCAATGCATTTGCATTTATTCATGGGAAATGTTTTATCAGTGTGCGTATGTGTATGTAGTTAGTACAGAGTAAAATACATTATAGCGTTGTGAACATTTTTCGAATATTTAAAGCACTTTATTTTGTGGCAAGTGTACTTATTTATACAATATGATACTTTTATCGTGAATAAAGTGGATTTTAACAAATTTCAACTTAAACTTTCAATTAAAATTGCTCGAAAAAATAATGGATACCTCTTCTGTGGATATTCTTTTAAATTTTCTTCAAATCTTCAAATAGAAAAATAGAAAATAACTGTGAATTTGTTTTAACGTAACTACTGTTGCTGATATTTCTGCTCTAAAAGAAAAGCTAATGAAAGATTTACATGCAAGGCAAGTAATTTCATTCATTTTCTTGATGTAGTTACATAATTTTCCATAATTTTTTAATAAAATTTAAGTTTAGTTTGAAAATTTTTCGTACAAACTCCGTAACTTCCATAAAAATATTGCAAAAAAAAGTTAAGAAAATTTTATGAAAAATATCATTTAAAATACATGTGCCATTTTTCGAATACTGCTGTGAAGCTAATCTCGTCGTATCTAGGTGATAGAAGTCAATTTGTGTATCATGATGGTACTGAATTTTTTAATATCTAGAGGTGTACCACAGGGCTCGATTCTTGGTCCACTTTTATATTCGATTTATTCTAATGATCTTCCAACTAAGTTGAAGTTTTGCAAAGTACAAATGTACGCAGATGATGTTCAGTTGTACATTAGTTGCTTGTCATCTGATATTACAAATTGTATAGGGAAAATAAATTGTGATCTGCATAATGGGTTTCAATGGGCGTCGATTAATGGTTTTTGCCTCAATCCGAGGAAATCAAAAGCTTTAATAATAGGCAAGGTAAACTATACGGCACAGCTTACACCATTACAGATTAATAATACTTCTATTGAGACTGTACATAATGTTAAGAACCTAGGAGTTATCTTTAATAACAGCCTTAACTGGTCCAACCATGTGAATTCTATCTGTGGTAAAACGGTTGCCATGTTGCGAAGGCTTTGGCTAACGCAATATTTTACTCCGTTTGATATTCGTATGCTGCTCGCGAAAACATATCTCATCCCCACTTTGCTGTACGGATGTGAACTGTTTTCTAGTTGCGACTCAGTAAGTAGGAACAGGCTCAAGGTCACTTATAACAGTATTGCTCGATATGTTTTTGGTCGTACAAGGTACAGTAGGATATCTGAGTTCTCATATCGAATCTATAGCACATCTTCTGAGAATTTGTTGAAATGCCGTACTCTGATGTACCTACATAAAATCATCTATATTAGGAAACCCCATTTGATAGATTAGTTTTTTCAAGATCTAATAAAGGCTTGAGAATTAATAGCGTTAGATACCGCAGGCAGATATCTGAAAGACACTTTTACATCAATGCAATTCGTCTCTGGAATGAACTCCCAAACAACATACAATTACTAAGCAATGCTAAGCATTTCAAGACTGCAATAATTAAACTTTTTAATGAACATAATGTACATACGTAATTAATCAATCATATTTTTTAATATAATTATAAATTTTGTTTTTAATAACATTTGTTATGTTAATTTATTTTTAACGTTGTTATTTTGTATTTTCTTATATTTTTTTATGCCTATATCCTTAGCAGTACTATTAAATAAGATGATATCTTGTTGTACTGTATTTACGCCTGAATGAATAAATAAATAAATTAGGTCATGTAAAAACAATAATATAACTTGACAATAATCTGCATCGAGAATTCTACTAAACATGGTAAATTTCTATTCAATTATTTTAACACAAATTCCACCCAAAAATAAGTTTTTTTTTTGAAGTTCTTTGTCACTGAACTGGAGATAGAAGACTACGCTAGTTTCCAAATATAAAGTTGTAAATTCTTTCTAACCCATATATTCTCATACCCATATATTCACAAATTTTTAATAATTTGTCCTTCATGCGAATCCTTAGTATTTTCTGTACCTTAAAATTCTATAATTTTTTTTTTTTTTTTTTTTTTTTTTTTTTTGTCCAAAAATTTCATTAAAAGTTTGACTAAAGAAAAGATTAAACGATTCTAATATTGTATTTAAAAACCCTACTAAAACCAAATCACTATCACGCACTAAGTAAGTAAATTGCAGTATTAAACGGTTAATTTTCAACTTAAACTATATTTGTGTACTGACTTGTTTACTTACAAAGCAAACGCATTGCAGTTAATAGCGTTTACAGTGATTAAAAGAAAACAACAAACAAATTTAAAACCACCACAGTAATAACAAAGCCACATTAAAACCACAAAGAATTTTTAAACCACATAAATATTGCAAAATTTTACGAGAGAGTACGAGCCGGAGATAGAGAGAAAGAGAGAGAGAAAATGGAAATAAGGATGCACATAAAAAATGTCTCTGCCTTTACATTAACGGTCTATCATCGTTGTACTAGATGTGATAATATGTGCAGTAGTTTCATTTTATTAACATAATGTCGTCCTATTACGAGAATATGTGTACGTGTGTAGATGTGCCAACTAAACCGAAGAAAAAATGTTATCTTTGGCACACATACACATGGTAACGCAAAATACTCTCACTAACACGTACATATGCTACAGCACTGTCAACCATATTTTATTTTATTTGTGTGGGTTTGCATTTTCTTTGTTTTGAATTTAAAAGCAGATACCTATGCACATTTTTTGCTCTCTTTAGTTGACTATCTCTATTAAAGATATACTCATGTCATGCATATCAATTTATTTTCTCTTCATTTTATTTTACATGTGTATTCAGCTCACATGCCTTTACAAGTAAACCAAGTGAAAAATTTTTTTTTGTTTTTCTAAAATCAAAGAATTTCTAGCAGTAATCCGACACTCAATCTGTTAAATCCATAAGATAATGTGCTAACGTATGTGGAATGAAATGTGAACTGAAATTCTAAACGCTCAAGTTTATGGTAAACAAATGTTTTCCAGAGCTTAAAAAATGCATCGATAAGTAACATAAAATGACGTATTTGTTGTCGTCGCATTATGCTAGGACCGCATTATGCTAGATCTTTGTCAAGTTTTAATAAAAAAATTTTTACCTCCAGACCAAAAGTCCACAAACGTCCCACAACTGAGACCAAATGAATTTTTTTCGGCTAATTTGTAAAGAAATCTCTACGAGAAGATATATAAATCAACAAACTTTGACTTCTTTATAACTAAAATTAAAACAGAGTTTACGAAAATGAACACAAAGAGGGACCGAGCAGTCCATGTGTAAGTTGCCTCAAAATATAAGAAATGCTAATCGCTGAATTGTCAATTTTAATACATATTAATTTCAAGATTTTGAAGTCGCCGTAGTCTAGTAGGTAGTGTGTTGGCTTATTAGACGTAAAGCCAGGGTTCGAGCCCCAGGCCAGACATCAAAACAAAAATACAAAAAGTATTTCTTCGGCGATTTCCTCTCAGCAGATTTCTGGCAAAAACTCTGAGAGTAAATAAATTGCCATGAAAAGTTTCTCAAAAAACCTGTCGTTCGGAGTCGACTTTAAACTGTAGGTCCCGCCACTTATGTATAAAATTAACACACACAACATAAGTGGTGTGAGAAACTAGGTCAATAATCCTGACTGAAGGGTTGTAATGACCAATTATGTATGTAATTTCAAGATCTTAGTGTCAGTACAAAATAATTTTATTGCTATTAATGTGTCAGTCTTTATTTCATTCCGTATACTTTCTCTGCCATACCTTGACCGTATCGAAACAATTATTTATTGAGAATACACGGCACATTTAAATGTACATTTAGTTTGCTTAGAACAGTGTAAGTCATTAGCATTGCACTTATTTTGGGAAATTTTATTTTAACTTTTACGGAAAAACTATTCCCCTCAAAAAAAATATTTGTCTTTTAAACTAAGACCCCACCCCAATATGTTATAAAATACACTCTTTCTCCCTCCTTCACTCTTTGGCGATATTGAAATATTTTGTTAAACTGAAAAGAAAATATGCCAACGTATGTGAGTAAGTGATGTGTGTCAGGACGACAGAGTTTGTGTCGAAAACATTTATAAAAAAAAGTAAAAGTGCAAAGTCATGTCAACATGTGTAGGTACGACAACAAATTTTTAATGTACAGCCACTATTGGCTAATTAGCAAGATCCCAAGCAAGCTAATTAGCTAGCTCACTACCACGGTTCGAAGAAGGACCCTCTGGACTACCATTTGCATATAGTCTGTATGGTGTACTATTTCTTATATGTTCCCAAATGGACACTGATGTTCTAGAGAATTTTCATATATTTTTCGCCAAAAGTCGATTTTTTCAAAATTCAAAATCTTGACTCTCAAAATTATTCCAGCTATCCCACTACCACGGTTCGAAAAAGGACCCTTTGGACTACCATCTGATAAACAAAATTTTATTTTCAATCTGTAAGTGCTGGACAATTTAGATAAGGTAGGAAGGAAATTTATCTATTTCAAGAATTTTTTTAAATTGATTTCATGATTAGTTCCAATAACACAGCCCTGCATGGGTTTTGCAAATAAGATGGCTCCAGTTGTATCCGGAGGCATTTTGCGCGCTGAACACGAATCTGAGGTTTATAAAAATTAATCAGATTTACCTCGACCGCCATGTTGGATCCGCCATTTTGAATTTTTTAAATCTAAATGAAGATCTGTAATCAGCGACCCCAAAAACCCCTGAGTAACAATTTTCAAGTAAATCTGATTAATTTTTAAGGACCACATAACATAAGGACCACTTGACATAAATCCACCCCCTACTTTAAGGGTGCATGCAAAGAATTTGGCTTTGGGCTCATTTTAAAGAGCAAAGATCAATTGTAAATTTCTGACAATAGCGACGGTTCTAGCACGTCAGTGTTTAGCTCTACAATTTTTCAAAAATAGCCAAAAACGCTATTTTTAGGGATTTCAATCCCCTTTTTCTCGAAAACCTGACGTGATGGAAAGATTCGTGTTCAGCACGCAAAATGCCTTCGGAAACACCTGGAGCCACCAAATTTGCAGGGCTGTGTAATGGAACAGTCTTTATACAAAAAGTGTACTACGTTGGTACCAACAACTGTCAGTTTCTATAATATACACATCGTTTAAAAAATATAGGGTAAACCATATTTGTATTGCAATTTGAAAATCCATGATCTACAGAAGAACAAACATTCCTTTTTAAGATTAGAAAATCAATTGCTCAAATATACCACCCTTTTACCACTACACATCTACCAAAAGCAAATGAAGTGGGGTTTTTCCGTAAGTAAGCTCTCCCTCTCTCTCTCTCTCTCTCTCAATCACATCTGAAAAGGTGTCAAAATGTATGCGAAAAATATAAACACACTCACCTACACTTGGAAATTAAATAAAATTTTCAAAAACTTATAAAAGTAAGACATAAAAAATTCCCAGAGATTACAAGCAACAACGAAAATTATAAAATATAAATCAGAGTCGTATGTAAACACCTACACATCCTTCAATGTACAGCTATTCCGTTGACATGCTGGTGCTCATGATAAAGAACACGAGTACCGGAGCACAGTAAAATATGATAATCAGCCGTTACTGTGTACTATGTAGGACTCATTTGTTATTCAAAATTAAAGTGTTAATTTGAGAGCATTTGTCGGTATGTACGGCTGTTAAATTATGTTTCAACTTTTTATTCTCTAGAATTTATGTTTTTTTTTTGCGTTTCTTCTGTACAATGTTCTCTAAAAATGTTAAGTAATTATGTTTTATTAAAATTTTTGGAAAAGATTCTCAAGAGATGGCTTATTCTGTTTGCAAGTAAAGCATGTTAATTTAATACAGAGATTATGCAGAGGAAAAGTTATTTAAGGCAGAAGTATATTCATTCGTTTATTATCTTGTAAGATTATTACGATTTTGTAAACAGAAATAAATTATGTTTTGCTTATTTTTTGGTAATTGAAATTTTATATGATCCTGAATTCTTTTCAAATGCCTTTCCACTTTGCCAAATTAGAAAACGATCGCAATATTGAAAGCACAAATAGTTCTTCCTTTTTTCTCTACAAAAGACCGGCACCAGAGATCAGCATAAGAACCGAATCATACTCATAATTTCAACGTTGTAGTGAGTATGAATGAGTTAGAGTAGTTAAATTTCAATACTGTTGACTCATTTATATTCAAAATTTTATGAGTGCTTATGAGTAGCGAAAAAACGATTCATTGCTGATCTCTGACCGGCACTAGAAGTGTTGTCAAACAATTAATAATACTATGCTAATGTACATACATACATATGTATATGCTGAGGTCTTGACAAATGTTAATAAAGTAATCATACAATTTTTCAGTTTTCTTTTGATTGTAAAGGAGACATGTTCCGAATAAGTATGGAATAATCATAATGGAATAATATTCATCAAATGGCCAAGACGATTGTGATAACAGACCATTATTCTTTTCATGAAATTTTCCTATGGCTTCTTCACAGAGAGGTGGCGGTATCTCACTGTTGACCCGTTGGTCATGAGTAAACTGAATTTTGTACACATTAAGGTGGAGATCTTTTGTCAAAATTTGCTTTTTTTGTGCAGATTTATACCTGCTGACCAACAGGAGTCTTACTACCCATAACCGATCCAGTTTCTTGAAGTTTTTTCACCACTCATCGAATGGTTTGGGAGAGCTTTCAGCATAATTTTTTAAATTGTTATAAGTACAGCCGACGTCCAGTAGTACGAACGCTCTTTATTACGAATTTCCAATAATACGAATGGCAAAATTTTTGCATTGACTACTCTATAGAACGAATAGATGGGCATTTTTTCTATTCGATAGTACGAATGGTGCTTTGTTATAAGAATTTTTGTTTTATTTACGTATGAATGAAGTTTTTATTATGTTTTTACTTCATTCTTTCGCGGTCATCCACGTTTAGCGAAGTTATTGTGAAGTTTTTTTATTTTTAAATGTTTTTTGTGTTTTTAACTGTCAAAATGTTGCAAGTAAAACGATGTAAAAAAGACAATTTCTTTGCAAGATAAATTAAAAATTATAGCAGACCACGAAAATGAAACATCGTTGTTTGAAATTTCAAATAAATATGGATTATCCAAATCCACTAGTATGTACATACATTAGTACAGTCGAACTTCTATAAATTGAATCGCCATTATCTAGAAAAAAAAGTTCAACTTATAGAAACTTCAAGTTAAAGAAGCAAAACCTGATAGAATTTCTCTCCAAGATGCTGTTGCTGTGCTTCAACTTATAGAAAATTCAAGTAATAGAAGTTCAAATTATAGAAGTTCGACTGTATGTTCTTTCATGCCTGTTTAAGTACAAAAAATGAATTCAAAATAATACAAATTAATTATATCTTGTTTCGTTATGTATTGTTTTATAAAAAAATATACACATATATTAATAAAATCTAAATATTTTATGTGAATTATTTGAATTGGAACATAAAAATGTGTTGTTCAATAATACGAATATTTCGGTACTACGAAAGGGCCTGACAATATATAATTCGTATAAGCGAACGTCCACTGTATTCACAATTACAACACGTTGTTCTTTCGTAAAACACTCCATCTTAAATAATCGAAATAAACAAATGTGTACAGTTGACATTACAGTTTAAGTTGACATTAAATTTAAAAAGTGTCTTACTTGGACACCCTTTGGATTAGAGATACATGGATAATTTACAAGTATATCGTTTTATATACATATACATATATCTGTCATCAAAATGGACTTCTAATAGAGCAATTGGATTGAAACTGTTAGTACGACACCTATCTGTTAAGAACTTTCCTTATTGAACTATTTCAACATGCAAATCATATTTTCATAGGAGAAGAAAGAGACAATAGATTGGCAAGACACAATGCAAAAAAAAAAAAAAAGACTGAAACGATAAGAAAATAAATAACTTTGAAAATTCATATCTGCCTCTCCTTTTACTTAAGAATATAATACCAAAAGGATATTAAAGGACTTTGTTAAAATTTTACTAGTTTCTAAAATTATTTCAAACATAAAACTATTATTAGACAATAATATTTATTTTAGAATTTGTTTTAATTGACACAGAATTAAAAAAAATTTTTAGAAATTTGATTAAGTTTAACATTTATTAACAAAAACAAATCTCGATCAAGGCATTACTTATAAAATGTTATTCATTATCTCTTTTTAATTCAATGCAAACGATTTGAATTGAAATTGTCAAACAAACAAAAAATCCGTAAAAACACAAACACTTGACCCAAATTAAGAGAAATTTATTAAAAAACATTTTTCTCCATTCTATTTAAAAAAAATCACACTTCCAATGAAATATGAAAATATTTATGTTGATAAAAATTTTCATAGAAAAAGAGAGAAAATTAAGCGTTATTAAATGCAAACAAGAAAATATTTTTCCTTTCTTTTTTTTTGGTTTTGAAAAGAATTTCCATATATTTTTATCTGCATCCAAGGGCTGAATGAAGACTTGGCAATATTTATGGCATTTTCGTTCAAACCATGTCCTCCTTTAACTCTCATACTCATACTTTATACATTCTCTCTCACTCATTCAGTCTCTACGTATGTCTGAACAGCCATTACAAAATTGCTGCTGATAATCAAGAGGGAAAAAATTCGTTATTCTTGGTAAGGAAGTAATAAATTTCAAAACACACAGATAACTGAAAACTTTTGAGGTGTGTTTGTAATTGTGTGCATACATCTTAGAGATAGGAGAAGTGTATAAGCGTTGCATTTAAGATGCTTAAGGAAATTGCTGGTACCACTTGACATGTTACACGGCTTTTGACTTTAACACCAAATACTCTTGCTCATCCACATTACATACATACATACATTTCATATTGTGTTCATCTTCAATGGCCAAGATTATGATGAAAAAAAATTTTTATTAAAAACATAAAAGCAGACTATACCCATGCAATTTAAGAAGCAGCCGCAACCATAGCCCATCTGATTCGGGCTATAGATACTGACTAAGCTGCTATCACTGACACTATGTGTACCAATACCATTTTCAAGTCAATAAAAACGTGTGAAGGATAACAACGACTAACGAAATAAAGAAAACACTGTCTGTACGTACACACGAGCATGTATGTAGCTAACAGACACCAACACTTTCATGCAATTTATGTGACGTGGGTCTGATGTGTCTATTTATGTGGATGCATTTAAATGCCCACATAATTTAGCCACTTGCACTACAGGAAATTCATGTACTTGTTATTGTAGCACTAGCAATTGAAAACAACTACAACAACTACAATGTAATGAAATAAATGCATTGAATAATTTAAAACGTGCAATTATGAGAATTATTCGCTCACACACACACACACTGATGCAAACATTGCAGCAACAACAAAATGCTTTCAAAGGAAGTGCGGGCTTATGTACAGCTGTTATTGCTTAATTAGAATTGAAAATTTTTATTTTACAAACTCTTTGTTATTAAAAATTGGATACATTGTTAGCCTACCGCAGTCGATTCGGCAGCTCCATTATAATTGAAGTACTCAGATAGAAATTGAAACTAAATAGATCATACTCTAAAAAATGGCAGCCACCATAACCAATTCCAACGTTCATATTTATAACATCGTTCAATTACCCACCACGGCTTCTCTGAGAAGAGCGCAACGAAAATCTAAAATTTTCCATGACTTTGGCGCTTTAATTAGGCTGAATTTGAAACGATGGCAGGAGTTATGTTGGCTTTGAGACGCATACACATAAGACTTAAGAAATCCCCACATGAGAATGCCTAACGGAGTCAAATCACATGATTTTGGTGCCTCCAAATCGCTCATATAGAACATCCAATGAGACATGAAATATATCGCACTTAGCGACGTCTTGTTGAAACCACTTGACATTGGTCTTAAATGTAGCCGCATTGTGTCATTTGTACAAATTTTTGTTATTAGAGTGCCAGAGACAGACAGATAATATATTCAAAAGTCTGTTAACTAAGATGACTTACTGATAGCTTTGGATGTCACTTTCAATTACATCGCGGTGGACTTTGTTGTCTCAAATTAAAATATTACCGTCATCTGATTCGTTTATTTTAGCACCAGCTGCATAAGGCTTTAATTTTTTCAATCCTATGCTTTTAATTATTCTAAATAAGGCAGCCTTTAAATCTGTAATATAAAATTAAGTAAAAATATTTTCAATGTCTTAAAGCATTAATCCTAAATAACATTCCATCTTTGAAGTCCTTTTTTAGTCCCTGGTAACCATTAAGTATGGCATAAAATTAAAATTAATTTCTTCATTCAACGTCATCTCCCCGTAATAAAGATTTTGTCTGTCTGGTTAATCAAAACCTTCCAGTGACTTTCAGTTTTAAAATCATTTTAAAATATTCATAAAATTGTTTCCCTCTAATCAGCAAAATTATATTTAACGTAAGGAACATTTGTGGTAAAGTAATTAGAACAGAGGAAATTTTATAATGGAAATTCAAAATCGTTAATATTTGAAGAATATAAAAATTTAAATGTGTGTGAAGATAAATTCGAATTTTAAAACCATAGACGCAAAACCCACACTTTTAGCAGCGCCACTACTTGCCTCTAACAGGGTAAACTTTGGTATTAACAGAGCACTGTTAACTGTTTAACAGTGGCAATAGTAGATTAGTCTTCTACTTTGCAATTATTTCAGACTATTGACATAAAATAAAATTCTCATTATGATCATTATTATTTGTAAATTATTGTTGCTGGGGATGGAGGACGGAAATTTTCACAGCTCTAAAAATTATTCCAGCTATCCCACCACTACGGTTCGAAAGAGGATCCTCTGGACCACCATTTGCATATAGTCTGTATGGTGTGCAATTTCTCATATGTTTCCAAATGATCTTTCTTGATCTTCTAGAGACTTTTCAATTAAAAAATTTATGGTTTTAAAGTAAATTTTCTCATATCACTTTATGTGTTACTAACTTGCTGATTATATAAGAAGCCTTGGAACGTTCTTTTGCATATAGTATGGTACTCATAGACCTAGAGTATTTCCCAAAATTAGCTCCTAAACAAATGGACTTGTTCAGATGGATACTGTTAAATAGCTAACAGTGCTCTGTTAAAGGGAAATTTTGTTCTGTAAAAGGAAATTTTGTCTGTTAACGCCAAATGTGGCGCTGCTAAAATTTATGGATTGCGTCTTGGATTTTAAAATTCCAATTTATCTTCACACGCTTTAGGAAAAAATCTAAAATTTTGAAGAGCAATGTTCGTTCTAATTAACTGCTCACTAGTTTTATTAAAGACGAAACGTTTAATGTCATTTATATTTGAGAGTTATGCTGCTTTGCAAACAAAGCAAAAGGTACACCGTTCATCATCATCATAATCATCATTTCACAGACACAGGCAGATGTTAAAAACGTTTTAATTAAATTCTAAACCCAAAGGACTCATCTAATGCTGTATAGCTGACAAATAATGAAAACAGCACTAAAAGCCTTTAAGAAACAACAAAAAACTTCTTAACTATGAACCTATGAACACACATCCATACGTACATTCACGCCCAGACTCTGATACTCAACTCAAGTCATTACAGCTCATCTTATTACATCTCCTCTTTTAGGGGAGTGGGGAGTACAAGCAAAACTGGCAACAACAACAAATACAAGCACTTCACCTAAAAATCTGATTAAGAAATTTCCTACTTAGCTACGATGCAAACGTACTATGGATTTACATGTGGTGCCTTCAATATGTATATGAATATGTATCATCCATGCATACATACATACATACATATGTACATGTTAAGGGAAAAAGATTTATAATAACAACATCACATTTATGCGTGTGTGTATGTGTGTCTGAATCCTCTTAATAATTGTTGAGATGTTCGTTAAGTTCCTAAAATTCTTGAAATAGCAACAGCAAGAAAAAAAATGGTCATTTCCATGAACCAACACAGACCTGAAGTCACCCACTGTACTAACACACACACACACAGACCGTAACCGTATAAAGAATAGCTGAAGCATTCTCCCACATGTTAAGGAATTTTAAAATGTTCAAACACTTCTTATAGTGCGTGTGTGTTTGGGGGTGTGGTAGTATAAAAGTGTGTTGAGTACGAAAGTGTGTTGAGCATATCAGACAAGCTATTCATGTTGAAATGACAATGTGAGTGTGTGTGTCTGTATATGAATGTACAAGAATACAAACAATAACAGCCATTAAGAAAATTTTACTTTCGTCCCTTCAAGGCGACTGATGAAAATTAAATTGTAAATGTCTTCTCAACTCAATTGGGTTTAATTTACTCAAAATTACAAAAATCATTATGCGTTGACCATAAAAAGTCAAGAAAACTAAGGAAAACAACAAACCGATACTGAGAAATTTTTTATTTTTTTTTAAACTATAACAATTTGTCAAATCGAATTAAATAATTAAATATTCACATCGTTATTGACGATAACAAATAACAACCAATAGAATATGTAAACAAAATTAATTGAGAAATTTTACAAAATCTATGTTTAACCATAAACTGTTCAAGAATGTTAAGACTAACAACAAGAAATTAAACAAATAAAATAAAGCAAAATATATACGTATTATAATTAATCACACAATATGAGAAACATAAAACGTGACATTCTAAACATTCTAGACATTTTACAGCATTTACTTGCATTCGAATTTGAATGGCATAATAGCATTTCACTATGTTGTTGAAAACAAATCAATTTAATATGTATTGACATAACATTAGAAACGGTAATGACTTTGTTTTTCGTATTTAATTGAATTAAAAAATTATTGTCCTTTCGTATACTTATTGTTCAAAAGGATCGTTTTAAAAATAATAAATTGAGATTTGAAAGTGTTCAGAGAGCATAAAATTAAAATCTAATTTAAGGACAGTCTTAATGTACATATGTAAGGGGTGATTTTTTAAGAGCTATAGGAAAATTTTTCAAAAAAAAAACATAAAATTCAGAAAAATGCATGAAATCTTTATTTGAATCGATAGTACGGTCCATATAATTTAATGTTTGAAGATTATTTCATGCAAATGTTGACCGCGACTGCGCCTCAAATGGTCCATCCACTTAGTCCAATTTTGGCATACTCCTTCCAACATTTCGGCCGGTATCTCACGAATAAATGCTTCAATGTTGTCTTCCAATGCGTCAATTGAAGCGGGCTTGTCTGTATAGACATGAGCTTTAACATAGCCCCACAAAAAATAGTCTAAAGGCGCTAAATCGCACGATCTAGGCGGCCAATTGACCGGTCCCGAACGTGAAATAAAATGTTCATCGAACTCGCCTCTCAATAAGTCCATTGTTACGCGTGCTGTGTGGCATGTGGCACCGTCTTGTTGAAACCACATGTCATGCAAGTCAAGCTCTTGCATTTTGGGCAAAAAAAGTTGGATATCATCTCACGGTAGCGCTCACCATTCATAGTTACGTTACGATTCGCAGCATCTTTGAAGAAGTACGGTCCAATGATACCAAATTCATTGATTTGCAAGCGTTGTTCGTTTGTAAGACGATTCATGGTTAAATTGTAGACCAAACTGAAGATTTTGACAGTGAAACAAAACACGAAAACGTGCGTGAGCTGTTTAAACCAGTGTTGCCAAAAAGATAATAGCTAAAAAATCACCCTTTACAAGAAGACTACTCTGATTTTACAAGTGACACTTGTAAACTGTTGCCCAAAGTGAAAAAAGATATTGTGGTAAGTATATGATGGAAAATCTCTCGAATGTCCGAGCTTTTTATCGTCAATAAACAGAAATACACTCAAAAACTGTGGAACAAAATGCCGTGGTTTGCTAGGACAGAAATACCACTATTGTTGAAACTCAGGTCGAGTAATGGATTACTATTCAGTAAGGCAGGATTTTAACAGGCAGATAGCATGATTTTCATTTATAAGATTTACAAATACACAATAAGATAAAAGTGAGCGTTAAGCTAAAGGAAGGATCATCCTACCGGAAACTTTTAAAGTTAAGTTTGAACTTGCCAAATTATATATTATTTTCAATATGGCAACTTCAAATATAAACAAAATGAGCATATACAACAAAAAAACGAAGCTCGTCGTAGCCACTGCGTTTAAAAAAATTGTTTAATTGAGCAGTGTTATCGACATTGCTCCGGCACTGCCATATTTTTGAAAAAGTTAACTTTATTTTATCTGTAGTTGGCAATAACGAAAAGAAGTTAAAGATGGCTTTAAAGTTCACTTTAGCTAAAGTTACCTTTAACTAAACCCAACTTTAACGGCAAGTTGTAATTATGGCCCTTAAATTCAAAGTTGAGTATTCTGTGGCAATGATTTTTCAGCATTTTTGTTAATTTTTATTTTTCTCGAGAAATACATATATAATCAACGCTATTAACATTAACTCTTTAAATATAATTAAAAATTATTAACATCACTTTGCATTTTTATACAGTCTTTGAGATTATCATTAATCTGTGTATAGTTCCCGTAGCTACTAATGTTAGAAACGTTTTAACATTCCCACAGATAAATTACGTTTAAATTTTTCTTATCATGTTACAGTTAAATAATTTACACCATAAAATATAAACTTAAAAAATTTCTTTTTCTTTTTACCACCACAGCTCAAATCAATTATGAATGATGTGTGTGTTACTGTGTTATTGTGTAACAAATGATTTTAATTATTTGATTGAAATGTTTCGTCAATCATCAGTCAATTTTCAATAAATTTCCATAAACTCTTCAAAAAAGACTCAATAAAAATAAATAAAAAATTAAGAAAAAAATTGGTAACCGAACAAATTGGCCTTGGAAAGATCCTCCGGTTGAATGTTGTTGTTATGATTGCTGTTGTTGATTCAACAATTTTTCATAGAATTTCAAAATTTATGACATTTCCCTTTTTTTGCCTTCTTCTGGAAATAACCAACTCGCCTTACACCCTCCCAACACCTGCTGCTGCTGTCTGTTACAGGTGAAATAAAAAGAAGACGAACATGATTTAAAATGGTGAAGAAAAGAAGAAAAAATATATTTTCAAATGTTGCCGGTGATTTATCACAATTGTTTACCGTTTAATCTCTCCGGAAACCGAAAAAAATAGAAAAAAGTGGTAAAAAACTTGGATAACAAGACCAACTGCTGCCTTTATTCGTGTAGATAAATTGCGTGTGAAACTGGCAGAGGTAAAGAGTTGAAATATGAGTGTGTTTTTGAACTCAAATATACAATCGAATAAATGGTGGAAAAACAAATGTTTGTGTGAATTTTTTAAATTCGGAATTCAAATGTAAATTTAATTATCTTTTATTTATTTGTCAATTTTCTGGCATTATTGGTAGCATTCTGTTTTTTTTATCTTTTAAACAATTTCTCTTTCCATTTATTATTTGGGTAGCAAATCCGAGAGTACTTCCATTACTTTTATTATTACTATTTCCAATGTTTTTCCTGGTATTTATTGTGTTCCATAATCAAATCAATTATACGTAATACGTGGTTTTAGTCTTTATTTAAAGTAGAAAACTGATGTTTACCTAACGTTATTTAAATTTAATTCATTTTTTGTTATTCATTTTCTATTTAAATGCAGTGAAAATATTGGGATTACTTTTAATCTACTTAATGAATTATCTACAAACAATAAAGTTTTGGGCCGATTAGCTGTTATCATCTTTACTCAGAAAATGTTGACGGATTTCAATTTAATGTTCCTATTTTACTTGTATGTACCACAGAAATAGCATCCGAGTATAATTAAATTTGGTAAATCGATTTGCTATCACATTTTTTCTTAAAAGGAAAAGTATAATTCAATATATCGACCCCTTTGCGTGAAATTATCGTATGTTACAAAAACCAAATTTTACAGGACAGCCATTTTTCTACTTTTCTCTGCTTTCGCTTGCAATATTAAAATGAAAATATACATGTGCTTAGATAATTAATTAATATAACTACACCTAAAAGTATTCCGGTGGAAAAGGTCAAGTTTTCCGACAAAAACGTATTTTTGGCACATACGATAATTTCATTCACAACATTTCGTAGATGCGTGTGTAGAAAATGGCGCTTACGATATCATTTGTCAGTGTTAGACATAAATTTAAACAAAGATTTATTAATGGTGCTATGTATTTGTTCATTATTTTTTAACTTAGAATGGTACAAAGAAATAAAAAAAAATGTAATCAATATTTAACAGAAGCATGAATTCATTAAAAAAAACTAAAAAACAATAATAATAATAAGTGAGTTAATCTTCTTCGTCGCTTTCATTTAACATGTCTTTTTCGCGTACAGAATATTTTAAATTTAAATACTCATTGTGGTATTTTGGCGGTATGCTATTTTTTAAACATAGATTTTTCAAATCATTGAATTTTTGCAAAGAGATACACAAAGCTGAATTGTACAACTTTTGTAACTTTAAGGTAAAATTAAAGTTATTTATAGTTTTTTTTAGTGGAATTGGCGGAATATTCGTAAATGAGTTCAATTGATTTTGATTTTTTGTCTAATAAAGCTATGCGAACTTTATTTATGTTTAGTTTAACTTTGTTTGGTAGCAACAGATTTGCAAAGGACTTTTTCAAACTCTGAGTGGCCTATTTCAACTTGTGGCCATTCACTTGGCGTCCAAGTGGTACGCCTGCCTACAAATGACTCAATTGTGCTATGCACAGAATCAACTGGCATCATTGTATGACCGGGAAGTAAATATGTTATTTTATTTTTTCAACGAAGTTTGACAAATTTAAAAAATGTGTCAATATAGCTAATACATCCTTGTTGCGGTTTTGACCATTGCAATTGTCGCAATATAGGGCTATGTCTTTAACTGTCTTTCTTTGGTCTACGATTATTAAATACTTATACAGGGCTGTGGAAATTTCATTGCAGCCTCGCTTACCATCACGATCACCCCACAAATAACAATAGCCACTTCTGTGCCTTTTTCATAAACGCTGAAATTGTAGTAGGCGTACTTGAGCGAGTAAAAAAGCGTTATATTATTTCCGAACGGAGTATTCAAAACTTTTTGCAAATCGAAGCTGGCGCAAACAAATGTAGAAACATTTTTGCTTTTATTTTGATCTCTTAAGAAATTAGCATTGGCCTCATCTTTGTCTCTTATATGCACATTGGAATTCTGCAAACGATTTTTTTCCTCTTCATCAAGAAGTTTAATATTTTCGCAAAAAAAGTGCACTAACTTTTTTTTGGCAAATGAAAACCTATATTAAAATCTTTTTGGAAAACCTGTCTGAAAACCCAATTCGACACAATGCAGTTGCTGAGGTCTTATCCTATATCTTCAAATTCTAACTTAGAAAGAAATATATAGTAAATATTGTAACAACTACAATATGCAAAATATTCTTCATTGGCAGATACGATAAAATCGCTCACAAGAAAAAATGAAGTGTAACATACGATAAAATATTCAATCAATTTTTGGAGCAACGAAGTGGAATTCGCCTACAATATTTTGTCAGGTGACGTCTCTTTGAATGTAGAACAAGATTGCATCAAAAACTCAATTTCAAAAAAATTGGCATATACGATAATTTCGCGCAAAGGGGTCGATATTGTGTTTGTTTAAAGTTGAATTATTTTTTTTTTTTTTTAATGAATAAAAGGAAATGAAACAATGACATGAAATTTGTTTATATCAATCAGTTCATAAAATTTCTGTCACATAAATTTTCAATCCAATTTCCATTAAATTTTATTGTTCTTGCTATCGTTGTATTTTTATAAATACTTTCTAACACCTCAGAGTACATAAATTCAAAAAATTTTAATCAAAATTCATTAGAAAAAGAGAAGTCTAATCTTTTTCAATTATAGTACTGGAATCATATACAGTGGATATCTTTATAAAAATTCAATAGAATTAGAAATAAAAGATTGTTTGTTTATTAAAAAACGTATCTTTTTTTTTTTTCTTTTTTTTTTTTTTTTTGGAACGACTAGACAGAATGTCAATGCAATGGTTTCTTTAGCAAAACAAAATGAAAAAAAAAAACACACGCAGACATTAAATCGCATACAATAATGAAGAAAAAATATAAGAAAATACACGCAGCATTATCGTCATGCGACACAGTGTCAAATAAATAAATTTTAATATAAATACTAAAATAAAGATTTACATACGTACAGACATACCTACATACTAGAGAAATAAAAAGAGAGAGAGAGAGAGTGAGACATTAGTAATACAAAATATGATAAAAACATATGGAAAAGACACATTAAACAAACAACAAGGTCAAATGTAGTCATAAATTAATAGAAAATAAAATGGGAAGAAAAATATGTATGTATAGTACAGTACGTTACAAAATTATACAACTACGTATATAAAGGCAAAAAAAAATTACAATACGATACGATACGAGTAAAAGTAACTGTAAATCAGTGTTGAAAAATTCAGTACTTTAAAACTTTTTTCAGTTACCACAGTACCCCCGCTACACTTTGAGTAGTTTTTTATTATTACAGTTTTTATGGTTTGCGCTTTTCAACATAATGCTAAAGGTAGAATTAGTCTTTAGTCCCGGTTAGATCAGCGTCCATACAACGCACGTTCGTTTTTAGAATACGAAAAACAATGAGAACGGTTGCCGAACCGTAATGTAATTTCGGCAAAAATGAATGTACATTCCGTTACGTTCCGTCGACATTTAACTAAACAGGACTTTTGTGTTTCGAATCAACTGTTTTTGTTTTCATATGAGAAGAATGTATAAGTCGTTAGTTTTTCTATTCTATTCCGTACGCGTATTAAGTATAAATAATTTTTTTTTATTAAAGTACCATTTGTTGCAAAAAGGTACTCTTTAAGTTATAGTTCAGTACCATTTTCACAATTTCAACTTTGGAACACTGATGTAAATAGGCATGTTCACTTTTGTCGCCCACTTTATTCAAAGTAATCATTAATTAGATTGGTTGTTAAGTATCAGAGTTTAAGTATTATTGAGATTTCAATGCATTAACAAGTACAGTGTAAATTTAGAACTATTAAACCAATTAAATTAGAAAAAAGCTAAACACGTACTCAAGAAGCATTAATGTTTCCCTAAACAAAACTTGTTTTAGAACAATTATTGCTAATAACGTTTATTTGTGTTAATTAAATTTAAAATAAATAATTTTTTAATTAAACAATCATCATTCATCTGAATTCGATTGTTTTTACATTTGAAGAAAAGAATATTCAAATGATGGCGGCGTCTCTGTTGACCAGTGACATTCGTTTTAATCGCAAGTTTTAGGCTTAATTTTAACTATAAGAACTGAATAACATGATTTTGGTAATGATATGGACAACAACATTGAAATCGCCCTTTGGCAAACAAAGTAGACATACACTCTCATATTTTGATAAAACGCAGACATGATCAGTTTGAATTTTTTTCTGTTGAAACTGTAATACAATCTAAAATAATAGCGGAAAGAATACAAATCGATGAATGCATTAATATTTTTCGAAAAACCAAGACAACAACTCTCCTTTTTTTACTAATTTATACTGGTTACAGAATTCGAGTCACACGAATCATTTATAAGTATTTTTCTAAAGTTATGAATCTAAATGAGTAGGTTTATGAATCAAACATATTTCAATTGCTATGAGTTTGATGTCAACGTTGTACGCATACTCATTACAACCTGTACTCATAAATCAACGTCAGTAGTGAGTATGAATGAATCAGAGTACATAGTTAAATTTCAATGTTGCTGACTCACGTATATACAAATTTTCATGAGTGCTTATGAGTAGCGAAAACAATTTATTGCTAAGCTCTGCAGTGTAAACAACGTTAGTACTTAACCACATAAAGGGTGATTTTTTAGCTATTATCTTTTTGGCAACACTGGTTTAAACAGCTCACGCTCGTTTCGTGTTTTGTTTCACTGTCAAACATCTTCAGTTTGGTCTGTAATTTAACCATGAATCGTTCTTCAAAGATGCTGCGAATCGTAACGTAACTGTGAATGGTGAGCGCTACCGTGAGATGATATCCAACTTTTTTTTGCCCAAAATGCAAGAGCTTGACTTGCATGACATGTAGTTTTAACAAGACGGTACCACATGCCACACAGCACGCGTAACAATGGACTTATTGAGAGGCGAGTTCGGTGAACATTTTATTTCACGTTCGGGACCGGTCAATTTAACGCCTTTAGACTATTTTTTGTGGGGCTATGTTAAAGCTCATGTCTATACATACAAGCCCGCTTCAATTGACGCATTGGAAGACAACATTGAAGCATTTATTCGTGAGATACCGGCCGAAATGTTGGAAAGAGTATGCCAAAATTGGACTAAGCGGATGGACCATTTGAGGGGCAGTCGCAGTCAACATTAGCATGAAATAATCTTCAAACATTAAATTATATGGACCGTACTATCGATTCAAATAAAGATTTCATGCATTTTTCTGAATTTTGTGTTTTTTTTTTTTTTTTTTTAAATTTCCTATAGCTCTTAAAAAATCACCCCTTATTAGACTTAACACATAGTACCTTAAGAATTATGAGAGGGTCAGTTGTCAAATATAAACAGAAGCCACTCATATATGTAGGTAAACTCTCCTTTAGGATTTTGGATGAAAACTAAAACAGTAGCAGTGACCACTTCCAAACAAAGCGAATATTAATTATATTTATGTGATTTACTGCAGTAGTAAGTAACATAATTGGATTACAAACAAAAATAATTTGAACGTTGTGAATGAAATCTTTCATACGCATTTGATTAACTGAAATTAATTGAATATCTACGAAAATGGCTCAAACAGAATATTTTAATTTTTTTAATCAATGGAACAATTGGAGTGACCCTTACAAGATAGAATCAACAATTATATTTAACAATTTATTTGTGAATGTATTAACAACAAAAGTCTATTAACAAGAAATTATATTTTGTTTTTCAAAAAATTTTAACATAAACGTATCAGGGATTAAATTAGTTGCGAATAGAGTTAAGATTTATTACAAGAAATTATGAGATCTGATGTATCATTTCCTTTAGCATCTTAATCTGAACTTTAGCAATGTTTATAAGTATACACATTGAATATAAATAAAACTCCGCCAAAAAAAAAAAAAAAAACAACAATTTAATATATTTTTAAATGTTGATTTTATTTCAAATGAAAGAAAATATATAATAAAGCCACATGTATAGAATTCCTATCAATACAAATAAGAAACCATTTCGCAAATTAAAAACGAAAAAAAAAAATTGGATTAAAAATATTTTCCATTTACTCTTCCGAAAAGGTCAAAAGCCAAGAAAATATTTTCATTTTTTTTCTTTTCATTTCTTTTGGTTTTCTTTTATCTCATTTTCTATTGATTAAAAATTCCTTTAAACAAACACATGTGTAAATATTAATGCACCTACTGGTTCGTAAGAGTTGGCTCTCCATATTGATTATAATGCCAAGGAAATGACCATAAAAAATAGCTTTAAGGTGTGTTTAACCAACAACCAACTGACCAGCAAATTGATCCGAGTGTTAATTAATTTTCGTAAATGAAAGAACCAAAGAAACACACGAAAAAAGGTGAAAAGAAAAGAAAAATAACCCAAGAAAAATAAACAGAACAACAACAGACAGTTGAACAGAGATACGTAAGGTAGATAGGCAACTTGAAAGAAAAATGAATAAGAATTCCAAGAGAAACAGAAAAGAGAAATTAAATGAAGCTCAAGCTTTTTAAAATAATAAAATTTGAAATCAAAGTCATGCAATCGAACATTAAACTCAGACGCTGAAGAAGAAAGAAAAAAAAACAAGAATAAAGTAAAACAGAAAAGGAGAGAAAATAAACGAAAAAATAAAACTAAAAAATTCATTAATTTCATACGATACGAAATTGGAGAATTGAGAACGAAGTAACGATAAAAAAGGCAAATACAATAACAACAATAATGATTCTAAAGCCAACACACTACCATTGCATGTCTTTAAACTTTAACATACACATACATCCGCTCAAATACACTCAAATACACATTCATGTCGAAAAAGAAAAAAAAAACTAAAGAAACGGAAGTGACAAGTCTGAATATGTATACGTGTGTATTGTTGTGTGTGTGTGTCTATTTGTGTAAAAATAGCATTACTTAAGTGTTTCTTTAAATTTAAGTGTCTGAGTATTTCAATCGTTTACTTACTTGTGTTGTGTTTCAGTATCAATTTGTTTCGATAAAAATAAAACACACACACTTACACTCTTCAAAACATTCGCAAAGTCATCGTACGTTTACACCGCACCAAAACCACAAACCAGGATTCCATACAGAATTAAAAGGTGTGATTAAAGGGTGTGTCCGTTTTAGTTTATAAATCAAAAAAAAAGAAAAAAACTGAACTGAAAACAAAAAATTAATCTTTATTTTGTAATGAAAAGCAATTAATTTCTGATTCTTTTTTTCTTCCTCTTTTTGCTTAATCTAAGAAAAACGAAAGAAATTAATTGCAGAAAGTGGTGTAAAAAAGAAAAACAAAACAAACGAAAAAGAGCAGAGTTTTATAACTTGTAACATTCAAGCAAAACAAAATTTGATTTAAATTTATGAAGAAAAATTGAATTACAATAAAAAGTTCTCCACTAAATATTGTCACTCAATTTCACATTTTTATTTCTCAAATATACTGGATTATTTCAGGCAAATTTTTGAAACATTGCCCTTGAATATGTGCAAAATTGTTTTGTTTCTGCTATCGGTTTTACAGCTTCAGTATAAAATAAATACTTTAGTTCTACTTTGGAATTAATTTTTTTTAATGGCTTTGACTTGGTGAATTTGGTTTGGAACTTGAATGTTCCGTTTAATAATCTAGCCTACATTCTTTATTACACAAAATCAAACAAAAATAGAATTGTCTTATATACACTGATGTGAAAAATAATGACCCAAATCTCCAACAATAATATTTGATCAGAAAAAATGTAAAATGAGAGAATTCCTAAAAAATAACTGTACATATTTTTAGGTAATATATTACAAAAACGAGTTCCATTATGTTTTTTAAAATTGTTGTTTTTATTTTAATTTTTTTTAATAAATTCAACTTAAAATACATATTCACCCTGTGAAAAAAAATAAGGACACTTCGTGTTATTATCTAAAAAATAATATTACATTAAAAAAAGAAGAGATCCACAATTAATACTGTTTTCCAGTGGTTAATATTTTGTTGAGGCGCCGTTGTTTTTTAAAACTGCTTGGCATCGTCGGGGCATAGAGTCAACAAGGTTTTGACAGATTGAAATCGGTATATCATTCCACGCAGCCTGAATTAATTCCCATAGCTGATCGCAATTCGTGGGGCACTTTCCTCTAATTGAAGTTTTCACTATGTTCCACAAATTGTCGATCGGATTTAGATCGGGAGACTGAGCAGGCCATTCTAATAAATTTATCTTGTTATTCACAAACCACGTCTTGGTGCACTTTGCCGTATGTTTGGGGTCATCGTCCTGTTGGAACACCCATCGCAGTGGCATATTTTCTTCGGCATAAGGAAGCATACAATTTTGTAGAATGTCAACATAATCTTCTGCTTTCATAATGCCCTGTATACGATACAGTGGCCCAACACCATAGTAGGAAAATGATCCCCAAACAATGATGTTACCACCGCCGTGCTTTACCGTCTTAATAGTGTATTTTGGGTTGTATTCCGTATTAATTGGTCTTCTTACAGTATGAAGACCCCTATCCGAATTAAATAAATTAATTTTTGTCTCATCCGACCAGAGAATATTTCTCCATTTTTCTTGAGGCCAGCATGTGTGAACTTCAGCAAATTTTAGCCTTTGTTGTACGTTCTTCTTCGACAACATTGGTACTTTTCTAGCACTATGAGCTTTAAGGTTTTCTTTAATTAGTGTTTTGCGAATTGTTGATAAGTCAATGTTAATGTTTAAATCATTTTTTATCTGTTTCGATGAAATAAACGGATTCTTTTTTACACATCGAATGATTCCACGTTTTACTGCAGGTGTAATTTTTGGTTTTCTACCACGTGTTTCTCCAACAGGAATCCATTTGACTGCATTTTCCACCATTGTTTTTGAAATTCCAAGCAAACTTGAAATTTTTCTATAAGAATTTCCATCTTTATGCAAATCTTTAATAATTTTTCGTAATGCTGGGTCACAGTGCTAAGATTTTCACATTTTTTCCCTCAGAGACTACGAAATTAAGCTGTTTTTAAGTTTGAATTGAATTTAAGTTTCACTAAAATCACTCTTCTTACCTTTGGTACACAAAAAATAAATTTCAAAAGCTTTGATATTAATTTATTTTAGTTAATCGACAAACTGTCCTTATTAATTCGCACAACCAAAACCAACTGATCTCTGCCTAACAACCTATTTTTATTAAATGTATACAAATTCTATAAATTTTTGTAACGGAACTTGTTTTTGTAATATATTAGCTGAAAATTAATACAGTTATTTATGAGCAATTCTCTCATTTTACTTATTTTCTGATCAAATATTATTGTTGGACATTTGTGTCCTTATTATTTTTCACATCACTGTACGTCTAGCACATCTAAAATGCGAAACAACCCTGTGAAACTCTATAGAATAGAGACACGAGAGCATCAAAAGGTATATAATTTGCATTCTCATTTCAATAATAAGAATTAAAATATTTAATTAATTAAAATTATTTAATTAAATTGATGTCAGTAAATATGAGATTCATTTTAAGTTGCGTTTTCTGAATAGTAGTTTCGTTTAAGCTGTTCTTTTAGGAAGCAAACCAACCAACTGTACGAAATAAGCATGATGATTAGATTGTTTTACCAAAACGAAATTTAAATCTGGGACTATTGAACTTGTAAAAAGTGAATGCCGATTTTGAAATCATTAATCCTAAAATATTAACTCCTAGTCTACAAATGGCTGAACCGAATAAAAACCTTGACCTTGATATTTTATTCGGTTTTAGAGGTCTATTTTTTTTAGTATTTTTCAGTTTTCATCTGTTTGTCTGATAACACCTTATTTGGTCTAAAGAATGTGTAAAAGGAGACTTAAATAGGCTTTGCATTCTGGTTTAATTTAAGTTTATAAAAAACAAAGAATAAAAAATAAATATTCAAAGTATTTAACACTTCCGCAAGAAATGATGCCCGAAACAAATTATTTGTTTTCCTTTGTAATAAATTACGAAAATTAATACTCGTATAAGCAAATATTTCACTTCGTTATGTTGTTTTAAAATTCAAAAAATAAAAAAAAATATTTCTTTACGATTTGGGACACGCCACATATTTTTTTTATTTTTTTTGTTTTGTTGCATGAAAATAAAAATGAAAAAATTTTTGCTTTTTATACAACAATTTATTACCAACAACAAGAAACAATATTCATACACACATACATACAAACATACATACATATGTACATACGTAAGTATGGTATGGTTTCTGTGTGCAAGTGTGTGAGCATGAAAGTTTTATTTCCCAGCGTTATTATTATTTTTTTTTAATAGTTGTTGCAGCTTTTGTGTTAAAAAAAAACACTGAAACTGTGTTTATTTCGGTATTTTTCTGTTGCATTGCAGTGAAAAAATGAATTCATTTTCCATATTTTTGCCATCCAAAAATAGCTGAAATTTAAAATTTATTAACATTCCATACATGTTTTATTATTATTTTTTAGTTCAACATTTTGTATACTGTTTTGGTGTTGTTGCTGTTGCATTTTTTTTTTAGTGAACATTTCATGCATTTTACAGCAGAACTTAAAAAATTCTAAAATGTTGTTTCATTTTCATTCAAAACAAAAAAAAAGAAGAATTATTTCATGTGCTTATGCTATTGAATAGCTGCTGCTGCTACTGTTGTTGTTGCCGTTTTGTGTTTACATATTTTTATTTAAATTCATAATTTATATGCACTTACTCATGAAGTATACGTATGTATGTACACACGTACATATGTGTACGTGTATGTATGAGAGTTTAGCAGTTTGTTTGCGTTAGTATTTGTATTTGTATTATATTTCCCTGGGTTATAATATTTGTTTACCGTTCTTTCATTCTTTCTTTCATTTAAGCCATAAATCCAATTTTATGGTTTACTGCACTTAAATACTCATGAAATAACAACAACAACAAGAACAAAAATATACTAAAGTTTCTCGTTTAATACCCTTCAACTCGTTGTTCGCACAATGAATTGCATTTAAGCTGCTCGTATTTGTTTTCACTCTCTGGCATTTCTACTGATGCTGCATGAAAATCAACCGAATAAGTGAAAGTGAAAGTGTTTCGTGTTACGTGTTACGTGTTACGTGTAAATAACTTCAATTTAACTTTAATCATAAACTTGGGTAATAATTATACGCAAATATACGATGATTACGTTCTAAATTGAATTGAATAGAGAAACAAACAAAAAATTTTTGGAGAAATAGGAAATAGTTCATTAAAATAATTTTTGTATGTAGAAACACATTATATTTGTCCTAATACGGTTAATATTTAGTTTAATAGACCACGACTCTGATAGTAATAAATTGCCAAGAAAAACTTCTGAAGTCAATTGATCGAAATTGACGTTGAGCTATAGCTCGTTACTTCTCCACTCCACTCATAGACGAAATTAATATCTCGTTGATAATGTGAGAAGCTTAGCGATAATCCTGACTTAAGGGTTGTAATGGCCAATTAAATTGTACTGGCAACTCCCTATTGGACGAACTTAAACAAATGGACTCACGATTTATCTTTAGATTAACAGAGTTAGTAGTAATTGCTATTCCTTTTGCCTACGAAATGGCAGAATTGAGGCCAAAAAGATTAATTCTTTCCCTGTTCAAGACCACTTTTTGTTACATCAAGTGAGGCCGATATTTTTTGGAATGCCAGCTCACAGGATAAACGAAGAATTCTATCTTTGAATTACTTCGCAATTTATGCAGAATAAACTCTTAAACTCTAAAACAAAGGATAAACACATCACACACACACACATACACATACATATATTTTTTTATTTGTTTTTGTCAGAGTATGCAAATACCATACATTATTCATGCAGAATTTTATAAGAGTTTGTGAAAGAAACAAAATGAAATGAAAATGTCATGGAGTGGAATAAGAACGTGCCGAAAGGTGTTTAAATTACACGCAACAAAAATCTCAAATGGGAATAACTTTCTCTATTTAACTCTTCAATGCTTGGAAATTAAAAGCAAGCAAACATGCAAAATATTTCATGATTTATGATTTGTTTCTATGATGATTACGTATGTATGCAAATATATTTGGTTTGGATTTTAAACTCTTTTGTAGAATTTCTTTAAATATTTTAATCACATCGATACAAATGTTTCCGATTTGTGATTCTGAGGCCATAAATTTAAAACAAATACAAAAGGATGGCCAATCAAATAGGGATTCTTTAAATAATGAAAATCCATAGCTTTTGTTTAGCTCAACATCGTGATCAATACCAGCCAGGGTCCATTAATTTTATTCAAGTCATTACATTTGTGTAACACAAAGCAAATGTTTAAACAATTTTTTTTTTACAATAATTCACCAATAAATTTCGCGTTATGGGAGGACGGACGCATAGACGACATTGACGCATGGAGAGACAAGAAACCACAAAAATAAATTGGTCAACCGCTATTAAAAATGCACTCACACACGCAACAGTGCAAAAACAACAAACACACACATACATACATGCTTCTGTGCACTAAAGTTGGCAACAAAAAAAACCCCTTTAGAGGCCAAAATCCAAATATTGATGCTGAAATTGCCAAATGAAACAATTGTTTACATGCATATCGTCAACTAAAAGACCAAACAACCTATCAGCAGTTTTCTAGATTTTACAGGAGAGGGAAAAAACGTTATAAAATTGGTACTATTTGCAACATTGAAACGAAAATTATATATTACGGTTAAAATGAAACCAAAAGTATATATCGGTTGAGAAATCTTTGTTTTTCTGAACACAGCTTATGATATGGCGCTTAGGGTATTTTGAATTGTAAAAATCTGAAACCAAACAACCTATCAGCAATACTAATTAGTATGAATAATTAAGCATTCCTTTCAACACATAATTATTATTTACATTAAATAATAACAATTATAGATTTTTTTACTTGTTTAGACAAAAAAGTGAATAGTGTTTTCTTAAATTACACTATGCAACAAAATTAAACTTTTATCATGATTTTTAATGATTTATTTTCCTCTTGTTTAGTACGTCACGGTCTTCTAATTTGGTAATAGCTTGGTTATTTGTAATATTAGACGTTCAAAATTTTGCATACCTATGCTTTATGATATAGTGAATTATATTAAACAAAAAACTCAAATTTGAAAATTTTGCTGATAGGTTGTTTGGTCTTTTAGTTGACGATATGCAACTGAAATATATTACTAGGGTGTTTCTGAAGTTTCGTTATTCACACAAAATACGATGAAACAGTTGTTCCATAAGTATTATGTGGCATCTATGTACCAGAGATTATCAATGAGTATTCAAAAAGATGAGTAGAATCGAATCATACTCATAATTTCTGATACTTATACGCATTCATGCTTATTTTAATACCATCGAACCTTTACTCATAAAACGTTTGAAGTACTCATTATATTCATACTTAACAACACGTATGATGTTATTGATTTCGATTCTCCATAACTCAACATATACACGAAGCACAAAATAAGTATGAATCGCGAACGAACTAAAATACTTACTGGAGGGTTGTATGTTTGTCCTGCTTGCTGATTTGTCTTTTTTGCTTATGTGTCTGTTTTCTTTTTTGTAAATGCAACAACAACTAAGACTGTAAACTTTGATGAATGATTCGAGTTACTCGTCGTAGTTAAATGTCAATATTGTTGATTCACTTATATTCAATATTTCATGAGTGCTTATGATTAGCGAAAAAACGATTCGTTGCTGATCTCTGTTATGTACCTGTGAAAAATTTTAAGGAAAACTTTGTATTCAGGCCAATAAAACAAAAGATTTGATGGTAAAAATTCCAAGGAAGTAAATATGTAGTAAAGATAGACAGAATGTCCGAATAATCTAAATATTCGTAAGTCTTTTTGGCCTAGAAATGATTATAAGTGAGGTGACAGAATATAAACTAGTCACCTGACAAAAAAAATATTTGTTTTAGTAACTACAACTAGCTTATAAGTCGCTAAGTAAACTTCTATGGCTGAAAGCTATACATATATACATACATACATACATACATAATTGGCCATTACAACCCTTTAGTCAGGAGTACGACCTAATTTCTCACACCACTTATTTTGTGTGCGTTAATTTTATATGTGAGTGGCGGGACCTACAGTTTAAAGTCGATTTCAAACGACAGATTTTTTTGAGAAACTTTTTTATGGTAATTTTATTTACTCTCAGAGTTTTTGCCAGAAATCTGCTGAGAGGAAGTTGCCGAAGAAATATTTTTTTCCTATTTCGTTTTCATGTCCCATTTTGGAACCTAATAAAGGCTTGCTCTAAAATAATTTGTCATCTTGTTCCAAATCCAAAATGTCATTCTATAACAAGCTGGTACCTTAAGCAGCTATCAATAAATCTTCTAGTACAGCCTTCAACCCACTCAATATAATATAGAAAAATTGTTCATATTAGCCACCTTTAAACTCTTCTAAACTTAGTGTCTCCAGTTTGTTCTATTCAAAACTAGTTTTGGCCCTAATTTAGTGTAAAGTAAACCGTGTAGCAAGAATGCACAATTTGCTAGTAGTTGCTTGCGTGTTTGCATACACAAATTTATACGCTGATAACAGAACCAAAAGCAATGAATTCTTTATACAACTGCTGAACTGCTTTTAACCAAACACAAGATTCCATGATAATGCGATTGTATTGTGTGTGTAGTAAAGAGCTTTCGTCTTAAATTATGACCTAATTATTTACTGAATATACATAAATATAGTGGATATAAATATGAATATGAAAATAATTGTTATTTGGTGCCTAATAATCGAAAATAAGAAATCAATTTGATCTTTTACAGCTCTGATTTGAATGCCAAAGAGATGGCACAATACTGAATTGGACATGCCAAAATCATTTTTTGGCCAAAATTACGTGTGTGGTTTTATCTTTATTTCGCTTTTATTAAATAAGTTGCGACAAAAAGTAAAACATTTATTGTTAATTCGTTCATTTTTTTTTTAAATTGTAGGAGACAAACCTTATTTGCAAACAATTTATTCATATTTAAATAAAATATTCCATAACAAATTAATTGCAACAATTGCTTATAAGACATTAAAAGTGAAATCAAATTTAAATAGAAAAGCAACAAAACTTATTAATTCCTAATAATGAAAATAGATTTTCCTATCGATCTGTTTACGCTATATTCCATTGTTTTTATTCCATGTAAAGGGTCGTTTTATCGGGGACCTCAATAACGTATTCACAAAGCTTAATAAGCAAAGATGGTGGCTCCCAAAAAGCCATTGCTGGAAGAATTAACAAAGTGCGAAATGTGTTTTACTCATTACATCGAGTATGACGAAATTATATCGCACACTAAGTTGTCTATTTATAAGCACAGTGCACGATTGTTCGATATTAAAGAATGCGTGCACCACATGAACTATGTATTACACTGAGCTTCCGTAGAACGAATGAAGCATTTAAGAATAAAAGTCTCAAACAAATACAGTCGAACTTCCCTATAATGAATCTTGACGGGACCAGAAAATCACTTCATTATATAGAAACTTCATTATACAGAAATTATATTTTTCCCCCACTTTTTATTTAAAATAATTAGACATATTAGTTTGGGTTACAGTTTTCCATTTTTCTTCCACATCAAAACCTTGTACATAATACCAAATAACAAAACCATTATATAAAAATTAATTAATTAATTAATAATTTTTTTTCAAGAGAAATGCTACTTCGCTGCGTCATTTCCGATCACTGAACACCGGCAACTGATGTCAAAATTGTTATTGATGTGGCTTTCTTCTTTTTTTTTTGTTCTTATTTTCCTCTTTTGGGAATCCCCTCATTATATGTGGCATCTTTCTCGGTACACAGAATTGTTAGTATGCGTAACAGAAAATTGTTTGAAAAATTCATTATATGGAGACAAAAACGCATGTGAGTCAAATATTACACCTGCAAATTGCTTCATTGTATAGAAAACTTCATTGTATGGAAATTCATTATAAGGAGATCAAAAACAATGAAATTGGAACGGAAAAAGTTGTGTGTTTGAAATCAATTCATAATAGGGAGAGCTTCATTGTATAGAAGTTCACTATAGAGAAGTTCGACTGTAATAGGAATTTTTTGAGTTACGCAACATTTACATTAATACCTGTCTAGCAATTTATTAACAAAAACATTGTTTTTATATTTAAATAAAGTAGAGGTTCTTGTAGGTGGTGGATTTAGCATCTATAATTGCCTAGGGTGAGGAACTTTTCTGAATGAATCACTCTCTGACCAACAACAACAACGAATCAACGGTAACTTCTTCAAGTTCCGGACCAAAATAAATGCCGTTTCAATTGAGCGAAAGGTAGACTGTTGCCAGTTGACAGTAGTCAGTTGTAGTAAAAATCGCAACCTTATAGTGATAGTGTCTACATATAGTGGAAGCTTGTATCTATATAGTAAAAGAATCATGTAATCATATGGATAATTCAATGTTTATTTCAATAGATATCCATTTCCTTTGCATTTTTTTACTTTAAAAACTATTCTTAGCCAATTCAACTTTCTAACAATTTCGTTTTTTTTTTAATTAATCAAAGTGTAGTCTATGAAATTTACCCCTTTATTAGTATTGTATGGCTTTCACCCATTTTATTATCATAATCTGGTGTAAATTATCTAAACAAACAGGTATTAGAAGCATGATAAAATATTTTTATATATTAAAAAATTTTTTTATTCCAAAATTTTTATTTTCAAATAATTCAACTAGTTTTCCCCCAGATTCTATTTTCAATATGAAGAATACCAAAAAAAAATTTAGATTTGGCACATTAAAGTCACCACATATTCGGACGCACGTTCGGACGTCACACTGCCATTAAATGTGACAAAAACAAAAATTAAGAATTTCATATCAATTAAATATTTTACGCACAATTTTGTTTCGAACGAATTTTTGAGTTAATTTTTGATAAAAACAAATTTTATTTTCTGTTCTGTTCATGTACACGAAATGGACACAATAATGTGACGAAAAAGGAATTTTTACGATTGCCGTCATACAATTTGAAAAGTAAGCTGCACTTTGACTAAAGATTTTTAATGTTTAAAAGAGTAGAAATAATTCGTTTACTTCATTACCACAAGTTTGTTGATATTCGGTAAGAATAATATATTTTTCAACACAAGTATTCCTTTTTTATTTTTTATTATAATTGTTTAGTTTTCTTGTTAACAATGTTGTTAACATGTTAACAAATGAAATAAATTTCAATTAATGTTACACGACAATTACAGTCTATAAATGGTCAATTATCTATCAGAGGCGAAAAGCAAAGTTCAATTATGTTATAAAAACTCAAAACATAATTCAATCACTAATCGATAATGAAAGAAACATAAATGCCATCACACTATGTTTTATATCTCATTTGTTTATTTTTAATTTTTTTTATTATTATGATTTCGCTGAACAATTCTTCAATAAACAGGCACGAGAGGTGTCTGTAGCTGGAGCATATCTGACAAAATTATCTAAAAGCCAAACGATAAAACTAAATTGTAAACAATATTCTGAATGCTGACAGTATTCTCAAAATGTATTCTAATAGAAATTATTAACTACAAACTCTCAATTACTGTGATCTACGCTCAATTCAGTTTTCTTTATAGATACGTTTCCTCTGCAACAGGCTAATAGATTTAAATATGTGTTTGAAGATAAATTCGAATTTGAAAATCCAAGACGCAATCCATAAATTTTAACAGTACCACATTTGGCTTTAACGAGCATAATTTGTTCTTAACAGAACAAAATTTGCCCTTAACAGAGCACTGTTAGCTGTTTAACAGTATCCATCCGAAGAAGCCCACTTGTTTATGAATACCATACCTTATATGCAAAGGAAGTTTCCAAAACCTCCTAATATAATCAGCAATTGGCGCAATATTCTGTGGATAGATGAATCCAAAGTTGTTCTTTTTGGTAATCCTGGCACCAGAAAATGTGTAAGAATACCAAAGAACAAGGAATACGATCCTAAATTTGTCATGGAGACCGTAAAGCATGGTGGTGCAAAAATTTAACGTTTGGGGTTGTTTTTATTATAATGGTACAGGACCCATATTTTGGATTAAAGGCAACATGGACACCTCAAATAATGTGGAAATTTTAAAAACTGTTATGCTACCTTATGCAGAATATAATATGCCACTTAAATGGGTGTTCCAACAGGACAACGATCCCAAACACACCAGTAAAATGGTAAAAAAATTGTTTTCTAAAAATAAAATTGAGGTATTAGAATGGCCGGCTCAGTCCCCAGACCAAAATCCCATTGAACATCTTTGGGGCGATGTAAAAAAAGGTGTTTTTAAAGACAAGCCGAGAAATGTACAGCAGTTGTGACCGTCTGTGAGGTCAGCTTGGGAAAGTATTCCTATCGAGAGGTGGAGATCTTTAGTTGACTCAATGCCTCGGCGTTGCGCAGCTGTAATAGCCAATAAGGGCTTTTCAGCTAAATATTAAGGTATATCTAACAAAATAAGATAAAAAAAAAGTAATCACTTGTGGCAACATTTTTTTTTTCAGATACGTTTTCTAATGCTAATACTATTTTTTTTTTCACGGCAAATATTTTGAGTTTTTAACAATTTAGCATCGTTTTCTTTGGAAAATTAATATTTGTCTTAAGGTTTTTTTATTTTTCAAAAGTTTAGACTGGTGGTAATAAAATGTAATAACAAACTTTTTTCAACTTGAATAAAAATTAATTTTTTTACTTAACTAAAATATCTTTAATACAGCGCTACTATTATATTTCACACAGCTATAGTCACATACAAGTATACATAAATTGATATGGTATTGTGAAAATTGGCTTTGAAAATATGAATTTTTTAATTGAAAATGTTCTAGAAGATCAGTGGCCATTTGGGAATATGTAAGAAATACTACACCATACAGACTATATGCAATTGGTAGTCCAGACAGTTCTATTTCTAACCGTGGTAGTCTGATAGCTGGAATAATTCCGTCCTCCGTCCCCACCAACTATCCTTTACATATTAATACTTTTGTTTACTAATAATAATGATCATAATGAGGATTATATTTTATGTCAATATATAGTCTGCAATAATTGCAAAGTAGTAGAATAATCCACTATTGCAACTGTTAACCAGTTAACAGTGCTCTGTTAATAGCAAAGTTTACACTGTTAGAGACAAGAAGTGGAGCTGCTAAAAGTTTGGGTTTGCGTCTTTGGTTTTTAAATTCGAAATTAACTTCACACACATGATTTAAATTTGGCTACAATTGTCTAAATCCAACACTTTGAATTGTTATCTCGAACTGTCAAATTATTATTCTACATTTAGATGCTATTGTTTCCCACTATAATTGTATTCTGTATCCATTGAAATGTTGCAAAAACAGTAGCGGTTTCTTGTCCTCATTTATAGACCCCTATCACTAACGCACTATAAAGAACTAGTTTCTCAAAATAAAAAGAATAATTTTAAAAGAAGGGTTTCATCATAAAAAAAAGAATGAAACGAATAAAATACATTGTGTTTGAACAACAAACAGACAAACAAACAAACATAAAATGTGAATATGATTTTTATTTCATAAATATACCAATTAATACCACATAAACGATGTAAACAACAATAAAAATAAACAATTTCATTGAAATACAAAATTTAATTTTAGTAACAGTGCTAGCAGGTGGGTGGCATTCATAAACTTAACGATAGATGGAGGGGATAGCTAAACATTAAATATTGCTGCCAATTATGACAAATGATGAATGATTTTTTTATTATTCTACTCTCTCTCTCCCTCGCTCTCTCTCTCTCTCTCTCTGTATGTGCACATGTTTACAAATACATCCTTCAGTGTTTCGGTTTTCATAGCATGTTTTTGGGGGACTACAACCACGAAGACTTTGATTGCATTGCCTGTTTAAACAACAGTTTTCTGTTCCATTTTCAAGATCATTTCACCACCATTTCACGAATGCATGTTAATACCAATTTAATCTGTTGTTGTTGTTCTGTTGTTATTATTGTTTGAATTTAAAAACAAAATTTTTTTATTTGGTCTCTGCTGTGATACACAGAATTGTGTGTGTTTAATGTTGGGTTTTAATCGTTTTTAATGTTTATTCGAACCGAATTGTTTATTTTCATTTTTAGTTTTTCTTTTTCCAGCCGATAGATATTTTTTATTGTGTGCGAATGTGAATTGTTGTTTGTATGAGATCAAAATTATGCCTCGAATGAAGGCATGAAAACATGCTGTGCACTACTTTCATTGTTAATTAAATTTTAATTAACACCATTAACAGCAGGCCACATAGCAAATTGTAATTCTAAATAATAAAAAAAAATTGTCAAAAAACAATTTCCTTTTGTGGCCTTAAAGCCGTTTTAGAACGATTGTGAAGGAAATTTTCAAACTGCATCAAATGGACTAATTACTAAACTATTCAATTCGAATGGCGAAAAAGTTGCTTTGCATTATACCAGGCTGTTTGCACTGCATTATACATGCAGTGGCAAAATGCACGATAGTGAAATGATGTGGTTTTAAATTCAAAATTATAAATTTAATGCATAAAATTATGAAAATCGTATCCAATTTAGTTGAAAATTAATATTGAAGAGTATAAATTTTAAACATAAAAATATTCATTAACATTGAAAAATGTCTCCAGGATATTGTAAAACTTTTCAATAATAAAAGAAAATATATTTTTTATATACACATAACGACTTTTTTTTACTCATTTAAATAAAATGACGCATGATAAAAACGTAATATATAATTAAAATATTGGGTATTGAGTTACACTATTACTGTGAGGGTCGTGTGCTCGATTAACAGCTACAGACTCAGCGGTAATAATTATAGCATAATTTGTAGTTGTAAAATTAGAAAGTTGAAAGCGCCAAAATATGTAACTTCTAGTGCAGAACAAAAAAAAAAAATACTGATAACTGACCATATGGCCATAGCGCTCTGAATTGACGGTATAGGATTCATCCGGCTGGCAAACCATTATTTAAATAAACGACAATGCAGTTAACTGCCTTGCCAGACCGTTGGTGTCGAAACCACTAAACGAATTACCCAATAGCAACTATAGAAGAGAATGTGATTTCTCTGTACTTTATTAAAAAAATAAAAATAAACTATGCAACTCTCCTTAGGTAAATGTACTCTTCTAAAGATACATAAAATCGTACGAACGTTCCTCTTATAGCTAAGGTCATAAGATGATAAAAAAAATTTTTTTGGGGCTCTTAGTGATAGAATATTTTGTTGTCAAGTTTTAAATTTTCAATTTGCCTAATTGAGGACACGTTTAGCCCTTTTTATCTTTAATTTTAGACAAAAAGAAAACAAATTCATAATTTTCATAACGCAGTACCTCCTTTTTTGGGTACTTAAGCGCATTAATATTTTTTACTATGTGTTACATTTAATTTACATTTAAATCCCATGTTTAATTGAAAATACAATAATAAAATATATTCACCCTTATCGTGATAGACGTTTATGTGGCGTATTTGAGGCGTTTTTAAAAAAAGGTATCGTGGTTGGCAAAAACGTCTCTAAATCCGACACTGATTAAAAATCTATTACAACAACGGTATCGAGGTAGTCGTATTTGCCTGTCGAATATTTCAAAAATAGTCGTAAGCATTTTTAGTCACGACGACGAAGTAAATTCAATAAAATAAATCCAGTTTTTAAAAATAAAATGTTTTTTTTTTCATATTTTTCCTCTGGATTAGTATTCAATAAGGACAAAATTCATTATATATAGCTTCTCTGCATTCATGAAAGGATCATGATCGCTTACAGAAGACTGACAAAGGTTGACATTAAGTTATTCCCAGCTCCTTTTTCCTTCAGCTAGTATTCTTAAAGCAGCAGTTAGCTTGACCACTTTGGACACTTCGGTTTGTTTTCTTGGGATTTTCAATTTCGGAGAAATCGTCGTTAAAACATATTTGAAGGTGTTAAGCCTAAAATAACTAACAAATCTGGAATAAATTTGCTTATGAGATCTCTTTTACGAAAAATGTGTACCTATGTTTAAACTCACTTCTTATTAGGCATGGAAAATATATCGCCTTGCTGCTTTAATTTTTTTTAAATAGCATCTGAAGCACAAAATTCTTCTTCATCTTCTTCTGAAGATGAATAAAATGCGAAGCTCAACATAATTAAAAAAATATCCAAATAAGAAATGAAATTATTTTTACTATTGTTTATTTATTTGTTTTTTGTTATTTTATTTTTGTTTTAATTTTTGTAAAAAACTGTTCTTCTTGACAGATTTTGTAACAAGGTGCTTAAAAATCAAATAAAATTAAGCAGTCTATTACATTACAGCTCTTTTACAAAATTGACGTAGTCGTAAAGTTTTCACGATACCATTGAGTTTTAAATTCGACTACAAATACGACAGTCGACTAAAAACGACTACGACAACCACGATAAGGGTGATTATCTGATCCCAAATGTACGACATACACATGAACTTTAATTGTAAACCTTTAAATTGTAATTCCATTCCAAATACACGCTTTTCATATAAATTATTGCATTACACAATGGACTGAGTGTTAGCGTTATAAAATTCGAAATATTAGAAATCTCAGAATGGATAAAAAGTCTGACTATCAGTGGACATAAACTTTGGCGTATATTGGTATCATCCGTTGCTGTAGTTGGATTTTTCTACAAACAAACAACGCTATGTCTTCTTTATTGAAGAACTGCAAATAGATGTGAGCAGTTAGTTAGCAAGTCGCCTTCATATTTACTTGGAATAATTTATGTTGCATAGTGTTGCATAGTTTAGCAGCCAACTACAACTATTTTCAATAGCAAAAACAAGAACGGCCGACACAAATAAAAACCACAAAAAACCCCTTTTCTGCCTCTCGCTATCACAATAGCACCAACATGAAATATTTATTAGCTATTATTATTGTAAACAAAAAAAAATTATTATAGAATAACAGATACAAGTAACACATAAAAAGTCTTACAAAAGATAACAACAACATCAAAAACAACTGTCATTATCATACAAGAAACATAAAACACAGGAACAAAGAATACAGCCTTAAAGCAACACAATAAACTCTCTCTCTCTCGTCTTCATACATCTATCCTCTAATATAAGAATAAATAATGGACCCAACAAAGCAAACAATGAAATCAAAAAACAAAATTATAACAACGCAGCAGATGGCAAGTAATGGGAGAGGGTGTTGAAAGAAATAACAAAAAACGGAAAGGACACCCCAAAAAGCAACAGGATAAAATGTTATTTATTATTAACTCCCTCATACACACATACGAGTACATGCTTATTATCGCGAATAGAGTACGTATGAAACAAAATTGTGAACATATTTCGTTGAACTTAGTGTACAAAGTATGTAAATAGAAAGTGAGCACAAAGCTTGAAAATCAAAAGAAAATCTTATATGCTGGCAAAAACTGCTAATAGACGACAACTTTCTCTTCTTTCGCACAGAGCAGATTAAATTCTCTGAACATAAAAATAGGCAATAATACTTATAAGGAGAGCAAAGAAATTAAACGTTGCTACACGTACAAATATTATACAGTTCATATCTACTTATATTGCTTATGCGTTCAAAATATTGAAAAACTTCATGCCAACTATGGCGGCAAAGGATTTAAATAGCTCGTTAACGCTGAGACATTTGAGCAATTCACACGACTTTTTATCGTGTATGTTGTATTGAATACATTTGGTTTTTTGTGAACGCTCAATGCTATGCTGTATTGTGTATTTCGTATTCCAAATGTATTTTTTTGGCATTCAAACAATTTGATAGCACGAAACCAACACAACGTTTGAAAAACATATGAAAACATATACACATTTTTTTTCATTCACACAATTTGATAGCACGAAACCAATACAACTTTTAAAAACATATGAAAAAAATGTGTATAAGTGTATCGGATTTTTACATGAAAATTATCAACAACAATCATACACTGTTGTATAATCGTCCAACAATACACTCAATACAACGATACAACGCCTTGTGTGAATTGCCCAATTGTTTTTCAACTCTCCTAAAGTAAAAGTACCAATGAACATCAAATACTCCAAGGGCCATTCTTGCAACTTGCCGTTAAAGTTGGGTTTAGTTAAAGGTAACTTTAGCTAAAGTGAACTTTAAAGTCACCTTTAAGTTCTTTTCGTTATTACAACCTACAGATAAAATAAAGTTAACTTTTTCAATGTCGATAACACTGCTCAATTAAACAAGTGATTTAAAAACGCAGTGGCAACGACATGCCTTCTTATTTGTTATGTTTATTCATTTTGTTTACAATTAATCTGAAAAACTATTGATAACAATTATTGAAGGTACGCAGGAAAAATAGGAATAATAGGAATATATCGGAGGTATTGAGGAGAATTAGTAGGATTTAAGACAAGTAATAAGTATTTGATGGACAGGTACTACGCTACAAATTTAAAGAGGGCTGAGGGTGATATGAGGAAGACATGGAAATTTCTGAATAATGAACTAGGAAGGAATGATCAACCTGTTAAAATTGTTTCGACACAGGACAGAGGCCTGCTGATGACTGATATGGAGATTGTAACGGCACTAAATCAATATTTTTTGATAAAATTGAGAACTTAAGGAATAATATTCCAGTAAATTCGGGAGATAATATTAACATCTTAGGAACTCTGCTACGGCCAGTGACAAGATTTGATTTCTTGGAGGTTAATCATGACTTTGTCCGATCAATCTTGCATGGATTGTCTTTGAATAAGAGTGCAGGATTCGACAAAATTACACCAAGAATGGTAGTATGCAGGGAAAATATGTTTGCGGAAATTCTTTCGGAATTGTTTAATAACATGCTTCGTAGTGGTGAATATCCCAACACAGATACATAAAATTATCCCGATAAGGAAATCCAATATTTCTAATAATATAGATATATTCAGACCAGTTTCTTTATTGTCAATATTTGACAAGGTTATAGAGAATGTAATATTCGTTCAGTTATCTGAGTATTTAGAGAGAAACAAATTATTATTTAAGCGTCAGTTTGGTTTTTGCAAGGGTTCGGGTACAGATTGGCAGGTAATGTTGTTGACTATATATGTGGAGGATTAGATGAATGATTTAATGGTGTTGGTGCAGTGTTTTTCGATTTGTCAAAGGCATTTGATCTAGTTGATCACAATATTTTAGTTGAAAAGTTGAAAGCGTTTGGGATTTTGGATAAGTCAATTAAATTGCTGAGAGATTACATTACGAATAGGAAACAATATGTGCAGATCGGCGATTCTGAGAGTTGGCTGATGTAAAATGTGGTGTACCTCAGGGAAGTGTACTAGGGCCCCTATTATTCAAGATTTTCATTAATGATATTGGAAATATACAGTTCAATGGCAGGTTATTTATGTTTGCTGATGACATTTGCTTGCTTTATCCATACAAACATGTTTGGGGTGTTGCAGACTCAAGTTGAATATGATGCAGCTATACTTGGGGAATTTATAAGAGTTAATAAACTCATACTTCATACCGATAAAACTAAATTTATAAGATTTAGGCCATGTAATTTAGCAAATGATTAGAAAATGGCTGTACACATTGAAGGGAAGTTAATAGAAGAATCAGAGTCGGTTAAGTATTTGGGCATGGTTTTCACCAACAATCTTCGCTGGGATAACCATATTGAATGTATTAATAAAAAGATGTCTTCAGGTATTGGAGATATATACAAATTTAAGAGGAAAATTGGCCTTAGGACGAGGATGATGATTTATAATATTTTGATTCATAGTCACCTTTCTTACCTTCCGATGATATATGGTGCTAGGAATTGTACTGCTCTCAGAACATTGCAATCTGCTCAAAATAAGGTCTTAACGTATATTTTTCATGGTTATATTTGTAGTTGCCAAATTGAAAATAATATACTATGTATGTAATACGGCAAGCACAAAGATAAAGTGAACTGTAGAAGTTAAAGGTAGGATGATCTTCCCTTTAGCTAAACACTCACTTTTATCTTATTGTGTACTTATAATAATCAAAATCAAATTATCTGTCGGTTAAAATCCAGCCTTTAGTTAACGGCAAGTTGTAATAATGACCCTAAGGTGTGTAAATTTTAATGATTTATTCATTTTTATAGATTTTATTCTATTTTTTGTCCCGAATAAATACCGTAAATGTTAATAGAGGCAGAGTGAACAAAAAAAACCTTTGGAAGTGATATAAACTCTTCCAATTAAGGTCTAAATGGAATTGTCTAAGACGCTGTTTCTAAAACTGAAGACATACATACATAACGCTTGTATATGTGCAACGTTAAAACGGCAAAAAGCCCAAGATTACATAAACAGTAACAACAAGAAATGCTTGTCATAAGTTCATTATTATGTATTTGCAAAAAATAACAAAAAGACTTGAATCACGATGGTTGCCATCAACTAGGTTCCAGAATACCGAGACATTGACGCATTCCTCTGCAGAGGGGTTTGCCCTCTCACAAAATTTACTCATTTGCAAAGGAAAGAATAATAAGCCCTCTTATATGGAGAACAAGCAAGTTTGATTTGCTTTTTGCATTACAATTAACCAGAATCCATCTTAGGAACCTCATAGCCTTGATAACGGAAGACTGGTCTCTGGAAGGATGGGAATACCTCACATTGACTTCTACAGAAGCTGTAATGACGAGGAAGATAAATAGACCACGGAATAGTCTTGGATTCTTGGACACCCAGAATTTATTGACAGAACATGTTTAGCCTGCGGTGATGCGATGCGATGGTTAATGAATCCCAACCAGGAGGTATAGTTGAATAACGAAGTAGAACTCATCGATATTCCAACGGGACCCTATCAGAGCCAGTTTAACTAATCTTGTAGAAACATAAAAAAAATTTAATAATTTTGGTTTGGTTTCGTAATCACAATCCATACTACATATTAAACCAGAACTTATTACAACCAAACTCTCTGAAAGTATTGAAATATTTATTGTTTTTATTGTTTTTATTTTAATTTTATTTTTCCTAACTTAATTACAACCAAAGAATATGGATATAAAGAATGCGCATCATGTAAAGTAAAATTTCTTATGGCGGGTTGTAGGCGTACGACCCGCTCTCACCAAAATTTGTTTAAAATTACTACCCGCACAATTGTGCAGAGAGAACTCACACGCATTCTTGTGTTATTTGCAGTGTTGCCACCAACAGCTTTATGATTTACACACAACTGGCATCGAAATTACACATATGAAAAAAAAATTACACACAAAATTCTATTTTTACTAATATTGCATACATATATTATGTAAACTTTAAAATTATATTTTCATACACATACATAGATACATAATTGGTCATTACAACCCTTCAGTCAAGATTACGACCTAGCTTCTCACACCACTAATGTTGTGTGCGTTAATTTTATATATGAGTGGCGGGGCTTACAGTTTTAAACTTGACTTCGAACGACAGATTTTTGAGAAGCTTTTCATGGCAATTTTATTTACTCTCAGAGTTTTTGGCAGGAATCTGCTGAGAGGAAGTCGCCGAAGAAATATTTTCATATTTTCGTTTTGATGTCTAACCTGGGGTTTGAACTCGGGCCTTACTTTTAATAAGCCAACACACTACCTACTAGACTACGGCGAATAAACATTAGCCTTACATGTATTTAAATTGGAAAGAGAAGGATGTAGGTGTATATTTTTGCAACCTGGTGTTGGAAATTGCAATAAATTTACAGAACAAATAAGTGTTAACAAATTGACTGTTAAAAATCAGCGATTAAAGAAAAAGGTAGAACAAAAAGTAAAATTACACACAAATTACACACGAAGCTAATTACACACATGCTACACACACAATCAAAAATTACACACAATATGTGTAATTACACACAAGGTGGCAACACTGGTTATTTGATTTAGTTGTCGATCAGACTGCGACAAGAACACATGTGTAGCGGATGCGTTATCATTTTATTTCAGAATAACACTCAAAAAATATTTTATGTTAAAAATGTTCTATGTCATTAGCTGGCCGTATTTAATTTTTTTATTTTTTCTTCTAATAAAAAAATGGGTTTTTTTATTTTTGTTTATCTAAAAAACTAGGTATAATTTTTAAGCCAAAGATGGATGGCTTTATGTTCTTTTAATAAAAAAAATGGATTTTTTATTTTACCTTTATTTATCTAAAATTATTAAGATAGATAGCTTTACATATGTATGTTGATGAAATGAAAATCAAAGTATCGCATATTATTGACAGTTTTCTATGGCTGTAAATAAATAAATTCTCTCAACTTATTTTCTCTCTCTTGCTCACTAATCACAACCAGTGTTGCCGTTTAACTATTTTTAACAAAAATTTCCGGATTTGGTTATTTATTTTTCTTATAAAAAGAGATTTTGTTTGTAAAAATTAATTAATTTGTAAGACTAATATTTTAGTTTGTTATTTTTTGTTTCTTTTCTTACTATGTTGTATTAATTATAATTTATATTTGAAAAAATAAAATACAAAAACTGTGAATTTAATTTTGGTTAATTTTTTCTTATTTGGTAATTTTTTTCACAAATGTTGGTTGCAATATTTTTTTTCTTGGCAACACTGACCAGAATAAGTGATTTCAGAAAATTTAATAAAAAAGTACAAAAACGCACGATGAGAGCAACGCATTTTTACGCTCTTCGTTTCCTTCCCTTCTATCTTTCCCCCCGCGTCCTGAAATATTTTTGAAAAATATTCCAAAATATGTTAAGATGCACATTCTTTATACTTTACTTTCTTTGTTACAACCCAACTCGTTTTCTTGTTCAAATCTTAAGATAATTTTGTTTCTCCAAAAAAGAAAAGCAAAAACCGTAATTAAAGTTAACAAATGAATGACGCCCTACTTTTTATAGAATTTTCGTTTATTTTTTTTTTTTTTGTTCTTGTTCTTGGTTTTATGAAATGCAATCAAAAAGATTAAACCACTTGACGTTTTAAGTTGCCACTTTTAGCGTTCTACTTGCAATATTCTTCTAACACGTATTAATGTTAAGGATACCGGTCGGGTGCAGAGAAAATAGTTTCAAACATTTTCGGTAGTTCTGCTGTAATTTTGTCAGCAGCTGCAACAAAAAAAATTGTTACATTTTTATCGTAACAAGACATAGCATCCTAATAGCATCGCATCACTTGTTTTTCACTGTTTCACTCAGGTTTTTCCTTCGAGAGCAGAAAAAAAAACGTCATCTTATTTTAAATACGAATAATAATAATGGAAGAAAAACGAATAGTTTTTTTGTATAGCAGATGAAGATGAATTTATGTATCTGGAATGTCTTCAAACGTGTTTTTTATGCAAATCGTCTATAATAATAATCTTTTTCTAGCATTTTCTTTTTTTTTGGTCTTATGTTTACGTATGCAGATTTAAAAATATGTTTTTTTTTGCAGTTTAAGGCATTTATAAGAAATTTAATAAATTAAATAAATAAATTTAAATAGCAGGAGGTCAGTGACAGTCGACATACTTCAAACAATCAAAAGTAAGTGAGCGTATAGCATTTACAAATGAATTTATTTGTGATCAAATAGATTAAATTTTTACCGAAAACTTTTTTACTTTAACAGATGTATGTAGAACTGAAAGATAGAACACCACGAATACAGTACTATATTACGGCTCAATTTCTAGTCCCTTGTTCGGAATATGGTACATGAATCGACGATAATTCAGTTAACGCTCGCTAAAACGGTGAAGTGACAAATCCTAGAGATTTCTTCATTTTACAAAGAGCCATTCAGGTATTGCGTTGTATTTACCGTTAACTGAATCGACCGTCTAGGTCACAGATTCACGAATACTGGAGTTAGTCAGACTAAAGCCAAGGGTAAAGATCAATTAATTTTTAACATCAGCACATCTTTGGATATTGAAGCGAACATAATTTCTTAATATATATAAATCTTGGTGAAGTCATCGTAGTCTAGTAGTAGTAGTTTGTTGGCTTATTAGACGTGAAGGCATAGGTCAACTAAAATTTAGCATAATTTTAAGAGAGTATAACAAAAATAATACTCTTTCGTGCAGTTAGTTTTTTTTTAGTTTCAATATGTTTTTTTTTTATTATTTATTTATTTGTATAAACAATTAATTTACATAAAATTTGGTCCCAGCGTCTCTTAGACATTATTGGGACAAGTTGGCAAAATTTACAATGTACTTAATAAATACATATGTACATGTATTTCATAAAAAATCATTAAAATAAATTTATAAACAAAAAAGAATATATATATTGAAAGAGAAAGTTTTAAAAGGAAAAAGAAAAAAAAAAGAAAAATACATCTACAAGAGTGTTTCAAGGTTGTTTAATAGCATTTGCTTACAAGCTGTTTTAAATAATGCTATACGAGTGATAGATTTTATATCATGAGACAAATTATTAAATTTAGTACCGCCAAGATAATCAATTCTTTGTTTTGTAGTTTCAAGTCTGCATTTAGGAACTCTTAAAAAATCCCTATTTCTTGTATTAAAATGTAATTGATTCCGGGAAAATGTTATGATATGATTACCGATTTTGTTTATACATTTAAAAACAAACATCAAAACCTGGTATTCATGCAAACCATAAATTGGTAAGATTGTCTTGCTAACGTCTTTATACAATGAGTTGATTGAATACCTTAAAGGTAATTTATATACAATTTTCAAGACTCTATTTTGCAAACTTTTCCGAACAACATTTACAACATATCAATTATATTATCCATCTGAACCGTTTAACGACACTTACAAAACTCATGGAAATGAAATTCTTGGTAAATGTTATGGCAGAGAAATTCAATCGAAAATAATTTACGAAACATTTTCTTTTTTTTTTTTTCTAAGGAGGAACATTAAAACAAAACTTTACACATAAAATAAATGCTAAAATTGAGGAAAAGTGTACACAAGAAGTGAGAGTGAGAAAACAAATGCGTTTAGAATCAATTAAACAGCTCTTGAAAAAGCCAAATAATGTTGGGTCTTATGATTGTTTTCTGGATTATTTTTTCTTCTTTATTTAGCTACAAAAAGAAATGAATTTCTTTTCGGTTTTATTTCGTTATGTTCATACTTATTTCGTGGCATTTTGTAGCTCAACCCCTTATTTTTCCTTTTTTGTAGTACAACAACAACAACATAATTAAGAAACGTTTGTTAATTTATTTATTTATTTATTTATTTATTTATTTAATTATATTGATTCTAGCACAACGAGACTAAAAATCTTAGTATTTAAAGTGCTAGTGAGATTACAAATTTAATAGATTATAATTATAATTTAAGAAAGAGAAAAAAAGATAAATAAATTACAAAGAATTATTAAATTAAAATACAATGTAGATCGAAGAAGATTGAAGAAAAAAAACATATGTAGAAATGAATTATATAATTATAAAGTAAGAGAAAAAGAGGAAATTTAGATATATATAAAACAATCAAAAAAGAAGAAAAAAAAATATATATGCATTTACATTATCCAGACAAGTATTCACGAAGATCAAGTTTAAACCGCTTTGCGCTGCTGATATTCTGAATCCGATTCGGTAATTCGTTCCAAAGACTGGTGCAATAAATGAAAAATTGTCGCTGTGAAAAAGTGCTCCTATATCTTTGCTGTATTAGTTTCCTACCTCGTGTTGATCTACCAAATCTCAATACTCCAAAGAGATAATTAGGTTGTTGGGTAGTCATAATCTTATGTAATAAAATTAGGCTACGAAACTTTAATAGGTTCTCAAAGGTCATATGATATATCCTATACGAGAAGCAGGAAATTGAGTCGCGCCGACCTCTATCATAAATATATCTCGCAATATTATTATATGCAACTCTTAGCTTATTAAAGTCGGATCTTGTACAAAACGCAAAAATCTCACAACCATATAATAGGACTGGAATTAGGTACGTTTTGGCAAGCAAAGAACGAATTTCCAGTGGAGTTGAATATTTTACAGCCCAAAGATTCCTTAGCATTCCGTAAACACGACCAACCACGGCTGTTATATGGCCAGACCAGGAGAGTTTATCATCAAATATGACGCCTAAATTTTTGCAAGAGCTTACAAACTGAATAATATCATCATTTATTTTCACCACAATATCATTATTAAGAATCCTATTATTTCTATTGAGAAAAATGCACTTCGATTTAGTAGGATTGATACGCAGCCCGTTGTTAATTGCCCACTCGTTAATCCTAGCTAAGTCAGAGTTGATGTTGTCAACACACTGAGAAACCATATTAAATTCACAACTACTATAAATCTGCACATCGTCAGCATACATTTGAACTCCACAATGCTCAATCACATTCGGTAAATCATTTATATAGATACAAAAAAGAAGAGGTCCAAGAATCGATCCCTGCGGAACACCACGGTCTATATTAAGAGTCCCTGAATATTTGTCATTGTATAAAACTGTTTGAGATCGTCCTGTAAGATACGTGCGAATGAGATTACAGGCTGTTGGAGAAAAATAAAATAGTTTCTCTAGTTTTTTCGTCAATATTTGGTGGTCTACTGTGTCGAATGCCTTGCTGTGATCAAGTAGTACCAAAAACGACACCATTCCCTTGTCAATATTACACCTCAGATTCTCTACTACATCCGTAAGAGCCGTAATGCAAGATCTCCCTTTCACAAATCCTGATTGTACACCAGATAATAAATTCCGTTGCCTAAGATATTCATTAATCTGTCTGCAAATTATATTCTCCATTACCTTAGATAAAAAGGGAAGAATCGCAATGGGCCTAAATTCGTTGTTCCCCTTCGGAATAGGAATAATTTTCGACAGTTTCCATCCATCCGGAAACACTGATTTTGTCAGGACTGTGTTGCACAAGTGTGTTAAAAACGGCAAAATTGTAGGTAATAAAATTACAATAAATGTTGGATCCAGCCCATCCATTCCAGTCGCCCTCGATTTTACAGCAGAAAAACTCTCTAAAACCTCAATATGACTTACACAACGAAAGCTAAATTTCGTCTCAATAGATACTGAACACATATTCTCATATACATTGTGCCCCGGTTGAGGAATATCTATGTTCAAAAAGTTATAATTCAATTCATCATTAACATCGTGAGGAGGAGTGACCTTCCGCCCAATTCCAATTCCCCGAATTTCCCTCCATTTCGACTTGTTATCAATTGCAGAAGAGAATTTTCCACAGTAGTACAAGCATTTAGCCCTTTTAATACTCCTAACGACATCTCTTCTGCGAGATTGATATTCCCTATAGAGCTCGTCAGTTAATTCCAAATTACAAAAACAACAAAAGTTATTCGAAAAAGTTTAAAATAAATTGAAATAGAACCGCAAATTATTAAGAATATGAAAGCAAAAGAAAATGAAAGAATTAAGAAAAAATTAAATTTAAAAGAGTTTATTTGGGTAGGATGTAAATTACAAAAAGTTCATACAATTATTAATACATACACGCAGTATAGACGCACACATACAGAAGCACTTTTTTTTTTATTAAATTAGTGTCTTTAAAATATAAAATAATAATTTTTTTTAGAGCATTTCAGGTTTTTTTTGAAAAATTACCAGTTGACCCAGAAGTTGACTACTCTCTGTGTAGCACCTGAGAGTAACGAAGCAGAATATATAAACAAGAAATTAAAGAGCGGAATACCTTCTCAAGAAATGAAGTCAAATAAAAATAAAGTATTTCCCATGTAACACTTGTGCACACATACAAACATACATACATATATATATACAAATGCTTGTACATACATACATACATACTTATACAGTGACATTAAAACGTACATACATGAGCTCAATGTTTTATTTAGTTCTGTAGGTATGTAGGTATGTATTTTATATACAGTTGTTATTACTGTTGTAAGAATTGTGGTTGATGTTGTTGTTGTTGCAACCATTATTTCTTATACGTTTTATTTTACGACCTTGTTTATTATTTTTGTTAAACAAAAAGTTATTCCACCTCTTTGTACACACACGCACATACACACACACATCCTGTTCTTCTTAAACAGAAATCTGAATTTCTTTAAATTGTAATTTCTTGTTGTTGTTTTTGTTGTTTTCACTTTCTTATGTACGATAATTAAAGCAGGTCTACTTTAATATTCAACAAAAAGTCATACACATATGAGTAACGTACATCCATATGTACATACATATGTAAGTACACTGAGTGTTTGTGTGTGGTGTATTTGAGCTTCTCTGTGTTAGTTTTTTCTTAATTCTTTGATAAAACTAATGAACATCATTTGAAGCAAAATGATGATAATCATGTTAATGATAACGGTAAAAGCATTCTAGACCAATACAAAATTAATTCAATTATGCTATTGAAACAGCCCAGCAGCAACAGGAACAACAGCAACAACGACAAGAAGTACTGAAATATTAATTACACTCTTACAAACATAAGAGAATAGCAAAGAGCAAATAGAAAAAGCATTCGTGTATAACAACAACAACAAAAAAAGCTACACACACACACATAAAAACATATACGCACATATTTGTGTGAATAAATACTCTTACATGTGTAACCAAATGAAAAACAAGAGTTTTTTTATTGTGCAGAGAAACAGAGAATCCTACACATTTTCAACATTTTTTTTTATAAGAAAAGTGGAAGCATATCAAAAGGAGAAGCTAATATAAGGCAGAGAGAGGGACAGGGAGAGAGTGGTAGAAAGAAAAAATTGTAATCTTTATCACTAAGTTTAAGCGAGTCAAGTTAAGGACATAATATTTGCCATAACAGAAAATACAGGATAACTAAGGCGAAAACGGCAAAAAAAAAAACGAACAAACAAACAAACAACAGACGACAGCCTAGAAGTGTTTGTTCATCTTCAGTCCGGTTTTTTGTTTGATTTTTCTTTACTTTTCTTTTAAATTTCCTCAGGGTCAAAAAGCAACAACTTATTTTTCATAGTGTGCGCATAAGTGCGTTTGTGTTTTTATAGAAAAGCCTGTGCACCATTATGCAGAAGCGAATAGAACGCGTGTAACGTGCTAATCAAACAAACACACAAAAATTCTTATAAAAGCGCGCAATTCAAATCGCTCATAAGTTAGATTCGAGAGTTTCCAATAATAACACTATGCGACAAAATAAAAAAAATTAAATACACCCGGCTAATCTCATAGTGTAGGTTGTGAGTTTTGTTGAGTAGATCTCAAAAATATTTTTTTTATATTTCTCGAACCCTCCAAACTTGTTTTATTTGACAAAAACCGTTTTTTTTTTTACTTTACGTACAAATTTCTGGATTACTCAAACATTTCCGACCCGATTTCTAAAATTTAAATCTTGTTGGAAAGGGGAGAGATGGACCTTTAAAACGGTATACATATATTTATTATTTGGCTTAATATGCTATGAGATTTGATAAGGTAAACTTGAAAAATTCAAATTTTTTTCATATTTTTTCAAGTTTGTCCATTCATAGTAGCAAACTTTAATAAAAAAGTATAGTTTAAGTGATAATGTTCTTAAAGTCTGTTCTCTTGTGAAGAGATTAAGTCATGATTTGATCAAATCGGACAAAGCAGTTATTATTTAAAGAGTGTAACAGTCGAGTGATATTTTTTATATATGTCATCACATCAAATGAACTTTTAGTTCAAAAATTTTCAGAATTTTTGATGGATCTTGATTGTTTATCACGAAATGTGTGTCAATTTCACGTTTGAGCGACCACCAGAAGTTGGCCAATGTTTGCGCAAAGGGAAATAATAATATTTGCAAAAACACAAACATTAGCCGACTTCTGATAGTCGTGCAAACGTGAAATTGACACATTTTGTGATAAACAATCAAGATCCATCAAAAATTCTGAAAATTTTTGAACTAAAAGTTCATTTGATGAGATGACATATGTATATAAAAAATATAACACAACTGTTATACTCTTTAAATTATAACTACGGTAATTTTTATCCAATTTTATCAAATGATGACTCAATCTCTTCACAAGAGAACAGACTTTAAGAATATTATCATTTATCCTATATTTTTTTATTAAAGTTTGCTACTATGAATGAACAAACTTGAAAAAATATAAAAAAAATTCAAATTTTCCAAGTTTACCTCATCAAAACTCAAAGCATGTTAAGTCGAATAATAGATATATGTATACCGTTTTAAAGGTCCATCTCTCCGCTTTCTAACAAGATTTAAATTTTAGAAATCGGGTCGAAAATGTTTGTGTAATCCAGAAATTTGTACGTAAAGTAAAAAAAAAACAGTTTTTGTCAAATAAAACAAGTTTGGAGGGTTCGAGAAATATAAAAAAGGTATTTTTGAGTTCTATTCAACTAACTGAACAACGTAGACTATGTAGTTACTCGGGTGTATTTTCGCTGTCGCACCGTGTAATTATTATATGAACGCGATTACTTTTCGGTTAAATGTGTAAAACCTAAATTCTTTTCCTAAATATGGCAAATAAGACAAAACCGCTGTAGAAAGTTGATATTAATTGCTTTTAATGCATTTTAAAATAAAAAAATATGCCCATAGTGCTGACAATAAAATTGTATTACAGTGCTATTGGATTTCAGTCATAGGAGGAGTGGAATAATAGCCTTCTCAAAAGGCCTTAGTCATTAGTGTTAGGCTTTAACAAAATCGTTACAATTCGAAACAGTGGATCTGGTCGGTTAAACTTGTAAAGTTTGTGGTTTACATATTAAAAAATAAGATAAAATAGAAGAAAAAAGTAATGATAATGAAGCCACAACACTGGTCATCACAAAATGATAATAATAAGAATCGACTTTTTATTTTGTTCCTTCTACAACCTACTTTGCAAAATGTTACCACAATAAAATGTGGAAGCAGGGGCCATTCATCATTCCCCAGGTTGCATTGCACTCGGCCATACTGCTTTTAGAAGCAGACATAATTAGTTCAAATTACACAACACAACACTAACCTTGGTAGAAACAACCTGACTGCGTAAAGTTTGACTTTGTAAACGTTAAACTAAGTAAACCTACGGCCAGCCATACCGTGGTACTTTACGTTTTTGCTTAAGAAGAACTGCAATTCTGCTTAAGAAAAACAAAAATAAACGTTTTAAGAGTAATTATGAAAATATTTCCCTTGTTACAATAAAATTTGAAGCTTCTTTTTTTGATAGTTTTATTTGTTTGATCTTCGATCTTAACAGTTGCTGTCTTTCAAGAAAGCAAAAATATTGTCGAAAAAAGAAGATTTTCTTAATCTTCATACTTAAAGTTGAAACTAATAAGGACAAATGCCTTGAAATTCTTTAAATATTTTATTTACATGTACAACAATAAGAAGAACAAAGAAGAACTTACCTTAAATTTCTTTGTTGCTGATATTTACTAAGAATTCTTTCAAGTTTTGTTCCGTTCTACTTGACTTATTGCTAAGGTTTAGAGAGTAGTTTCTTGCGTTTTTGTTTTAATTGTTGTGGCAATTATTGCATACACGTTGGTATCATTGCGCGGACAGGGACTGTAAATTAAAAAAGGATTTTTGGAGCAAATTGAAATACTGCTGCAGCTGCTGTTGTCGTTATTGTTGTTTTAATATTTATTTTTCGTTTCTTTAATTTAATTTATTGATATTATTATTTTTTGAAAATTTAATTTAATTTATTACTTTGAAAATAAATGTGTACGTATGTATGTATGTATTGCATTTTAAAAATTTGTTTATAAATTAATTTTCGTTAACATACATATGTACGAGTATTTGTTTACACTTGTTTTCAATTTGCTTGTTTGTTTGTTTTAAATTTTTATATTAAAAACAAAAACAAATAAAAAATATTTTCATTTCATTTCACTTTTCTTTAATTTTTGCATATTTTTTCTATTAATTTCTATTTCTTCGAATTATTATTGTATTATTTGAAATTAAAACACACTCACTCATGCAGACACTATTTTTGTAAACGCGCGCGAGATTTTTATAACGACTTTTATTACAAAATAAACGAAAAAGGATTTGTGAGCGATTAATATTTTATAAACGATCGATAAAAAAAAAACAATGTTTACATATGAATTTATTTATTTTTCTTTCTTTTTATTGAATTAGAAATTTATGGCAAAATTGGGATTAAATGGCAATTAATATTTATTTATTTATTTATTTTGATATCATTATAATACGATCCAAATACATACATACCGTATGTATATGTGTATGTATTTTTATTGTGATTTCTGCAATACTTTATTAAAATGTAAGCCTTTAATTTTACTACTCTTGTTAAAATATGTTGTTTCTTTTTTATTTTTAATTTAAATATAATTGTAGTTGTAGTTGTAGTAGATTTATTAATATTAAATTTTATTATTATTTATTTATTAAAATATTATTTGAAATGAAATTACACATTATCACGTGAAGAGTTACTACTTTCCATCCCTTTTTAATTTAATTATTTTTATTGTTTATTTTTTTATCTTTTTTTTAATTGAATATTTTCAAGTGTTTTAATTCTTAAAAAAAATTTTGCTTAGATTTATTGTAGTTGTTGTTATTGCAGGTTATTTATTATATTATTTGTTTAAAACAATTTTGAATGATATGTTGTCACTTTTTTCTTATGTTTTGTTTTATTTTTATAATCGAATTTACAATCAATTATTTTTATTTATTTTTTTTTATTGTTTTTTAATTTACTTTTATTTCATAATTTTATAATAGAAAATATTAATTAATTTAATGATTTATTTTTTGCATTCATTTATTGTGTTGTAATGTTTTTAATTGCTTTCAATTATATTTTATTCACGTTTTCCAGAATTACTCTTACAACTGCAAAGATAAAGAAAAAATGAAAAATATTTTTATTAGAGTGATTTTCGCTTTGAATTAAAAAAAGGGGAAAAAAAGAAAAGAATTGAAAATCCTTTTCGTTTGCATTAGAATAATAAGTTTTATTGTATTTAATCTGTCTGAACAATTGTTGAGTGTAAATACTAAAGTACAGTACAGTACTATGTTTTCTCAGAAAGCACATAAGACAGGATATGAATGTCGACGAAAAGACTTAGTCTCAGCCGATGTCTACTAGATCATGACTTTTTCGATATTTCCCCGATTATATTAAATATAACAGGTAGCAATCGATGTTGGCTTATATATTAATATCAGAAAGATTAGAATTCTGCCAGTTAATACCACTAAGGGCCATTATTACAACTTGCCGTTAACTAAAGGGAGGATTTTAACGGGCAGATAAATTGTTTTTCATTATTATGAGTACTCAATAAGATAGAAGTGATCGTTAAGCTAAAGGGAAGATCATCCTACCTTTAACATTTAAAGGTCACTTTATGTTTGAACTGGCCATATTATATACTATTTTCGATATGGCAACTTCAAATTTAAACAAAATAAGCATATACAACAAAAAAAAACGAAGTCCGTTGTTGCCACTGCGTTAAAAAAAAACTTGTTTAATTGAGCAGTTTTATCGACTTTGCTCCGGCACTGCCATATTTTAATTTTATTTTATCTGTAAGTTGTAATAACGAAAATCAGTTAAAGGTAACTTTACAGTTCCCTTTAGCTAAAGGTACCTTTAACTAAACCCAAGTTTAACGGCAAGTTATAATAATGGCCCTAAGCCTTTTAGGGCCATTATTACAACTTGCCGTTAACTAAAGGGAGGATTTTAACGGGCAGATAAATTGTTTTTCATTATTATGAGTACCCAATAAGATAGAAGTGATCGTTAAGCTAAAGGGAAGATCATCCTACCTTTAACATTTAAAGGTCACTTTATGTTTGAACTTGCCATATCATATACTATTTTCGATATGGCAGCTTCAAATTTAAACAAAATGAGCATATACAACAAAAAAACGAAGTCCGCTGTTGCCACTCCGTTAAAAAAAAACTTGTTTAATTGAGCAGTTTTATCGACTTTGCTCCGGCACTGCCATATTTTAATTTTATTTTATCTGTAAGTTGTAATAACGAAAATAAGTTAAAGGTAACTTTGCCGTTCACTTTAGCTAAAGGTACCTTTAACTAACCCCAACTTTAACGGGAAGTTGTAATAATGGCCCTTAGGTGTTTAAGTTTTTAAACACTTATGGTGATTTCTTTTCTGGTAAAAAATGTTGCCTACATATTTTGTAGCACTTATTGAAGGTTGCACGAACCCTCATAATGTGTTGCATTTTAAACGATTATAAAAGAACAAAAATCATTGCCCTTTACGCAATTATTTTTATAGTTTAATACCAATTTAGCGTTTTTTTTTACTTAGTTAACGATTTTAAAACTAATCATTGTATAGAAAATGAAAAAATAAAAATAAAATTTCCAATTAAATTTTTTTTTTTATTTTCGGAAAGCTAACATTACATTTAAATATAAAAAAATGATAATATTTTTACCGAGGGCTCCGGGGTCATACAAGTTAAAACTTTTATTTTTATGTAAAATTCAACTTTAGGGCCAATGTTTTCAAATCTCTTTAGTTGGCACAATATGTTATTAATTATTTAGTAAATTTTTTCGAATTTCTATATAAAAACTAAAAATCAAATCAAAAATATAACTTTTGGAATTTTTTGGGAAATAGTTTTATTACAAAAGATAATAACCAAATTCCATTTAAAAGTATTTATAAATAATCTTCTTATTACAATTTTAAAAACAAATTTTAATTTTTAAGTTAACTCATCTCAAACCTTTTTGTTGGGATAATAATACATATGCATATGTTTCTTTGTAGTCCTCGACTAGTAAATTTCATATCGCTAAAATAAAATAAAATTTTTTAGCGATTTCAAAGCTCATTCTGCTTTTACAAAAATAAAATTATCAACACCTATAGTCAGCTGTTGTTTGTTTATAAATTTGTTACTAGAACCTGGCGCAATACTGATAAATAACATTTTCAACAAAATTTTAAACTCGCGTCAAGAGTTTCGTTTTAATAATAATGGATACATGTCCTCCATATCTGACGAAGAAGAGGAAAATAAAATAATATTTTTTTGCTTCCATTTCACCACTTTTAAAACAAATAATTTTTGTTATTTTTTTCACAACAATAACAAGAACAGCTGTTTTAAAAGTGCTGCCCTTACAACCCTTTGATTAAATTGAGGGTCAAACATGCAGCATATTTTCTGGGTTTTATGGCAGAATTTTTAGAAAAGAACACGTTACTAATTTACAAAATTGCATTTTTTTCAGAAAAGAACAGCAAAAGGGCAAAAAGGCAGAATAAAGGCAACATTTATGCCAGAAAAGAAATTACTATTAGAACTCAATAATGTTCAAATTTGTTGCCATCTCGGGAGCATCACATATTCGATCTGCCAACTCTGAAAGATATAACGAATCACATATAGAATGAAAATCAGCTATTTGGCATTCAACATAAGATATGGAAATCACCACAACGTCTCAGTTGTGAAATCTAACTTACAATACGGTTGTAAGTCCTGAAATTACACTGCAAAAGGTTTTTATTAATTCTCGTAGAGGCCTTCCCTTATAACACTAGCGCTGCAAATACTCGTATTTTTTCGATGAATTTTGTCACCAAGATTACTTAGATTAATTTGTCTTGTATTTCTATCTACTATGTTACGTTCAATATAACAATTTCATTAACAGACAAAATGTGAACATGACTAATTGAATGAATGAATGAATGAATAAAAATTAATTGCGAAAAGCTAATGTTAATTAATGCTACTGTACAAATGAGATTGAATGTATGTGTGAGTGTGTGTGTGTGTTCCGTTATTTGTGGTTAAATATAAAAGATAATGAAAAATTCGGCACAAATCTTCATTAGGTTCTATATTCGTTAACGTATCTGTCCACACAGCCATACAATCAAGAAAAGAAAACAAAAAAAGAATTTATATTTTTACATTACAATGACAAAAATACACATACATATACTAGGCTTGTGTCCATGTAAAAATACGTATGTATGTATATGTACACGAGAAAAGCAAAGACAATAATTTTTAAAAATATACAACAGGACTCAAACAGAACGTTAAGCTTATTTAAGTGGTAAAAAAGCGACTGGTAGAGACCCGAATAGATAAAAAAGAGTGGAGATGATATACATACATGTACACACTTGTGTACAACATTCACATAAACAAACACATTGGCGTGTTTATGTTTGTTTTTCTTTTTTTAAGTGCATTATGAATTAAAATCATATGATATTGAGTAAAGGAGATTTATATATGTATGTACCTTGAGTCTATGACAAAAATAAATATTTTCTTTTTGCTCCGTAAAAGAGAAAGTTGTGAAAATTGCAAGAAAATCTTTAGAAAAAATGAAAACACTTGATAACACATGTACTCGTGTTGTTAAGTGATATAGGGAACTCATAGTTTTCATTTAAAATTTTTTGCGTGCAGTGCAGTAATACATAGATTTTCTTTCTATTGAACTGTATTTTGGGAGCACCCTAATGGAAACCATTGGAATCTACGCCGTTGGAGAAAATAGAAGAAATGAAAGTTTTTCTTCCCCTTTTTTTAATTCTTGTAAGAAAATTATGATGAAAATTTGAATTTTTTTTCTTTTCGCTACTAAAGTAAAAGCATTAGGAAAATATATTTCTTTCATATAACAAGTGTGTGCGTGTGTGCAAATACATGCATACATACATACATAAATATGATGATTTGAATATGTTTGTTTAAAGTATCACTGCGTTTCGTTTGTAGGAGGAAATCATTATCTATTTTGTAGAATAATTCCTTCGGTTCAGTTGACATTATTGACACGGATTTATGATTCAGTGTAAAAAAGAAATATTATTAACAGTTTCATGGTTGTAATTGTAGGCTTTTTTTTCATAAAAGTATATAGAAAGATTTGTTTTTTAATAACTTTTAATCTGGTAAAATCTAATTAAAAAACTTTTTATAATTGAATGTACTTTTTTGAAGTTAAAACAATTGTTTGTCAAAATACATAGTATCTTTAGCCATTAAATAACACTAGCAAAATATCAAATTTCTCTTTTCTATTAAAATTTATAAGTATTTTTCCCTTAGAAAAATGTATAAATAAATATGAAAACAAACAACTGAAGACTCTTTCATTTCATAACAATAATTTCCTCCCCCTTTTTTTGTAATTCACAAATAGAAACAAACTTGAGTTTGCAATTCTTTCGCTAATTTCTTTTTCTGGCGTTATTCTCCCCCAAAAAAGACAAACCAAGTGCAGCATTTTTAACATAAAGAGCCAACAAACAAACAATTTGCACTCAAGGCAGCGAGTCAAATGTAAAAATTTGGTTTTATTCACGTCATCTAGGGCGAACATAACAAAAATGTACAGTGTTGAAGAAGAGCCAACTAACAATGATTATGATTTTAACTTGAATTTAAAAAGGGGGCAAAATGTTAATTATGAACAGACATTTTTCTTTTATATTTTGTTGCCTTTCTAAGGAGCTTCTTCGAGAATATTATGCTAGCAATTGATATTGTTTAATTTTGATTGCTTATGCTCATGGAAATATTATTTTAGAATTGAGGAGAACGAACGAAACAAAACCAGATTTGATTAATATTTATAATATTATTACAATAACTTTAAAATTCTGACGAATTTGATACATTTACATTTTAAATTTCGAATTATGGCCTAATTTTATTAGGTCTTTCATTAAAAAAAATCCCCTTCATCACTTTATTTTCTCATTAGTATTGTTAACGCAGGTGGCATTAATTGAACTTATGCAAGCGATTTGAATTAAACAATAATTAAATATTAAATTGTTTAAATATTAATTGTTTAAGCGGTAATATTTAAAGCATTTGAAATGGATTTAAAGCTTGTAGAGCGCACTTAGCTTAGTTATAAATTAAAGTACGCTTTTTATTCGCCATTTGAAAATGTCTCTTAGTTTTATATTTATTTTCTTGCACTTAGCTTAGTAAAAAAAAAAAAAATAAGAAAAATATCCTAAATTTCAAGGGCATGGCCAATAGTAATATTCTCATATAAACACAAAAATACACTTTTACAGTCAGTCACCACTCACTCACTTCAAATAATTCGATCAAAGATATTATATTGTATTTTTATTTATAATCGGACAGATTTCATTTCATCATTTCAACAAAATTCCAAATTACCTTTTAATTACGATTTTTATTTTCAATTTTTAAAATGTGTTTTTAGGGCGAACGTAAAATACAGACGAAATCAATTTTTTTTTATAATCTGGCTTCTTTTTTTGTAATTTAAAAATACTGTTTTTAAAAAACACTATATATTGTATATTAAATTAGTATAAAACATTTAATAATAAAAACACATTTACGTCACTGTAGCATTATTAATTTTTTTTTTTTTCTTTTTAATATGCTTTTCAAATTTTTGTCTCAAAATGAATATATACATACATACATATATGTATATTCTATTCTATTCTATTCTATTCTATTCTATTCTATTTTTTATTATATTTTATTTTAATTCCACTCTTCTTTTTAATATGCGAACGAAAAAAAAACGTATTAAAAAACGTAAACGTTAGACTGAACGATGTGTCAAATGATAAGGAAACCAAACCGAAGTTGTAGTCAATTGGCACGAATACAAACGACAGTTTATTGCAAACACACGAAGCACTTTCAAATTTCAAATTAATAAAGAAGAAAGGAAACGTAGGATTAAAAAAGTGTAAAATCGCGACTGTTTACATGTTTCGTACTTTTTTCAGGAGCTGAGTTTTTCCGATTTTCTTTTTCGTTAATTTAAAATTCTCTTGGATTTTTTTTAATCATTATTTCATAGACTTTAATATATATAATTTTTTTTTTTTTTACTTTTTTGATTAAATGTATCCTTTAACACCGACCGACCACCAGCAAGCACTTTAGATTATATTGTAAAACTTTTTTTTTTATAATTTAAATTGATTAATTAATTTCTTTGTGTGAATTCTTAAAACTATTAAATAATATTAGATTTTCTTTCTTTTTTATCTATTTTAAGACAGCTTTTCTTTTTTCCTTTTTTTTGTTATACTTTCGTTGCGTAGTGTCTGTGGTGGTGGCGGTTTTCAATTTACGATACCAGCTTAAATTGTATAGAATATACCACATTTAACGGTAATTTTTTTTTTCATCTATTTTCTTAAAGCACAATCTCTCTCAATAGCGTTTACGAATCTTAGCATCGCGGCGTATATCCAACGACTATCAGCCTTTAATTTAAAAACGTTTCTGGAGACCCCAATAATTTGCTAAGTGTGCCTGTATATGTATGCGTATTTGCAGCACACTCGCACCGCACATACCCACACAAACACACGAAGTTTAACGAAACACATCACATAAAAAAAAGAAGATGCTTAAGAGTGTATCACTTAAACATACAAAACAAAAAAACTATGCGAAATTTTGCATACAAATTACCTTGAGCTTTCTGGTTTGTACTCACGTACTCGCTCTCTCGCTCTCTCTCTCTCTCTCTCATGATTCTAATCTCTTTTATTTCAAAAAAAAAAAATTTTTGTTTTTGGTCTTTACAAATCTCCCACATAAAAGCTTTTATCAAGAAAAGTAAAGAAAGTAATAGAATTTCAAAGAAAGCTTTTACTACCAAACAGTAAAAAGTGTTAAAACATCGAAAAAATAAAAGCTCTCTCTCTGTATTTCATCTCAACTCTTGTTGTTGATTAATGGGGGTCATACGTAAATACGTCATAAGTTGTAGAAAGACAAACAAAGTTGAAATTGAAAACCATTGCTGTGGTGGTAATAAACTCTTTAGCAAAAAGCAACAATTTCCGTAGGAAAATGCCGGGAAGCTAATAAGCTTTTTTATACTTTTTTAACGGAAGTATTTAATACAAAAACAAAAACTAAAGAAAAAAGGTTTGTTTAGAGCTTTTTTCGATAACAACAACAATCATGTGTACATGCTCACACATTCGGTACATAAAACACCAAAAAGGAAAATACGAAACGAAGTAGGCATAATTTCTTCTATGTATACAGGAATGCAGTATATAGGTTAGTAGTAGTAAAAACACACACTGACGCACACAAATACAAGCCAGTCTGTTTAAAATTCAACTGTGTAAACATAGGAGAAAACGAAAACATACGAATAAAAGAACAAAAACAAAACCATGAAAAAAAATTGTTGAATGAGCCCAACATGAACATGAAAAAACAAAAAAAAAATTATTCTCTTTTGCTTACCTTTTTCGTGAGCACGACAAAAGTAGAAGTTCTAGTGGTTTGAGTAGTGAAAGAGAAAAATCATGAGCCACAACAACACTGTTTCACATACAACGTGAGCCAATAATAATAACAATAACAACAACTGTAACAATCGCCATAACATTGCAAAAAGAAAGAATAAAAATACTAAAGGAAAGGAGTGAAAACAAAAAATAAATAAAAAAAAAAAACAATAACAGGGAGCATTGCGAGTATTTGTTAAGGGGCCAAAACGAACATAATAAAGCAGATATCCAAAGAAAGTTGAAGGCATAACGTAATAAAAAAGAATATCTGCAGTCAATGTGAGAGAAATTATGCAGAGCATAAATGGCTGTACAGGAGTGTAGGCTGCTGTCTTTCCCATGCGCTGCTGGCTGTTTCAGTTGTTGATAAAGAAGAGTAATTCAGTGCAAATTAATTTCACATTTTTTCTTTGCATACACTGTAACGTATAAACAATTTAAACACATTAGATGTTACCGGGACGTATGAGTTACGTGAATAGACATTCAAAATCCATACGCTTGCTTAGCAAATTATTTATTTTATTGTAATTAGGCACAATTACAATACAAATACAAATACATATGAATACATATTCTAATTATAATACCTAAAGTACAGTAAACCGAAGGAGCCCAGAATCTCTGTTACAGGATTAGAATTATAATCGGGAAAATATAAATTACACGGTGCGACAGTGAAAATACACCCGAGTAACTACATAGTCTACGTTGTTCAGTTAGTTGAATGGAACTCAAAAATACCTTTTTTATATTTGTCGAACCCTCCAAACTTGTTTTATTTGGCAAAAACTGTTTTTTTTTACTTTACGTACAAATTTCTGGATTACATAAACATTTCCGACCCGATTTCTAAAATTTAAATCTTGTTGGAAAGGGGAGAGATGGACCTTTAAAACGGTATACACATACATATATAATATTCGACTTAATATTCTATGAGATTTGATAAGGTAAACTTGGAAAATTCAAATTTTTTTCATATTTTTTCAAGTTTGTCCATTCATAGTAGCAAACTTTAATAAAAAAAATATAGGATAAGTCATAATACTCCTGTCTGTTCTCTTGTGAAGAGATTGAGTCATCATTTGAACAAATCGGACAAAAATTACCGTAGTTATTATTTAAAGAGTCTAACAGTCGAGTGATATTTTTTATATAGGGTGTTTTTTATAGAGGTATAGAACTTTAAGTTGCAATAAAACAACGATGGATTATTCGATTGACATGAATTTTATTTATCCGAAAGATAATCTTGTGGCATTACATTTTAAATATGATTTCTGGCATATGACCGCCACGGCTGGCGCGGATGTAGTCCAATCTGGACGTCCAATTTTCGATGACTTTTCCCAACATTTGTGGCCGTATATCGGCAATAACACGGCGAATGTTGTCTTCCAAATGGTCAAGCGTTTGTGGCTTTACCGCATAGACCAATGACTTTACATAGCCCCACAGAAAGTAGTCTAGCGGTGTTAAATCACAAGATCTTGGAGGCCAATTCACAGGTCCAAAACGTGAAATTAAGCGGTCACCAAACGAATCTTTCAATAAATCTATAGTGGAAGAGCTGTGTGACATGTTGCGCCGTCTTGTTGAAACCACATCTGCTGGACATCATGGGTATTCAATTCAGGAATGAAAAAGTTAGTAATCATGGCTCTATACCGATCACCATTGACTGTAACGTTCTGGCCACTATCGTTTTTGAAAAAGTACGGACCAATGATTCCACCAGCCCATAAAGCGCACCAAACAGTCAGTTTTTCTGGATGTAACGGTGTTTCCACATACACTTGAGGATTACCTTCACTCCAAATGCGGCAGTTTTATTTGTTGACGTAGCCATTCAACCAGAAGTGCGCTTCATCGCTAAACAAAATTCGCTTATGAAAATCGGGAACAACGGTAATCTCGTTTTGGGCCCATTCGACGAATCTACGCCTTACTTGATGATTGTTTGGCTTCAATTCTTGCACGAGTTGGATTTTGTAAGCACGCAAACCAAGATCCTTCCGCAAAATCTTCCATAAAGTGGATGGACACAGATGCAATTCCTGTGCTCGATGGCGGATGGACTCATTCGGGTCTTCCTCAATGCTACGCTCTACAGCAGCAATAGCTTCTTCTGTACGTACCGTACGGCGTCTCTGGGGATGCGAGTTATCAATAAGAGTAAACGTGGTGCGAAAACGTTCCATGGTTAATCGAATTAACTGCTCTGATGAACGATTTTGTCGACGAAAAAACGGACGTAGTGCGCGATACGTTTTCCGCACAGAACCATTATTTTCGAAATAAAATTGCACTATTTGCAAGCGTTGTTCAGGCGTGAGTCTATTCATGATGAATTGCCAAACCAAACTGAGAATAAATCACTTGACAGCTGTTAAATCGGTAGCCATCTTGAAAAGTAATGCCAACTTAAAGTTCTATACCTCTATAAAAAACACCCTTTATAAATATGTCATCTTATCAAATGAACTTTCAGTTCAAAAATTTTCAGAATTTTTGATGGATCTTGATTGTTTATCACAAAATGGGTCAATTTCACGTTTGCACGAATATCAGAAGTCAGCTTATGTTTGTGTTTTTTGCAAATATTATTATTTCCCTTTGCGCAAACATTGGCCAACTTCTGGTGGTCGCTCAAACGTGAAATTGACACACATTTTGTGATAAACAATCAATAAAATAAAAAAAAAAAGTTTGGAGGGTTCGAGAAATACACTATGTCATTAGCCGGGTGTATTAAAATTTTTTTATTTTGTCGCATAGTGTTATTGGTATTCGGGGTTCTTTATTCATATGTTCATTGGAGCAGTAAATATTTGTTAAAATATTGATAAAAAAAAAAAGAAAAAGAAAAATGAATGCTACTCATTAATTCAGATTAAGTCATTACTTATTAGACACATTATATTTTAGGTAAGCGAATTTCAATAGAAAAGTCAAACCTAACGGTTTCTCAAAAATCTGTCGTTCGGAGTCGTCATCCTGACTAATGGGTTATAATGACTCATTAAGACTTAAAACAAAAATTATAAAATCAATTCAATTCTTTATGAGTGTACAACATAAAATGTAAACAGACCTAGAAACAACAACAGGCTACAAACCGCTGCTTGTAATTTCATTATTTACATGCTCAGATTCAGAGAAATAAGTTTTATCTAACCTCAATATCAATATTTGTACTATAACAAACGAAATTCTCTTCATCTTGATATAACTGATACACGAAATACCAAGAGGAGTGTTTTTAAGTTGAAATATTTTTAAATATCCGTCAATCTATTATCAATCAGAGAATTGTTAAATTGATTAAATATCTCAGTTTCTCTCCTATTAGCCAAAACAGATTGTTTCATTCAATTTCATCAAAAAAAACTGGTTTAGGAATTGTCTGCTGTTCGTTCAAGGCAATGCTTCAAAGCATTTGGCATCTGTAGTTGCAGAATGACTACTTCGGCATCGATTAAAACATTTGTGAACTGATATAAAAACCAAATTATCTAAATATCACGTTATCAACAAGAAGGCATTGAAAACCGCATAGGTTCACACTCCCGCAGAGGTAACTAGAAGACTTCTAGTAATAGACCATCATACAAAACATCTTTTTAAAGATTTGTTTGTAAATGTTTTTGTAGTAACCAGTGTATTAAAGGTATAATTTAATATTAATAAATAATTGTGTGCCCAATTTTCTATAGGAAATTAATCTCTATTATTATTCTTTTATATTGAGGAATAGGAAAGAAATGTTTTTTAATGTTTAAAACAAGTTGTATAAATAAACTTTAATAAATTCATTAATTAAAACATTATAAAAAACTGCAATCGAAATTACTGTAAACAATTGAGCACACAGTATATCATATATGTTCATATATTCCTATAAGGATCATAGGGCCGTTTTATTTTTATAATACAATAATTTTATGGAACATTCAATTATTCTGTCAAATATTAAATTTCTCTTTAAATACTGTGTAGAACTCAATTACTATGTCAGTCGCTATTTAATTTAATTATTTAAATCAACACAAGTTAATTTACAATAAACACTAATTAATTCTAAACATAGCAAAAAATATAGAAACATTCATTCAACAAAAACTAAAAACTACAGAAACCAACAAAATAATTACTTGCGTAAATAACGCCATTTAAAACAATTAAAAAACATTAACACAGACCTACAAAATATGTATGTATGTACACTTTAAAAAAGGCATAAAGGCACACAACCACTAACAACCATAAAATATTTATGAACACATGGAAAAAAAAATACAACAATAACTAGATTTGATTTTTTTTTCCTTTTTTTTTGTAATAAAAACTAAACAAATTTAAACCACTAGAGAAAAATATAAAAAAAGTGAAAATAAAAGTGAAATAAATTTCTCATAAATTACATATAATTAGCAGCGGTATTAGAACAACCACTACAGACAGACCAATATGATTATTCGCATTACAACAACACTGGTAAACTTCCTTTAAAATTAACATGCACAGGGGCTCGCTTGTATACTCACAAATTGTGCGTTTTTAACGGAAATGGTTGGGTTGGCAGGCACTAAACGTCAACTTCTAGTGTAAGACATTAAAATAAAAATTCAAATACATTCACAATACTAATCTCCATATTAAACGGGTGATTATCTCTCCAATGCAAACACATTTATGCTTTCAATGCCAGTACACAGTAGAGTAATAACAATTGAAAGTTTAAGTCTCTCTCTTACGCACTCCCGCTCTCATACCTAGTATAACAGTTGTAAGCATATTTTTACAACATCACTAAACATTATGTATTTGCCCTCACATATTTGTATGGTGGCATACGTTTAAGTAAGTATGCATATACGTGAACAGTTGTGTTAATGTGTAATTAAAATCTTACACTTGACTATGGAAATGAGAGCGCGTGTTAGTCTGCTTAAGTGTCTAAATGTGCAACCGTATTCAATACAAAATGTGTGAAAATATTTGTGTATGTACATACATTATGTATGTGTACTGCAATATGTGCACTAACACTGCATGTGTCAGAATGTCAATGTGTTTCTGCCATTACGTTTATTGTTTATTGGTATTAAACATATTGTATGACGTTAAAAATTACTCACACATTCAATAATTGACGTATGTATATTATTTTATTTTTAATAATTTTATTTCTCTTTTAATAAATTGTTTTAAAACTGTTGTCTAACGGGGCGTATAATTGCGGCAATTTCGATACGAATCATTTTACACCGAAAATAATAAAAATATGTTTAAAATATACATATACACACATATGTATATATATGTATACATATTATAAGGTATCTTAATTAGTGGCAAGAAACATCTATTTTTATGTATATTTTATTAAATAATAACTTTAAGTATTTAAACTCTGTATTGTTTTCCAATCTCCACTCCACTGTAAATACTAATACATATGCAATAATCTTAAGCTTAATCTTTCGAATTACAAACAAACAAAATACCTTCAGTTCCAAAAGCAATGCTCCCTATGAGTTTCTGTTATGTACAGTATTGGCCAAAACTAAAGCACCCCCTCAGTACATTTAAGATTGTACCGTTGTCCGTTTGGCCTGCCTCTGGATGCCTTATGCCATCTGAATCCTTTAATTTAAACTTAGATTCGTCAGAAAACAGCACATTCATCCATTTTTGGACACTCCAGTTGAGATGGGTCTTGGCGAATTCAAGTTTGGCGATATCAAAGGTTTTTTGCTGATCGTCGATTGAATAATCCGGCCTCTACCGCCCTTCTGGGAATCGTTCTTTCGGTTATTTTTAAATCTAAGCGATTTCGTACGTGACTAGAAGATGCTGTAGGATCATTTTGGATTGCCCTTTTAATTAAGGAGTTTTCATGTCGCAAGGTTTCACGTGACCTTCCTCCAGAATGAGTAGGAGATGTGCGACCAGTCTGTAAAAACTTTTAAATTAGCCTAGAAATAATTGATCTGTTGATTGAATATTTTGCACTCAATTGATGCTTTGATAAGCCAGCTCTCCAATCCAATCATTAACTTAAAAATCAACCCACAAAATTGCAAAACCAAAGAAGATTTATTTAAAGCCGCAAAAATAGCCTGGGAAGCAATATCTCCTGAAATAATTAATAATTTTATGTCCCCTATGCCTAAAAGATGTGCGTGTGTCATTCAGAATAAAGGATTCGCAACGAAATATTGATTTCAATAGTTTTTTGTGCACCTTAATTGGGGGGTGCTTTAGTTTTGTCCGCTTATATTTGCGACTTAAAATGTTTTTTGAATTCTAACTTTTTTTTTAACTTCTGAATTCCTTAAGTTTGTGTTTTTCAATAATAAATAAATAAATAAATAAAATAAAAATAAAATTTTAATAGCTTTGTTTTCTTAAAAAAATTATCATTTAAAAAAAATGTACTGAGGGGGTGCTTTAGTTTTGGCCAATACTGTACATATTATTCGAAAAGTATATTTTTTTTTCTTAATCCTCAAGTTAAGCAGACCAAAACTAAAATACTTCTTTCTACTATTGAAGAGTACATAAAAATCCAAGTAAAATGTGTTTTCTTACCATTTACTCTACTCGTATGCAAGTAAAATTTAAAAAAGTCCTGCTTCTTTTTTTTAATACGTAACAGTACCCTGAGGCCCTCAAACTTATCGACAATTTACGTACACAGTATATTCATGTAAATACAAGACTTACCAGTTACTCGTAGCACTAAAAAAGTTTGCGTGACAGTTGTAGCAATTGTTGCAACTGGGGAGTTTTTTTGCTTGTTGTTGTTATAGTTGTAAGGAGTTAGTATAACGGTAAAATTCTTTATTTTATAACTAAAATTGAAAAACTACTGTTTATTCTTGGGTAATTTTAATAGTAATTTAATACAATAGAATCAAAAGAAAAAAAAAAAAAAAACAACAGAAAAAAGGGGAATGAAAGCAGAGAAAACAGTCAAATACAATACATATGTAAGTATGTATAAACAAATATCAATACAGACATACAAAAAGAACAAGAATACGTTTTGTTGTGAAAACGGAAAACAATCTTTTGAAGCAGCGCAAAAAGTTTTTACTTGTTGCTGTTATTTGGCCATGTTTTTTGTGCCATTAAATTTATGGAAATTTTACTTTTTAATTTTCAACATTCTGTAGTATTTTATGGTGTTGCTTTCATGGATGTAGATGTATTCATGTTTTCTCGGCTTCAACTTTTCGTTTTTCTTTCTTATTTTGGCAACTTGTCAAAATAATCAATATTATTACCATTATTACCATAATAATTATTGTTGTTTACAGCAACAACAACAACAACAACCAACGCATGAATATTATTATTTTTAATCGTTATTGTTTTAGTTTTTAAAGTAGTCTTTAAGTCTTCAGTTTTGGCAGCTTTTTCTTGTCCAACAGAATATACAAAAAAGAAGGTCCATTAAATTGGGCACGTAATTTGAAAATGAACAGCAGGCCTTAAGTGTTGCAGACTTTATTTGCAGCAACAATTGATGGCCAACCACCAACAGCAGTATTGGCAAAGTATTAATTTCAATGAATAGCAACTTTATTGTAATTTATGAATTTATTTTAAATGAAAATAAGCGTTACTTGAATGAAACAATGAAATAAATTATGTATTCATAGATGCTGATATTAAATTTGTCCCGAAAAAATTATGATTTTTGAAAGATGAGAGAGAATTGAGAATTTATTTTCTATTTATACAGCTAATAGGGAATGAGTAAAACCCTTATTCCTATTGCAAGCATCATGGCGATGGTTGTAAAAAATTAACGACGATTGGTTAATAAATTAACCTAAAAAAAAAAATTTTTTAATGGTCCTTCGCAGATGTGTAGCATTTGCGGCACAATAAAACTGATCTCTAATATACACATACACTCTCTAATAAAATGAAAACCCATTTCAAAACCAACATTAAAAAAACAAAAATTTTCCACAAAACAACAATAAAAGCTGTTGTTGTTTAAAGTTGACATAGATAATACAACAACAAGAATAATAAAAATTAAATGAAATCAAAAACGATAATAAAAAAAACTTTTAAAGTAATTCTCTTTTTTTTGTTTGTTTGTTTGTTTGTTAAATTGCATTTAAATATGTACGAATAGAATTTCTACATAAAATGTTGTAACAGAAATAAATGAGAAATTAAATTTAATTTTTATTATCAACTTTATTTTACTTAAAAAAATTTAAGAAATACCGAAAGCAGAAGAAAAATTTATAAAAGGCTTCCGTTTGTTTTTTGGAGCCGACACATACTTATGTATGTACATACGTACTTACATACATACTATGTAAGGGGTGATTTTTTAAGGAAATTTTTTTAGGAAAATTTTTCAAAAAAAAAACACATAAAATTCAGAAAAATGCATGAAATCTTTATTTGAATCGATAGTACGGTCCATATAATTTAATGTTTGAAGATTATTTCATGCAAATGTTGACCGCGACTGCGCCTCACATGGTCCATCCGCTTAGTTCAATTTTGGCATACTCTTTCCAACATTTCGGCCGGTATCTCACGAATAAATGCTTCAATGTTGTCTTCCAATGCGTCAATTGAAGCGGGCTTGTCTGTATAGACATGAGCTTTAACATAGCCCCACAAAAAATAGTCTAAAGACGTTAAATCGCACGATCTAGGCGGCCAATTGACCGGTCCCGAACGTGAAATAAAATGTTCACCGAACTCGCCTCTCAATAAGTCCATTGTTACGCGTGCTGTGTGGCATGTGGCACCGTCTTGTTGAAACCACTTGTCATGCAAGTCAAGCTCTTGCATTTTGGACAAAAAAAAGTTGGATATCATCTCACGGTAGCGCTCACCATTCACAGTTACGTTACGATTCGCAACATCTTTGAAGAAGTACGGTCCAATGATGCCAAATTCAATGATTTAAAGTTAAATTAAAAGTTAAATTATAGACCAAACTGAAGATGTTTGACAGTGAACCAAAACACGAAACGTGCGTGAGCTGTTTAAACCAGTGTTGCCAAAAAGATAATAGCTAAAAAATCACCCTTTATATACTCGTACTATATAATAAAGTTACTTTGATGTATCGTTCCATAAAACGTTATTGCATGTTTAAAATTAAATACAGGGAATAAAGAAAGTTTTTCATTCGACAATAAATCTTAAATTTCTTGTAGAAATTCAATAATTATGAATTGAGTATAATCACAGTTAATGACGTCATAAAATAACGCTTTGGCATTAGAGAACAGTGTCAATCTTAAAGTGCAATCAAAACGTCTCGTAAATGGTAAGCTACAGCATACAGCCCGAACCATAGTGAATAGGAAAGAAAATAAAAAATAAAAGAAATATACAAGCCATTGCGAATTGTTTGCCAGGAATTGAAAGAAATGCTTCGAATCAATTTAACAGAATCAGCATTCTTGGAAATATCTTCAACAGTGACTAAAACTACTGCTACTGTTTTCAGTTCAGTGACTAAAACAGGAGCAATAATATAACTGAAATACGAAATATCCAAATCAAAAACGTCATTTTAGTAAAGACAAGCGAATTTTTATGGTGCATATACATTTAAATTTTAAACTTAAATAATAAATTACTTTTTAAAAAATGTTTAGTGGAAATAATTGTCATAACAGAACTTCTCAAATCTATTATTTGGAGTAGGTGTTAAGCTAGGGGATAAAAATATATGTAGATAAAGTTAATACACACAACATAGATGTTGTGAAAAGCCTAGACTTAATCATATCCTTTAATTATTTTACTGATGCAGTTTAGCCATAAGCTACCTTGGCGTAAATAGTTTGCTGGGTTGAAGTCAAGATTTATAGGGCACGTTTACTTAAGATATCGATTCATTTCACTACAAACTAACACTATATCGGCAGACAATAGTGTCGTCAGTTATAATCTAAAGTTTTAATTGAAACTGAATAAATAACTATTATTAGACAACAATAACGGAATATTAATTTTATTATTAGGTGTTTCTACCATGTTATGATCGCTGTCACCATGGTAGCTAAAGGCGGGTTCATCCACAGGTTTCTGAAACATTTTTGGTTCGCACAAAATTTTTTTTATATGTAGTTTGACGTTTCCCTCAGAGAGCGAGAGAAATTATTTTGTGCGGACAACTCTCAGTGTGAATTAAATTAATTTTAAATTTGGTCCAAACCATTTTAAAAAAGGTTGCCACACCATATGAAATTTATGTATTCCATGAAATTTCATGGAATCGCCACTACCTAAATATTTAACGATACAAAATTAAAAATAATTTTTTTAATCAGGCATATCTTTTAGGTAAGGCCCCAATATTTGCAGAAGTTCATCGAAAGTCCCGGGGTCTATGCGATGAAAATTTATAAATGAATCTACGTCATTTAAACGCATTTCGGAAACTAGTGAGAGAAAATACCCTTTGGCTTCTCTTTGTTTCAAAAGTGGTCTTACAGCCGTCCTCTTGTTTATCTTTGATTTTCGTTTTTCATAAATATATTTTGCAAGTAATTTTACTTTGGTCACTTCAATGGCGAACAAGAGTAGCAAATGATTTATATCCATTTTATCCATCGCAGAACAAGATGTTTTTATTCTTACTAAATAATTCACCACAAATACTGTTTATTTTTTGTTATAAATATTAATTTTTTTATTTCTTTAATTTGACACAAATATAATTAACTTTCTTAAGTTTATGCAAATATGTATTTACGTCATTTTCAATTAAATATGGCAGTACCGTTTTTACGAACAAAGTTTCTGAAATGGGTGAATCATTTTTAAGAAAACTCTCAGGAAACAAAAAATTTCTCCGAACCAAAAATGTTTCAGAAACCTGTGGGTGAACCCGCCTTAACTCTTTCACCGCATACAATTAAAATTTATTATGGACAACAGAAACAAAAAACTAAAATCCATTATAAATTTCATTTATGTTAATACGAACTTTTTGCACAATAAACAAGGAACAGAATTCCTGTATGAAGTAAGTAATGTTTTACAATTCGCATAACCAATGTTTATCAAAATAAAATTGTCGATTCATAAGAACTTACATGGAAAATTACAGTTGCTCAGCTAATTTACATATGTAAATATGTACGCGTGTGTTTGTGTACATGTTTAAATAAAGCCATGCCGTTGTACGTGCTGACATTTTGCAATTGATTTAGATTTTTATGATCTTCAAGGGACTTTCCAATCATCAATTTCTCATGTGAGTCTTTGAGCATTTTATGTACAAAATTAAGTGTCTGTCATTATACTTCGTAACACGTTATAAAAAAAAGAATCAAATTTTATTGACTAAAAAACCATTTCGGAACTTAATTGATATTCATTTTTATGACTTTCCATGGTTGTTATTTGGAAATAAATTTGTAGTAGACATTTAATATTTTTGTGGTTAAATTTATGGATGTATGTAATTGCTACACGGTTTACAATACATACTTGAATTTCGATAAAATAAATAAAAAGAAAATAAAAATCCATCACGGAATACAGACAGACAGAAGACAAACACTTGCAAAGAATTTCTCCCGCCGATCCAATCAAAATTTCCCTGCTGATATACAAATTTCAGTTGAGGAATCCATGGATAAGACAAAAAATAATAAATTTCCCTTCTCGTGGTTGCATAGCATAACAAAAACTTTCTGTTTCGAAAAAGTAAATAAATTTCGGACTCGATTTTGCAAAAAATGAACAAAAAAAAGAAATTAAGTTTTTTAAGAAAGTTTCATTTAATGAGTGCAAACTGCACCGTAAAAGCTATTAGACTTGGCGGTGTAAAGTAGTAAGTCCTCGGGCCTTATTCTTATGTTGAACCTATGGGCTGAAGTTAAAAATAGTTTGACGTGGAGGACAGCAAAAATTGAGATAAATTATGGTCGAACGTAGCAGTAAATTGAAAAGCCTTACATTTTCTATTGTAGCCATTAGGTTGAAAGTATAGAGAAATGGTTATCCTATGAGTTCACTGCAAGTTTTACCATCCGATTGAATGGAATCCATAGAGTAGTGAACTGGCATGAACATAACATGCTGGCCCACCACGTAATTAAACAGTGACACTGAATCTAGAAACATTATTGGTCAGATTCCAAATATGGCTGAAAAGCTTTCTGAAAATAGAATTCCGATAGGAAAACATAATTTGCCTGCAGCATGAAATCTTATCAACTTATAATTACTTCTTAATATAAAATCATTAAAATCTAACTATTATCTTTAAATTTAAAATAGTTTTATTTACTTTTTAAATACAAATCTTATATATGTACGTCTAGACTATTAACTGAAATGTGTATTCCCTCCTAGAAAACTAGAAACAACCATTTTTTATTTACGTCAATCATTGGCCGCATCAAATACCGCACACAATAAATTAAAAAAAGAAAAAAAAAATACCCAAATCGATATAAAATTAACAAGAAAAATAAATAAATAGATAAATCTATAAACAAATCAATGACAACGTTCAATGTTATCTAAAATTGAATAAATTTGTGAAAAAAAAAGAAAAACATCGTTTGAAGTAATTAAATAAAATAGATGAGAAAATTAACAAAAAACAAAAACCAAAAACAAAAACAAAATTAAAAAATGTAAGTGAAAATAATTATAAATTAGACTAGGTAGACTAATAAAAATGCTGTTTTCGAATGATTTACAGTTGATGTATATATCGTAAACCTTTTCGTTGACTAGTACCACTCAACTGCAAGATGCTGCACTTCGTAGCAGTACATGACATTCATGTCTCTTGTTGTTGCCTCCACACTATCTGCAACTGCTGCCACTACTACTAGAGTGTTGTTCTTATCATCTCATGCATAAGCTTTTGAACTACTGCCAAATGGCGCCCACACAATGTAAAAGTACGTGTGTGTTCTCTTTATGTTTGTGTAGAGATATCCAACATCAAATGCAAAACAAGAATAACAAACATCAGCTAAAGAACCACCAAACAGACCAACTAAACGTCCAGCCGCCATGTAAATTTATTTCTCTTAAAAAGCTGAACATTTTTATAAACTATGACACATCTTTTCATCCACATACTTGCTGTGCGTCTTTTTATCTTTTGGTCTCTTTATTTTTTTTTTGTTTTGGAATAGAAACTAATTTTAAAACATTTCATTCGAATAGTTGGTCGACTAGACAGGTTTTACGGACAGTTTTTCTTAAGTCCACACGGCCTGTTTAACTTTCCTCACACTTTATGGTGTATCCCTGAAATGTCTCCCCCAAATCTATTGCAGTGACAAATTTCAAGAAGGTGCTCGATATCAACAATGGTAGTTCCTTTCCTAGCACTTGATATGTGTCCAGTATTTCTTCCTGCTATGCAGTAATGCCCCACAGGTTTTAAGTATACGTTCCTATGATTCATTCTCATCGTCACAGAATCTACATGCTGCACGCGAGAAAAACCCAATTCCGAATAAGTGTACTCTGAGCCTACGTTGTCTTGTCAAAAGACCTGTGACCACCATCAGGTTATTCCTGGATAGTCTAATGCACGATTTAGTTCTTCTCTTATTGTAATTTCCGAACAATAGTTTTAATTCTCTCAAATCCACATGGTTTGAGAAGAGGCTTTGCCTCTGGAGGTCTGGACATCTAAAGCGAGGATTTTATTCCTCACATCTCCTAATTATGATTCACCGATTACCACTAAATATTGCAAATAATTAAGTTTACAGAAGAATTGAACACAAAAATTATAACGTGAATCAAATATATCAGTACATATTTGAATATTTTTGATATTTTCTCGTTTCCAGTCGTACACATTTAGTAATACATTAGCAACAACGTCCTCTTATTTTAAATGTAACCAAATCCAAAGAATTATTTTTACTGAGACACCTGCACATCTATTTGACATAAGGTTCCCCTGTGCCATTCATTGTTCATGGGGTATTGCGTACCATACTTTCTAGATTTTGTCAAATTCTTATATTCAATAGCTGCAAGGCGTTCATGTACGTGATTCTATAAGGTTCTCAATAGGACTTGAGCCGTTCATAAAGTTGATATTCAAACAACGCCATCTAAGAGGTGTATTTGTCTCCGCATATGGAGTCGTCGTGTTAATAGAATATTTCTGTAAACATATTGATTTTTACGTTAAGTTTGTTTTTGGCATAAACCATTACATTTCCGTGATGATTGTATTACATTTTCGAAGAATTTCAAACATAAAATTAAAAACGATAAAATTTTGATTATGTTGTACAATACAGCCTCGGTTTTTTTGTTCAATTATTGGTGAGGAGATGCCAATAACAAATTTTATTGAAAATTTCCTGTGAGTCCCTTTTGAGGTATTTATTTACCTCAGGTCTCAGGTATATATTTCAGGTTTGTAGCTGAGGCTTAAGAAATTAAGATACGATACTTATTTTCTTATTGGTCGGTGTTATTGTTTAAGTTTTTAAAATATGGCAACGAATAAAAATTTGATAAATAAGTGGGCAACTAAATAAAATTATTCTTCATTAACGGAGCTATATTCTGCAAAAACGCCTCGTCCTAGGAACATTGTGCCAAAATTTCTGCGAAATCGGTCAAGTAGTTTTTGTTTAATAGTGGTCGCTAGGTCGAAAAGTGATTTTGAGAAAAACGATTTTAACTCGTCCGCTCACCTAGATCTGTTGCACTATTTTGCGTTTTTTTTTTTACTTCTTTTCGTATCGTTTGAGAGAACAGAAGATTTCTACCTTTAATCTATGACTCTAAAGTAACTAAAATCGCAGAAAAGAAGAAAGTTAGAATGTATACTAACCCCTTAAATTCCAGTTCATTACCGCGTACCTAGTTAAGTTTACCATGCAATAGATCATATAACAAATCAATTCCAAAAACTAAACGAAAATGAAATCAAATATGCGCACATAAAAGATTTATTGAAACTCATAAATTAGATATGAATTATAATTTTTTCAAATCTTTTTTTTTCAACTATAATCGTATAGTAGGTAAGATAGCATAAATAAAAACGCAAAAAAAAATGTAATTTTTGCTACTCATCGAACAAATTATTGATAACGAGACACTTTCTTTAATAGCGTTAAAAGTCCATTTTTCAATAAATATATACAAGTGTACTCTGTTAAATTATATTTTGCTAATTGCTGTTATTTAACGTTAAATTGCCACAATCTCAGCGACATAAGCAAGAGATTAAGATTACAATAATAAATATTTTATATTTCCAAATAAACGTAAGAATTCAAATCAGATTGTTTAATAATGTGAGCGTTCTTGATTAAGAGAAGATAGATCATAACTGCCCAACTGTTTTATTTAAAATTGTACCACTGTTAGGGTCCCAATAGATTTTAATTAACCCTTTTTAAATTTTCCATAATCGGAAACTACATCGCTGTACTCTCCCTATTGTAGATGGGACACATCGAAAATAACTACATTTCAAGTACTTTCTTTCTTTTTTTTTTGCCACATCAAATGCGCTACACTGTAAAGTATTGAAACAATTAAAAAAAACCTACCTTTGTGCTTGAGTTTAACTTGAAATTAAAATTATCTTGATATGTTGAACTGCATGACCTTTTGTTTCAGTCACAGGCTATAACATAATAATAAAATTAAAAAATGTATTATAAACTTGAAATCATAATTAATAAAAGAATGAACCAAATTACTACGATAAATACAAATATTTAAAACATAACCCACCTTTGATTACCACCATTGTTGAGTGAAATTTAATGGATAAGAAGGTGTCTTTGATTGAAGTCTTCGACAAACACATTAGGAAGTTATTGTATTATGAAAATAAACGTATATTTTAATTTATAATCCTTGGGACTCAAATATTTTTCAGTAAGTTTGCTTGGCAACCACATGAAAGACGATTTAACTTAATTTTCACTTGCGAACTTAATTGCTAAACAAGAACAAATTTCAATAAAAAATAAATGCAAGTCTGTATGGTAATGAAGCACAGAAAGACACACGATAGTTGGAGATGCAACTTTTTAAGGTTGCATACGGAGAGCTCCATCAATACGGATGGTTTCGCCGTTCATCAAGGGATTCTCATAGATGGCCTGAACCAAATGGGCATATTCAGATGGTTCACCCAAACGTTGGGGGAATGGAATCGACTTGGCCAAGAAGGTACGGACCTTTTCGGGCAGGGCAGCCAACATGGGAGTATTGAAGAGACCGGGAGCAATGGTGCAAACACGAATACCTTGGGTACTGAGATCACGAGCAATTGGCAAGGTCATGCCAACGACGCCAGCTTTGGATGCAGCATAAGCAGCTTGACCAATTTGACCATCGTATGCAGCTACGGAAGCAGTGTTGACAATAACACCACGTTGGCCGTCTTGATTGGGTTCGTTGGCACCCATAAGTCCAGCCGAAAGACGAATAACATTAAATGTACCCACAGTGTTAACCATGATAACACGGGTAAAGTCTTCCAACCTATGCGCAGCATTTTTGTTGAAGTTGTAGGTACGGACGGCGGTAGCAGTACCAGCACAATTGACAGCTAAGTCCAAGCGACCAAACTTATCCTTGGCAGTTTCAATAGCATTGGTGACATCCTTCTCGGAGGTGACATCGACTGGTACAAAAATAACATTGTCGCCCAATTCCTTAGCTACTTCATGACCCTTGGAGGTACCCAAATCAGCCATAACAACACGGGCTCCTTGTTTGGCCAAACGTTCAACGGTGGCACGTCCTAAACCAGAAGCACCACCAGTAACGAGAGATACAGCATTCTAAAAATAAAAATAAAATTAATTGCAAACAACAACAACAGGGAAAATTGTATGTATCATTGTATGCTCTATTTTAGTGTTAAAAAAAAGTATTTCAGACAGTTTTCTAACGATAAAGTGTGATTGTGTAATGGCGGCCAAATAACAACAAATAATAAAAGCCAGACACCATAACGGTGATACAAAATGGACTTTGTACTTGAAAATCTGATTGGGTATAGATTTTTGTTTTTTAATGAATTTATACTTTAAAGTTCACAATTTACTCTCTCACCTTAATCATTTTGTATGGATGGATTTAAAGTAGAAAAGAATCTGACAACAGAACTGAATCTCAAATAAAAATAAAAGAACTTGCAACCCGCTAAGAAGAAAAACACCGGTTGAATAACAAACACGAACAAATGAATAAAAACAGATGATTACTTAGCGAACAGCAGCAATAAAGGATAGCGGCGATTATCCATTACTTCATGGTTACTCAATTAGAGTGTTGCCGTTTAGTTAGCACAGACAGAGAATTGCCAATCACTAATAGTGAATTGAAAAAAGTTAGTTCGTTCAAGTACCCATCTCTCTAAAATGCATATATTATTTTTTCCGTGTCCGGTTTGTGAAATAGAAATTAAGGGGCGCTATGTTTTAATGAAAATTGAAGGTCGTGATTGGTTAGTTTGGGTGCGTGTCTGAAATGTGTGTATGATGGCTGGCCGGCCACTCACCGCACCCCGCCAGTGTAAACGCCCGACACAGCGCACGTTTCCCACATCAAAAAATACTTTCGTTGTAGTGGGTTTTATGTTTTTAAAATGTGATGAATTTGACAATAAGTTTTGATTGAAGGAAGAGGTGAATAATATTAAAATTTTCCAAACTATCGTTACTCATATAAAACATGGTACCAATGTTACGCTGCATTATCTATAATAATTTATAATAAGTAAATTTCATCTCGATTAGCAAAGTCACTGAGAATGTAGAAAGCCCACTCCAAATTGTATTCCCAATTAAAAAGTGTATATTTTTATATCATAGATAAGATTTTGGGTATGAAATTTAAATCTGACTGGATAAATTGAATTTTGGTCACACACAAGCAAACAACGTTTTCTGAAAATTTATTCACAACGAAAAACTACATACAAATAAAAATGGTGGTGGTGAGATAAAGTGATTGATGAGGTATTGCCATAACAACAATTTTTGCACAATAAAATAGAACGCTGCATGGGGGGACAGAGAATTAAAATAAAGCAAGTGTCAAAAACAGCCATGTTTAGACATTTTAAACCTAAAGAAAATCTAAACAAAAACAATTTTTTATTCAGCGCAAAAACTGAAAGGATTATTTTTAAAATTTGATAAACACTCGACTTATATTTAATAAAACAGTTTATAACTTCCATTAAAATGGAAAGCAAAGAGAAGAAGAAAAAAGATAATTGGATACGATTGGCTTCTAAAACTCATCCAGGGCGATTTTATATGTTCAATAAGGCCACTGGCGAAACGGAATGGTTGCCGCTAAAAGATAGTCCTGAAGGGGAAAATAAAAACGAATCGCCACCAAAGTTAAATCGTAAGTGGAAATTCTTCTCAAATTGATTAAAGTGTTTTGACTTACTATGGATCTCAAAAGTTTCCAAAGCTACCAAGACACCAGCCCAGGATCGTTTGAAAAGACTGCAGCATAATTTAAAGGCCAACCAAAATCGTAGTCAGACTTTAAATGCCACGCGAAGCGCACATAATTTGGAAGCTGGCATCAGAAAGGAACGAGAAAATCATTTAAAAGACGGCCCCAGTACAAGTTCTGCTCACAAATCGCCTAAAAGAGCGACTAAAAGGCCTCAGAGTTTAAGTACAATGGTTGAAGATAAGAATAGTCCAAAAAAACTGCCTTCTAAAGATGAAGTCAAGAGAGCCAAAATGTCGACAGTACTCACAAACTCGACGAAATCAATATCAGAAATAACAGAGACTGAGGGATCTCAAAGTGCCAACACTAAAGTATCTGAAGACTCTCAGAATAGCGATAGCTCTTCAACTTTAAACAATTTAAGAATGGGTATTGTAAAAAAGATAAAAGAAATTTGCAAAATACCGTTTAATGTGTCTCATAAACTAGCTCAACAGAAATCTACAGCAAAAGATGAAAAATCAAGTTTCAGCAGTTTAGTCGGCACACCGTCTTTTAAAGCCAGCAAAAGATTAAAGCACAATAAAGAGCGCTATTCTTCCTCACTACAAGATTCCATTATACGTGAGCTTAGATCAGATAACGATAAATTGTTCGATCTAAACTTGTCGACACCTTCAACATCAAAAGCCACTCCGAAAAGTAATAATACTCCAACGCATTCGAAAGGTTCTGGTAAGTATTTGAATTTACGGTATTTTCGTTATTATGTATATCTGAATAAGAAGAATGTAGTATTTGTGGCAAAAAAAAAAAAAATATTTGAAATGAATGCCTATTAAAAACGGAACACAGTTACAATAACATTTAATTAATTGGAGTATATTCTTAATATTATATACACCGTTTTATTCCTCTATCAGCGAATAGATTTTTGTCCAATAAGAAATCTATGCTTCCAATTGCAGTAAAAATATAAAGTTATTGTGTTTAATGCTGAATTTAGTAATAAAACACAGTTGATCTGCATTATTATATCTGATGCCCCATTTATATATGTATTTTGATTTTGTTTATGTTATCCCAAACAAAACTTTGTAGTTATTTTCTAAAGAATGAATAGAGTTGTAAATAAGTAAATAAATTCAGTTACACAACTGAATGCAAGAAAGTACATATCGATGGCTTAATATAGAAAGGTCGCATCTCATTTTTTTCAAAATCGGGGTTTTTAAATATTCTGGTAGACAAAACCCTCATACACATCCTCTGCAAAATTCAGCTTCCTATGTTGACGAATAGTTGACTTACAGTAATTAAAAGAAAAAGCCCTAACTCATTTAAAGTTGAATAAATATTTTTGACTCTTTTTGTACCGATTGAAGAGTTCAACTATAGTATATACTTATATATTATTTTACGGTTGAATTCCTCATTTATTTTTAATAAAAACTCCGTTTAAACTTTTTTTATAACATTTTTGTTTTAGATTTTATTAAGTTTTTTCCTTCTCCTGTAAAGTACTGAAAATTTAAGATACGACCTTTCTATATTAAGCCATCGATATGTACTTTCTTGCATTCAGTTGTGTAACTGAATCCCAAGTTCTTGTGATGTTTGAGATACAGTACTTTATTTACAACTCTATTCATTATTTAGAAAATGACGAAGCAGTGACAAGGTTTTTACGATAATACGATGATAATTATTGTGCAGTTATAATCGATCATTTTAAATTTTAAGAATCTAATGTAGCTCCATTATATGACATACAAAAAGCCGTGCTATATTTCTGTAAAATTAATAGATTTCTCTTGCTTAAGAGTATTCTAAGTTTAAGGCTGGATATGTTAACATGTATGATGGCTTATTATAAGTTGTTGAAACTTAATTAAAGAGTAAGGGTATAAGAGTTATTATAGGATTACAATATTTTAATTTCTTTTAGTTCTTAAGCCACCTCTACCTAGTTCTTAAATTTAAGTTGCTTGCGTGTTTGTCAAATACAATATTTATTTACTTACTACAGCCAATTCGCGCTTAGAGCGATTAAGACAATCATTGCTTTCACAACAACATCAACAACAAAAACAACAGCTACAAACACTAGAAACAACTGTCATCACAAAAAACACTACAGTAGTAGCATCGATGCGAATTGTACCTTCTGTTTTTGAATCGACTGAGTGTACACCAGAAAACATGGGAACGACGGTCCATAATAATACCATCAGCACAGCCAACGATGGTAAATTGAAAGCTATTCTTCCTTCTATAAATAGTCTTTGAAATATAATTATAATGCTTATTTATTATTTATATGTGTATACATATTTTAGAAACTGAAGCTATGGATTGGCAGCCAATCGGAAAAGATGACGAATTAAATGAGGTAAATAATACTGAATAACCTTTATAACATTTGTTTTCTATTTATGTTTGTTTTTTTAACTTTTGGTTTATTTTAATTTTGTTTTTTTAATCTCACAGACTACGAAGAGGAGTATTATTGATGCCGGTCTAGTGATAGAGAAATCTAAAAAGTGTCCCGTTTTAATAAAAGACGCAAACGATAATCAAACCATGGGTGACATTTATGACACGGTCAATGAAAATCTTTTACGTTATTCGGCCGAAAATCAAAAAGATACCACAGCGCGTAACGATAAATGGCAAAAGGATTTCTATTATTTCATTATCGATACGAACGTTTTATTGAAAGATTTAACTTTCGTAGAAGATTTAACTAAAATGAAATTGTGTGGTAAATTTTGCATATAACCAGTATTCATTCTTCTAGTCAATTTTGATCCTTTGATATTGCAGATACCAGGGGTAGTATGTTATACTTACCGTATATTGTGCTACAAGAACTGGATAAACTTAAAATGCGATCTGGTATGCAGGAGGGCGTTAAAACTTTAGCAGTACGTGCCATAAAATATTTAAATGAGAAATTTGAACAGAATTCCCCTCACATAAAAGGTACGTACGTACATATACATAAATGACCAGAATTTCTTAATTTATGTTCATTCTTTTGTAGCACAATCGGCTTTGGATGAAAGAGAGCATTTAATCAATATCAATTCCCCAGATGATAGCATTTTAAATTGTTGCTTGCAAGCCAAGAGACATGTTACCAGTTTACTGTTACTCACTGAAGATATTAATCTTCGCAACAAGGCTAAATGTAATAATATATTGGTTTCAACTAAATCGGATTTGGTTTCGAAACGCTACGATTTTGACGATTCGTACATGAAATCGTGACGTAGGAAAATTTGTATTTTGCCCAACATAATCAACATTTACTTTCAAAATTACAAATCGATAATAACAGATACATTCAAATTTAAATAAGTATGTTATTTATTATTTATTATCTATCTTCTCACATCACATCCATCAATCAGTCAAGTCTGTGCTAAAATGAAAATTATCGGTAAATCGTAAATTAAACTTATTTATTTATGTAAGTTAGTCGTTATTTATTGTATAAAAATATTCCTTTAGTCGTATTCAATGACATTTTTTTACTGAACTTTATAAAGGAATACTAATACTATGCTTAATAATAATAGTATTGTTAGTTTTATTCCTTTGTAATGAAAATCAAATATGATTTTCAAAATATATTTTTTGTATATATTTTTACTTGTACATACATACAAATATTATAGAAATAAATCTAAATTTTGTTGTAATTAAAAGATAGCATTTTTTTGTGAGCATTTGTAGTCAGTCGATTGATTCTATCATCAGTCGTAAATCGATTTTAACTTACATAATACTTTAAATTATCGAACAGCCCTCGTATACATACATACATTTACAAACGTTATCCGTGAACTGTGTGGTTTGTGTTTGGATTAAGGATAATTAGTGAAACACTGAATAAAAGAAGTCTCCAGCCATCCGTGTTTCACACCCAATATTTATGTACGGTGGGTTTGTTTTAACTTAATGGCTCTGCTAATGGAGGTGAAAAATGCTTATTCTAGACACACACCAGTTAATTCATCACTGACAGTACACTGATTTATGGTAATACAGTACCCATTTGGAATAACGGCACTTTGGTGAATTTCAATTTTATTCACCACACTGGAGAAATTCACCACATTTCCAAAAATTCACCACCCCAGAAACTCACCACGCCGGACAAATTCACCACACTTTGCAAAAGCTCATCACGCAGGTTAGAAAAAAAGAACCCTCTCCCTCCGTCCCCGTCAGTCCGTTTGTCAAAAACCCAGTTCTACCAAATTTCCAACACCACCACCACACACAACAGCCAAACCACGCCAGCCCAGCCATCCATCATCCACCACACCAAACTTCTTGCTCGAGCAACTAAAAAAATTTCATTTATACAAATGAAATATGAAAAAAGAATGTGCGAATTATAAAAAAACGTTGCTTTTTTTTGAACGAACGAACATACGAATTTTTTTCCTACAACCAGGGTGTTTGCAATAAAGGAGAAAGAAGAAGAAATTTTTTTATGAAAAAAATCACTCTAAAAATTGGAAAAATATACAAAATTTAATAAAATTCGATTTTTCTATTTTTTCAGAATTAAAATTTATGTTTTTATTTAGTTTTTTTTGACAACAAAACCAGAAAAATCTGTTTATGGAACAAAAAATAATCTAGTTTTGGTTAGAAATAACGAAAATCGGCAACACTGTTTTTTTATTTTTCGTATTTTCAAAACATTTTCGGAGTGCGTCCGTCCGTCCGTCATACAAGAGAAAAAAAGAGAAAGAAAGATAGATAGAGAGATTTTCAAAGAAAGCTTTTTAAGAAATTTATGATTTTCGAAAATTAAGAGAATCATTGTTAAGAGAAAATTTGTGTTTTCAACAGAGAAGAAAGAATGCATGAAAGAAAGGAAAACGTTTGTTTGTATTTTTATTTTGTTTTTATGAAAGCAAATTTATTCTCCAGGAAATCTAGAGGCAATCCTTTCAAAACTAGGATAATATTCAGTATGGAACTATTATGTATAGGTGTGTGTTCAGTTTGTATGTTCCAACCTATTTAAGATTGTATGTGTATAGATTGGATGTGTGTAAGTAAGTAAGTGTATAATTACATATAACATGTGTTGTTCTCATAACATCTTCAACATCAGATGTTTATTCGTTTGTTACCCCCTTCCTTCACCATCCATCCATCCATCCAACCAACCATCTCCGGCACTTAAGAAGAAGATTATTTTAGTTTTTATAGCCAAAATCCTTTAACTCTTCTTAAGTGAATTGCTTTTCTTTATAGTTTTTGTGTCTCACGCAAGTACTTTGGATTTTAACTTCAAACTTAAGGCCTCCTGTTTGAAAATACACACACACACACAGCCAAGTACTCTACAGGGGATTCCTGAAATTTTAAACTAAACAGAATGCCCATAGAAATAATAAACAAACGTACGTACGTACATATAAAACAAAATTCTGAAATGAATTATCATAGAGAATAGACTGACTGACTGACTGCCTCAATGAAGAAGTTAAAAATTTTAATCAATTGAATGAAATACTTTGCAGGATTTCAACTGTTTCAACAAACACTTTGCAGGCTGGCATCTTCTGTCTACTCTTCTCTAGACTGACTGTGTTCGTTTGTTTCCAACATTTTTGGTTTAATTTTGTCACTATGTACTTTCTTTGGTCATTTGGACAATAATGATAAAAAGAAAATCGCCATAAGAAAGAAAAGTAAATCAATTCATACGTTTTGTTTATTCAACAGATCGATGAAATTCCTAAAAGAAAAAATGGGGAAAAAGTGTTCCTTTTTAAAGGAATGAATGGGGATATGCATGCCATGAAAAATAGTTGGACATTTTTTGGTACCCTCATCATTTGTGACAGAAAATACGGGTCTAGGCTGAATATGCGTGTTGAAATGTTTTATTTTCCTGCCTGCCACTGCTTTCACGAAAAAAATATGTGGAGGGAAGGAAACACAAATGTTGTTTTAGCTTTGTAAGCAAAATACCAATACATTATTGGAGAAAAATAAAACGAAAAACAAAAAAATTAAAATTTAAATATTCAAACAAACAAACAAAAGAGTACATACACTTAAGTTCAATTCTCATTGTGCAATATATGTACAGTCAAAGCTCGGTATAACGAAGGATATATTGTCAGGCTCTTTCGTTATAGTGAAAAATTCGTTATATCGCAAAGTTTTTTTCATCAAAATTTTATAAAAAAAGAAAAGTACATTTAATTTATTTTATTAAAAATATATAGATATATCCTTAAAATAACGTTTGATAATCAATAAGTGAGTAAAAGTGTTAAAAATAATTTCAGTTGGTGGAAAAAATCAATTATAGACGTTTTTTTACAAGTAACTTGAAGACTCATTTGAAGAGCTTCTTTCTGTATTTCTCGAAGTACTAATTGTTTTTGGATTTAAATTTGCTTACATTTGGAAAAATTGTACTTAATAGTCTGACTCCACGTCTAATACACTGTACTTCATCCCCTTGAAAAAGTCTAGAAATGGGGATCTCGTCCTCATAAACAAACTCAAAATTTTCCAAAAATAGAATTTTTTTCCAACATTTAGATAATCCGTCCTCCTTAACAGTGTTCCAGGCAAGATCAATCATACAGGATGCATCATAAAGAGAAAGACTTTAAAAAATTTATGATGTCATCTGTTTCAGATGCCACTATTTTTGAAAGGAGGCTATTTCTGTAGTGTAATTTGAGTAAGCGAATGGCGTTTTGGTTGGATAAAAGGAGTCACGTTTTTTAAATCATTCGTTATACTGAGCTTGAAAATTATAAAACATTCGTTATATAAGGTAGTCAATGTAAGAAATTTACTCATTCGTTATATCCCGAATTCGTTAAAGTGAGTATTTGTTATGCCGGGCTTTGACTGTATATACAGCCGTGGACATTAAATTAGCACAAAATTCATATATAGTTTGATTGTGAATTTTTTCTCATTTGTATCCTAATTAGGCCAATTGTTTTGGTCTGGAATGTTGCACGATGACATCTAGCTGTTGTTTAACAAAAAATATTACCGTTATCGTAAAAATTTTTTGTTTTGATTGCTAATTTGTATATCAGTAGCTAAATTCGAGCTGGACATTAAATTAGCACAACGTGCATATGTACAAGCTTTGTTCAAGTATTTTTATTCTTACGGTATATTCTTTTAATTTTATGGCATTTATAATAATTTTTTTAAAAATGGGACGTTGAAAAGATTGCTCGCCAGAGGAGAAGCTTGTTATCGTTCACTTGTGGAATGATGGGAAAAACCTGGCTGAAATTGCCGAAATTTCGAATTGCTTGCGAAAAATGATTTATAACGTGATCATTTCCTTCAAAGCAAACATAATAATGTCGCAGAAAACAAAAAACGAAAGCCACGTGTCAAGGAAATAACCAAAGTCGTGGACCGTGCTATTGTCCGGAAGTCAAAGAAGGAGCCTTTCATGTCGTCACGCGATATTTTGAACGAAATTAATTCTTAATTTAGGTTAAATTTATCGGACAGGTTCATACGATGACGTCTTAACCACGGAAAGCTCTTTGGACGCTCTTGCCGAAAGAAGCCACTTCTACCAAAAGAAAAATATAGTCAAGCGTTTAACGTTTGCTCGCACCCACAAGGGTACAGATCTCCCATTCTGGAAAAAATATTTTGGAGTGATGAAACAATGCTAAATCGTATGGGACCAGATGGTAGAGTGGTTGTTTAACGGCCAGAATTAAATCAACGCTATACTCAAAGGATCATAACGCATGTTCGAGAAAGTACAATGACGTGGGGAGCATTTTCATGGCACGGTGTAGGTCCCATTGTGAAAATTAATGGAAAAAATGGACCGTTATCAGTATTTGGACATTCTAGAGAACAAAATGGAACCATAAGCTTTTAATACATGCCAGATTCATTCATATTTTTGCAATATAGTGGCCCCAAACATACATCTAAGCTGGCTTGATTTTATAATTTGAACGATTTGTGGATTGGAATACGGGACGCTTGGTACTCGATTCCCAAAAATCTTTTCCAAAGAACTTTGTCCCTTAGATGCCACGTGGTGCTTGAAAATAGATGCTACTCTACTAAATATTGATCAAATAAACTAAAAACATTAATATTTTTACTATTTATTAAAATATATTATTTTTATTCCGGAAATTTTAATTTGTGCTATTTTACACTGTCCAGCTAAAATCTAGCGTTTGATATGTTGCAGGTCTTAATGAGCAGACGATTGGCAATTTCGCCAAAATTTTTGTTTTTTTTTTAAAGAAGAATATGCATCCTAAGTTTCTATGTTTAAATTTTTTTATGGATAGACCTAAAATACTATAAAAAATCTGATTGGTTTTATAATGAAGTTTTGTGCTAATTTAATGTCCATAGCTGTACATTTGTATGTAGATTATGTATGAGTTGCCATTTTCCACATACGGGTAAAGGTTCTTATCCTATTCTACAGCGTATTTAGGTACGGACTAACGGTGAAGACCATAGCATGAGTTTTCCTGTTCTAACCATGCATAGGAATAATAATTACCAAGTATTTATGAAATTTATTAAATTTCAAATTTACTATCTTACTATAATTACTAGCAGGTTAGAGATAGACACAAGTCAGACATCTAAGGCTTTATGAAACTTAGACCCACTCACTCTACTATCCTTATGTCGCAACCGAATAGTGTATATACCTGTAAAGTGGAATCCAAACGATAACTTCAGTAGTTCCAAGAAGTACTCTTTTCTTGTGACAAGATGACGATAGCTACATGCAAGAAACTAGAACAAAATGTTGCTGACGAAATGTGGATTTGGCTTGGGATTTTGCAAACAGACAATGATTTCTGTGTACAGGCCTAATTAAGATGTTCCCTTGAAAATTTTTTCCAAACTAATTATAAGTTAAATATAGTTGGGAAAAATCTTTTGTCTTTATTAAGAGAATTTGATTGAATTAGACGTCCAAACAACTCACAGCCACGTATGTATATAATGCTAGTCTCTACCAGGTTATCCATTTCGTGGTTTCAAAAGTAAACGTAAATAAAACACATATAAATTATTTTTTTCATGATATTTCTTTTTTATTGTAAAGTTTGAACGTTGACATTATGTGTGAAACACTACATCATTTAAATGACCTCCACGCGAAGTGTTGCAAGCATTGATTCTTTTGAGGTAATTTTCGACCACTTTTTGACACATATTGGGTGGTATCTCAGCCATAACTTGACGAATGTTGGTTTTTAAGTGCTCAAGAGTTGAAGGTTTATCTGCATAAACACGGTCTTTCGCGTAGCCTCACAAAAAAGTCAAATCGCTTGATCTTGGTGGCCAGTTGATATCGCCACGACGAGAAATTACGCGGCCAGGAAAGGTCTCTTGCGATAAAGCCATATTCGCTCGAGTTGTGTGGCATGTGGCACCGTTTTGTTGAAACCACATATTCTCCAAGTCGTATTCTTCAATAGCAGGCAAAAAAAAGTCGGTTATCATATGACCATAACGCTCCGAATTGACGGTGACAGTCGTTCCATCATCGTTTTCGAAGAAGTAAAGTCCAATCACACCTTCGGACCAAAGAGCGCACCAAACAGTGACTTTTTCTGGATGTAATGGCCTCTCTTCAATTACTTGAGGATTCTCAGAACCCCAAATACGACAATTTCGTTTATTAACATACCCACCGAGTGTGAAATGTGCTTCATCGCTGAAGAAAATTTTGTTCGATACGTGGCTGTGGCAGAATCACCATTTTTGTAGTAGGTTTTGATAATTTTTATGCGTTGTGTGCAGCGTTGCCGTTTTGGTTATTTTTAACCAAATTTGGTTATTTTTTTTTGTAATGTGTAAATGTGTATTTTTTCTTCATTTTGGTTATTTTTTTATTATGGTGAATAAAGCAATCACTTCTTTAATTTTACTTGAAAATTTGCATTATAAGCTTTGCAATCGTTAGCAAAGTGTTTTAATTCTTTAAGCGTTTTTATTACGTTCAATTGAAATATTAAAAAATTTTAATACAAATAAATAAAAACCTTAATTTATTATTTGTAGTTTAACCCTCTCATTCCCGATGTTGCGTATATGCAACATTGTGTTTATGAGCCTCTAAGTACGGCTATTTTAAATATTTTATTCTGATTCTTTCGCAAAAATATAGCCTCATGTGTTGTTTAAGCTTACAGCTAATTGGTTGGTAGTCAGCTGTGCATGTACTCACTTAGTAGTTATTCTCCCGAGAGCGAAATTGACAAATTCATTTAGCAAAATAAACGTTATTTTAAAAAGTGTTAAAACACATTAATATAATTAAGTCATCCTAAAACCAAGTTCGACAACTAAATAATGAAAGGTAGGTGAGTAATTTAACACGTTGACTGCCGACTACGAGATAACTCGTAGATTGCGTTCCCTTCTAGGGAGCCAAACTACGAGTTATCTAGTACTCACTAATGTGAAAAAAATCAAATTGTCATTTTTGGCTAGTTTTTTGAAAATTGTCCCGGCAGTCAGCGTGTTAAAAAAACCCGGCCTGAAAATATTATTTAGTTTGTCTGTAATAATTTTATAAGTGTAGTATTGCGTATATGCGTATTATGGTAAGTTTCGAAAAATAAAAACTTATTTTTATATTCACATTCTAAGATGCGCCCAAACGGTCTGACACAGGATGAAATTGAAAAATTTGATTGGGATGATTCGGCTGACGAGGAAAATGAAGAAGAAGAAGATGTAATAAGAGGGTACAACTAGTTTCAAACTATGCAAGTAAGAATGCAAGTGAATGCAAGAGATGGTACCGCAAAGACAAGAAGTTCATAACTATACCTCGTCCAGGTATAGTAGAATGCTACAAAAAGCACATGGGAGGTGTTGATCTTGCGGACATGATGCTTGAATTGTACAAGTCAAACTATAGTTGTCGCAAAAAAGAGAGGTTGTCCATCATCACTCCTTTTGACAATTTGACAATGAATTCAGGAACTGCATCACCTTCTCCATCGACCCCAGCTTCTTCTACGGGTTCTGAATCAATTCCCTATAAAAGAGCACATGTTGCACAGTCTGCAAAATTCAAAAATTCAAAAAGAACAAGGGGCAGATGTAGACTTCGGAAAGCCTGTAAATGCAGCAAATGCAATGTGCACTTGTGCTCCAATCCTCAAAAAAATTGTTTTGTATCCTTGCATACATAAATTGAAATAAACGACATTTGAAAAAAAAAGCAACTTGTATTTAAATGTATAACACCATTGCCCAATGTTGCCTATACACAACATCCTGTAGCTCTTGAACCAGGACACCTAGGACATTGGAATTTTTGTCAGTTTTAATTCGGGCATGAGAGGTTAACTATACAGAAAATAATAAAATTTTTGTATTAAACCTTAAATTTGTTAAAAACAAATACATTTATATAAAAAAATTTTTTGGTTATTTTTTTCCTTATTTGGTTATTTTTTATTTTAATTTTGGTTATAAAATTTTTTTGGTCGTGGCAACGCTGGTTGTGTGATAGTTAAGCCATCCATTTTCGTCAATGTCAGACTTTCAACTGAAAAGATAAAAATTGTTTTCACAACTTAGTTTGACAGATGTCGAATTCCAGTCCCATACTTTTGAAACCAGGAAATGGATAGCCCCTTTATAAATACATTCACTAACCCGATTGATAGGGCTAACATTATAATTAAGTTATTTCCAGTAATGCCCAACTGTAATTAGAATCTCAGTAATTGTGTCTTATATTTTCAAGACCGAACATTTCTTATGACAAAGAAAGTTTTAGGGACGCGATGGATATTAACTGGACCGTAACTAAGATACATTTTAAGCCTCATACTTTTTTTGTGGCACATAAAAATGATGGAACTTGAAGCTCTAAAAACTTCTGCCAGTTAGCTATACGTTGAGTGAGTGCTTTCCAAGAATGTAGAAAGTGTGGTTATGAGAAGCAACAGCCAGAGAAAGAAGTAAATAAATGCATGAACAGAAATTGCTGCATGAACGTATTATTTATCACAATACATATAGGAAGAGGCATAAACAAATCAAAGAGAAACGCTTTGCTGGTACAGTAGAAGCTCACAAATTAGAACCTCCAGTAATTAGAAATTCCAGAAATTAGAATCAGTCCTTGCAATACATTATACGCTCTAAAATTCGAATTAAAAATTCTAATTTCTGAGCGTTTTGTTTCTTTTTTGCTATTTTAACACAAGAAATCCCCAAATTCTTTTTATTCTGTAAAACTAAAAAGGGGAATCACCAAATTATATACGACTTTCTGTATTTGATGTTTTTTTGTAGCATTTATGTATTTTGTGGCTAGTTTATTTGTGAAATTTGTGAGCGATTACTGTACTGCTAGCAATAAAACAATTACAATAATCTTGTTACATGGTATACATATGTATGTATATGTACATACCATATATGTATTTTTGTATAACAATCAGCGATAAACGGAATACAGGAAAAGAAAAAAAAAATTAAAAACAAATCATCATCAACAGTCCGTGTTCACCGTGTTCTTACATCTACCGCTGTAGATATTAAAAAGATACATACACTAACACACACAATTAATAGTCATTAGTATTGTCGGCTTTGGAGCCTGAGTGTGTGTGTTCAGGCGGACTTTCTAACTTTCAGCTGATAATTGACCGATAATTAGTACAGAAAAAAAAACAAAAAGAAAATGCCTTTCTTATTACAATAACACGCATACACTTGCACCCGCATACTTTTTGTTAAATAAAAATAAAGCGAGAGAGAGAGAGAGAGAGAGAGAGCGAAAGGGAGAACGTATGTATGTATGTGGGTGAATATATCCTGCAGTATGTCGTGTATTAGCAGAGGTAGGGAGAGAAGAGAAAAATGTAAAGCTAACGAAAATTGTTACAAATTAAGATCTTAAAATGAAATGAGATTTTAAATACGTCGGCAACATTTGGCTGTGATGCCAAAAATTAAATGATACTTTTACGTATACATACATACGTATAGAACGAGTACAAACAAAGGCAATACATACATACATATATACGTATGTACATATAAATAGTAAATGATTTTTAGTTTTTACTCAACTTCAACATACATATCTACATTGGTAGTTATCAGCAGCAGCACTGCCAACACATTTGCACAGGACCACCCATGAGCCATGAACAAAAGTGAATATAGTCCGAAGTAGCGAAAACGTATTTAATGGATTAAGTCAACAATTTACAATAAAACAACTCTGGATTAATTCCTTGAAAACCTTTTAAAATATTTGACTACTTCCGTCTATTGCATTTTGTTGTATTCTTTCTTTCACTCCTGCCCTGTCCTGTTCTGTTCTGTTCTGTTGTATTGTATCCTCTCTTTTATACATTTTTCCGCTTAACGTTTAACGTTTAATCTTCAATAATTAATTGGATATATTTAAACGTACACACAATGACAAACGCAGACACACACACACACACACACATGCTAGCTTAGTAATTCACTTTAACTGTCTACATATGTAGATATGTATGGTGCATAGCGTTGAGTGCAGATGTGTAAGCGTGAATATGTAAGCGAATGAATGTGTGATTTTTATGTGACATGCAGTAAATGGTTAATCAAAAGTTTAAATATTTTCTATCTCCTTTTCTCTCTTTCTCTCGTTTCAAAAATTATTTTTGTTCGCTCCTTTGTTCGCTCCTTTGTTCGTTCGTTCGTTTAATTTTTTTGCTTTTGGTTTTTTCTTTTGTTTTGTTTTTTCATCCTATTAATAAATTGGTTATAGAGAGAGAGAGAGAGAGAGAGAGAGAATATCGAAAATATGGAACATCAATAACTGTATGTGTTTATATGTATGTATATGTACAATATACATATGTAGATATGAGTGTGTATGCGTGTATGAAGGGAGTCCTGTTTAGTTGGTTGCTTTCTGTTTTTCATAAATTTTGTTGCACTGCATAAAAGCTTCATGGTTTATTATTACGACACTGTTTCCATTCCCCACGGGATGTTATACCGTTGTGTGCAGCTATACAAGCCGACTTCTTTGTGCAGTAAACCAAATTTATTTGGAGGCTTTTTAAATTTTTCAAAGGCATTGGCTTATACTATAATTGCAATATGAATTTCTAATTGTGAAAATGATTTTAAATAACAATTATTTAAGTAAAGTGATAACTAAGGAGTGCGCACAAAAAAAATGGCCCTACTTTTAAACTTATAACTTTTATCATAATTGAAAAAAATGAATACCGTTACATTGTTTTTGTTAGTCATCTGTTTCAAAATCCACGTGCTAAATCTCATTGCAATAGCAAAATTAGTTTTTTGAAAATGGGCACCCAACAAGAATGTCGTAAAAAAATAATTGAAATTTTCAATGAAAAACCGCGCCGCTTTCAAAAAACGATTGCTAGGCTCGCAGGTGTTAACCAAAAAACAGTTTCTAAGGTAAGAATAAAACAATATAAGGAGTCTTTAAGTACTGAGAGAAAGCGTGGAAGTGGAAGAAAAAAAGGATTTGCCGACCAAAACAAAGCAAGTAAAATAATACGTATTTTTCAAAAAACACCCTAACATGTCTGGAAGAAAAGTGGCTCAAAAAGTTGGATGCTCTGAGACCTTTGTCAGAAAAAAATTTTATACACAAAAGAATTCAAATATTATTTACTTTAATTGAAAGATAAAACGAAAAAAATCCGCCACTTAGTTTTATTTCTATAACGAAAAGTGTAAGTCCAGTTTTTTTCGTGCACACTCCTTACATATTGCACTACATTAACGTCTGCGGCTTGAATTATGGACTGACACATTAAAAGCAACAAAATTATGCATACAGACACTAAGAACTTGAAATTAATATGTATTAAAATAGACAACTTAAGCTTATTTTAAAAAAAAAAAAAAAAAAAAAAAATATCATAACCACAGTAATTGGTTTTTTTTTATATTTTGAGGCAACTTACGCAAGGACTCCTGTACGCCATTTGTGTTCATTTCTTAAGCTTTCTTTGAATATTTGCTATAACGCAGTCGAGGTTTTTTTGGTTTGGTTTGGTATCCCTTCCTGTAAAAAATTCAAATTCAATTTCGACCAAAATGGAGTTGTGCTCTTTGGTTACTAATTTTATATTTAAACTTATCAACGTAGACTGTCACTTCAAATCCCGCCAAAAAATGGTTTATCCTTCTTATTGGGTCTTACTTTTTTTCATATTTTGTTTTGTTTTTGTAACGGTTGAAATTCAATCAAAAACCATTAAATTGAAGAAACTTTGAATGGAATAACAACGGTCGCTGATATGCTATAGCGTGTAGATCGATTTAACTTATCTGCCATCGTTGATGATAAATTTGATTTTTCTCAGTTTGGCGACTAAGAGCTAAAAGATAAGCAATCGAACTCTCTTCCATTAGAAGAACCTCGCTTTGATACCACTTTTTCTGAAGCCAATTCAACTATTTTATATTCATATAAGGGTATCCAGTGGTGTTGTGTTAATTTTTTTTTACCGGAACGCGTATATATAATTATATAGACAGGGCCGATCCTGGGAAGGCGGCCGCCCTGTGCGGTCTCATGTCCCAAATTTAACGACGGGGGTGATTTTCCATGATAATCCTGACGGCGGCGTTTTTTTTTTTTTTCCCAAATTTGACGACGGGGGGAGATTTCCCCCAATTTTCGGCCGTCGCCAGGATCGGCCCTGTATATAGCATAAAAAGGAAAGGAAAACCATGATTTAACGATAAAAAGGCGGAAATACCCGCTCTTCATTTTTGTATGGTTAAAAATAAGTGATTCTCTTGGTAGCAACAGTTAAATTTAAATGCGACCGAAAGGGTTAAAAAAATGGTTTTAAATACTCAAATTCTTAAGTAGTAATTAGTTCGGGTTCGGGTTCGGGTTCACGTATTTGTTTCGGTTCGTGTCGAATTCCATTTCAGCAGAAAAAACGTTCCGGACTCCGGTTCACGGTTCGGAAAAACAAGCCGGTTCGTTCCGGCTTTTGTTCCGGTTCGGGTTCGGTTCAAACCCTTGTTTATAAAAATACATATAAAAATTCATCAAAAATTATAAAAAAAAATCAGCAATTCTTTTTAATTTTTTTTTTTTTTAAACGTCACCCAATTCTCGTTATCAGAAATCATCTTTAGATCCGGAACGCGTTCCTGTCCAAAATGGAAGTACCGGAACGACGTTCCCGAGCGTTCCGGCTCGACAACACCACTGAGGGTATCCTTAATAATGTTATACGCCTTATTGCGGAATTATACAGGGATGTGGCAAGTTGTAACATGTTTAAAGGAACAGTAAAGCTTGATTTTTAAGGTTTCCATTGCTATATGGCAATGGTAAATACTTTCATTTACCTAGTGCCTTCTACTGTTATATGCAGAGGTGACCAAAACGAACAGTGAAACCCTAGGTACTCTGCACTGAAACTTATATGAGCATTGAAACGGCATTTGCCATGATGCAGATGACATCTGCCACATGAAACACTGCTTCGATACGTTTTTGTGAAACTGCAAAGGTTGACAGAAAACGCTTCATTAGAAACATGAAATTAACGCGGATATGTATTTACAAACACGACAACGCTTCTTGCATGGTAAGCATATCGATATATTAGATTCATTAGTTGCCAATAAATAAAGACCAAACGCGGAAATTAAACTCCCAAACCTACCATAACTGATAAGATAACAGATAAGCATGCTATTAGTTAGCCTAGCTGTAGTTTCATTAATACATAATACTGGGTTCAGACATGCACTTATATTGAGTAAATCGCAATAAACGGCATTATTGATCTCAATATTTCATATAAAATGTCAATTAATTATTGCTCAATAAATTCATAAATTGTTATAATATTGATAAAAAAAACTTGAAATACAACACTGTCATAAGTACGTTCAGTGAGCAGATTACATTTTTCCGAACGCTTTCTATTCATATTTGACAACTCAAATGTAAACAACGACAAACAAAAAATGGAAGGTCAGTAGAAAGGTTTGTATTTTATTTTGAGTTTCATTTTCCTCTAACAGTGCCATAAGCAGCGTTGCCAGAAGATTCTGGTGAAAAATCATCATTTTAAGGAAAAAAAATCATATTTTGGGGGAAAAAATCATCACTTTTTAACTTTTATTTGTAAAACATTAAAAAATAAATAACAATTCAAAATAAAAGTGTATTACATTGATTGGTTATCGGGTTTTGTTATCATATACTAACTTTATTCTTGAGGATATGATATAACCCGATAATCAAACAATTTTAAATTAATTACATGTTTTACCAAAAATATTATATACATACAAAACAAAAAATAAATATGTATGTTATACATAAAAGACAATTCAATTTAATTAAAATTAATTTTAAAAAATCCATACATACATATTGTCGTCTGGCCTTCAAATTGGCCTATGTAATTTTCAACAACTTTTCAGAAGACCTAAAAAACAACATAATTTTTATATGAAAGTCATACAAAACTACTTTTTTGTTTTTTATTTTTGCAATAATTTTGGAACCAGCGGAGACGTTGGACAAATTTTTGCTATAGAGATGGACCATAAATAAGACTTAAAAATGGGCGAATAAAATTAATTTCCCAAAAGGCACATAGGCCATTTTGCAGGCCAGCCGACGATATGTAAGTAGTAATTTTATAAGGTACAAAAATGAGATCTAAATAGAAAAGTAGAGTTTTGTAAAACTTTTAGTAGTTTCCTATAATAATTTAATTATAATACTGGGAAGGTTTCATATATTTTACAATTTCTTCATCAATTTTAAGATTATAACAGGAACACCTTTTAACTAGTAAATAATCCTGTATAAACAAAATACCTTCTAATGTTGCATTTTTAAGCCTGTTCCTGTACTTAGTTTTATTTAAATTAACTTTAGAAAAAATTCGTTCAACGTTTGCAGATGAATTGGGAGACAAAGTATACTAGACACAAATTTCGTCAATGTTGGAAAAACTAAATGGTTATCAACACGAGTTATTTTAGAAACTCTGGCCCAAAAATCTTCACAATTAATATTTTCTAAGGTTTGAAAATATTGTTTGAAATCTATGCGACGAAGCCCTCTAAATTCATCGTCTAGCTTTTGAGAATCATTTTCATTAATTAAATTTGGAAATCTTTCTATTAGTGGAGACAATGAAGAAACTTTCTTATTAATAATATTATGTGGAAGTATCTTTAAAATTAAAACGTTTGGTTAATTGTTTACAAAACTCAATGTAAAATGAAACGCAGTAATTAGTGAATTCAGTTAATTCACTATTGGTAAATTTTGTTTCAGAAAGGTTTTTTTACAAATACTCCTAAATATACATCTTCGGCGTTTAAAAATACGTCTTTATTTTCAATATTTTCCTCAATATTGAAATCAGTGTAGCCAATGTATGTGGCTTTACAAAATTGTCTAATATTTTTAAGTATAAACGTTCAATTTCAGACTACATTTTTTGAATTTGGGAGTTTGTATTTTGAAACATTTTGTTTACACTGTTTATAACGTGAAATATCTATATACAAAAAAATCATATTTTTGGAAAAAAAAAATCATATTTTTTGGAGAAAAATCATCAAATCATATTTTAGTTAAAAAATCATCAAAAATATGATAAAATCATCATTCTGGCAACGCTGGCCATAAGCAAAAGCTATCTTTTCTGCAAGCTATCCAGTATTATCAAATTTTTCTTTCTCATCCTTCTGAGAAAAGCCACTTTGGAGTCAAAAATAGTCCCTATTAACCGCAACAGCTCGGCGTTTCGGTTAATCATTAGCAATACCTTTTTAAATGTTAAATTGTTTTCCCATTTTTTCTAAAAAATTTTTTGGCACTAATTTTCGCGATTAAATTAAAAGCAACGTTGTTGAAGCAATCAGCTGTTTTGTTTACCAACTGTCAAATAAATCTTCGTAGACATATGTATAATATGTCTGAACGCTAAAAATATTGTTCTTAATAAACCGAATATTGATTTAATAAAAGTGCATGTCTGAACATAGTATAATGCTGTAATTTGTAAAATTATTGCCAATTATTTTATCCATGGAAATGGTGTAACTTCTAAATGAAACAAAAAAAAGTGTAAAAATAAAATCTATAATCCAAAAAGTGTAAAATCTATATTGCATGCCATCCTTACATAAGCAAAAATTGTTTCATATACGAGTACATGATCGTACATATATATATTTATAAATATATATACATACGTACATACATATATAGATCAGACAGATACATATTCACATACACTTACAAAAATAGAAACATGACTACATTCATACATACGTACATATGTATGTACATACATACGTATGTACATACATACGTATGTAAAAAGTTAACAATTTTTCGAAACTATTCAAATAAATCACTGGCAATTTTTTTTGTTTTCTATGAACAATTTTCGTTCATTTTCGTTTTACTCCTCCCTTTCCATTTCTTTACGTTTATTGTTGGGTCTAAGTGCATGATGGCAGTAGTTGGCATCCAGTGTTTGTCAGTGTGTATGTGTATGTGTGTCATACATACAATCACATACATATGGACATATACAGTATTGGTCAAAAAGCAATGCAATGCCATCATTCCATACCATGTGATATGGAAAATTTAATGAAATTTTTATTGAGATATTGAAGAGATCCAGTTATATATATATCGTCTGTCTCTCAACAATGATTTCCTTTTCCCTCTTTTTGTTTTTTAGTTTAACGTTGCAAAAAGTAAAAAAAACCCACCTAAAAGTAGGGAAAAAATAATCGAAAAAGAAAAATTTTATGATGAATTTTTTTTAAACTGTTTTTTTTCTGTTCTTTTATTATTATAACGGATTAATAATATGGATAAATATTTTGTATGCATAAAGATTATTGGTTGTCGTTATTCTTTGTCGCTTTTGTTTCATTTTGTTTAGGAACTTAACAAGGATTTGCTGCTGCGCAGATTATAGGACACTGTTGGCGTTTAACAAGTTGAGCTAGATATTGGATTAAGGATAACAGCCAAATGGAAACTAAAATTGATTGCATTATTGATTCAAATAAATAGTTGCTAAAGACAATTCTATTTCTGTTTGATTATTATTTTTTCTTTTGGCAATTATTTGTTATGAAATGCGTTAAAACGAAATATAGGGATAATGGTGTAAGTATGTATGTGACTTGATTTAAAGAAATAAATGCCCAAGTCCAAGTCATTAAGCTTTGATTTGCCACGTGTTAATATAGAGTGACTGTTATCATAAGCACTCATGAAATTTTGAATATACAGTATTGGCCAAAACTAAAGCAACCCCTCAGTACAGTTTTTTTAAATGATAATTTTTTAAGAAAACAAAGCTATTAAAAATTTATTTTTATTTTTTTTATTTATTTATATCCTTATTATTGAAAAACACAAACTTAAGGAATTCAGAATTTAAAAAAAAGTTAAAATTCAAAAAACATTTTAAGTCGCAAATATAAGCGGACAAAACTAAAGCACCCCCAATTAAAGTGCACAAAAAACTATTGAAATCAATATTTCGTTGCGAAGCCTTTATTCTGAATGACACACGCACATCTTTTAGGCATAGGGGACATAAAATTATTAATTATTTCAGGAGATATGGCTTCCCAGGCTATTTTTGCGGCTTTAAATAAATCTTCTTTGGTTTTGCAATTTTGTGGGTAGATTTTTAAGTTAATGATTGGATTGGAGAGCTGGCTTATCAAAGCATCAATTGAGTGCAAAATATTCAATCAACAGATCAATTATTTCTAGGCTAATTTAAAAGTTTTTACAGACTGGTCGCACATCTCCTACTCATTCTGGAGGAAGGTCACGTGAAACTCCTTAATTAAAAGGACAATCCAAAATGATCCTACAGCATCTTCTAGTCACGTACGAAACCGCTTCGATTTAAAAATAACCGAAAGAACGATTCCCAGAAGGGCGGTAGAGGCCGGATTATTCAGTCGACGACCAGTAAAAAACCTTTGATATCGCCAAACTTGAATTCGCCAAGACCCATCTCAACTGGAGTGTCCAAAAATGGATGAATGTGCTGTTTTCTGATGAATCTAAGTTTGAATTAAAGGATTCAGATGGCATAAGGCATCCAGAGGCAGGCCAAACGGACAACGGTTCAATCCTAAATGTACTGAGGGGGTGCTTTAGTTTTGGCCAATACTGTAAGTTAGTCAACAATATTGAAATTTAACTATGTATGTACACTGATTCATTCGTTGATTTATAAGTACAGATTGCAATGAGTATGCGTACACCGTTGACATCAAACTCATACCATTCGAAATATGTTTGATTTAGAAAGTCTACTCATTCAGATTCATAACTTTAGAAAAATACTTATAATATGTACTTATAAATGATTCGAGTGACTTGAATTATTCATCAAAATTTACAGTCTTAGTAATTTTTTTTGAGTATCAAATATATATTCCTACAGTCTTCAAATCCAATTGTTTGATTGAAGTTTTCCCACTACTTGTTAATTGTTGACAAAATTTGTCAGTCTTAGTTGTTGTCGCATTTACAACAAAAGAAGACACATAGACAAAAAAGACAAAGACAGCAAGCAAAGCAAACACACAACCTTCTAGTGTTTGTTTAATACGATAGTTACCACCTCTACTTTCCCATCTATGTGGAAACATGCCAAAATTGTTCTGATTTTAAAACCAGATAAGAGTTTTCGGCCAATTGCCATCTTGCCGTATTTATCAAAGGTTTTCGAGAAATTAATACATGGGCAGATAAGCAGCCACTTACATACTAACTCTTTGCTTAATGTAAGGCAATCTGGTTTTAGACCCAAGCACAGCTGCATCAGTGCTTTGGTTGATGTGACTGAAGAAATCAGATTTCAAGTTATAAACGTAATACTATGACATTTCTTATACTTCTTGACCACTCAAAGGCATTTGACACAGTACATCATTCCATTTTACTCCATAAATTGAAACATATGTGCAATTTGTCCCCAACTGCGTTAAAATTATTATCATCCTACTTAAGTAATAGAAGCCAAAGTGTTTATCATGACTCGAACGTATCGGAAAGTTGTTCAATGCCAAGGGGTGTACCACAGGGTTCCATACTTGGTCCATATATGCTAATGATCTTCCATCGAGTGTAGAACATTGTCAGGTACATATGTATGCTGATGATGTGCAACTTTACATTAGTTGTGAAGTGGATGATGCGCCTAATTGTATACGTTTAATAAACCAGGACTTACATAGAATTTACTTATGGGCATCTGCAAATGGACTAAGCCTAAACCCCAAGAAATCGGCTGTTTTAATTATTGGACAACCGAAAACTTTTGTGACGTATCTTCCACCAATACATATTAATAATATAAATATAAACATTGTTCAATCTGTGAAAAATCTAGGAGTAATCCTCAACAAAGAACTCAATTGGTCGGATCACATTAGAGCTAACTGCGGAAAGACATTTGCTATGCTTCGCAATCTCTGGATGACGCAATATTTCACACCAATACATATCCGAATGCTTTTAGCCAAAACATACTTGTTGCCAACTCTAATCTATGGTTGTGAGCTTTTTGCTAGCTGCGATGCCGTTAGTAGGCGCAGGCTTAATGTCACCTTTAATAATATTGCACGATATGTATTTGGTATTAAAAGGAATAGTAGCATATCACATTATGCCAAACAAATTTATAATATCACATTTGATAATTTACTGAAATACCGAGTACTACTACTTTTGCATAGAATTATCTACAATCAGCAACCACCCTATTTATATCAGAGAATAAAATTTTCAAGGTCTAATAGAGGAAAGAAGATAAATTGTATAAAATATTCGAAAGCTGCCTCTGAGCAACACTTTTTCATTAACTCTATTCGCCTTTGGAGCCAACTACCCTCACAATTACAATTAATATCCAATGCAAGCCATTTTAAAACTGCCTTATTTAAGCATTTTTCATAGTTATGTTTTTCTTTTTTGTTATTTCATGTTATATTTGTCTAAAATGTTACTTTTTTAAAAAACAAAATTTTGTGTAATATAGTTTAACTTTTGTTTTTTTTTAAATTATTATTAAAAATTATTATTATGTTTTTATTATTATTATTATGTTTTTGAAATTAACTTCATTACCTTTATATTTCAAATTTTGTATTAATTTTAAGATCTATATGACAATTCCATGACCAATACTTTAAAAAAAAGATATGTTCTTGTTGTATTGGATTAGTATAAATAAATAAAATAAATAAATAAAAAATAAATAAATAAATAAGTATTATAGTACTCATACGCGATTCATACTTATTTTGTGCTTCGTGTATATGTTAAGTTATGGAGAGTCGAAATCAACAACATCATATGTGTTGTTAAGTATGAATATAATGAGTACTTCAAACTTTGAATATGAGTAGAGGTTCCATGATATTAAAATAAGTATGAATGCGTATAAGTATCAGAAATTATGAGTATGATTCGATTATACTCATCGTTTTGGGTACTCATTGCTGATCTCTGCTCTTAATATTTTATTGTATTTGGTGAATCTTGTAAGAACGATCATCGTCTTTGGAATTGATAAGATTGGCAAGTATAAGCATATTCCACGAAATTCTTTGTTATTTCTTGAAAGTGGTTCCTTATTTTTTTTTGTAGAAAGTGATAGATAACGCGCTCAAATCTCTGATTTCTCTTTTGGATTTTTCTTTTAAAAAAAGGCAATAATCTAGTAAATGTATAAAGTGTATTGACTTTTGGAAGTCGCCGTAGTCTGGTAGGTAGTGTGTTGGCTAATAAGATATGAGGCCTCGGTTCAAACTCCTGGTCAGACATCGAAACGAAAATGTGAAAAGAAAAATATTTCTTCGGCGACTTCCCCTCAGCAGATTTCTGGCAAAAACTCTGAGAGTAAATAATATTACCAAATCTGTCGTTCGGAGACGACTTTCATCTGTAGGTCCCGCCACTCATGTATAAAATTAACGCACACGATACAAGTCGAGTGAGAAGCTAGTTCGTAAACCTAACTGCAGGTTTGTAATGACCAATGCAGGCATATTTCACGCATATATTTTGTAATGATATCCTGAGCATAGCCCCAAGTTTATATTCTTTTTACTGTACGTAAAATTTTTAGGACCAATGTGAAGCCAAGGACCAATAAGTGAAGCAAAGACTTGACATTTCAACTAAGTTGTTATTGTATTTTATTTGGCCTATGATTTGGTTTAATTTTCGTTATGCCACTTATGAAGTCGTTGCCACCAAGATTCTTCTGTTTAGAAGTAAACAGAAGTTTTTCACAAACATTTATTGCTCAATCACCCTCGCATGCACTCAGATGTCTGAGATGAGGATTTAACCAGTTTCTCTGATCATATTCCGTTTGTCACTTGGCAATGCTAATCTTTTTCGCACGTTAATCTTCTGAACATTCGCCATCTTTGTGGCTTATTTACGTACAAACGAAGGTGCTATAAAGTGTGCAAAGATTAACACACCTACAGTTTTCTATTGAGTTAACGAATCCAAAAAAAAAAAAAAAAACAATTTTTTTCTTCAAAGATTATACGTTAAACACTTTGTTTTTAAATTACAAAATAAAGTCGATGTCTCTAAAAGTAATTAAATTTCGAAGAATTTCAAGCAGAGGCATTTCTCCTCATTCTATAAAGATATTTAAATTTATCGCCCTTAAATTATTATTACAGACTTGTTTCAGTAAATCTCTTCTCTTAAATATGTTTGTAGTAATATGCGTAAATAAAAAAAGGTTTATTTTTCCTTTCTGTTATTTGTTTAACCTTTTGAAAGAAAACTAAAAAAAATGTTTATAACAACAACAACGAAGGTAAGACACAAATATGTATGCATGTGGCATCACTCAGCCATGCCAAGCTATTGATTTAAATGTTGTTTGTAAAATATTTTGTTTTTTTCCATGTAAAAATTCATTACAGTCAACAGAATTTTTATGTCAAAAATCCAAAAATATTCCATTATGATCGCCATCATCATTATCCTCGTCCTCATCCTCATCCCCATATGTCTTCGTCATCGTCCTCATAAATAAATAAAATTTTTCCGGGTTTTGATGTTTTGCTCGTATGATTTCATTACGTTTTGTTTTTACTCTCATTTCATTTGAAGATGTCAAATCCATTTTAAGTATATTTTCTTACCAACAATAACAACAACAACAGTAACAATTATAACAACAAACAGGAAGAAACAAAACCAAACAATTTAATAAAAACCATAATTTTCGAAAATGTTGAAATCTTTTATACAAAACACAACAGAAAACAGAACCATCACTTAAATGTATGTACACACATACATACATACAAAATTATAATATTTATTTGTTTTGTTGTTGTTGTTGTGTTGAGTTATTGTTATTGTTAAGAAAAAGAAATAAAAAAAAATGTTGCAAAAGTTTTTTATGTTGCCAGCAACATGTTGCATAAGAACAATTACTTAACATTTACTATGAGTATTATTATTATTATTACTCTTGTTTTTGTTTTTGTTTTTATTTCCATTTCCATTATGAAAATAGTATTTTATGTTCGGTTTTTGTTTGTTTGTATTGTACTCTACCAAATAAAATTACAATGCGTGTGTGTGTGTGTGTGTGTGTGTGTGGTAAGAGCACACACTCGTGATGGAGCAGAAGAAAGGTAAGGCGACATTTGAGAAGTAAAAACTTTTATTAGTTACGGTTTGTAAATTATTTGTAGAGTTTTTCCGTAAACATAAACACACACACACACACACACTTGAGTAATATTTTTCAACATTTTTTGTCTGGCTTTGTTTCTTATTGTTTTGTTGTTATTGTTGTTGAATTAATATTTGTGTTAAACTTTTATATTTCAGTTTGAATTAATTTAAATTTTATATGCAATTTCTTTCGAAATATTAGCAGTACAAGTACAAGTACATAAGTAACAATGTATTGGATTCTTGTTACAAAATATCAGTGCAAACAGTTAAGCAGATTTGACTAAATCGTAGCCAGATCCAGGTAACCTGGGCTCTTGTACTATTTGTATCGTTTGAGGAAAAACAAGGTTTCTACTTTAATTCTAGGCTCTAAACTAACTAAAACCGTAAAAGAATCGTTTTTATTTTGATAATTAGAAAGAATACTAACACCCCTTAATATCGAAATTTAAGATTTCAATTCTGTTTCTTTATTTCGATAGTCGGCCACATTGCAGATGAAAATTTGACCTCGGGCCAAACAGTTTTTTTTTCTAATTTTAAGTATAGTTTTTCCTAAGGATGTTAATTAATGTATTTTAAAACCAACATTTTTGAATCAAAATATTTATTTATCAAATCATTTGAATAAAAAGATTGAAAAGAAAATTTTAAAACATTAATATCAGATAATTATCAAACTGTACAATTATCATAAAAAGGTGCTATTGAAAGTGTTACCACTATCATCTATGCTTAAAAGATTGAGTCACAAACAGTCACAAAAAACATGAAAAACAAATGCTGGCAACTATTAATTTGACAGAACGTCTTCTTAGATTGTCAATTTCTTAGATCAAATATTTCACTTAATTAAACATAAACAAGTAAAATGAAAGAAAGACAAGTTATGTTTTATGAAGAAAAAGGTAACTACAATAAAATATGAATGCTGAAATGAAAACAAATCTTCCAATAATATTAAATTGATCAGATGACAAAAACTGTTCTAATGACATTTGCGTTTTGACATATTATAATTTTCATAGCCAACTTTCAGTAATTTTTGAAAAAAAGACATAAAACAATAGAAAATAAGATGAATGAAAATTAAAAAAAAAATAATTGTAATAACATAAATTTTAATGACTAAAGTGAAATTTTTTAGCATCATCAATAATTTTTTGAAAGTCTGGTGAAAATTTTGTTGTTGAAATTCTTAACACTGCTTTTAAATGTTCATCACTAATACAGGATCTGAACGGATTTTCATTAAAATTCATTAATGAAAATGTTTGCTCACAAATGTACGTTGATCCAAAAATAACGAACATTTTTTTTGGCTAAAGTTTTTAAATTAGAAAATTTATCAGAGTCCAAAGTAAGTCTTTTAAATTATTATTGCACTGTAAGTCTATGATTTCTAGTTGAAATTCACTTGGTATTTTTTCAATGTCTACAGAAAATGGAAATGATTTTCTATTTTACCGAAATCCGCAAATCTCCTAGAATACTCTTCGCTTAATTTAGTAATGATATCCAAATATTTAATCAATTTATTCGTGGAAATATTCAATGTTTTTACTGTTGGAAAAAGATCTAATCGTTCTTGTGATAGTTGTTTCTAGAATGAATTAAGTTTTAACTGAAATGCCTTTTCATACGTGAATAAGTTGTATGCATATTTATTATTTCCCTGCGACGCTTTGTTGAGGACATTTAAATGTGTAATATCGAGTGCAAAAGCAAAATCACAAAGCCAGTTATGGTCTTTAAGTTCTGGAAAATCGGATATTTTTTCATCTCTAAAAATAGATTTATTTCATTTTTCAATTCCCATATCCGACGCTGAATTTTTTCCAAACTTAGCCAACGAATGTGGCTGTGATATACATCTGTATACTCGAAATCGAGATCCTGGAGAAAGCTAGTAAATTGTCTATGATTCAAACCCCCTGATCGAATAAAATTAACTAACTTAACAATACGGTATGTAACATGTTCAACCTGTACCACGTTTTTACATAAAGCCTGCTGATGTAAAATACAGTGAATTGTAATTAGTTCCTTATCACTTTCCTCACTAATTTTGTCCTTCATTTTCTTCAGAACTCCCGAATGTTTGCCTGTTAAACTTTTTGCTCCATCAGTAGTCACACTTACGAGTTTATTCCATGGTAATTTATATTTGATTAAGCAATTCTCTACTTGTTCAAAAATATTATTTCCAGTTGTTTGATCCTTCATAGATTCCATTGATAAAAGTTTTTTGATTATGTCAAAACCAGGGGTACATGCTCCTATAAAAATTAATAATTGAGCTCATCGAGAGCTATTGAATATCATGTTATCGATTGTTATATTTATCTAAATTTTTTATGCACCAATTTACGTTAGACAAAAACTAATATTTGTGTTTTTAATAATAATATATACAATGCTTCACGGGCCAGATTCGGCCCGCGGGCCGTCATTTGCCCAGGCCTGGGCTAGACTGATGATTTTTAACAAATTTCCGCTTCTTTTTTGAAATGAAAGAAATTCAGTGCTCGAAACTTTAACACGTTAAAACATTTTAAACCTTGTTTCAAATCACAATGAGTGTTATATTCTACATTATATTAGAGTTTCTAAAAAGGAAAGCTTGCAAAATGGGTGTTAATTATGTCACAACTTTCTAGTGGATATTGTTCATTTCTTTTGCTGTTTCCAAAAGCCATTGCACTATTAGTTCTCGCGTAAACGCAAAAACATTTTCTGTCGTCTCTTGTCAAATTTGCAGAATTGTAAAATGCCATCTCCATGTATGTACATACAAACCAATATTTTACTTTTGTTAGCCTTTATACTAAGTAACATTATGTACTCGTAGGTAAAGAATATATCATAAGATTGTAACGTTTTTACCTTTTAAAAGCGTTTAAAATATGAGCTCTTAGTTTGCAAATAAAATAAAAATAAATTTGTGTTTAGTTTTAATTAAAATTCTTTATTATTCGTCAATTCACAACTTGATGTAAACAACAACAATTTCATTCTTTTGTTATTCCTCTGTTTATACGCTTTGCATAAGCAATAACAATTACTAGCCAATTATTCGAAAGATCTTTGTAACGGAGACTGACTGAAATGCACTAACTGACTCGCCTGCTTTGCCTTGCCTTTTATATGGCAGCGTAAACAGTCTGATGAATGTTCATGACTTCGCCTTCTCGAAATCTCTATAAATGTAAACATGGTTGTTTACATTTATTCTTATAGTATTGTTTGTGGATTTTTATTTACTTGTTTACCATTTTTTCTATACTGGTGTTTATTGTTATATTAAGCAGAACGATAATTTGTAAATAGGTTTGTTTACTGCATTGTTTTATTTTTGTAGCTTTTGTTTAAAATTTTAATGTAATAGAAAAACACCAGTATCTATATTTTTTTAATTTTTGTAACAATATCATAATATTTTAACTACTCCTTTGACCTTTGTTGCGAACTTGCTTTCATGACTTGAAAACCACCTGATGTGTAAAGATTTACATGTAACGGGTGTAGGTAATGCTTAGTTTCTCTAAAGCCTGTACAATTTACGATTTACACCAGAAACTTAAAGTTTAAGTGAAAATCTAGGGTTCTGAATTTCCGAATAATTTTTTACATTTCTTAAAGTATTTTATACCATTTGCATTTCGGTACAAGATTCTTTTCATTCTAAATCTTATAATCTAAACGTGTATTGTTGTAAATTACGTGGCATAATTATCGTTTGCTGTGTTTCGGCATTTAAATCTCATCAACAAAATTTAAATATTTTTATGGAAAGGAATTCTGTCGATACAATGCGGTTGGGATAATCGCTAATTAGTGAATTGAATAATGAAAAAACCATTCAACGAATTTAAATGGAACGAAAAGAAAATCTTTTTTTAAAATCATTTATTATTTGCATTTCTGGTGTTGAATTTAAATTACAAATGAGAATATAATGATGACTTTATCAAATCTCTATACTACGGAGAAGTGGGGAAACACGGAAAAGCACAAAAATTAATAAAAAAAAAGGAAAGACAAATCAGAGAAAGAGTTCAAAGAAGCAAAAAAAAAAACCTAAAAAGGATAACACAGAATAAACCCAACAAAACTGTATCCATTTTCACAGTTCGATTTAAATAAATAAATTTGAAACATTTATTACACCATTTGCCACGATGAAGTACATGGAATTATTCCTGAGGAGAGGGTAAAATAAATTTGTCAAAAAAAAAAAACAACAAAAAAAAAAACTGAAATGAAAATAATAAAAGTGATCAACGCGTTGAAAATAAAAATGAAGAGGAGAGCACCATGACAAATAAGATTTTTTCCCCGTTTTTTAGCTTTTGTTACTTGAGGACATTCTTGTTTTTGTTTTTCTTTTTTTTTTTGATTGTTTGTTTTCCATTGAGATACAGGAATTTCGTTGTATTAACGTTGAATTGCTGAGAAGGAACAAAAGAATGATGGGAAGGCAAATGATGTCTTCTTATACGGTACATGTACATTTAATCATCGGTCTTCAGATTTCAGAAACCAACAAATGCTACAAGAAAATCATTCATAATAATAAATGGAATGAGAAATAAGAAAAACGTGAATAACAGCAACAACAACAACAACAACAACAACAGTAAGGTTGCAATAGAAATGAAAGAAAATCAAAATCAGAAGACAAAGACGAAGAACACTATGAAAAATGAACAACAACAACAACAACTGAAAATGTAACATAAAAAGAAAACCCTTTTTTCCTTTTATTTACAAATCGATGAATAAATTATAAATTCCATCCTTTAAGGAACCCCTTACTCGCTATAACGAATATGAGAACACTGACACTAACACAGAACCCAATCAGTCAAGTTGCCTATTAAAAGAATTTCTTAAAAATATTTGATTCCATTTTTGAATTCCAAACTATTGTACATATTTTGTTTTGCCGTATTTAAAATGAACAAAATTCGTGAAATTCCTCTCACCTTGATTGAAGGCTTATTGGAATCCATCACTGGATCTATGCAGCTTCTTAAACAACGTCCATTAAATTTTAATCAATATGCTTCATGATTTTTTTTGTTCACTTTTACGCCATTCTCATGTACAGTTCGAGAATTATTAATGTTTTGTATAACCAGTAAGACTTTAGTTAGTGCCCCGTGATAACCCCGATAACAGCACTGAGCCTGCTTCTTTGGAGCTTAAGCAGAGTCGCCGTGCGCCTCCTATCCAGCCTTGGCCAGATTTTCTGCTCCGCTCTGCCTTTATCCGAAGCTGCCCACCTACTGTTGACAAGGTCCACGATTGCATTGTCAATTATAAGCCCACAGGTACTTAAAGGGATGCCTAATGTAGAGAATTCGTCAGAGAGCTCGATGGTCGTGCCCCTTCTGGCCAGATCATCCGCTCTACAGTTGCCGGGAATGTCTCTATGTCCCGGTACCCATGTGATACAAACATCACATCGGTTCGCCATATCATTGAGACATTTGCGACAGTCGTACACTATCTTGGAGTTTATCACACTAGAATCTAGTGCCCTGATGGCCGCATGGCTATCGGAAAGTATAGTGATCCTTCGCTTGCGAACATTTTTGTCCACAATAATTTTCACCGCAGCTTGAATTGCCGACACTTCCGCCTGAAAGACGTTGCAGTGATCTGGTAGCCTCATAGACTTGGATATTCCGATTGATTTCGAATAGATATCAATACCAACGGCTCCTTCCAATTTGGAGCCATCAGTGTAGATTTGTGCGGCATTCCCCGCGAGGTGCGCCACACCTTTTCTCCAGTCCTCCCTTTTCCGAATGGATGTCCTAAAATTCATTGAGAAGTCATATCGCGGTGTCATATAGTCTATGCTTCCGACAATATCAGCTCCCTCAAGTATCCTTGTATGACCAATGCCCGATGCATGGCATTGTCCAGTCGCCCAAAGACGCCTACTAACCCTAGCCGCCACGCCCCTGCAGTATAGGTCAAGCGGTAGAAGGTATAAGATCGTCTCCAGAGCGATCGTAGGAGTAGTGCGCAGGGCACCACTAATAATTATGCATGCAGATCGTTGTAACTTGCGTATCAGGTTTAAGTTCGTCAACCCTCTCGTAAAAACACTAGTAGTAGTGCAGAGCAGAGATCAGCAATGAAGCGTTTTTCGCTACTCATAAGCACTCATAAAATTTTGAATATAAGTGAGTCAATAATATTGAAATTTAACTACTCTCGATTCATTCATACTCACTACAACGTTCATTTATATGAACAAGTTGCAATGAGTATGTGTACAACGTTGACATCAAACTCATACCTTTCGAAATATTTGTTGATGCATAAGCCTAATCATTTAGATTCATAACATTAGAAAAATATTTATAATACTTATAAATGATTCGAGTGACTCGAAAGAAAAAGAAAAAAGACTTCTAGTAAGTATTTTAGTGTTCGTACTAAAATTATATGTTGAGTTGTGGAGAATTGACATCAATAACAGAGATCAGCAACGAGTATTCAAAACGATGAGTAGATTCGAGTCATACTTATTATTTCTGATACTTATACGCATTCATACTTATTTTAATATGATACTCATACTCGTCGTATTCATACTTAACAATACGCATGATGTTATTGACTTCGACTCGTCTCTACTTAACATTTACACGAAGCACAAAATAAGTATGATTCGCGTACGAACACTACTATACTCACAAGAAGATTGTGTGTATGCTTTGCTTGTTGTCTTTGTCTTTCCTTTCTTCTTTGTTTGTATATGCAACAATAACAAAGGCTGTAAATTTTGATGAATGATTCGAGCCACTCGAATCACTTATAAGTATTATAAGTATTTTTCTAAATTTATGAATCAGAATGAGTAGGCGTATGAATCAAACACATTTCGAATGTTGTGAGTTTGATGTCAACGTTGTACTCATACTCATTGTAGCCTATACTTATAAATCAATGCTGTAGCGAGTACGAATGAATCAGAATAGTTGAATTTCAATTCTGTTGATTCACTCATACTCAAAATTGCATGTGTGCTTATGAGTAGCGGAAAAACGATTCATTGCTGATCTCTGATCAATAAGATCATATGTACGTGTTGTTAAGTATGAATATGATGAGTACTTCAAACTTTGAATATGAGTAGAGCTTCCATGATATTAAAATAAGTATGAATGCGTTTAAGTATCAGAAATTATGAGTATGATTCGATTCTACTCATCTTTTTGAATACATATTGCTGATCTTTGGTGCAGAGATTGTAAACACCTTTTCGCATGATCACATAATTCAGTTCAGAATTATACTAAGAGATGTACCTTATCGGTCATTTACGTTTTAGGCTTTGCGCAATTATTAAAGTGAAAATTTTGAACTGGTCCTATCAATTAATGATATTTCGTCAGATTAGCTTGATGTCAACAGTTACGTAGATTCAAATATCGGCCTAATATTTTTCTACAACTGAAAACTGCTGACTTCTCGGTTGTTTACTCAATTTGAATTTAATGGTCAATTGGGTATTCCTTTAAACAGTACAACTAAATAACAACAAATACATGCGCCAACTTTTATTTGCATATTTACTTATATATTGTCGTTGTTGTTGTTGTTTTTGCTGTTATAATTTTAAAAAGAATGTTCATCATACGGCAAACACATATTGAATCGAACCGAAAGAAGATAAAAAAAAAAACAATAAAAAACAAAGAAATCCTCTCTCACTAATTTTTAAAACCATAAATCTTTTTTATGCATTATTAAGCAAAAAAGTATTGGAATTATTAATATGTATTATGTATGTATGTCTGTATGTATATCTGTTGTTGTTACTTTTGTTCGTTTTATTTTTTTCTCTTCGGATTTCTTTTTTTTTTTTTTTTTTTTGTTATTATTGGAAAGGCAATATTTTTCAATTATTTAAAAACAATTGACAGCAAAATGTTTTAGTTGAACAGCCGCGAAAATGAACAAATAAATGAAATTCAATAAAAATTTCAAATAACGGAGGCGAGAAACAGAGTGTAAAGGGTGGCAAAGAAAGTCGGACAGAGGGAGAGAGAGAGAGAGAGTTAGTGAACCCGAAAAATTTTGTAATAAAAAAAACGTTAAACAAATACACACAGCCACACACACACATATACTACACTCTTGCCTTGTGTCTTTCAAAAGTGCAGCACACCACTAACGCACACATACATATACGTACATACATACGCAAATATTTTATGAAAAAGGATTCAATATAATATTGAACCTTTTCATAGCAGAGATAGATAGATTTATGGGAAAAATATTGTATTATTCGCTTAAAACACACACACACCTACACACACATTCAATTAAACATAAATTTTAAGTGCTTTCAAGGATTATTTTTCTTAAGGAGAAGAGTAGAAGAGGCATGGCAAGGTGGTCTACTTTTTAATAACAAAGCGTCTTATAAGTTTTAATGAAAAAAAAAAAAAAATACAAAAACAAAAAATTAAAATAAAAACAACACCAACAAATAAAGAGTAACTTTTTTTTTTATTAAAATCTTACAAATGAATTTTCTTGAATATTTATAAAAATAACAACAACTATACCGTCAACGGTAAAATCAACGAAAAAAAAAAACAATGAAAAGAGAAAACCAAGAGCTCTTGGCAAATAAAGAAGTTATAATTTGTAAAACCTCTTTCTCCTCACCTTGCCAACAATGGTAACACCGTTAAACAGGAATGCGAAGGAGTAAACTGAGTAAAACAGAAAAAAAATCGAGGACAATGTTGATAATAATGATGTTTAAAAAATAATGAATTTGATCGCTTCTTGATGATGGCATGTTTTAGGCATTTTCGTTATGAAAACTTTCAACACCATGTACATACATATAGCAGTAGCAGGATGTTGTTGATAGGCAAGTATAATAATCTTTTCGTAGTTGTTATATTTGTTGATGATTATTTAAAACTTGTTTTTATTTAATAAACACAAACACCAATAAAGTTTTATTTTAAAATACGCTCAGCTATAATCCTCAACCACTCGTACTCAATCCCTATATCTGTAAAGCTATACGTTATGGATTTTTAATGATTTTGTAACATTGAACATGTCTTCATAGTCATCATTCCATATTTATTAAAATAAAAATGACTTGAAAATCTCGATATAAGACAAATGACAATTGGATTTTGATCTTCAGAGTTTTTTGGATTTAAATCGATCTTAGTTTTACACAAGAAATGCAATTTAGCGCTCAATTTTGAAATTAGTGTAACGCTTAAAAATGATTTCCATGAGTCAATTTCCAGTTACATTTTGATCCGGCGTTCAATGTAGCTAAAATGCTATTAACACAGTCAGTAGACTCTGCTTTTTAGTGTAGCGCTTAAACATTCCAAGGATTTTGATCCGGCGTTCAATGTAGCTAACATGCTATTAACACAGTCAGTAGACTCTGCTTTTTAAGTGAATAATAATAACTTTAACGTTATATGTGGCTTTTACTGGCTTTTTACCGTTTATGCATATTCGCCGTAGTCTAGACGAAATTTCGCGAGGTCCTACCTCTCCTACAAAATCACAGAAAAAAAAAAAAACAAATGTATAGCCTTTCGGCTAAATCCAGCTTATTGCCATGACAAATTATTAAATTTTGCCATACGGAGACGATGTGGTGATGAGATGCTAAGCCGTAATTCTTACTAAAAGATAGCAATAGAAAATACCCTAACGTGTGTATACTCGTGTACTTACTTATGTACAGTAGTGGACTAAAGTGGATACATAAAATTAAATTTTTTTTAATTTGTTATATATTTATCTTTTAATAAAAAAACTTAAAAAGGAAAATTATAGCATTAAACTTAAGCATATTTCTTCAATAAAAATGGCTTTAATTCAGTATAACATATCTTAAAAAATAAAAAAAAATAAAAGGAATTACAAATTGATTTAACTTTTATCCGGTTTTGTCCATTTTTGAATTTTCTGCAATTTTTGTTGTTAGTACTTTGTCCAAAGGCCTTTGTTCTTTATTACAGATTTTATTCGATTAGGCATACTTTCCACGAGATTTTTAATGGTTTCGAGTGGAAAATTGGCCCATTCCGTGGAAATTCTTGACCAAAGTTCATCCATATTGGTCGGTGCTCGTTCATATTTCGTTCATATTCATCATTTTTATAATCGCCCACAAATTTTCGGGGATTAAATTGGGGCTTTGTGCAGGCCATTTCATTGTTTTGAATTCTTGTTTGGAAAGCCATTTTTGCACAATCTTGGCGGTGTGCTTTCGGGTCCACATCTTGCTGAAAAGTTATTTCCTTCGCCGGATAAGCGCACTCCTCAATAAATATGGGCAAATTGTTTTCCAAAATACTTAAATACTGCTCCTTATTCGTTATACCAACTAGGGGACCAACACCCCACCAGGTAAAACATCCCCACACCATTAAATTTCCACCACCGTGCTTTACTGTTTGCTTGACGTGATGTCGTTGAATGGTGTCAGCGGGCCTCTTCCAACAATACTGAATCCCATCAGACTGGAAACGATTAACTTTTGTTTCATCGGACCATATCACTCGTTTCCAGTCATCAATAGTACAGTTTTTGTGGATTTTGATGCGACAAAATAAACAAAAGTTATTAATGTAATTTTAAAAATATTCAATTATGTATCCACTTTAGTCCACTACTGTATGTGTATTCATAGAAGAAAAAAAAATGTAAAAAATATCGATTGCTTAATTTTATCGATCGTTTAATGCGGGACGAATAAACGTAACGTCATTTACATATGAAACTGTGTCCGTTTAATTGCAGAATCCTATTCGAGTTGTAAAAAAAAAATTTGGAATATTGCATGCTATTGAAGTAGTGATTATTTATTCACTCTAAAAAGTTGCATAAATGAAATGCCAGGCTTTTCAAATTAACACAAAATAATATATGTATGTACATGCTGAGTGTAGGTGGCAAATGTGGTCGTTATTGACCATCATAAATTATTGTTTAACCTACAAAGTTACAGCAATCACAACAGTATTAAAATTAAGAACATGAGTTGCAAAAAAAAAAAAAATAAAAATAAATAAAAAAATAAATCGCCCATTCTCATTACATTTTAGCCAAGTTGAAACAATTTTTGGGGCAACAATACTATAGTCCCTGATACACTTGTTTTTCTTCTATGTTTTTGTTGTTTTTATTTGTCTGTGTGTTACTCGGTGTGTAAGTTATGACTACCCACCGAGTGAACAGAAATCCACTTTCAGCACAAAAACACACCGGATAAATTTTACTTGAGAGACAATCTTAATAAAAATACCTCTGAGGCATTCAGTGTCTTCCGTAACCCTGTATACTAAATATATGTTAGTCTGTGTGTGTGTGTGTGTACAAAAGTACTGGGTATAAATTACGAAGTACACAACAACAACAGCAACAATAATACATATGCCTGTGTATGTACTTTAGACGCTGAGTATTTAAACAACTTGCTGCTATTGATGCTGTTACTGTTACTTTTCTTGGCTCACTCTGGCTTAAGACATTAAAAATATTGTTTCTTTTGTTTTGTTTTTTTTTGTTGTTGTTGTTTGTTTGATTTGTAAATGTTAATGTAGATGTAGGCGTATGTATGTATGTATGTATACCTTCAATGTGTATGTTTGAGGTCCTGTTTGCAGCTGTAGTTTGTATTTGTATTTGTTTTATGATTATCATTTTCATTTTCATTTTTGTCATTGTAATCGTTTCACTGTTATTGGTTCATTTCGCATTTCGTGTGAAAACTTGCCAGATTAAAATGAAATGATGTTCGCTTGTGTGTTCTTAAGTTTTGTTAAGCAGAGAAGCCGCCAAGAAAGCTGTTGCTACAATTTGTTTTGTAACAAATTGTCCTCAATACGCTTTTGAACCCTTTTGATGTATTTGTTTAACAAATACAAACGAAGAAGAATAAAATGAAAAAAATTATCATCACATTTTATTTTGTTTAACTTGAATTTTTGCTTTTGATACTTTAGACATGACAACAATGATGATGATGATGGTAACAATTTCGTGGAATAACAAAATATTTCAACTCTCTTAAGTACGTATGTTATGTAGTTACCGGCGAAGAGTGAATAACTGATTAAGTGGTCCTGTAGACAGATGAATGGATGGATGGATGGATGAATGGTGGTATGGTGTGGTTGGATAAATGGCTGAATGTCTAATTTTAATCTCATTACACACTTAGCAATTTAAAGTTTACAAAAGTTTGGATTGTTCAGTCTATGGTATGGTCTGTTTAATAGGTAATCAAAAAATTAATTGATTTTGTATACAATTTGCCAAAAAAAAAAAAAAATCATTTCTTGTTAATGTAAACAAACTATGGCATACACTTAAAAGCGTTTTAATACAAAAATATATCATGATACAGGAAATACAGCATAATTTTATTCACTTAATAAAGTTGTAACTTGGAATTGAAGGCTATAGAATGTTGTAAGAATTGAAAATTTAAAAATCGTGCAAGTATGATTTCAGTTTATGCGAAAGTTGGTGAGTTTATTGAAATCTGTTGTTTCACGATACCCCACTCATATATGTATGTTGCGGTATTAATGCGATGCAAAAAATTAAAATTTTTCGCTTGTCCACCAGAGATCAGCAATGAATCGTATTTTCGCTACTCATAGGTACTTATGAAATTTTGAGTATGAGTCAGAGATCAGCAATGAATCGTTTTTCCGCTACTCATAAGCACTCATGCAATTTTGAGTATGAGTGAATCAACAGAATTGAAATTCAACTACTCTGATTCATTCGTACGCGCTACAGCATTGATTTATAAGTATAGGTTACAATGAGTATGAGTACAACGTTGACATCAAACTCACAACATTCGAAATGTGTTTGATTCATATGCCTACTCATTCTGATTCATAAATTTAAAAAAATACTTATAATACTTATAAGTGATTCGAGTGGCTCGAATCATTCATCAAAATTTACAGCCTTTGTTATTGTTGCATATTGTAAAAGGATGGAGGATCAAAAATAAAAGATGAATAGTTTTTAGCAGATTTCTTGAGCTCAAGTCAAGAGCTCTGTATGCTTTATTCAAATTTATTCAATTGATTTGAATGTGGGAATAACTTCCTCTTTTATACTATATTTGAGCTGACTCGACAATTCCGAATCAACTCACTTAACTCTATATGATTCTTAACTTATTACATTATGTTCTAGTGACCTATATTCTAAATATATGGGTTGTGTGTATGTAACTCGAACCAAGCCTTCAGTCCAACACCAGTAATGCAAGCAAAGCAGAATTCTCACGCTAGCCAGCGGAGAATACAATAACAACAACAACATGCATTGACGGCTTGAGCACACGACAAAAGCAGCGAGAGTCAATGTCCCAGAATTATGTTAGTGACGCAGTCACTTATGCTATTTGATATTCGTTTTTTTACATGTTGTGTCGTTAATGATCATTAGCCATACAAAACATTGTGTTGGCATAAACGGCAGTAGGGTCGTGCTACACCTCCCTTTTTCAGAAGAATGTTCATATAACTGAGAGTTCTATGGACATTCTTTTACAATAATTCTTAAAGTAAATTTGTTACTATCTTTTAATTTCTTAATTAATTTAATATTTATTTTGTTTTTAGTGATAATTTTACTTAGTTACTAAAAAAAATAATTTTATTTTAGATATTATTATTTCACTTTTCTGGCCAGTTTAGTGTTATAATTAAAACTATTTGTTATATAGCTTAAGTCTATTCTTATGAACTACTTGTTCTTTATTGTTTTTCTTATCAACTATGGTTACCATATTTCTTAAATCTAATTTCTTAATTTTATATGGACTTTTATATTGGTTATCCAATTTGTGTCCTACTTCATTTTTAACTAAAACTAAGTCACCTATTTTAAAATTGTAGTCTAATATGTCCTTATCATAATTATTTTTCTGCTTAATTTTATTTACATCTAATAATTGTTTTGCTCTCTTAAGTGCTATCTCTAACCTAAATTTTGCCTCTTTGGCATAGTTATCCACATTGTATAGTGGTGCAACTCTATCTATTTCACTAAAATCTTTAAAACTATTTGGCATTTTACTAAAGATCAACTCAAAAGGACAGTAATTGTGCACAGTTGATGGTGTTGTATTAAAGCAATACGTAAAATACTTAAGCCATTCATCCCAGTCGTCTTTATCTATTGATATGTATGAGCGTACGTATTCATTAAAAGTTCTATGACTTCTTTCTATCGTACCTAAAGTCTGGTGATGATGTGCTGTTGACGTTAGTTTTTCAATTTTGAATAGGTTGCATAGTTCAGTCAGTATAGAATTCTTGTATTCTGTACCCATGTCCGAAATGAACGTCTTCATTGGACCATAGGTAAGTACAAAGTTCTTGAATATCGCTTTTGCGACAGTTTTTGCAGATTTGTCAGGTATTGGTATCGTTACCAAATATTTGGTTAGGTCACATACTATCGTGACTGCGTATTCATTTCCATGAAGTGATTTTGGAAATGGTCCGATTGTGTCCACATAGACCGTATCAAATGGTTTATTGGGCGTCTCTGTGATAATCATTGGACATTTAATGTGCTTGTTTGTTTTTGCTAATTGACATTTGTAACATGCTTTAACGTATTTAGCTATGTCCTTTGTCATGTTTTTCCAGTAATAATATCTTTTGATCTTTTCAGCGGTTCTGTATATCCCGCAATGACCTCCTTCAATGGGATCATCATGATATTTCAGCATAATATCAAGAATTGCCTTGGCATTCTTCTTTTCAATTACAGTTACTTTGTTCAATAGCGCTATTCTAATTCTCTTCAATATTTTATTGCCCGTATCTTTAAAATCATTTATTGAGATAAATTCGAAAATCTTCTCACTAGGTGCTACTTGTAATTTATTGATATTCAGGTTACCGGCCACTTTTTCAAGCCTAGAGAAAAATTGTCCTAAGTCAAAATTCTCTGAAGTAAGCGTATCATTCATTTTTATGCTAGCTAATATTGATTTTCCTTTCTTTATGTAGCATTTATTAGGAAAAATCTTTAATTTGTAAAACTTTCTGACGTCATTATTCTTAATTGGTGTATATATTTTGGGCTTATCTATGTAATCTTTTTTATGCTGATTATTTATTTCACTACTGGTATTTTGTTTAGTCATCGATCTTGTCGAGACTCTTAATACGCACGATACCTTTTTATTTATATTTTTAAAGTCCTCAATTGTAATTCGCGACAATGCATCCGCGACATAGTTATCCTTTCCCTAGTCTCCTAAGTCCTTCTATATCTATTTTCCTACCATAAAGGTCCATAATTCTTAAAATATCTTAATTTCTACCAAGAAAATTAAATTTATTATATATTTTTTTTTAAATGAGGTTATTATTATTATTTTTTTTTCTATTCATATTCTTCGTTAAATTTTTTTTTTGTTTTAAATTTATTTTTAAATTGTTTTAAAAATTTTTTTTTTTATATATATATGTATGTATATAATATTTTGGATAACTTAATTTTCTAACTTTATAAAATCGCACATAATTAATTCTTTATCCTTTTTTTTTTTTTTGTTATATAATTAAAATATTTTTATTTTAAAGAAAAAGAATTTTTGCCAAGAGCGGTTAACGCTTTCTGGCCTATGGGAGCGGCTGGAACGCTCCACTTTGAAATAGCTAAACTAAAATTTGTGTTTTGTTTTTTTTTTTTTCAATACTATACCCAAAAGATACTTTATTCCTTTTTGTTGGAGGATTTGCGTTGTCTTGGCGCAGTCGTAACTTCATTTCGGGTGACAGCTTAACCGATTTTTATTTCTGAGCCTCTTCTTCATTCTTGGGGTACTCGTCCTTCAGCGGCAAAATTATCTGCAGCAAATGAAATATATGTATATATATGTATATTATGGTGCTGACGTCTCATGGGTCATGTATCCTTATCTCCACTGTCTATGGGCCAGACAGTTTCTTCCTTCTGCGCTGCTGACGGATCGTTTTGGCTGATCCGTCAGGATAAAGGTTTATTTTGGGTGCTTTTGAGCACACCAGTTGTTTTTTTTTTATTTTTTCGGGTCCTTGGGTGCTTTAAATTTAGCACACCAAGGCCCAGGCAGGATTGACCTGCTTTCGTGGGTGCTTAATCAACTAGCACTCCAGGATTGGCAGGATCGCCATGTAAAAGGATGGAGGATCAAAAATAAAAGATGAATAGTTTTTAGCAGATTTCTTGAGCTCAAGTCAAGAGCTCTGTATGCTTTATTCAAATTTATTCAATTGATTTGAATGTGGGAATAACTTCCTCTTTTATACTATATTTGAGCTGACTCGACAATTCCGAATCAACTCACTTAACTCTATATGATTCTTAACTTATTACATTATGTTCTAGTGACCTATATTCTAAATATATGGGTTGTGTGTATGTAACTCGAACCAAGCCTTCAGTCCAACACCAGTAATGCAAGCAAAGCAGAATTCTCACGCTAGCCAGCGGAGAATACAATAACAACAACAACATGCATTGACGGCTTGAGCACACGACAAAAGCAGCGAGAGTCAATGTCCCAGAATTATGTTAGTGACGCAGTCACTTATGCTATTTGATATTCGTTTTTTTACATGTTGTGTCGTTAATGATCATTAGCCATACAAAACATTGTGTTGGCATAAACGGCAGTAGGGTCGTGCTACAATATACAAACAAAGAAGAAAGGAAAGGCAAAGACAACAAGCAAAGCATACACACAATCTTCTTGTGAGTATAGTAGTGTTCGTACGCGAATCATACTTATTTTGTGCTTCGTGTAAATGTTAAGTAGAGACGAGTCGCAGTCAATAACATCATGCGTATTGTTAAGTATGAATACGACGAGTACTTCCAACTTTGAGTATGAGTAGTATGAGTATCATATTAAAATAAGTATGAATGCGTATAAGTATCAGAAATAATAAATATGACTCGAATCTACTCATCGTTTTGAATACTCGTTGCTGATCTCTGGTATGAGAGAGTCAAGAGTATTAAAATTCAACTACTCTGATTCATTCGTACTCGCTACAATATTGATTTATAAGTATAGGTTGCAATGAGTATGAGTACAACGTTGACATCAAAATCACAACATTCGATTCATTGTTTGATTCATACGCCTACTCATTCAGATTCATAAATTTAGAAAAATACTTATAATACTTACGAATGATTCGAGTCACTCGAATCATTCATCAAAATTTACAGTAGTTGTTGTTGCATTTACAAAAGAAGAGAAAAGAAAAGAAAAGACAAAGACAGCAAGCAAAGCACACACACAACCTTCTAGCGAGTATTGTGGTGTTCGTACTCAAATCATACTTATTTGGTGCTTCGTGTATATGTTGAATCATGGAGAGTCGAAATCAACAACATCGTGCTTATTGTTAAGTATGAGTACGATGAGTGTTTCTAACTTTGAATATGAGTAGTATGAGTATGATATTAAAATAAGTATGAATGCGTATAAGTAGCTGAAATTATAAGTATGACTCGAATCTACTCATCGTTTTGAATATTCGTTGCTGATCTCTGTTGTCCACCTGCTACATACATACATAATTACATACACATACATTCATACATACATACATACATAATTGGTCATTACAACCCTTCAGTCAGGATTTCGACCTAACTTCTCACACCACTTATGTTGTGTGCATTAATTTTATACATGAGTGGCGGGACCCTACAGTTTAAAGTCAACTCCGAACGACAGATTTTTGAGAAGCCCTTCATGGCAATTTTATTTACTCTCAGTGTTTTTGGCAGAAATCTGCTGAGAAGCAGTCGCCGAAGAAATATTTTTTTTCATATTTCGTTTTGATGCCTGACTTGGGATACGAACCCGGGCTTTACGTCTAATAAGCCAACACACTACCTACTAGACTACGGCGACTACAAGTCAGTCAGGATTTTGGACCTAGTTTCTCACACCACTTATGTTGTGTGCATAAATGTTATACAAATTTTTCATGGCAAATTTTATTTACTCTTAGAGATTTTGCCAGGAATCGGTTTAGAGGAAGTCGAAGAAATATTTTCCCCATATTTTCGTTTTGATGTCTGACCTGGTGTTTGAACCATGACCTTACGTCTAACAACACACTACCAATAGACTACGGCGACTTCACCACCACTTCACCACTTGTCCACATACAGTTGCTGTAAATCAAGTTTAATTTGATTTGAATTTATGGTTCCTGTGACAACATCCAATTGTAATCTCTTATTGCTCTGTCTGACCACACTCAATAATTTTCTGAATTTTTTTTTTGTTCTTTTTTTCTTTCTTTGCTTAATTTCATTCAAAATCGATTGAAAGCTATTAACTTTATAGACAATAAGGAATACATAGCAAAATAATATTTTTATGATCTGCTTTTAATATTATAAATTTTTTTCTTTTTGCTTCAGTTCATTTTATTTTTTTTTTTTTAAATATTGCCATGGGGATTTCTTATTATCACGCGTGTAAAAGAGAAACTTTTAAAGTGAACACAATTCTTTTTCTTTTTTTTTTCTTTCGTTTACGGTTTTTTTATGAAACAAAAATGAAAACTTTAAGAAGTTAAGGTTCATTCACTGCGACTGACATGTTTCGTTGTAACGCATTTTTGTTTTCTTGGCGCGTGTGTGCAACTTTGATACAATGTTGGGCTTAAATGGTAATATGCAAGTTTTTTTTTCCTTTGTATTCCCTTTTAAAATGTATAAAAAAGTGATTTTTCTTAAAAACGATGTACATACATATTAGAAGCGTATAAAATATATCTTCACTTCACCCACATACGTACATACATACATACATATGAGAAGCCACAAAAAATTTTAACAAATCGAAGAGTGTGTAATTTCAAGATTATAATGGAATGAATATGAATGAACGTTACAAAGTGCTGTTGTTTGTTTGTTTGTTTTTTTCTTCGTGTCTACTACTCTAGATGTGTGGTGGCAAGTGAAAAAGAAAGATTCTTATCAGACTTTTAAGTCAACTTGTTTTGGTTAATGTAGCGTCGATTAATCGTCGAAGCATAGATAGGCATGCAAAAAAAAAAAAAAAAAAATAGCGAAAGATGTTAATTGGAGTGTTAAAAAACGCTCCATTTAGAAATGAAAAAAGAAAATTAAAAAGAAATGAAGACACCTTCTGTTGTTTCTGATTTTTGCAAAGTTCACCATTTGTACCAGAGATCAAGCAATGAATCGTTTTTTCGTTACTCATAAGCACTCATCAAATTTTGAATTTAAGTGACTCAATAATATTGAAATTTAACTATGTACTCCGATTCATTCATACTCACTATAACGTTGATTATTAAGTACGGGTTGCAATGAGTATGCGTACAACGTTGACGTCAAACTCATACCATTCGAAATATGTTTGATTCATAAGCCAGCCTACTCATTTAGATTCAGAACTTTAGAATAATACTTATAATATGTACTTATAAATGATTCGAGTGATTCGAATTAGCGTTTATGACGATTAGCATTGCTAAAAGGTGTGGGCAACATCTCTGAAAAATTCAGAAATCTTTTACAATTTTTCATTCCCAACCCAACAACAAACGGAAACATAAAGTTTCGCTCAAATCCGAAGGGTTTCTAATAGAGTATTCGAAAACCGAAACCGGGAGCCGCTTAACCTGTTTTTTTATTTTTAAAAACCGACCGGTTTCGAATATTTCATATTTTAGAAGTATTCGACAAACCGGTTTTTTCTGTTAAATAACCGGTTTTTTTTATTTTTCTCCTCTTTTTGTAAATATACAAATGAAATTATTTATTATATATTCCAAAAATCGTTCCACTGAAGAAATTAATGAAAGTGAGGAAGAAAATTCTGATGATAATGATGGAAATAAAGAAGGCGAAGGTGAAGAAGAAAACAATATTGGCATTGACATAGATAGTACCCTTACTGTCTGCTCTGAAGTTGGAGAAGTTGTGGCAAAATTGCGAAAATACGTAAAACTATTCAATAAATGAAACGAAAAGCAAAAACGACTTCAGTATTTTGTAAAAAACCATGAAGGTAAAGAACTTAGATTGGTATGTGACGTAAAACACAGATGGAATTCGTTATCAAAATGGTTGAATTTTTTTTAAGAATATGGAAATATGTGAACCAATCTTTGATGGACTTTTCTTTAATACCATTCTCACCTATCGAAATTGAAGCTTCAGAAAATCTTTGGAAAACTTTGCAACCATTAGAAATAGCAATTAAAGAATTATCTAAGAATTCTGTAACACTTATAGAAGGAGGAAAATCCCAGCAGCTTAATTTTTGATTTAAATAATACAATAAACAGTATGCAAAATCCAAAAAAATCATAAAACCACATTCATCATTATATGATGATTTCATATACCTCGACAAATGCAACAAAAGAACAGAAAAAATGGAAAATTTATATAACTGTCTTCTGACTATCTGCCTAACTTCAACTTTCAGCGAGCGGATATTTTCAACATCCAATTTTATTAAAACTAAACAAAAAATCGTTTAAAAACCCCCCATCTTAACTGTATACTATTTTTGAAGTATTATTTTAGAAAAAACGATGTTTTGTAATTATATTTTCAATTGCAACCGATCTCATTTTATTTTTTGTTTGATAATAACAAAAAATAAAAAAATTAATTTTTATTTTATAAAACTAATAAATTTGTATGAAATATTTAACAATGTATTTCTGTTAATATTAATAAAATACATACATATGTATTACATTAATTTATTATAAATGTTGATTTGTTAACTTAAAAAAATTAAATAAAATAAATAAAAACCGTATTCGAAACCGGTTTTTTTAATGTCAAAATTTCGAATTATTCGAAAACCGATTTTGGAAAATGTCGGTTTTTTGAATACTCTAGTTTCTATGGTACGAGTATATCACAATCTAGAATAAGTATTATACTTATGTCTATCACAAAAAAAAAAAAACACCTAAAGGGCAGTACCACAGTATCGAAGCTCCAATAAATCCGTTCATAAACTAACTGACTGCCCAATGGGCCCACAATGAGAACTGGATGATGGATTTTTATGTTCAGGATATCAATCTTTTGGCAATATTCTCAACTATTAAGAGAGAATATCTCCTCAATTTAAAAAAAGAAATTATAGATTTTCATGTGTTGTTACAACTTGACTGATTTAAATAAATAGAAGATTTACTTATTTTATTTATTTAAATATAACACCAGAATTCAATTCATTACACGATCCGTTTACTTGTTTACTACTACTAGCTGAAAATATTACTTTTTGTCCTATTGTCACCCAATTTTTTTTATTTTCGGTGTGGCAACCTCTAGAACCTTACTGTTAATTTGTTATTGTTAGTCTTTTCTTTGGAATATTTTGTGGTCGTTGTATGACTGCTGCCATACGATCAATTTTTACTGCCCTCAATCTATGTTTTCTTACAATTTCTTTGTATACAATAAACACTCTAGTGAAATATGAAAGCAAAACTAATTATTTCAATATTGTGCATATGGTGCATGCATAGAATGGAAATATTTTAATTATTTAAAGTATTTTGTAGAATAGAAAATATGTGACATCGAAATGTCTTTGATTGTTGACTACAAATCGTAATTAAAATAGTCACACTTTATGGATGCCATTCGGTTGAAGAAAAATGTTTGGAATTCAAGAAGTTGACCCAATCTAAGGAAATCAAATAAATATTTTCAAAGCACATAAACATAACAAATTAATTTAAAATAAATAAAAGCAATTAATCGTAAGAGAAACCGAAAGAGAGACAGAGAGCACAGTTCAATTTATTACTCCCGTAAGAGATTGTTGCGGAGAAAATTAAGCTTTTTCGATAACAGATACGGTAAACTCCAAAAAAAAAAACCGTACATTGTTGTTGTTTCTATTGATGTTGAATTGAACATATTGTGGGCTTTCTTTTAATTTTCCTCAAAAGATAAATATTTTCAGATACTTTTCCCTAAATAGAGAAAGAGAGAGCATGCGCATTTGAGCACCCGGTAAATGTTGCACATGTTTTTCAGTTGCCAGAAAAAAACCCCGTTGTTCTCTCATTCAACAAAAATAAAGCATACTTTCTAGGTTTGCTTTGTGTAATGAAAATGCAGCATAATTTTCGGAGCTATTAAAAGAGAGAGAGAGAGAGAAAATTTTATATTGTCGTTGTTACAGTGTTATTTTATTTGCAAGTTCGAAAAAATAGGCCGTGATGCTCTTTATTTTTATTCTGGTTTTACAATTTTCTTTTCATGATTTTTATTTTTCGAGCTCAGCATCTTTATTTCGAATTCATTCATTTCATTTTATTTCATTACACTTAAACGAAGTCTGTCGTTACTTTCTGTATGTTGCAAAGATAGGCAGGCAACTAGTTTTATTTAAACTGTTGCCCTTTCAGCACACCAGCAAAATTTTAACGTTCATTTCTGTACGCCTTTCTTTAAGGGACACATAGAGAGGAAAAAATTTATCACACAAAAAATATTTTTTTTGTTTTGTTTAAAATTTGGAAAAAATGAAAACCCAAATACCAGAACGGCATGACTGACTGTATGAAGTTTTTAGTGGTTGTGGTTGTGTGATGACAAGTTAAAGTTACAGAATTCAATTACAAGCTTGAAGAGTGGAAAGTGCTTCTGAAAATGGAAAAAAATTAGCCAACAAAAAATAAATTCAAACGAGTGGTTCTAAATAAATATTAAAGTGACAAAGTTTCTGTGTTTATTCATTCTTTTTTTTTATTTTTTTGGTGTTTTCTTGTGTTTTTACAAGTGGTCTACATTTAATGGCAAATGCTAAATGTTGTATGGCCTCAGACCTAAATGAAGAGAAGCATTTTTGCCAAGCGTATATAACCTACATTCAAAATCCATACATGGACACATACAACTGCTAACAGAAAGAAAAAAAACAGAAGAAATAAAAAAGTTTACGAAAAAACGAGTTAAGCCAACTCAAGTATAAATAAAAGAAAAAAAGGCTAAAAAATTATCATAAAATAAAAAAAAAACAAAGTGTAATCGAAAGGAAGTTAAGAAACGCCTAAAAGTGTGCTCGTTTTGAATAACAAAATAAAAAAAATAATAATAATCATAAAAATAATAATATTTGGCAAAAAAAATAAATAAAGAAGGAGAAAAGCAAAGAAATTCTCAAGTGTTTAATACAAACAGCCCATTAAGTTTAACCACAAAAAAAGCAGAAAAAGCAGGAAAAAAAGGGATAAAGAGTGTGACAAAAAAGTTAAAGGAAATGAAAAAGTTTAGCAAATAAAAATTGGGTTTAAATGTGAATCAAAGAAAAAGTGTTAAAGTTCAAACAAAATCATTGAGAAAATTACAACACTCAACGTGGTGGCTCGGAAAAAGGATTATAATTGCCAAATTGAATCACAAAAGCCACTGCCAATGTCATAAAATTCCATGTGAATGAATAATAATAAGGCTTAAAAGAAGCACATGAAATAGAGGCACTTGAAGCCATCCCCAGATTACTTTACGTGAATTAGTGCGAAACTCCTGAAAAAGGAAAGAACGCATTTTAACTCTTAATTAAACATCTTTTTCTTTGTAGAAAAAGGAAATTAAAAACGTATAACAAAAATCAAAACCTCCTTCAAACAGAAAACAGAAAAAAAAATAAAATAAAATTGTGGTAAAAAAGTTCTAAATGTTAGGCTTAAACCAATCAAACGTGATTTATTCTGTCAAATCACGGCTCACAAATCAAATGTTAAGTGACATTGTTCCTTAGACAAGGAAATATTGAAATCATAAATCAAAATATTAAATCGAATTACTTGCAACTGAAATATAATACTCTGTATTAAATTAAATTTAAATTTTAAATTAAACCCGACAAGCTAATAAAACATAATCAAAATTGGATACCTAAACAAATAGAAAAAGGTGAGCATACAAAAAAAATCTGAATTCAAAATTTGAAATTTCCAAACAAAAACTGATTATTTTAATGTCTCAAGTACTTTACCACTCCATCCCGTATGTATGTACGTATATATGTATGTATGTATATGAGAATACATTGATTGTATTATTTATTTTTGTTTCTGTTGTTTTTACGCTCTAAATAAATTATTTTTATTTAAATCAAGTTTTTTTTCCCTCCGTTAAAATGTGCCAATCCGATATTCTATACGTTTGCAATTTCGTTTTCGTTTTCATCTCAGCGAACACCGCAAAGTATTCACAAGAATTCACCAGCAGTAGTGAAAAGTACGTGAAAGTGGATGATGGGTGGTTAGAAAATCAATGTAATCACATACATAGCACGTAGCACGTTTGCGTTTATGTTTACGTTCACGTATCGCATTACCCTCTACAATGCTACGACGATGAATGGTTGATGGCTATGGCAACGGAATGGTACGAGTATAATCGTATTGGCGGTTTGGCGTATTGGTTTGTATTGGAAAATTGGCTAAAAGTTCATTTAATTTCTTGTTGTTTCAACTGTGCGCTGTTTTCAAATATTCTACGGAATTCGCTACGGCAATATTGCATTCTTTCTTTACACATCCATCAATACATGCTTGCGTACTTATTTAATTTTTCCTTTTTTTTTTTTGTTTTCTTTTATGGTTTTTCATTAAGTGAGTATAATTTTATTTCATTGAAAACCAATAAAGACGGCAAAATGTGAATTTAATGAACTTACGTTCGGGTGAGTAGTTCATGATTGTCGAAAAAGTCTGATTAATTTTTCAGGTATTGAATTATTTAACAATTTGACAAACGATCTGAAGATATTGCCACGCATTTAATTTATTTACATTGATTTCATTTAAAACCCTTCAGTCAGGATTATGGACCTAGTTTCTCACATCACTTATGTAGTGTGTATCAATTTTGATTGGCGGGATCTACAGTTTATAATTAATTCCGAACTACAGATTTTTTGAGAAAGTTTTCATTGCAAAACTCTGAGTATAAAGTTTTTGTAAGAAATCAGCTGAGACGAAGTTACCGAAAAAATATTTATTCATAGTTCGTTTTATTGGAGATGTCTGACCTGGGGTTTAACCTCTCGCATCACGTCTAATAAGCCAGCACACTACGTACTAGACTACGGCGACTACCATAAATCAACTCTCTGATTGATTTTTTCTGCAATGAATTGTTAATAACTTGGTTTGTTGCATAGACATTTTGCACTACATATACAGTAGAGTTTGCAATTATAGCAAAATCATTTAATTGATTAAATAATTAATGAGTCATTAATAATGACTGTGAATATTAAAGATATCCCCTTTAAATTGTACACGACATATTAGTATATTCATTTACAGTATTTGAAAATACATGTTCAATTTTGGAACAACAAATATGCAAGTATTTGGTACTTTTTTCATATTCTCTATTCACGAAATAAATCAAACAGTTTTTAATACTTTTCTTTAGATATCTTTAGATAGATAAACAGTGCTCTGTTTCTCGTTGCTATTGAAATACTAGCACCCAAGTATTTGAAATACTTTTAATATTCGAACTTTAAAAACGTACAATTCCAATTCAAATTCAAACGTATTTGCTCGTAGATTGCAAATAAAATAAAAATAAATTTGTGTTTAGTTTTAATTAAAATTCTTAATTATTCGCACAATTCTGTGTGCCACTGTTCACAACTTGATGTAAACAACAACAATTGCTTTGTTTGTTATTTCTCTGTTTATTCCCTTGCATAAACAATAACAATTACTACATAGACAATTATTCGAAAGATCTTTGTAACGTAGATCTTTAAACCATGATTACTCTCTTCAAACACACCGCGTCTTCACACAAGACTGACTGAACTTCACTCACTCTGTCGGCTGCTTTGCCTTGTCTTGCCTTTTATATAGCAGAGTAAACAGTCTGATGAACGTTCTTGAAGGTGAATGTTCATGACTTTGCCTTCTCGAAATCTCTATAAATGTAAACATTGTTATTTGCTTTGAGAAGTTTTCCACTTGTAAATTTATTCTCTAACAAGTTGAGGTTACGGCAACTAAATAGTAAATCAGTACTACTATTTTAAACATTGCTGCTTACATACATATATTAGAGTGAATAATTTTTTTTTTAAATTATTATTATTATTTTTAAGGGAAAAATTGTACCCTTATTTGGTACTTTTTGCTTAGGCATACATACAGAAAGCGTCAAAAGAAAGTGTACACTATGGATAAAATTCTAACAATCCCAACTCAAGTTTTCCACTTAAGGAGAGTGCCCGAAAAAATTTTACAATAAACTGGCAATAAAATAATTTGAAAAAAAAATTAACGGTAATTTATTAATGTATATTTTTTTGAATTGTACACTTTCTTTTGACGCTCACAGTATGTATAAAGAAAAAAAAAAAAAAAAAATTCTTTAAATAAATTAAAACATACCATATAAATACATTAAAATTAATCTTTTCAATATTATTCAACAAATTGTGATAAACCATGAATAATTCATTTATTGAAGGCATCAACAATTAACATAAAAGTGTGAAAAGACCTTGAGGAATAAATATTTAAATTACTTTCTTAAAAGAAAAGCTTAGTTAAGTTTACGTCCAAATATAGCAAATTAGTACTTTTCGATTAAGATGGGACTTTGTTGTAATCGAAAAAAAAAAAAATGTAGGCACGTATGCTTGGAAATTTTAAAACTGTTACTTGGTACATTCTCATAATTTTTATTGTAGTATTTTTGCATTGAAGTATGAATCTGTCTTCCTAATCAGTTCATACATGCATACATTGGATATGATGGTAAAATAATGATTTCTTCCGAAAAAAAATCGTGTTCATGTTGCCTTCAGTGCAGTTGTAGGTTTTAGATCTACCAACATGAGATCAGAGGAATTCTTTCAAAATAATTTTTTGTTTTGATAACTTTTAATTATTTAACCAACGGAAACTGTCGTAGATCTTGAAGTGTCGAACGTTTCTAGGTGTTCCTTGACAAACCACGGCTCAAGGCTGAAGACTTGAGGATTCCACTTAATTTTCCTTTTTATCGCACTCTCAAGATTCTTTTTGACAGTATGGCCGATCCATCTCCATTTCCTACGTTTTATTTGTGTTGTTATGGCAAGTTTCCAGAGATCCGGCTTGCATATGATTCTTGTATCGAAAGCATATAGCCACGTATCATTCAAGCTGATGGAATTCTATTTGTTTTATTGACAGCACTGGCTCGAATTAGTCTCTGTATAAGTCTCTGTCGAACGTTGCGAATAATTCTAGGATCGTCAGGGAATGCCGCCGCTGCCTCAAAATTCTTTCTGGGCAATTCAGTGTCACACTTATTTGGGTCCCCGGATACTGTGACTGGGCTGGCGCACTTCTTCCGGAATCCTCTTTAATCAACTTGGGAATGCCACTTACCTCGTTCAAATTGGCCATCGCGCGGAAATTCTCTCGGAAAGCCAACCTATCCTGGATCAACGAGGAGTCCTGCTCCACCGCTAGGCTCACTTGGCCCTCAATGGATAGAAGGCACACCAACCAGTTACTTGGACTTGGTCGTAACACCATCTCGATCACAGTGGCCATGCTTACAGGTCACTGTGTTATGGATAGACACGCGGAAAGAATGCGGCTACCATTTAATGATTTCTCAGATCCGCTGAGGAAGAGGAGACTGTTATTCCACTTTCTCTGTCAATGCCCATCTCTTGCAAAGTGCAGATATAGGTTATTTGGCTCTCCAACCCTTGACAGCTTGACGAAGCTATCGTCTATTGATGTCAAGGATATAGCCTCGTTTATCAAACTTTCTGGCTGGTTTTCTAGCGTGGGGTAGTCGTGCTTTAAATGTGCAGCCCTTGCGCTAACCAACTTCTCCCTCCTTGGCTCGGAGAAACTTGGTCAGTACAGGGACTGCGTTCACCTGAGGCGCCACTACGGGCCGCTATGTGTGCTCAAGTAGGCTTTTGGTATAAAGCTACCACACTAACCTAACCTAACTGGCTCTAATTCGATGGAATATCGGCTTGATCATCTTCTATAACTCTTTGTGGTGAACAAAGTTGTAATTTGCTGGGGCCACATGTCACTATGGGACCACTGCTGAATCCTTGGCTCGGAGGACTGTGTTCACCTGTGGCGCCACAACAGGCCGCTATGCGTGCTCAAGTAGGCTTTTGGTATAAAGCTACCACACTAACCTAACCTAACTGGCTCGAATTCGATGGAATATCGGCTTGATCATCTTCTATAACTCTGTGTGGTGAACAAAGTTGTAATTTGCTGGGGCCACATGTCACTATGAGACCACTGCTGAATTGCTGATGGAAATGAATTATAGACATAGTCAAGAGTCGTATTGTAGCATTAACTAGTCAGAGAATCAGATTGTTGACTTGCCCGAGACCTGCACCAGTCCAGGAAGAGCTTTGCAAATTACGAAATTCGAACATTGGGGTATTGTACGTTTTCTATCAGGAATCAAACGAAAAGAATGAAACCATAAGGAACATTCTATGGAATTCAACTTCTTACTACCTTTTCCAATAAATCTAATGTATCGCGTTAATGATGAATATTGGCTTCCAATGGCTCAAGAGTTGCTATTCTATCAGCATAAGCCAGTGACTTGACATATCCCCATAAATCCCCAGAAATCCAGAAACGTTTAATAGCACGAATGAGGCAAGAATGTTGTCACAAAACGGGAGCATATAAACGAAATTTCTTAAGTAGATTTTCGGGTATGAAGTTTTATATTTCGCGTTAATAAGCGGGGAATGCTTAAAAGCGTAATACATATAGCGAAATAGTTTAACTACATTTTGAAGCAAAAATCAAGACTATTAAACGGGGTGGGGGTTATTATATGTGGGGTCTTTATTCATTTCATTTATTTATTATAATTAACATAACACAACAAGATTTTAATCTTATAAGTTATAGTGCTATGCTTAGGATCAATAAGATATAAAACATAAAAAAAATAAAAATAATTGTAAAGTATAAGAAATTAAGCAAAAAAAAAAAAAAATAGCAAATTAATATAAAAAACAAATTAATAAAAATATTAAATTTAAGTAGAAATATAATTTCAAGCAATTTAGAAAACAAACAGAAATAACTAAAAAAGTGAAAAGAAAGAAAAAATTAAGAATTATAAAAATATAAAAAAGAAATATTTACAAAAATCAGAGTAAGAAAGTAAGGATAAATATTTAACCGATATAGTAACCATACTAAGGAAGTAACATACTTTTCATTAAGAGAATAATTTAAATAACTCCTTTTTGAACGCATTTGCATTGCCTAACTTTTGTATGTAATTCGGTAGTGAATTCCAGAGACTTGTGGTGTGTATAAAAAACTGACGCTGTGACAGAAGAGTCCTGTACCGTTGTTGAATAATCTTCATGCCCCGGAATGACCTAGCAAACTTGACTCGGCCCAATAAATATTCCGGCTGTCCCGTATTAATAATCTTATGGAATAGAATGAGGCATTTAATTTTCAGAAGATTATCAAATTTCACACCAGATATCTGGTACGCTAAATGAGAAATATGATCACGGCGACCTTTAAGAAACACGTATCTTGCTATATTGTTGTATGCCAAGTTTAGTTTGCGGTTGTCATTACTATCGCAATTTGCGAAGATTTCGCACCCATAAAATAGCACAGGAATTAAATAAGTTTTAGCAAGTTGCATACGAATTGCAAAAGGAGTTGAATCAATGACCGCCCATAAGTTCCGAAGCATGCTGTATATTCTGCCAACAACAACGCTTATATGGCCAGACCACGATAATCTGTCATTAAATACAATACCCAGATTGGTAGCAGACTTGACATAGTCAATTTTATTTTCCCTGATACTCAAGCCCGGTATGGCAACCGAAATGTTGGCTTTCGAAAGCACTATACATTTGGATTTTGAGGGATTAATGCATAGTCCATTTGCCGAAGCCCAACTGTCAATCCTATCCAAATCACGGTTAACAGAGTGTAAACAAGAAAAAATATTCTCCTTACGAGTACTGGTATAAATCTGCACATCATCAGCATACATACATGAACACGGCAGTCAACCAAAACATCCGGTAGATCATTAATATACATACAGAACAATAGAGGCCCCAGAATTGATCCCTGGGGAACACCTCTACTAATATTACGCGAATCTGAAATATTACCATTCAGATGAACCTTCTGACATCTGTCCAACAAGTAAGAAAAAATTAGACTAGCGGCAGAATTAGAAAAATTAAACAGTTTCCGGAGCTTATTCAGTAATATTTTATGATTGACTGTATCGAAAGCCTTGGTGTGATCGAGAAGAACTAAAAACGCTACACTATTTACATCTAGCTCCAACCTAAGGTCCTCAACTACATTTAATAGAGCGGTAGTACAACTCCTCTTTATATCCCGGAAATACTGTATATCATATTAAAGCCACACTTTTTTCTAAATACTTTTGAAGAGAAGAACAAAATATTTGTAAACATAATGTAGTAGGAATATTTAAAGTGTGTGAATATTTTCTATCTCCTAGCAATTTCAAGCATGTGGTATAAATTTAGGAATAAAAACCTATTATACATGTATGTACATACATATGTATATGCATATGCATATGCATACGTATACACAACAAATTAGAAATAATACAATACAACAGATATGGAAGTATTAAGTTCTTAACAGTTTTAATGTCAACGTTTAAGCCACACCATACTTTATGGACTTACCGAGTGCAATATGAGTATAGAGAATAGAGAATTACGAAAAAATGTAAATTGGGGCCATATTTTGCTTTTAATCTTCCGCTAAGAGAGTTTAGTTTTAAATAAAAGAAAAATAAAAAATAACAAAAAAACACTACGAAGCGGAAAACTGCCATTTTCAGTAAACGGATTTTTGCAATTTCGGCAGCCCGTTTGAGAGAAATATTTTCATTTTCGTTTTAATAAAACTTAAATATTTTTTTTTTTTAAATTACAATCTGTTTACACAGATTTTATTTCAATCAATTGTTAGCATTGCGTACAGCTACCACCTGCCTGTTAAATAATAAAAAATGTGTGGATGGGGGAGCAGAAAAATTTTCTTTTGAAATTTTTCTAAATCCCTCTGACTGGATTGCATGTGAATTGTGTGTTTAAATAATTAATGTGTGTGAATTGTTTCCTTTGCTTTGTAAACGATTCATTTTGGTTTCTTTGTCAGATTTGATATTAACGTGTCTATACAAAGGTTCATAAACAGAGATTCATTCCACGAATACATAATAAAATATGGAAACGAACACAATATACATATGTATGTATATATGTACTCGTACACGTACAGTATACATATGTATCTATCAATCATAAAATATTTGTCCTTTATGCCATCGATTTATTGTAGATACAATTCAAAGATTATCGCACAATATTGCTTTTTGCAAAAATATTCTGTTGCACGTAATGATAATAATGATTGATTTCGTAAATTTCAGTTTATGAAAGTGTGAAAAACATTTTTTTGGAGACAAATAGGTGTCAAACAGAACACTCGTTTGTATGTGTTCGAGGAGGTAGGTTTAACTAAATGAAAAGATAGCACAGCCTTTGCCTTCCTATCTGATGAACTTTTGATCCTAAGAGTTATTTGTTGAAATATTTGAAGAGTAAATTTGTAAAAGTATTTAAAAACGGAAACATTTTTAGGTATGTTATATGAAAATAATTGTGTTTATTTTTAAAAATTAATTTGAGAATTTAATTGGAAAGACAATTTTCAAAGAAATTTTATTTGTTTTTTTGCCTTAGGAATCGCATTTAATGACTGTTGTGCAATAAAAAGAATCTTATCCGACGAGTACAGACTAAATTCAGGTGTAACTCTGGGCTCTGTACTCTACGACATCCTTCAGTCAGGATTACGATCTAGCTATGTTATAATTTTATACATGAGTGGCGGAACCTACAGTTTAAAGTCGATTCCCAGTGACAGATTTTTGAGAAACTGTTCATGGCAATTTTATTTACTCTGAGAGTTTTTGCCAGAAATCTGCTGAGAGCAAGTTGCCTGCCTGAGAAATACTTTTTCATATTTTCGTTTATGATGTCTAACCTCGGATTTGAATTGGGTCCTCACGTCTAATAAGCCAACACACTGCCTACTAGATTTATTGTAAATATTAGTGGATCCAAAACTCTTCATATTCTGCACCAGAGAGTCCATTGCGATGATCACTTGAACCAGCATATTCTTTAGTTTTTGTAATAACCATTTAAGTGCGTGTTTCTCAATACCTCTATACAGCGTTCTATTTATTATATTTATTATTTGAAGCAAAATCAAATAGAACTAACGTGTACTAAACCGAAGCTTGAAGTATATATTAATAACAGTAAGGTACACTCATAATATTTCGATAATACAACGGAAGGATGGCAAGTGAAATCTGTTCATATATTTTATTAAGTACAGTAGTTCTACATCAGGGTTTACCAAAAATTTTTTGGTTATGTATTAGTGAGTAAGAGAGAGAAAAGAAATTGAGAGAATTGATTTATTTACAGCCATAGAAAAGTGTTTGTAATATACGTTATTTTGATTTTCATTTTATCAACTTACATATGTAAAGCTATCTATCTTTGGCTTAATAATTTTAGATAAATAAAAATAAAATAAAAAAATCCATTTTTTATTAAAAGATCGTAAAGGTATCTTTGGCCTAAAAATTAGACCATGTTTTTAGATAAATAAAAATAAAAAAAATAATAAACCATTTTTTATTAATAGAGAAAAAGCAAGCATTCCAAAGCATTTAAAAAAAATTATACTATGCGACAAAATATATAAGGCATTGAATATTATCAAAAGCATCTTTTAACATACAATATTTTTTGAGTGTCATTCTGAAAAAAATGGTAAAGCATCCGTCGCACATGTGTTCTTGTCGCAGTCTGATCGACAACTAAATCAAAAAACACAAGAATGCGTGTGAGTTCTCTCTGCACAATTGTGCTATGAAATGGTAATCGTTGTTCTACATGCATTTATGATCCATTGGCCAATAGGTTGTGATTATGTAATCTGGCCAACCGCACTCCATTTGTATTGAATAATCCCTCATGATTTTAATTTTCCTTAGGCTCACTATTTGTAATTTTCTTTGCATCCAGGACACAAGTATAAAATGGAAATCGCTTGCAGCTATCCTGTATGGTTCAAAAAGTCACTTGGCTTACTTGGTCGATTTTAAAGAAAATTCGAATTAAAACTACGTTCCTAATTTTTTACATAATTTAACTTTAATTAAAGTAGCAATCCAAATGCATTTATTTCTTTATCTTTGAACACAAGAATAACAGAATTTTCAGTGTTCGTTTCTTACTTAACTTATTTAATTGGTCATTACAACCCTTCATTCAGGATACACACCAGAGGTCAGCAACGAGTATTCAAAACGATGAGTAGATTCGAGTCATACTTATAATTTCAGCTACTTATACGCATTCATACTTATTTTAATATCATACTCATACTACTCATATTCAAAGTTAGAAATACTCATCGTACTCATACTTAACAATACGCACGATGTTGTTGATTTCAACTCTCCATGATTCAACATATACACGAAGCACAAAATAAGTATGATTCGAGTACGAACACCACAATACTCGCTAGAAGGTTGTGTGTGTGCTTTGCTTGCTGTCTTTGTCTTTTCTTTTCTCTTCTTTTGTAAATGCAACAATAACTACTACTGTAAATTTTGATGAATGATTCGAGTGACTCGAATCATTTGTAAGTATTATAAGTATTTTTCTAAATTTATGAATCTGAATGAGTAGGCGTATGAATCAAACAATGAATCGAATGTTGTGAGTTTGATGTCAACGTTGTACTCATACTCATTGCGAATGAATCAGAGTAGTTGAATTTTAATACTCTTGACTCACTCATACTCAAAATTTCATAAGTACCTATGAGTAGCGAAAATACGATTCATTGCTGATCTCTGATACACACCACCCATGTTGTGTGTGTTAATTTTATTCATAAATGGCGGAATCTACAGTTTAATTTTCTTTCAGAGCTTTTGCCAGACGACTGTTGAGAGGAAGTTGCGAAAGAACCACAGCCTCTTGTCTCATAAGCCAACACACTATTCACTGGACTAGTGCGACTTCAGTGTCAGTGATGTGTCCCTGAGTTGCCCTTTTACAATAATTTAGTATTCAATTTTCATTGCAATGAATTTGATTGTTATTGATTGATTGTGTGCTACTTTGAATTCAAAATTTAATTTATGAGTCGAACATGTTTGTTTGGTTTTCGTTACGCTTTATTCATATCCTACGTCAAGGCAACTTATTTATATACATACATACACATTCACTTCTCACGATGTCATCTTATTAGTGTATCTGACATTGTTTACATAATGTAAAAAACATTGATATAAATGAACTCATTCGTTTACTCACTTATAAATTCACACGCGCTACCACATTCAAAGTTATGCAAAGAGAGAGAGAGGGAGGGAGAATGTGTGTGGCATCCATTAGGATGGCTTTTCTTTTCGACCATAAATTCGTGCAGATTATCAGCCATTCAGTCATGAAAAGCCATCCTTTTCTTCATTTAATGAGCTCATTTATGTGTGTTATAGAATCCACTCAGAGAGGAATACTTATTCACTTACTCCTCTCACGTACTCCTGCACACATTTACTTCTTATTTCTTTTCTCTTTTTTTTAGACAGTCAGTCAGTCAGTCAGTCTTATTGTATTAAAATGAACACCAACACGAAAAACAACAACAACAACAACTTTTAACAACATCATAATAACTTGTACTTATTGTCATTAGGCCCGAACAAAGCTAAAAACTAGAAACAGGCAGAAAATAAGCCAAATAAAGCATTAGTGTGGTGTTTAGTTAGATACGAGTACATACATACGAGTATATATAGTGTGTAGCAAAATAAAACTGAAATCCATAGATCATGATTTCAACAATTACCATCACTTCGAATGATTGTACAACTAAATTGTGTTTTATTTTTTAGTTTTACTCGGCATTTTCTTTGTAACAGAATTTTTGTATAAAAAGTATACGCAAATACTCAATGAACGTGGAAAAAAATCCAGTGTAATAAGAGAAACAAAACGAGAAAAAATTGAAAAAAAGAAAAGAAAAATAATTAATAAACCAATGGATTTAAGCAAGTCATGCTGAGCTTTTATTTCTTGTGAAAATGTTTGTTTGTTTTTTTCATATTGTAGCTTAACTTTATAGCCACACTGGAGTAATTTTATGTAAATAGCGTACATTATACAGTGAGACAGACCTCAATTATTGGTAATCAGAAGTACGATGCTACTAAACTAGTATGTAGTTTTAGTTTAGAAAAATGTTACGAAATAATTTTCTTCAAAATTTTGGTTGAAAGCTTATAAAGCAACGATCAAGTATGTACTCTGTAATGATATTACTAAACTGCAGCTACTCAAGCTACATACATACATATATTAACACTTTGTACCAAGCCAATTAACATATTTAATTATTAACATCTGTTTTGAGTTTGAAGCTGGATAACGTTAGACTAATGGTAGAATTAGCTAAACGTTAACGGAACGTCACGGACCGTACGTTCGTATCTAGCATATGAAAATGCATTATGGTTCTGTAATCGTTTTCGTTGCTCATTATATTTTAAAAACGTACGTACGTTCCGATAGAAATTCTAATACTTTCTACTTGCTGTACATCACATACATATGTATGTCGATACTTCTGTTACAATCTAACAAATAGAAACTTTACTTTGATTTTTTGTGATTCGTTTTTGGTCTCCTGTCCAATCTTTATTACTTTTTAGAGTTTGGATTTTATGTCAAATCTTTATAGCAATTATTCGTCCCATTAAGTTTTTATAATTGATTGCTATGAATCAACAGAAATCGTCTCTTCTGCATCAGCAGCTACACTTCTCTGTATTAATATATGTCACTCTCTTTTACTCGTAGTAAACTTGGCTTAGGGTTAAAGGCATGTATGATTATGACATACGAACGATGGGACTTAGTTAAAGATATTGTTAAAAACGTTTAATATTTGAGCTCGTAGATTGCAAAAAAAATAAAAATAAATTTGTGTTTAGTTTTGATTAAAATTCTTTATTATTCATACAATTCTGTGTGCCACTGTTCACAACTTAATGTCAACAAAACAATTGATTTGTTTGTTATTCCTCTGTTTATACTCTTTGCATAAACAATAACAATTACCAGACAATTTGTTCGACAGATCTTTGTAACGGAGATCTTAAAACCATGATTCTCTCTTCAAACACACCACGTCTTCACACAAGGCTGATTGAACTTTTACTAACTCGTTGCCTGTTTGCCTTGCTTTTTATATGTCAACGTAAACAGCAAGGCATATCCAATAGGTAGCCTTATCTCAACAGCTGACGAGTATTTGAATGTCAAAATTTTGTTGTTTTTTTTTGTGTTTTGTTTCGATAATCATTTTCGTATTTATAAACCCTCATATGTACCGGATGTATCCTTAACGATACGCACTCTAGAAATTCTGCAGGATTAGTATTTCAAAGCCAATTTTATTAAAAATTTTGCAAGATGATTAATAATATTTAAGTCTTTAACACTAAATACACATATCTTTTAAACTACAACCTAGATTTAGTATATTTATTTTTATTTAGACGAGAGTGATGAATTACCCAAAAAAGATGTCGGTATCTCCAACTAGGTGCATAAACTATGACCAATAACAAATAACGTTTGCAGCTGCCATTTTTCTCGATGGCCATATAAAAACATGTTCTTTACATAAAGTGGAAATGTTATCGACTGCATGGAATATTTTTGTTTTAATATATAGGTGCCCCACTATTGCGTAATTAAGCATGACATAAAAATCAAAAGAAATTTCAATATATAAAATTTATTTAGTTTTTTTAATTGCTTTTATTAATTTCCTATGGAGGTTTGAGGGTTAATTTTTTTGACATTCCGCGTACTCTTTAACAAAAACAAAATGCCTGTTGTTTTTGCATTGTTGTTCTTGTTGTACAGATGCTACTACCTATTAGATATGTCTTGGTAAACAGTCTGATGAATGTTCTTGAAGTCGAATTTTTGAAATTTTTAAGATTCAAAGATACTTCGTAAGTTTGTTGAAATCTGTTGCTTAGTTCTGTTTGTGTGCGTTCACCTTACGCTGTGTATAGTTTTAGAAATTACTTCAGCATATGACTTCTATGTCTTAGGCGCATAAATCAGCCTGATTACCAAAAGAGGTTCGTAATCATTGGTCTGTAGTGATCATTATTGGCAGGGATGGCCTGGCCAACATCGTTTTCAAAGAAATATGAATTTATCGGGATGCATTGGTCGCTATTAGATCTCATATGGAATGGTATCGTCAAAAATTCAATAAATTTATTTGTACACATACTCAGTCATCTAGAAATGGACCTCTTCACTGAAGATGATTTCTCAAAGCATATTACGGTCAATTGTCGATTGCTCTAAAGCCTATTCAGCGAACATATGTCATTGTCTATGGTCGTACATTGGGATTTATTACAAGAGACTGAATAAAAGGCAACTAATCTTCCCTGTTGGAAGACCCCTTAGTAATGTTGTGCAGGCAAAAGTCTTCTTTAATAAAAACTGTATGCCGTACATTTCACCATCAATTATCAAAAGTCTTACAGTAGCTTAAATTTGATCGCTCCCTTTTTAATTGCTTGTCTTACGGTTTTCTAAAGCACTATTTCAATCAATATTTCAATGTATTTGTGTCTGGCTTTAAGATAATATTTTAGGCAGCATGGAGATGATTTAGTTGTTGTTCCTTTGTGTGTGTGTGTGGATTAGTGCATAAGCTTACAAGAGCATGAATGTTTGTCTCACACACTCTCTCTCTCTCTCTGTTTCTTTTTTAGTGGATTTACTGGGGATTACCTTCATTACAAATAAATATGTTTGTATTGGTTTACCGTTAAACTATACAATTATATTAACTGTTTTCGTATCGTTTTGTTCGTTTGATTTTCCTTTGTTGTTGTTGTTGCTTGGCATTATTACATATTTGTAGCTTGTGGTACGATGCACACATAGAAATTTTCCTTTGTGCCCATAATAGTTTCGAAATTTATGTATTTCAAGTCCTTTTTTCTTATTGATTTTATTTGTTTACGTTCTGTTTTTATGTGTGAGAAAATTTAATTTTCGACATTTTTATTATATATTATGTGGTTATTCGTTGCTTTTTGTTTTACTTTATTTTCGGATAAAAACAAAAATCGAATTATCCCAGTTGGAAATAAAATAAAAAAATGAATTTCAATCCATGGGAGTCAATCTGTCTAGACATTTGGACTATTTAGCCTGACAATATATATTTTTTTTTGCACCGCGTTTAAATTATCAAACGAAACGAGGTGGTAGTCTATGACGGTGGCAAAAAATTTATTTATTTTTATTGTATATTTAAACAAAAAAGAGAAAATGATGATATAAATTAATATTCAGAAATTAATTTTATGGTTCAATAACTTCAATAAACATATTTAATGATTTAATGAATTATTACTTGCTGTCTATAATATAGAAAACATAAATTAATTTAGTGTTAATTGTATTGTAGCCATGGCCATAGTATCCATGAAAAGGTAGTAGATTTGTACGCTGTAAGAGAAATTATTCAACAGCCATTAAGAGATTACATACATACATACATATATAAAAAAATAAATAAATATAATTCATTTCTTTAGTTATAAATTTGTCTTTAATAATCGATTGAAATGAAGTGTGTCTAATATTTACAACCAACTGTTCAAGCTGTTACAGCACACATTGAGTCATAAATTTATTTTGAAAACCTTCATCTCATGTTTTATTTAGCGCCACAAACCACCACTCACCCTTAGCTAACAATGAGCAAAAGGATATTCGAGTGTTGCCTGACGAGAAAATTAATGAAAAATAAAAGAAATAGAAATTATGAGAAACGTTTCAACAAAATAATTAAACACGGCCTTAAAGAACAGAAAAATTAAAGTAAGCATGAATAGAAGAGAGAATAAATTCTCTCCTAAGGCGTCTTAAGAACAATAAATAATATTAAGCAGTCAGCACGCGCCAGTTCTTACAATACTTTATCTTTTTTTCGGTTCTGTTTTCGGAAATGTTTTGACAATATTTAACAAAATAATAATAAAATGAGACACAATTAGTTTGCGTTAAATGTGAGTGTGTATGTGAGTGTAGTGGGTAAGGAAAAGAATAACGGAAATCCGTACAACAATTTTGTCTTAACAAACAACACAGTGGTCCGTAACATATAAGGCAACTGGATAATAATGAATGACTTTAGAAAATTAAAAAAAAGACAAAATAAAATAAAACAATACAATTTAAGATTTGCCCAATAAATGTTTGAATTTTAATTAAAAAGAAAGAAAACACAAAAAAAAAAAATTAAAAATAAATAAAATAATGAAATAGAATACATATGTATGTACATATAAATATGTCCCAGTAGGACCTTGATTATACGTGATGGTCGGGACCGGAAGCATTCCGGATAATAGATTTTCCCGATTAATTGAATACCAATTTTGGCTAGTTTTTTAATAGATATTTTTATTAATTAATAAATGAATATGTACATATTTATAAAAAACTAAATAATTCAGGGATTTTATATACATACATGTTTCAAAAATATAAAAAAAAAATAATTTTGTCAGAAAACAGTGAACAGTAGATAAGGATTTCATGTTAAGTAAGGGAATTCCCCTTTTTCACTTGTTTGTCCAAAATAAAAGAAAAAAATTTTTGCTTATAATCACGGATAATAGAGGTTAAACGATGCAGAAAAATTTAAGTCGATCCAAGTTACAAGTATATTTTTTATAATAGAAAATTTAAAATTATAGTGGGTGTTGACTCACTTATGGCGCTCTGTGTACATATACATTGTATATTAATTTTTAGAAACTTTTTATCTCTGCCATCTTGCCATCATTACAAAACGAACAAAGAATAGAACTTTATAAGCATAGTCCTTTACCACTACGCCTAATATATGACGTGGTTAACAGATAACCACAGACGGTAAACATGTATATCGGAGGACCTGATATTGTCAGCCGAAAAAACTTGATGAATAAAACTAAAACGAAGCAAAGAAAACTAATATGTATGTTAAGTAAATGAGCTTGGTTATGCTTTATAACAGCCAGAATACAAAAAAGAAAAAATGATTTCAATTTGAATTGAATTACGAATTTATGAGCTTTGTTCCTTGTCTGTAAATATGAAAATTGTATTTATTTTACTCATTAGTCTTATACATGCATACATGCATACATACATATGAATGTATGTGTTTACCCAGATTTATTCACTACAGCCCCATTAATTGGTTTCTGTGAACTTAATTTTCAATTTTAATCCAATCGATTTAAGTCCTCCCCCAAACAAGAACATTTTAATGCCCAACGAGCCAATATTGAAATGCGGATATCATAACCGATAAGTAATGGTGTCTTTTCGGTATTTCGATTTCATTTTTAAGGCTAAAAGAGCACACACACACACAATTGCTTGAGTTTTCTAAAGATATCAGAGAAAAAAGTTTACGATCGTAAAACATTTATAATATTTATCTCTTCGAATATATTTTTTTTCTTTTATGAGTTCATATCCGTTTCTTGTGAAAATACTTTTTTCTCTCCGAGATTTTCATACTTAGTATGTATTCTTCTTTCTTTTTTATTAAACAAAAAAAAATGTAAAGTTTTCCCAGTAGTTTGTGCCTGAATGTGTCTTTGTTTGTGTTTTTTTTTTCATTCATTTCCAAAGGATTGCAAAAAAAATGTCTCCTTTTTACAACACAATGGAAAGACGAACTTAAGAAAAAAAAAAAAATAATAAGAAAATGCTAAAGTGGTACAAAAGAAAGAAAAAGAATTGCAAGAAAAAGTCGATGGTTTCTTTAAATCCATTCGAATCCATTCAATGGAGTTGTCATCGCCAGTAGTTTTATCAATAGTTAATGGCATTTAGCTAAAATACAGTTGACTTAATCATTTAAAATGGAAGAAAATTGGGATTTGTTAACAGCAAATCAAAAAAAAAAAAAAACAACAAAAAGAGAAAAAAAAAATATTAAGAGGAGAGAAAGGATAACCAAATAAAAATTTCAGAAACGAAAATCACCAAAGTAAGCCTTTAATAACAACTATTACTACCAAAAAAAAAAAGAAGAAAAACGTTCAAAGCGAAACAGTACAGGACACCATTACAAAAAAGAAGCAAAAAAAATAAAGAAAAAGAAAACATTGAATGCAATACATATTTAATGTTTTCATTTCATTTATTCATTTACAAATTTTTTCTTTCCTTTCTCTACCTTTTTTCTATTTTCATTTTATTTGATTTTCTTTTTTAATTTTTTCGTGTTTGTTCCTTTTTCTTTTTCTTTTTCTTTTTGTGTTAAAGCCAAACAGCAAAAAATTGGTTCCTTTTTTAAGGTCATCGATGATTTTCACAAATAAATATTACAAGGATGCTTCCTATGTAGTCACAACAAATGAGGATTACGACCTAGCTTCTCACACCACTGATGTTGTGTGTGTTAATTTTATACATGAGTGGCGGGACCTATAGTTTGAAGTCGATTCCGAACGACAGATTTTTTGAGAAAGTTTTCATGTCAAATTTTATTTACTCTCAGAGTTTTTGCCAGAAATCTGCTGAGAGGAAGTCACAGAAGAAATATTTTCATATGTTCGTTTTGATGTCTGATTTGGGGTTTGAGCCAACACACTACCTACTAGACTACGGCGATTAAATTGAGTATCAGTTAGATAAAATAAAATAAAGAACAAAATACGTTTATATTCTACAATAGCAGAGTAGGTGAGTGATGATGGCCTCTCAATACCAAGTGATTTATCTGAATTAGAGGCAATACATAGAGAGACCAGATGTACTGGATCATATCGTCATCCCTTTGACAGACGTCTAGTATTCGTCGAAAATGAAGGTTAATGTGCAGACCAGAGATCAGCATTGCATCGTTTTTTCGCTACTTTTAAGCACTCAATAAATTTTGAATATAAGTGAGTCAACAATATTGAAATTTAACTACATACTCTGATTCATTCATACTACAACGTTGATTTATAAGTACAGGTTGCAATGAGTATGCAAACAACGTTGACATCAAACTCATACCATTTGAAATATGTTTGATTCATAAGCTTACTCATTTAGATTCTTAACTTTAGAAAAATACTCAACATTCATCAAAATTTGCTTAGTTGCTGTTGCATTTACAAAAGGAGAAAAAAACATAAACAAAAATGACAGAGAAGCAAGCAGAGCAAACACACAATCTTTTAGTGAGGATTTTAGTGTTCGTACGCGATTCATACTTATTTTGTAATTCATGTATATGTTGAGTTATGGAAAGTCGAAATAAACAACATCATACGTGGTGTTAAGTATGAATATGATGAGTGCTTCAGACTTTGAATATGAGTAGAGGTTCCATGAATACGTATAAGCATCAGAAATTATGAGTATGATTCGATTCTACTCATTTTTTTGAATACTCAGTGCTGATCTCTGGTACAAACACTATGCCTATGTCAATAACGTAATATTTGTCATCTCATTTAGCAAGACCACACATTCTTGCATTAGTAAGGATGTGATATAATCTCTTCTAAAACAATTAGAAGATCCAATGACCTACAGCTAAAAATTTAAATTTCATTCTCTTCATTTGGCAACACAAAGCAAATGTTGTATGACAAATGGTGACCAATTTTGTTAGCTCATCATTTATAGCATCTTGTTGTTGGAGACTTAATTTGTTGTCATTAAAAAGCATTCAATTATTTCAAATAAATTCTTATTTCTTAAGAATAAAAGAAAAATATTTGGAAATCTATAGCCATTGAATATACATAAGTATGTATACGGAGACTGTACTCATTTTAATTAAATTCAAATTTTTATTCAAACTTTTATGAATTTGTCATCTCATCTGATTTGGCATAACATGAATTTTAAATACAAATCATACAGATCCGTATCAATAGAACTTTGAACAGAAGGCCTAACTATAAATGAAAAACAAGATTTAACTGAAGAAGATAAAATTTAAACAAAAAAAAACAAAAATCCCAAAACAATATAAAAATTTGCTTGACTTTGATTTCAATCTGTTTAAAGTTTATTTTTTCCTGGTTGCAGAATCAACACAGAATTAAGGAAAAAATTCACTTTTTTTTTTTTTAATAAATATTTATGAATTTTATCAGAAGACAACAACAAAACAACATAACAATATAACAACGACAGACCAGAAGCAACGCAAGACAAGTTTAAATGAAACCAGACGGACAAAAAACTTCAAACAAAACAGATGAATAAAAAAAAAAAAAAAAAAAGACGAAAACAACATCAACAACAGAAATTTGTATGAAATCACATCAGATGATAAAACAGTGTCATCATCAGGACTCGTGTTACAATTGCTATCGTGTTATACAAGAGAACTGGGTATAGCTGGCTACTACAGTACGAAACTGAAAACAGCGGGTGAAAAACCATCAAAAGGAATCAAATGAATTTAAACAAATCCCAGAGAATCTGATTTTCTTTTTTTTCAACAAATAGTAGCTGGAGTAGTGAGCACAGTTGAAGTGAGTTGACAATACATAGACAAAAGGATCACATAACCATTTGAAATACTTGTTCAACTACATAATGATACAACAACGACCAGTACTAGCAGGGGCTCTCTTCACAGCTCTACAGGAATTTCGAAAGCGACAAGAATTATTTTCTGATTTCAATTACAATCGTAGTGTGTGTGTAACACAGCCATACACGCTAAATGACATATTTACAGTCATGCCATATTAAGCATATAAACAACAACAAATAAATTTTAAAAATGGAAGAAAAAAGAAATCAGAAGAAGGAAAAATAGTTCCAGAGTTACATAATCATACAATTCCAAGTACATGCTTCCATACAGTAGTCTCGTATCATATTATAGCCATAGAACACATTTATTCACTCTTTCTTACACAGTCATTCCATTGAAGCTGTTGTTGTTCCATCACAACAGTTAGCAGTTACTGTATAGATTTTCTGTAGAGATTTTCTGAACATTATGAAAATTATACACTGTTATACCCAGCGTTGCCAGAATGATGATTTTATCATATTTTTGATGATTTTTTAACTAAAATATGATTTGATGATTTTTCTCCAAAAAATATGATTTTTTTTTTCCAAAAATATGACTTTTTTGGTTTTTGATACTTCACGTTATAAACAGTGTAAGCAAAATGTTTCAAAGTACAAACTCCCAAATTCAAAAAATGTATTCTGAAATGGAACGTTTATACTTAAAAATATTAGACAATTTTGTAAAGCCACATACATTGGCTGCACTGATTTCAATATTGAGGAAAATATTGAAAATAAAGAGGTTTTTTTAAACGCCGAAGATGTATATTTAGGAGTATTTGTAAAAAAAAGATTCCTGAAACAAAATTTACCAATAGTGAATTAACTGAATTCACTAATTACTGCGATTCATTTTACATTGAGTTATGTAAACAATTAACCAAACGTTTTAATTTTAAAGATGCTTCCTTAAAAGAAATGTCATATATTGATCCACATAATACATATTATTAATAAGAAAGTTTCTTCATTGTCTCCACTAATAGAAAGATTTCCAAATTTAATTAATGAAAATGATTCTCAAAAGCTAGACGATGAATTTAGAGAGCTTCGTCACATAGATTTCAAACAATATTTTCAAACCTTAGAAAATATTAATTGTGAAGATTTTTGGGCCAGAGTTTCTAAAATAACTCGTGTTGATAACGATTTAGTTTTTCCAACATTGACGAAATTTGTGTCCAGTATACTTTGTCTTCCCAGTTCATCTGCAAACGTTGAACGAATTTTTTCTAAAGTTAATTTAAATAAAACTAAGTACAGGAACAGGCTTAAAAATGCAACATTAGAAGGTATTTTGTTTATACAGGATTATTTACTAGTTAAAAGGTGTTCCTGTTATAATCTTAAAATTGATGAAGAAATTGTAAAAAATATGAAACCTTCCCAGTATTATAATTAAATTATTATAGGGAACCACTAAAAGTTTTACAAAACTTTACTTTTCTATTTAGATCTCATTTTTGTACCTTATAAAATTACTACTTACATATCGTCGGCTGGCCTGCAAAATGGCCTATGTGCCTTTTGGGAAATTTGTTTTATTCGCCCATTTTTAAGTCTTATTTGTGGTCCATCTCTCTAGCAAAAATTTGTCCAACGTCTCCGCTGGGTCCAAAATTATTGCAAAAATATTTAAGTAGTTTTGTATGACTTTCATATAAAAATTATGTTGTTTTTTAGGTCTTCTGAAAAGTTGTTGAAAATTACATAGGCCAATTTGAAGGCCAGAATTAAATTGAATTGTCTTTTATGTATAACATACATATTTATTTTTTGTTTTGTTTGTATATAATATTTTTGGTAAAACATGTAATTAATTTAAAATTGTTTGATTATCGGGTTATATCATATCCTCAAGAATAAAGTTAGTATATGATAACAAAACCCGATAACCAATCAATGTAATACACTTTTATTTCGAATTGTTATTTATTTTTTAATGTTTTTCAAATAAAAGTTAAAAAGTGATGATTTTTTCCCCCAAAATATGATTTTTTTTCCTTAAAATGATGATTTTTCACCAGAATCTTCTGGCAACACTGGTTATACCATCAAATACACACAGAGAGAGAGAGAAAGAGAGAGAGAGAGAGAGAGAAAGAGAGAGGGAGACAGTGAATGTAAAAAGAGGTTTCAATTCTCTGCTATTACTGTGTGATATTCTTTTTTTTTTATTTCGATTTGCTTAAATGCGAAATAATTACGAGCGTTCAACCACAATAAAAACAGTAGAGTTTTTACAACTTTTTTATGTGCTTGCCATTGATAAAAAATATTTACGACCATTTAATATGACTGACTGCCTGACGGACTGACTAACTCATTCATTCATTTACTCGGACTGTTCTGCTATAATGAAATGATGAATGAAATGAATTGTCATACATTTTATAAAATGATGGCAGAAATTTTATTTAGATTCACAACAAGAGATTAAAATTAATTTGATTGCATGCAGACCGACTGTAGAGAGCCAAAGAGTCAATTGGCTTTCAGTTTATTGTATTCGCTTTTAGTTTTATTCACATGAATGGGGCTATAAACGAGAGGGAGTTGTAAACATTTTTACCACTACGCTAGAAATTAACGCCAGAAACTGTGTTATGTTGAGATAATTGGTGGTAAAAAATTTTATGAGTATCTTTTAATTATGCTGAGAATTTGATAACCTTTAACATGATTGCAATTGGTAGTAAGTTTGTGAGACATTTGTTGCGATTAAAATACTTGAGAAGTTTTTCAAAATGATTCAATAAAATCGAACAAAACAAATTTTCGAAATAAAACCAACGAGTTGGCTAGTTAAGCTCGTTAACATTGTAATCTAGTTAATTAAAGCAATTCTAAATGAATATTTAAGATAAGTTTACATATCTCAATTCAAATAGCTAAAATTTACTCGTATATTAAAGTTATATTTTTGATTGATGACCATTAGGCGTCTAGCTCTATTGGTATTCACAGGTTTTTGAATAAAAATTTTACCCATATTATTATATTGTTACGAAAATCAAAAATCTAGATACTGGTGTTTTGCTTTTACATCGCTTAACATTAAAATTATAAACAAAAGCTACAAAAAAAAAAACAAAACAATGCAGTAAACAAACCTGTTTACAAATTATCGTACTGCTTAATATAGAAATAAACACCAGCATAAAAAAATTGTAAACAAGTAAATAAAAATACATAAAAAACACTACAATAATAAATGTAAACATGGTTGTTTACATTAATAGAGATTTGGAGAACAAGAACATTCATCAGACTGTTTACTCTGCCATATAAAAGGCAAAGCAGGCGACTGACTGAGTGAAGTTCAGTCAGTATTGTGTGAAGACGCGGTGTGTTTGAAGAGAGTAATCGTGGTTTGAAGATCTCCGTTACAAAGATCTGTCGAATAATTGTCTAGCAATTGAATAGTAAAGGAATAACAAACAAAGCAATTGTTGTTGTTTACATAAAGTTGTGAACAGTGCCACACAGAACTGTGCGAATAATAAAGAATTTTAATTAAAACTAAACACAAATTTATTTTCATTTTATTTGCAATCTACGAGCTCTTATTTTAAACGTTTTTAGAAGGTAAAAACGTAACAATGTACATATTGTCAGAAGTATTCGTTGTTTTAACTATCAGTCCACTTTGAATGTAATTTTAGTAAATGATAATCGTGCAGAATGAACTTTCCAAAGGTTTTAGTAGATCAATAAGGTTAAGTATAAGGAAAGATCAGACCTTTTTGTTGTGCCGCTTGAGGAGCCTGTAGTTTATCAATAAAAGGGATAAATATCTATACACATACATACATAATTGGTCATTACAACCCTTCAGTCAGGATTACGACCTAGCTTTTCACACCACTTATGTTGTGTGTGTTAATTTTAAACATGAGTGGCGGGACCTACAGTTTAAAGTCGACTCCGAACGACAGATTTTTTGAGAAGCTTTTCATGGCAATTTTATTTACTCTCAGAGTTTTTGTCAGAAATCTGCTGAGAGGAAGTCGCCGAAGAAATATTTTCATATTTTCATTTGGTTGATGTCTGACCTGAGATTCGAACTCGGGCCTTTCGTCTAATAAGCCAACACACTACCTACTAGACCAAGGCGACTTCCATAAATATCTATATCATATCGAAATAATTATAAATAATAATCCATATTTCAGAGACTTTCTTTCTTGGTTCTTAAAAGTTTGAAAACAAAACCTTTTTAAGATTAATAAACCGTTGATGGTTGATTAATTTTGAAAAATATTCGAATAATTGTGATTTTGCTATTCAACATTTGTTACGTACATACATACATACATACATATGTGACTCGTCATTATTGCGTAACAGTTTACTGAGCGTAAATTTTTTAATTTATTTGTACGTTGAGGCTCCTCTCCTCACTGACCTTAACTCGACATGATAAATTAACCTTCAAACAAGAGATCCCTTCCAATAAGTTTTATGAGTTGCAAACAAAACAAAAAAAAAAAAAGAAAGAAAAACACAAAAAATACAAAGTTTTTCTCTTTTTCTAAAAAAAAAAATTGTAAATGACTAGCGCTTCCACTTGTCTGTTGGAAAAATATTTGATTGATTTTCTTTCAAAGATTTCTATCTGATGTCAACAATTTTATGTCAGAAATTTTTGATTTATTGTTGCCAATGCCAGCTTTTTTTTGTTTTTCTTTTTTTTTTTTGTCAATCTATTTTAATAACAATATTTTCGTTTTACGTTGTTATTGTTATTGTTTTTATCTTTTTTCGTTTTGTTGTAACTGTTTAACAGAAAAACTTTAACAATTTTGTGTTTCATTGTTTAAGTTGAGTTGAGTTATTTTCTGTTGTTGTTTTTGTTGTTGTTATTTTTTTTTATTAAAATGTACTATTCTGGGAACAAATGGCAAAACTACTGAAACAAGAGATTGAAAAACGGAAGTTTTAACAACCAATTTTGTTTATTATTCAATTACAAAATGTAATGAATTCATTCAGTCATACACACATACACACATACAAATACACACATACACACAGTCATTGAGTTGTTGTCGTCATTCATCGATTCATTTATTATTTCGAAAATATTGTTTTTCTTGTTATTATTTTCGTATTTTTTTTGTGTTTTTTTTTTTTGTTTTTTTGTTAACTTCGGGCTTCATTACAGAATAAATACGATTGAAAAACATTTCGTATTGTATGCGTGTGTACATGTCAAGTGCGTATATACATACATACATATCGTTGGTCTCATGTAGAAAGGCCCTAACTCATACTTTTTTCGAAATTGATTTTTTTGTGATTCCAATGCATTTAACATAAATACACCTCCTCACAAAATTTAAGGCGATTTTATCAAAATGCGATTTAGGGCCTTTCTACATGAGACCAACGATATATATGATTAAAATAATATTTCATATTATTTCGTTTTTAATACAGCATTACGCCCTAGTTCCCCGCAAATATTGTTTTTACAAGTGAAGTATACTGTGGCCAAATTTATGTTTCATTAAAAAATCGACACTTTATGTGTAACAAAAAAGATTGAATAGCTCTCGATATCCAATTGCCTTCAAACACAGTTCCTTGTGAGGGGGAGGGTTTGAATTTTAAAAGGTTTCCTTAAAATTGTACATTTTTAATGTGAACATAAGGAAGTGGTTGCAGTGGTAGTAGTAGCAGTAGACACTTGTATCTAAACAACTGTCAAAATTTCGATTTGATGTCTGTATTATTAATTTTCCTTACTTTATGCCTCCTCATCAGTCAATTTAGTGTGTTTTTTTTTCATTTGGTAACAGTGTTTTATCATTAATAAATAAATAGGGGTGTTTGATGAAAGTCTCTTGGGTTCAAATTGAAAATCAAAATTTTATAATTTTCTGTAGTAAATGAACAATCCCCCTCCCTGTTTCCCTTTATAAAAGATTCATAACTGATACGAAAAACGTAATTGAAAATAATGACAAGAAATTCTTTATGAAAACTGTTAAATAATCCTGCACTTACGAAATTAATAATTCAATGGCTATCGTTCGTAAAATACGTTTTCGTTTTAATGAACTTCAAGTCACACGTAAAAAAAACAAGAGTTTTCTTCTATCCAATCAAAGGATATACATATGTATGTATGTATGTATGTACTCGTGTGTATGTTTGTGTGCCTGGACATGATAACATCACATTTACACAATTTCCTGATTATTATCACAGTGCTTTGTTAAATTAATTATCCTTTCAACTCTTTTACAATTATTTTTCTTTTCATTTTCTTTCCATTCTTATTAAATTTGCAAACTATTGTTGTCGCTTCTATTGTTCACTGTTTCTACTTGCCCCCCCTCCTCCCCTCCCCATACACAGCAGTTTTATTTGGTTTTCTTTACTTTTAAGTAAGAAAAGAGAGCAGATGTACTACAAAAAAAAAATAAAGAAAAAATGAGATAATGGAACAAAAATAAGATGAAAGTATTTTTAACACAATAAAATGGGCCGAATGAGTACAGAAATGGTTAGAAATTGTTTTTTCTCTTTTTTTTTTGGTCTTTTCTTCATCCAATGTGTACAGAAATGGTTAGAAATGATTTTTTCTCTTTTTTTTTTGGTTTTTTTCATCCAACCTTCAAATTATTTTTTTGCAGCAAGTGGAAACCGTACTTTACAAATTTGTAAGATTATTAATCGGTACACTCACCATTCACGGTAATGTTAAATTTTAAATTGTTTCTAATTTGCCGGAGCTACTAAAGCCTCTGCTCCTTTTGTTAGGCTAGGAAAACAAAGAAATTCTACAATCAATTATGGTAGGTAGGTAGGTAGAGGTGGCTGCCCATCCCAGAAAAGAAATTTTAGACGGACTCACTTAGGCCGCAATGGGCCCATTGTGTTACCACAGTTATTCACTATCCCCTAGTCTCGAAACCACTCGGAGCTTCTGATGAAGCGATTCAGGCTGCCAATGTCAATCCTTGACAGTTCCTCCAGGTCATCCATGTAGTAAGTACCCAAGTACTTTCTTCTCCTTTGGCAAAGAGCCGGTCATGTACCCAGCTGGTGAGTGACTGTCTCCTCTTCTTCCCCATCTTTGCAGCTTCTGCAGAAATCGTTAGCAAGGTGTCCAAGACCAAGGCGCCTCGCATGCGTACCCATAATGCAATGCCCCGTAATGATACCGACAACTACACTGAGCGCACCTCTTTGGAGTTTGAGTAGATTTAATGTGCGCCCATCATCCAGCTTTGGCCAGATTTTACGAGCCATTCTACCCGTGTCCGAGGCCGCCCACCTGTCGTTGACGGAATCGACGATCGCATTATTAATTATGAGCTTGCAGGTCCTCATAGGGATGCCCAAATTCGAGAACTCATCGGAGAGTTCGATGGTCGTGCCCCGCCTGGGTAGTTCATCAGCTTTGTAGTTACCAGGAATACCACTGTGGCCCGGTACCCATACGATATGGATATCATACAATCAATTATGCTTGAAACAATTTCTGATCCACAATACATATCTCTATTTCTTCATCGACTGTCTATTTTAATGGTTTCGATCCTGAATTTTAAATTTACATACCGTATATCGTCGCCGCAGTTTAGTAGGTAGTGTGTTGGCTTATTAAACGTGAGGCCAGTGAGCAAACCCCAGGTCAGATAGCTCCAACAAAATGAAATACGAAAAAATATTTCTTCGGCAACTTGCTCTCAGCAGATTTCTGGCAAAAACTCTGAGAGTAAATAAATTGCCATCAAAAATCTGTCGTTCGGAGTCGACTTTAAACTGTATGTCCCGCTTTTCATGTATAAACTTAACACACATTACATAAGTGGTGTGAGAAACTAGGTCGTGATCCTGACTGAAGGGTTGTAATGATCAATTATGTTCTTCGATAAAAGCATACCATTCCATAAACTCTCTGACTTTCAAAACGATATTCATTGATGCTAAATTCAATGAACTGATTTGCTAAGGAAAATAGCCGAATGTTGGCATGCGTTTTTGTCTCTTCTGGATTGTTTAAAAGGATCACTCTATATTAGTTGTTTATGATCAACTTATCATCCGCAGTGCGAACAATCACTGGCGATGCTGTCAGATTTAAATAATTTTGAATATCTTTGCTGGAACTTACTTCATTATTAGCGTTAGTTTGGACATGGCCTACAATTGAATTCTGACGATTTGCCATCACTATCTCCTAAAGGTCTTTGAAGTATACATACTCGTGGGACCTGAGCGATGTTCGTCTTTGTCCAATCGTTTAACAGAAATATGAAATATAAAAACTCGTCCTAAAGATTGGAAATAAAATTGAGTGGACAAAATTTCTAAGGAGATTGACAAAGAATTTTGAACAACTAATACAACATTGGGCTTAGTGCAGGTACAGATATTTAATAGAATTCTGTCTGTTGAGATATAAGCGGTCAGAAGTCGAATGCAGCCTATACTTAGTCATGGAACAGAGCAACAAATATAATTTTCCTCCGTTCCTATTATTTATAGTTCGGGTGCCCTGGTAGTCTTAAGCTGCAGTTACTCACACGTAACGTAACGTACCGTAGCAAATGTTCTCTTTTTAGCATATGAAGAACAATGTAAACGATTACCGAAACGTTCTCTCTCGTTAGCAAAACGTAGCGATCTGTATAAAGCAGAATTCTCCAACGTTTTTACGTGACATTTGAACATGAGAGATGATAAGCAGTGTTGCCACGAAAAAAAATATTGCAACAAACATTTGTGAAAAAAAATCACCAAATAAGGAAAAATATAACCAAAATTAAATTCGCAGTTTTTTTAATTTATTTTTTTCAAATTTAAATTATAATTGAGAAAAAAGAAACAAAAAATAACAAAATAAAATTATAGTCTTACTAATTAATTCATTTTAACAAACAAAACAAAAGCTGTTTTTATAAGAAAAATAATAAGCAAATCCGGAAAAATCTACACATTGAACAAAAAAATAACAAAAAACGGCAACACTGATGATGAGTGCAAATGTCTGTATACTAATTTCTTTGCATTGTGTTGTGTTCGTTTGTGTGTTGCTTTGTGTTTTGTTTCGTTTTTATTTACATTTTTCGTTGACATATGCCCCGTTTTTAACGTTTCTATAAATACACAAACGTTTTTAAGGCTACGTGCGTTACGATTTTACGTTTCTTACGTGTGAGTAACCAGCCCCTAATGGGTAGTGAACTGGACTATCAGCGTGAGAGTCAAGAGTTCGATTACCACCAGAGACAATACACCGAGAAAAAGGTCTATGTTAGGGTATTACAGTTTTTGATACCGTTGTTTGTAATAAAAAATGGTTTGAGCAAGAAAGCATGGCAAGCGCAATCCGTTTGCAACACTAACCTAGTATTTACATTTTGTGTAGCACAATTGCAGAATCTGGCCTACAAGTCAATGTGTGAAAAACTAAAGACATACACCGTCAAACTATCTGAAATAAAATCTAGCAATACCTGGGAAGCTTAATTAGCTCATCGGATAAATGAGGCCGTGTGAACAAGACGTTCAAAGCAGAGATCAACAATGAGTATTCAAAAAGATGAGTATAATCGAATCATACTCATAATTTCTGATTTTTATATGTATTCATGGAACATCTGCTCATATTTAAAGCTTCAAGTACTCATCATATTCATACTTAACAACATGTATGAAGTTGTTAATATGAATCGCGTAGGAACACTAAAATACACACTAGAATGTTGTGAGTTTGCTCTGCTTGCTGCTCTGTCTTTTTTGGTTATGTGTCTTGTTTTCTTTTTTTGTAAATGCCTAACAACTAAGACTGTAAATTTTATTGAATGATTCGATTCACTTGAATCATTTATAAGTATATTTCTAAAGTTATCAATCTAAGTAAGTAGGCTTATGAATCAAACATATTTCAAATGGTATGAGTTTGATGTCAACGTTGTATGCATACTCATCCAACCTATACTTATAAATCAACGTTGTAGAATCAGGGTACATAGTTAAATTTCAACATTGTTGACTCACTTATACTTAAAACGTAATCAATATCTGGCGATCAAAAGCACAATTAATTCCCTGCTATAAAATAATTCAAAGTGTTCGTCTTAAATGTTTTACTTATGGATTATTAAATTAAATAATTGAATATATGTACATATATAAACAATGCATTATACTATATACTATTTATGTATACAATAGAAATATTTTTTTTTGTGCAGATAAATAAAAATAATTAAGAAAAACAAATTAAATCGCATTGTAAGTTCATTTATGAAATCTTAATTTAGTCCCATATTTATGGCTTTATTTTATTGTTTCAATTATTTTTTATTTTTTTTATTTAATGTTTTCGTTTTAAGACGTTTTTTCTTTGTCTTTTTTTTTTTTTTTTTTTTGGTATTAAAAAATAAAACAATACAGCAATAAAAACACATACACAAACAATGTTATTGTTGTTGTTGTTGTATAATAGAATGAATAGGTTTTATTTGAAATGAAAGTTTAAATTGTATACACAATGAATGAAAGTCAATTAAATTTAAATTAAATTTTATTTCAATTGTTATTGTTGTTGTTATTGTTTGTTTTTTTTTTTTCTTAGTACAACATTTAATTTTAAAGCCGAATCCATTTAACAATACTCGTAGATGACGATTATGGTGGTGGTGGCGGCAAAATAAATGCGTTTATCATGATAATTACAGGGTTAGAGGTCAAATACTACCTACTACTTTAACTTTGTGTGTTAATTTCATTTCTAAATGAGGGAGGGGATTTAGTAAACAAGTTTTCGTTTTAGCGATTATGAGCAGTAAGCTCTGAAGTATGGGAAATTTATTTAAAGTTCAACTCCGAAAGAAGGAAATTATTTTTTTGCAGAGATTTTTAAAATTCTGTAAAATTACACTACACTGTCGAGTTAAATGCAATAATAAATTAGAAGGAAGTAGTGTAGAGGATATCATACGGATTATCCATTTCGTGGTTTCAAAAGTAAACGTAAATAAAATACATATAAAATATTTTTTTCATGATATTACTTTTTTATTGTAAAGTTTGAACGTTGACATTATGTGTGAAACACTACATCATTTAAATGACCTCCACGCGAAGTGTTGCAAGCATTGATTCTTTTGAGGTAATTTTCGACCACTTTTTAACACATATTGGGCGGTATCTCAGCCATAACTTGACAAATGTTGGTTTTTAAGTGCTTAAGAGTTGCATAAACACGGTCTTTCGCGTGACCCCACAAAAAAAGTCTAATGGTGTCAAATCGCATGATCTTGGTGGCCAGTTGATATCGCCACGACGAGAAATTACGCGGCCAGGAAATGTCTCTTGCAATAAAGCCATATTCGCTCGAGTTGTGTGGCATGTGGTACCGTCTTGTTGAAACCACATATTCTCCAAGTCGTATTCTTCAATAGCAGGCAAAAAAAAGTTATCATCGATATCGGTTATCATATGACCATAACGCTCCGAATTGACGGTGACAGTCGTTCCATCGTCGTTTTCGAAGAAGTAAGGTCCAATCACACCTTCGGACCAAACAGTGACTTTTTCTGGATGTAATGGCCTCTCTTCAATTACTTGAGGATTCTCAAAACCCCAAATACGACAATTTTGTTTATTAACATACCCACCGAGTGTGAAATGTGCATCATCGCAGAAGAAAATTTTGTTCGAAAAAGCGCGATACGTGGCTGTGGCAGAATCACCATTTTTGTAGTAGGTTTTGATAATTTTTATGCGTTGTGTGATAGTTAAGCGATCCATTTTCATCAATGTCAGACTTTCAACTGAATAGAAAAAAATTGGTTTCACAACTTAGTTTGACAGATGTGGAATTCCAGTCCCATACTTTTGAAACCACGAAATGGATAGCCCTTTACAATCTCAAGCATGCGAGATTCGAATAAAGCAAAGTACAATGATTTTTTTTTGGTTGTTTCGAATTTAAAATAAAAATAACTGGCATCATTTCCCCGCCAAATGATCCATTCAGAGCGATTACATCAACACCTCATATAACGCAATGCCCAACATATTTCCACAGACGCAAACCGTGATTAAAGAAGCTGAAACAGATCAAAGAAAATGATAAGAAGACCTATGTTGATCTGATACAACTTAATAGTAATCAAAAACTGTTGCATCAGTAGTGCTAATAGGCTTGCCAGATTCCAATTCGCAAAAAGCTGGACATTGAGTTTTAAAAAGCTGGACATAATAAAATACTGAGAAAATGTTAATTTTGGTTTTGTGTAAAGAATTTTTATTAAAATATAATTATTATTAGAGTATAACAAATGTACAATCAGTGTTGGCTAACATGATTTGACAAAGTTAACATGACTATTTAGCTGGACAAATTAAATTTTAGCTGGACAAGCATCAAAAAGAAAAATCTAGATACTGGTGTTTTGCTTTTACATCGCTTAACATTAAAATTATAAACAAAAGCTACAAAAAAAATCAAAATAATGCAGTAAACAAACCTGTTTACAAATTATCATACTGCTTAATATAACAACAAGCACCAGCGTAAAAACAATGGTAAACAAGTAAAAGAAAATACCCAAACAACACTACAATAATGAATGTAAACAACGATGTTTACATTTATAGAGATTTCGAGAAGGCGAAGTCATGAACATTCGCCTTCAAGGGTATTCATCAGACTGTTTACCCTGCCATATAAAAGGCAAGGTAAAGCCGGTGACTGAGTTAGTGTCTTGTCAGTCAGTCTTGTGTGAAGTCGCGATGTGTTTGAAGATAGTAATCGTGGTTTGAAGATCTCCGTTACAAACATCTGTCTAGTAATTGTTATTGTTTATGCAAATTGTATAAACAGAGGAATAACAAAAAAGGCGATTGTTGTTGTTTACATAAAAATGTAAACAGTGGCACACAGTATTCTGTGAGTAATAAAGAATTTTAATTAATAAAAAATTAAAACACAGATTAATTTTTATTTTATTTGCAATCCAACGAGCTCATATTTTAAACGTTTTTAAAAGGTAAAAAAGTAACAATATGTATAATAACCATGGCTTGCTCAAGATAATGGCGAAACATGAAATTGTGTTGTAATAATGTATAATGAAATTGAGTATCAAATTTTAATCAGAGCCTGAAAAATGAACGAAACTTGTTTTAAATTAAACTTTAATTCAATTCAGTAGAACTAAAGAAGTTCTATGATAAAAACGGCTTTCGTTTTTAATGGTCCAATGGGCGAATGAAGAAAATATGTACTGTATTCACTGATTAAAGGGATTTCAAAGGCATCATTGTCATTTAAAATCTGCTTTTTATTTAAAAATGAAAATATGTATGTATTATGCTTTACCATAGAAAAATATTTTATATTCAAATTGCAAAAAGGATGGAAATGGAAACTGTGTTGGATTACTAAAAAATGTTGATGATCCATTTTGTATTGTTGAATATTCAGGATAATTGAACAAAAATTTTAACGAAAGCCATTCACTTTTCCATACAAAAATATATCACTTTAATGAAGTGAATATTCATCGCTCATTCATTCACTGACATACATACATACGTACATGCATCCAAACATTCTTACACGTTCACAGTAGACATGAAAATGTTGAAGCTTTTAATTAAATTTATTTATTTATTTTTTTTTTTTATATATAAAAGTGATGTGAACAAATGTTGAATCATTTAATAGAAAAAAAAAAAAAAAAATTCGAATTTAAATTCAAATTCAAAATCAAATCAAATCATGAAATATTTCACACTCCGCGTAGCATTCAATAGAATTTAAAAGAGAAATACACTGTATATGTGATGTGTTAGTGTATGTGTCCACATATGTAAATGTGAATGTAATGGACAGAGTTAAATAGAAAATGAAAATGAAACAATATTTTGTGTGTCTCTGACAGTTTTTTGATTTGAAATTGTGGTTATTTAGACGACACGTATTCACAATTCACAAACTGTCACAATTAAAGCCTCAAAAGTGTTGTTTGTGTCGTTGTTTTCGTTGTTGTTGTTGTTGTTGCTGTTGTTTGGTAATGTGTCACTCTTACTGGCAACAATATGTGTGAAACACTGAGTACAAAATGAGTGAATGATTTGTGCATGTGTGTGTGCGAGTATAAGTGTTTCATACACATACACATGAGCAATATACATATGTATGTATGTGTATATATTCTCCTATTTGAAAGGCCTGATACCAGTAATAATCGTCGTCATCATCATCATAATCATCATCATCATCATCGTCGTCGCATTAAGGATTATGATAATAATGATGATGATGGCAGAGATAATTATGAGCTTTATAAATAAGTTCACTGCACCTGTCTGTTTCAAATGATGCTGCCATTTGTGCTGATGTTGTGACGATTGTTGATGTTGCTGCTGTAGTTGTTGTTGTTGTTGTTATTGTTGATAACGTTTTACATATTTTACGGTGATGAATATGATGTTCATACTCATCGTTGGCATCATCAGTAATAGCAGCAAAAGCATCATTATCGTCATAGTCATCATCTTAACACGGCTGCTGGCTGGTAATTGTTTGGTGCTTGTACTTGTGTTGAAGTCAATCAAATGTAACGTGTCAACAACACGGTTATTAAACGTGTAGAGAGCTACAAAAAAAAAAAAAGAAGAAAAGTATAAATAACCAGTAACAGAAACAGAAAAATTTCGCAAAAAACAAAAAATAGAAAAAAAGTGAGAAAACATACAATACGACTACATGAGCACAAGAGAGAGAGAGAGAGAGAGAGAGATGGAGAGTGTGTTAAATAAAACGTAAATTTGAAAGACGACATCAAAAGAAGGAACAGAAAAAAACAACAACAAAAAATAAAAAATATTTATTCTGTATATTTTATTCGCAACTGTCCTGATATAGTACGTGTAGGAGTTTCAGGTGGTGGGTGGGGTAATATTCTGGTTACGAAGCTGTGCGGAAATTTTCCGTTTTCTTCTTTCCCTTTTAGTAAATGTTGTAGTCAGAGTATCTGTGACTGTGGCTGTATGCTGCTATTGAAAATAACAATTTTTTTTTCTGTTTCTTTATGACGCTTTCGTTTTTGTTTTTTTGTTTTGCCATCTGTAGTAACACTTAAAGAGAATATTGGTGGAAAGTAAAGCACTGATGAAAGTAAATTCAAATTCAATTTGATAATATTGAATTATTTTTGACATTTTCCCTCAATCCAGCAAAATCTACGTTCAATTGAATTTTCGCTTTTAGTATCGCTTTTATTATTCTCATTTTTTCTTTTGCCAAGAACTCTAAGTAATTTCGTTTAGTTGTCAGTGAGGACGTCTATAGTTTGAAGGGAAAAAAGAAAATGAAAGAAAGAAAAAACTATTTTATGGCTTAAAACATGCTTTAAAATGGTTTCGATAGAAATGTGACAAAAAAGAAAACTTGTTGAGAAAATTATCTAAAAAGGTTTTCCATACATAGTCTACAAGATGTAAAAGATGTTAAGTTTTGTAATTAAATTTTAATGAAAATTAGGTGATAGTTTTCTTGACATCAAATGGTTAATGTTAGAAGGCGAATTATTGATAATTACCACAGTAATTAAAGTTTCATTAAGAGTTTGACATTCTTTTTATAAAAAGAATTCAACAGAATATAAAATATTCATTAATTTCGCTTTAATGCTTTTATGGAATGCTATTGTGTAATATAAATTAAGTTAAACACATAGCTTGTCTTCATTGTTCTATTCACACTATCGCATGCTCCAACAAGCTACAGATGAAGCTACATCTGTAGATGTGTGTTTGTTGAATATGCTCTGAAGTTCAATTGGCTAATAAAGCTAAATTTAATTGTCTTCAGCAATGAGGCCGGCCTATTTATGTATGAATGGGTACATGAAAAACAAAATTATCGAAATTGAGACGATACCAATCTACATGAGATCCAGGAGCGTCAAATGTATCCCGAAAAAGTCACAGTGTAATGTGATTTTTGTGCTGACGGCATCATTGGTCCATATTTCTTTGAGAACAATGTTGGCAAGGCCTTCACTGTCAACGACAAACTTTGACTTTGTCTTATCACAGTTACATGTGCATAAGCTACAAACCATAGCGATCCTTAAAGCCAATGTAACAAATGCCATCAACTTAATCATGTCAAATTCAGCCTGATTTATGCATCAGAGTCATGGAAAATTGAACTGGACGAAAGCACTCCACCCGGAGAAGTTATTTAACATTGTTTTATTCCATACCTTAGGCCATCAATAAGATTTTCGAAGGAAAAAAAATGTCGATAACATCTCACACAGTTTTGCTGGCTTAAGTATTGTAAATACTCGATAAACTTCAAGAAAACGTAATTCATTAATCCTTATCAGGTAGGAAAACGTCCAAATTACAAGTCTTTAAAATAAAATATTACTTGGCAGTAGATAATTTGTTTTTTTTTTGTACTTTATTGCCTTCATATTATTTACGTAATTTGCCATTACAATCATTTAGTCAGAATTACAGCCTAGCTTCTCGTGTTACCTAAGCTGTGTTTGTTCCTTTTATCCATGAGTCACCGTAGTCTAGTAGGTAGTGTGTTAGCTTATTAGACTGAAGGCCCGAGTTCTAATCCCAGGTCAGACATCAAAACGAAAATATGAAATATATTTCTTCGGCGATTTCCTCTCAGCAGATTTCTGGCAAAAACTCTGAGAGTAAATAAAATTGCCATGAAGAGCTTCTCAAAAATCTGTTGTTCGGAGTCAACTTTAAACTGTAGGTCCCGCCACTTATGTATAAAATTAACGCGCACACAACATAAGTGATGTGAGAAACTAGGTCAATAATCCTGACTGGGGACTACAGTTTAACACCGACATCTAACGGCAAATTTTGAGCAGCTTGTCGTGACAACAATTGGGCAATTCACACGACTTTGTATCGTGTATGTTGTATTGAATACACTTGGATGTTTGTGAAGGCTCAATGCTATGCTGTATTGTGTATTTCGTATTCCAAATGTATTTTTTGGCATTCAAACAATTTGATAGCACGAAACCAACACAACTTTTGAAAAACATATGAAAAAAATTTGTATAAGTGTATCGGATTTTTACATGAAAATTATCAACAACAATCATACACTGTTGTATAATCGTCCAACAATACACTCAATACAACGATACAACGGCTTGTGTGAATTGCCCAAATTTCGGATTTTTTTGCCAGAACGTTATTTAAAGGAAGTCTTCGAAAGATATAATTTTTTAAATTTCTTTTCTTTTTTCAAGATGTTAGAGCTAGGGCTTGAGCTCACAAGTTCACCCATACATAGTATGCCAGCACTCTACCTGCAAGTATTCGATGACTTAACTACGCACTACTTTCCTACATACAGTATTCCCTCGATTTACGTCGTCTCGATTTACGTTGTTTCGATTAACGTCGTCAAAAATTTTGTTCCCTTCAACTTCGATTTGCATCATCATTCGATTTAAGTCGCCTCTGTTGTTTATAAACAAAATCAGGGTAATTCCCTCTTTAAAAAATTCAATATTTGTGTGTAACTATTTGAATAAAATATAAATAGAGTTTTGAAAAAAATAAATATTCAAGTGCTAATGGATAATTTTTTGTTTTTTATTAAACTTTTTGTGAACAACATATGAAATAAATTTTTATAACAAATCAAAAATCCATCTATATTTATGTATGTAATTAGTTATACAGAATACAAATTGAATTATTTTAGTTTTTTTTTTGGAAAATGTGCATAAATAAATGCATCTGATAGTATGAGTTATTTGAAATTCGATTTACGTCGTTTCGATTTACGTCGCCTTTTTCCGGAACATTCTACGACGTAAATCGAGGAAATACTGTACTGCTTAAAAGCATATTGAATAAATAAAATAAGTGTGTAATAAAGAAAAAGTTGCCATTAAACAATTTTGCTTCCTTTAACCAGATAATTACGATATTTATTTTCTCTTTTACAACTCATTAGTTGTGCAAGTTGTTGGAATTTAACAGTCTTTTATTTGCCCAACACTTCAGAGTTGGTAAAAAAAAAACTTGTCTAACTAACTAACGACAGTCATTTAAAACAGTTTCTTCCATTGTTCGCAAAATAAACTGTGCAGCATTCTGTATTTGGTAGTGCTGTCTGTGTATTCGAGTTTAATACAAATTAATAGTATTTCACGCGAGAAACTTAATTAAAAGACACTTTCGTTACGAAACGAGCAAAATAATTACGAATCAAAAAAAAAAAAAAAAGGGAAGAAGAAATGAAAAGTGTTTTCAATTTAACAACTATTACAACTACAGTCTCTTCCGTCCGTCTTTTCTCTTTCATCATACTTCATCCCTTACTTCATTCACTATTCCTTTCGTGCCAAATCAAAGTTCAATTTTCAACACAAATTTGCCAACTTGAAACTTAAAAAAAAGGCAAAGGAAAAAGCAAAAAAACAACAAAAAAAGGAGCGAAATGTATCAGCATGTCAATGGATGCGTATGATTTGCAATAAATTCCACTTTGATGACTTTAATTTTCCTTTATTTGCGCCCAGCAAACAACTGTTTCAATGAACGACAAAATCGAATACAAGTCACAATACAATACATGACCAACAAATGTCTACGTACACTCCATATACCACATAACGTTGTGGCCCTTTTAAATTTTAAAATGTTGGGAAAAAAGTAACGGAACTTTACTTTTTTCTTCTTCTTTAATACTTATTCGGCTAAAATGTATGAATTTCATTTCATTTCGAAGAAACAAATAAAATAAAATATTTGAGAAATGTCTCTGGAGTAATAAATGCCCAAATAAATATGAATTCGAAACAAACAACCAGAACAACAACAGCAACATTTTGAAATTGAAGTGTTTAAGGGATTTGAAAAATCATGGGAATTATTTGTAGAACAAATTGTTTTTATTCGTTAACAACAAATGCAATAGACTGACTCGTTCATTCGAACTGCTGTGGTTTTTCGGGTCTCTCTGTGTTAATAAAAAATAATTTTGTACACTCGTCAAGATTATGATTTATTAGGGGAAGAAATTTCCTTTTTTTTTTCTTTTTTTCAAGATTTATTTGAAATATATTGAGGTAAAATATACTACACTGATACTACATACATACATACATATGTATATCACTAATAAATGTGAAGTAAATAAATGTGATTTTCTTGGGAAGTATACTAAAATTTTATTCACTTTCCTTAAAGGAGAAGTAAAAAATTGTTACGTTTTTACCCTTTAAAAACTTTTGAAATATAAGCTCGTAGATTGCAAATAATATCAAAATATAATTGTGTTTAGTTTTAATTAAAGTTCTTTATTATTCACACAATTCTGTGTGCCACTGTTCACAACTTTATGTAAACAATAATAATTGCTTTACTTGTTATTCCTCTGTATACACCCTTTGCATAAACAATAACAATTACTAGACAATTATTCGAAAGATCTTTGTAACGGAGATATTCAAACCACGATTACTCTCTTTAAACACATCGCTCTTTAAACACACACAAGACTGACTGAACTTCACCAGTCGTCGGCACAAAGAGAACATAAGAACATATAAAGCCGAAGAAAATCTTCCCCTGAGGGACATTGGTGCCGACGTCTGAACTTCACTCACTCACTCGCTTGCTTTGCCTTGCCTTTTATATGGCAGGATAAACAGTCTAATGAATGTTCTTGAAGGCGAATGTTCGTGACTTTGCCTTCTCGAAATCTCTATAAATGTAAACATCGTTGTTGTTTGTGTAAATTGTTTACATTTATTCTTGTAGTGTTTGTTGTTGTATTTTTGCTTACTTGTTTACAATTTTTTATGATGGTGTTTGTTGTTATATTAAGCAATACGATATTTGTAAACAGGTTTGTTTACTGCATTGTTTTGTTTTTGTAGCATTTGTTTATAATTTTAATGTTAAGCGATGTAAAAGCAAAACATCAGTATCTAAATTTTTCCTTTTCATAACAATATGTTTTAATGAAATATTTTAAAGAATTCTTATAATATTTTTATTTATCTAGTATCCGGTTAGCCTTGTTACAACAGCGTGAGTATTGTCCCACACCGGACAAGCATTAAATTCTATGTAGGGTTGTACGAAGGGGTCCATGTATTCCATGATCCAAATCGTGACCAATTTTCCGTTGTCAACGCAAGAAATATTATATGTTATTATAACACAATTAATATAAAATCTGACAAAAGATTTGGTTTATTCGAGGCTGTCTTATCTTTGAATTTCCTAGGTAGCCATGTGCCACAAATATGTTCACAGTTTTAAGTTTCATTCATAAAATTAAAATCGTATCGAGGAAATGCTTCTGTTTATATACTACGAACATATTAAGATGAATGATTATAAGCATTGTAAGTTGCCGTAGTCTAGTAGGTAGTGTGTTGGCTTATTAGACGTAAGGCCACGGTTCAAACCCCGTTTCAGACATCAAAACGAAAGAAAAATATTTCTTCGGTGACTTCATCTCAGCAAGAACTCTGAGAGTAAATAAAATTGCCATGAAAACTTTCTAAAAAAATCAGTCATTCGGAGTCTACTATAAACTGTAGGTCCCTCTACTCATATATAAAATTAACATACACCATACAAGTTGTGTGAGAAGCTAGATCGTAATCCTGACTGAAGGGTTGTAATGACCAATTATGTATGTATGAATGTAATTATAAGAAGCGTCAAGACAATAGCAGAAAAGCCCAACCAAACGCATATAGGCGTGGGCATTGCGATGATGCTACTGAAAGAAGCAATTCATAGAACGAATTGAAGAGACGTTAACGGACATACAAAATTATCACAAGGAATATTAACTCAAAATTATGCCAAAATGTGAATAAAATTTACTACAGGATGAGACATAGGTATGTGTTTGGGAAAAGTAATAAACAAGAGAGGAAAGAAAAGTGCGAAAATATGCGTAAAACAAAATGCGAAAATAAAATTTTAAACTTATTACAACAGCAGCTTATAAAGTGAAACAAATAAATTTCTTTTCCTTATTAAATATTAAAACAATTCAATGAATTTTTTTATTTCTCATGACCTTAAGCTTAATTAATAGCACATGCATTACATTAATAAATGTAATATATTTTTTTTGTAATTAATAATTAATCTTTGTTCATTCGAATCTAACATTTGAATTGTATTTTTTCAACAGAAATTTTATGAAATATATCACATAACAGGAGCAGTATTTTAATAATAAAATATCAGTTTTACTTGAAATAAATGTAACAAATTGTTATTTAAGTGGATTCCAAAAAAAAAAAAAAAAATAAATAAATAAAGTATTTATATATGTATTGTATTTGCTGTTGTTGTTGTTGTTTTTACTTTCTATAAATATTTAAATTTCATATTAATCATACGTTTGTGGTGTTATGATCTCTAATTAATATTAATCATACGCAGCGTGTGCGCTAAATTGTGGAAAAACGTAAAACCAAAAATAAAAACAGAAATCAAAAATATTTATTTGCTTTAAAAACGAAAATTAAAAAAAAACTGGATTTTTTAAATTAATTATTTTCCATTTCAAATAAATGATTTATTGTGATTGTACGATATATTCAATGAAATCTAATATTTACTGAATTATTAAGGAGTGAATGGTTTTGATGCCATATTTTTAAAGTTTATAATTTAAATACTAAGAAGTATGAGAAGTAAACCGATAAAAGCAATATTATTACAAAAAAGATATTTAAATGGAGTGATTAGATGATTCTTAACAATTTCTTAATAAATTATAATAAATCATTATACTTGTCTTTCAAGCACATACATATGTACATATTTTTACTTTGTTTTTCATTTCTAAAGAAATTCTTTCTTTCATATTATGTATTATGAAATTTTAAAGAATATTTTGCAAAAAAAAAAAATCCAAATTCCCACAGGAAATGTTTGTTGGGTAAAGAGTGGTATGTAAACAAAAGCATCATACGTAAATTCTTATACTCTCAGGCACATACACACACAATACACAATGATAGCAAGTAGTGTAGTGGTGGTAAATGGTGAATGCCTACAGTTGTTTGAAAAATCCAAAAAGAGAGATGAAAAAGAGAAGAATTGGAAAGGAAAAGAAATTTACCACAATACCAAGAGAGTTCATAACAACGATACTTTAAAGCTCTCACTCACTCACTCAAATGAAGTAAAAATGTACAGAAACAAGTAAAGAGACATGGCAGTAAGAGACTGAGTATGTGTGCGTAAATTAATGTGTTTGTTTTGATATTTGAAGTGTTTTATGTGTCTGTGCCATAAGTGTGTGTTTATAATTTCGACAAAAAAACAAAATATCCACATTCACTCGTTTTAACATGTCAACACAGATATTCATACAGAAATACATACATTTGTTTAGCAATGGCTGTCGTTGTCGTTTTCTGTTTTTTTTGTTTTTTCTTCTTATAGTTGTTGGTGTCATTTCTATTTGAATTCTGTTACCTATCACATGGATTTTTAATATGCTCGCATATATGTATGTGTGCATGTGTGCAAAAGATAAATGCTAGCCTTATATATTTAAGACAGCCTGAAAATATACCATTACCTGTACCTGTATTTGGTTTTGTCTATTGAAGTTTTTCTTTTTTTTCAATTTTTGTTTTTGTTTACTGTGACTTTTATCTGCGCTCTGCTTTAAAAGTCTTTATTTTTTTTCTTCTTCTCGAAATTTGAACTTTTCTTCTTCCTTTTTTTTCCCTTCCTTTCCTTGCCTATTACTAATTGTTTGTGAATTCTTGTTTTGTTTTGTTTGTCTCGTTTAAGTATGTATGTGTGCATGTGTTAAGCTTAAAGTACTCAAGAGATTTTTGTTGATAAGAAAAACCTCACCTGATTTTATGGCAGAAGACAAATTGTTTCAAAATTATTATTTTCTCCATCATTCCTAAAAAAAAGAAATTCATTGAATATACCACACTGTGTCAGTTCAAATATAATATAAAAATATTTCAGCGGCATTTATTACTTATTATTATTATTTGTCTTTCATTTTTATTTTAAGAAATTTTATGATTTTTGCCAACTTTTCATTAAATTTCGACATTGAGAATGAACGAATAAAAGTAATAAATTGCCTTCTTTTTTATTCGGGCCAAAATGTTTTAAGAATTATTTTCAGTTGAAAACCGAAATAATTAAAATTGTTTTTCGCCAAACATTTGAGAATTATGTATCGCCAATTCTGAGAGGATCAGAAAGACATTTTTTAAAGATTTGTTATATGGATAATAAACAAAATTCTTCATAACCAAATATCGTTACAAAAATAAAGGTTAACCAAAGAAGAATTGTATATAATAAGCATAACTAGAAAGATTATTCGAGATCTTGTAATCATTACATAGCGCTATATGCGTATAAACGATCAAATGGTGCAAAACTTGCAGTTTTAAATTATTTCGCTAAAAACTTAACTTATATTATTGGTTTTATGTCTCATGAAGAATTCGTTTTGAAGTATACATCAGGAATCAGCAATGGATCGTTTTTTCGCTACTCATAAGCACTCATGAAATTTTGAATATAAGTGCGTCGACAATATTGAAACTTAACTACTCGGATTCATTCGTATTCACTACAATGTTGATTTATAAGTACAGGTTGCAATGAATATGCGTACAACGTTGGAATCAAACTCATATCATTCGAAATATGTTTGATTCATAAGCATAATCATTTAGATTCATAACTTTAGAAAAATTCGAGTGACTCGAATCAGTCATCAAAATTTACAGTCTTAGTTGTTGTTGTATTTACAAAAAAAGAAAAAAGCAGAGCAGCAAGCAGAGCAAACACACAACCTTCTAGTGAGTATTTTATGGTGTTTTCTTTTCTACCAAAAAATGTGCATTTTATTTAAAAAAATGCAATTTTGTATTTGTTTCTTAAAAATGTTTCGCCCTCTAAAAGGGTGGTATGTTTTATTCTAAATAATTCGCATTTGCCAATGGTGGAGGGCATTGCATTTTATGCCCTGTATAAATCGAGAGTGCTGATAATGCCCTGTAAAGCAGATGACTTTTGTTTATTTATAGGGCTGCCAGATGAAATTTAAAAAAAGTCGCTTGGTATCGTTAACCAATTTTGAAGTTAATTTTTTCATTGTTTTATGGATTGACCTTAAGGAAACATTACATTATTAAAGTTACATGGTCAGTAATATAAAGACATTGCATTGAGTGTTAGAACAGTGTTAAAATATTTTTTTTGGTTATAAAAATGAAGTCGAAAAATTAGGGATCTGGCAACACCTTTTTCATATTTACATATTTTGTTGAAAACAAATCAAAAAATTTAAACATATTTTTAAATCTAAAACCTTTTTTTTTGAAAAAAAAAAAAAAATATAAATATGGATATTACTGCATCTATTTTATTTGCGAAAATTGAAATAAATCAGTTATTAGATTCATCTTCGTTATCTGATGAAGAAGAATTACTGAATTTATTTCAACATACATAGTCAATAGCCGCCGTGGTAAACACAGGGCATACCCTTTTTAAATATTTGTGTTATGTTCTTCTCAAATAAAAAATTACTTTATAACAGGGTTGGTCAGCAATTTTTTTAATGCACCTTGTAAGAGGGTGACATTTTCTTTGTAGGAAAGAAAACACCATTAGTGTTCGTACGCGATTCATACTTATTTTGTGCTTCGTGTATATGTATGTTGAGTTATGGAGAGTCGAAATCAACAACATTATACTTGTTATTAAGTATGAATATGATGAGTGCCTCAAACTTTGAGTAGTATGAGTATAATATTAAAAGAAGTATGAAGAAATTGTGAGTATGATCCGATTCTACTCATCAATCACACTCATTGCTGATCTCTGATACAGATTAAAAGGCTTAAGAATTTAAATAAGAAAGTTCGCGTAATCACATTAATAGTTTGGAAACTGTATTACAGGATATTAAAATTTTTATGCATAATAGTGTTATACAACTATGTACCGTGTTTAATAAAATTTTAAGGATAGTCCTTATCAGAAGTACTCTGATTTGATGATAATATTGTTATGAAAATGAAAAATCTAGATACTAGATACATCGCTTAACATTAAAATTATAAACAAAAGCTACAAAAACAAAACAATGCAGTAAACAAATATGTTTACAAATTTTCGTACTGCTAAATATAACAACAAGACCCAGCATAAAAAAATAATAAATAAGTAAACAAAAATTCACAAACAACACTATAAGAATAAATTTAAACAACGATGTTTACATTTATAGAGATTTCGAGAAGGCAAAGTCATGAACATTCGCCTTCAAGAACATTCATCAGACTGCCATATAGAAGGCAAGGCAAAGAAGGCGACTGAGTTGGTGTAGTTCAGTCAGTCCTGAGTGAAGACGCGGTGTATTTGAAGAGAGTAATCGTGGTTTGAAGATCTCCGTTACAAAGATCTATCGAACAATTGTCTAGTAATTGTTATTGTTTATGCACAGGGTATAAACAGAGGAATAACAAAGGAAAGCAATTGTTAATGTTTAAATAAAGTTGTGAACAGTGGCACACAGAATTGTGCTAATAATAAAGAATTTTAATTAAAACTAAACACAGATTTATTTTTATTTTATTTGCAATCTAAGAGCTCATATTTTAAACGCTTTTAAAAGGTAAAAACATAACAATATGCTTTGCAATTGATACCAAAAATAAATTGGTATCAATACTGTATTGATACAAAAAACTAATTGGATGATAAAGAACTGCAACATAATGTTTACTTTGATACAGAAAACTCTAAATATTTCTTTTTTTAATACCATACATATACATACATAATACACATACATATACTATACATATTTGTATATTATTTGTAAAAATATTATGTCTACTACAGAATCTGTTGCAGTTAAAATATTAAATCAGGAAAAACAAAATACCAAAAAGAGAGAATTTCAAATCTTTGATCAGATTATCCATAATGTCAATCGATATGGATTTATTTTGTTTAGAACGATTTATATTTAAAATATATCATATACGTTCGATTTAATTTGAAACTGTTGCTTACCTTCACATGCTAATACTCCTACTCCAGGCTTTGCCACAGAACGGTTTTGTTTCCATGTCATGCTATAGAAAAAGGATGAATTTATTTAAATTAGAAGCATTTTATAAGAAATACCACTCATCATAGTTGGTATGATACGATAGTCTGGTCTATTCTATTGTGACATATCCTTAGACAGTCACAAAGACAAACAGGCATTGTCATAAATTTTAAGAAAAAATTCATTTTAAAAGAAAATTGGAATTTTTTTTGCAAGATTTCTAAATGAATGTGAAGAATAGCAAGAAAGAAAACATGTTGTTTTTCAATGTTTCTGTATTTATTTAAAATATTTTCGGATTTTCTGCTCTCTTTTTTTTTGTTTGTTTGCTTTGTGTTTTATTTAATTTACAACTTTCAACAAAGGAAGGCCATCTTTTGAAAGTTTTAATGTGCTTTATGGACACGAAAAACAGAAAAAAACGAAAAAAAAATGAATGAAATTAAACAAAAAATAATATAAAATAAATAAAGAAAATTATATTAAGTATAAAAAAAGCATTGCATGAACCAAAAAAAAGAAAGAAAAAAGACGAAAAAGTGAAATTCTAAAAACCAAAGTTTCACAGCCTTGAACTTCAGTTAAAATGGCATGACTTGTACAAACAAATTTTCATCGTTGGACTTTTGTTGTTTTCGAAGGGCAGAATTCAAAGTAGAAATTAATTTGCCACCGTACCAAACGTATACACGCATCTATGTACATTTGCACGAGCACATTAAAGAGAAAAAAGCAACAAGAAAAAAATGGAAAATGTATGTATTTGAAGGAAAAAAAAAACCACAAACAACCAAAGTAAAGCAACACGAGCTACATACTCTTTCACTCCTGAGTCACTTACATAAACACAATATTTACGAAGGAAAAAAATTGAAGAAAATTATTACAGAAGCATTAAGCAGAGAAAGTGAGAGAGAGTGAGAGAAGAACCAGCAGCAGAAGCAATAACTTCTATTAACGATCTTCCTGCCAAACAGAAACAAATTTATGGTCCTTCAAGAACGACCATATGATACCGACTAAGACATATAGACTATTACACAAACACACACACTCATTCACTTACTCGTACCAAAACACAGTTATTCAGAAACATTTTCATGCCAATACTCCGAACATTTCACTTTTATGAACGAGTTCAAACGAGCCGTATCGAGTATACTTATGTACATATGTATGAGCAGCAGCATAAAACATTAAAAAACCATTAAAACCTTTAAAAAAGGGAAATATTTTCATTCTTGCTGCAATAGCAACCAACAACAACGTTACGAATACATTTTTCAAAAACACAAAATCCCACAAAAAAAAAATAAAACTCAATTTTTTTTTTGGTTTTTAATTACAATTTTTGGCCGCTTTAATTTCAAACAAACATCCTTAAGAAGCTGAATTATAGAGCTGCTTAAGTAGCCTCGTTGGTACATTAGTATTGTGCATAGTATTTAATGGAGGTTTTGGGACTCATATTTTTAAGAAGAAATACCACACTTTGTTTCATTTCAAGTTAAAGCTCCGGCAGCGTCTGCTCAATGTGAACTCGAAATTACCACACGCTCACAGTAAAAGCAACATGAAGAAATTATTTTCAACTCTAACGGCGTAAGACTCTCGAAGTGGGGTACGGGGTACGTATTCCTTACAACTATTTCTTTTAACATTTAAATTATGTAAAAAAGAAAACAACAAGAAGAGAGAAAATAAAATCAACCATAAATTATTATTCTAGTTTCACTGTAGGAAACCCAGCTGTAACTTATGTACATACATACATACATATGTAGTTGCTGTGTTGATTCAATTCGACTTAGTAGTTTGCTATTCGAATTTCAGAATATTCGCAAATTCTGTAAGTCGGAAACATTAGTGTTTAATTAATTGCTTTTTTTAATACAGTTGTGTCTGGACCAGGGATCAGCAACCAATCGTGTTTTCGCTACTCATTGGTACTCATGAAATTTTGAATATAAGTGAGTCAACAATATTAAAATTTAACTATGTACTCTGATTCATTCGTACCCCTCACTACAACGTTGATTTATAACAAGAATGATAAACTAAAGATTACGCCTTGCGCATGTTTTCCCGTTAGATGACGTAGTTGCGCTATTTTAAAGGTTACCAAGTCTTTTTTATATGTGAAAATTAACATTTCTCTGAAAAATGTGTGCACTACGTGAAAGTAGTTGGCAGCCCTGTAATATAACTTACATTATCATTAGCCAATAGAAACAATAGCTGCGTGACGTCATTGATTCAACATGCGCAGAAAGTTTTAATTTTGTGTGCGCGATGGCGTAATCTTTAGTTTATTATTCTTGATTTATAAGTACAGGTTGCAATGAGTATGCGTACAACGTTGACATCAAACTCATACCATTCGTAATATGTTCGTGTGACTTGAAACATTCATCAAAATTTACAGTTTTAGTTGTTGTTGTATTTACAAAAAAAAAGGACACATAAGCAAAAAAGACAGAGCAGCAAACAAAGCGAACACACAACAAACAAAGCGAACACACAACCTCCAATCATACTTATTTCGTGATTCGTGTATATGTTGAGTTATGGAGAGTCGAAACTAATAACATCATACATGTTGTTAAGTATGAATATGATGAGTACTTCAAATATTGAATATGAGTAGAGGTTCCATGATATTAAAATAAGTATAAATGCGTGTCAGTAACAGAAATTATGAGAACGATTCGATTCTATACATCTTTTTGAATACTCATTGCTGATCTCTGATATGTAATCGATGGAAAATTAAATACGATTCACGCGTTCGACCAGCAACTAAGATAGCACAAAAGTGTTTTCAACTTCAATGATTTATTTTTTAATATTGTTGCAATTTTTGTACTCATAAGCATGAGTAGTATCTGCTTATCATCAACCTAATTCCACAGACAACATTAGATTCCGTTTACATAAAAATTAACTTTGTTCACATGATTATAAGCGGTAATTCGGAATTTACCAAAATTTACAAAATCATTCGTCATTTGAATATTTATCACACACAATATTTAAATATTACTGCCATCTCCATCACAGTCACTATCACTATCAATCAATTGATTAAAATGGCGTTTGTCGTGAATGTGATGTGATTTAAATTCACTTGACGATTTAATGAGCCACGTTGATTATAACGTACATATTACGTACGTACGTACGTATTAACAGTCTTTTAAGGCCATATGTATTGTATTTGGTTAATTAATTAAAAATACAAACACCGTGCTGCTGTAATTAAGTAAATCGATGACAGTGTTTAGTATGCATGCTCACACACACACTCTACAAAGTCTAATTAGTCTTATTAAGCATCCCTTTCCACACTTCTTCTGCTTTGGTATCTCACACTCACATACCCATATCAAGTTATTACTTCAACGCGTGTACATACATATGTATGTATTGTAGTGTTTTTCCACATCGGAAAAAAAGGGAAAAGTTGTGAAAATAAGAAAAAAAAAAAATGATAAAAGGACTCTAAAAATAATCACAAACCATTAATCAAATAAAACGACACACTCAAGTGCTGCTCTGGCGTACAACTAAAATGTTTAAATTTTTTACAACAACAAGAGAAAAATACAAAAAAATTACAACATAAAATGGTCCACCACATGAAAACTAAAAGAAAAGCTCTTCTTTTAATATGTTGTGTGGGGGGAATATTTATGGTTCAGTATGTAGTTTCATTGCTTTGTTGTTGTTGTTGTTGCTCTTATTAAAGTACTCGTGGGAACAATTTTTGTCATACCCATACTTGTGTGTTATGCTTGTGTTTCGTGCGTGTTTGAGTATGAGTATGACCTGGTGATGAGTTTGGAATGCCAAACATTCCCCATGTCCTGTTTCAGAATTTTATGTCCCTTAAGCATAAATTTATGATTTTATCACTTAAACTCTACTGTTATCGAGATATTAATGACTTTTGTGGCCGCTTTTGCATGCCGCTTTTTTTTTCTCTCATTTTAATGTTTTCTCTATAAGAGGCCGATGAAATCGTAAATTAAAGTCTGCCATTCCGTTTTTTTTCTATTGCTTGGTTAACTTTAAAGAATTTTAAAAGAGACTCTCTGTTTAAAATGTAAATTTCTTTATAAAAATAAGATTGGGTTTCAATACTATTATGAGGCTTCAATAAATTTGTTTATTTTTGTATCGCAATGGCAACAGATTTTAAACTATTCACCACTCACTTGTGGTGGTTTGAATGCACTTAAAGGGAAACAAACAAAACAAAAAAAAAATTATTTTTATTTATTTTTTATATTTACGGGACCGTTTTTAGAAAGAACCTTGTAAATATAAATTGAAATTGATTTTAAGGCACTCTATTTGTAAATTTTGTATAATTTATTCAAATGTTACATGTTGTACTGGGTGTAAAATTTATTAACAAAATCCTATTTATTGAGTTTTTGTCTTTGAAAATGATAGGCAACCACATTCAAATTATAAAGTCTGTAGGAAAGGCAACCACATTCAAATTATAAAGTCTGTAGGAAAGGCCACGGTTTAAACTCTAAGTCAGACATTGAAACGAAAATATGAAAAAATATTTCTTCGGCGACTTTCTCTCAGTGGTATGAGATGCTAGGTTGTAATCCTGACTAAAGGGTTGTAATGTCCATTTATGTAAATATGTATGTAAGACAGTTTAAACCGATAAAATATTTAGTTTTCCAAAATTATCGCAATAATTTTTTTTTTTTTTGTGAAACCAGCACTCAGGGGATGGCCCCTACTCATCCAGTGCATTGTGCAGGTTTTTAGGAAAATGGGTTATAGGAAGGTGGGAGAGAGGAAGTAGTGTTTGTGGACATCTCAAGATGCGAACGGCAAGGAAACGAGTTGCTGCTAGATGACTATAAAATGGCCAGTGCTATACCTTCACCATTAGACAGTCTACTGCAATCGCTTCTCACACCACTCATGTTGTGTATGTTAATTTTATACATGAGTGGCGGGACCTATATTATTTTAGGGTTATTTGGCTTACAGAGAGAGCATCAATTATATAGATTCCACCAGAAAAATTCATTCTTTTCATATAAAATATCTTGAAGTTAATAAATAAATGTAAAAAACTGGTCTTGAACCAGTACCGACTGTATTATATAATGTTATTAGGACTTTGCTTGTTGATGAATTCAAATTCCTGTTACCTTTTCAATGATGTTTTTTGTTGTACATACTTTCATTCGAGAACAGAAAAAAAATTATTTCGCAAAGTGATAGAGAGTATTTCAGTAGTTGTAATACGTTGAATTGAGAATTTCAAGAGAAGACTAATTGGTATCAACTACTTTGTTACATTCACACATACATAATTGGTCATTACGACCCTTCAGTCAGGATTATGGACCTAGTTTCTTACACCACTTAAGTTGAGTGTGCTTCTTTAATACATGAGTGGCGGGCTCTACAGTTTAAAGTCGACTCCGAACAGCAGATTTTTGAGAAACTTTTCATGGCAATTTTTATTTACTCTCAAAGTTTTTGCCAGAAATCTGCTGAGAGGAAATAGCCGAAGAAATACTTTTTGTATTTTGTTTTGATGTCTGGCCTGGGGCTCGAACACTGGCTTTACGTCTAATAAGCCAATATACTACCAACTAGACTACGACGACTTCAAATTTGTTACAAAATATAAAATGAGTGCATATTGTTAGTGGTCATTCGAATCCAAAGATTAAAATTTAACTTTTATTACCTCTGCACTGTTTCCTGTTGGACTCAATCTCAATGATAGAGTTTCATAAATAAATCGTATTTAATTAAAACCTTTAAAGGCAATATTTGGCTTAAAATAACCGAAATAGTTTCATAGCTATGCTAGGGTGATAGTTTGTTCTTTTTAAAATTTATACTTCTTGTGTGTACTTATCAGAGATCAGCAATGAATCATTTCTTCTCTCTTCATAAGCACTAATGACATTTTGAGTATATGTAAGTGAGTCAACAATATTGAAATTTAATTATGTATGTAGTCTGATTCAATCATGCTCACTCAGCGTTGTCAACTCAGTGCTTTTAGCACTGTTTTTAGTGCTTTTTAAAACTTTCGACGCGGAAAATTTTCGAGTTAGTGCCTAGTGCTTTTTTTAGTGCTTTTCTTTTCATGTCAGTGACACCAAATCAAAAATTAAAAAATAAAAAAAATAATTTGTCAAGTGTAGATTATTTAACGTTTCAAAAAGGTATTACTTTGAAATGCAACTCTTTATCAGTTACATATTGTACCTCAATGTTTTGTTTCAAATACATTATATATTTGTTATATTATTTTTTTAATTTGTTTTTTATTTTTGTTTAATTTTGTTTTACTTTATTATTTATTTTAATTTTTGTTACTTGTTTTATTAGAGTTTGATCTCATTGTTTTGTTTGAAATACATTATATTTGCAACCACATAAAAAACTTGTTAAAACTAAAAAAGGTTTTTAAAACTAATAAAAGAAATAAAAAATAATTTAGTTTTAAAAAATAAATTAATACAAAGTATTAACTCAAATAATATTATATACTTTTTAAAAAATCATATTATAAATAAACAAAAAGTCTTTTCCTTATTATTGCTGGATTTTTTTACTGATTATATAAAATAGTGATAAAATTAAAATAAATATTATAATGTTTTAGTGCTTTTTTGTCAAAATTACGCGTTTTTTTTTAACGAGTTTGGTGCTTTTTGAAAATTTATAGTTGACAACGCTGTGCTCACTACAACGTTGATTTATAGGCACAGGTTGCAATGAGTATGCGTACAACGTTGACATCAAACTCATATCATTCGAAATATGTTTGATGCATAAGCCTTTAGAAAAATATTTATACATATAAATTTACAGTCTTAGTTGTTGTTGCATTTACAAAAAAAGTATAAAGACATATAAACAAAAAAGACAGAGCACCAAGCAGAGCAAACACAAAACTTTCAAGTAAGTATTTTAGTATTCGCATGCGATTCATACTTATTTTGTGCTTCGTGTATGTGTTGAGTTATGGAGAGTCGAAATCAACATCACATCATACGTGTCGTTAAGTATGAATTTGATGCGTACGTCAATCTTTGAATATGAGTAGAGGTTCCAAGATATTCAAATAAGTACGAATGTGTATAAGTATCAGAAATAATGAGTAATGAGTACGATTCGATTCTACTCATCTTTTTTAATACTCATTGCTGATCTCTGGTACTTATGTGCTTACAAATTATATTTACAAGGAAAGTTAATTAGAATCATATGTACGATGAAGGAAAAAAATTAATTCTTCGATCTCCTGGCATACCATAGTGGTACACATAAATTTAATTGGTCACATATAAAAAGGGGTTTCGAATTTTCATTTTGTGTCCTCAGCTGAAAGAATAATAAACTGTGACATCATAATGTTGTAAATTTCCATTTAAACAGCTGGATTACATAATAAAATATGTTTTTTTTATTTAGTTTTTATTACCAAACAAACTATTTAATGTAAAAAGAAGAAAATGTGGCAGAAAATTATGATCCTGACCTTCTCGTTTTTTTTCACGATTGTTTTGTGTTACTTTTTGACGTAAAAGTTTTTGCCGGAAAAACTTTTATTTTTGAATCTGGAATGATGTGCCATAAATTAAGGGGAAAAGAACTTTTAAATTTTCATAAATTTTCTAATTTTTGAATTGTCAAGTGGAAAATTGTATTTAAATTTACTTCAAGTATGTATTTCCGCTTCCTATGTTATTTTGGGTTTTTTTTTGTTGCTTTTATCGTTCCTGTGTAGTTTCCGCACATACGTAAATGTGTTTTCGGTATCACTTAAAAAGTTTTTTAAAAACACAAAAACAAACAGCAAAATAAGTAGAAAAAAAAATGAAATTGTTTTCAAGCAATAACTTTTTGGAAAATTTTGCAAACACAAAACACGAGTAATAAATCTTGTTCACATTAAATTAAATTTCGCACACACACAGAGGAATATTGAGAGCCAAAAATAAGAAAGAGTAGGACTTTAACAAATGTGTCTTCAAGGGAACGCAATTAATTTCGGGTGAGAGAAGGGTAATAGGGCAAGCATTCAAGCCTAAAATTCATCTTTTCAGATGGTTTTTCATTCTTTCTTTCGTATTATTTTTTTCTTGGCTTTTTGTGCTTAACATAAATTACAATTTGCGTTTTTTTTATTTATTCTGTGTTAACAAGTTCACATAATGAAAAAAATTATGCCCCGTTGCAGTAACAACTACTACGAGGACGACAACAAAGTGGATAATCAGCAGATACCAGCCACAATACTATGTATTTGCATGCATAAATTATTTCAATATTTTTTTTCTTTTCTTCTCCATTTTTTTTCTTTCTTTTCTTTGAGACACATCATTACCACATTACCAGGCAGACTAGGCATTCTTTTCTATGAAATGTGACTGGAACACCCACACAAATGGATTATAAACTCATGCATGTATGTGTATACATACATACATATACTATATAGTATAAGAAAGGCATACTAAATGATGTTCAACATTTTCAAAGTCATTTATTATTATTATTTCTCTTTGTATGTGTTTTTGTATGGTATATGCGAGAGTGTGTGTGTGTGTGTGCAAAAAGTATTTTAAATGGGATAATAAAGCAAAATTTTTCACTATTAAATATAAAATCAACTTCACAACAGCAAAAAAGTGAAAGTGAAAGGAAAAAAACTAAGTAATGATGTCAAAGCCAACGAAAGAAAAAAACTCACATAAACAGGCACTTACACACGCAGCCACACACACACACACGCACATTGCTAATACAGCCATAAAGGCCTATATAGTTAGAGATGGAGAGAGAGAGAGAGAGAAAGAGAGAGCGCGAGAGACATAGAGTAATAGATGTCCTTGTTGATGTTGTTACGATAAAAAAAATTTAAATTATTTGCAAAAAAAAAAAAATATCAAATGTTTCACACAAAAGAAGCAGAAGAAGAAGCAACAAACATGCGAAAAGGAAAACATGATACAAAAAAAAAGGCATTTCGGGGTGTTGAATTTTAATGAACGTCATCGAATGACTTTGAATGTTGTATGTTGAATGGTTGTAATGAAATGAAATTTTTTATTCAAATTGAAAATAAATGTTGCACGACACGACTCCCATGGAATTTGTCCCATTTAAGAGGCTCCTAATGATCAATTATATTTTGGTACATCAATCACCGGTTGGTCCTTTTCTTTTTATCAATGGTTGGTCACTTTTATTTTCCTTTACTTTACTTTACTTTACTTTTGATTTTAAAAGGAAATAAAAAACACAATTGCAATTGAAATAAAAATTATAAAAATAAAGCACATTAAACAGCCAACAAATGTGTTGCCATTCAAAGCGAAGAGTTTTTTCATTTAAATTTTAATTTATCAAATAAAATGTTAATTTATCGTACTGCAAATATTTATGATAAGTTCTATTGTTTTTGTATATGGGCAATTTCGTGTCAAGTCACCCAATTTTTAAAATCGATGTCTTCCGATTTGGATGAAATTTGCACCAAGGTTAGTACTATTGGATAGTTGGCCAGACACAAATATTGAAAAATCTTATTCTTGAGTTAAAATATAATTTTTTTTGATAGATATCCCACTCGCATCCCATTAAGCGATTATAAAGGCCTTAAAGGAAATTTTATAAGCTTTCTTTTAAGCAAAAAAAAAAAAAAAAAAAAAGGCCCAAATTGAAAAAAAAATTAAAAAAAAAATTAATTTAAAAAATAAAAAAAAATTTTTTAAAAATTAAAAAAAATATTTTTGGAAAGAATGAAGAAATAGCTATCTAATATCCTTCGGAAAATTTTTGCTAGGACCAATACGTGAAAAGTTACACACATTTAAAAAAAACCCTGTATGACCAAAATGTCCAACTTTAACCTCCTCTAACTCCGGCAGTTCTTGACTGATAGAGCTGAAAATTTGTGTCTGGCCAACTATCCAATAGTACTAACCTTGGTGCAAATTTCATCCAAATCGGAACCCATCGATTTTAAAAATTGGGTCACTTGAAACGAAATTGCCCATATATATGTCGCCCATTTTGATTACCAGGTATACTAAGAAGCTGGTATATTTTTAAAGCTGAAGACAAACATAAAATAATACAGATTTGAATAATAAAATATGTAAACGTTGCATTGCTGCAAGAACTTACGACTGTACTATGAATTGTTTCAAAGATTTTAGAAAGATATTGTAACAAAGAGGAAGATTATTTTGAAATTCTTTGCAAAACTTTCAGTTTTCAGTTCATCAGTTGATTTCCGCTGTTTTTCTTTAAAACTCTGCAATTTTAAAATTTTGGTTAATACCGCTGTAAAGAACGTGCTGCATCTCTGACATTAAAATTAACGAAATGAAATAAATAAAATGACGTTTTAATGCGTACAACTTCAGACCGAAATGAGCACCGAAATATTTACTTGGCTTTTCCACCAGGGATGCCCAAAGCTAAAACTGTAGTAGTATTGGTGAGCGAGAGAGAACTGCACTGAAAGAAAAGTTGTGTAAACTGAAATAAAATGTACGGAAAAAATCCAAAGCACTTTTAAAGCTATATGGTTGATACATTTTTCAAAATTTAAGTGAAAAAAGTGACATCTCTCTCTAGTGGAACTTCATTTACGTGTTTACAAAATTTTGTTCAATCAGTGACTATGGAAAAAGACTAGAAAAACAAACAAAAAAAAAAAAATAGATACAGGGTTATTTCTATGATAAGAACAATAGTGTCTTCTAAAAGCATATTCTCTACATTTCTTCAATATTTTATAACATAAAATGCATTGAGCATCACCAAACGCTCTTTTTTTTATCATAAAATATGTTTCGTAAGTCATAGTAAATTTTTTTCAGTGCTTTAAGCAAAAAATATTACAAAAAAAATCGTACACCCGCTACGCTTGTGCATTCGTCGCTGTCTGAGTGACGACTAACCAAAGAGAATAAGAATATGTGTAATTTTAGTTTGCGCAAAAGCACTATGAAATGGGCATCATTGCTTTTCCACAATCATTTCTGGCTTCTTTTGGCTGAGAAAACTTTTGTTCCGAAAACCGACTTCGGAGCCTACTGATTTAGCAATCAATCAGCACGTGTACCCATCGTACATAACTGAATTTAATTATTACGTAAGATGCCACATGCTAATCCGTATGACAGGTCAAATTGCTGACAATGACGTACAATTGACAAATTCAAATTATTCACCACATTTCATTAAACGAAGTGATCTTTTCGTGATTATGTAATGCGCTAATGCACAATCGTTACCATATCTATAAGTCTTTTCATATTTCTTTATGATCTTGTCCAGAGATCAGCACTGAATCGTTTTTTTGCTACTCATAAGCACTCATGAAATTTTGAATATAAGTGAGTCAATAATATTGAAATTTAACTATGTACTCTGATTCATTCATACTTCGAGTGACTCGAATCATTCATCCGAATTTACAGATTTAGTTGTTGTTGCATTTACAAAAAAAGAATTAAGACACATAAGCAAATAAGACGGAGCAGCAAGCAGAGCAAACACACAACCTTCTAGAAAGTATTTTAGTGTTCGTACGCCAATCATACTTATTTTGTGATTCGTGTATATATTGAGTTATGGAGAGTCGAAATCAATAACATCATACTTGTTGTTAAGTATGGATATGAGGAGTACTTCAAACTTTGAGTATGAGTAGAGGTTCCATGATATTAAAATAAGTATGAATGCGTATAATCATCAGCGTTGCCATTTGCCAAGTTTTCCCTTTCCTTCCAAGTTTTTTGAGATGCGGAAAAGTTTTCATTAAATTTGTTTTCTAACAAAATAAGTTTTTTCGACAAAATTCGATTTTGAATTTTTTTCAATAAATTCGTTAATAATAACAAGAAATATTTACATTTTTATATAAAAAATTGTGTATTTTATTAGTCCCGGGCAAAAGAAGCAAAGAAACACCAACAGAGAACATCGGGCTCCGCTGTTTCCTTTAAAAATGTTGGTAGTTTTGTAGGAAACTAGTTTTTTTTTTTTTGTAAAAAAAAGTTTTTTTTCCAGAAATAAAAAGTATTTTTAAAAAAATATCTGACAACGCTGATAAGTATCAAAAATTATGAGTATGATTCGATTTTACTCATCTTTTTGAATGCTCATTGCTGATCTCTGATCTCATTGTTAAATTGAAGCTTTTAATTTACCTTCAAAAATTTTTTTTTTTTTTTTCAAATTAAACCATTAAGGCTTAAAGGGCTTTTCCAAAATTCTTTTTAGAAAATATTTCGTTACATTTTTTTTTTAAATAACTGTTGTTTTTATTAGTGCTGTTACTGCAGCATTCGAGGTGTAAGAAGTTTTAAAACTTCTTCAAGGAGTCAAAGTTTATTTTAATGTTTTTTGTTGTAACACTTTCTATTTTCCACAAAAAAGAAGAAAACGATGAAAAAATTAAGAAAATTATTGAGCAAAAAAAAAAAAAAACAAGTTACACTTACCGTTGCTAACTGTTTTTGGAGTTTTTTATCTCTTGTTTAATACTGTTGTTGTTGTTGTTGTATTTTATTTGTTGGTGCTATTTGTTGTTAATACCAGTAGTATTTTTTTGTTGTTGTTTTTTTTTTCATTTTTTCTTTCCATTTAATGTAGTTTGACCCAGTTTTTCTTGCATGGCATGAAAGGCAAAATATTGCCCTGAAGGCATACGCGGAAGCAGAAAATAAATATTTTTATATGCGAAATAACTAAGCATCAACAACAAATAACAACAACAACAACAATGTATACAAAGCATATACATGCTAGGGGAGAGCGTATGAACAACGGCAAGAGCCGGGGGTATAGAGACAAAAAAGTGGAAAAACAAACAAACAAAGAGTCAAACAGACAACACACCAACCAACAGCTCAAAAGAAACTGAACGAACGAAATAAAAAAGAAAATCTTCAACGAACATTTCTCATTAGCAAATAAAGTACAGCGCGATAGCATAAGCATATGACAAGACGAGACGAGACGAAACGAAACGGGAAGACAGTTGTAGGGAAAATTCTCAAGTGTTCACTCATTATTTTAACACAAGGGAATGTCACTGGAGTTAAGTAGCACTTCTTCAGCCAT